>OZ038375.1:54599826-56000753 GCA_964036015.1 Leptarthrus brevirostris
ATATCATATTTTATATAAACCCATCCCCCCACGAGCAAATCCTGCGCACGGCACTGCCCATGTGAGCCCTCATTATAGCCCTGCCAGGTTAGGGAGCCACTAACTCCCATATCTTCCCACGCCGTGTTTTTATTGCAGTACCTGGGTTATTTGCTGTTATATTATTATTTACGAAATTGTTCAGCATACAGGTCAGTGGGTAAACGACAGTGCGATTAATTTTATCTTTGATAGTTTTTTGAAGATAATTTTCAACTCAACCAATAAATTTCATTTAAGAAGTACTCCAACCTTAACTTAATTAAGATATTATAGTTTTAATTGCATACTGAATTAAATTTGTCATTTAATGACAAGTTTAGACTGAATGATTCCTGCCATATTACACTAGCTTTTACCATTATGTTCATAGAAAAAGTTTATAGTCAACTGTAATGTATTTTTCTTCGCTAAGCATCAGGAAGAATCAGGAGTGTAGCAAATTCTATGTGGTTGGTCAAAATGAGCGTTAGACTAACATAACTAAATGTAAGTCAAATCAAATTTTTCATTTTGTACTCCATTTAAAGTTATATCAACATGTACTAAACTTTCCAGAGAACGGGTGTTGCAGCATGGTAATTAGTTTGAATAAAGTTATTACTATTCTCAATATTATTTATTACTTTCAAATACTTAAACTGGTACATCCTTCACCATTACTTTGTTTTTAAAAACTTGTTTAAGCCCATGAAACATAGAACGAGGTACCGTTTAGGGGAAGAGTGGCGATACTTCTAAGAAAATAACTGGCCATTGCGTTCACTTATCGTTTCTCCATGCTCCACGCGCCAAGCGCGAAGATTTGATGGATAGTACCATGGCGCAGCCATTAGGGTGATCACAGATCATTGCCTGAGATACATGACTACTTATCATCAGTTTATTTTATGATTGGACTGCTTGTTTATACCCTAATATGATTGGACTGCTGTTGTTTATATGTTCTTTAACCTCGCAAATTTTATTAAATATTAAACTAGGTAAATAATATATCGTAGAACATTAAACTCTGTTCTGCACACTCCTTGAGAATCACATATTCTGCACAGGGGTCTTTAAGAGCCCCAGCTTTTAAAATTCGTCCCACGAGCACCCTGTATATTATTTTGTTCGAAATTTTTTTTTTTTGTAGTTGCCGAAACCTTTCCAAAAAACGCGAAATTTCTTTTTTAAGTATTTTTTAAAACTTAAATGCCTAAAAATAATTATGAAAGAAAAACATGAATTTTTTTTGCATTTTTTACTAAAATTTGCATAAAATCTGCAATTTTTAAAAATTTCTTATGACATTGTACGTCCAAGATGCTAAGATTATTATATTAGTTTATAGCCGCTTTGCAAAAAAGGTATTTATTTAAGAAAATAAAGGCATCAATTTTTGCGATAAATTTTAGTATAGTATCCTACATAAATGGCACGATCTTTTTTTTTTGATTATCAAAACACACATATAAGCATTGTTTAGCAAGAACAATTTCAGGCCATACTTATCAGGCTTCGATTTCATGTATCTCCTAAGCGGGCATCTCTGAAACTTAAAAGCAGATTTCCCTGATAGGGCTAAATTTGTCCGATTTATCTCGACTTTTTTTATCATCAAAGCGCAAGTATGCACTCAAGACAAAAATAACGATGTTCAGGCGTGACACATTTATAGAATGAAGTGGCATTTTTTTACTACACAATTGAGCTGGGCACTACCTACCTTTTCTCGAAGCGTTTCGTCGTATTTTCGAACCCTCATAGCTTCGGTCTGGATAATACCAGAGACCTCTAGGGTGCTTCCTGAAGTCCTAGAAAGCTGAAATTTGGTAAGCCGGCTAGGATTAGTCCCTACATAAAGAAAGGGGGGAGGTGCAGGTATGTATATAAATTTCCTTATGTGGTCCGGTTCTGTATTACATAACAATTTATCGTAAAATAACTTCCAGAAATCCTAGAAAGCTGAAATTTGAAATGCAGACCGGGATTTGGACACAAACAAGGAACACAATAAGAAATCTGTAACTTTCACCCTCCAACTCCCAAATAAAAGGGATGCAGGTCTGTATATAACATTTCTTATGGGGAGGTACTTCCAAAAGTTTTAGAAAGCTGAAATTTGATATGAAAGCTAGATGACTACGCTAGAAGGCAGGGCAGCCGGGGGTTGGTTTTTCATTAAACTCGTCCTAGTGCCTAAACTATTGCTTCTATGAAAAAATTATGCTGTTCTACTTGAAGTAAACGAAACAATCTTTCGAATGAAGTAAAAATAGTCATGCCATATTTAAGAAACTAACAAACATTTTGAAGCCTAAAAGTGCGGAAATTTCGAAAAAAATAGGGCGAGTTTAAGAAAAAATCATCCCCTGGCTGTTATAAGAAGCAATGAGAGTGAGCTATGAAAAAAAGAATATCTAACGCGCAAAGAAATACAGCCCGAAAAAATAAAAAGACCAAGACTCACAAGATCATACCGCTTTCGCCGTTAAAAAGTTATCACATCTCATGTAGAGCCAAGCCCCTAACTCTAGAAACCCTACATCTTGGTCTTGGTCTTGGTAATTTCGCGGCCGTCGCACAGACCCTGCTACGGACTTATGGTAAGAAATTAACTCACTGGCCTTTAACGTTGAAATGACCAAGTCATACCTTTTGACAATGACTTGGTCATTTCAACATTAAAGGCCAGTGAGTTAATTTCTTACCATAAGTCCGTAGCAGGGTCTGTGCGACGGCCGCGAAATTACCAAGACCAAGACCAAGATGTAGGGTTTCTAGAGTTAGGGGCTTGGCTCTACATGAGATGTTTCTAGAAAACAAATATATAATGAAAAATAAAAAGTAAAAAAAATTATTCACAAGAATAACGAACATTTATATATATATATATATATATATATATAGTTGAGTTGAACTACTGACGGGGACGGACGTGCCGCCGTGTCTTGCTTCCCAAAAATTTTTAAAACGGTTGCGAAAGCAAATAAAATTAAAAAAATTCAAAGTGCTAGTGCCATCTTGCCGAAGCGAAGGGCTTTTATGCTCTATTTGAAAGCACAGTCTGGTGAGTCCGTTCCTTTTTAATATATGTTATTTCCATCCAACATTCAATGTAGTACAATCGTGCTGCATTGAATGCGTTTAACGGGTCTCCACTGCTGAGCATTTGGCTGCCTTTGTCGAGATCAAAGTTCAGCACAGCAGGCATAACACTGCTGCTGGCTTTGTTTTCACAGAGGCGGCTTTGTTTTGCATCTGTGGATCCCGTTCGTCAGTCCTTGTGTTTGTGTACGTTTTTGTTTTGTTTTGTTTTGGGCAAATTAAGACCGGGAGTATGCAAAAATTTGTATTTAATTTTTGCAACATTCGTGGCTTGAAAAGTAACCATTTTTCGGTTTACTGCCACTTGATCGCGGAAAATCCGGCTGTTTTTGCACTAAGCGAAACCAAGGTTGTTTCCGATTCTGATATTAATCAGTATCACATCCCTGGTTATCACTTAGTGCCACTCTTCTCTCCTCAGAGGGGAATCGCGGTTTATGTTAGAAAAGATGTGCCATTTTCCCTTCTCCCTCAATTTTCTTCTACTAATCCAGAATTTAATTATGTCTGGATTAGATTTAAACTCTATCGGCACATCATTCATTTTTGTTTTTTATACCGCAGCCCGAATATGTCTGACACTGACACTGTGTGCTCCTTCGATAAACTGTCTTCCGATATCGATAAGATTTTGGAATTATCCCCCTCTTCTGAAATCGTTCTTGCTGGAGATTTCAACGTCCACAACACACAGTGGATCAGGCATTCTTCCACCACAAGCCCGTCTGGAAGACACGTCGAGTTATTTAGTGAGTCTTTTAATTTACAGCAACTGGTTGAGTGTCCGACTCGTGTTCCTGATACTTTGGGGCACAACGCGCATCTTTTAGATCTATTTCTAACATCGCATCCAGAAAAATACTCGGTTTCGGTGACGTCTCCCTTGGGTAATTCGGACCATTGTCTAATCTCCGCCCAATTCTCCATCTCCTCTCTGACAACCACTAACCTAAACTCCACCAAAAGATTAGTGTGGCATTATAAAAATGCTGATTGGGCGGGACTTAATAAATATCTCAGAGAGCTGGATTGGTCTGATTGCTTTTCTATGAAGGACGTTAACAGAAGCACCGATTATATCTTGAACATCCTATGGTTTGGAATGCACCGCTTTATTCCTCATAGCTTCAAGAACATCAAACCAACTAACACCAATTGGTTCAATAATGACTGTTTCGCAGCCATTAAAAAGAAGGAAGCAGCCTTCCAGGCATATAAATTGTGCCCTTCAGAGGAATTGAGACGTATCTATAGAGATGCGCGGAATATTTGAAATTCAGCAATTAGCCGGGCTAAGTTCAATTTCGACCAGTGCATCAGACGGAAGGTATTTTCTACTCAAAAGGGTAGTAAGGGCTTCTGGTCTCTAGTAAAAACCGTAAAGAACAATTTCACCTGTTCGTCAACACCACCACTCATTTATAATGGGAATGTCTTTACTGACTCATTGGACAAGGCCAACCTGTTTGCTGCTAATTTTGCTGCTAACTCGTACTTGCCACCTTCATCGCAGCCACTTCCATCTCCATCACAGTGCACTAGTAGGCAAAAGCCGCTACACTTTCGCACTCGGGATGTTTTTAGAGTACTTTCGAAACTCGACGTGTCCAAAGCTACTGGGCCTGATGGTTTCTCGCCCCTTGTTTTAAAATGCTGCGCCTCTGCTTTGGCTAAACCTCTGCGCAAACTTTTTCACCTGTCATATTCAACAGGAATATTTCCAAGTGTATGGAAACTTGCTCATGTCCAGCCGATACTTAAAAAAGGAGAGGCATGCGACCCCTCTAACTACAGACCAATTGCACTAACCTCGATCATATCCAAAGTTTTTGAATCACTCATCAACTCTCAGTTGTTGAAATATCTAGAAAATAACCATCTTATTAACGATTGCCAGTACGGTTTCCGCGCTGGCCGCTCAACCGGAGACTTACTAACTGCTCTAACGGAGCGTTGGAATCATTGTCTCCATAATTTCGGTGAGTCCGAAATCGTCGCTCTTGATATTTCAAAGGCTTTTGATAGAGTCTGGCATGCTGCCCTGTTAGCCAAACTTCAAACATTTGGTCTGCACCCAACCCTCGTTAAATGGATAGAGAGCTTTTTGTCAGGCCGTTCAATCCGTGTAGTAATTGACGGAGTTACATCTGATTCCTACGAAATAAATGCCGGTGTACCTCAGGGTTCAGTTCTTTCACCAACCTCATTTCTTCTTTTTATTAATGATCTCTTATCCCTTTCTCTCAATCCTATTCATAGTTTTGCCGACGACAGCACCCTTGATTTCGCGTACTCATTTGATTCTGTAATGAATTCACGTGGAAATGCTACAGAAGTCAATCGGGAACGCATGTTTAGATCATTAAACAAAGACATTTCTATGGTCCTCGCTTGGGGCAGAGCAAATCGTGTTACGTTTAATGCATCCAAAACTCAATGCTGTTTAATGTCCCTTAAAAAACGCCCAGTTCGCCCCCAACCCATTTCAGTCGACGGAGTGAATATACCCAATTCACCCTCCCTAAAGATCTTGGGTATTGAGATATCCAGCAATCTTAGCTGGACGGATCATATATTTGCAATCGCTAAAAGTGCGATGAAATGTTTGGGTTTTCTACAGAGATGTAAGAAATATTTCACCCCACCCGACTTAGCGTTGATCTACAAGTCCCACATTAGGCCTAGACTTGAATATAATTCCCATATTTGGGCAGGGGCCGGACACACCGCGTTGTCCGCGTTAGACAAAGTTCAGCGTAAGGCTGTTAAACTTATTGGCGATTCCTCAATCTCTGAGGGCCTTGACTCTCTGGAGCATCGACGGAATGTCGGTTGTCTCTCACTTTTTTATCGCTATTTCCATGGCCATTGTTCTAACGAAATTGCTAGCCTGATGCCTTGTAGACTCATTACAACGCGCGATACAAGATCTACAAGTCGCTCCCACCCCTATACTCTCCGGGTCAAATTTGGACGTACCGTCAAATTTCGGGAATCTTTTCTTAGCAGAACAACACGAATGTGGAACAGTTTACCATCTTCTGTTTTTCCCTCGTCTTATGAGCCTGAAACTTTCAAACGAGGCGTACATCGACACCTCCTTCACTCAACCTCCTAACCCATTTTCCCCAACCTTAATTCCTTTCCTGCCAAGGCTGTGCTTTAGCATCATAGGGCATCCCCTGAGCTTTGGCAACATCATATATATAAAAAAAAAAAAAAAAAAAAATATACATATTGTAACCTGCATGAGGTAGGCCACGTAAAGAGAAATAGTGAACCGTGTAATGCGCATGCCCCAGGTGGCAAGAAATCTAGGCAAGGAAATGTCAAGTTAAGGACGACTCGAAGCTAAGCTGAATATGTGAGGTGAAAATGTGTAACGGAAACATCTAGAACTAAGTGACTAAACTTTCTAGAATTAAGCTAAATAGTAAAATTATGGCTGATTAGCAGCCTGGTTAGTTAAGTCGTGATTTAGACTGCGAAGTTTCAATTTGTGATACCGCGAATAGCTAGTTATACTTTAACCAGTGAAGTGATAAGTGGTAAATACGTTATATTGTAAAGAAAATTGTGAACGGACTAATTAAGTGAAGTGAATAAAATTGTGAATATTTGTGACTGCAAATAAGTGTCTTTATTAATCCGTCGAGTCCGAAGAATACTATATATATATATATATTTGTTTGATTTTCGCCGACTTCAAAATGTCGTAATAGATTTAAATTAAAGATTATTTTATGCTTTTTGGCGCTTTTTGTGAAGTTGGCTAACATTTTTTTTAAAACTATTTTATTTTTCACTTTTAAGTGTCTTCTACTCTGTACAACAAAAATAGAACCATCCAAATCGGTCCACGCGTTAAAAAGTTAGGTTCAGCCCCCTACCCCCACCCCACATCCCACCATAATGTTTTTTTTTGTGGTATAAATCAGGAAACACGCGTTCTCGTGGTATCAACCAGGGAATATACTCTACCCAACAAAAAAAGAATTATTCAAATCGGTCACGTGTTACAAAGTTAGACTACCCCTCATCCCCCCCCCCACCCTAGACAATTTTTTTTCTCCCATTAGCAATGGGGGATCATACTCTATACAACAAAAAAAGAACCATCGAAATGGGTCTGCGTGTTGGAAAGTTAGGTTTCACCCCCATCCCGCACGCCCACCCAAACAAAAATTTTTTTTGACATGGTACCAATCAGTGAACATACTCTATCCAACAAAAAAAGAATAATCAAAATCGGTCAACGCGTTACGAAGTTATGCCCGGTTAGACATAAAAAAGAAATAAATATATACACGTCGAACTTAGAACCTTTTTGTTTTTGGGAATTCGGTTAAAAACAAAGAAAAATCTGTCTAATAAAGCAAAATATATAAAAAAACAAATTGACAAAATTATTAATTGAAAAGTTGTATTACCTATTTTTTTTCATTTGAAGTGCAAACATATTTTTGGAGTGTTTCGTAAATGGATTTGTAATTAGGGGGACGGGGTATGGTTGGCTACACTATTCGAAACTCTGTCATATTGAGGAGAAGAAAACTGCTTTACTATAACATTTTCGCGAAACCCTTATTGGAGCATAATGGGATGCAAATGTGCCAACAAACCCCGTAATGGGGATGGTTGGCACAGAAGCGGGGGATGGTTGGCACGTAATTTAGCATATCTAGCATACTTTTTACCTCACTTCTAAAGATTCCATAATGAATAACTCATAAGTGTAATCTTTGAAATATGAAATGCCCTTGCCCACACTTATCTAATTGGGTACATTTTGGTATTGTTTGTTTTCTTTAAGCATTCCAACTTTCTGGCTTTGTCAATCTGTGCGCACCAATAAAAAATATTTTAATAAAACGGCAGCCAAAATCTATTATAAAACATTTTAAAATATTGTTATATGAAAATATATCGCTTGGATAACGTTTTAAGCAGAACTTGTAAACAAACTAATTTGTAAACCACTAAAAAACCGTCTGACAATTAGTCCTGTCAAAACATTTTACGATTGTAGTTGTAAAACTGGCTCCACTGAAACCTAAGAACAAAAAACGGGAAGTGCATCATGCTCAAAAAGTTTCCGAATTTTCCTTATGTGTTTGAAAGGTGTGAATGTGTTAGTTTTCACCATGGAAGTAGTAAATTTGTGACTTATTCGATGTGGTCCTCGCAAACATTACTACCATCGGATGGTATATAATCAGTTCTACCGATGGATTTTACCCACAGTTCTCTGAAGTCTTTATCTTTTGGAAACCTAAAATACCAAAAGGTAGAAAAATATTTTAATACTTTTAAAGTTTTATTAGAGCCCTCAGGCAAAAACTTCTGTCAGCTGTCGCTGAAACCAATAAGGCGAACCAAAACTCTGATGAATCTCAAATGTAAACAAACGAGCGCCATCAAGAGAAAAGGTTATATTTTTTGGTAATTTAGCTTTTATTTATACGGCTTTTGCACATATTTCAAAGAAAATGCTGTATAATTGCTTATTATATTATTTAGCTTCCCTGAAAAATTATTTTCCACACCCAATGCGTCGATTATTTTTCCAACAAAATACCGCACACTTCATCATGAAAAATGTTCAAATTAAGCACCTCAGATTCTTAGTAAACCAAACCAAAGCAGGCTTTTAAATGTTAATTGTCACCACTTTTAAACTGAATTACACCACTTTTAAACTGAACAGTGAAAATTATTCAATAAACACTTTGAATGCGCACCTTTCAGAAAGCCCATGTCGTTATGGCGTACTTTTGGGTTCCCCTCCCACACCTTTCAACGAATAAAAAATCGCAAACACGTAAACGGTTTATACACGGTATTGCACTTCCTTTCCTTTTCTGTTCTAAGACTGAAGTCCCCTTCTTCCAAATACGGTACCTGTACAGCGGGTCCCGTGCACTGAGATATATAATACTGGAGCGACTGGTGCCATGAAATTTCTTCAAGAAAATGGTATCACTTTTCGCTAGTTGTCCCTTTCTGGGTAAGCATCTTTTTTTTCAACATGGTTTTCTTAATTGCCAACGTCATGTCGCCTATTAAATGCTGGCGTTAGAAATAGATGACAATATTCACAATCATTTTATATCTCTTTCTGGGTAAGCATTTTCCAGATTAGAACAACCTTTTTTTGTAATTTTTATATCAGTAATTCCAATGATTTTTACATTTTCCTTACAACAATATAAAAGATTAAAATTAAGTACGCCATTTCGGATATATATGATTATTTTATTCTGCTCGCAACAGCTGCAAATTCGCAGTAAACATTGGAAATTAAATATGGTTTTCCTCCACTGAAAGTAAAATTGTACTCATATGAGATAGCTTATAAGCCACTCCATTTTAATACATCGCAGTGGTCCCGTGACATAAAACATTTAGCGACAATTCACAAAAGACTGAACTGTTTTGCCGTTGCTCCTGCAACACACGAAGACCAGGAGACAAACTTTATTGATGGGTCCTAAAGGATGTTAAATATGATGTCTTCCTCGGGAAGTATATTGCTTGCGGTATTTAGAATTTCTTTTGAATGCTCCTTTGGATGTGATGAGTGTATATGGGGTTTGTTGTGTCGATTAATAGTTGACTATACTTGTAAGTGATGCTAAAGTTAATTATAAACTTTTCTTTTTTTTTTTAAACGGAAAAAATATTTTAATAATTTTTGTTTTTAATTAACGATTGATTAATGTATTGATTTAATTTCATATGTAATTATTAAAAAAAGAAATTGTTTTCCCCTTGTTTATTTTATTTGTTTTTTTTTATTTATTTATTTATTTTTTATATACATATATATATAGCACTCACTTTACAATAAAACCACGGCACGATCTTAATTTAAAAACAAACGAACTACATAAATCACACTAACCTTTTCACGTTACCGTATATTCTTTTAAAGACATCGAATGCATTTCGACGAGTATTCTCGTCATCATCAGCGAAAACACCGATCATTCGATCATTCATTCATTCGATCTCACTCAACAGCTGATATTTTGTTAGTCTGCAGTGCATAAGTCAAACAGTTTAGAGATGATGGAACCGTTGTCACTGTTCATGCTGTTATTTTTGTTTTTCTGAATATACAAGCTTTCCCATGCATCTAGCTCTTTTGTATTCGTAACAGCTTTTTCCAATTTAAGTGTATCTGCACTTATATTAAAATGATTATATTCAATCATGTGTTGTGCTACCGACGATCTCATGGGTTGCTGATTTTTTGCATGGTTTATGTGCTCTTTATACCTTACGCTGATTGCCCTTCTAGTTTGTCCTATATATTTTAAACTACAATCGTTGCATCTTATATAAATTGAAGATACCCAAAAGGAGAATTTTCTATGAAAGTCTGTATGTTTTTGAGGGGAGTGTGAGCTGGGTGCTGCCTGGCGTTAATTAGTTTAATAAAAATTTTTTCTGTGGTAACTTGTATGCGCAGAGATAGGGTGTGACATTTCAGCTATTTCTAATGACATGGTGTGGGTGAAGATCATGGCTCCTAGTGCGATTCTAAGTGATCTGAATTGGATAGGATCAAGTTGGATAAGGGTGATCTGTAGTGTGTCGATTATGAGGGGGGGCATGTAGTCCAGTACTGGAATGATGAGTTCTTTGTAGATGTTAATAAGACATTGAGGATTGGATCCCCACTTTACTCCATAGAGAGATTTTAAGATGTTTGTGAGACGGAAGCATTTGTTTCTTGTGGCCTTGAAATAAGATTTACCACTGAACTTGGAGTCGATTTGAAAACCGAGAAAACTTGTTTCTAGCACCTGTGCACCTAGATAGGTTAGAATAGTAGTGGCGTATTGAAGTGAGTCTAATGTTGATTGGGTTGTCAATATCCTTCGTGTAGATATTAAAAAGGATGGGACTTAAAACTGACCCTTTTATGAGTCCCATGTGGGACCTTTTTAATGAGACAAGCTTAATAATTACTGATATCATCTTGTGTGGGATATTTAGGTCAATTAGCTTGTTGGCTAAAATATTATGACATACTTTGTCGAAAGCACTTTTTATGTCTAAGAAAACGCAAGCTTAGTACTCTTTTTTTCAATTTTGAAAGTTGGTGATTTGACCAGAGTGTCAAAGCACAATACATTGTGCATCTGTCTTTACGAAAACCGAACTGGTGGTTAGGCAGCTTTTAGTTACTTTCCAAATAATGTTCGAGTCTTGTTTTCAAAAGAACATCGAATGTTTTCCTTACTGTGGAGGACAGCGTGATTGGTCTGTATGATTCTAAGTTGGAGTGATCTTCAGATCAGGACCTGGTGCAATATATTTTTTGTTATAACGAGCGTTCTCTAGCTCTCTAGAAGAGAATGGGGCTAACATGTGCTGGTTATTGTTTAGGCATAAGTCTTGTGTTGGGATGAACTCCCAGTGAAGTCCGTGGTTGTCTACTAAGTGTTACGCGGAAGTGTCGGGGGTAGGACTTCACGGCACCGAGACAAGACCGAGACTTTGGCAGATCTCGGTCTTGGTCTCGTCAAGGTGAAGACGATCTCGCTCTCGTCGCAATCTTGGCGAGATAAAGGCCAGTCTCGGCAAGATAAAAAAAGGATATTTCGGTGGGATAACGGGGAGCGAGGACAAGTGATATATCTATGTATATATGTATTTTCTTCATATTCCCATCGCCAAAATAAGGTAGCAAAGGCTCTTGTTTGCTATTGGGGATAAAGCGCAAATATCTGAAGAAGGAAATAACGTAGAAAGAAGCGATTGAGGAGAGCAGTGTATACTTATATGCCCCATAAATCACACAATTGAAATTATTCGGAGCGACATAAATGCTGAAACAACTAAAAAAATTGTCCACAATAAAATGATAAAAACTAATATCTCGTCCACTCTCGTCACCTCAATCTCGCTCTCGGTATCGCACTGTTACCAATGATATTGGTCTCGTTGCCGGTCTCGGTATCGTATCGAGACCGATACCGGCAGCGAGAATTATCTCGAGTATCGTGAAGCCCTAGTGAGTGGGAGATATTCCGCTTTGAATTTCCTCGAAATTTTCTGATATGATCCCACATTTCAGAGGCAGTAATGTTAGAGGTGATGTTGTTGCAGAAGTTTTTCCAACATTTCCTCTTTTCGCTCTTCAGACAGTACCTCGTTTCTCTTTCAGTTTTATAAAATTTGCATTACTAGGGTTGAGGCGATAAATTTTTAGGGCAAGTCTGCGTCTCGCTACAGTGGACTCCACCAGGGGCTAGGGTGTATATGCTTTTAATTTGTTTGGTTTTGAGATTTGGATGCTGCAGAACTTTGTATAGTGCTTATGAGTGAGGTGTATCTTTCTATGTGGTTTGCGATCTTCGTATTCCTGAATTTTCTCATAATGTCTCGATTAATTGTGCCCTGTGACATGTTCTTGGGTATATATCTGTTAGGGGGAACGGGAGGAGGCTGGCTAGCTTCTATATGTAGTAGATTTGGTAAGTGTAGTGTTATGTCCTGTGGGGTAGGCGAATATTTATTGTTCTTTATGTTGTGTTCTAAGTTTTCCAGGCATAGCTGGAATGGACTTGGGAATTTTGTCTTGAGGGCTGGTTTGATATATTGTTCATTAGCTATAGAAGTTTGTGTTTTTGGTATTATGGTTCAAGGAGTAGTGTTTTCAATACCTTTGGTTGGTTCCTGTCTCCTTGAGGGGATGAAGGTGAATGAATGTGTTAGTTTTCACCATGGAAGTAGTAAATTTGTGACTTATTCGATGTGGTCCTCGCAAACATTACTACCATCGGATGGTATATAATCAGTTCTACCGATGGATTTTACCCACAGTTCTCTGAAGTCTTTATCTTTTGGAAACCTAAAATACCAAAAGGTAGAAAAATATTTTAATACTTTTAAAGTTTTATTAGAGCCCTCAGGCAAAAACTTCTGTCAGCTGTCGCTGAAACCAATAAGGCGAACCAAAACTCTGATGAATCTCAAATGTAAACAAACGAGCGCCATCAAGAGAAAAGGTTATATTTTTTGGTAATTTAGCTTTTATTTATACGGCTTTTGCACATATTTCAAAGAAAATGCTGTATAATTGCTTATTATATTATTTAGCTTCCCTGAAAAATTATTTTCCACACCCAATGCGTCGATTATTTTTCCAACAAAATACCGCACACTTCATCATGAAAAATGTTCAAATTAAGCACCTCAGATTCTTAGTAAACCAAACCAAAGCAGGCTTTTAAATGTTAATTGTCACCACTTTTAAACTGAATTACACCACTTTTAAACTGAACAGTGAAAATTATTCAATAAACACTTTGAATGCGCACCTTTCAGAAAGCCCATGTCGTTATGGCGTACTTTTGGGTTCCCCTCCCACACCTTTCAACGAATAAAAAATCGCAAACACGTAAACGGTTTATACACGGTATTGCACTTCCTTTCCTTTTCTGTTCTAAGACTGAAGTCCCCTTCTTCCAAATACGGTACCTGTACAGCGGGTCCCGTGCACTGAGATATATAATACTGGAGCGACTGGTGCCATGAAATTTCTTCAAGAAAATGGTATCACTTTTCGCTAGTTGTCCCTTTCTGGGTAAGCATCTTTTTTTTCAACATGGTTTTCTTAATTGCCAACGTCATGTCGCCTATTAAATGCTGGCGTTAGAAATAGATGACAATATTCACAATCATTTTATATCTCTTTCTGGGTAAGCATTTTCCAGATTAGAACAACCTTTTTTTGTAATTTTTATATCAGTAATTCCAATGATTTTTACATTTTCCTTACAACAATATAAAAGATTAAAATTAAGTACGCCATTTCGGATATATATGATTATTTTATTCTGCTCGCAACAGCTGCAAATTCACAGTAAACATTGGAAATTAAAAATGGTTTTCCTCCACTGAAAGTAAAATTGTACTCATATGAGATAGCTTATAAGCCACTCCATTTTAATACATCGCAGTGGTCCCGTGACATAAAACATTTAGCGACAATTCACAAAAGACTGAACTGTTTTGCCGTTGCTCCTGCAACACACGAAGACCAGGAGACAAACTTTATTGATGGGTCCTAAAGGATGTTAAATATGATGTCTTCCTCGGGAAGTATATTGCTTGCGGTATTTAGAATTTCTTTTGAATGCTCCTTTGGATGTGATGAGTGTATATGGGGTTTGTTGTGTCGATTAATAGTTGACTATACTTGTAAGTGATGCTAAAGTTAATTATAAACTTTTCTTTTTTTTTTTTAAACGGAAAAAATATTTTAATAATTTTTGTTTTTAATTAACGATTGATTAATGTATTGATTTAATTTCATATGTAATTATTAAAAAAAGAAATTGTTTTCCCCTTGTTTATTTTATTTGTTTTTTTTTATTTATTTATTTATTTTTTATATACATATATATATAGCACTCACTTTACAATAAAACCACGGCACGATCTTAATTTAAAAACAAACGAACTACATAAATCACACTAACCTTTTCACGTTACCGTATATTCTTTTAAAGACATCGAATGCATTTCGACGAGTATTCTCGTCATCATCAGCGAAAACACCGATCATTCGATCATTCATTCATTCGATCTCACTCAACAGCTGATATTTTGTTAGTCTGCAGTGCATAAGTCAAACAGTTTAGAGATGATGGAACCGTTGTCACTGTTCATGCTGTTATTTTTGTTTTTCTGAATATACAAGCTTTCCCATGCATCTAGCTCTTTTGTATTCGTAACAGCTTTTTCCAATTTAAGTGTATCTGCACTTATATTAAAATGATTATATTCAATCATGTGTTGTGCTACCGACGATCTCATGGGTTGCTGATTTTTTGCATGGTTTATGTGCTCTTTATACCTTACGCTGATTGCCCTTCTAGTTTGTCCTATATATTTTAAACTACAATCGTTGCATCTTATATAAATTGAAGATACCCAAAAGGAGAATTTTCTATGAAAGTCTGTATGTTTTTGAGGGGAGTGTGAGCTGGGTGCTGCCTGGCGTTAATTAGTTTAATAAAAAATTTTTCTGTGGTAACTTGTATGCGCAGAGATAGGGGGTGACATTTCAGCTATTTCTAATGACATGGTGTGGGTGAAGATCTTGGCTCCTAGTGCGATTCTAAGTGATCTGAATTGGATAGGATCAAGTTGGATAAGGGTGATCTGTAGTGTGTCGATTATGAGGGGGGGCATGTAGTCCAGTACTGGAATGATGAGTTCTTTGTAGATGTTAATAAGACATTGAGGATTGGATCCCCACTTTACTCCACAGAGAGATTTTAAGATGTTTGTGAGACGGAAGCATTTGTTTCTTGTGGCCTTGAAATAAGATTTACCACTGAACTTGGAGTCGATTTGAAAACCGAGAAAACTTGTTTCTAGCACCTGTGCACCTAGATAGGTTAGAATAGTAGTGGCGTATTGAAGTGAGTCTAATGTTGATTGGGTTGTCAATATCCTTCGTGTAGATATTAAAAAGGATGGGACTTAAAACTGACCCTTTTATGAGTCCCATGTGGGACCTTTTTAATGAGACAAGCTTAATAATTACTGATATCATCTTGTGTGGGATATTTAGGTCAATTAGCTTGTTGGCTAAAATATTATGACATACTTTGTCGAAAGCACTTTTTATGTCTAAGAAAACGCAAGCGTAGTACTCTTTTTTTCAATTTTGAAAGTTGGTGATTTGACCAGAGTGTCAAAGCACAATACATTGTGCATCTGTCTTTACGAAAACCGAACTGGTGGTTAGGCAGCTTTTAGTTACTTTCCAAATAATGTTCGAGTCTGGTTTTCAAAAGAACATCGAATGTTTTCCTTACTGTGGAGGACAGCGTGATTGGTCTGTATGATTCTAAGTTGGAGTGATCTTCAGATCAGGACCTGGTGCAATATAATTTTTGTTATAACGAGCGTTCTCTAGCTCTCTAGAAGAGAATGGGGCTAACATGTGCTGGTTATTGTTTAGGCATAAGTCTTGTGTTGGGATGAACTCCCAGTGAAGTCCGTGGTTGTCTACTAAGTGTTACGCGGAAGTGTCGGGGGTAGGACTTCACGGCACCGAGACAAGACCGAGACTTTGGCAGATCTCGGTCTTGGTCTCGTCAAGGTGAAGACGATCTCGCTCTCGTCGCAATCTTGGCGAGATAAAGGCCAGTCTCGGCAAGATAAAAAAAGGATATTTCGGTGGGATAACGGGGAGCGAGGACAAGTGATATATCTATGTATATATGTATTTTCTTCATATTCCCATCGCCAAAATAAGGTAGCAAAGGCTCTTGTTTGCTATTGGGGATAAAGCGCAAATATCTGAAGAAGGAAATAACGTAGAAAGAAGCGATTGAGGAGAGCAGTGTATACTTATATGCCCCATAAATCACACAATTGAAATTATTCGGAGCGACATAAATGCTGAAACAACTAAAAAAATTGTCCACAATAAAATGATAAAAACTAATATCTCGTCCACTCTCGTCACCTCAATCTCGCTCTCGGTATCGCACTGTTACCAATGATATTGGTCTCGTTGCCGGTCTCGGTATCGTATCGAGACCGATACCGGTAGCGAGAATTATCTCGAGTATCGTGAAGCCCTAGTGAGTGGGAGATATTCCGCTTTGAATTTCCTCGAAATTTTCTGATATGATCCCACATTTCAGAGGCAGTAATGTTAGAGGTGATGTTGTTGCAGAAGTTTTTCCAACATTTCCTCTTTTCGCTCTTCAGACAGTACCTCGTTTCTCTTTCAGTTTTATAAAATTTGCATTACTAGGGTTGAGGCGATAAATTTTTAGGGCAAGTCTGCGTCTCGCTACAGTGGACTCCACCAGGGGCTAGGGTGTATATGCTTTTAATTTGTTTGGTTTTGAGATTTGGATGCTGCAGAACTTTGTATAGTGCTTATGAGTGAGGTGTATCTTTCTATGTGGTTTGCGATCTTCGTATTCCTGAATTTTCTCATAATGTCTCGATTAATTGTGCCCTGTGACATGTTCTTGGGTATATATCTGTTAGGGGGAACGGGAGGAGGCTGGCTAGCTTCTATATGTAGTAGATTTGGTAAGTGTAGTGTTATGTCCTGTGGGGTAGGCGAATATTTATTGTTCTTTATGTTGTGTTCTAAGTTTTCCAGGCATAGCTGGAATGGACTTGGGAATTTTGTCTTGAGGGCTGGTTTGATATATTGTTCATTAGCTATAGAAGTTTGTGTTTTTGGTATTATGGTTGAAGGAGTAGTGTTTTCAATACCTTTGGTTGGTTCCTGTCTCCTTGAGGGGATGAAGGTGAATGAAGTGTTATGTGTAGTTAGCGCGAAAGAGCGGGTGACTTGGCTTACATGTTGTGGTTTTGGCCTCTGTGGGGGTCGAGCCCCAAGGGCTGGGAAGTGCTCTTCATTTAGAGTAAAGGTGGTTTGCATTGGTTAGTTATTCCAGTTGTTTTCAGGTTTATTTCTAGTTATGGTATTGTTCTCCTTCTTTCTTTCTTTCTTTCTAGAAAGAAGGAGAACAATATTATGACTTATCGTTTGCCTCGAGCGCCCTGTTGCAATTCCAGCAAGCTGGAGGAAGGGGACACGGTTGGGGTGATCCGGCTGTGACGTTCTGCAAGGTACACAACACCTAGAGGATTTGCAAATTATTTTTGAATGGCCAAAACACCAGCAATTCATGCATTGGCGTATTTGGTTGCGTTTTGCGTACACAGGAAAGATGACGTTGAGTTCGCTGTGAGGCGGTAGAATTTATCCTTACATAGTGATGCACACTTAACCGGTTGGGGTGCTATTTCCATCCGTGCGTTATAAAATTCGATGCACTTCTTTTATTTTTGGTGGCTTACTGAAAGTCAGAGAATTATGTTTAAGGAAGGTTCTACTATTTTCGAAAATCTCTTTCTCCGTTATGTCCGAGGGTATTGGGACCACTCCTTGGATCTCAACCAGTTTTGCTGGTATGTAAACTTTCTATTTTTTTAAAAGTTCCGAGTTGGATGCAATGTTATTTGCAGTGTTTATATCATCGGAGGTGATACAAATTTTGCTTTTGTTAATGTATAGCGTCTCTTTTATTTTAAGAAAGTTTTTCATTAGGTTTTTAGATATCGATACAATTGGTAACTTTTCTTCTGGAAAAGCTTGGATGAAAACTTTATATTCAGCCCTGACTGGCGAGGCAGGATATGCCGTGGGACGGGGGATGTACGATTTATATAAACTGGGCTCCAACAATAAATTCGGTGTTAAGGAATGTA
Organism: Leptarthrus brevirostris; assembly: GCA_964036015.1. Taxonomy (NCBI): domain Eukaryota; kingdom Metazoa; phylum Arthropoda; class Insecta; order Diptera; family Asilidae; genus Leptarthrus; species Leptarthrus brevirostris. Next base: position 54,618,229 of record OZ038375.1, read on the forward strand.
CTTATTTAATTTAAAAAACGATATATTAAAATTCAAAAAATTCACTAACCTTGCTTTCGAAAAATAATTGACAATAAATTGATGTGTTTACCGTGTAAATAACTTCTGTTGTATAAAGTGTAGCTGAAATCGCGGTATTTTGCACTAGGTAACCATATAATCCAAATTAATCGCTTTAAATACGAATTTTGTATAAATAATTAAGATGGCGGTATATCTTGGCGTCCTTACTCTCTCGCAGTTGGAAACAGAATCGCTACTTAAGTTTTGATATATGGCAACACCAGTGTGAATATGTCAAATCTAACATTGTCATCGTAAAGTTTGACATTTTTGATGGTAATCATACTCAGAACGTATTGTCATGCGAGTGCTATTTGTGTTGCTTACAGGTACTTGAAACATTCATCTTGGTCAAAAAATGGAATTAAATCCTGAACATTTTCGTGCGATGATTTTCTATGACTTTCGACGTGGATTAAACTAACAACAGTGTGCCGATCAACTCGCTTCGAATTTTGGTAAAGAAGTACCATCTCAAGCCACCGTGTTCGCTGGTTTTCTGAATTTAATCGTGGTCGCACTTCGCAACAGGACGAATTTCGTGAATTATGCCGTCCTAAATCGGTTGCTGTGCCAGAAAAAATTAATGCTGTGCGTGAACGAACTGATACTGCAAGATCGTCATGTGACCGTAAGATTGATCATGTTTGGGCATTAGTTCCACTCGCATACATTCAATATTGCATGAACATTTGGCCGTCAAAAAGATTTGTTCGCGTTGGATACCGCATAATTTGACAATCGCTCAAAAAAAGGCTGGTGTCGATTGGTGCAAAAAAATTTTGTAAAAATTCAATAGCGGTGCTTCAAAAGAAGTCTATAAGATCGTGACAGGCGACGAATCATGGATCTATGCACATGAACCCGAAACTAAGCAACAATCGACTGTATGGGTCTTTCAAGACGAGCCAAATCCATCAAAAGTTGTTCGCGCACGAAGCACTTCGAAGCAAGTGGTCGCCTGTTTTTTCGGAAAAATTAGACATGTCGCCACCGTGCCATTACGGCAACGTAGAAAGGTCAATTCTGAATGGTACACTCCCATTTGTTTGCCAGAAGTGATCGGAAAAATAAGGGAAACCAATCGCAGAAGACGAATCCTTCTCCACCACGACAATGCAAGCTTTCATACATCGGTTTAAACAAGTAAAATTTTGAGCATTCCAAACATCGAATTGATGGGTCATCCGCCGTATAGTCATGATTTGGCACCGAATAATTTCTTCTTATTCCCGCAAATCAAAAATAATATGCGAGGTCAACGTTTTTCGACGCCTGAAGAGCGGTTAATGCGCTCAAATCAGATGTTTTGGGGGTACCTCAATCGGAGTGGAAAAAGTGTTTCGCAAATTGGTTCAAACGCATGCAAAAGTCTATTGATCTTCATGGAAAATATTTTGAAAAACAATGAAGTCAGTTTCGTTTATAAATATATATTTTCACTTGCCTTTCTCAAAACTTAAGTAACAACCCTCGTATATTAAAGTTACTTATAGTACTTTATTAAATACCGCAAAACTTCATTTTTCTTTATTATTTCCTTATTTAGGAATCCAACGCTCAATACACATTTGCACGTGCATGGCTGGTTCATTGTAATGTTTACGCAGATCGTACACGTGTATAAATTTGGGTTGTTGCATTTACATTTGTTTAGATAAACCACTGGTTTAACCATTGTATTAGCACACATAAAAGTAAAAAAAAAATTACATAATGCCAAAATCCAATTGACTTTAGCGTACCTTTTAAAATATCGTACCTACAGCAAATTAAAAAATATCTCAATTCCATTATACCCTATACACATAGCCTTCCTAAATGATTTATTATTAAAACTAATTATTAATTAAGGAGCTGTGTGTCACATACTGATCATAATTAGAGCTACCTAATGATCAAAATGTGCATTATTAATGATTTGCACTCACTGAGATATATAGACTGCAGATAGCACCGCACCGGTTACAAAAGGCAGATAAAACAACACCAATGCATGGTCTAATATTTAGATCTCTTTTTAACTGCCTTTCTTTTTATTTACGACCGAGCATAATCATGCAACGCGTGGACCAATTTAGATGATTCTTTTTTTTTATTAGGTAGAGTATGTTCATCGATTGGTACCATGTCAAAAAATGTTTGTACTTCATTCTAACCACCTGCTTGATGCTAGACCTCCTTCAATTGGTTGAAGAAGTCTTGTTTAAAATAGGCATGATCGGCATGAAATTGCTTATATTTCTGTTCTTGCAGATTGGATTCTGCTTATCGTAAGAATAACCCGAATTCAAACGAATCCAATCCGCAATATTATTAATCAACTCCGTTACATATCGGTTTTCGTTAATAAAAATAAATCAGATCCGATATTTAATTTAGCGAGCCAGATTTTCAAGCAAAATATGTTAGCAATAAAGTTGCAACATATTTAAATCTGCCTTGCGAAAAACAAGTCGCTCAGGATAAAATACATTCTTTTCACATAGAAAAGAAACCGAAGACAAATTTCGTTGCCAGAAAGAAACAAAAGTGCTTGTGTAAGTCATCTATACCGTCTCTTGCCTGGGAATTAAAGGCAAGAGCCAAAACGAAGAAAATAGTTTTTTAAAAAAAAGTTGAACCGACTTCACAAAAAGCGCTAAAAAGCATAAAATAATTTTTAATTTTATATCTATTACGACATTTTGAAGTCGGTGCAAATCAAACAAACCAAACAACTACAACAAAAGTATTTAATCGTCATTTCGTCTTCGTAAGCTGAAACGTTCAGGTAGTATTATGTATTATTTTCAATTGTGGTACTGTAGTTGTTTAGTTGTTAGACTACCCCGAACCCCCTCCCCCACCCTATTCCAAATTTTTTTCTCCTATTAGTAATGGGGGATCATACTCTGTACAACAAAAAAAGAACGATCCAAATCGGACCACGCGTTACAAAGTAAGGCCCCCCCACCACCACCCTACCAAAAATTTTTTTGACATGGTACCAATCGGTGAACATACTATACCCAACAAAAAAAGAATCATCAAAATCGGTCGACGTGTTACGAAGTTATGCCCGGTCAGACATAAAACAAAAATAAAATAAAAAAATAAAAAAAAATACGCGTCGAACTTAGAACCTCTGTTTTTGGGAAGTCGGTTAAATAAGAGCAAAAGCTCTTTTCTTCATGCAGAATGGCTGATCGCGATTCTAGGAAGATGGAATCGCAGAGCCTGATCGCGGACTTAACGGAGAAGTCGCTAAACTTAAAGCAGGTTTTTTTATTTTTTTAACTAGGAGTTAAGTCGATCTACAACGGTCAATAGGACGAGTTTAGCCTGGGTTTTGCAAGTACGATGTGGAATCATCATTCCAAAATACATGTCTTTAGTTAATATAAAAAGGAACTGTCATTTTAGTACTGTTAATCAACTTCTTAATTTATGGTTGTGAACCGATACAGTTTAGTAAAGATGTGTTTCAAATGAACATTTGTTTAATAAATAGTGGTATATTCAACTCCGTTGCCTATGGTGCTGGCCCGTAAAACATTCCGATTCTATTAATACGTAACAGTATTGTTGTATATGTCGTCGCTTAAAGTTCTGCTATTCTTCTTTCAATGCTTTGAACCTCTTCTTCAAATACCCCTTGGTTTTTCGCCCGTGCTGTCATTTTTGAAGTTGATGAAGAGCCGGTCTATAGCTGCTTCACACTCTAATTGCTCCCCTGCCCATGTGTCCATGATTGCTAAGATTAACTCTTTTGTTTGCCTTTGAAGCCTGCCTTTCAGAACGAACTTGTGAGCTCAAACTTACCCAGAGTCTTCTACAGGGTGTGCCAAAATAATACCAAAAAAAAAACTACTATCCCAATGACCTTTCCAAAATTCTCAACAATGTTGACCTAACTCCTACCATTGCAGATGCAGTACTCAAATTAATCCTAAAGTGCTTTTTTAATGAATTCAAACTATCTATAATTTTTTTTATGATGTAACCAAAGCCCAGGAGACAACCCTATGATACGTTTAGCGTGGCTTTGCCCGGAGGGAAATTAGGGTAAGGGAAATGAGGGCAATTAAATGTCTTGTTTTTTTGCATTGCTGCGAGCTAGACAACAGCGCACAGACGGATTTTTTAATTTTTTTATTAAAAACTCACGGGGAGACCAAGTCTCGAAATTTTCCTCTTGTAGATCTGGCAGTGTATTCTTAAAGTAGACACAGAAGTTGTGCTGGAAGGTCTCCTTGTCCAGGAGACCAGCAGGTATGGAGTTTATGGATCCATCCGTCCACAGCATTGCGTCCAGAAATGTCCTGTACTCCGTGTCGCATTCCAGAAGTCAAACACAAAATTTGAATCTTCTCTCGGAATCTCATTCCAGTAGTCCTTGGACTGGGATGTGATGATATGAACAACACCATTCGGGATGATCATATTCCGAACCGTCTCGGGCTCGTTTCGGGGTCTTGCGCGACGAGGATAATTATTTGCTACTCGAAGTCGGCCGAATCTTGCGATGTTTCAACTCACAATTCCGTTCTTTTTGAAGTTACACTTCCGGTTTATCTTAACCTTCGGAAAATCCTCGAAAATACCTCTCTTTGGGGCTTTTTGGTTACAGTCTACTACACAATAAATGTAAATTATATCCGCGTACTGTTAGAACGTAATTTTTAATAATGTTAGCTTAAAAACACCCGTAGTTATCGATGTGTTTTTCAATAATGATCGATATTCTAGTTGACTGACAATTTTTTAAAGCAAAACTTCCATCAGGTATTAGTAACAGAATGCCAAGATACTACGGTGTGAACTCGGGCTAATACAAAATATTGTTTATTTAAAGAATTAAAATTAGAATTAGAATAAAATAGTTAGGTAGTCAGGGATTTCTAAGAATGCAGTTTTTGTAATCCTTTCTCTACCTGGACATGTTAAACCTTCTTGGAAAGGTAATAACGGGCAATTTAATAAAAATAAAAAGCAGATGTATTAATTAATCGAATTTCGGAGAAAATTTAGGAAAATGCTGAATTTTTGATAATTTCAAAACATTCTTTTCACTTTTGGAAGTGAATATACCTGCAATGGTAGGAGTTAGATCAACATTGTTGAGAATTTTGAAAAGGTCATTGCGATAGTAGTTGTTTAGCGTTTAGCGTTTGCTTGATGTCGTGGGATCCATCAAAATTGCGTTCCATGAAAATTGCAAATTTATGAATCACCCTGTAACTCCCAAATGGTTCAGATTGCCAAATTTTCTTGATCACGAGCGCTTAATGAAGATAAAATTACCTAGGATTCTTATTATTAATCTGTTCGCTTTACTATTACAATAATAAAGTACTTCTATTTTGGTGGAACAAATGATAGTGACGAGTATAGTTTTTTTCGGATTTTTTAGCTGGCTATTAACGTCGAGCTTCCTCTATGTGCAGAAACTTAAGTACGAACAGAAGTTCTTGGTGATCTCGAAAGCTATCGAACACAGCAAATAGGAAATATTGCTTAGACGAAACTAAACGCCCAAAGAAGGACATTGCGAACCCAACAAAAATGATACTTCGATTTAATAACTCAGCCAAATCTTTTACTACTATCGCGCTGCTACTCAAAAAAGCTTGGCGATGGAACTTAACGCGAAAAAATCTGTTTAAAATACTTATGAGCTAAATGTTTTGAAACATTTTTCACGTAAATACTTCTGGATATATTTTGATCAAACCTCCACCGAAGTATATTTTCAAGTTTCAGGAGCGCTAAAGAGATCACAAGTTCACGATCTGGTTAAAAGCATGAAAAATACAGTAAAACATGAAGAGTGATTGCGGGCAGTGGTGGATCTAGGATTTCATCATGACGGAGGTGGGGGCGGGTTGGATTTTTACATTGAAACTTATTATTAAGACAATTGTTCGCTTTTCTATAACAATAATAACGTACTTCTATACTAACGAGTATAGTTTTCTGTGGATTTTGAAAATTGCGGGCTTTGTAGAGTGAAAACGTCTGGCGTGCGGTCAGCAGGGCTACTACTTTCCTAAAAAAAAACATAGAAAATACAATCAATATTTTAAATAAAATACTTTAACTAATGTAATCTTTTTCAAACATTCATTACAAACATTACGGACCACCTCTCACCCATCCCAATCAATTAGAATCGAGACAATTTTCAACAAAACTGTTCAAAACTCGAGCAGAGTAAGAAATATTTAAGTTTCTTAACACGATCGACGTTTCTAATAAAGAAAAACTTAAGGGGTTACATGGGTTTCACGGCTTCAAAAAATAGAATTTTTTTTGTCTTATTAAATTCTACAATATCTCTAGAAATTTGTCCTACATTTTCAAGTCGATCGGAGTAATAGTTTCGAAGATAGAGCCTTGGGAAGTTGCGCGCTCAAAGCCAGTTGGACTCAGCGCGCCGCAGGTATATTGGAACAGCTGCTCAGAAAAAATCTGCGAGCGAGACTCGCGAAGCCAGGATTCGTCACATACAAGAACAAAAGGATGCCCTGGACATTGCAGCTGCAGCAGGTCCTTTACTTTATGGGCCAGGAATCGATGATTCTATGTAAGTTGAAAAAAAAATATTTTCCCGTTTTATTGTCACTTAAAACGCGTTTTTCTCGAAATTGTATTTTTAAAGTCGGTTGTCAAGATTTCTCGAAAACTACCGAACCGATCTTGATGAAATTTTACACACGTCTTCGAGATATTATTGACAAGGGCTTGGACGAAGGATTTTTTTTAATTGCAACTATTTAAAAAATAAAAATGTAGAGCAAATTTGACCGAAATTTTTAATTTTTTGTAAAAAGGTCGGCCAAAAATCCAATTTTCAAATTTATTTTTTTCCTTTGTCCAAATGCTAGTTTAAGGTATTAACTAAAACACGTATTTTTTTTACTTCAGTTGATCCTGTTATGAGTTCTGCTGTCAACGCGCAAGCACCTTTTTTCCGAGGGGTCACCGGAAATGACATAGCAATGGCAGAGTTTTAAATATTTTTCTACAAAAATTTCAGAATTGCTTGTTCAAATGTGTATATTTAAGGCAATAAAAAGTTTAAATGAAATATTTCATTTTTTATTTAAAATTTTTTTTAAAAATAAGCCGATTTTTACCCGAGGAAACCCATGTAACCCCTTAAGGGGGATTTCTCCTCGAGTGGTTTCAAAATTTAGATTTTTTTTTAGTTTAATCTCTTCTACATATCCCCAAAATGTTCCCTGAAAGAGATTTTTGACAATTTCGTTCCGTTTCCGAGTTATACTGTTTACAAGCCGAGCGCGCAGGGTCCGTTTAAATCCCTGCAGGCGCGAGCGGCCCGCACTTATCCGCGAAAAATAATTTGCGTAGTCGTCAAAACAAACTCTTCTTTTTACTTCCCTTTCTATAACATTTCTAGATCATTTTCAGAACTGTAATACAGTTGCCCTTTCTCGGAATTCGCTCGGAAGTGCATTGTCTACGTTTTCGTTTCGTTTCTTGTTATTGCATTGCAAAGCTTTAAACGCTTTTTTCTCGAAACAACGTTTTTTGAACTTCGGTCCCGGATTGCGTCAAATATATTTAACCGATTCGGGTTCTTGTTGATTTAAATTAAAGTTTATACTATTCCTGGGTGCTCTATGAGGGCTTTTTTAGAAATTCGAATATTTAATATTTTGTTCGGGCTAAAAAAGTAGAAAAAGAAGCAAAAAATTGAATTTTTTTCAAAAAGTAGCGCCATTTATTATAGAATTCGAAATTTGAAAAAAGCTCTCATACAGCACCCAGGAAAAGGGTATATTTTAAGAAACTTTCGGAATTTTTCTGATCGGACTACTACAGCACCCGGAATCCGGGACGAAAGTGGGACGGAGACCTCCCTGCTTGTGATTGGCCGAAGGCCGCCATTTTGTTTTTTTTACGAAAATTAAAAATATAATAACATAATATAATCGATGCTTACTTCATTCCAAAAAACCGGTTGTCAATACCTTTTCCCTGTTCCTCAAAAAAGAAATTGTGAAAAAAGGGTCATTTTTGAATGCTCCAGGGAAAAATCCCCCTAAATTCCTTTAGCTGTTCCTCAACAACAGCGCCAAAGGGTTAGCTTTTCTTTTCTTTTTCTTTTTAGAAAACCGAAAACTAGATGATTCAACAAATTCAAAGCCAATTTCTCCAATTCCAATTTATTGAATTTTTAACGAATTCACTTAGGGAAGATGTTATTCCGTACATATTTGCGTTCTTATGAAAAATTTAAATTAGTTATAATTGAAATGATTGGTTGTTATTGAAGTTTATCTGGTTGTATTTGAATTTGAAAAAATTGTGATTTATTTAAAAAAGTTGGCGTTGATTTCGACTTGGTTGAGTCTGTTTTTGAAAAATGTCGTCATGAATTTCGGGTTGCCCTTGATTTTGATTTGGTTGTCCTTTGCTAAGGATCTAAATAGCTGTCAGTTTTTTTTACCGACTTCCCAAAAACAAAGAGGTTCAAGTTCGACGTGTATTTTTTTTTTATTTTGTTTTGTCGGACCGGGCATAAACTTGTAACGCGTTGACCGATTTTGATGATTCTTTTTTTGTTGGGTAGAGTATGTTCACCGATTGGTACCATGTCAAAAAAAATTGTTGGTGGGGTGGGGGTAAGGGTGGAACCTAATTTTGTAACGCGTCGACCGATTTGGATGGTTCTTTTGCTGTTGTATAGAGTGTGATCCCCCATTGCTAATAGGAGAATAATTCGGTCCTTTAATTGGGGGGGGGGGGGGGGGAGTGGTTAGGGGTAGTGTAACTTTGTAACGCGTGGACCGATTTGGATAATTCTTTTTCTGTTGGGTAGAATATGTTCCCTTGTTGATACCACGAGAAAAAAAATGTGGTGGGGGTGGGGGTGGAGCCTAACTTTTTAATGCCTGGACCGATTTGGATGGTTCTTTTGCTGTTGTATAGAGGATAATCCCCCATTGCTAATAGGAGAATAATTTGGTCCTATGGTGGTGGTAGGGGAGGGGTAGAGGTAGTCTAACTTCGTAACGCGTGGACCGATTTCGATGATTCTTCTTCTGTTGGTTAGGGTATGTTCCTTGATTGATACCATAAGAAAACAAATTTTAGTGAGACGGAGGTGGGGGTAGGGGGTTGAACCTAACTTTTTAACGCGTGGATCGATTTGGATGGTTCGTTGTATAGAGTAGAAGACACTAAAAAGTGACAAATAAAATAGTTTTAAAAAAAAGTTGACCGACTTCACAAAAAGCGCTAAAAAGCATAAACTAATTTTTAATTTTATATCTATTACGACATTTTGAAGTCGGTGCAAACTAAAGAAATAACTACAAAACCACAATTGAAGATAATACATAATACTACCTGCACATTTCAGCTCACGGGATCATAAGAAAGGACGATTAAATACTTTTGTTGTAGTTGTTTGGTTTGTTTGATTTGCACCGACTTCAAAATGTCGTAATCGATATAAAACGAAAAATTTTGTTGATGCTTTTTAGCGCTTTTTGTGAAGTCGGTTCAAATTTTTTTTTAACACTATTTTATCTTTAGCTTCGCTTCTTTAAATTTGCACTACGCAGAAAACTAAATGTTACAACCCATGGATCTACAGCTGTGTCATTATACGATCACAAACACTATCAACTGAAAGAAAAGAACAGCCAATCTCTTTTTTACGATTTGACGAAAACTTATTTTTCGTAGTGTGATAGGATTCAAAACAAGCTTCTTAAGGAAAGGGTGTTGTACACACACAGCTTTGCATTCGAGATTTTAGTAATTCTATGTTGATTTACATTTTATGCAAGTCATGTAGGGGGATCCTGCTAAGATTTGCAACTTGTAGATGATCCCAGTGGATAACCTTTCTTGGTCCTCATCCTCCTTCACGTAAAAATATTTTTTGAATTTTTGTACTTTGATTTAATTTGTTATACAAACAAAACGCATTAAATAGAGTGCCAATTAAATACCGAACAAATTTTTTTTGTTCATTTCTTACTTTATCTGAAAATGTAAGTAATAATAGTAAGATAAAAACTAGTCGGCGTGATCTACACCCTATATATACAGGGGTTCTTTTTAAGAGGTATAGAACCTTAAAATGAAATAGAACACATAAAAATCGTTGTAATGGCCATGGTATTGGCTTTATTTGAAAGATAATTTTATGCCATTACTGTTTAACCCTAATCGTACCACGTGTTTTTATAACGAATCATGCCACGATGTGACTCTCAGTCACTTATGAGAATCATGGGAATAATTAAAATGCTATTTTTTGTTTATAATTTAAATTCACTTATTTATCCAAACAAGCAATATAGTATATAAACATAAAATAATATACGAATTATTTTAAAATATAAGTTCAAAATTCAAATGTGACTCAGACACACATCGTGGTACGATTAGGGTTAAATATGATTTAAGGCATATGGGCGCCGCGACTGGCTCTAATAAATCTGCAAGTCCAATTTTTGACCAATTTTTCGAGCATTAACGCGGCAAATATTGTGTTCCAAATCGTCCATAATCTCTAATTTATCGACGCAGTCTAGTCTAGCGACTTCACATATCCCCACAGGAAATGACCCAAAATTGTAGTATTTTGCTAATACTGTCGAAAGAAAAAATCATTATTATATATAGGTTTAGGTATATTAAATTGTCTTCTCTGAAATTATATATATAATTACTTACTTTTTCTCTGTACTCCTCTTATCTATCTATTACATGTACTTTCTTGTTTTGAATGCTAGCAACATAAGATTGCAATTGTATTTGCTGGCGGCAATTTAAAACCGAGATCGAAAATATTTTAGATCCGCTGGAACTTTTGTATCTAAAATTATGAATATAATAAATATTGTATTGCCTTACACGAAGTATAAGATAGTGATTAATATTAAAGAAACGAAAATGTGCACTTTGAAACAGAACAATTGCAGAGTCTTCATATTGCTAGGTCCGAAATAGCTTAATGAACTGTCTACGAATTTACCTTTTAGAGTTCAACACAATGCGCTTATAGGGAAAAGGATGAACATACAAAAGTGTTTCGCTTTGCTGCATTTAAAAAAGTCATTGAGGTAAATTCACAGGTCCATTAAGGGGGGGCTGACTTCACAAAAGGCGCTACAAATATTTTTAATAATAATAAAAATAATTTTTAATTTTACATCTATTGTGACATTTTGAAGTCGGTGCAAATTAAACAAACCGAACAACTACAACAAAAAGTATTTAATCATCCTTCCTTATGATTCCGTGCGCTGAAACTTTCAGGTAGTTTTATATATTATCTTCAATTGCAGTTGGGTAGCTGTTTTGTTTGTTTAATTCGCAATGTAGTAATATTGTAGATATAAAATTAATAATTATTTTATGCTTTTTAGCGCTTTTTGTGAAGTCGGGTTAACTTTTTTTTTTAAAAACTATTTAATTTTTTACTTTTTAGAGTCCTCATATATACGACTCGAAGAATGCTGTTCGTACAAACAACGCAATTTCAAAAGTTGCAGAGGTAGTGCACTCTAAAGAATGGAAACAGAATTATCAATTCCGGCAAAATATTACGAAATTAGTGGTGGTCATCCTTTCATACCCTCTAAAATCGCTCTATGCCTTATGAAGCTAGGCGCCGCCCCTCCTTCAACTCTCACCACAAGTTACAATTTCTGCCAGAATACAAATAGATACTAATGCATTCAGTTTCATGGTTTCATCTAAATCGGTCCACGCATGATTCCGTCTGGGCTTTTCGGCACTCGGACTTGAATTACTTAGGCGTTTTATATTCTTCCCAGAGTTCCTCTCTTTGGTGTTTATTAGCTTTATTGAATAGCTTTCTGGTTCTTTTCCTCATTTCCATGAGAGAAGAATTCATCCATCTCTGTTTCCATTCCATTTTCAGTCGTTTCTTTGGACACGCTTCCTCGAATGCGAGTCTGATAACACCTTCAATGTTAGCAGTATTATCATCAATTCCGTGTGTTGATTCTAAAGGAACATTTCTTGTACACATATTTGTATTTAAAACCTCCCTATATTTATCCCAGTTTGTTATTCTGGGGTTTCTAAAAATCAGGGGATTATTTTTGACATTGCCACTCAGCTTAAAGAGTATCCATCGATGGTCCGAGAATGATATCTTGTCAGATACGTACCAATTCTCAATCTCATCAACAGTCCTCCCGTTCGCAAGTGTAATGTCTATAACTTGTATTCTGTTTTTATTAATAAAAGTTGGCTTATTGCCCCTATTTATAATAAAAAGTTCTGATTTTACTAGATATTCAAGTAAAGAGTTACCACTGTCATTGTCGTCCGTGTTGCCGCACACAGTATGATTTGTGTTTGCGTCACAGCCTATGACTAACCTTAAATTTGTTTCCTTTGCATACCTTACCATATTTTTCAGAGTCTCCGTGAGAGATGGATTCTCTTCGTATGGAAGGTATGCCGATGCTAGCAGTAGCTTCGTTTGGTCTCGTCCTTTGCCGACTTCCTATTGTACAGCTACACAGTCACGGTCGCTAATCTGTGGAATAGAAATAGCGTGTATCTCTTTTTTACAATTATGCAAGCCCTTGGCCTACCTTTGTCCAGGGTATAAAAACAATTAAATACTTTTGTGTTCCAGTTCGTGACTTTTCCTTCAAAAGTGGATGGTTCCTGCACAAGTGCGATCTTTACATCCTTCTTCACCATCATGTCGGCTAGTGCGGCCGTAGCCACACTTCTCCTGTGTAGGTTGGCTTGGACCAACTTTTGTATTTTTGATAAATAAAAACACCGGTTCACCTAAAATGACTTTAATTCCAACTTAAATTATACAATAATACTTGGTAGCAACCGTTTTCATGGAATTCAGAAATCCGACTGACTGAACTACTCTAATATCAAATCAAATAAAATTCAATACAAGTAAATGTTACTACTACATATTTATGACTACATTCTATTATACTGAGTTACCAATGCAGTTTTATATTAATCTTTTGACACCAACCACGTAATGATGACGGTTCCATCTTTTTTGGGATGGAAGTCCTGGGTTTTTCCACTCCAATTATCTCTAGGATCTCTTCCTGAGTGGGGAACCTTACGTTCCGATTCATCGGTATCATCGTTTGATTTTGGTCATTCATCTCTTGTGCGATATCCGACAAACCCCCCCCCCCCCATTGTCACCTCCTCTAGATCTTCCGGTTTCCCCAGTGAGTATAGCGATCCTATTGATCCCAACTCGCTTTCTTCTTTAGCCGCCGCGGATTTACTCGGCTGTGGTTCACCCTTTCCAGCTGCCGCTTTCTGTGGGTTTCCCTTTGCCTCTTCCTTCTGAGATTTCGGAAGGGTAAATTTTATTTTCCTGTTTAGGTAGAAAATTTTACCCTTCGTCTTCTCCAAAGCTTTCAGTGGTTTTTATCCTACACCTAGTTGGAGCCACTGATCCATCTTCTCTCTGACTTCCCGCTTGACTAGCTTCCACTTGTTATTTTTGAGCTCCATGTCCCGGTTTAACCTGTCCATGAAACCCAAAATCTCCCTCGTTTCCCTAAACTCGTTCGGGAGCCAGACTGAATCCAAACCACTTCAAGGTTGGCGCCGGCCCATAGTTCCTTGTTTTCAACAACTTTTGACTTGATGTACTCCAACGTACTCATGTCCACACAGGTTACCCTGAAGAGTCCATTGAAGAAACCACTCCAGTGAAACCTTCGGACAAAGTCCGACTCGCTCATCTGCCACTCCTCGAACTTTGTCGTTAGACACAACTGGTTTGTTGGGTCCACGATCTTGCCCTCAGAGTAGTTTCTATCTATTATTGCCACTTTCAGTGCTTCGCTTACCACTTCACTGAAAGTGGGTGCCTTTCCTGTTTTCGATTTCTTCGGTACCGGAGGAATAGCCTCCTCCGACCTATTTATTTTTCCGCCTTCCACTGCCGTCTTTGTTACAGGTATAACCACCCCTTTTATTCCATAGCCTATTAGTCCATAGTGTTAGGTTTATTTTAAAACAAAATTTTTTTCGTTACTCCAGCGCCTTATAATTTAAATATCATTTTAAAATTTTATGTTTTTTCTTTAAAATATTTATGAAAGTCAGGTTTGAGCTGGTAATGACTGCACCATTTAATAGATATGTTGCCAAATGCACTTTTTTCTTATTCTGCAGATTGTTCTGAACATTTTCGTCAAAAAATATGATAAAAATTGCCAAAGTGATGAAAGTTTAACTTAAACTGTGTCACTACCGCTACAGTTCTCGGTAATGAAAAAACGTATTTTTTCGTAAATTCTTGGAAATTAATAACTCAAAGTATTCAAGATATCACAATAAGATGTTATATGGTTAATAAGGGTAGTAAATGGAACATATAAAAAAAATCGTAAAAATCTGAGACCATGGGCAAAGATTACTATTACTAGATAAACTGTAATGAGCCAACGGCTCCCCGGACTCCCTCGTCCTTGTTGCGTGAAGCAAGTAATTTTAAATATACGCAACAAAACGGTTTCGAACAAGGTAGTGATCAATTTTTGGTTGCTTTTGTATATTTCCCGTATCGGGCAACCCTGCAGTCAGAATTAAAAATTTATTTTCCGGGAGAGTTTGTGGATAAGAGACACGTATACTTTTCATATACGCATCTAAATATCAAATGTACTTCGCTCATTAAAAGATCAGAATTCATCGACAGTTTACGCACATAAGTAACTAACTCAGCATGTGATTCACATGAATTGTTTTTATTGGTCGTTCTTTTTGGTACATTTTTCTCTTCGACAAGATTTGGCGGTACTTTTTTGACAGGAGTATGTGATTCTCTTCGGATGAGAACATAATTTTGACAGGAATAAGTGATTCTCTCAAATAATTTTGACAGAAGTAAATGACTGCACACTACCTGTACTCTTTAGTTTCATGTATATTCTTATGACTTTAAAATCTGGATATATTTCGTTTTACTGTTGTGCCAGTGTTACTTTTTCAAGACTAGCTGGGTATTTTAGGGAACCGGCAGTTGAAGGGCCTGCTCAGACAGTGCCTTGGTTGATGCGAGGTTGCGGATGGTGTGAATTGCGGTCCTTGTTCGTTTTCATTGGCTTGTTTTTTTCGGCTCTAGTATGTAGTTTAGTTTATAAGTTTTTCACTTACGCTGTAAACTATTTTATCTTTTCTATACTTGACGTCAAAAAAGATGATATTTTTTCGCATATGAGAGGAAACGATAATTCTTGTATAGTAAGTAACAGCTCTTTACTTCGAGTGCATTTCCCCATCAAACTGTCATTTTAACCCACCGCTACTAAATGAGATTTGATGATGTTTTCTTTCTATTGAAAGGGAAAAGGCTATGACAAAACAGAAAATGTATTTTTCCGCGATTTTAAAATATTTTGTGCCTATATTTTAACAGTGTTTATTCTCTTTTCAAGTTTTTCAGAGTCGCCGTAGTAGAGATAGATTGCGCAAGCTAAATCAAAAGTTAAAAATATCATCTTCTTTGGCGTCGAATCTACTAATTACTTTTTATGCGGGAAATAACTTCCGTCAATCATTAAAGTTTCACGCATGTTCTTTTTAGAGTTGAGTTGCGACTACCCTCGGTCTTAGTCCCCTTAAATTTTTAGTTTGTTACGAATGCAATTAAATAAATTCGAAATTGTGCAAAGTTAAGTGTTATCTCGCCAAAACTAAGGGTTTTTATGCTCTATTAACCATAGATAACTTAACTTACATAAGTGTTTCTCTGTAACTAATCATTGGATTATATTAGCGTAGCTTTAGAGAAGTGAAATAATATTTTAAGTAAAATAAAGAAAAGTGATAAAAAATAGCGTTTCAAATCTTGGCAGAACTTTAAACTGTGCTCTCCACAAATAACCTTATTATATTAGATGCATACAAATTATGCCGTTCTGCGTTTCTTATATGGACAGAAAGAAGACAGTTACAACAAATCGGAGTTGGATCAATTGGTTGAGCAGCATAACCACCACGCCACATCGTATATAAAAAATAAATGATAAAAATATACATGTCGAACTTAGAACCTGTTGGTTTTGGGAAGTCGGTTAAAAAGTAGAACGAACAAATACCAATAGTACAGTAAGTCCTGCGACATCTATGCATTTATACATTATAAAGTCCAAGTCGATGAATTAGCTCTGTGGTGACTCATCAATTTTAGCAACATACCATAGGTTAATTGAAAGATTTGATAATTTAATTGCATTTACATATAACGTTTGAGAATTCGGCGTTCGACTAATTACTTGTTCTACAGGCCATCTAAGTAGGTCGAGATATTAGGAACATGTCAGAATCATATGAATTGCTTTCAATACGGCTCCTGTCTCCGAGGGTCAGGGCATAGTATAGATATCTATTCTAAGGTCAGGGTTCGTGTTTTTGTGTGATGGAGTCAAGAAACGTCAATCTCGAAAATGGCTGATATGCGCAAAAATATTGTTGTTGAATTTTAAAAAAGTTGTTTATTTTTTTATATCCGGTAAATCATGTAACAGATCAGATATTTCCATGCGTTTCGGAATTATAGAAAAATACTGTTGTTTTATATAAAACGAGAGATATATACCTACAGAGATGATCAAAATAATAGGTAATGAAACAGAACCAGTCCACGCACTAACTTCGCTTCTAAAATTCCGTTCTTCTGAATTTTAATTGGTACCGTTATTCCAGTGACTATGATCTGATTATTTCACCATACATTGAATTGAGCATTCAATCAGTTTTGTAGCGATACACTGAAAAGTTATAAATTTCGACCTTTTGACCATACAAACTTAGAATAAAGAACTAGAGGAAAGGACATCACTCGGAATAAAATAGTTTTTAAAAAAAAAAGTTGAACCAACTTGACAAAAAGCGCTAAAAATCATAAAATAATTTTTAATTTTATATCTATTACGACATTTTGAAGTCGGTGCAAATTAAACAAACCAAACAACTACAACAAAAATATTTAATCGTCATTTCTTATGATCCCGTAAGCTGAAACGTTCAGGTAGTATTATGTATTATTTTCAATTGTGGTTATGTAGTTGTTTTATTTGTTTAATTTGCATCGACTTCAAAATGTCGTAATAGATATAAAATTAAAAATTATTTTATGCTTTTTAGCGCTTTTTGTGAAGTCGGTTCAACTTTTTTTAAAAAAAACTATTTTATTTTACACTTTTTAGTGTCTTCTACTCTATACAACGAAGAAAGAACCATCCAAATCGGTCCACAAGTTACACGTTTGTTTAAACCCCCTACCCCACCCCCATTCCACTAAACTTTTTTTCTCATAGTATTAATCAAGGAACATACTCTACCAAACAGAAAAGGAATCATCGAAATCGGTTCACGAGTTACGAAGTTACTTCCCCTCTCCCTCCCCCACCACCACCCTAGGACCAAATTATTCTCCTATTAGCAATGGGGGAGCACACTCTATACAACAGCAAAAGAAGCATCCAAATCGATCCAGGCGTTACAAAGTTAGGTTCCACCCCCTTCTCCCACCTCCACCCCAGCAACATTTTATTTCTCGTAGTTTCAACCAAGGATCATATTCTACCCAATAGAAAAAGAATTATCCAAATCGCTCCACGCGTTACGAAGTTAGACTACCCCTCCCCCCACCCACACCTTTCAACATAGGACCAAATTATTCTTCTATTAGCAATGGGGGATCATACTCTATACAACAGAAAAAGAACCATCAAAATCGGACCACGCGTTACAAAGTTAGGTTCCACCCCCACCCCCATCCCCCCAACATTTTTTTCACCTGGTATCAACCACGGAACATACTCTACCCAACAGAAAAAGAATTATCCAAATCGGTCCACGCGTTACAAAGTTAGACTACCCCACCCCCCTCCCCCACCCTAGGCCTAGAATTATCCAAATCGGTCCACGCGTTACAAAGTTAGACTACCCCACCCCCCTTCCCCACCCTTGTACAACAAAAAAAGAACTATCCAAGTCGGACCACGCGTTACAAAGTTAGGTTTCACCCCCACCCCCCACCCCCACCCTACCAAACATTTTTTTGACATGGTACCAATCGGTGAACATACTCTACCCAACAAAAAAGAATCATCAAAATCAGTCGGCGCGTTACGAAGTTATGCCCGGCCAGACATACAAAAAAAATAAAAAAAAATACGCGTCGAACTTAGAACCTCTTTGTTTTTGGGAAGTCGGTTAAAAATGTAAGCATTTTGCTATATGTGGTAGAACCCAAGCGATGTGTGCGATTCGAACATGAAAGTAGTAAAATTATGCTTGTATACAGGAGGGGCTAACTCATTTTGATAATATTTTAAATTAGGTGTTTTTAAAATATATTCTTATAACATTTTTAATATAACATAACTTTGCCCGACCATATTTTATTAATTTACTTAATTTTACTATTTAAAAACACTTTGCTTATACCCCCAAATATTTCAATACTAGGGAGACGACTATGATTTCATAAGGCGACAAACATTGAAAACACAACTTGAGCAGACCCGCTTGGATAGATTTGTCCAATTTGACAATCGTGGCGACACTTCACTTAACCCCCTCGCCACTTTGCCTAAAAGCAAAATGCTTATACACGTACAGGGCATTTACTTGAGATAGCCTTTCCTCTCGTTCTTTATTCTAAGGGTCAAAATAAATTGAATTTTTTCACTAGTCTGAGAAAAACTGATTTAGTTGATTTTTGTCAAAAGTTGTTACTTTAGGATAAAATGATTTTAATAATCTTTATTATTACTTTTTTAAGATGGGTAAAAATAAATATTCATTTATTAATATTTTCGGATTAGCCGCGTAAGCCCTAAAAGTCATGTAGAAATAAATATTATTTAGCTGAAGAGCGTCGCATTGCGAAAATGATGAGAAGTGAAGATCTGTTTAATGCATTACCAATAATTTTTTGCGTGTTGCTTCACTTCTCATCATTTTGGTAATGAGACGTACTTCAGCTGAACAATGTTTATTTCGGCCCAAAATATAAATTCACTAAAAAACAGAAATTACCTAGCAGTTTGATCACACAAAAAAGCTGCACTCCATGCTCCATAAGTAGTTACGGGAACTAGAGAGAATATCTGACATTACACGCAACAACAAAATATATTTTAATTTAATTTTCAGACACGCACTTTTACTGGATCAAAACTGCACTCAGACAAATTTTAAAATGTATGGCAATTGTTACCCTTTACCGTTTGAGGATTAAGAAAAAAAATAATGTGTCTTTATTTGTAATACAATCGCAAACTCTTTAAAACATTACTGTCCACAGTAGCTATCGTTGGAAAATAATGCTCTATAAATGTAAGACAAATTTAATTCAAAAGCATATTTTCTTTTTCAGATTTTTTGCGGGTGCATATTTTGCTGCTTGCTATCAGTTTTAAGCATAGGATATGATTCTGCAACTTCCTGTAGTCCAAAAATCTCTCGTAAAGGAAGAGCACAACTTTTAGAATCAATTCCATGTGATCTGACCCAGCAGGCTTATTGTAATCTTCCCGGTACTTCTTACCCATGGCATGCAGTTCGGCGATTTGTGCATGAAAATCAAGGTCTTATGAAGCGTATGTACGGAGACGTAAGACACATATCTATTCTGCGTACTGAAATTCAAAATAATGATATCGATGTCGAGGATATAGAAGAAACAGCTGCAAGATATTCCAGGGACGGCTTTAGAAAGACAAAATATCTGCACAGTGATTATCAAAATACGCGCACAAATGATGTTTTGTCAGAGCCTCACTTCAGACCAACGTCTACTACTACAAATACAACACCAAAGATAACAACAGCAGCAGGAACTTCTACGAATTTAGAGAAAGAGTTGAATGATATGAATACTAAAAGTACTTTTGACAATAACTTAGAATCTAATAACATTGTAGACTCAACTACACAAACTTCTAATATGGAGAATATCAAGGTAGTAAACGCTCCCAACCTCAGCAAAAACAAAACTGAATCGGCGACAATTTCTACTACTCTAAAGGTTGTACAACAAATCATTATGTCCGAAATTGAATCTGAGCATACAGAGAAGCAGGAGATTCCAGAAGCTGAGATAGTTCAAATACCTAATAAAAGAAATAACGAAAATTTCAAAATTGAACAAAGCGAAATTAGAGATACTGTTACTCAAAGTACTCAGGCTGTAAGAAAAGACTCACAAAGCATAACAACTAGCGATGCAACCAGTAAAGAAAGCGAGTTCAATGAAAAGAAAAGGACCGGCAAGCCGAGTATTATTGAGAGCCAGCTCTTTCAAGATACAATTCAAAAAGAAGCTGTCGTCGTCAACATGCGAGGAGTGTAAGTATAATTACTGTTTAAACGCTCGAAACTTTTATATTTTATTTTTTAGGAATGCTTGTCCAGTAAAAGAAGAAGTTGTAGCACCATTCTGGGCAAACAATACCCGTGGTGAAGTCCTCGCTCTTCTTAATCTCTACCCGTTTGAGCAGTATGTACACTGGGAAAAGTGCACACACGAGCATAAGCAGATGTACTGTCGAGATGGTTGCCGATGCGAACAACAATATCGCTTACATCGTCTTTTAGCTTATGACCCGCACAATGAATGTCGTGGGATATTTTCAGATTGGTTTCGATTCCCATCATGTTGTATTTGCAAGTGTTATGATGTTCCACTTGAGTTTAGGGCAACCTCTAGAAGTCCACGAACATCAGAAGATTACGATAAGAAATCTAAGATTCACTTGGATAAGGTAGAGGAAAATGTGCGGAGGGCCATTTATGGGCATGCAACAAAAGATTGGTACAGACCTCGAGATGAATTTGATATTTACTACGATTAGCAAACATTGCACCTTTTAAAGTTTCGCATTCAAACAAAGCCAGCTTAGTCAAAACACTGTCTTACTAGTGATGGACTGGACGAATTTATAGTAAGAAAATTTTGTTGTTATTGTTAAATGTTAGCAAAAAGTTTTCAATGCAATATAGCATTCAAATCAATTATGTAAATATGTACTTTAGTTTTAGGTCTATAAGCCATATAAATATTAGAGAAATGATAAATTATTATTATTAACAAAACATTTAAAATTAAGTTTAAATGCATTATCGCAATCTTGCAAATAAGAAATAAATACGGGGCTAGTTTTTCTGTAATATACAATGAATACTTACGCAGAATTCTGAGCTACATAGCTACCCAAATAATGTATAAATATGAACAGTATCATAGCAAACGCTTCCTGTTAAAAACAATAGACGCATAAAGGATCAATTACAATGGCGTGGATTGGCATATTATGGTGGGCTCAGCTCTTCTTGTACCTCAATATTTTCCGCATTATGACTACTTCTAAAAGAACAAATTTAATAGTAGAGATAATAGATATATAACCGCACCTTATCTTAATATAAATTAACTGAGTATACCACAAAATTACCGAATTTAAGTAAACAAAGGAATTTTAATTTAGAATGTTTTAGGGGTAGTAATTGAAAAAGAAAATGTAAGACCTTGAATAAAGGTGCTTTCGCGCGACCTAAGACAAGTGAGATAACTGAGAATTCTCAGTTGTCTCAGTTGAACTGTGCATTCGCGAAACCGTCTCAGTTCATTTTGAGCCACAAAAAAATTGCATACACATATTGAGCAACTCAGCAAGTGAGACTTGTTTTTCACGTCTCAGTTGTCTCAGTTAAAGAATTTTTTAAAAGCATTTGTATTTATTTATATTTTGGTAGCTGTTATTTGCGTCAACGAACGAAATAGTGTTCTTAGCAAACAGAAAGCAATATTATTTTCTAAATTTTAAATTGGAAAAGTTCGTTATGTTAACAGCTGAACAAATTAACATTTACTGAACTGAGATAACTGAGACGGTTGCTCAAAGTTTCGTCTCAGTTTAGCAACTGAGACGTGTCGTGCGAAAGCACCTAAAGTTGTAACGACCGCGCTTCATAATGAAAAAGTTTTTGTTGTCATACAAACTTCATTTTTTCGCTCGGGTGAAAAGTGTGTTGCTAATTTTTGTTCGCTAGTTAGTTTAATTTAAACTTTTATTTAAAATGGATGTTCCAAATAACATGTTAACTTTTATATAGTGTTATAAAACTTTTAAAAAAAAATGAAAGAAAACAAAATCGGCTAAACAGCGAAAGGCGTTTTACTAGGTATTTGTATTTAAAATATCCTAAGGAATTTTCAGAGACATTTTTCAACTACGTATGTCGAAAGGGTTATTTAAAGAATTACGTGTAGGATGATTTTATTCAAGTTAAGGAGGTATTGCGCATTTTTGAAAGAAATCCATTATTTGCATTTTTTATTCTTCAAACCCTAAAAACTATGTGTGCAGACCGGACCATATCTTCAATCGGGGCGTACTTAGCTCAAAGTGACCGCAATGGGACTAGATTCTCGACCCCATAACATACCTAAAGAAGACCATTAGGAAGAATTAAACTAGATCCCTGGCATCAATAGAACCCCTTAAAAAGGGGGAACCAAAATACCGGCCCCTGCGGTTGGCTAGAGCCGAGCAGTTACAGAGGAAATGAAGGATGGTTTCCTCTTCTTCCTCATCTACGCAAGTAATACAGAAGTCATTTGAGGGCGCGCAGAGTCTGTTAGCATGTCTGCTTATAAATCAATGACCCGAAATGGCAGTCACGACAACGCTGATAATCCTACGATTGAGCGAGTCTGGAATGAATTTATCCTAATGACAGTCGACGCTGCGATTTGCTTTCCGAATAGCCCCACCGGCAGGAGGTTAAGAATGGGGTTGAGGGCTTTCGAGGGTGTAGTTCCGAAGGCACCTGTAATCAGTAAAGTTGCCTTTTTACACAAGTACAGCGCTACTGTGGCTTTACGTATTCTTTCTTGGATGTTAGGTTTCCAGCTAATTTTCCTATCCAGACAAGGCCTAGATATTTAATTTGGTCACCTAGTTTCAGTCAGACCACATTAAGTTGGCCAGTTGATAGGAGAACTCCCAATGTTTCCGTGTGAAGAAGATGGCTTGTTTTTATCCGGGTTTATGCCCAGAGCACACCTGATTCTCCAGAAGGATAGTTTAAAGAAGGCAAGTTGCATCACGTCAGCTAAGATATTGCAACGTTGTTGGGGCTTTTCCGGCCCGACGGATTAACTAAGACACTTATTTTCAATCACAAATGTTCACAGTTTTTATATTCACTTCACTTAATTAGTTCGTTTCACAATTTCCTTTACACGTTTTCTTCTTCTAGTATCTAGTATCACATGTATTCTTCGCACTCTAAATCACGACTAAACTAACCAGGCTGCTACTCAATCCTATTTATACCTACTCAGCTTGATTCTAGAAACTTCAGTCACTTAGTTCTAGATGTTTCCGTTACACATTTTCACCTCACATATTAACCATATTTTTGAGTCGTTCTTGACTTTATACTTTTGATATTTCCTTGCCTTGATTTCTGGCCACCTGGGGGATGCGCATTACACGGTTCATTACTTCCCTTCTCGTCACCTACCTCGTGCAAGTTACAATATTAAAGGCTTGGTTTTCAACAACTTGCGCCGGGCGTAACGCAAAGTCGAACGCACTTAACGCCGACTAGAAAACAATTACTTGCATAAAAATGGTTTCCAAGAGACACGACTGAGAGCAACGCTGAGCTGAGCGTTTTACGTCGGGCTCGCACTGAAACAATTTTCATCTCGGCGCAATTTTTCGTCGGCGTTTGTGGAATTTCGTCATTTGAGTTGTTGTTGGATGTTTATTTCGATTACATGGAGCTAATTTAATATCATTTTCGATTAGGTTTTACGCGTGGTAAAGCAACGCTGGAGTTAACTAAAAATATTCAGGAAATTTAAATGTTTCTCGATTAATATTTAAAAAGCTCCCCAATTTTTACTCACTGAATGTTGTATACTGGACAACGTCATTAAAATCAGTATATCCTGCTCTTCCTCTCCTTCCAACAAAAATAGCCAAATCTTCTGGACATGTTTCCGGAAAACCTGATCGCGTTAAAAAATATTAAACAGCTAAAATTTTGAAATTTTGTTAAACTGCTCCTACGCGCAACACAACTTTATTGGAAACCACACAGGACGTTGCGTCCGACGCGAAGCGTCAACGTAATTCTGCCAACTTTGCGTTACGCCCGGCACGAGTTGTTCTAATCGATAAAGACTTCATTTGTTTTAGATAACTGACCGAGTCCCTGGTTTTAATTTTTGAAAAAAAAAAATATTAATTATTAATAGAGCAACTATTTATAAACATTTAAGAAAAAAATGTTTATTGAAATATATCTTATAGATTTCATGAAAACCATTCTTAAATTTTTTTTAAAAACTGCCAAATAGAAATATTTTGTACAGTTCGGAATAGTCTGACTAATTCAAATCAATTCAATTCAATTTATTCAAGAAAAATTGTACAAAAAAGTTATATCTACTTTATAATATGTACATAGTTACCTAATTTAAGGTAATTCAAAGTTAATATTAATTTTAATAAACAAATATTTCAAGGAGAAATTAGAGAAAAAAGTATGAAGGAAGGGAAAACAAGGAAAGGAGTTAAAGAGTTTGCAACATCGTCCCTAAACCTGCCGACCGAGACAGTACGCTTAGTCTCTACCGGGAGTTGATTCCAAAGTCTGATGGCCTGGACGAACAATGACCTTCTGACTGTTTGCAGGAGTACCTAGGAATTAGCAAGTTACTTGTCCTCGAGGAAGGTAGAAATTGTAATTTGGAGTAGAGATACATTGTACTGCCAGAGTATATTAGCCTATGAAGAAAAACAAATATTCTTACTTTGAGTTAAAAGCTACTTTCAATTTACGTTAAGATTGTGAGTCTAATTTACTAAAGATTAGGTCAGCATACGTCAATATAGGTACTATTAGAGCTTTTACAAGAGCGAGGCGCGTTGATGTAGGCGTAAAATACGCTGAGGCTCGGAGTCTTCGCAACACACCGTATACCTTGCCTACCGTAGCATTAATGTGGTCGGTCCATGTCAGTGTTGGATTTACGGTGACTCCCAAATCTCTCACACTCTCAAAGAAAGGGAAAATTGAACCATTCACCAGGACAGGAGGAAAATCAGATACATCGATGGTATTTTTATATCACAATATTTTGGGTTTTATGCGCGTTCAACTGGAGGCCATTGGACATGGCTCATGCAGAAGTAGTTTCGATATCCTCATTTAAGCGACAAATGAAATCCTCTATCAGACCCATCGGAGATATAAAGTTGATATAAAGAGTTATGTATATTGCGAATAGTAAAGGGCGCAGTTCAGATACACGCTGTCCCACAAAAACTCTTTGATGACGACAATCCAGAAAGTTTGTGATTAAATTTGCTGCTCTTTCACTTAAGTAAAAAAGTTTAATGAGTTTTTCCCGAAGAATTAAATGGTTAACGGAATCAAAAGTCTTTGAGAAGTCCAAGAGAGTGAGAATTGAAATTTGGTCACTAGCGATTGATTCCCTGATATCATTAGTAATTTTTAATAATGCTGTAATACATCTATGTTTAGCTCTAAAGCGCGACTGCCATGGAATGAACAGACCAAGACTTTCAATAAGTTTCAGCATTTGGTCACTCATAATCTTCTCCAAACCCTTAGAAAGACAAGGCAGTACGCTGATTGGACGGTGTAATCGAGGGAAGAATAATCGGGGCGATAATATTAATGAATTTTAAAGAGAGTCCATCTACACCGACCGCACCGAACCTGATAGATTTAAGCGATAGATAAACTTCATATTCACTAACGCACTGGAAATCGAATAAATTGTCTGTAGACACCATAGCTCCGTAGATTTCTCCAAAGAACGGAAGATGGTAAAGAGGGATCTAGCTTTGAAGTAAAGAATTGTGATTTGGCCCTTATTACTGCGCAATTCACCTTGTTACGAAAGGTTCGGTAACGATTCAAATGTATCTCACTTTTCGTAGTTTTCCACCTGAAATGAGCTTTGTTCCGGGATGACATCAATCTTTTGATCTCCAACGAGAACCAAGGGCAACTTCTCTTGCATGTAGGTGTCTTAATTAATACATAATACGCGTCAGTATATTGTTTACAATTTTGAGGTTTAATGAATTAATCATGTTGAGGAAGTTACTTACATAAGAGTTTGAACTTAACAGGTTAACGATGAAATCACCTCCCATCACTGCAAGAGGATAAGAGGGTATTACACTCTCTACAATACTTTTAAAACTTGCAAAATATGAGACGTCTGGCGGTTTATAAACGCATCCTAGCAGGCATCTACTCGTTCCACCTAATATGTCAACAAAGATATATTCAACTCCGTCCGCAGATTTTCCTTAATCAACCATCTCAGCGCGAATACCTTTACGGAGAAAAATAGCAACGCCCCTCCTGCCAATCCTATCGCGCCTAAACACGCAAAAATCGTCCACATTAACCATGTCATCAGCAATATCAGGGCACAACCAGGTCTCAGATACAAGTATGGCATCAATATTCATCCCACAGAAAATCATGCTAATCCAATTCTCAATGTTCCAATTTCTGAATCATTCGTGTCACTGTCAATACCTTCCGCAATGTTTGAAGATGAGACTTGAAAAAAAAGAATTAAAAATCACAAATTTCTTTATTGTTATTAATAAATATTGAATTACTAATACTAAATAATCATTTTTCTACGGCTGTATAGCCATTGATATTTTGGAAATTTGAGAAGAAAATCAACTAAAAAATATTCTTCACTGTTAATTCGTCTAACTCACTATTCTTGTACCAAATTTCAACTGCATATAATCGACGGAAAGTAAGAATTTTATGACTGTTCAAGTCGTCTGTTTGTTTGGTTGTCTTCAATTCTTATGCTTTCATACATTCGAGTCGAATCATTATTATATCATCCACACTACAGTACATATGCAAAAGTGTACCAAGCCCACTTTATTGAAGATTTGTGGAAAAAGAGAGTAAAAGTACCGGCCATGTTCAAGTTAGACTTTCGCTGTTAGTGTGCGGTACCGTGATTGATTTTAAAACAATTAATCGTTAGAGGGAGACGTTGTCACATCTCAATTTATCGGCCATGTCAAAACTGATACAGTCACGTCACTCTTTTTATTTATATACCAGATAAATTATGAAAGAAAATGTTGATAATTTAAAAAATATTATACTATTATATTAGTACTTAAGAGACAATCATGAAAAGATGGTAACATAACAAGCAATGAGCTTTGTCCAACGGATAAACCGCCAACCTCCTATTATTCATCTCGTCCAAGAGCTAAATAGTGGTCACCTGTACAGATCCTAGGTATAAAACTTTTATTTAATTTTGAAGTCTTGTGACAATTTGGGCAGTTGACGAAGTTTTAATACAAGTGTAATAAGCTCAGTCAGTTTAGTATAATCTAAATTAAGTTACGTGAAACTAGTATTAAATTACTACGGTCTAAATTAGCCCAATGTTTCTGAAATGGCCTAAGTTTTCTTCGTGATTCAAACAAACTGACAAAATAATTAATTATAAATGTTTTAATAAGTTCATATAAATTTTAAGTATACTCTTGTAACAAAACTTTAAATATATTTTTCTCTTATTAATTATTTAAAATTAACACATAATAAGGCTAGTGATAAAAGAAATTTGATTGTAAAAATTAACAAAAAATTTTAAAATTGTAGATGTAACAATTTTGTGTAAATAAAATCAGTTTTATGTATTAAAATTGCATTTTCATTTTTAAGAAAAAATCACTTTTGGTATATACCGAAAATTTCGAAGACAAAAATAAATATATTTTTTCCATTTTCAAAAAGTTTACTAAATTTTCAAAATCGATTGGCCATGTTTTCGTTCGTTTAACATATTTAACAATAGTTTATTGTTGCTGTCTTTAAGAAGGCACTTAATATAGAGCGAATATTTGAAATTTCGTCGTATTGTTTATATATTGTAAGCACCTTATATTATCTTAACATGATTTTAATATTTCCAAAAATAAAATTACAAAATTTTTTTCCTTTTGCAATATGTAATCAAATCACTCATTGCATGAATACTATTTGTATAAGGACTTCTTAAGATTCTTAAAACAGTCATATAAATATAAAATGTAAAAGGAAAGAGTTATTGTCTATAGAATTGTTTAAATAAAATATTTAAACAGTTGATGCAGGAACCCATAAAACTCGTGACTGTTCTTCCACGACCGAAGCTTTAATTTGAGTGCTCATGTGAGTTATGTTGACCCCAGCAGGAATAACAGCTGCCGAATTAATATCCGCAATAGTTATTTATAATTTATGATTTCGAATAGTGCATACCTGATATATACTGCTTATAATCCGATTCCAATTTCAACGCTCTTTCATACATTTCTTTAGCTGCCTTTGCAGATATCTTATCAGTTGAATATCGAGAATCCTTAATTTCTTTAATCTGTTTAGCTGATTTGAATCTCAGTAGTAAAACTATCGGATAAATCTGTAATCGCTGTAGACGCTCGACAGCTGATATACATATATCAAGAATACAATGACGGTTCTGTAAAATATAAATTATTAAAAACATACTGACTTGCAACAATGCTCATATAACAATTTAAAATTGATTGTGCAGAAGAGGCCAAGTCGAAATGTGTAATTTTGAGAAATTAAGCGCAAAAGTGGCATAATCCCAAACTTAAATAATGACGATAAATAAAGAGGTAATTTACATATTTTAAAATGTTTACTTTGACTTAAGCACGCAATAACATTAAGCGTACAACCAATAGTTACACCATTTTGCTGTAAATATTTATGGATTGATCTAGGAACTATTGAACAAATGAAATCACAATGGGAAAGCCGAAATTTCAATGATGTTGCACTCGAGAACTCATAATATCGCCTCGCTTGGCATTTTCCTAATTCGTAACCGCAATACATGAAATAATTTTTTTTTTATACGATGTGGCCAAATCCTAGGGGACAACCCTTTGATGCGGTAGCATGGTTTGGCCGGAAGGGAATTAGGGTAAGGGAAATGAGGAAACTTGAGTCTTGTTTGCATTGCTGCGAGCTAGACAACAGCCCAGAGACGGAGTGGATTATTTTAATTTCTTAATAAAAGCTTACGGTCATCTGGGCTCGAACCCGGGACCCATGGCATGTTGGTCTTGCCGCTCAACGCATTGATCCAAATAAAGTATATATAAGTACTTACATTATCTGTCCGAAAAATTCCGGGACTAATTATGTCTTAACCGTGCTAACTACATGATCGCAGTAAAACTGATTTTTGTTTTCAATAGATATATGCTCGACACTGCGTTATTAAATATTTGTTTCTTTTTTTGCGTGTAAGAAAATAATATTGAAAAATTGAAAATGGAGCAAAGAGAAATAATAGTTTAATGTAAAACAGAATTCGATATGTTCGATTAAAACGATGACGTGCAAAATTTTTTTGCTCAATGATACCACATCAGCCCATTCACCGGGATTCGCGCGCTAGTTTTTTCTCCCGAAATCAAGTAACAGTACTGTTGCTCCAACTTAATCACCAGATTTAACTGCTTCGTTTTATTGTTTTATTTCCATACGGATTTTAAAGAACGAATTTTGCAACAATATGAATGATATAAACGTTATGAGGCCAAAGAAAATTATGTAGAGCATTTTAATCAAGAAAAGTTTTTAATTGACTCAGCTGTTATAGTACCGGAACTTTTCATACAGACTATGTATTTGATAGAAAATAAGAAGGATTATAAAAATCGAAGAGCTTATAGAATCAGTGAAAAATTATCTCCACTTGCCCATGCTTGTTATTTTGGCAACCAAACACGCCATTTTCCCTTATAAGATTATCGCTAAATCCAATAGTTAAAATTTTTTAAATGATTTAAGTTTTTTCAACATTAAACGATTATTAGATAAAAAAAAGTATTTAAAAGTAAAGCATACACTAAATTACGGCCATCTTGATAAAAACAGTTTTAGATGATTTATATAACAGAAAACAGAATTTCTTTGTCTTATGGAAAACCTAAAAATTCGATGAGACGCCTCTAAATATCAGCCGACTGCGTTTTCATTGCGTGCATTTTTTTATATCATATTCTATATTTGGCCGCCTAATAATATATATTATGCTAAAAACGAAATACTGAAAGAATTGCAATTATAAAGTAAACTCAAAAAAGTTAAGTTGAAACTGTTTACTTTTGCAACGAATACTACCCCTTTTTGTAACAAATTACTGGTAATATATGTTTCCATTAAAAGTCTAATGCACTGAATTTGTAGAAAAATTTTAGAATATAGATCACGTTGCAAGTATTTGTTTTAGTGATTAGGTCACCCCTTAAGCCCTAAAATGAATCTAACTTTGCTATTAACTCGATTTACAAAAAACTTGTTTAAAATGTGGACTTTATTTTTATTATACATGGCTTGAACAATACAAAAGTATATTTTTATTGTATAAAAAATAGTTGTCAAACGGTGTACAATATTGCACCCAAACGGCTAATTCTACAAAAAAATTTTTTATTTATACAAGCGATCCGCAATACATCAAAAATGAAGATGAAGAAAACAAATTATTGCATATCCCTTCGAGTGGTTGGAAGGACCTTTTAACCAATTAGCTGTGTCGTCCTCTTTT
This sequence comes from Leptarthrus brevirostris, assembly GCA_964036015.1. Classification (NCBI taxonomy): domain Eukaryota; kingdom Metazoa; phylum Arthropoda; class Insecta; order Diptera; family Asilidae; genus Leptarthrus; species Leptarthrus brevirostris. The sequence continues at coordinate 54,648,998 of OZ038375.1, forward strand.
TAACCGACTTCCCAAAAACAAAGATTCTAAACTCGACGCGTATGTTTTTTTTTATGTCTGACCGTAACTTCGTAACGCGTCGACCGATTTTGCTGATTCGTTTTTTGTTGGGTAGAGTATGTTCACCGATTGGTACCATGTCAAAAAATTTTTTGGTAGGGTTGGAGTGAAACCTAAGTTTGTAACGCGTGGACCGATTTGCATGGTTCTTTTTTTGTTGTACAGAGTATGATCCCCCATTGCTTATAGGAGAAAAAAAAAATAAATAAATAAAAAATTTGGTCTAGAGTGAGGGGAGGGTAGTCTAACTTCGTAACGCTTGGACCGATTTGGATAATTCTTTTTCTGTTGGGTGGAGTATGCTCCCTGGTTGATACGAGAAAAAAAGTTGGTGGGGTGGGGGGAGGGGGAGGGGGAGAGTGTAACCTAACTTTGTAACGCGTGGTTAATTCTTTTGCTGTTGTATAGAGTATGCTCCCCCATTGCTAATAGAAGAATAATTTGGTCCAAGGTGGAGGGTTAAACCTAACTTTTTAATGCGTGGACCGATTTGGATGGTACTTTCTTCGTTGTATAGAGTAGAAGACACTAAAAAGTGAAAAATAAAATAGTTTTTAAAAAAAAGTTGAACCGACTTCACAAAAACCCCTAAAAAGCATAAAATAATTTTTAATTTTATATCTATTACGACATTTTCAAGTCGGTGCAAATTAAACAAATAAAACAACTACAGTACCACAATTGAAAATAATACATAATACTACCTGAACTTTTCAGCTTACGGGATCATAAGAAATGACGATTAAATAGTTGTTTGGTTTGTTTGATTTGCACCGACTTCAAAATGTCGTAATAGATATAAAATTACAAATTATTTTATGCTTTTTAGCGCTTTTTGTGAAGTCGGTTCAAGTTTTTTTTTTAAAATCTATTTTATAAAAGTGTGTACTTAAATTCTGTCGCATAAATTTTGCCCATGAGTACACGAAATATTGTCGTTTCTGCATGACGAGTAAATTCGTCAATAACAGCTAACTGGTTAAAATGGGATCATAAATGTTATGTGACATTTTTTTGACGCCTTAATCGGGAAAACCTGTAGAATCATTTGCAACTAATGTTAAAATTGTGGAGTTTGTCCATATTACTTATTTTTGAAACAGCTCCGAAACCCTGAAATTTGCAGTCATTTGTCCGTATCTATTAGCGGTAAAAGAAATTGGAAATTATTAATATTATTATAAATTAATATTAAAAATTGAGAACTAAAAAAATAAATATACAGTGTGGTGTATCATTTAAAGGGCTTACTTTAAGGATTGAAAAAAATTATTTCATTTTAATCCGCGTTAGTTTCTGACTTATGCCCGAAATTGTTCGAAAAAATACCATCCAATTTTATAATGAATTGGTTCGATATAAGAACGTGTAATCTGGAGTTTTTTATAGGTTTTATTTATATTTATAAAAATAATCCATATTTATGGAAAGTGAAAAGCCGAGAATGTGTGAACAAAACCTTAGAAGTGCGGCTTATAAATGTTTAGTTGAGAAACATGATATTTATACCAAATAACTAATAACATGATATTTATACTAAATATGAGTCAGTTAATCCATTCATCTCGAAAATGTATTCGTGAATGAAAACCGACACCGTCTGTGGGTAAAGTAGTGCATAAACAAAGTTTGTCATCAATATCGTCACATAGTTGTACACATAAAGCCATCGTCTTTGGGGCCCTATAGTCACGTTTAGTAACTAAATTAAATTCGAAATATTTAAATCAAGTTTTATCAAGAAGAGAAACAAAAAAAAAGTTGGTGTAATTAGTATATGAGTCTACCTTACTTAAAGGCGTATAACAGCGCGTACAAACTAAACATTAACAGTTTCTGAAACAACTGGTATACAAATATAGGTATGATTGCCAAATTTGTTCGCGAAATCGTCTTTGGCTGCGCCTTATTCACGCACTTGGCTACTTTCCCCTAAAATTTACGGAAAATTTACTGAAGGAAAATTTCAATTGCAAAAAGAATTCTTAATATTTTGCAAAAATCGGGCAGTGTGTACCTATGTCAAAAGCAAATATTTTCTTCTTCTCTATTTTCGTAATACATGTAGAAGATTGTTCCTTACAATATTGCGATATGACCGTTTTCATATATTATAGCGCCAGAATTACTGTGTTAGGGTTTCTTCTCGCTCTCGTCTTGCAGCTGCGGCAGTGTGAGGTAAAGGGAATAAGCATTCTAGCCGCATGAGTTAGTAGAATTAACCCTTCTAACTCAGAAGGCGCACTTCACAGGCAGAAGCCTGGAATCAATTGATCTATTCACCACAATATAACATATATTGAGGTGAATGCAAAAAAATGCAAAAAAAATATTAGTCAAAAAAAAAAACTAAAACACGCAAAAAAAATATTAGTCAAAAAAAAAACTAACACGCCCAAAAACTAGAATCAGGGGTGCCAGACAACAGAGAACGTTTAAACGAATCCTTAGTAAGAGCCAGGTCAAAAATAGGACACGTATTCACGGCTCTACACATGCGATTTCTAGGCTTATGCATACCATAGTTAAACCGAGAATGAACAACATGTAGTAAAGGCAATCTCCTTAAGCTATACGGGGTATGCCTATAAGAAACCAAACTTACGAGAGTGCGAGAATCTATGTTCAAGTTCAAAAGCTGATGAATAAAGACTAGGTCAGCAACTCTAGGTCGCTCCTCCAACGAGTGCATATTAAGTAACTGGAGCCGATCCGCATAAGGCTGAAGCCTGAGTGGATCGCTCTGTAATGGATCAAATTTTTATAATAATTCCTTTGCTCGTAAAACTAAAATATTTAGCATAAACAAAAACAAAAATTTCTTCCCCATCAATAATATTATAAAACAGAGCAATCTATTGTTTCAATTATATAACTCGAAAATTCAATGAGTCCGACATATTAGACGGAAGTGTCTATCCATATGAAATTCGGAGTGGGCAATTTATTGATACAGACGTAGAGTGACGTGTCTTTTTTTGCTCTTCGCGTTCATTGAGATTAGTTGGGCAATCCATGTGCAAAATGTTTAAAATTAAATAAGTGAATAGTATTATTCAAAATAGTGCCTATTTTATTTAAATTATAGTCAAAAGGGCTAAATTAAAGGCAGAAGAAATTAAGTTCCAAGTTCACGAAAATTATTAATAGCAGTAAGTAGTTCAGATAAGGTTTAATCCTCGTACATTAATTAAATTTATATGTGTAGCAATAATCGGCCCAGTTAGTGTTGTCCTAATTATTGATAAGGTAATCTGAAGAGAACGCGCATTCAAGAAAAGCCAAGAACCCCTTTTGGGTAAGTTAGAAAAGTTGTTTTCCTTAAAATTGTAAGTTAAAATAAATGTTATAATAATTTAGGGTTTTTTGTATTTGGTCTTAAAATACCACAACTTTATTAAACATACACGTAAAATATATGCTCACGTACATAAGAAACAAGTAGCGGCTCCTCAAGAAAATTAATGGCGGGAAGAAGAGATCGCACACGTGTACGGGAATATTCATAATCCAAGGATCGCAAGATAAGTGTAGTGAAATAATGTAATGTCTTGATATTGTATTTATTCTATTTATACTATGTTTAAAATGTTCAATTAGTGTTTAGTGAAACCTTTAAGCAAGAGGCCTTAGAGAAGTTTATGTAGGTAGCTATAGACAATAGGTATATAAAAAGATTTGAAACGCGCAATTTATGTTTTACTTTGAACGAAAGAAAACACGAAATTTAAATTTCATTAAAATTTAGAGGGCTATACAAATCTTCGTCGCCTTCCGCGCCTTCGAAGCGGTCCTCGCCTGGGAAGAAAAAATGTGCATTGTAAATTACCAAAAATAATGATATAAAGTAGTCATTACAGCTCCTCGGGAGGTCCCTTAACAAAGTTCCGTTGCACCGATTCAATGCGTTTGGAATGAACACCGGGGGGGGGGGGGGGGGGGGGGGGGGGGAAGGGGGGAGGGGGGAAGGGGGGGAGGGGGGGAGGGGGGAGGGGGGGGGTCCGCAAAGGTATAATCAAAGACGAGCTTATTGATGTTCCTAGAAAATAACATAATTTCACATTTATCCAGGTTACGTTGCACTCCATTTGAGGCTCACCAAACCCTGAAGGTATTCAAATCATCCTGAATGCAGGAAGAATCATAACTGTTTCGAACGCATGAGTATATCTTCATATCGTCTGCGTAGGTTAAGACTTTGGAGTGCCTAATCAGAAGGACAATGTCGTCAATTGCAAGAATAAACAGCACTCCAGATAAAGTATTACGGAAAGATATTCGGTAAGTCCTATCTTTTAAGTAAGAGCAGATCCAGTCGAGCAATAAAGGCGGAAAACCAAACCTTTCAAGCTTAAGCATAATCACAGAGTGAGGGAGCTTATCAAATGCCTTGACAAAGTCGGTGTAGACACAGTCAGTCTAGAGACCTTGTTGGAAGGCAGAGATAATGTGGGATGTAAATTCAAGTAGGTTAGTTGTCGTCGATCTGCCAGGCAGAAAGCCAATTTGATTAGATGAGATTAACCCTTACACTGCTCAACAAGCTCTGAATATATAACAGATTCAAACAACTTGGGTATGCAGGAAAGCTTCGAGATTGGCCTATAATTTGCTATAAAGTTTGTATGCCCCTTTTTATAAACAGGAATTATAAAGGAGCTCTTCCATAACGTAGGAAATCTGCCGGCCTGAATAGATTTCTTGAAGATGAGTTCCAATGGAGTGAGTAAGGCATCAGAACAGGATTTTAAGAATGCAGGTGGAACACCATCTGGACCAGAAGAAAAGTCCAATTTATGTTCCTTGATATCATCCATGATAATATCACGAGATATAATGGGCAAAGCAATGGAGGAAGCGGGACGATTTTGGATATGACCAAACTCTTCCAGGGAAGGCACAAAGTTGCCCGATGAAAAGGAGCCCTCAAAAAACAATGCAAAGTTATCGGCTATATCGGGCGCGCTACAACTAGAGGATCCATTATAGCACATTGTAGATGGATAATTATCAGTTTTATTCTCATATTTACAAATTTAAAAAAGGTACGAGGATAATTATGCAATGCGAATATTATCAAGGTATTCCCTGTATAAGGATGAAGATAACGCTAAAAAGCTGTCATGACAAGAAATCACAATAAGCTGACGTGCTTCTACAGCGTAAGTAGGATTTCCATAATCTATTTTTTTTATTCTTAAGACTCCGTAGCTCCCCAGTATACCACGGGGGAGAATGACAGGATGATCTGGACCGCTTGAGTGGTACATACGAATTAAACAGATCATAAATCCTATCATAAAACACATAACCACAATCGTCGATATCGCAATCATAAAAAAGGGATGGGAAATCGATTGAGATGATCCTGTTTGAAAGATCGGAGAAGTCCGCTCTTTTAAAATCAAGAACGTACTGATCTACGTTGGGGTTAGCAATATAAGAACCATCGTAGCAAAAAGAGATGGAAATGGGCGGATGTAAACTGTCGATAGCGGATAAGTTACGAGAAGTTGGTTCGGCTATAGTGTTACTCGAATCAGAAAATATAAGATCTAACTGCCTTCCCATAGAGTTCTTTACATCACTCATTTGGTGTAAACCAGAGGAGGAGATGGCGTCAAGAAAATGGGAGTCTTTAGCAGTAAGACAATTTGAAGGAAGGTAGTCATCGTCATCAGCGTTGAATACCCATTGAACGTTGGATAAGTTAAAGTCACCAAGAGGATTATTGGATTATTTAGTCCTCTGGGTTTGTCATATTATTAATAAAATGTCTGCATGGTTTGTCAAGTTTGAACAACAACAACATAGCAGGAATATGTGCATCTTCCCCAGAGATATCTTAAGAGCTAAGAGCTCGATTGTGAGCGTGTCGGAAAAAGCAGGGATATCAACCAAGCTGCAATCCAAGTGCAACCAACACGCCGCCACCACGAGCCATGGAGTCAGAGTATCTATCCTTACGAAAAACCTGATAGGACTCGTCAAGAATTTCTGCATCATTAAAACCGCTATGAAGCCAGGTTTCGGTCAGAGCGATGACGTCGTAACAGCATTCAAGAGAAGCCTGAAATAACTGGCTTGTTCTTGTTCTTAGTCCCCTTACATTTTGATAGTAAAGGGATAGCGTACTTAGTTTTTTTGGTTGCTAGCAGTGGTTCCATTCTGAGTACCTCCCGCGACCCTACGACAGGGCACAAACTCGTGTGCAATGAAATTCTCTGGCCAGAAATCGGGGGCAGAGATTATCTCAAAAAGTTCTGGGGCGATGTCAACTTAAAAGACGACATGAGTCCTTGAGAATGACGAGACACTAGAAGTTGACAACGGAGGAGCGCAGAGTCATTAACACTACTTCTCTCCCTCACGTAGCCAATAACGTCGTCAGCAGAAGTCGATGGATCAAGTCGGGAAACAAAAAAGGACCTCGGTGGTCGCGCAATCCTCAGATTGAAATCCTCATTTCGAGACACATTTAAAGATCTCAACGTGAGTGTGTCCTGCGATGGGTGAGGATTAGACTGAGAGGTGCTAGGAGATATGTTTAAAGCTGGGGCCGATGCAGGGGGGATGGGGAGTAGAAGCAGTACATGTGAGCGGGGTGGGGGCAACAGGAGCACGTGGACGGCGGCCTACGGGCATTGCGAGGACATTTTTGTGCAACGTCGCGAGCATCATGAGGGACAGTCGAGCCATCGTCGGATGGATGTTCAAGCCCAACCGAATCAAAAACAGGGTCGACAAGGGAAGGGGCAACGGGGGAAGCAGGGGCGACAGAGGAAGCAGGGAAGCAGGGGAAAGCGGGAAAACAGGCGCAACAGGGGAAGTAGGGGAGACAGAGACAGCCGAAGGCACAGAAGGAACACTAACACGAGCAGAGAGCCCTGACATCAGCGGCAACCAAACCAATAAGGCCACCATTGGGCAAAACCGCGGAAGACCATGAGGAAAGATCGAGCTTCACCTGTTCGAAGCCTGGATATCCACGAGCGAGTCAGACGTGGACTTAACTATTGAGGATATCTCATGAGACCTCTCCAGCAAGGCAGTAGAATTAGCCTGCAGCGTGCCGACAATACTAACAATCTTATCTATCTTAGTGGTAAGGATGTTTAAGTCGTCAGACAAGAGCTGAACATCGCATGAGCGGAAAGAAAAGGACACGACTTTATCAGCGACCAGAGTCAGATCACCGGAGAGAGCCTCGGTAATACTCTTCACCAATCTCAACACGTGGCAAGGTTTTATGTCGAGGCATTCTCGACACGTGTTGGAGGATGAAGATCTAGTCCCACCCCTTAAGCAAGCAACGTGAAATAGGTGGCCACACACCCCATCACAACTGATCCCATCATGGGCAATAGAAATAAAATAAATAAAATAAAAATAATAAATAAGATAATAAGAACAAAAGTAAAATTAAATAAATAAATAAATAAAAAAAAAGTAAATATAAACGATGTAAACAGAAACAAACAGGGCATCGCGATAGGGTCACGGAAATCGCAACAAAAAACCACAACAAGAAGTCACCCAATCAAAAATCAATCCGGCAAAGCACACAGCATAAACAAACAAAAATATACATACAAAATTATGACAATCTACAGAAACCGTAAAACAAAACGGCAAAAACAAGACCAATCGCAGCAAACGCAATGAGGTCGAGGAAAAATCAAGCAAAAAAAATCCACAACAATTTAAAAATTCAAAACTATACTCCGTAATCCGAGCACACCGCAACTAAAGCGATCAAAGTTCAAGGGCACAACGGTGTAGTAACCTACATACTTTGTAGTAAGCTAAATACTTAAATCCATTAAGTGCACATAAATATCAATCCTGACCTACCACAAATTACACTTTGCATAAATAAAGCCAGGCAGTAGAGCTGAATCATGGCACTCAAGTTTCATGTCGGAAAAATATAAACAAACAATGAACCAAAGCACTGACCGAAGGGAAAGTGCATCGCGCAGCAAAAAGAAACTCGCGAGCAATTAAAGAAAGTAAGTCACCTGATATTTACAGGTGAATTCACTGGATATGAGTATTTACCAATAGTGATAATCGATTAAATTATTAGGAAACTATGTTAGCCAATAAGTACTTTAAACTTAGGTAGTAAGCACAAATTTTGTATAAATACAGTTTGCTAGTAGAATAAACAAGATCAGTCGAAAGCCAGGCTTTCATTATAGGAGTTAAAGCTTTTACAAGCTGCTCCTAGTCTAATCCCATAGTTTGGAGTCAAATTTAGCTGCTCCATTGGAGTTAAAGCCTAACGGCTGCTGCTAGGAAATACCACCGGAGTTAAAGCTTTGACAAGCTGGTCCAAGGTAACCCTACCTGTGAGAAGAACAGTTGCACGCTGAGGCACGACACTAACGAGGAGGGTTACCACATGGCGAATGTGATTGTTTTATCACATGGCGACCGTGACCCAGGAGGTTTATCGCATGGCGACCGTGACCGTTTCTTATCACATGGCGACCGTGACCGTTTCTTATCACATGGCGACCGTGAAGTGTTAACCTGCAGTCTTCAAAATTCTACGACGACGTTCAACTACTAGTACAGGAAATAAACGAATTACACTTCGAAAAATTACCTACAGGAATTTGACTTGATAAATCGTTAGGGGGGCATAAAAAAAGCTTAACTCTAGATTTCCGAATTTCCGAATTTTGATAATTTTGTTTATCAGAATTATACTTGAAAATGAAAAAATCAAATAAATAATATGGTCTATTAATCCTAAAATATAAAAATAAAATCAAAATTATGGAATACGCGACTCAGCGCGGCCATAAAGTACAATTTTCACACTTTGGCAAGCTCCAGCTCGAGAACGGTAAGTTTTACAAAAAAATTGTTTAAATAAAAAATGTAGGTATTTTTGTGACGAACAACTTTCCCATTTACATTATTATGAAAAAATTATTTTTTCTTAACGAAAATGCCAAAAAACCACTTTTTTGATACTTTAGCGCCACCTATCTTTTGTAATGTTAGTCGTACGACTTGGCTTCAATGACAAAAAATGTAGTTAACAATGTCCTGAACATTTTTTGTTAAATAAACTTTTCTCTAAAACCCATAGATTCCGAGAAAAACGCATCCAAAGTTTTTTTGGATTTTCTCAAAAACAGGGGGGGGGGAAATTCGGAAATCTAGAGTTAAGCTTTTTTTATGCCCCCCTAACGATTTATCAAGTCAAATTCCTGTAGGTAATTTTTCGAAGGAACCCTATTTTTTCGTGCTTCGTTTCCTGTACTATACAGTACCGTGACGATTTAATATGCAGTTTTTGGAATTCACTGACATGAAGTTTTTAACTGCAAGACAACCGTAAACGAGAAGTTTATAACATAGCACACAATAAATACTTCAAGAATACCGCGACGATCTAAACTACGAATACCACAATGATATTGAAAATCCAACCCAAAGCTTAATTGAAGGCTTCAGGGCTCGTAGGAAGTGTGACAAATAAAGTTCTCCATATAGCATGACAACTAAGGAATATAACTAAAGAAACACAAGCTGCAAAAGACGGGAAGACTGCGTCATCAGTCACGTTACGTATTAAGATTGAATTACAAATCGTAACTTTTTGTTGTCCAGAAGAAAAGCATGAATTATTTCACATGAGAAGCAGTAACTTCGAACATTATTATTATATTTAAATTTAAAAAAAAAAGTATTTAATAATTTTAAAGTATATACATATACTGATAAGTATGAACTTAAATCAGTGCTGAAAAGAGAGCTTTCACCGAATTCTGAGAGATAGTCACATTTTATTATGTTTAGGACGAAGCAGAAACACAAGGAAAACATTGAATTGCCTGAACACATAAAATTGGGAGAAAATCAGTGGTCCAAATAAGTTGCTCTACCAGGTACTGGACAAACTGAGCCGACAATTTTTGAAGTGCTTAATAGAAATATCATCAGTATACTTAGAAATATGATCAGTATGGTCAAAGAACCTTATAGTTACATGTAAAGTAGCAACTACAATTTCAACATTCACATAAATTTCTTAAATTAATTTTAAATTGAAAAATAAAAACGCTAAATGGGTGGCACTGAATCAAAGAATGCCAACAATAACCTCATCATTAATGATTCGTTAAACGTCGAAAATGAGCAGATCGCATGCCTATTGCTTATAATAACAATAGTCAAAGTTTCCGAATTCCTGTACATGCTGTACAAGAGGGGCATAAAGAAAAAAAATTTAACAACCCCGCGGTTATAAGGGTTTAAAGACGAACGGACTGAAAGAATAAAAATAAAATGGCAACAATAAAAATCAAAAAAAAAATTATAATAGAAATTAATAATTAGACTTTAAATAAGATTTACATAAACAATTTTAAATAAACAATTTACAAAGAAAAAAAATGTGTGAATTTTTATAAGCTCGTTTATACGATACCAACAACAGAATCAAAGAAAACCCGTCCTATACCAAACGAAAATATTAAATACAGATTCTCTGCGTCTAAAGCAAAGCCAGAGAAATAACAATACAAAAGAAGTTACTGTTCTCGCATTCCAGGCGAGCTCTGTTCAAAAGAATTCACTCGATAGTGTAATGTGAGACATTGCATATTGAGGTATAAACGTGCACCCGTATAAACCTGCCATTTTAAACTCGATATTTGTCAACGCTGTTCTTGTCGAAATGAAACGGATTTGCTGATTCAGGAAGAAGAAGACGCAAATAGTTTCATGTCGACAGGAGTAGAAGGGCGCCAATCAAATCGAGGTAAGTGAACAATTTTTCCTTGCAAAAAAAGAAAGAAAAACTTCAATCATTATCTAAGCCATCCTTGGTTAGATGATGGATTGATTTACTTAATTCACTATTTATAGCGTCCACAACACGATTAATAAATTTCTCGTCAACCAGGGAAGCCAGCGTGGCAGTGTAATTTTTTTTGCATATGTGTTACCCCACAGAAGGGAAAAAGGGATTTTTTTTTGCGAATCTAAAAAGGTAAGGAGTGCGATCTGAGATTTGCAATAGGACTTTAATAGAATAAATATTGGTCCCAGAACATTTGAAGAAGACGGCTGGCCAAAAACATTTAAAGTCTTCAAACATCATCACCGGCCTCTTCAGCCGTCGGCCCCAATTGGACAACCTATCCTACCACAGAATCCCCTGCGGGGAAGCATATATCTGGCAGGAACCCCGCACAAAAAAGGGTAAATTTTTTTATTTATATTTTGTTGGAAGTGAGAAACCACAGAGCTTGTTTTTTTGTTCAACTTGTAGGGACTAGCCGCCAATCGCCGGATTGATAAGGGCTCGTCCACTTGTTAAGCGCAGTGCAAGATGGAAAGTTCAAGCAGGAAGAAAATAATAATAATAATAGTGCCAAACGTTGATTCAGTTCATTTAGACATATTGTTCTCGATTTAGATATTAAAATTATGTAGGACTTGAAAATAAGGCAACAAGGAAAGGTCAATTAATTATCTAGACTTCCAAGAAAAGAAACGAGTAAAGATTAGTAAAGAAATATAATACCTCTTACGGTTGCATTTGTTCATGCGTTGCCTATACTTCGGATCATGTAATTAAAAAGAAACAGCACTTTTCAGATATCGGAAAGGTTACATTTTAAATTTACCTCCAAAATTAAATGTTAATTGGCGTAAGCATCAAGGATACTCCTTCTTTTATTCGTTCATTTCTTTGTTGTTGTTGCGATAGATTAAAATCTAAGGATTTTGAGTAATGTATATGTATCAAATAGCAGTGTAGTGTAATGTGAGCCACGGCTAATATTTTTATTAAGCGAGACTCGATGTTCGCTAACTTTAGCCTCGCTGGCGCGGAACTGATATATTACTTCTGTCAAGAAGAAGATTCATATTCCGTGACAGCAGGAACATTTGGTGAGCTGATACAAACCTCCCTAAAAGAAAAAAATAAAGGAAAAAAAGATAGATAGCAGGCGAGAGCACCGCCAAACTAGCCGCCTGGCGAAACAAAACCTCAGCACGTCAAAGCGCCCCGATCCCCTAAATCACCATTAAAGGAAGGTGGCAAAAGGTTCAAAAGACATGGGAAGGAAAGTCAATCCCACAACCACCAGGTGAATAGTATTGTTTTCCGTTTAAGTAGTAAACAGTGGAAATTAGCATTAGTGCTACTGTTGAAGCTAGATATAATTGGTAACGTTCCAAATTGAAAAATATTATGCCATAGACATTACTGATCCGGTCCAAAAACGGATATTATTCCAATATTTCTATATAATAGCAGTTTGTTAATGAATTTCATGTATCATATTATACAAAGGTGAACCACAGCATTTATATTTCTATTATATTTTAGAGTCCTTTTTAAGGGTTTTGTTCTTCAGATAAAATATTTAGCAGGCTTTTCTATGCTCTTAGTCAAGTTTTTTTTACGTAGATGTGAGGTGTGTAACTGAAAGCCTAATTTATACAACATAGTTTTGTGCCGCTGTAATTTTGTAAATTACAATTTTGTTTATCAGAATTATACTTGAAAATGAAAAAATCAAATAAATAATATGGTCTATTAATCCTAAAATATAAAAATAAAATCAAAATTATGGAATACGCGACTCAGCGCGGCCATAAAGTACAATTTTCACACTTTGGCAAGCTCCAGCTCGAGAACGGTAAGTTTTACAAAAAAATTGTTTAAATAAAAAATGTAGGTATTTTTGTGACGAACAACTTTCCCATTTACATTATTATGAAAAAATTATTTTTTCTTAACGAAAATGCCAAAAAACCACTTTTTTGATACTTTAGCGCCACCTATCTTTTGTAATGTTAGTCGTACGACTTGGCTTCAATGACAAAAAATGTAGTTAACAATGTCCTGAACATTTTTTGTTAAATAAACTTTTCTCTAAAACCCATAGATTCCGAGAAAAACGCATCCAAAGTTTTTTTGGATTTTCTCAAAAACAGGGGGGGGGGGGGGGGGGGGAAATTCGGAAATCTAGAGTTAAGCTTTTTTTATGCCCCCCTAACGATTTATCAAGTCAAATTCCTGTAGGTAATTTTTCGAAGGAACCCTATTTTTTCGTGCTTCGTTTCCTGTACTATACAGTACCGTGACGATTTAATATGCAGTTTTTGGAATTCACTGACATGAAGTTTTTAACTGCAAGACAACCGTAAACGAGAAGTTTATAACATAGCACACAATAAATACTTCAAGAATACCGCGACGATCTAAACTACGAATACCACAATGATATTGAAAATCCAACCCAAAGCTTAATTGAAGGCTTCAGGGCTCGTAGGAAGTGTGACAAATAAAGTTCTCCATATAGCATGACAACTAAGGAATATAACTAAAGAAACACAAGCTGCAAAAGACGGGAAGACTGCGTCATCAGTCACGTTACGTATTAAGATTGAATTACAAATCGTAACTTTTTGTTGTCCAGAAGAAAAGCATGAATTATTTCACATGAGAAGCAGTAACTTCGAACATTATTATTATATTTAAATTTAAAAAAAAAAGTATTTAATAATTTTAAAGTATATACATATACTGATAAGTATGAACTTAAATCAGTGCTGAAAAGAGAGCTTTCACCGAATTCTGAGAGATAGTCACATTTTATTATGTTTAGGACGAAGCAGAAACACAAGGAAAACATTGAATTGCCTGAACACATAAAATTGGGAGAAAATCAGTGGTCCAAATAAGTTGCTCTACCAGGTACTGGACAAACTGAGCCGACAATTTTTGAAGTGCTTAATAGAAATATCATCAGTATACTTAGAAATATGATCAGTATGGTCAAAGAACCTTATAGTTACATGTAAAGTAGCAACTACAATTTCAACATTCACATAAATTTCTTAAATTAATTTTAAATTGAAAAATAAAAACGCTAAATGGGTGGCACTGAATCAAAGAATGCCAACAATAACCTCATCATTAATGATTCGTTAAACGTCGAAAATGAGCAGATCGCATGCCTATTGCTTATAATAACAATAGTCAAAGTTTCCGAATTCCTGTACATGCTGTACAAGAGGGGCATAAAGAAAAAAAATTTAACAACCCCGCGGTTATAAGGGTTTAAAGACGAACGGACTGAAAGAATAAAAATAAAATGGCAACAATAAAAATCAAAAAAAAAATTATAATAGAAATTAATAATTAGACTTTAAATAAGATTTACATAAACAATTTTAAATAAACAATTTACAAAGAAAAAAAATGTGTGAATTTTTATAAGCTCGTTTATACGATACCAACAACAGAATCAAAGAAAACCCGTCCTATACCAAACGAAAATATTAAATACAGATTCTCTGCGTCTAAAGCAAAGCCAGAGAAATAACAATACAAAAGAAGTTACTGTTCTCGCATTCCAGGCGAGCTCTGTTCAAAAGAATTCACTCGATAGTGTAATGTGAGACATTGCATATTGAGGTATAAACGTGCACCCGTATAAACCTGCCATTTTAAACTCGATATTTGTCAACGCTGTTCTTGTCGAAATGAAACGGATTTGCTGATTCAGGAAGAAGAAGACGCAAATAGTTTCATGTCGACAGGAGTAGAAGGGCGCCAATCAAATCGAGGTAAGTGAACAATTTTTCCTTGCAAAAAAAGAAAGAAAAACTTCAATCATTATCTAAGCCATCCTTGGTTAGATGATGGATTGATTTACTTAATTCACTATTTATAGCGTCCACAACACGATTAATAAATTTCTCGTCAACCAGGGAAGCCAGCGTGGCAGTGTAATTTTTTTTGCATATGTGTTACCCCACAGAAGGGAAAAAGGGATTTTTTTTTGCGAATCTGAAAAGGTAAGGAGTGCGATCTGAGATTTGCAATAGGACTTTAATAGAATAAATATTGGTCCCAGAACATTTGAAGAAGACGGCTGGCCAAAAACATTTAAAGTCTTCAAACATCATCACCGGCCTCTTCAGCCGTCGGCCCCAATTGGACAACCTATCCTACCACAGAATCCCCTGCGGGGAAGCATATATCTGGCAGGAACCCCGCACAAAAAAGGGTAAATTTTTTTATTTATATTTTGTTGGAAGTGAGAAACCACAGAGCTTGTTTTTTTGTTCAACTTGTAGGGACTAGCCGCCAATCGCCGGATTGATAAGGGCTCGTCCACTTGTTAAGCGCAGTGCAAGATGGAAAGTTCAAGCAGGAAGAAAATAATAATAATAATAGTGCCAAACGTTGATTCAGTTCATTTAGACATATTGTTCTCGATTTAGATATTAAAATTATGTAGGACTTGAAAATAAGGCAACAAGGAAAGGTCAATTAATTATCTAGACTTCCAAGAAAAGAAACGAGTAAAGATTAGTAAAGAAATATAATACCTCTTACGGTTGCATTTGTTCATGCGTTGCCTATACTTCGGATCATGTAATTAAAAAGAAACAGCACTTTTCAGATATCGGAAAGGTTACATTTTAAATTTACCTCCAAAATTAAATGTTAATTGGCGTAAGCATCAAGGATACTCCTTCTTTTATTCGTTCATTTCTTTGTTGTTGTTGCGATAGATTAAAATCTAAGGATTTTGAGTAATGTATATGTATCAAATAGCAGTGTAGTGTAATGTGAGCCACGGCTAATATTTTTATTAAGCGAGACTCGATGTTCGCAAACTTTAGCCTCGCTGGCGCGGAACTGATATATTACTTCTGTCAAGAAGAAGATTCATATTCCGTGACAGCAGGAACATTTGGTGAGCTGATACAAACCTCCCTAAAAGAAAAAAATAAAGGAAAAAAAGATAGATAGCAGGCGAGAGCACCGCCAAACTAGCCGCCTGGCGAAACAAAACCTCAGCACGTCAAAGCGCCCCGATCCCCTAAATCACCATTAAAGGAAGGTGGCAAAAGGTTCAAAAGACATGGGAAGGAAAGTCAATCCCACAACCACCAGGTGAATAGTATTGTTTTCCGTTTAAGTAGTAAACAGTGGAAATTAGCATTAGTGCTACTGTTGAAGCTAGATATAATTGGTAACGTTCCAAATTGAAAAATATTATGCCATAGACATTACTGATCCGGTCCAAAAACGGATATTATTCCAATATTTCTATATAATAGCAGTTTGTTAATGAATTTCATGTATCATATTATACAAAGGTGAACCACAGCATTTATATTTCTATTATATTTTAGAGTCCTTTTTAAGGGTTTTGTTCTTCAGATAAAATATTTAGCAGGCTTTTCTATGCTCTTAGTCAAGTTTTTTTACGTAGATGTGAGGTGTGTAACTGAAAGCCTAATTTATACAACATAGTTTTGTGCCGCTGTAATTTTGTAAATTACAATGATTTGGATTAGAACATATTTCAGAAATATTGTGAAGAAAAAGAATTTCGCTTTTAACTTTTCCCAGTCAAGTGTTTAAATAAAATAGTTTTTAAAAAAAAAGTTGAACCGACTTCACAAAAAGCGCTAAAAAGCATAAAATAATTTTTAATTTTATATCTATTACGACATTTTGAAGTCGGTGCAAATCAAACAAACCAAACAACTACAACAAAAATATTTAATCGTCATTTCTTATGATCCCGTAAGCTGAAACGTTCAGGTAGTATTATGTATTATTTTCAATTGTGGTTATGTACTTGTTTTATTTGTTAAATTTGCACCGACTTCAAAATGTCGTAATAGATATAAAATTAAAAATTATTTTATGCTTTTTAGCGCTTTTTGTGAAGTTGGTTCAACTTTTTTTTTAAAAACTATTTTATTTTACACTTTTTAGTGTTTTCTACTCTATACAACGAAGAAAGAACCATCAAAATCGGTCCACACGTTAGACGTTTGTTTTAACCCCCTACCCCACCCCCATTCCACTAAACTTTTTTTCTCATGGTATCAACCAAGGAACATACTCTACCGAACAGAAAAGGAATCATCGAAATCGGTTCACGCGTTACGAAGTTACTACCCCTCCCCCTCCCCCACCACCACCATAGGACCAAATTATTCTCCTATTAGCAATGGGGGATCACACTCTATACAACAGCAAAAGAAGCATCAAAATCTATTCAGGCGTTACAAAATTAGGTTCCACCCCCCTTCTCCCACCCCCACCCCAGCAACATTTTTTTTCTCGTAGTATCAACCAAGGATCATACTCTACCCAATAGAAAAAGAATTATCCAAATCGGTCCACGCGTTACGAAGTTAGACTACCCTCCCCCCACCCACACCTTTCTCCGTAGGACCAAATTATTCTCCTATTAGCAATGGGGGATCATACTCTTCACAACAGAAAAGGAACCATCGAAATCGGACCACGCGTTACAAAGTTAGGTTCCACCCCCACCCCCATCCCCCCAAAATTTTTTTCGCCTAGTATCTCCCACTTAACATACTCTACCCAACAGAAAAAGAATTATCCAAATCGGTCCACGCGTTACAAAGTTAGACTACCCCTCCCCCCCTCCCCCCACCCAAGGCCAAATTTTTTTTCTCCTGTTAGCAATGGGGGATCATACTCTGTACAACAAAAAAAGAACCATCCAAATCGGACCACGCGTTACAAAGTTAGGTTTCACCCCCACCCCCACCCAACCAAAAATTTTTTTGACATGGTACCAATCGGTGAACATACTCTACCCAACAAAAAAAGAATCATCAAAATCGGTCGACGCGTTACGAAGTTATGCCCGGTCAGACATAAAAAAAAAAAAAAAAAAAATTTAAAAAAATTTAAAAAAAAAATACGCGTCGAACTTAGAACCTCTTTGTTTTTGGGAAGTCGGTTAAAAAGTTTCTTATATCGTCACATTAACGATACTGTCGTAAACCAGAACTTACAAACGAGTGTTATAATTATATCGTAGGCCTAAGTAATCATTTCGTTTAAGTGTTTTGCATTTATTACGGGTAGCACGCAAGTGATTATCAGAAGACCAAAATTCTGTGTTGGTTTGATTTACAAGAAATATTAAAATTCTCCAATAAATAAAGAAAAATGTGATAAATTTCGGTCGTCCAGTCGATTTACCTCGGTAAACGCATCTCGTCCACATGAGTGGTATTGTGTAGGCAGCGTTCTTGCTAGAAAACTGCATTACGAATCCGCGGAATTATTAAACAATAGTCAACACATCGCCGTCTTCTTTTTTTGTTTGAATCAAGCCACCGAAATGAAGGGACCCAAAAATTACTAGAATAGAGGTCAGGGACTTAAGTAATAATGAAACATTGTCTATGAAATGTTATTCTTTGGGATCAAACCTGTATCTAGTAGGATTAGACAAATAAGCAGTATTGAGTGAGCTTAATTTAGATTAACATAACGAATTAATGAAACTTTTAGATAAATCATATTTGGATGAACCGAATTAATATTAACTCACTGTCTTGGGCTTGTTAGTATTTAAGTGAATCGAATTAATTTACATTTATGTCTCATTGCACCACTGAATATATTTACCATTTGATTATATGAGTTAAATTATATTTTCAATTTCAAGACCCTGCACAGGAAGCTTCTTCTCCTTCTTTTCCTCCCTCCCTCATCCCCGCTCCCTATCTCTATCGATGTTTTTGATTTGATTTAGATTTAATTTTGTTTCAGCACCCTTTTTAGGTTGGGCCTGCATCCTAGCCAGATGCAGGGTAGGTGTGGGTTAGTTACTGAACTGTCGATCAAGGGGGATAAATTTCAGTTCAGCGCGGCTAGGAACAGCAGGTGACACCAGACCTGTTGTTCTTCCTTCGTTATCTGTTCTCTTGTTTGTTTTTACCCTTTCTGGCAGACCTGAAGGAAGGATTCCACAACCTTCTTTCGCCACAGGCACGCGGAATTCTGTTTGTGGATGTGTGATGATGTTCAAGAACTCACACCCCATACCGGCGAGCTAGGACGTGCTGCCAGCTAGCGCGTGCCACTTGAACATCTTGCGGCAACTTCACGTTACACATTCCGCACACACATACATTATAACATGGCGCCCAACGTGAAGCACGTCTTCCATAGGGAAGACACATCAGCATCTTCTGATGCGCTTCGTGTCTCTAAAGAGATGGCATGCCAGCTTAGGCTGATCCGCTGGTCCTTATCGGACTTAGGCGATGTTGGCCTGAACGGCTGTTATCTCTTTCCTTTATCAAGCACCTTCGAGGTTTTGTACCTCTTATCCTTGTATGACTGTTTGTGTTCACAGGCATAAAGGTTTTCATTTATAGGACACAAATATCCAACTCTGTCCTGTTCTGGTGCTCGGGAATAGTGCTGGTACCCCTAGCGATGGCCTAGCGTTCTGGGTATGCCTAATCTCCGAGATCATCAGCATCTCGTGCTGTAGGGAGCTGGTGAGTTAGACAAAGACCTGAAATTGGCAGTGGCTGGTGTGTCACTCCCCTAACTGAGTACCATATACGATCTCGATGTCGTTTTGGGTATGGCTAGTGGAAGTGCTCATCGAGCTTGCCCAGGTTCAGGGTTACTCCTAGCTCCAGAGGCAGGACAGATGTTGTGGGCCTTGGGGAACATTCTTGTTCTCTCACTCAAGTTTCCTAAGAATTTTTCCCTCCTTTTCTTTTACATTTCTCTTCGGTGAATACTTAAATTTTTTTTTCATTTCTTAAAACTCCCTTTTCTTTCTTAAATTTTTTTTTATTTTTGAATTTTGTTTTCGTGTTTGTGTTCATTGCTTCCTTCCTCCTCTTACCTCTCCCATCCCTAGCAAGATAGGAGAAGAAGCTTTTGTAGGAACGTGAAATTATTTGAGTTAATTTTTTTTGCTTTTTTTTAAACATTTTCCTTTTGTTCATTTTCTGATGAGTTGGTATTCCTTTTTTTTTGAAACTTTGATTTATTTTGATTTTTTTTCTTCTCAAATTCGTTTTTTTATTCTGATCTAATTAAGTTTAAGTTAGAAATTTTATTCTTATACATCATTTTTTTTTTGATTTTTCATAGCTCTAATTTTTTTCCTTTTATTTCTTTCTTTGAATTCTTTTTTTGGTTTTCTCACTGGTTGACAGAGATCTTAGGAGTCCGTATTTATGGCAGAGACCCTCAGTCTCACAAATTTATATATTTTTTTAAACTTTTGGGGTTGGGATCCCCCGTACATTTTGCGAGACCTTGGTCTCAAAATTTACGGCCTTTAGGAGCTGAGACTCCAGTATATTTAGCGAGACCCTTTGTCGAGTATTTAGGACATACAAGCGGCAACCGCTATCAAAATTTTTTTTTCTCTGTGGACTACTTGCCATCGTTTACTCAGGGATGACTCATCATTCCCCTATCCCTAAGACAGCTCGGACTTCGGAAGGCCAGGGAGCTAAGCTTAAACAGGCACAAGCACAGTCGAACCAACCTCATACTAGGAGTAAGACGAAGGCCTTAAACCAAACCTTTAGGTTAGCCAGGCTGTCGTCCGACTCGGCGCAGGGGTCTGCTGCTCGGCCTAACGCTGAAGCAGCAAACATCTTCCAGACCCGGCTATATTGCAGGCCTCGAACCAAGTTCAGTCGTTCAGTTCGAACTTAACACAGGGTGACTTGTCTAAACTCCCGCAGGATTACAACCCGCGAAGGCAGACTGCCAATCATGAGTTATTTCCCGCCCAATCAATAAGCCAAGCGCAACAAATCTTCGGATCAATTTTTTCAACGAACAAATTGAGGATTTTATAGGCACTTGGTAGAATTTCTGGTTATTCACCATGATGTATAATGAAAACACTTGTTAATTCTACAAAAAAAATTTAAATTTATTTATAAAAAGTGTAGCGACGCGTTTCGCCCTACTTAGGCATCTTCAAGCTACTACGACTAATCTGTGACTAACTCTCATAGCCAATATATTAAGTATTTACGTATATAAAATAACGAAATTCTTTCTTTGCTTACCTTTATTATTAATTTGAGAAATCTGATATAATTAGAGGGCTGTGATTATAAAAATCTATTTAGTCGTTTAACAAAACTTAACTTTTTTCTTTTTCGCGTTTTATCTCCAGTATTTCATACCTATCTAAGATTTTACCCCCGTTTAAATTATGTATTAATTTTACTTGGTCAATTGATGTGGTATGTTCTGCATCGATTAGGTGCTTACACAAACCAGAAGTCGGACGGTTGTGTTTTGCAGCCGATATATGTTCCGAAAACCGAGTTTTTAACGTTCTCTTCGTTTTTCCTATATAAATACCTTCACAATTATTGCATTTTATTTTATATATGCCACTTTTATTCAAATCATCCACATCAGGTTTAAATTTATTATTTAAAAGCATTTTACCCAGAGATTTGTTATTAAAGAACGCAGGTTGTATATTGCGTTTCGATAGGGCACCTTGTAATTTTTTAGCAACGGTTTGTACATAAGGAATTTTTCTCCATTTTTTTATATTCTCATTTTGTTTTATTGGGAAAAGAAATTTATTGACCGATTGTTTATTTTTCTTTTTTAACAGCTTATAGATTAAATTCTTAGAAAAGCAATTTTTGCACGCTATCGCACAAATAGTATTTAATTCTTTTTTTAAATTTTCTTTACTCAGGGGAATCTTAGTAAGTCTATCAACCATCGAGTGAAAAGCAGACAACTTAATATTAATGGGATGGTTAGAAGAATATAAATTATCGAATTAACCCTTCTAACTCAGAAGGCGCACTTCACAAGCAGAAGCCTGGAATCAATTGACCTATTCACCAGAATATCACATATATTGAGGTGAATGAGGCTCCCACAACCCATGCAATAAAATATTAGTAAACAAAATAGTGAAACACGTCCAAACACTACAGTCAGGGGTGCACAGATAACAGTGAACGTTTAAGTAAATCCTTGGTAAGAGCCAGGTCAAAAATAGGACACATATTCACGGCTCTACACATGCGATTAATAGGCTCATGCATACCATAGTTAGACCGAGAATGGACAACATGTAGTAAAGGCACTCTCCTTAAGCAATACGGGGTATGCCTATAAGTAACCAAACCTGCGAGAGTACGAGAATCTATATTCGAGTTCATAAGCTGGTGAATAAATACTAGGTCAGCAATTCTACGTCGTTCCTCCAACGAGTGCATATTAAGCAATCGGAGGCGATCCTCATATGGAGGAAGCCTTAATGGATCATTCCACGGGAGGTCCCTTAGTGCGAATCTAACAAAGTTTCGCTGCACTGACTCGATGCGTCTAGAATGAACCGCATAGCAAGGTGACCAAACCTGAGATGCATACTCGAGAACTGGTCTAAGCAAGGAGAAATATAAGTGAATAAGTGTCAGTCGATCAGAAAACTCCCTTGACCACCGTTTAACAAAACCCAGAACTGAATTACTCCGAGACACGATATAGTTTATGTGCAGAGTGAAATCCAGTTTTTTGTCAAGCTTCACACCGAGGTCAGTAACGGACTCAACACGACGGATAGTAGTTTCAGCAAAGGTATAATCAAAGACGAGCTGATTGGGGTTCCTACAGAATGACATAACTTCACATTTATCCAGGTTAAGCCGCAGGCCATTTGAGGCACACCAAACCTTGAAGGTATTCAAATCAGCCTGAATACAAGAAGAATCATAACTGTTTCTAACACATGAGAAGATCTTCATATCATCTGCATAGATTAAGACTTTGGAGTGCTTAATCAGAGGGACGATGTCATCAATGGCAAGAATGAACAGCAACGGCCCCAGATGGCTACCCTGCGGTACACCAGATGAAGCTCTAATAAATCTAGATAAAGTGCTACGGAAAGATACTCGGTATGACCTATCTTTTAAGTAAGAGCGGATCCAGTCGAGCAATAAGGGCGGAAAACCCAGCTTTTCCAATTTAAGCATAATCACAGAGTGAGGGAGCTTATCAAACGCCTTGCTAAAGTCGGTGTAGATGCAGTCTGTCTGGAGACCACGCTGGAAGGCAGAGATTATGTGGGATGTAAATTCAAGCAGGTTAGTTGTCGTCGATCTACCAGGCAAAAAGCCATGCTGATTACATGAGATTAACCCCTTACACTGCCCAACAAGCTGCGTATATATAACAGATTCGAACAACTTGGGTATGCAGGAAAGCTTCGCGATTGGCCTATAATTTGTTATTAAGTTTTTATGCCCCTTTTTATAAACAGGAATTATAAAGGAGCTCTTCCATAACGTAGGAAATCTGCCGGCCTGAAGAGATTTGTTGAAGATGAGAACCAGTGGAGTGAGTAAGGCGTCAGAGCAGGATTTCAAGAACGCAGGTGGAACACCATCAGGACCAAAAGAAAAGTCAAGTTTAAGCTCATTGATACCATCCATGACAATATCTCGAGATATAATGGGCAAGGCAATGGAGGCAGCGGGACGGTCTTGGATATGACCAAACTCTTCCACGGAAGGCACAAAGTCGTCAGATGAAAAGGCACCCTCAAAAAATAAAGCAAAGTTGTCGGCTATGTCGGGCGCACTGCATTTAGAGGTTCCATTATACCACATTGTAGATGGGTAATTATCAGATCTCTTCTTCATATTAACAAATTTGAAAAAAGTACGAGGATCATTATGTAAGTTAACGCGAACATTATCAAGGTACTCTCTGTATAATGATGAAGATAATGCCAAAAATCTGTCATAGCAATCAACAAAATCACAATAAGCTGACGTGCTTCTACAGCGTAAGTAAGTTTTCCATAATAAATTTTTTTTATTCTTAAGGCTCCGCAGTTCACTAGTATACCACGGGGGAGAATGACAGGATGGTCTCGACCGTTTGAGTGGTACACACGAATTAAACAGATCATAAATTCTATCATAAAACACGGAAACGCACTCATCGACATCGCTATCATCAAAAAGAGATGCAAAATCGATCGAGAGGATCCTGTTTGAGAGAACAGAGAAATCCGCTCTTTTAAAATCAAGAACGTACTGATTCACGTTGGGGTTGGCAGTATAAGAACCATCGTAGCAAAACGAGAAGAAAATGGGTGGATGCAAACTGTCGATAGCGGATAAGCTACGAGAAGCCGATTCGACTATAGTGTTACTCGAGTCAGAAGTAAAGATAAGATCTAACTGTCTTCCCATAGAGTTCTTTACATCACTCATTTGGTGTAAACCAAAGGAGGAGGCGTCAAGAAAAAGGGAGTCTCTAACAGTAAGACAATTTAAGGGAAGGTAGTCATCGTCATCAGTGTTCAATACCCATTGGACATTGGGTAAATTAAAGTCACCAAGAAGAATGATTTCGTCCTCAGGGTTCGTCATATTATTAATAAAATCTAAGCTAAGAATTAAAATGTCAAAGAGACTACGACCGTGTTCATCAACGCGGTTTGTCAAATTTGGAGGAATATAGCAACAGAGCAGGAAAAAGTTCTTCTTATAAAGAGAGAGTTTAAGAGCTATGAGCTCAATTATGAGCGTGTCGGAGAAAGAAGGAACATTAATCAAGCTGCAACCCAAGTGGGACTTACATGCAACCAACACACCGCCACCAAGAGCTACAGAGTCAGAATATCTATCCCTACGAAAAACCTGATAGGAATCGTCAAGCACTTCAGCATCATTAAAACCGTGGTGAAGCCAAGTTTCGGTCAGAGCGATGACATCGTAACTGCAAGCTTGAGAAGCCTGAAATAGCTGGCCTATCTTGTTCTTAATCCCCTTACATTTTGATAGTAAAGGGATAGCGTGCTTAGTTTTTTTGGTTATCGACAGTGGCTCTATTGTGAGTGCCGCCTGCGACCTTACGACGGGGCACAAACTCATGTGCGATTATATTCTCAGGCCAGAAATCGGGGGCAGACATTATCCCAAAAAGATCTGGGGAGGATATCAACTTGAAAGATGACATGAGTCCCCGAGAATTACGAGAACCAAGAAGCTGACAACGGAGGAGTGCAGAGTCATCAGCCCCACTCTTCTGCCTCACGTAACTAATAACGTCATCAACAGATGTAGATGGATCGAGACGAGAAACGAAGAAAGATTTCGGTAATTGCGCTATCCTCAGTGTAAGCGCAGTGGAGACGCGTCCGTCGGCAGATATGCTAGAATGAGGAGGAGAAGGGGCGGCTCCCGTGGATTGGAGTGCAAAATCGCCATCAGCAGGCTCGGCGTTAGCACAAACGCCTGGAGGGTGAGGAGCCATGTTGGAATTAGGAGGTTCTGGGGCTGCAGAGGAATCGTGAGGAGCGCCACGACGACGCCTCCGCAAGTGCGTAGCCCGAGAACGGCGCGGGGGCCGGTCATTAACGGGCGGCGGAATGTCCGCAGGGGGAGAACAGATCGGCACAATGTCCCGCAGAGCAGGGGACTCAGGGACAGCAGGGGGTGGGGGAACAACCAAAATAGGAGAGACAGGGCAGCAAGGGGAAACGGGGAGCGGAGGAGTGGGCTGAGCAACGGTACCGGACGAGACGGAAAGCAGCTCCGAAGAGGCTGCATGACGAGAGGACAGGATCCTCAAATCGGAAGCGATAGAGCCTAGGAGCTCGGAATTGGCTGAGACAGCAGCAGACCAAGAGCAAAGGTCACCCTTCACCTGTTTTACGTTGCGGCGAATATCATCAACGACGGGGATGATGGGAGAAGGGCCCGCGGAAGGAAACAAGTTGGGGCTAGCAAGCGCAGAATGGACCTCATCCAGCGAACCAGACAATGCAGAAATACGGGTGGATACCTCATGGGACCTCTCTATTAGAACTGAAGAGGCTGACTCAATAGCGTCAACGACGCCAAGCAATCTGTCCATTTTGGTATTAAGGGCTCCAGTATCCTCGGACAGAAGCTGAAAATCAGCCCAGCGTGAAGAAAAAGAGCTGACTCTATCCGCAACCAGAGTCAGATCGCCGGAAAGCGACTCCACCATGCTCCTCACGAGCCTCAGAACATGGCATGGCTTTATATCCGAGCATTCCCCACAGGTCGAGGAGCTGGAAGATCTTGTCCCGCGCCCTAAACAACCCGGATGGAACTGCGATCCACAAACGCCATCGCAGGCGACTCCATCACGGGAAATCACCTTCGCACAGGCGCCACAGTAGGCCATATCAAAAACGATCGACAACAAAAAGAGCACCAAAAACAAGAAAAGGAAGCAATAATATATAAATATATAAAAAAAAATAAAAAAATAAAAAAAAAAAAATAAATAAATAAATAAATATATAAATAAATAAAAATAAATAAATCCAAGAACGAGCAACTCAGCAACACAATTAAGCCTTGCACAAAGAAAACAATAAAAGCAAAACAATAAAAGCAAGCAAGAATCCCAAGAATATAGGCAAATCAAACCACACGCAAGAACGAAGCAAACAACAACATACACGACCCCAAAAAAAAATGCAAGCATGCACGGGATAACGTTCAAATTATTAGTTTCACACAACTACCAGCACAAGCCAACAAGAGATCAACGGCACAAAATGTAAACAAAAACAGTGAGCCGTAAGAGTGACCCCACCAAAAACTGAGAGGAAAAGCCGTAAAAACACAAAAACGCAACCAAATACCGCAAGGTCAGAAAGATCACAGCGACAAAAAGAAAAACGGTGAAAACAGATGCAAAACCAAAAAGCAGCAGAACAAAATAGGCACAATCAAATGATGAGTATCAACACCACACAGAAAATCACAGAAAACACCAGTAAAAACAGCTATACAAAAATAATAACAACAAAATTGCACCACAAATCGCAAGGAAAATTTCAAAAACCGAAAACAAGATAACAGGAAAAATAATGGATTGCGGCACACAGCACAAATCCACCACAAAAAGTTTCAAATTTTCAAGCTTTAAAAAGTTTGCAAATAAAATCCAAAATCAAACAAAAACTACACAGCAGATCACAAAGAAAAAATATTAGACCAAAACTAAAGCACGTCAGCACTACACGAAATCAGATGCAAGACTGAAGAATATGGAATTACAGTATCCGTAAAAGCAGGCTTGCGGTAAATATCGAATTCAAATTTATTGTTTATAATGGAAATTGTAATATCTAGAAAATTTAATTTATTGCCCCCATATTCCAATGTGAATTTAATATTTTCATCTATTTTATTTAATACATTGTTGAGGAACACCTTAAGTTGTCGCTCAGAGCCCGTCCATATACAAAACACATCACCCATCAAATTAATAATAAAGGTAAGCAAAGAAAGAATTCCGTTATTTTATATACGTAAATACATAATATATTGGCTATGAGAGTTAGTCACAGATTAGTCGTAGTAGGTTGAAGATGCCTAAATAGGGCGAAACGCGTCGCTACACTTTTTATAAATAAATTTAAAATTTTTTTGTAGAATTAACAAGTGTTTTCATTATACATCTTCGGATCAAGCCAGTCTCTTGACGGAGCTTGGTCTTGTCTTAAAACCAAGCAGACTCAACCGGTAGGGGATCTCCGTCGTCTCGAGATAACTCCCGAGCTTTGTGCTAACGTCCACCTTCTGTTGAAAAATGATGCAGAAGACTGGTTCTGGAACCAGTTCTGTCGCGTCTCTCCGAAATTTGGCTGGGTACTATTCAGAGCTCGCATCAGACAAGAGTTCGGCTCTGCCGAGACAGACCTTGATCTGATGCGGACTATGATGGAACTCCGACAGCTACCTGCGCAGGGCATGGTCAATCAGGGCTCACACGAGGATGCCACCATCTGAGGCCGAACTGGTCCAAATCGTCCGCGACAATCTTCACCCCAGAATTGGTCAACAATTTTCGACGGCTGCAGTCCACTCTATGGACCATTTACAGGAACTGTGTCGTAAAGCTGAAAGCTGGCTGCAGCGCCGAGAAATGTTTAGGCGATCGACCAGACCTAACGTACATGAAATCAATTATGGCATAGCCCAGGATTCAGAGGATTTCTCTGGTTTCCCTGAAGCCGGAACGGAAGAAGTGAGGCGCTTGGCCAACCTGGAATAGTGTAACCCAAGTGCTCCAGATGTAACCCGGAAAACGCCAAGGCGAGTGGTCGACACAGAGGACACCGCTCGCCGAAAATAATGATCAGCAAGGCGACTTTGTCGACACCCTGAATTACCCTGCCTTGTCACAATATACCCAGACTGATCCCACTTATAAAGAGTGTACTACCCAGACAGATCCTTTTTACCTCATGCGAGGAATGTCCTTGCATGAGAGGCAATTAAATTATAACAAAGTAAGAGCTCGTATTTTTGCTGAGGAAGTGACTCTTCCTCTCAACCGAAGAAGACGTAGATTGAGGAAATTCAGAGAGAGAAAGCGTGTAATGAAAAAGACCCAACAGTCCTTAATATCTATAGTTATTACCAACCAGGCCGACGGTCGTCCGTACGTCAAGGTGCAAATAGGCAACGAGTCTATCCTTGGCTTGCTCGATAGCGGTGCCAGCGTGAATTGTTTGGGACAAGGAGACCTAGAGTTTGTCCAGCGCTCAGGCTTAAAACTCTCCGCATTGTCAGCCTCAGTTCGTACCGCCGACGGTACTAGCCAGTCCGTCCCCGGCATAATAAGAACTGCAGTCACCGTCAACAAGTACATCTTGACATTTTAAGATAATTTATCAAAAGCCAAACAGTGGCTGAAGAATTTGTTAAAAACATCATTTGTAAACAAGATTCTTACTGATCAAGGATCAAACTTCTTAAGTTCTTTTTATGGAAACATGCAAACTACTCAAGATCAAAAAATTACAAACAACTCCACACGATCCAGAAACAAATGGAGCCTTAGAACGAAGCCAACGCACTCTAGCCGAGTATCAGACACTACGTGTCAACTGACCCCCTCACCTGGGGACACTTGGATCCCATAAGCTACGTTCACATATAATAATTCAGTTCATTCCAATACTAGCTTCACGCCACACACACCTCTTTACGGATTTCCGGTAGAAATTCCGACATCCTTAAAAAAGGACTCCGAAGTTACGTATAATTACGACGATTATGTTAGTGAACTAAAGGCTCGATTTCAATACTAGCACAAGAAAGCAAGAGAAAATTTAATGAAGAATAAAGAAAAATCAAAGGCTTACTAGGACAATGAATCGAAACCAAAGCCATTTATAATCGGCGATAAAGTATTAATAAAAGTACACGCTAGAAAAAATAAACTAAGTTCCCTATGGGAAGGTCCCTACGAAATAGTAGAAATGCCTTCACCTGAAAATTCAGTGGTTAGAATAAGCAACAAAAACAAAAAACTTAGAAAATTCATAATAACCACTTAAAACTGTTCAAAGAATAACAATCTACTAAACTTCTTCCCAGGTCAAAATGATCACATTCTTGATGACCTCTGCCCTAATCCTTGGACTGACCAATGGAACTAATGTAACCATATTTGGCACCACTCCAGGAATTTATTTTGAGGAATACGGAAAAATTCATCTGTGCAGTACCAATTGGAAATTCGTAACGTACTATGATTTAAATAATTTAAATAACGAATTAATAGTATTAAAATCTCACTTAACAAGAATAGAGAGCATCTATAGAAGTTCTACATACATATATTGTGAGTCGAGAATAAAAAAATCTTAAGTGATCTTAGACCAAATAAATCAAAACATAACGATTCTAGATCCCGGTCATAACACAAGATCTCGACGCAGTGTAATTAACGCTGTCGGATCAATAAGTAAAGCATTATTTGGCACTTTGGACGAAGAAGATGCCAAGCATTATGATAGTCAGATACAAAATCTTAAAGAAAATAAAGATCACTTGCTAGAGCTATTAAAAGCCCAAACTCTGATCGTTGACAAAACCCTCAACTTATTCAATAAAACTATAGCAAATACTCACAAAGAGCTTGATATTATACAAAATAAATTTGACAAAGTCAATCAAACTATAAACATGATTTCCGAAGGTGTAAACACCAGTATACTAGCTCTAGAAATGGAGAGTATTAAGTCCACTATAATTTTATCGCTCATGCGGTACCAAAATACACAAAAGGCAATTATAGACATGTTACTCGACATAAAACATAGAGCCCCAAATTCATTAATTATAATGGCCCAACAGCTCGAGCATATGTTGGCTATCATTAGAAAAAATCTCCCATCAGACACAATTCTGCCAATATCTCATAATTCTAACGAACTCGCCAATCTATAGCGATTAAGCCAAACGCGTACGAACAAGATCAATAATCAAATTTTAATTGAAATCAAAATTACATTACATAAGAAATTTAAAAAATTATAGCACTACCAACACCTATAAATAATTCTTTTATTTACATAAAACCAACGACCGAATACTTGGTAGTTATCTTAAACAGGGACAAACATTATCCCATACTATGGGAAGACCTTGTAATGTGAGACCAAAAATAAAATTTTGCGCCATCTAGGTAGCATAATTGTAAGCTACTTATCACCCTAATACGACCGACCCATAAGTATATGAAGTTAGTACCGATTGACAGATCAGAAAATGACTGAACTTCCTCATGGAGAAGACGTCACTTTTTAGTCATCTGTCACCGTGTCAACAACTACTGGGTAAGAATTCCAAAAGTTATAAAATAATTCCTATTAATCTTAGCCATCTCGCTACTTTTAGTCATCTATATATGACTATAGCTGACCAACAAATTCTCTTTTTTAGCATTTCGCTAAAATATGTGCCGAAAAGGAAAAATATTTAGACGGATTGTTCCCACCAAAATGAAGGAAGGTTAAAACAACCTTTCCCGTCAAAACGTCCCCAGAATCCATGATCGAATTGTTAGGAGTGCTGACCATGAACGATAGAAGCACAAGACACCGGTTAAAATTCATCGGAAATTAGGCCCGACTTGCACACAGGTATAATGTGACATTATTTAATAAGAAAGACTCATCGAATCAATCTCCTGATTTACAGGAAAATTAGACTTCCTCGCGGCAAATTTTTCTTCCGACAACAGAAACCTGGACATCGTGCTAATCAGAAACAGGATATAAATGGGAAATTCACAGAGAATTTGGGAACAGCTCCAGTTTTTTTACACCACGGCGTAAGCTACTACAAAAACGAACAAAAATTTTTCTTTGTAATACAAACAGTTCAAGTAAGCTTGTTTTTTCCTTTTTATATAGAAGGGCATTTTAATATTTTTAACATTATTAATTAAATAAAAGTAAGTAGTGTCAGGCAGCACTTCCCACATATGGGATAACACAAAATTATTTGTATAAGAATACGCATATTTTAGTTAAGTGTTTTGAGTGGACAATACATTCAAACGCCCAGACCCTCAAGAAGGGAGGCAAAGTAAATTCTAGTTGAGGCACGTATCTAATTTGACGCGAAATAAAGAAGGAAATGTAAAAATTAGTGACAGAAGAAAGCTAAAACCCATTCTCAAAGTCAGGAGAAAGATATTCCTACGACATCATAGATACCGAACACCAAAACTCCTAAGTAACGAAAAGAAAATTCGTGTAAGTTTTTGTTGAGAAAGATGTGAAATTTTAAGAGCATAGTCACGTAGGAATTTGTTGTTAATCATATATATACCTATGTACGCGCAATTATTCCGAAAAACTTTAAGCCTTCAGCTACAGTAGTAGGTCAGTTGTCAAGTGTTCACCGCCTACAATATGGTTCAATTTGTTTTATAGTGAAATAGACCAGTACCTGTCACATGAGGAAAAGCATGTAATGAGACGAATTTCTTCTTTAAGTTCAGTTTTTTTTATCATTAGTATTGTTCATTTCATTACCATTCCTTGACTTCATATTATAATTTTTCTCTGCTTGTTTAGGTGACTAGTTGCAAGGTTTGTGATAGTAATTCAGTATCTAGCTAATTATCATTATAGTAGGATCCCTTAAGCAGCGTATTAACTTAAAAGATATAACTAGAAATACCATAGTGAGAAAATAACATTGAATTTTTTTTGGCTGAATGTATAGAGACAGTTCATTAATATAAAGGTGTAGTAATAAGTAATCTGAATTCGTAGTCACGCAAAGGAGAGTGAAGCATCCCGTAATGATATCGTGTTTTGATCATATAAATTTTTTTTATCTCGTACCGCATAACAGAAAGCTTTTGTTGGTGGCACAATACCGTACTTAATACCAGCATTGAATATTTTAAGCCTAATGATTGAAATGTCTCTCCTTGGTGAGGCATTCTCGAAACGATTGATAAGTCACTCTGTTGATATATGAAAGTATCTAATATTCGACTGCTATTTCATAATAATCGTAGGCGTAGCAAATAAGCTAGAAATATTCTGTAGATTTTAATACTACCAAAAACTTAAGCTTGTGGAATTATTTAGATGTATTAGTTTAATATAAATTGAATTGTTTAGACACTTAAGAAAATATGATCAAAATGAATTATATGGGCTAAAGTTAATTTTTTTATTTCAGGAAACCTTCACGAAGCTTCTTGTCATCCCTGCATCCCTCATCCCTTCTCCCTTTCATTTCCTATGTATTTAAATTAATCTTTTTTTTTTTGATTTTTATTTCAGTATTTATTTACAGGTTGGGCCTGTACCCTAGCCAGGTACAGGGATGGAGTGGGTTGTATCCTGAACTGTCAGTAAGGGGGTAACTTTTCGTTTTGTGTGATTTTCATGACAGTTCAGCGCGGCTAGGAACAACTGGTGACACCAGACCTGTTGTTCCTCCTTCAAGTTCTGTTTTCTCGTTGTTTTTATCCTTTGTGGCAGACCTTTCTTCGCCACAGGCACGCGAACTTCTGTTTGCGATGTGTGATAGGATGTCCAAGGACCCTGACCCCATACCGACGAGCTAGGACGTGCTGCCAGCTAGCGCGTACTCCCTCATTACCTGCATCTATGTAAATTAACACATCCGATTCTCAATCAAAACGCAAAAACCAACAATTGCGAACTAGAGCTCCTAAAACATTCTCGCGAGGTACCACTCTCTTGTAAAGTAAAGCGACTGAAAACAACTACGCTCTGGGTACAACTATCCAACCCAAACAAATGGTTCTACAGTCTAGACAAATCGCTCACAGTCGATATCTGCGGGAACAATATAGAAACCCTAACACTAAAAAACAGCGGTATACTAGAAATCTCCCCAACATGTTGCGTCCGGACCTACGAACTTACCTTATATGGACAATCTCAAATAGATTTTACTACCTCAGTAAATCTAACAAAATTATCTTCAATCTAATTTACTGATCTTCATTTACCAAAAACTATCATGATACATAATACAGATAATCATGCTCTCCCTGAATTAAGTCAAGATATAGAATCACTAGAGACTAGAGAATAGGAAAGAAGCTCTAGCGTCATGATATACCATTATTCATTTATATACATAATAGTAATAATTTTAATAATTGTTTCTATAATAAAACTACTCAAATTTTATCTGAAAATCAGACGGGTTAAGCAAGGTATAAAAGATAATCAAATAGAAGCAGAAAAAGGCGAAGAGCCAAAAACAAGTAAAATACCTCTAAGTAGGATAGCTAATTAACCCAATAAGAATAAGTAATATATATATATATATATATATATATATATATATATATATATATATATATATATAATGTTGGATATATTTTGACGGACTTGCACAAATATTTATAGAAGTAGGTAATACTTACATTTTTGCAAATATTTCGAATCGACTCAACAGTTGTACACTCAAACTTATTTCCTTTGCGACGATAATCGACAAATATATTTTTTTGTAATCCTTCATCCATAGCTTCCTGGGAGCAGTCCATTTGTGTCATAATACAATGTTGAAACAACAACGGAAAATCAATTGTCAGTCGATCCGTGACACACTCTGATAAAGGTCCTAATAGTAGAACTGGTCGGCACATTGGATCTACAAATTTAAATTTAGAAGAAGTGTTGTAATAATTATATAAATTTAGTAGACTACAGTCTAAACGTTCAACGCGTTGATAGCTGAGAATAGTTCCCTCATCATTTAACAATCCTGAATCAGAGAAATAGCTTAGTTGTGTATTGCTGAAACTGGCAAGCTCTTTAGAATCTCGCGATGAACTGCGCTGATGTTTTTTTCGACGAAAAAATGATCGACGAGCTGAAGTACTACCCCTGCGAGTTGTCCCACCATCACAGTCAGCACTGTCGCCAAGTAACCGTAATTCTTCCTCAACTCTACAAGTTAAAACATATATTTCACCATTAAAATGTTATAATTTATATTACTTGGATTGACTTGGAATTATTCCGCACTCCTTTCTATGGCCATAGGCATCCAGTTTCCAAGCTCTCCATTGACCAAAGGCTCCTCGAAAAATTGTATTATCAACGTAAAGGACTTCATCCTTGACAAATCTTAATTCGCCTTCTCCTAAGTCTCCTGTTCTATCAAATCCAACTCTAATATAAAAGGAATCACCAGTCTTATCTTGAATTTGATTAAGTTCTAAAAAGCAGAAAAATATAATAGTCTAGGTTAAGAGCAAATTAATTTGCTTACTCTGTAAGTTATTTTGGACTAACATTGTGACGTTATCTGTTAATTTGGAAATTTCATTGGCAGCTTGTTCAGCAGTAACACATCTCAAGTCGACACCATTATATTCTAAAATTTGATCTCCCTTTCTGATGCCTGCTAAGTCAGCTGGAGAATCAGGCTGAACGTCATGAACAAAAATTCCAACTTTATTACCGCCAAACAATTTGATTCCCAAGTTTTTGCACTTATCCGTGTGAAGAGTTATAAATCTTGGCTCTTCTTCGTAAACACTGCCAGACGATTCATGATGACTTGAATCTGATTGATTTTCCAAGCTGTCAGAAAATTTTTGCTTTTTTATTTGAGATGTCATCATGGAGGTCCCTTGTGGTAATTTATTTGCAGTTTTATTTATGGAAGTTTGAGATGGTGGTGGAGATGGAATTAAAGACCGCGCTGTACGTGGTGAGTTGCGAGGTGTTGGTGAACCAGAATGGCTCACATTTTCTGGTTCAAGGTTATATCCATCATATTCTAAAAAAGAAAATTTTGTACAATAAACTAAAATAAAATTACTAGTGTAACAAAGAATTACTATTATTTGAGTAATTACAGAGGTTTTATTATTTAATTCAAAAGTCAATTTAGGCATTCTCGAACTGAGTCATCCCGTATTCAGGCCAGTGCACCCTAGCTTCACTACTAAGCATAACTGCTATCGTTACGATTAAAGGCTGGAACACAATGTGGCGCTGGCGCTGTAGCTAACTCGGAAATGTCAAATTTGGCGCGCGCCAAAGGTTAAAAATATTGAACTTTGCGCTACAGCGCCAGCTACATATTGTACCGCCATCTCTTAATTTCCATATTTTTAACTTTTGACAGGTCTGGCTACCGCGCCAACACCACATTGTGTTCCGCACTTAAACAGCACAGCAAGCAGGCATAACACTGCTTTGGTTTTGATCTCATCGAAGCGGATTTGTTGACCCCCGTATCGTTTTGCGCTTTTGTTGCAATTTTTAAGCTTGTACGGAACTAAGCAAAAATTCTTTTCTACTTACTGCCATTTTACCTTTTTTCTCGCCATAGGGGAATCGCATTCGAATTTATATTAAGAATTATGTACCCTTCCCTCTACTTCCACAATTCTCTTATACTAAACGCCGATCGCGTTAAATAGTTTAATATTTCTTACTTTGCTCGGAGTTTGAACGATTTAGTTCGGAATTTTTTTGCAATTCCAAGCTATTAAACATTTTTGAAAAATTTGCTCGGGACATGAGTTAATTTCGTACATTGTGTACATGTGATAAATAGTTTATCGAAATATCGGTGTGACAGTGTAGTGATCATAATCTGATCGAGCTGTCTAGATCGCTGTTTTTATTTAAATATGTTGGATTTACATCTAGTGTACGGTTTTTTCGAAGACATCCAGCAGCTAAAGAAAAGCTAATCCTTTGGTGCTGCTGTTGACGAAGAGCCAAAGGAATTTGGCTTTTCTTTATTAGAAACGCCGATCGTGTTAAGAAATATTTTAATACTTCTTACTTAGCTCGAGTTTGAACGGTTTAGTTCAGAATTTGTTTGCAATTCCAAGTTATTAAAAATTTTTGAAAAATTTTCTCGGGTCATATTACGTACATTGTGTACATATGACCTCTTGTATTAATTCACAATTTAATTTCGTCTGGGTTAGATTTAAGCTCTACCGGCATATCATTCAATTCTGTTGTTATACCTGTATGACCCTTACATTGTCTTCCGTCTTATTTGCCAGGAGTTAAGGAATTCAAAAAATTGTTCATGGAAATGACGATTGCTAATTCTCCTTCTCAGATCTGGGGCGGACTATACGAAGAACTGACGCTCACCACATTGATATTGTAACACACTAAGAACGGATAATCTAGTTGATTGAGGGAATCTTAATTTATGAAAAAAATAATTGGGCTGTCTGGTTAAAATTAAGTTCTAAAATTGAAATCGAATTAAGAGTGCAAGTCAAGATAAATTTAGTATAGGACCACATAGGGTCAAACATCCTCAATTCAACAGCATAGCGAACTGCAAAATTAAACGCTACGGTAATTTCTTGGTTTCAAAGATAATCCAATATGACATAAATGGAATAATAAGTGTCCGAACAAGCATGATATGGGTATTAATAGGTGTAAAAGCTGCCGACACAGATAATTTACGAGTGGCATAACATTTGCACACCAACAGCATCAATATGATCAGCGCAACTTAAAATCCCAAATTTCTGACGGTTTTTATCACTTTATGTTGCTATTAAGTAAAATATTTGAAAAAAAAGATGGATCTCAATACAAATTTAAATTAATTTATTTGTAACAACTACACTAATAAGAAATACATCTTTTAATTAAGTGTAGGAAAGGAACAAGGAAAATAATTACGAAATTTTGTTCTAGTAAAAAAGAAAAAATAACCTAAAACTAAAAAATAAAACTTGAAACCTAAATTAAAGAAAGTGATAATGTATCTGGTTCAGTTTTCAAGTAATGATGGAGTTCAACTTGAAACTGTCAATATCGAGTTTGCTAATGGCGTTCCCATGTATTTTCTCACGGTCAGTTATGACATGGGGAGAAAATCAGAATAAAATTCCGCAAAACACTCTCTGTCGGGGTACGCATATATGACCAGATAATGCAGAGAAGGAGAAAATAAAATTCGAACGAAGCTTATTAAGCAGAAAACGCTTTGTCCTGATCCCAGGCTGAAGATCCGACAGTAGGTTTGTAGTCTCAAAAAAATTACTAGCTTCTTCTTAGACCTTCGAAAAAAGGGAGGATCGAAATGGGACGAAACTCAGTTGAACTATTAGAGATAGGTATGAGTTTGGACAATTTCCAATGCAATGGGAAGGAAGACCTCAACATTATATTATTTAAAAAATGAGGTAGGTTAGGAAGAGAAAGAGTTCCAAATTCGTGGACAAAGGTAAAAGTGGCTACA
This sequence comes from Leptarthrus brevirostris, assembly GCA_964036015.1. Taxonomy (NCBI): domain Eukaryota; kingdom Metazoa; phylum Arthropoda; class Insecta; order Diptera; family Asilidae; genus Leptarthrus; species Leptarthrus brevirostris. The sequence goes on from OZ038375.1 coordinate 54,686,465, forward strand.
ATCATGGCTATACAGGAAGCTTTAAAATGCCTGAAGGACAGAGCAATATCTTCAAGCAATAACTGTATCTTCACAGACAGTCAAGTTGCTACTAAATCTCTCACAGTATGTATACGACCTCTTAAACTACCAAAATATGTCGCCCAGATTTGAAAGACATGACTGAGTACCTTAATGTACACTTCACATGGATACCGGGGTATAGTGATCTTCCGGGTAGTTGTAAAGCGAATATACGAATACGAATTACGAATATAACTCACCAGCTTGACAAGGCACTAGCCACTTGCAAACTGGCAGATCTTGCCAAACTTAAAGCGATTTAAGTAACTCATCTCGCTCAAGCAAAATATCATTAACGTTGTCGTTGTCGTGTGTTTTCACATGTCATTGCCTCACGGGCAGGCACGCTAAGACTCGGCGCGTCCTTAAATGATTTTTGGAGGAGTTTCCAAGATGAGCAGGATATTTATATTTTTCACGGAGACGGGAATCTAGTGTAAATGTAGTACCACAATGGCCCAAGTGTGCTTTCCCCTTAGGATGCTGCTACTTAACCTATGGGTTGAGATGCATCGTCTTTTTCCTCATGCCTTCAAAAACATAAAAGTGAATAACATCAGTCATTATTACTATTCTGCGGCCATTCAACTGAAGCGGTACCATCTAAGGAGTAAAAAAAGGATCTATAAGCATGGCTAAGTTTGTAATTTATCCGAATAAATTCAATTATCTCCAGAACTTTAGACGGAAGGTATATGCTAGCCTTACATTTGTAGGTAAAATTTGCACACGGAAAATGCTTAAGGTACTCCTCAAACTCAACCTGATAGTGAAAAACTATCACTATTCACTCCTCTTCTTTAGCCAAACCGAAACGTCTTCATCTGTCATCAGATGTGTTTCCCTCTGCAGCAGATGTGTTTCCTTCTGCGTGGAAACTTGTTCAAAGAGACACAAGAAACTCCTTTAACTATAGATCAATTGCACTTACTTCGGTCTTATCTAGAAGACTTAAGACTGAGCTGACGCAGTTTGAAAGCCTTGTCTTCATAATTTGGATTGTCCGAAATCGTCAATCTTTATATTGATGAGGTTTAACGAAACTTGGAACACCTGGTCTGTATGTGATTATGCCCAGCAATTGTACACCCACGTAGTAAAATACTTTACTGTTTTCTTTTATTTATTTTCACCGAAGTTACTCCAAAACCATATTATAAAAAAACAGTCCATTATCGTCAAATTTCAATAATATTTAAACAGAAGGACGCAAGAGTGATCTTATCACGACCAAGGAGGAAGTCAGGCGGCTCTCAAGAGGAAGTATAGCGGCCACCTCCAGGTCGCGCTGACCCGCCCAAACGGCCGAGGCTATTGCTTGGCCATCATCGAGCTTGAAGAGATGGCCGCGGCGAGGCTGCTGAGGGCTGCCCGGGTCAGGGTTGTGGTTCTCCAGGGAAACCTGCACAGAAGCAGGGCGGCCCATGCTCTGTTTGCCCAAATCCGTCTCGAGAAAGACGCTGACATCGTGGTAGTCAGTGAGCAGTACCGGGACGGATGCGAGCCAACGCGGTATTGTGATGCCCTCGGCACCGCGGCAATCTGGGTCCCGGACTTGCGACAATTAAGCGTTGCGAACCATGGCACGGGTGCTGGCTTCGTTTGGGTAAGGAGCAGCGACATTACTTATGTCAGTTGCTACTTTACTCCAAACGAGCCAATAGCGGATTTCCAGGCCAAGTTGGACGGTCTGCAGGACGCGGTCCGCGGCATGGATGGGGAGCTGGTGGCGGCTGGAGACTTTAACGCATGCCTGACTCCTGCGGCCAACGAGTCTTGGACTTTGCATCGTCACCTTGGATGTGCGCAACGCCTTCAACTCGGTTAGGTGGGGGGATGCACTCAGGGTGTTTGAGCGCGACTTCAGGGTACCTCAGTTTCAGATGATGAAATACTATCTGAGGGATCACACTGTCATCTTCGAGATGGAGGATGGACTAGAAAGGCAGGCTCTTTCGGCAGGGGCGGCCCAGGGCTCCATACTAGGCCCCGACATATTGAATTATACATATGGCGGACCCAGACCCTGCAAAAGGCGCCTATTGCTCCGCACCGCCGAGGCCATAATGCTCTACGGAGCAGAAGTCTGGGATGATGCAATGCGGTGGGAGAGGTACTGTAAGCGTATACTTGCGGTACACCGCCGCGCAGCGCTCCGCATTGCGAGCTCCTACCGCACAGTCTCGGAACCGGCAGTGCTAGTGGGGGTCATACCCATTGACCTCTTAGCCCGGGAGCGGCAGTTCGTCCATCTGGAGAAAACCATCTTGGGGGAGAGGCTGCGGGAGTGGCTCGGGCCGACCATGGCGTCCTGGCAAGAAAGGTAGGATAGAGTCGCGGGGCCGGTGGACAGCCCGGGTGATCCCTCAGCTGGACACTTGGCTGGTCCGTCAGCACGGTGAGGTGGATTACTACCTCACCCAAATGCTGACGGGGCACGGGAATTTTCGGGCTTTCCTCCACCGCATAGGAAAGGTGCCGAGCCCGTGCTGTGTATACTGTGGCTCTCCATCGGACTCCGCTTTCCAGACATTCTGCAGAGGGAGGACCACTGGCGAAGGATTGCGGCTTTCGTGAGCGGAGTCCTTCGCCAAAAGGAGGGAGACAACAGCGGGACTCCCTAGCGGGATCGCTTGCTGGCTGCAAAAAAAAACAAAAAAAAGAAGTTATGAGTTAGGCTTTATTAATAATTAATTTTTTCAGCAAGATGAAATTACGAAAAAAGCGGCAGTTTTTTTGTTATTTATATGTATGACGATACCTACTAACCCTGTGCGCGTCATGAAGACCTTACACCTTGGAAGGACACAAGAGTGATCTTATAAAGGGTACGTATTTCCGAACGAAATTAATAATTACTTAAAACTATACTTTACATTGCCTGCAGTATTCCCGAGATTTCATAAATTAAGTCAGACAAGTACAAGGTAAACCAAGAATGTAAAGGTCCCTAATTATACTCAAAGGTTTTTTCGCTTTAGACGTCAGTGCGAGTAGGCTATGATTATGCATTTTTGAATTTACTCAAATTCTCAAAATCGCTACTTACTGAACGTAACGTTTGTTATTTTACTGGAACTGGGATATATGTGAATCGCACGCACTAAGGGCATTACATTTTTGACATCAGGAATCTTGCGTGTCTACTCTAAAGTTATGAAACTATCAAAAGTAGCAAAATTGAATCATAATGATTGACTTCATTCTTATACATTTAACTGATAAATTCTTACAAGTACCAAAGTAAAATACAACTTACTTTCGGGATTATACTGAACCAACATTGTTATTGAATTTCCGCATTGTCTGAGAACATTCGCCGCGATATCATTCGTAGCTGAGCGCATATTTATTCCGCAAACTTCTAGAAGTTGGTCTCCGACCTGTAAGCCAGCCCTACTAGCTATACTTTTTTCTGCTACCGTTGATACAAAAATTCCACCGCCATTATTATTGCACTGGATTGTTATACCCAAGGGTTTATCACTTTTATCAATCGTAACTCGTCTTAAATCGCCAGGGCAGAGCAAATCAGGTATATTGGTATTTCTTTTATTGGCTCCATGACTTAGGATTTCAACATGTACTGGTGGCATTGGTGATCCTCGCTCACTTCCGTGATGTTCGATTGATCCAGTGCTGTTTTTAACTCCACTTCCTTTACTGGTAACGCTTGGATTCGATGGTATTCGAAATCGCTGGTGTTCCTTTTTTCGAGGAAATGTTCCACCCTCGTAAACATGAGGAAAACAAGGTGGTGCGTCATCGTGGTCCCTTGTAGGCATTGCCCTATTGCGATTATAAAGGTAGTCCACTGAAACATTGTAAGCGTGATGAGGTGGAGGATAATCGATTTCGAATTTATCCGACGAATTTACTGGTCCACTCGGGCTAGATGTTTGGTGCTCAATTGAATGTGTACTCGTGGGCAGTGTCAATGGACTCGAATGCCTAATTTTATGTGGATGGGGATGTATGTGATTTGCAAATGTCGGAAAAAGTGGCGCATGCCTGTGAGAAGATGATGAAGTAATATTCGGTGCAAAAAAAAGCGACATTGGTGGAAGCGTGCTCGTACTTGGAACGTGACTTGGAGATGACATAGTTTCCAACCCAATACTTTCACTGTCACTAGGATACTTCGACACATTTTTAGTAGTTCGTTTTGTAAAATTTACATGGTAGTCTGGAATAGGTGGGCTTTTTTGAGATAAAAAAGAATCAATTGAATTTTGCGATTTCAGTGATATTACGTCCAGAGAATTTTGTTGATTATTTGAAAAAATATTAGATGAATTTCCTTTAAAATCCAAATTAGTCGTTGTAAAAGGAACTTTCGAAGGCATCATTGAATCTATCAAAGGCTTTTTTGGTATGAAATCAATGGAATTCTGATGATGTACATGCTGTTGCTGTTGCTGTTGCGCTGCTTGTTTACTGCTCTTATAAAGCAGACTATTATCTGAAGGGGTTAAATTCAAACTAAGTCTATTCTGAAAATGATTCGCATGATGTCTATGATTTGTAGAATATTTATTGCTTATTTCATTCATTTTCAGCCTTAAGTTCGGATTAATGTGAGAATTTCTATTAGTAGTAAGTTGGACTGGTTTTGAATGCTCCAAAAGCACAGGTTCTGATTCTAGGGAAGTAGCATATAGAGAATGTCGATGTAAATACGCATTAGATGGATTGCTTTGAAATAAATTTGTTGGAATTGGGTTCGAATTTCTATTTTGACCCTGTTTTATTGTTCCTGAGTTATTACTGCTTCCATGTATTTGCTGATTCTGCGATGAATTAGTTTCTTCTTTGTCAACATTTATGGGACCTGTAAAAAGAGACAGAGTAGCTCTTTCTTTTTTTCTGTGTTGAACTATGGTTCCAGTGGGATTTTCTTGTGATGTATTCAAAACTGCAGCTCGGGGCCATGTACCCATACTTTTACTGGCTTCTTTGCTCTCCTTTTTGTTCCTTTTTGAACGTTTGAATAAATTTTCTTTACTTTTTTCGGTGTTTTCACTTAATACCGAATCAAGAGCAGCTAGGGCATCATTTTCTTGACTCAAGTTATCGACGTCAGCACCAGATTTGGTAATGTGAATTTTTTCCCGAAATTTATTTATCATTTCTGAAATTTTTGAAGGCTGCTTTGAAGTGCTTACTTTATGAACTGAATCACTAGAGTCTGTTTGAGCAGACGTGTTTGTCACACGACGGCTAGGCTCCCCATAACTAACATCCTGAATGTTCTTTAAAGCAAATATAGTTATCGAATCATTGCGATGATCATCCAAAATTTTCATCACTTCTTTAATTGACTGAACACCTTCCATTGATTTATTGTTAATACTCAATACACGATCACCAACATCAAGTTCAGGTTCGAAGCTTGCCAAGGAATTCTGCTCTATTTTTGAAATAAAAACGCCAGTATCTAATGTAAGACCGTGACCGTGGTTCTCTTGAAGGTTTAAATGTACTGTATATAGATGGCGTTTACTCTGTTTAGCCCTTGATACTAACAGTGTACACCTTGGTGCACTGGTTCTAATTGCTTCAAGGACTATTCGTTTCGAAACGGATTGGCAATCTAAATCTTTGACCTTTATAATCACATCATTTATTTTAAGTTTCCCAAAGGCTGGGGAAGTATTTGTTACACCGCAAACTAATTGACGATTGTTAGTATCATCCAAAATAATTCCAAGATCATCACTTTCATGATAACCATCAAGATGTATTTCTAAAACATCATCCGAGTCATAGGAACTCCATCTGAAACTACGTCTTGAGTGAACTTGTTGATTTTCTAAATGCTCCTTCAAAGATTCGATTTCCTTCATGGCTTCGTCTTTTTGTTTTTTAATTTTTTCACTATCACGGATGGCTGACAAAAGATCAGAAATAGCTTTATCTCGTTCTTTTCTCAAATTATCGCAAAGCGTTTTAACTGAATCTCGTTCATGCACAATCTTCTCACGCTCCGAGATAGCCCAATCACGTCGACTTTTTGCGATTTCTGTTTCTTGAAGAGCTTTTTCAGCCTCACACCTTGCTTTTTCCAAAGCCTTTCGTAGTTTTTCTATTTCCTTAAAATCGTCTTTACTGTCAGAAAACTCTTTACTCCAGTTACTTTCACGAGATTTTAGCAGTTCCCGCTTTTCTAGCTGAATGTTGACCTGTTCCAATTTCTGGAGCAGGTCAAGATTCGTTTGTTGCAAACCTTTGACCTCATTCTTCAGTTTAATTTCATCCTTTTTCTTTTGGTCAAGCTCTTTCTTAACAGCGGAAAGGTCATCACTCATTTTCTGGGTTTCCTGCAAAACGTTATCTTTTTCAGACAAGATTTGATTTAATTCCTCCTCGACTCTATTTCTGTCAATTTTCGTCATTAGCAATTCATTAGCTCGTGCGGCCATTAAAGCCTTCATCTCCTCCATTTCCTTATCCTGTTGTAGTATTAAGCGGTCGCGGGCATCTCGGAAAATATTTTTTTCATGTTTAGCATTTTCCAAATCTGAGTAAGCAGCAGAAAGTTGAATGCGCAGCTTATCTCGCTCCACAGCGAGACCATTGCGCTCTTTGGACAAGTCAGAATATAATTTCTTACATAACTGGACTTCTTCAATTAGTTTTTCACTTTCCATACATCCACCCTCGCATTTTTTACTATTTAACTCGCCATAATGTTCGCTATAAAATTGAAAACTGGATTGATTGTTACCACTTTCTTTTTCTTGTTGTTTGACCGATTCTATAAAGCGACGCAGTTTACGCTCCAATAGCATATTTTGCTGTTGAAGTCTTGCATTTTCATTCGTGACATCTGTGTATTTTGTTCTGTCCTTAGCAGAACTCTCTAACTGATTCATAGCTGCCATGTATTGCTCCTGATAAAATCCCAACTGGGAAGCCATATCTTCACATCTTCTCACGGTATCGCTGTGTTGTCGTCTTAAGCTGCTCAGCTCAATCATGGCTTGATCATATTGCTGTTTGACTATATCATATTTCTTGTTGGGATTATTATTGTTTAAGTTAGTTGTTGTGCTTCCACTGCTGTTAGAAGATGGTCGTATTGTTCTGTCACCACCATATCCAACATATTCTGAGCTTTCTAAAGTTAATTGCAAGATAAAGTATGTGAAATATTAGATTTTATATGAAATTATAATACCTTCTTGACTACTATTACTTGTTAATGAAAGATCTCCTGAAGCCATTGCATTTGTCTTCAGGCTTTCTTAGTTGACTACCTAAAAATGAAAAAATTACATAATATTATTTAAAATATAAAAAATGTGCATTTAAGATTCCAACATTGAATTTATATAATTTATACATAATCTTTTATTCACGATCAAAAGTGAATTTTAATTCCTTTATTTAAGGGGAATTTGCTTTTTTGTTAATGGTGATAATTGATTTATTATTTTTAGAAAAACTACATGTTATATAACTTTTAAAGAACATTTTTGCAAAAATTTAGAACTAAGCAAACTGAAAGGTAATAAAAAATCTATATCCTCCACATATTCCTCAGAATCTCACACATTTATGACAAGAAAATTTTTCCGTAGAAGGTGTAGAAAGTTATAATAATCAAAAGATAAAATCAGATAAAGATCGGATATTTCAAAGCTTTAAAGTACAGGTCTACCAAATTATGTTATATAATGAATGGTGGGAATAACGGCATAGTTTAAATTGGATATGCATTTCCATTTGTTTACAAAAGACAAAATAAGCGACAAAATATATAATGTCACGTTTTCGTTGTATTTTAATAATGGAGTGGAAATGAACTTTACAATCTCAAATAGCAGCATAACATAAAGATAACTTTTAATAGAAGCTCCCAAAAATTTATTGACTTGTTATCGCCACGTGTGTTTGCCCAATTTTGAGATATTATATACTTTGTGAGTACCGAGTACCACCTTCTCTTTAACTAGGCCTAGAATTGCCATATAATACGGCCTGTTTATTGTAAGACATAACTGAATTAAATAATACCCTACATTTATCTTTTGCAATAGTACTTCACAATAAATTAGAGAGCTCAATATGCACTTAAAATATTTTATTGGTCTTTGCAGCTAACCACTTTAGTACTACTGATCATGACGGCTTATCTCTAAACCCGTTACAGAAGTAAATTCATCCAATATGACACTGTCATATAAATATAAATTCTTTGCCTTGTTTAAAATCCGAAGTGGAATTAATTGACAATAATAAGAATGCATTTGGAACTTATTCACAATGAATTTTATTTTCTTTTTAGTAACCTCCAACTAATAATGTTTAGTTTCAATACGAATTTCCATTTTCTTAAATGGTCATCATGGGTTTAAATAAATATTGTTTTTTATACGTTGTGACCAAAGCCTAAGGAACAACCCTTTGATGCGTTGAATTGACAAAAGGATTTCTGAGAAATACAAAATGGAAAAATCTAGTCTAGGATTATTAATCAGTTTAACACTAAAAAAAGTTCACAAAATGCACAAAATGTGCAGCAAATATTCACATGACCCGAGTTAATTTTCAAAATAAAAATCAAAACAAACTGCTTGTAAACTCGAGCAACGTACGTTGCAGCAGCAGTTTGTTTTGATTTTTATTTTACTAAAAAAAAGTCTCAAAATCAATAATAAAGGAGTTCGACCAAGAAAAACATTGACAAAGCCATTGCTAGAATAATACGACAAAATCCAGGAATTTCATGTTTAAATTATGAAATCTTTGGGCCTGGAAATCGAAACATCAACAATAAGAAGAAGAGCTTGTGAAGCTGACCCAAGAGTTTAAGGCAAGCTAAGAAGCCTTTAATATCAAGAAAAACCCGAACAACTCGGTTAAAATTCGCTCGGCATCATCTGGTATGGCTGTTGCCAAGTGGAGGACTGTTTTTTTCAGACGAATTAAAATTTAATCTGAAAAGCTCGGATGGTATTCAACATGTAAGAATTCCCAAAGAACAGCGCTTGAATCCCCGATATAAAATCATGGTATGGGTGTTTTTCGGGTCAAGGTCTTGGTCTTTTGTAAATTGAGGTGAAATGAATGCTGTAGATTATAACATATTGAAAGAATTTGGAAAAACATGCCTTTGGTTTAGAGATTTCAACATGATAATGAGCCGAAAGACACTTCTAGACTCATAAAAAGCTGTTTGTCGGACCAAAATATTACTGTCTTGAAATGGCCATCTCAATCCCATAGAGTGAGTCCATGCCATGACGATGTAATTACAAATAAAGGTTTATTTATGAAGTATTAAAAATATTCTCTTGTTTGTTTGGACGAAATCAATTATTTTACATAGTTTTAAGAATTTTTATATATTTGGAAGAACACAATAATAAATAAGATGTGGTAGAAATATTGGTATTTTCTTTCCTTTTACCTCATAAATACATTAATAATACACATCTGTGATATAAGTTGCAAATGTTTTGCACAATACTGTATATATATATACAAAATTATTACTAATATTATTGGTGCAATTACTGCAGTCAAATTGATTCCTATAACTTTCTGAAATTTTAATTATTGGATCTCTTCAATATTTTTTTTCAATTTCATTAACGAGTGAAGAAATATTTTACAGTTTGTAATGTAAATTTTGAATGACATATTTAGTTCTTATTTCTCTAATGTTGTTATAATAATAATGCTACAATTATAAATTTTATAAAGTATTTTTCGTTTAAATTGAATTTTCTTTCATCATAGTTTGAGATTCACATTACATCGTTAGCTAACTGAATTAAAACACTGCTATCGTCCATATTGTAAACTTTCGCATTACACATTTTTATAGTAACACAATTTTTATTTATAAATTAAAGCTTTAGGTTAATGAGCATATGATATTTTCATTATATTCGAAATATTCTCCTCGATATTCTAGTATTGACGTAACTGGGGAATTTATCAGCTGTCATATATTTTCGTCTGATAGTGGTATGATCAATTTCTTCATTCATTTCTTCGTCATTCGTTTCTTGGAAAATAGCAATAATACCAAGGGGTTCTTGCTACTTGTGTTGAATATATACTATCTTAGTCAGTTCTTCTTCAGTAATCTTCAGCGAAATGACTGCATTTTACAAATTTAATGGTAGGAAGTTCCTTGCTTAATATCCCAGTGTTCGGTCCACTCAGAACTCCTGAAAACAAAACAAGAATTAAAAACTCAAATTAAAAATTCTGTTCGATACAAATACTTATTCCGATTCCATAGTAATCGGGGAAGTGCATTTTTTCTTCTCCATCCTTTCCTGGTATCGCTGCAACAAATTCCTCCTCCTGAAATATTGAAAATTCATTAAAATAATAATAAAATTTAAATATACAAACTTACAAAATTATTCCTTCAAGTCATCTTCCTGTCACTTTCCTGTCACTTAATAAATTTCGACATTTGGCACTTCACTTGCCATAAGGCGAATTGGCAAAACAATGATGCCACATATACTTGCCAAAAGACGAAAAGAGATGGCAATAGTTAAAACTTGTATAAAAGCCCGGCGAACAAGGCTAATATCACCATTCCTCGTTTAGAGTTTAATCTAAACACTCCTTTCTACAGTCCATTCATTATTCAGAGTTTAATCTGATATCCATACTCCTATTTAAATCAGAGTTTAATCTGAGTTTCACATCCTACACCTTTTTGCACGAAATTTTAATCACAATGCAATCTTTTAATTTGCTATTATTTGTTACAGATGCCACCTAGTGGAAAGTAGGAGAACTTTTACACATTGTATTTTTGCTGAACGTTTTTCTTTTGGATTTGTTGAATTTTACTCATCTATTGGATTTTATATTTTTTACGAATTTATTTATTTTTATTGTTGAAGAATTTATTATTGAATTATCAAAATTGTGCCTGAATTATTTGTAATATTTTCTTTGGAATAAAAAATAGTTTTTTAAAAAAAAGTTGAACCGACTTCCAAAAAGCGCTAAAAAGCATAAACAATTTTTTAATTTTATATCTATTACGACATTTTTAAGTCGGTGCAAATCAAACAAACCAAACAACTACAACAAAAATATTTAATCGTCATTTCTTATGATCCCGTAAGCTGAAACGGTCAGGTAGTATTATGTATTATTTTCAATTGTGGTACTGTAGTTGTTTTATTTGTTTAATTTGCACCGACTTCAAAATGCCGTAATAGATATAAAATTAAAATTGATTTTATGCTTTTTAGCGCTTTTTGTGAAGTCGGTTCAACTTTTTTTTAAAAAACTATTTAATTTTTCACTTTTTAGTGTCTTCGACTCTTTATAACGAAGAAAGAACCATCCAAACCGGTTCACGCGTTAAAAGTTATTTTTAACACCCTACCCCACCCCCATTCCACTAAACCTTTTTTCTCATGGTATTATCAAGGAAAATACTCTACCGAACAGAAAAGGAATCATCGAAATCGGTCCACGCTTTACAAAGTTGCTACCACTCCCCCTCCCCCACCACCACCATAGGACCAAATTATTCTCCCATTAGCAATGGGGGATCACACTATATACAACAGCAAAAAAACCATCCAAATCGGTCCACGTGTTACAAAGTTAGGTTCCACCCTCCTCCCCCACCCCCACCCTACCAACAATTTTTTTGACATCGTACCAATCGGCGAACATACTCTACCCAACAAAAAAAGAATCATCAAAATCGGTCTACGCGTTACGAAGTTATGCCCGGTCAGACATAAAAAAAACTTAAAACTTAGAACTTTTTTGTTTTTGGGAAGTCGGTTAAAAACATTTTTGTTATTAAACTTAAGGCTGCTATCATTCCGGCACCCTTTTCATTGCTGAGTAAAACGCACACCCAGTGAAATGTAATGAGAGAAACACGAAAATATGTGAAGAGAATATAAGTTTTTTAATTCAAGAAAAATGCATTCCGAGTGTTGGAATGTTTTAGTTGAAATTTGTTATATGTAGTAATACAATTTAACTTGCGTTTGGGTGTAAGTAACTACTTTATTAATTCCCGATATATAGCTTTTTAATATTTTGACAAATTCCTTCGGACGTTAAGTTTGAGTTCAAATATATTCTTTGATTTCCTAAAATTTCTCAGATTCATAGCGTGATTATGATTTGCATTTTAAACCTATTTACTACAGAATTTAAAATTGGAATAGGATCGTTTTATTCTTTTTGTTAGAGTAATCTGTAGGCTGTAGAAAACTGCTGCCATCTATATTTTTTATAGGGTTAGGATTCTCGTTTAGATTTTCTTAAGGAGCTCTTCCTTCGTTAGGATTGAACGTCTCAGTCAGTCCATTTACTTCATGTTCTTCCATATTGATTCTACTGAGGAAATCAGCGATTTTGTTCTTCATTTTTTTTTTAAATATTCGATTTTAATTATAATTCACCAAGAGATAATATTCTTCTTTGTAATCTAGAGTTGAGATCTTTCCCTAAGTATTTGGTGTATGACCATTTTAATGCCTGATAATCAGTTCTGAGAACAAATTTAATTCTTTTTAATTTTTTATTTAAAGGGCTAAATCCAGCCAAAACTTTCTATTTAGATATTTTCTGTTAGATAAAAGTGTTAACAATATAGTGTCAAATTTTTGAGACGATATTCCAAGAAATTTAGAAGTTATACGTGCCCATCTCCACCCCCTGCGGCGATTACTTTTAGTAATTGCCGTGCGCGCTTATCTTACTGCCATCGTACAATGGTCGGATTGTCACCTGACCATAATGCACTATTGTAAGAGTAATGTTTACGGATCTTAATCGTTTTAGTTTTGGTCTTCAAAATGCATGTTTCTCTAGGTTTTCAGGCTTACAAATGTAGTCGAGAAACTGCTTTCTTAGCGAGCACATGCGCTGTACTTTTGGCTTCTTGTCTCTCGAAATTGTTTATTATGTCGGAGCATAAAGTTAGTAGGGAACAGAGGGCCCTTTCTGGCACTCGAATCGTGGAACCACGAAAGTTAAATCGTCCATTGAACCCGTACGAACAAGAGAAGTTGCGCGAAGAAAATTCACAACCGACGTTCTTACTCTTTCTGGAGATGGTTCCTGGCGAAAACGTGGATACAATTCATCGGTTGGTGAAGCAGCTATTATCGCACATTACATGAGCAAAGTTTTGGACATTTTGGTGAAGAGTAGTGCTTGCAAGGCTTGTGAAAACAAACAAAACAAAACTGACACAGAAGATTACAGGGAATGGTTCGAATTGCATGCTCCTGAATGTTCTGCAAACCACGTTGGATCGGCTTGGAAAATGGAAGTGGATGCGACTCGAGAAATGTTTGAAAGATCTGTTTCCACGTGTCTCGTCAAGTACTTGAACTACATTGGAGACGGTGATTCGAAAACATTCAACGGAATTGTAGATGTTTATGGACCCTCAACACCGGTTACAAAAAAGGAATGTGTTGGTCACGTTCAAAAGCGCATAAGAACCAGACTTCGTGCAATGAAGAAAAGTACAAAAGGTCTTGGTGGTCGCGGAAAATTGACCGCGAAACTGATCGACGAATTGACTTTGTATTACGGCCTTGCGATTAGAAGAAACAGCGATAATGTATGTAAAATGAGAGACACTGTGTGGGCCATTTTTTACCACAAGTGTTGCACAAATGAAGAACCGAAACACGAGTACTGTCCTGAAGGTCTGGATTCCTGGTGTATCTGGCAGAAAGCAAAAGCGGCTGGAATTTCGGATACTTACATTCACAAAGCTCCACTACACCAAGATTTCATAGAAGCGATGTGTACGAAAGTCTGACCGATGAAAAACTCCTGGAACGATGCGTCGGTGGAGTCACCCAAAATGCAAACGAGAGTTTGAACAACAACATTTGGAGACTCGCGCCAAAGTCGCAAAATAGCGGAGCCAAAATTGTTAATATTGCTGCAATTATAGCTGCAGTTGAGGATTCCAGTTGGACGAAACTGCGCTACTTTCTGTGAGAACCAAGACACAGCGCGCGTCAACTTGGCCGAGATGAGAGCGTACCAAGCCACGCGGGAAGGAAGAGTCAATCGCAGACAGGTCAAAGCAGTTCAAGAGGACGCTATAACTGGCCAGGGAGGTCCTGTGTATGGACCCAGAATAGCAGATTGAGGATAACCAACAATATTCTCTTTTTAGAATGGTTATAATCGTGCTCGAAACTTTAAACGCGTTTTCTCAAAAATACGGTGACGGCTGTAACTTTTGAACTGATCGACCCGATTTGTTTTGAAGATGTAAAAGTTTGATGGGCGCCCTATTTTAAGACTTCTTTACAAGACTTTACAAGACTTTTAAGACTTTTAAGACTTTGGTACAATCAACAAAGGGAAATTGTAGGGCGAATTAGATTCTTTTATAATTCCTTGCTTCGACATATCTTTTATGTCAGTTTTATTTATTTATTTATTTAGGCTTAATGCAAGCTATAACATAATAATACAAAATAAAAAAAAATACAACCTATAACATAATACTAATACTACAAGCTATAATAAATAAATTATAAGTCATAACAGATAGTGTATGCTACAATATGAGCTATGATTATGGTAAATACAAACTGGGAGGAAGAAGAATTAAGAAAGGCGATCAAGATGGGCGGGATAACGATATAAGGCTTTGTGAAGGGATGATTTACTCAGATGGAAGTCAAAGAAGGGAAGGTTGCTGAGTTTTCGTAGCATCCTGGTAATTGGTTCGCGTTGACCATAGTTCGTGCGATGGCGGTCGAGTCGGAAAAGGGGAGTGGACGTAAGGCTGCGAGGATTGGTATAGATGGATAAAGATTGCAGGATTGAAGGGCAGTATATGGCACCAGCTAATAGCTGATGAATGAAGAGAATGTCGGAAACATCACTACATTTACTTAGGGGTTGTAAGTCGATCAGTTTCAGACGGTCTTTATAAGGTGGAAGGTTGAATCTGTCCCACGGAAGATCACGTAGAGCAAAGCGAATGAACCTACGCTGGACAGATTCAATTCTGTTAATGTGGGTTGTTTGCGTAGGTAACAATATCTGGCTGGCATATTCAAGGAGAGGTCTAGCGAAGGAGATATAGAGAGATTTGAAACATAAGGATTGGAGAACTCTCTAGACCAGCGCTTCACAAACCCTAGTGCGGAGTTAGCTCTGTTAATTATGCTATCAATATGGGAACGGAAATTGAGTTCGCTATCACAGATTATTCCTAGGTCACACAAAGAGGTAACAATAGGGACTGGTACGTTGGTTAACATGTAGATTCTCGAGGTGGTGGTAAGACGCTTGTGGGAATAACAGATGGACTGGCATTTGGAGACATTAGTAAGCCATACACTAACACTTTTTTCCACGCGCCAATTGCCACGCCACGCAACTTTACACAGCAATTTTTTCTACATTCCACTTGACACTCAATCTCACAGTTTTTCCTTTGATCTATGCACACATGGAAAAATTCAAAAATTGGAGTGTCATTTGGAGTGTGTTACGTGCCAAGCCTCGATTTATTACATGCGTGAAAAAACTATGTAAAGAACTGTATAAACAACTGAATAAAATAAATCTTTCTAATATTTTCCACCTCATGTTTTGAAAGTAGATTTCCAAACTCATGTGCATCCATTCTTAAATAGTTATAAAAATCTGCCGGATAATTGTTTTTAACTCCTTTAGTAATTTCATGCCACTAAAATCTTAAAAATTCCAAAACAAACCGTTAAAAACTCAAATATTTCTGTTAGCCAGCCAAAGCCTTTTAGGTTTTACTTTTTTCTCGATTTTTTACTTGCTAGAAACATTATTGCAAACTACCGTAGTTTTTGAATTTTTCGTCATTTTAAAACACAGACATTTTATAAAATATGAATATATACTCTTTTTATACTGCTGACTCTCAGGTGTTTATGGTGTGGAACGTTGAAAAAACCGACACTCCACACGCCGAATCAAATATATACACTTTGTTGTTTTTTTTAAAGCACTTTAACTGCCACGCAATTCGACAGATTAACTTTTACAGTGTGTGGATAAAGAGCGTTTTCAAACACGCAACGCAAAGTAGCAGTTTTTTTAACGCGCCAACCGCCAGTTTTTTTGAAAGAAAAAACTCTTAGTGTATGGATTACTATTGAGCTCAAGAAAGTTTTTTATGCACCATGTGGTAAACGAATCGATGTCTTTTTGGAGAAGAAGAGAGTCGGTTGTGGAGGAGATATGTTTAAATATTTTCATGTCATCAGCATAAATGGGCAGCTCTGACTGTTTGATGACACAATCAACATCATTAATTGTAAGGATGAAAATTAATGGACCGAGGTGGCTGCCCTGAGGGACGCCGGAACGAGCGACAATAGGGTTAGAAATGGATGACCTGAAAAGAACATTGTACTGACGGTTGTTGAGGTAGAATTGAATCCAGGAGATGAATCGAGGTGGGAAGCCTAGGCGATCAATTTTGAACAGGATAACGTTATGAGGGATCTTGTCAAAGGCTTTACTAAAATCGATGGCGATAACATCAACATCTTTACCGTTTTCCAGGGCACATAGTGTTTTGGAGACGAATTCCGTAAGGTTGGTGGTTGTAGATCTTCCTTTGAGGAAGTCATGCTGTGAGAGGGAGAAGATAGACTTACAGTGGAAGAACATGGAATCATAGAATAATTTTTCGAATAGTTTAGGTATGGATGATAATTTAGCAATGCGTCTGTAGTTGGATACATCGATCTTGCAGCCTTTTTTGAAGATGTTAATAATATAAGAGTTTTTTTTGTAATTGAGGGAAAACCCCTTGAGTGACCGAGAGGCGGAAAAGCAGGGTAAGAGGTTGAACTAGATGCATGGCACACTTTTTCAGAACGATGAAACGTTCGTGAAAGTCGTCCTCAAGCCCGTTAATACTGGCGGCGATTTGTTCGGGGTCAGGGTCGAAAGATGTAAACGACGGTTGAGTGCATTTGTCCAAGAATGAAAAGTAGTTAAGGTCAGGTTGTAGGGAATTGTCGCTGAAAGATTTACTGAAGAAGTGTGCAAAGCGGTTGGCGATAACCTGAGGATCAGACGAAGAGGTATTCCCGAGCTTTATTGTCGAGGGGTAACCATTGGATTTCTTCTTGGAATTAATAAAGCTATAAAGACGCTTGGGGTCGGATATGAGGTTTGTTTTTATCCGTTGGAGGTACTCATAGTAGAGGGTATCACAACGTTTAGAAAAACAGGTGTAAGCAGACAAGTAGGAGGAATAGTCAGACTCAGTCTGGGTTAGAAGAAAAGTTTGCCAACGTTTATTTCTCCTGTTGCGGAGAGAGCGTAATTCTTTGTCGTACCAAACGGGGGAGGAGGAGCAGTTTTCACGAGGAAGAAGAGGGATAGATTGTGTATTTCCGAATAACACGTCTCTACAGCAACGTCAATTGGAAGATGTTGAGGGATAGTGCCAATGTTGGAGTTGAGGAGCAAGTGATTTCATTTTTCTAAGTCGTCTTTACGAAAGTTGAAGGAAAGAGAAGACTCGGAGCTTGAAAGGGCGTGAGGGTGTTCGTAGAAGAAAACAAGGAACAGGGGAGGATGGTGGCGATCGAGGAAGGAGAGGAGATGGTTGCTTTCCGCGATAGCCGAGTTAACTGGGTTTGAGGAAAAGATTAAGTCTAATTGTCTGTCCAGAAAGTTCCTGACTCCGTTAATATCTTAATCTTCATTCATCTCCTTTTTGTCACCGTGGCGAAAAGTCGTAATTTTAAAAGATTCTGAAAAAAGTGTAATTTAATAGGCAAATACAGGTGAAAAAGTTAAGAATAAATAGAAGCAAACAAATAGAAGGAGGAAAAGCACGAAGAGAATCAATTTTGAAAAATTAGAAAAAAACATCAACAAATTCAAAAAGCAAGCCAAGTGGGGCTAAAGTCCCCAAGGAGGAAACAGCGCCTAAAAGGCGGGAAAAATTTAAAGAGAAAAGATAAGGAAAACTTTACTAAACAAGAGGGAATATACCTAAAAATAAAACGTTGGAAGAAATCAAATTGAAAAGAACCAAAACGTGTAGCCAAGTGAAGTGAGCGACAGCCAAGTGCGGCTAAAGTTCCTAGGACGCAACAATGCCTGAAAGGGAAAAATTTATGAAACACGGGAAAAGAAACACGAAAATTTAGAAAAACAAGAAGGAACAAAATTGAAATTAAACGCTAAAAAGGAAAGAAAACCCAACATCCTGTAAGAATTTAAAAATATTTTGACAATACTAAATTTTTTTTGACATTTCTACAAATTTAACTTAGAAATTTATCTGGCAGTTAAAAAAAGGGATAGGATAGGTTAAAATAGGATAACACCCTAAAAATGTGGAATTTAAATTTTAAAACAAACGGAAATTTAATTTAAAAAAATTAATTAATTAATTAATTTCTACAAACTTAATTTAGAAATTTATCTGGCAGCTAAAAAAAAGGGATAGGATAGGTTAAAATAGGATAACAACCTAAAAATTTGGAATTTAAATTTTAAAACAAACGGAAATTAAATTTTTAAAAAGGGAAATTAAATTTTGAAAAGGGGGGGCAAGATTTCACGATCATGAACTACGCAGGGCCAGCTGAATGTGCAAATGACAAAAAACACTAAAGATCTCGTAACAACAGACGAGGAAGATCTAATGCAAGAGTAAAGGAATCAACACATACACCCCAACCATTTAGATCCATGGAGGACATAACAATGCTTTAATGGAATATTAGAAGGATCTATAATAACCTCCCACAACTACAGTTGCTAGCTGACCATCATAGACCGAAAATAATTTTACTACAGGAAACATATATCCTGGTAGGAGAGGAGCCAGAACGGCTGATGGGTTACAATTATATAGGCACAAATAATGTGAGGGAAACCAGGCATGGGGGAGTTGCCATCCTGGTAGATCCAGGGCTCTTCCACAGGGAAATCAATTTAACGACTTCGCTGACTTGCTGTGCAGTAAGTATCCAGACACATCCACAACTAACACTAGCTTCCCTGTAGATTGAGTGTGACCGAATCATAACCCAAGCAGACTTAGAGAATTTAACGGACCAACAACCGGGACCTCAAATCCTAGGTGGAGATTTCAATGCACACAGCCTCACCTGGGGCTATGTGGATTGGCTGGGGGACACACCCTTGGTACTACTAAATGATACTACACCAACACACATTTCCACATTTAATACCTTTTCCTCCATTGACTTATCCATATCCTCTCCAAGTATTACACCTCTAATAACGAGAACGAAGTGACCATTTCCCGATTAAGAAATGTGTAAGAAAAAACAAACTATAAATCTCTTTTGCTTTTCAAAGAGGTAAAAGCTTATTGGGGAAATTTCCGAACTGCAACAGCCCGATAAGCCAAACTCAACTCACAAACAGCCCCACTGGATGAGCTACAACATTAAAAAACAAATAAGGGTCAACAATAAAGCCTAATGGACTTTTTGCAAAGGGAATCCGCAAAATCCAAAAGGATGATAAAAATCGCGAAAAAAGAATCTTGGAACTCAAACTCAATATCAATTACTCCAAAGGATCTACACCCAATTTCGCTGCTGTTCTGCATATCGAGACTTTTCGAAAAGATTCTGGGGACTGGGACAACTGCTGGAAAGAGACGAGGAACAACCTCACTCCTTCTGGAACTAGAAGCGAACGCAGGACAGGCCTTAGCTCAACACAGAGAATTCCATGTTTTGTCCTTAGATCTGGAGAAGGCCTACGATAGGGTTTGAAGCCACGTAATTATTAAACAGATGCTAATCTGGGAAGTCGACAGATCCTTCTGTCAACTCTTCCAAAATCTCCTAAAAAATAGAACACTTCGAGTTAAGGTGAATGGGTTTCTTTCTGGAACTCGAACATTAGACAACTCAATACCACAGGGATCACCACTATCAACCACACTATATTAAATATACCAACACGGACTGACGACAATACTGGAAGACCAACACGATATACACTTCTACACATACGCAGATAACATCAGCTTGGGAAGATTTGCAGAAAACCCAAACAACGTTCTTAAAAACGCACTTTTCAAAATTAATGGTTGGTGTGCGGAAACAGTCGCTATACTGCCAATGGCAAAAGCTGAAGCAATTACCTTCAGCAGGAAAAGTTAAAGTAGTAGTCTCTAACAAATTAGTTAAAGTAAATGGGCTAGCCAAGGCATTAGCTACTAAGAACAAAGTAGCGTCGACAGCAGCAATCCTAAGGATAACAAATACACTAATAACAGGTTGTCTAGGTAGACAGACATACTTGAAACAACTACAGACAAAAATAAACAGGACAATAGGGACATCGACAGATATGATAAAATCAACTCCAATACCAGCTTTAATAATTGAATCAGGTATAAATACAGTCCAAACAGGATATTTAGAAATGTTATAGCGAAAAATTATATGACTACTAAAGGACCACACAAGACTACAATCCCAAACTACATAGAACGGAGCAGAGAAAGAGAAACAAGACGGAACAATGCTATAGAGGAAGCCATGGAGACTACAATTATTAGACTAAGTATCCCTATAACCCCCCCCCCCCCTTCCCGCGCTCCCTCCAGAAACCTCGTGCACAATGAATCTTGGGATTACATACTCGGGAACGACAGACATAAGACAAGACAGGCATACACCTCGGACGGACATAGAAGAATCCATTTAGAAGCCATATGAATTAACAGAGATAAAATAATTATCTATACAGACGGATCAAAGACGGACAGACAAACCACGGCAGCAATAATTATAAAAGACCCTTCAGACTTACAAGAACACACCACCCAAAGATTTATCCTCCACACCGGAAGCTCGATTTTTACCCATTCAAAAAGTTGTGTGGAAGCAATCATGAACGCAAAAAATTAAAAACCATTAATTACCTGCGTTCGGCAAAACCTGATAGCGGAAAAATTGCGGATAGTAGTTGACTGGATCCCTGGACATCAAGGGATCCCTTGAAATAAAGCAGCCGATGAGGAAGCCAAAAGGCCAGTTGATGAGTTAGATGAAATATACGTTCCGCAGACACAGGCGTTTATAAAACATCTCGGAAAGATAGCATTGCAAGAAATAAAAGATAGAGCCTGGGCCAGTACTTTTCTCGGTACATACTGGAAGACGACTACCCCACCAATCTAACCACCTGAATTGACAAGAAAAGAAACCACAAAATTAATGAGACTAAGAACTGGACATACAATGTTGACCCACAGTTTCCTCTTCAAAGCACCAGGATGTACTCGGTGCCAACAACGTTTGACGACAAGGCTGTAATGTGAAACATTTCGTGTTTATAATTTGTCATTTGTCAATTTGTATCACTTCGTTCCAATGGGAACATAACTTGAGGTAAATGAACGCGCCCTTGGTATTTGAGACGCGGTGGGCACCGCTGCTTCTGCCACGATACTAAAATGACACTTCCGCAAAGGAGGAGGACATTTTTTAAATCTGTGACAGTGAACAGGGTGGATGACAGCCGAAGGTAAGTCCTTTATTCATCCATGAATATTTTTCGCACATATCTGAGCCATTCAGGTTCCGATGTGTCTAAAAATGGTTGTTCACATTGAGTGGTATTGACTGAGCCGCATTTGAGCGTAAGCTATTCTCCTTCCAACAACAAACTAACTACTATACTAACTAACTAAATATTTTTTCGCTTTTGGAAGTGACCTGTTGGAAAGGTCATTGGGATAGTAGTTTTTTAGCGTTTGTTTGATGTCGCTGTGTTGGGTAGATCAAAAGATAAAAATAAAAGAGTAATGTGCATGCCATGAAAAACTGAAATTTATGAATCACCCTGTAACTCCCAAACGCCCCCCCCCCCCCCACTGCCATACAATTTTTTGTTTTCTAGGTGAGAGCTATCATTTAAACTCGTATTGACCTCTAGAAACGTTACACAAACAACAAACGTGTATATGGTTACTGTCGTATAGAGGGACCGAAATCATCGGTGCCTGTATGCAATCGGAACTCTCACCCGAACGTGGCAGGGAGTCGGTCGTGTATCCTCCTGCACGGACGATGCAGTGAGCCGAGGAGGCGTAGCTGGCGGTTGAGGTAAACGTCTACCTGCGGGATTCGGACCTAGGGAGTAGCTCTCAGGACTGATTTGGGGGGGTACATTGGCCACCTTCAGGTTGCGCTGACACGTCCAAATGGCCGGGCATAATGCCTGGCCATTATTGAGGTTGAGGAGACGGCCGCGGCGAGGCTGCTGAAGGCTGCCCGAGTCAAGATCGGGTGGGTAGAGGGGAAGGTACGCAGGGGGGTGGTCGTTCACAGGTACTTTAAGTGCCTAGGGTACGGACACCAGAGCCAAGCCTGTAAGGGACCGGACCGGAGCAGGCTCTGCTTCCGAAACTATAATCGATGTCTCCCCGGCGACGGAACTCCTGGCTGCACGGGTGCAGGACTGGCAGGTGATCGAGGACTATACAGCCAGCGATCACCAATATATCACGTTCCGCGCGAGTGATATGATCCCAGCGCGGATCCGACGCCTGCAGGGCCCGCCCAGATGGGATGTTGCCAGAATGGACGTCGAAAGGCTGTCTCAAGCCATCGTACGTGGCCGGCGAGCCATTGACGGGATCCCAGTGGAGGGATGCACTTGGGGCGCTAGAGCGTGACTTTAGGGTCCCTCGGTATCTTCTACAAATGATGAGGGACTACCTGAAGGATCGCACCCTCACCTTTGAAACGGATGAGGGAATCGAAACGAGGGATCTTTCGGCAGGGGCGGCCCAGGGCTCCATACTGGGCCCCGACACATGGAATTATACATATGACGGGATCCTTCGTTTGGAGATGCCTGAAGGGTCTTTCCTGGTTGGGTATGCTGACGACATCGCAGCGGTTATTACCGCCAGAGATGTCGCGGCGGCACGAATGAGACTCAACCAGGTAATCCGCCGGGTAAGCTCCTGGCTGCGCGACCATGGGCTGGAGAAGCGCATCCCGCTGTTGATCGGAATGCGGGTAGGGGGACATGTCGGTTGAGACGCGGCCCGCGATCAAATACCTGGGGGTGAGCCTCGATTGTAGGCTCTCCTTCTGGGCTGAGATTAAGGGCCAGGCTGACAAGGCGGCTGCGGTGACGGCGGCGTTGAGTAGGGTCATGGCCAACATTGGAGGACCCAGACCCAGTAAGAGGCGCCTGTTGCTTCGCACCGTCGAGTCCATAATGCCAAAAGGAAGGAGACAACAATGGGGCTCCCTAACAGGAGCACCTGCTAACTTGTTGGGGTGACGAGAAGGCAGGAGCTCTCAGGGGAGCACCTGTTGCCTTGGGTGCCTTGGTGGAGGCTATTTAAATGGACTCCACCACGAAGTAATGTCTTCCTGACGGTCCCGTGGTGGTCTTCCTGGAGGGGGGAGGGGGGTTTTAGCCGGTATTACTGGCCTTTGGCCAGGTGAGTCCGGCACACGGAGGACCCTAGTCCCCTAGGTGCGTAAATGCATTTCCCCGCTCCCATAAAAAAAAATATGTACATATTACATTCCTTCTAATGATCTTTGTGTCTTTCTCTAAGTACATAGAGTGAAATTAGAAAAAATATATAAAGGCATTCTTTTCTCGAGTTTAAAATTCGTTTGTTGAAAAAGGGTTCATTTACGAAAAGAAAATGCAAATATATGAAAGAAAAGAAAAACAAAATATAAATGCTGAATCCATGTTTTCATATCTGCAATATTGTGGATTAAACAAAAAATTTCCCTCTTTTGTTTCAAGTTCTGGGGTGCAATTTTTAAATTTAAAAAAACTTTTAACGTAGTGACTGAATCCAGAATGGCAACAGAGAGATATGGTGCCAGCCAAGCGCCATATTGATGGAGAGTAAAAAGGATTTCCGAGTCGGGTGATAAGTTCGTTTGCGGCCTTTTTTCAAGTTTTGTCGGTCAAAGATTCAACATCAAAAGTTTGAAGTGATTTTTTTATAGTTTGATCCCCGTACTAGAAACTACTACCCCGACGCAAAATTGTGTCCAGTCGAAAATTTCTTCAAAAAAGTGTCAATAAATTATTTTAACCCAATTCTTTTCAGGAAGAATTTTTTTTTCTAGTACCTTATTCTACGAAAGGTTGATTATTAATTTATTGTGGTTTGAGCACCGAAGCTCTAAGTATATTAGAACAACAGTCGAGGAAATAAAATTTGGACGAACTATTTTGCGTCGGGGTAGTAGTAGTAGCATAAATTGAAGAAGTTTTTTTTTTGTGATATATCACCCCGGAGAAATGGTTTTGTGAGTGCTTTCCTAACTATATTAAGATGGAGGCAAACCACGCAAGACTTAGATAATTAGAAGCCTCCTTATTTCTTATATAATAACAGGAATTATATTGAACAAAAATATTTTTTATGATATCGTACCAGTACTAAGTAAGTACAATACGATTCGCTAGTATTGTTGTGACTCCCAAAAGGGACCAATTTGGCTGGTAATAATTGTTGCGAAGTAAAAGTGCGAATTCAATTTAGACTTTCCTGTGAAGGTTTTACAGGTCATAAAAATAATAATTATTAATTTTAGTTGGTAAAAATACGGTATTTTGAGCACGAAGATCGGATCTCGCATCCGATGCTATTTGAAATCAGGAGATTCATCATTGCTTCCGTAGTTGTAATACAGTCAACGATTTTATTTATAAAATCTTTGGTATTTACTTAAATGAGAGGGATGATTTACGAAATAATCTTCATAGTATTTACTACTGACATTTTAACTTTAGCAACATACTGAAAAAAAAACTTTAAGAGGTATTTTTCGATAATGAACTATTATTTTACATTAGAATCTATCATATCCCTAATAGAATTATTCAACTCAGTTCATCGGTAATATGGTTTGCAGTTTTAATTTTATGAATTATTAATAAATTTACACAGAAATATACATTTCTACTATTTTATTGCTACAAATATGCTTTCAATTTGTATACGAAAGTGAACACAGTACACCATTAATTTAAGTTAAATTCCAAGATCGGTACCTCAGAGCAAAAGGGCATTAAGTCACAAAATGTAAATTGTACAGGAGATAATATAAATACAATAATTTATTGTGTTGTACAACAAACAAAAACAACAAACCGGAAAATTTAAATTTTGGACTTAATACCCTTTTGCTCTGAGGTACGGATATATATACAGATTGTTTCAGATCTGACGTGCCAAAAACAGTGAGGCGATAGAGCTCACTTAAGCAAACAAAATATTGTACGGCAGGGGGCAATCTCAACCGTTTAGGAGTTACAGGGTGATTCATAAATCTCAGTTTTTCATGGTATGCACATTATTCTTTTATTATGGTATGCACATTATTCTTTATTATT
Source organism: Leptarthrus brevirostris (assembly GCA_964036015.1). Lineage (NCBI taxonomy): Eukaryota > Metazoa > Arthropoda > Insecta > Diptera > Asilidae > Leptarthrus > Leptarthrus brevirostris. The sequence continues at coordinate 54,711,914 of OZ038375.1, forward strand.
TGATCTACGGCATTAAACAAACGCTTGTTATGTACCTAAAAATGGTCACCTAAAATAAAATATTATTATTCAGTCAAATTGATTATGAAAATGAAATATTCAATCATTAAAAAATTATTTCAATTGCATCAAACGGATGTAACTAAATTCGCCTAAACGGCATAAATTATTTCAATTCGCAACAAACAAATCGCTCAAGTTACCGCGCATTCCTTTCCCAGGAAATTTGTAGCGCATTGGTAACTTAAAAATGCTAATTATGCATTTAAGCAGATATGGTACCGAACGAAATTAAAGTCGTTCCCAGATAAAGGTGCCTATCTCAGCGATTTCATAACATACATCGTATCTTTCTCAGGTATTCACGAGTAAGATACAAAAAGAAGAAAAAGCTCTGGGAGCTTTCTTCATGTATGTCGTTTTGATCGCGATCTCTCGCTACATCGTCTTCGGCCTGCAAAAGAGGGACCGAAGATTAAACGAAATGAAAGCTCAAAGCTTTCTTTTCATGTAGATACGATTGATCGAAAGAATCAACCGAGGGATTCGAGGAGTTTGGTTCGAATCGTGAACGTTAAAAGTCGCATTTCTGGGGTTTGGTTCTGGTCGCGATCGGGGCAAGTCGAGATCATACGGAGTCGGTTTTTGAAAAAAAAGATATAAGTCGTGTGTAGAAGAAGGGACGTAAAAGAAAAGCATTCAGAGTCTAAGTAATAGTGAAACAAATTGAGTAAAGTCTAATTTGCTTGGAAAGCATGTAAAATTTGAATAGTGCCGATGTACGCTGAGTGAAACGCCAGCAAGTGGTTATCTAAATAAAATTTAGCGAAGTGTGGATAGAAAATCAAGTAAAGTTTGTTATGCTTGAAGAGCATGTAAAATTTGAATAATATTGATGCAGGTTGGGTGAAACTCCCACAATTGATTGTATAAACAAACTGAGTAGAGTGTAGTCAAGTGTTTAAGTTGTCAAACATTATCGAAAAATTAAGGGTACTGATAATAGTTAAGTACATTATAGTTAAGCGTTTAAACTGTTATCGAACAATTAAGTGGATTATCAATAATTAAGTAAAGTGTAGTCAAAGGTTTAAATTGTTAATCATTATTGAAAAATTAAGTGTAATATCAATAGTTAAGTACAGTGTAGTTAAGTGTTTAAATTGTTAACTGTCATTTAAAACTATGTGTAGTAACAATAATTAAGTACATTATAGTTAAGCGTTCAAATTGTTATTGAACAATTAGGTGTAGTATTAATAATTAAGTACCGTGTAGTTAAGGGTTTAAATTGTTAATCATTATTGAAAAATTGAATGTAGTACCAATAATTAAGTACAGTGTAGTTGAGTGTTTAAATTGTTATTAAAAAAAAGAGATATTAAGCGTAGTATCAGGTCTGGTGTTTAATTCTCCTAAAACTAACGACACCTTATCTGTCCTTGAAACCAAACAAATATACAACAAAAAATTGGCGCAGCCGGTAGGATAGGGGAAGCGTGTTTTATAAAAACGTAATAGCTTTAAAAGCCTCTCTCCTGCTTCGAAACAAAAGGGGTACCTTTAAGCACTCCCGGGTAGCCAATAGCCCTGAGGAGTCACCCAAACGGTTACACAAAGTGCAAGCCAGCACCACCGGTGGAATTGTGTGGGCTCCGTCTCAGCCCGAAGAAGACGACAACAATCAACACCACCAATCAACACAGCACCAGTCGCAGGTTGGAAAAGGGAATCGCTGAAGCAGGCACAAGCCCCCTTTTCCCCAACACAACTATAGTCCTGTCAACAAGGGAACGGTAAGCAGGCCAAAAGCCCCCCTTGCAACGCCGAAAAGCAGGAGTTAATGTCCAAGGACACCCACTCTACTCCCGCTCATTCACCAACTGAGGAGAAGACAGAGGACCTCCTCATAACCTCCACACCCCAGCACAACCAGGACCAAATTCAGAAGGACTCACCCTCAGGAGCGGGACCGTCCTCCAACGAGTAAATCAAAACCAAGTAAACCATAAATATAATTTTAATAACTTGTACGAGTCCGCGCGAGAATCCGAACGCCTAGCAACTCTCTATTCTAACCTCCTCGAAAACCGGACTACAAAGTCCAGCGAGGAAAGACTAAAAGATCTAGAGCGCTTTCAAAAAGAAGCCGCACTTTTTCAAGCCAAGCTAGACGGATTCTCGCGCATACTCCCTTCTGAAGAAAATACTGAAAACAATTTGGAAAGCCCAACTGAGGAAAACCTCAGACAATCCCTACAAGACTCCCTGCGAGAAATCAACCTAAAGCAAGGTCTAAATTGATTTTTCGCACCAGACTCGCCCGACACCGACTCGAATCAGAACTCCACTATGACGACCGATTATGGCAAAATCGTAAAATAACTGCGCAAATGGTGCCCATTTTTTCAGGTGAGCCAGGCCCGCATCTCGGTTCAGAGTTGCAAACATTCCTGGGTTGCTGCCGCCAGGCCAAACAGTGTCTCTCCGAAGAGGAGCAAGACGCTTTCCTCAAGATCCTCCCCACAAGGCTTCGCGGAGGAGCATATCAACTCTTAGCCTCGGATGTACCGACAACTTTTCAAGAAGTCGAAGCCAGATTAAACGCGGCCTACCTTCCCAGAGAAACTTACCAGGAACTGGTAAATAGGCTCATAACGGCTCACCGAAACCCCTGCGAAACGCTCACCGCATTCACGGCTAGAGTGAAACAGTTGCTGGCTCTCTGTAAAGAGGCTGCACAAACCAAATACGGAGCTGCGGCCACCCCAGCTGTTGCAACGCAGCTGGAGGACTTCGCGAAAAACTCAGTCCGCAGCGGGGTTACGAATCCGCACCTATGCCAATATCTCCTCACCGTCACCGACGGCACGCTCGAGGCGCTGATCCATAAAGCACTCGACATGGAGAAACTACAGCAGGGCGCCCAGTTCACGCAAACCACAACAACCCAAGGCTTTCCTGCCCCGGTTGTTGTAGAACAAGGCTCAACCACGCCGGTCGCTATGGACCCAACTGCCAGAATACGGGCATTCCATAGAACCCCATATACATCTGCTCGCAATTTTCCCCAGCAAACGTTATACAGACCATCGCCACCACAAAATTTTCGCCGACCGACTCCGCTATATACGACTCCACCTCAACGCTCGTCTCCCCCTCAAATCGACTACCGTCGCCAGAAGCTCGACCAGATAAGGTCAAACATCACATGCAACTTTTGCCAGCGAAGAGGTCACACTTACGCCGACTGTATGGAGCGTAAAAACACACCCTTCTGCTCGAACTGCAAGATATATAGGCATGATGTTCGCGATTGCAGGAACAATCGCCAGGTTCCGGGCCCGAGTAACCAGACAAGGCTCCCCGAACGACGGATTCAGGATCAGCAACCTTCCGCTGGTCCTCGAGTTTTTAACATAAAACTCAAATGCAAGTTCTGCAACCGTCGCGGCCATTCCATAGAGGAATGCCGTCAAAAACAAAAATGGGACGCTAAGAGCCAGGGAAACGACGAGCAGTCGACCGAACAGACCCCGGATCGACACTAGAAACAAAAAATTTTAATAAAGGGATATTAGCCTGAGCGGCAATACCAAACTTGTAGTAGATACTGGCGCTGAGGTTAGTATTATAAAAAAGGAAGTAATTAAAAATCCCGAAGATATAAATACTGGAGAAACATATACTTTACAAACGCCAAAAACTCGAAATAATATAATAGCTATAAGGTTATTTAAAAATATTCATATATAATATCACTGAATGGAATTATATATCTTAAAAATATATCAAAATACTCACTTTAATTATTTTAATAATATGAATTATGGGTTAAATATATTTTCTAATAATTACAATTTTTTTTTCGTAAAGAATTTGGGTAATGCAAAGAAGGTTGTTGACGTGAAGTAGTAGTCTCTCGACCTGAAATATTGGAACGTTTTAAAGTCATCATGCGGTTGGATTCCTGTAGAATTGTCAAACTTAAATTTTTATTTATCTTTAGGAAATAAAAACCTAGCCACAAAACCACCTAGGCACTGCCTCTTGATTATCTTCTCTCCTCCAATAGTCGAACAACTGTCCGAGAAAAAATGACTATGTCACGTTCTGGGGCGCGGCAAATTCGTAGGATGTGGAGGTAGAGCCCAACAAGTCCAGCAACTTCTTAGGGCTGGGACTTCCCTGTCAGGTGCATTCATTCGGTATTTTAGCTTTCTTTCTCTATGATTATTTTTAGGCAGTCGTAGTTTGCATCGCGCGTGTACGTTTAAAAATGTGCGTACACGAAAGTACAAGACTAAATCGGAGCTACACGAGTCGTGTACCCGAGAGTATGAAGTGTACGCGAAATTGCACAAAAGTACACGCAATGTAAAAAAAATATATGTGTACACGAAATTACACAAAAGTACACGTAATGTAAAAAAAATTCAAACACGAAGTTGATTATCTATCGCTTATCATGATAGTGTAATTCGCGTTACCCTTATTATTACAATCGAGGTTACGTGACTACAGTGCTGACAAAAACAGCGTTTCGGAGTGACTGCTTCAAAGCACATTTGGAGCAGCCTCCCTCTAACCAGTAAAAATAAGAGGATGAAACTTCTCCGGCTCTACTTTGCATTTAGTTTTTACTCCCAGTTTTTAATTAATTGAAAAATATACAATAAATTTGACAACTCATTTTTTGCAAAAAGTATTTTTATTCTGTAAATTGAAATATTTACCTACTTCGACTAAACTAATTTACATTCGCAAGCATTTATTTGTCTGTCATGGGCCCTTTTAATTTTTCGATTTCTCAGTATTAATTTTATTGTTTAAAATTTCACTTAATTGCACTTTAAAAAAAAACCTGTATTTAATCATATTGTCTTCGTTACCGAAATGTTTGTTATCTTTTTCTTATATCTTCACCTAAGATGTTTATAGCAATTTATTAATTCTTAGTCACTTACGGCAAATTTGGGATCTTCTTACTCACGATGTGGCACGGTTTGGATAAAATTTTTTGGCGGTTACCTGAAGGCTCATTTAAAATGATGCTAGGAATTCGACACTTGTCCCTTGCACATGTAGTGATCTACTACGCTTAAAATATTATTGCGTCCTCGAGCTATTTAGGATAAACACTCTCAATTAGATTTCTACGCAGCCGATTGCAATTGAATTGAAACTACCTGAGATGCTTATCGGACCCAGCAATGTTATAAAGAAATTTGTTTTTGGTTCTTGGAGGGGGATATGATGGTGCACTCCCTCACGAAGCTCTCCTTAAAATTGCGTTTTCCTGGGGCCACTTCTTGGCACCGCAATAGACTCAACTATCGTTGAAGATAGCCCGAAAATTTTCTTTTTTCTTCCCTCCGTCAATGGCTGTAGAAAAAAGCTTGGTATAATGATAAAACTCGGAAAGGTTTCACAGTTCAATTTATTAGATGCTTTGTGTAGTGCAGCTAAAACTAGACTGAACTTAACAGACTAAGTAATTACATTGATAGGGTTTAATGTATTTGTAAGTAGTAGTATAGCATACAAGTTCAATTTAAGTGAGAATTTTACACATCCTCCGCCGGCGGTTAAACAGATTCGTGATGACTTATTTCTAAGGGATACAATAATTGAATAGGTCGTCTAAGTTTCGTCCCATCAGCAAAGCGTACCACTACTGCTCGAACTCGCTCATCTCTTCCTGTAAAGGTTTCATCAATTTGGACTAACTTCCAATGAATCCTTGGTTTCGATTGATCGTAAACCAGCACCACGTCACCAACCTTTGGGTTTTTCAGGAACTTCGCCTTTCCATGATGTAGGGATCGAAGAAGTTGCAAATATTCACCCTTCCAACGTTTCCATAAACCGTTGATTAATTTAAGCCGATATTTCCATTTACCTTGTAATTCCGTAGCTGAAATTTCAACATGATCTTTCACAGGGATACCATCTAAGCTTCGATAGCCTAACAGGAAGTCCGCGGGTGTGAGGGGGGATAAGTCGAGAGGATCGTCGCTAACATAGCACATAGGACGGGAATTTAAAATAAGCTCCACTTCCACAAGAATAGTTTGCAGTTCTTCGTTATTGACAGTAGCCTTACCTATGGCAGCCTTCAGCAAGTTTTTTATGGAACGAATTAAACGCTCCCAGAATCCACCCACCATGGCGCCCTTTCTACTATAAATCTCCAGATGATCCCTTGCAATCCTAAAAATCCAGTAAATGTCTCTGACGTGAGGACATTCTTTAAGGCAGAAAGCTCGATTGAAGACCTTTTAAACGTCTTAGCGTTATCTGAATATATCATTTTAGGCGTACCACGTCGGGCGCAAGTTATTATCATAAAGTAGCATTTTTCTGACACATTTGAAAAGTCGTCACCCTTGAGATGCAAAGGTCCAGCGAAGTTTATCCCCACTGTTTCAAAGGGCCTAGTCATTATCATTCTCTCCTTGGGAATTGGAGCAAATGGTTGAGTTCCAGCTTTACCAAATAATTTCTTGCAGGTAATACATCGACTTATTAACCTTTTTATTAATTGTCTTCCTTGAGGGACCCAATATTTTTCTCGAAGTTTACAAAGAATATAATTTACACCACTTTGAAATGTTCTGTCGTGCAAGTCGGCTATTATGAGCTTAGTGATGTGCGATGATTTTGGTAATATAGCAGGATGAAAAGCATTGAGATCTGCTTCGAAATATTGTAATCGCCCGCCTAACCGTAATAAATGATTATCATCCAATATTGGTGCTAAATTCAGGATAGTTGAATTTCCTTTCAAAACTTTACCAGATTTTAAATTTTCAATATCCTCTGCATAGTTAATTTTTTGTGTAAATTTAATCCAGTAGAGTTCAGCTTTCTGAAGCTCTTCGGCTGTTAGAAATTCCGTTTTTTGTTGACTTTTTCTCCTAATTAACTCAATAAAGCGAAGAACCTAAGCAGTCACCTTCTGAAGACGTTTCCATTGACTATAATTTGTGAAATCCAATAACGGGCTCATAACTGGTGTGGGCATGCTTTCAGACTCCGCCAATAGTACTGTTAAATTCATAGTTGCTCCTTGTAGAATCAAAACTGCTTCATTATAAAGCTTCTCTGCAAGATTACTATCATCTAAGCTACAAACAAGGTCGTCCATGTAGAAAGATTCTCGAAGAACTTGGCAAGTGAAGGGATATTTCTCGTATTCAGAATCCAAATGCATACGTATTACAGCGCATAAATGAAAGGGACTACTTGTCACTCCAAAGGTTACCCTTGTAATACGGTAACACTCTATTGGCGGCAACCTAGCAGTTGGAGCAACTGGGTTTGAATACCAATAAAATCTTTGCGAATCGCGATCTCTCTCACATAACTCTATCTGAAGGAACGCCTTCTCTATATCCGCTACTAAACCCACTTTTCCAGCACGAAAGTTAAGCAGGATCTTTAAAATGTCTGGTAACAAATTTCCGCCCGTATGCAAGCAATCATTTAAAGAACTCTCTGATTTCGTATGAGCCGAGGCATCGAAAACTATTCGCAGTTTAGTTGTAATCTTGTCATCTCTATAAACTGCTCGATGAGGTAAATAAAATATACGTTCACCCTTACCTTCATTCACAACTCGTTCTGCAAATCCAGCAGCTATGAAATTTCTCATTGCGGTATCGTATTCCAACAACCTCTTAGGATCCTTCATCAACTTCCTGGTCAACGAGTGTAGTCTACTTACTGCGCCCTCCTTATTGCTATCTAATACAATATCTGCATTTTTCCAAGGTAATGAGGCCTCGTATTTATCACCCCTTTTGATTATACAATTATCCAAGGTGTTTTTTGTAAGGGAATCAATTTTTGTTTCTTCATTATTTATGCCTAAAAATTCCAATCGCCAAAACTGTTCAACATTATTAATATTAAGCATACTTAACGTTCTTGTGCCTCCGTTGTCTAAATGGTCGTTTATTTCCATACCTTCCGCAGGACCATGCAAGGTCCAGCCAAATATTGTTTCAACGGCTGTTAAGCGATTTGTAATACGCTCATAATTCCCGGTTATAATCTCCCAGTAATAGTCAGAGCCGATTAGTAGACTTATGCCCCTCTCTAAAACTAAGTTTTTCACATTTGAATCAGCTAAACGAGTTGTGCATAATTTTGGATCTCTTATATTAGGTGCCTTGAATACGTCTGCACAAATTTGTGGCACAACTAAACATTTAATATTTATAAATCTGCCTGAAAACTGAAGTTAACTTCACTTCTTTTATCTCTTGAGCGGGTGAAATTCCTTGACTTCCAAATGTCACTACGCTGATTCGTTGTGTTCTTAAAGGTATTAGTTTTAATTTTTGGGCTACTGCCTCCGTAATGTAACTGTAATGACTTCCACTATCAAGAACTAATCTTGCAAACGCATAGTGATCGCTTTCTCTCTCTTTGGTTGCAATTACACAAGCTGTCTGCAGAAGAATTGATAATTTATCCTTGGTGTAGTGCGCACACAAATTTAGAGTTTGTTTTATATTTGCGTCACTAGTCACTTCACTAAAACAAGTTTGCTTCTGTTTTCTATAACTGGGATCACAGAGTGCTGTTGGATGCCTACCATTGCATTTTTTGCATGAAATGCCCTTCACCTTGCATTTGTTAGACAAGTGTTCCCTTTTCTTACAGCGGTAGCATCGACCATCACAAGCGATCCATCACTTTCGGTAGTTGGGTGAACTGTTGTTTGACAGAAGAAACATATTTCCTTTGTATTCGTAGCGATTAATCCCGCTGCAGTGGAATGCTTCGAAGGTAGTCTTCCCTTCATCTGTGCGCTTTTCCTTCTCTCGATCTCGGCTCTTTCAAGAGATTCTACCTCTCTCTTTATAAATGTCATAATGCTTGCTATATGGTTGTTACCTTCGAAAGAGAATGTACTGCTGGATGAAGAGTCGCCTTCGTGCTCTTCGTTAGCCTTTTCGGTTGTGTTGCCGTGCGCGCGATGATAATCAACTGTTAACTCCATTGGTAAACAGCGCAAAAGTACAGACTTGAGCATGACACAGTATTGCGTAGAGGGAACCCCTAGAGCTGTGAGAGATCGACTGCTGGACATTACTGTATTATACAGATTACGAAAACCGTATATGTCGGTTTTTTCACGTACAGTTGAAGAGACATCAATCGTTGCATGTGTTGGTCAATTAAGTTTTCCGTGTTGCCAAATTCTTCTAGAAGCAAGGCAATGGCACCATCATAACACCCTTCAGATTGGGAAAAACCGGATATTGCTCTTTCTGCTTTACCCGATAATACAGATAATAAATACTTAAACTTTTCAGATCGGTTTAATGTAGGATTTTCGTGAACAGCAACGCGAAATTGGTTCCAAAAGGGTAACCAAGTTGAATAATCTCCATCAAACCTTTTTAACTGCAGTTTTGGTAAGGAGTGCCATGCTGTTGTAGGAGTTTTCGGAGATGCTGGAGCGGAACTTTCTCCAATAGATGTGCTGGAAGTCGCCAATTTGCTCAACCTAATTTTTATGCGAGCAAGGGCTGATATCGCTGAATCCTCGTACTCAGCAACCCTTTCAAAATCCTTTTCGTCCTGTATTGAAGAGCTGCTTGTACGAACCTCAGCATTAGCTTTATTTAAGCTATCGTTAGCAACCTTTAATCGTTGCAGGAACACCGTTAATTCTTCCTCGATTAGGTCGGCATTTTGTAAATTTTCCGCGTTTATCTTCGACTGCGGCGAATCTAGATACTCGTTCACGGCCTTTACGATTTTCGTGACTTGTCCTCGATTAACAGCGCGTGTACTTAAGTACAATGAAATTTATTAACCGTAAAGCCTACGTTAAAATCGAATTTTATTCGTTTAAAGTCCCAAATTCTCGGGTTTCGGCACCATGTAGAAAAAAGCTTGGTATAATGATAAAACTCGGAAAGGTTTCACAGTTCAATTTATTAGATGCTTTGTGTAGTACAGCTAAAACTAGACTGAACTTAACAGACTAAGTAATTACATTGATAGGGTTTAATGTATTTGTAAGTAGTAGTATAGAATACAAGTTCAATTTAAGTGAGAATTTTACACAATGGCTGAAAGGTTATATGTGCGTTAAATAATTATCCAAGTACGGATGGCTTGGATAATTAGAAAATACTTTTTGCAAAAGAGTTTTCATCTTGGCCGTCTACAGCCTGCTCATTCTGCTCGTGATCCTCGGCATTCTGGATTTGATCGCACTAAACTTTTGACACTGATTTTGTCATATCCTTCTCTCGATTTTTTAGATGTTTTTTTTAATATTGCTGTGGTTTTGGTAATGCCTTTGGGACGTCCTTGGACAATTGGAGCTTTTGGTGTTGTAACGGAGTCTAAACGAACTTCGGTCGTGCTAGAATTATTGGAAATGTCATTATTGACCTTAAATGATGTGAGTATTTCCCTATTACTATGCCAACGTAACCGGACTGCGATCGAAGACGACTCGACTCTTCATTGGCTCGACGAATAAATGTTTCGACGTGGTCTGCAGACGCTGAGCTCTTTGGCTCTGAGTACTTGGTTTTTCGCCGTTACCACCACCTTTCCGCTCCTGATGCTCCGGTAGGAGGTGGTCTTCTCTGCGCTGTCCGCCATGACATTCCTTGTATGGTCGTTGATGTTGCGGGATCTGACCCCCTAGAATTCATTTGTGTGGTTCTCAAGCTTCCACACAAAAACGTTTACATTGCCACGGTCTATATTCCACCTGGATCGCCCTCTGATTACTATGAGTCGATGTCTACTTGTGTTGAAGGACTGGCTGATTTACAGCTTCCGTCGGATGACCTTATGCTCCTTGGAGATTTTAATATGACTTGGGTCAGTTGGGAGCGCTCCTTCGATAAGGATTGTCTACTTCCGTCTTTTTCGGGTGCCCCACAGTATGTTTCGGCCTTCATGGATTCCATGGATTCATGGATTTTGATCCTGTATTGACGGCATCTACTGACTCAAGTAATTTTTGTTGTAACTTTAGCAAGGCTGATTATTCTAAACCTAATAATTGGCTCTTTGCCTGTGATTGGACGAATGTTCTGAATGAACGTGATATTGATAATGATGTAAAATTATTTTACGATTCTCTTTCTGTTTGTTTTGCTAATTGTGTTCCTGTTTCAAGGTCTCGTGGTTCGCGTTCATATCAGCCTTGGCTCAATAGTTCCGTGAAGCACTTAAAGACTCTAAAGCATAAAGCTTGGAAGCGGTTTTGTTCCTCAAGGAGTGATGCTGACTACTTCACTTACTCCATGTTACGCAACCAATTTTGCTCTTGATACATATTTCTTATTCTGACTATTTAGAGAGAATTAAATCGACGTTGCGGGTTCAGCCTAAACAGTTCTGGAGGTTCGTAAATTCTAAGCACAATTGTGATGGCTACCCTTCTGTGTTGAGTTTTGGTGATGTCGAGAGCGACGACCCCCTGACAACTGCCAACGTATTTGGCGAATTTTTTAGCACCGCATTTTTGACTACAGACTGCGATACTAGTGATAACGATTTTACTCATTTGAGGAGGTTTGCTCCGACAACTCATGAAACCAAAGACCTAGTGTTTGACGAGGATGCTGGTTTGGCTGATAGTTTCTGTTGCGGTCCTGATGGTATCCCTGCATGCTTTGTAAAAAACTGTCGCTTGTACCTGGTTTTTATACTTTGTCACTTATTTAACTTATCTATTTGTTGTGGTTTTTCCGAAATTTTGGAAAGCATCTGTCATCATTCCCCTACATAAGAAAGGAAGTTAAAAGGACATATCAAACTACCGCCCCATTGCCAATTAATGTTGTATTGGTAAAATGTTTGAGGCTCTGGTGTGCAATGCTCTTAACTTTCACTGCAAACCTTTTCTGGGTTCCCTTCAGCATGGCTTCATGAAAGGTAGATCTACTACGACTAACTTGCTGGAATTCTCTAATTGCTTTATTTCTGCCATTGAAGCTGGCAAGCAGGTCGACTGCATTTTTACTGATTTTAGCAAGGCTTTTGACAGAATTAACCAGCGTTCTTGTTCGTAAGTTGTCTTTTCCAGGGTTTCCATCAATTTTTGTTAATTGGATTCGTTCCTATCTCTCTGATCGCACGCAACGTCTTCTATATCGAGGTTCACTTTCGAACGATATTAATGTCAAGGAAGCCATCTAGGATCATTGCTTTTTATCATTTACATCAATGATGTATCCTTAATTCTCCCTAATTCCAGAATTCTATGTTACGCTGATGACGCCACAATTTTCCGCGTTATTTCATGTGCGAATGACTGTGCACTATTAAACTCTGATTTAGACGCCTTTCATAACTGGTGTTCTACAAACTTCCTTCCCCTAAATATTAGCAAGTGCATTACTATGTCATTTTCTCGATCAACGAATCCAGTGCACTTTAACTACACCTTAGACGGTGGCTCTCTGAACAGACTTGACAACACCAAAAATTTAGGGGTCCTGCTAAATACGACCTTTTCATTTGGCGACCATATCAACACTATTGTGAACAAAGCTAATTCTGGGCTTCGTCAAGTGATGGTCTAAGGAGTTTGATGACCTATATAAAACTAAACTCCTTTATTTTACGTTCGTGAGACTTGTTTTGGAGTATGCTAGTCCTTCGACTGTCTTCGACTGCCTCCCTACGCTAATCGATTAAAGCTTATTTCATTGGAGTCCCTTGAAAGTAGACGCGACAACTCCAGAGTTGTTTTTGCCTTCGATTGCTTGCAGGGTGCGGTTGATTCCACCGAACTGCTGGGAGCTCCATATTTATCGATTCCTACTCGCCCCTTGAGCAACCAAAGCTTTCTCCATATTCCCAACCACCGCACTGATTATGGTATGCATGAGCCTATTACATCTATGTTTCGTCTTTTTAATAATCATTTTGAGCTTATTGATTTTCACTTATCTAGATCTCATCTGAAGAATCAGTTACGAAGTTAGACTACTCCTCAACCCACCCCACCACCCACCATAGGACTAAATTATTTTCCTATTAGCAATGGGGGATCACACTCTATACAACAGCAAAAGAACCATCCAAATCGGTCCACGCCTTACAAAGTTAGGTTCCACCCACCCCCACACCACCAACATTTTTTCTCGTGTTATCAACCAGGAAGTATACTCTACCCATCAGCAAAAGAAATATCCAAATCGGTCCAGTTAGACTACTCCTCCTCCCCTCCCCCCCACCCTAGGCCAATTAAAAATTTTAGAGAAACTTATACTACATATGCAGAGTCCGAAATCGAATACATATTGCGGAATAGAAAATTACAAGCAGAAAGCCGGAAATCCGTTATCGATTGTTTTAATATAAACTGGAAGCCTATCAAAGAGCAGTGGTCGTATTTAAAATGCAAGAAGGAACTTTTAAAAATTATACATACTAATAACAGATTAGATTCAGTTAATCAAAAAATTAAATAGGTCGTTCCAAAACTAAGTACATTCGAGGAATTTATTAACGCCTTAAAAATCTGGATTGATGACCACGAAAACAATAGTACTTTCTAAAATGCTAAACAATTCATGAAACGACCAATTGCACCGTTCGCTCCTGACACGCCTGAATGCCAGTACATGAATTTATTGACCGAATTTGCTTGGAATAAACATCTGAAAGAAGAATTTGAAAAGCTATCTAAATTAGTTGGGATAGAAAATGATTCAATGGAGCCAAAAAAATTGTTCACCCATGGTCAAGAACGGAAGCATTTTACATCTACATCTTGCAAATGCGAATTTTTCTTTCGATAAAGCTACCTTGTCAACACATCCTATATTTCCGGAAAGAAATTGGTGAATCTTTAGATGTAGAGAGGTTATGGGACAGAAGATGGTGGAAAATGTACAATATACCAAAAAATACTGAAGTAATTAGCAATTGATAGAAACATTCGAGATATTGAGGGCAACTGAAAAAGATTGCGTAGTTAATAAATACAACATGCTCGATTAAAAGAATTTTCGATTTGGACGAAAAAACTCAATAATTTAGCTAGCTTGAGTGGCGCGACTAAGTACGAAAATCGAAGAGCACTCATAGAGCATATTCGAGGGAGTGGGAGAATAAAAGGAAATACCCACATCATTTAAGGTCAATAATGACATTTCCAATGATTCTAGCACGACCGAAGTTCGTTTAGACTCCTTTACAACACCAAAAGCTCCAGTTGTCCAAGGACGTCCCAAAGGCATGACCAAAACCACAGCAATAATTAAAAAAAATCGAGAAAGAATGATATGACAAAATCAGTGTCAAAAGTTAAGTGAGATCAAATCCAGAATGCCGAAGATAACGAGCAGAATGTGCAGGATGTAGACCGACAAGATGAAAACTGTCAAAACTGTTTGTAAGCAAAATTTTTGTAATATGTCTATAATATATATATACAACGTTGGATTGGCAATAATTTACAAAATAAAAAAACTTTTTGCAAGAAATGAGTTGTCAAATTTATTGTATAGTTTTCAATTAATTAAAAACTGGGAGTAAAACCTAAATGCAAATTAGAGCCGGAGAAGTTTCATCCTCTTATTTTTACTGGTTAAAGGGAGGCTGCTCCAAATCTGCTTTGAAGCAGTCACTCCGAAAGGCTGTATTTCTCAGCACGGTAGTCACGTAACCTCGATTGTCATTAAAAGGGTATAAGGGTACACATATATTTTTTTACATTGCGTGTACTTTTGTGTAATTTCGTGTACACGCGTTTTTAACGTACACGCGCGATGCAAATAACGACTGCCTTATTTTCAGTGCTTTTTCTAGTATGTGTATCCTTGTTCCCTGTTACTTATAAAACCGTAAAAGTGAGTAAGCCAGAAGAGAAGGCAAGATCCCCCCCCCCCTCCCCTCAACCAGCAATCCGACCAGCTTAGCACGGCTAACAAAGCGAGCCCCTTACTTGGGGGCTTCTTACAACAAAAGAACCATCCAAATCGGTCCACGCTTTAAAAAGTTAGGTTCCACACACCCCCACACCACCAACATTTTTTTCTCGTGTTATCAACCAGGAAGCATACTCTACCCAACAGCAAAAGAATTATCCAAATAGGTCCACACGTTAAGAAGTTATACTCCTCCCCCCCCCCACACACTAGGTCCAAATTATTCTCCTATTATCATTGGGCGATCACACTCTATGCAACAGAAAAAGAACCATCGAAATCGGACCACGCGTTACAAAATTAGGTTCCACCCCCACCCCACCAAATTTTTTTTCTCGCGGTATCAACCAGGGAACATACTCTACCCAACAGAAAAATAATTATCCAAATCGGTCCACGCGTTACGAAGTTAGACTACTGCTCCTCCTCTCCCCAGGCCAATTAAAATTTTTAGAGAAACTAACATACCCCCCCCCCCCCCCCAACACCCCCCCCCCCCCCCCAACCCGCAATCCGACCAGCTTAGCACGGCTAACTAAGCGAGCCCCTTACTTGTCTGGTCAACGAATTTCAGCCTGCACGGTACCATACCGCGCTCAATCATGGTAACCTTAACATTTCCCAATCTCTCATTTGTTGTAAGACTTGATTTACATGGGTTTTCACAACTCACATATCAATCCAGGTATTGAAACTACCAATGTTGTATTAGTGCGTGGACTTCTCAATAAATCATTACAAAGTATTAGCTGTGGAATAATTCAAAAACTTATAAATACCCAAATCGCAGTGGAAATGAGGTGTTGCACATTAATAAAGCATAGCACGTAAGAATGACGAATAATAACTATAGCGACATAGCAGGATGTTGGCTCAATATTTGACAATAAAAAATCACGGCGTAGCTCAGTGAAATTGTTCATATCATTTTTTAGAAGGGTGCGAGTAAAAGTGGAAGAGTATTTCATTCTAGAGGACACGCTAAAAAATAACTTAAAACGAAATGTGTAAATTTTCCCAAAGTTTACGTTTTTTGCTTAACTTTATAGAAAATTCTGAAAAAAGCTATTCTCAATGCACACACCGTATATTAAAAAAAAATTAAATAAGAAAAACCTAATTGGGAAAAAAAGAACTGAAGTTTTCTTTTTTCACGCACTAATTAACAGGCATTACAATATTTCGTAAAATTACATAGTAATTAGCGTAAACATTATGTATGGCTTACCTATTTTAAGATCATTTGCAAATTTTACAAATGTTATATCTATTGATGAAAGGATTTCCAGTTGACCTTTACTAATTCACATTTTCTCCATAATGCAATATATCGGCACCAGAAAGTTTCGTGGCACACAATGCTCCGCTTTCACGGCCTAAATAATAAGCACTAATTAATAACTAAACTTTAAGTTATTTTATTTTATTTCAAAAGCAAGAACCCCTGACATATAAAATAATTGTTTAGCATTAAGCACGAAAATGTGCTTCCAAATAAAGACAACTTTAAAATTTATTCCGTAATATAAGAATTTGTAAGAAAATTTTGAAATTTAATAAATTTACTGCATTAAACTAATGCTTTAAGCCCTTTGATTTTGAACATTTAAATCATTTTCACTAAAATCTTGCTTTATTTTTTCGATATAATTATAAAATATAAAATATTTACTAATGTCCACCTGAAACGTCAAACTAATATACTACACACCAACTATACGCACTGCACGAACCTAGCGGACGATCCCAGAATCGGGCTGGCTGACTGGCTGTGCTTACACTCGAAGAATGCGTTAAGCGGGAAACACAATGGTAACTTTCTAAACTATGAACTTTGCCGACTTTTGACAGCCCCAGCTTTCAGAACTTTCTGAAATGGACAGAACACAATGTTAACTTTGCCAACTTTTGACAGTACTATATTTAATGCTCAGCCGGGAGGTATTTTTATAAAAAAAAAGAAATAATTAATTCAAGAAAAGAATAAAGTTCCCTTAAAAGACATTTTTAATTATTTAACTCCGTAAAATGCCAAGCCTCACTCGAAATAAATTCAACAACTGACTGTCACACGGAAAATAAATGTCAAAAGTCGGAAAAGTTGTGAATGAGTAGAAACTAGCCCTACATCGAACTTTGCCAACTTCGCCGACTTCACCGACTTTGCCATTATCTCTTACCTAACTTCATTGCGCGTGTTTTAGTCGAGCTGTCAAAAGCCGGCAAAGTTCAAAGTTGTAAAAGTTACCATTGTGTTTCCCGCTTTATAATGTGGATACGTACCTTTAGATGTGTACAATTGTAATTCGCATCGGCAACTACAAGAATTGGTCAATTGGATAGAAATAGAATTAAAATTAATTAAGTTTAGTTTCTGCATACGTTACACAATTTCCATCTACAGCAGCAAAATTTTTTTTTTAATAATAGCCTTTTACTGATCGCATCCACACAGTTCGGCAACTTAACAAGTTGCTGAAAAGGCTATTGTTGCCTGTGGCTGGTCTGTCATTTTGTCATTTCTTGATATTTTTCTTGAAGGCCAGAATATATATTTATTTTACTGGGTTACTTATAAAAGTTTTAAGTTGCAAAAGGGCAGAATTATTAATTTTGGAGTTATTATTGCTCAAGAGGATTACATAATCTGTGATATCGAAGATGGTGAGTAGAACTAAATCGAGTTTGGCACACCCAGTGGGGTTCCTCGTACTCCAAAAATTATATTTACCAAATTATTGTCTTTTAAATCATTACGTTTTAACTAAACTAACTTACGATTATACAATTAACGATACTTTGTTTACCGATAAAAGCAATTATGTATAATAATAATAATATAAAGGGGTTTTCCTTGGCTTTATAGGGTAGGGCAGTATTAGTTATTTTGAGTTTACAAATGATAAAAAAAAATCTACAAAAACTTTTTTTCTAATTTCGATCTCGGTCTACTGCATTCATTCATTTCATTTATTAGCCGTTAAGCTTTACAATTCTTCTACAAAGTAAATACTACAATCTTTGGTTCAATAAGCTCTAATAATTACTTTTAATAAATTCTACTAGCTGCTTCTTAAATACAATAATGTTTCTTTCAGTTTTTAATGTAGCCGGTAACATATTATATAACTTAAATCCTTTGTACATCAGTTGGTTTTGTCCTCTATTTGTTGCATATGATTTTAATCTGAAGTCCTCACAATTCCTTAATCTATATGGTTGAATTTCATTAACATATATTACATTGTTTGACAAATATTTAGGTAGCATATTATTCCTAAGTTTGTATATAAATATCAATGTGTTAAAGTATATTCTTTGCTTAATTCTCATCCATTTTAAAGTGTCTAGCATTAAATTTACAGAAGTATATCTATTGCACTGCAGTATTATCCTCATTGCTTTATTATGTAATTTTTGTAGTCTATCTATCTTTGTTTCACTCCCTAAGTAAATTACCGTTGACAAGTATTCAAAATGTGGTTTGATAATTACAATGTAAACTCTAATTGCCATCTCTGTGCTTAATTTTTTTCTAATCCTACGTAGATAGCCTACTTTTTTTGATATTTTTTTTGCTTCATAGTCAATATGTTTATCAAATTTCAATTTATTATCTATTACAGCTCCTAGATATTTTAATTCACTAACTAATTCTATGTTATCGCATTCTATTATTAAGCTCCTATCACAGCATTTATTTATCCACATACATCTAGTTTTCTTGGTATTTAACTTCAACTTATTCATATTCAGCCATTTATAAATATTGTCAATGTCTTCTTGTAGCTTTAATAACGTCATGTCCACAGCACCTTTTTCTTTCACATACACTACCGTGTCATCAGCAAATTGAGCAATTCTTCCATGTTGTATTACTTTTCCCATATCATTCACATATAGTAGAAAAAGCAAAGGTCCTAAGATTCCACCTTGCGGAACCCCATTCTCACTGTACATAGCTTCCGACATTACTTCATTTATTTTTGTTCTTTGGACTCTTTTACTAAGATAGCTTTCAAACCATTTCAATTCAGTTCCCTCAATTCCAAAAGTTTTTAGCTTGTTAATTAATATATTTCGGTCAACTGTCTCAAATGCTGTCTTTAAATCTAAAAAACACACCAGTATATGTTCTTTTGCTACAGCATCTTTCCAATCAGTGATAATCCAGTTCAAGGCTGTTTCACAAGAATGATTCTTCCTAAATCCCGATTGATGCTCTGCAATCAGATCATTCTTTGGGTAATGGTCTTCCAACTGTTGGTAAACAACTTTTTCTAGTATTTTTGCATATACAGATATTGTATTGATAGGTCTAAGTTCTTCAGCCTTATTGGTGTTTTTGATTTTACGAACAGGTATTATATGAGACTCTTTATATATATTTGGATATGTACCAAATTCCAATGATTTATTAATGATTTGTACTATATATTTTGCAATTGTGTCCTCAGCATCCAGAATTATTTTAGGACTAATATAATTCCAGTCCTTCTTCTTCATATTTTTGCATATATATTTAATATGTTTGAGATCAATTCTTTTAAATTCAAACTTTATTGGACATACTTCTCCAGTTGGTATATATGCCACTTTATTTATTGTATTATGTATATCTTTAATGCATAAGTACATGAAAATAGTCTTTAATATCTGCAGTCATTTAGGACCCTAATAGTATCGTCAGAAGAAGGCAGTCTATCCTAAATCCATTTTCTGGAGAAAACATGCTCACATACTAAGTTAATTAAGTTTACAATGCTGAAAGTGTAGACCTGTAAACAAATATAAACTTATAGAATCCCAACTTGAAACAATGAACTTAAATGATCCTATTTGCCTAGTTGGCAATTTAACAAAAAATAAATAAACTTGTGTGTATTATGCGAAGGGTTTCATTAAAAATAAAGAGCTAACAAATCGTACTCCCTACTGCAAATAATGGCAGAAACAACTCAAACGTAAAGGATGATGAACAATTACAGCTTTTTCAGCCGGCTTAAGCTAAAACGCAGCCGAAAAAAATGTGTAAAACAAATATATTTTAAAATATTGCTAAGATCGGATACGATTGAAAAATTTATCAGTTTTGTCTTTGTTAATTGTTAGCACTGGAAAAAGGTATGAAGTTTAAATTTGTAACTATAATAATAATAATAATTTATGAGCAATATATAAATACCTTAACAACAACAGCCATACTTTCTTCATTCATACTTTTAAAAGTTAAGTTACATAGAGCTCAAAAATTTATTCTTCACTAATTAGTGTATTCAAAACTTCTTAAATATATTTATATTTACAACATTTGCATTATATTTTATCTTATTATACATTTTCAAACCTTTGTAAATTAACGAATTTTGTGTCCTTGTTGTAGTAAAGTTCACTAACCTAAATTCATTCACTCGTCATATATTCAGGCAGTAGTCCATTTCTTTCCCGCACACTCATCCACATCAACGACTTCAGCGTACACTTAACAGACAAACCTATTACAGTCTAGAACCGGTCTCATTCCCTTATTTTGAAGCTTCTGAAGCCGGTCCATTATTCCACTGGATACTAGAATAACAGGAAATTAATTCTCCACAAATTATCCATTCTTCATTTTAAAGATTAACAACAAAACATTTAACCCAATCTTTTCTCTTACACTTATCCACTTCAATGACTCCAGCATAACTTTAATAGGCGAATATTTATTGCAACAAAGAATTGCTCTCATTTCCTTATGCTGAAGTTTCTGTAATCTATCCATTATTCCACTGCCAAGTACAAATAACACAGACGAACAGTACTCAAAATGCGGTTTTATTATTACATTATAGATTTTTATTACAGCATTGAAAGAGACTTTCGTATTCTTTTTAAAAAAACCAATCTTTTCACCTATTTTTCCACATATATAATCCACGTGCTCTTTGAACTTCAATTTGTTATCAACTATCACACCCAGATACTTTATCTTTTCCACTTTTTCAATATAATCACTATCCATTTTTTAATTACCCTCATATTCACAATTGATTGTCATAAATTTGGTTTTTCTAATGTTCACTTTCAACTTGTTCATTCTTAACCATCGACACAGTTCTCATAAATTACACACTAATATCATCTTCCACACCATACAATAATGCGTCATCAGCAAATAATAAAATATTTGCGCCATCCAAAACACTCTTTATATCATTAATGTAAACAAGAAATAGTAGGGTACCTATCGCAGAACCTTGTGGCACTCCTTCATTTATTGCCCATCTCTGAGACATCGCCTTGTCTACCTTAGTTCGCTGCATTCTTCCTGACTAATAGCTATGAAGCCATGCCCATTCCTTTCCTTTTACTGCATAATCCAAAAAAGCTCGCTTAAGCTCTAAAAACAGCGCCAATGCTTTTTGCTTTCTTTGTATTGTTTTCTTCCATTTTAGCAGGACACAATTTACGGCCGTCTCACAAGAGTGTCGTCTTCTAAAGCCTGATTGCTCACTCAATATTAGTCGATTTCCTTCTAAATATTCCTGTGAGACATCGCCTTGTCTACCTTAGTTCGCTGCATTCTTCCTGACTAATAGCTATGAAGCCATGCCCATTCCTTTCCTTTTACTCCATACTCCAAAAAAGCTCGCTTAAGCTCTAAAAACAGCGCCAATGCTTTTTGCTTTCTTTGTATTGTTTCCTTCCATTTTAGCAGGACACAATTTACGGCCGTCTCACAAGAGTGTCGTCTTCTAAAGCCTGATTGCTCACTCAATATTAGTCGATTTCCTTCTAAATATTCCTCCAACTGCAAGTGAACAAATTTCTCCAAGATCTTTTCATAGGTTGCAAGCGTGTCTATTGGTCTGAATTCCTCACATTTTCTTGTATTTCTCACTTTTTCGACTTTTTAATTACAGTTTGCTTCCATCCTTCTGGAAAATGACGTTGTTGCATTGATTGATTTATACTTTTCAGTATCACAGGGACAACCTGTCCCCAACCATCCAGCATTATACGAATATCTATATTATTTGTATCTCTTTTATTTTTCATCCCAAAGCCCTTATGATCAAATAATCGTCTCAATATCTTCACCGTATCTTCTTGTAGTGACGATGAGACCCAACGCAAGATAGCTTACGGTAAAATGATGGACCATGTTGTTGTGCACATTATTTGGTAATGTGGCGGAGTGAAAGCCTGTGAGTTGTTTTTGAAGTTCTTCTAATTTAGTTAGTTGGGGGTGGTAGCGGAGGTTGTCTCCAGGACTTGTGTGCCACCGCTCGGGAGATATCGTATCTTGTGCTAAACCAAGTTTGGTGTAGGATGCCCTTGCGTCGCTCGAATAAATTTCATGACCATGTATGGTGATTTAGTTTTCCTTTATCACACAGTTTGGGTGCACTCTCAGAAGTCCGGAGCCGTTTAAGATGATTGGGAAGGCTTCACCATCACACACCATATTGATTGATGATTCTGACTTGAGGACGAATATCCATTGGTTGGAGTGAGGTAACTGTATCCAAGTGGGCTGTTCCTTTACTTCAGTGAATTTGCATTGTGGTGCATTTGGAACGTTGTTGAAGAGTTCAATCTCGCAGGCACAGATATTAGCACCTCTGTTATATACTGGATGCAGTTGGTTACAGAGATAGCGAGAGCCTCACAATAGTGTACATAATGATAGCTCCTGATCGTTAAGCGGGTAGTAATGATCCCGATGAGGAGTTACAGCTATGCATGGAGAAGATGATGCCACCGAGACAAATGTGTTGTTTATGTAGCTAGGTATTGGTATAACCCTGAATAGTTCAAAATGCTCTCCATTTACAAGTGGTAGTTTCACTTCAAATATTACATGATTGTTGGCTATTGCAGCCGCCACCGTCATCAACTTGTATAATTCTAGCAAGTTGTCCTGACTAGGAAGTCGAAAAGGAACGGGCAGATGATTCCGGATTAAGATGATTTCTTGTTTTAATTGTGTAGGTCCCAATAGTAATGGGCTTATTTTTCCGTGACGAGTGTCTGTTAACACATCAATAATCGCTGACTGTACTCTCTGAAGATTGCTCGTGATGAGTGACACTTGGATTGCCAGTGATAGAAATAGATGTTGGACCCTGACTTGCTGGCCTTGATCTCCATTGTTATTTATTCTGTTAATTAATTGCGCTATCTGGTTATCTAAAGCATTGAATTTCTTTTCAGTGGCATTCTGATCTCGTTTGATGATGTTTATGGTTGAATCCACTACTGAAGTTTGGTTTTTTAACAGTTCGACTAAGTCCTGTTCATTTTCTTGAACGGAGTTAATGGTTTTGGACATCTCTTCTGCTTACTTTGAGTCGAGAACACCAAACATTGAATTCGCTACATTTCCAACAATGTTAAACACACCTCTTTTTTGTCTATTCGGCGATTGCTGTGGCTTTAGTAGCTCGTTGTCTTTGGTCAACTCTTCTTCAAGGTGCTGGAAATGCTCGATTAATTGTTTGCAAGACGCATTTTTTAAAGTAGTGATTTCCGTCCAATATGGCTGCAAATCATAATATATTATTAGTGTCCATTGACTTGTAAATAGGTTTGTGGTTCCGAGGTTCTCAAAGTGTATACCCAAATGTGTTTTGAATTGTGTGACGTCGATAGGGTTTCCTTTGGCGTTGGAAATGCAAGACAGGTTAATAACAGCGTGACCACGGCGGGACCAACTGACAATCGAGTTTTCTTCCTGGGTGCTTCTGTTGAGGTAGTGGACCTTTTCGGGCTTGCACTGGTGGTGCCTTGGCGCTTCCTTTTGTCATGATCATCATTCATTTCATTTTGACCTTGTTGATCTTGTGTTGATGTGTTTGTGACTTCATCCTCGCATGGCAAAGGAGCAAGTTTGTGTATTGCCCGTCGGAAAGTACCTGTAGCAGTACGTACATCTGCCACTCTTACGTGTCCATCTTTGCCCTGGTGTACTGCGAGAGATCGTTGGGAGTAGTAAATACTTTTCTGTGATCGTTTTCCTCTTATCTTATAGTGGATCCAAATGGGGCCACAAAAGTCAAAACCTGAATTAATAAATGGACGTGCTGGTTGAATTCTTTGTGGTGGGAGATTACCCATTACTTGCGTCAATAGTTTTGGCTTGCTCTTAGTACAGTGAACGTAATGTTGTACAACTGCTCGGGGGATGGTCTTCCCTGAATTGGCCAGAATCGCTGTCGGGTTATTGATAACAAACCTAGTGGTCCGACATGAAGATTTTCTCGGTGTATATCAGTCATCAATATTTTTGTTAGCTCATGTGCATAGGGTAAGAGCATTGGATGTTCGCGTCATATGCTAGGGTCGAAGCTTCTAATCGGCCACCGACGCGTAAAATATTGTGTGGACTTGTCTTCCTGATTTCCTTGTATTTCTGAAGGTCGTGGATCTCTTCTTTGAACTCTTCTTGCATTTTGTTTACAATTAAAATTAGTGCCTTATTAAGATCTCGAGTGGTGAGTGACCGTCCCGGAAGACAGTCTTCAACTTGTTTTCGAGTCCTGTTTATGAATCTTAACACGTACCCTATGATCCTTTGTAACCTTCGGAATGAATTTCCATGGTTAATACCGTAGATAAAGTGGGTTAGATTTCCCTCGTTTTCTTTTGAAATGATTACAGGTAGTGCGGCGCGCTTTCTTTCTAAATCACTTTGCGTATGCTTCGTATAGGGTGGAGGCCAAATGCATTCTTTCCCATGTAAGAATAGAGGGCCGTAAAACTAAAGGTTGCAGTCCTTGAATTTTTCCGGGTCCAAGCCTCTGGAAAGTATGTCGGCGGGATTCTCCTTGGATGCTACGTGCCTCCATTGTTGAGGATTGGTGACTTCTTGAATAGCTGCAATTCTGTTCGCCACGAACGTTTGATATGACGTTGAGGTGGAGTTGATCCAGCTTAATACAATTTCAGAGTCAGTCCATAGATAGGTGGGAGTGTCATTTAATTTCAGACCCTTTTTTACCCTCTGACTTAATTCTGCTGATAGTTTTGCTGCACACAATTCTAGGCGGGGAAGTGTTAGCTGCTTTGTTGGTGCTACCTTTGACTTTGCACATAGTAAGCGCACAATTACTGTTCCTGCATTGTTAATAGAACGTATGTACAAGGCTGCGCCATATGCTCTTTCTGAGGCGTCTGAGAAAGCATGTAGCTGTACCATTTTTGGGATGTCGTGGGAAAACACGTCTTGGGAATTGTATATTGTTTAACAACCTCAGGTTGTTTCGAAATCTTGTCCATTTAGTGTAGTGTTCCATAGGGAGAGCAGCATCCCAATCAAGCTTTAGCTTCCACAGTTCCTGCAGAAATATTTTAGCTGTTATTACTACGGGCGCCATAATGCCGAGAGGATCAAATAATCTGGCAATTTCGGAAGTCACTGTTCTCTTCGTAGCTCGACTGGTGGTTTCCCATCTTGGATGACTGGTCCCGTTTGTAATATATCATTAAGTGATACATTTGATGCAGATTTTGCAGAAGCATCGAAAACTACTCTTAGTGTTGTGGTACTGCTGTCTCGTTTCAACACGCAGTGATGAGGGAGGAAGTAATGGGGTAACTGAAGAGAATTACTGTCAACTTCTTCCATGTGACCTAGTCGTATATACTCATTCATAAATTCAATATATTGTTGCCGTAACTCCTCATTTTTTGCAAGTTTTCTTTCTAGTGCATTAAATCTTCTGAATGCAATGTCCTTTGATTGGCCTAAAATGCTTGGATCTGTTGAGAATGTGAGACATACAATAAATCGGCCAGTGGTGTCTCTTTGAACGGTTTGATTAAAGTGTATTTCGCACTGTTTTTCTGAGGCTGTAAGACTCTTTTCTTGCGGTACCTCGGCTTCTTCAATTTTCCAAAATCTCTCAATTGCCTTGTCAATATCGGCTTCGGTGCAAATACCACAATTTGTCACTTGCTGTTCTATATGGCTAAGCTTGCCTGACATTGTCCAACCAAACACCGTGTTTTGTAAGGTTGGTAAGTTTGGTCCTAATTTGATCTGTCCAATTGAGAGAAGTTGATGGTAGAATTCTGCTCCGAGAAGTAAGTCAATGCGGTCTGGACGATGAAAAGTTGGATCAGCCATTTGAATGTTATGTGGTATTGCCCAGTTAGAAATATCCAATGGCTGAGTTGGTTGGTTGGAGATAATATGTGGGAGAACGAAAGCCTCCAATCTAGCTGAGAAGCCATTTACTCTTGAGCTCAGTTTCACATTTACTCTGTTTTGTGCGTGCTGCCTTCCATGTCCCATACCTTGGATGCACATTGACTCGTGGCTTGGCATAACACCTAGTTTGTTTACAGCCCTTGTGGTAATTAGGTTCATCTGCGAACCTGAATCTAGAATCGCACGACATTCTATTTCCTTTCCATTATCACCTGTCAGTCTAACTCTTGCTGTATTCAGTAGAACGTGGCCCCTTTGATTGCTGTCGGTCAATGTGGTTAGCGTTAGAGGTTGTTGAATCGTTCTTGAGCTAGTTGTTGATGCTGAGATCTGCTTTAGTTCTGGAGAGTATTTGTGCGTCCGTGGGGCTAATACTTCGGTTTTTTCTTGATCTTCTATGTGCACCAGTGTGTTATGCTTCTTGGAACACTTGGTGCATCCCCTGAGTGTACACTTTGATGCCAAGTGTCCTGGTTTCAAACAATTAATACACACATCGTGTTTGCGTAATAAATTCAATCGACTAGTGGGTGACATTTGACGAAAGGTTTGACATTGGAAAAGTTTATGTTTCTTATAATTGTCCTCTAGAATTCTTCCCTTGTTGCCCAATGCTTCGAGGGATTGAAAACGTGTCTCGAAAAACGCTAGGAAGTCCTTGAGTGATTGCAATCCCCTTGGATTAGTTAAAGATTGTTCGTACAGATAATGTGTGGTCTTATCTAATTTCTTTATCAAAATATGTAGGAGTAGCGGATCCCAATTTGTGGTAGATACTCCCAGGTTTTCTAACCCTAGAAGACATTCTTGTGTCGTATCATGTAATGATTTAATGGCTGCCGAGGAGGCCACTTCACCTGTATTGAGGTTATCTGTCATCTGTCACATGTGTTGCATTTGCTCCGTTTTATTTTTTTGATAATTTATTGTATTTTTATCGTTGTTTCGTGATTTTTGCGGTTATTTGTATCACTTGGACACCAGCTGATCTGTGCCATTGGGGATTTTTGTCGAGGACTGCTGTAGTGCTGTTTCTTGTGATTACCGCTTCTTGGATCTCTTTCACAGCAGTGTAAACAGTCACCATGAGTGTGTGCAAAGTTTGCTACCTGGAGATTGCTGACAACGCCATTGCCTGTGACGGCATTTGTGGAGGTTCCTTTCACTTAAGTTGCCTAAAGCAGAGTTTAAAAACATCCTCTTCCTCTGTCAGCACCTGTAAGGACTGTCTATACATCAGGCCATGTCACGTCCTTAGGCTCATGAAAAACATTGCTGACAGTATCTCCACTGAGCAAGAATGCATGGCAAAAAATCTTTGCAACATTAGTACTGGCCTGCTCAATTTTCAGGCAGTGTTTGACGATTTCAGCATACTGAATCATAAGCTTGATGACCTCTTGGCCTCTGTGAAAAAATCTGGAGCTAGCTATGACCTGCTGCTGGATAAGTCATGTGACATTTCACACAAGATTTCTACTATGTCTAGCTCTATTGAGGACATTCATGGTGCTACGGTTCATCCTGTTGCTGCCGCAAATCCTGTTATCCCCAGTGACGATATTGGGAGTAGTTTGAGGCTATTGAGAAAGGATATCGAATCTTTGTCCTCGGCTGCGAAAAGTAGTTCTGATCTTATTCAGACGATCTCGTCTGATGTGCGGTTCCTGCGTCGCAGTTCTGATCGGCCGGCGGCCTTGGACGTCGTTGATGTGCCTCTTGATGTGGAAGGTGCCGATGGTGGAGCTGAAGTGACTGCCATTTGTGTGCCGGGTCCTGATGTGGGCGCTCTGAACACCGCACAACCTATTGCTACGCCTCCTCCCAAGGTACCACCTTCGACAAATTCACGCTCTAGGCGAAGACGCAGGAGGGATCGCGCTCCGCTTGCTGGTACTATTGAGGAAGTTTGCTTCCCTGATGCATCATCGAGGTCGACTGCTGCTCCCTCACCTGCTGCTGCATCTGTTCCTACAACATGTGACGTGGGCTGATGCTGTCCCACCATCTAACATGCTGGATTTTACCGTGGTCAACGCCGTGGAACCTGTGTCTGCAGCGGTTGCTTTAAGACCGGCTGAGCTTCCATGTCATATTTTTTTGTCACGGTTGCATCATGACACCACTGAGGATGATATCGTCAATTTCGTTTCCTCGCGTACCGGGACTGATCGGAGCTTAATTGTCTGCAAAAGAATTGATGCACGACATGGACAGCGGGGTTGTTCCTTCTCTGCTTCATTTAAGCTTCTTGTACCAGATGCTGTTTTTCACTTGGTACTTCGCCCCGACATCTGGCCGCTTAATTCTATCGTCCGTGAATTCATTCCTAGGTCTCGTTTTAACGCAACTGCAACCTGTAATATATCATCAAAAAACCCTTTACTACGCCAACGTAACCGGACTGCGATCGAAGACGACTTGACTCTTCATCGGCTCGACGAATAAATATTTCGACGTGGTCTGCCTGACCGAGACTTGGCTTTGTGGAAGAATTGCAGACGCTGAGCTCTTTGGCTCTGAGTACTTGGTTTTCCGCCGTGACCGCCATCTTTCCGCTGCTGATGCTCCGGTAGGAGGTGGTGTGCTCTGCTCTGTCCGCCATGACATTCCTTGTATGGTCGTTGATGTTGCGGGATCTGATTCCCTGGAATTCATTTGCGTGGTTCTCAAGCTTCCACGCAAAAACGTTTACATTGCCACGGTTTATATTCCGCCTGGATCGCCCTCTGATTGCTATGAGTCGATGTCTACTTGTGTTGAAGGACTGGCCGATCTGCTGCTTCCGTCGGATGACCTTTTACTCCTTGGAGATTTCAATATGCCTTGGGTCAGCTGTGAGCGCTCCTTGGATAAGGATTGCTTACTACCATCTTTTTCCGCTGCCCCACAGTATGTTCCGGCGTTCCTGGACTCCATTGCCTCTTGCGGCTTATCACAGGCCTGTGACGTGATGAATGACTCTGGCAGGTTCTTGGATTTGGTGTTCTCATCTGACTGCTCGAGTACTGTCGTGAAGCACTGTCTATCTCTCCTGGTTCCTGAATCTCGTCACCATCCTGCACTGCACATCATTTTTGGTTTTGATCCTGTACTGACGGCGTCTTCGGACTCAAGTAATTTTTGTTATAACTTTAGCAAAGCTGATTATTCTAAACTTAGTGATTGGCTCTTTGCCTGTGATTGGACGAATGTTCTGAATGAATGCGATATTGATAATGCTGTAATGTTATTTTATGATTCTCTTTCTGTTTGTTTTGCTAATTGTGTTCCTGTTTCAAGGTCTCGTGGTTCGCGTTCATATCAGCCTTGGCTCAATAGTTCCGTGAAGCACTTAAAGACTCTAAAGCATAAAGCTTGGAAGCGGTTTTGTTCCTCAAGGAGTGATGCTGACTACTTCACTTACTCCATGTTACGCAACCAATTTTGCTCTTGATACATATTTCTTATTCTGACTATTTAGAGAGAATTAAATCGACGTTGCGGGTTCAGCCTAAACAGTTCTGGAGGTTCGTAAATTCTAAGCACAATTGTGATGGCTACCCTTCTGTGTTGAGTTTTGGTGATGTCGAGAGCGACGACCCCCTGACGACTGCCAACGTATTTGGCGAATTTTTTAGCACCGCATTTTTGACTACAGACTGCGATACTAGTGATAACGATTTTACTCATTTGAGGAGGTTTGCTCCGACAACTCATGAAACCAAAGACCTAGTGTTTGACGAGGATGCTGGTTTGGCTGATAGTTTCTGTTGCGGTCCTGATGGTATCCCTGCATGCTTTGTAAAAAACTGTCGCTTGTACCTGGTTTTTATACTTTGTCACTTATTTAACTTATCTATTTGTTGTGGTTTTTCCGAAATTTTGGAAAGCATCTGTCATCATTCCCCTACATAAGAAAGGAAGTTAAAAGGACATATCAAACTACCGCCCCATTGCCAATTAATGTTGTATTGGTAAAATGTTTGAGGCTCTGGTGTGCAATGCTCTTAACTTTCACTGCAAACCTTTTCTGGGTTCCCTTCAGCATGGCTTCATGAAAGGTAGATCTACTACGACTAACTTGCTGGAATTCTCTAATTGCTTTATTTCTGCCATTGAAGCTGGCAAGCAGGCGACTGCATTTTTACTGATTTTAGCAAGGCTTTTGACAGAATTAACCAGCGTTCTTGTTCGTAAGTTGTCTTTTCCAGGGTTTCCATCAATTTTTGTTAATTGGATTCATTCCTATCTCTCTGATCGCACGCAACGTCTTCTATATCGAGGTTCACTTTCGAACGATATTAATGTCAAGGAAGCCATCTAGGATCATTGCTTTTTATCATTTACATCAATGATGTATCCTTAATTCTCCCTAATTCCAGAATTCTATGTTACGCTGATGACGCCAAAATTTTCCGCGTTATTTCATGTGCGAATGACTGTGCACTATTAAACTCTGATTTAGACGCCTTTCATAATTGGTGCACTTTAACTACACCTTAGACGGTGGCTTTCTGAACAAACTTGACAAGACCAAAGATTTAGGAGTAGTGCTAAATACGACCTTTTCATTTGATGACCATATCAACACTATCATAAACAAAGCTAATTCTGCTCTGGGCTTCGTCAAGCGATGGTCTAAGGAGTTTGATGACCCATATGTAACTAAACTCCTTTATCTTACGTTCGTGAGACCTGTTTTGGAGTATGCTAGTCCTGTGTGTTCTCCTTTTTATGCGACTCATATTAATCGCATTGAGGCTGTGCAGCGTAGATTCGTTTGCCTTCGCGGCCTTCCTTGGACCGATCCTTTTCGGTTGCCTCCCTATGCTAACCGTTTAAAGCTTATTTCATTGGAGTCCCTTGAAAGCAGACGTGACAACTCCAGAGTTGTTTTTGCGTTTGATTGCTTGCGGGGCGCGGTTGATTCCCCGGAACTGCTGGGAGCAATAGGTTTATCGATTCCTGCTCGTCCCTTGAGGAACCAATGCTTTCTCCATACTCCCCACCACCGCACTAATTATGGTATTACATCTATGTGCCGTCTTTTTAATAATAATTTTGAGCTTATTGATTTTCACTTATCTAGATCTCATCTGAAGAATCAGCTTTGTTAGGGTTACGTTTTCTCTTTCTTTGGCACATAGTTCGAGCTTATCAGACAGCATAATTAAACATTTCTGGACTCTTCCTTCCATGTTGATGTACTCGTCGATGTTGTACCCAAAGTTGATTGGATCTTCTGTTAACTCCCATATTTTGCAATGCAGTTCCTCAATTTCTGACCAATAATTATTGATAATTTTTATAATTAATTCGTAAAAGGCCTTGGACTGTTGGCTTCTTTGTCCTTCTTCAGCAGTGATAAGGTGACGGTGCATAGATTCTGCGGTAACTCTTTGCCGTCAAATTATCTTCTTAATGTCCTGAATAATTTGTTCATCATTTGCTGCTTGTTGGACCTTGATTGGATTGGGGATGCTCACCTTGGCAGTTTTATTTACTTGTGCTCTGTCAGAATCGACTGAAACCGAAAAAACACTTGGTTTTGGGTTGGTGGAAGCCGTCTTTCCAACCTTAGCTAGCTGCGTTTGTCGTTTTTAATGACGAAATCATCTGAACAAAATGATCTCTTGATTGGTCATACATTTTCCTTGTAGTTTTATATTCGTTGTTACTGAAGTAAGGATGATCTTGCGGAGGGTCTGGTAGAGCTCTTATCTCCTGGTCAATTGTGAAGAATAGATTCCATGCTGCATCTAGTCGTCGGAGTCTCTCTTCGTAATAAGCTGCATTTGTCTTCCTATCGGCGGGGTCCTTTTTGTAATTCGTAATTACATTCTGCAATTCCTTTCGGTAGTCTTGCTGTTCAGCGTCTAACTGGTCCATGTCTCGTAGACTCATGTTGGATTCTATATTAATCACCTTGGGTTGAAATCAAGAAGGCTGCTTATTGAAAATGATACAAGTGATACACTTGATCACGTCGGGATCACCAAAATGTACGTAAAGTTCTTTTACTTTACTGTTAAGAGTAGCCAAGGTACATTAACCTTGACTAATTGCTGGGGTGACAGCGATGCATAAACCACTACACCAGAATTTTAAAGAAAGATGAATTGACTGCAGGCTTTTGGGAAAACTGAATTAAATCAAACACCACGTTCTGTGACAAACTGAGCCCTTTATTAAGTGTAAACATTACTTTTATTGAAACTTATTGCTATTTTAGCATTTCCTCACTGTCGCAAGTCATTAGTAAAATTGTGCTGACAGTGAGATAATGCGTACACAACATTTGTAAATAATTTGACACCGTAATTTAATATCTACATTCTAAATGAATTGTATCAATATCTAGAAAATATAATGTGGGGTCATTGACAAGAAAGTAGGAATTTGTTTTGAAATGCTTACTTGAGTATTTTCTATTTATGTTACGATATTTATGCTTACAATTTTAATTTACAAATATTTCTGGTTACGAAAGAGTTAATGACCTTTATAATGAGTTAATGACTTGAATAATAACACAAATATTAATCTAAACCTCATCTAATTATGAATCTAATTACAAATATTAATCTAAACCTAATCTAATTATGAATTTGATCACATATGGTCTTTTTTTTTATCTGCATTTTTTCTGGATCCGTAATCACGTAGCGGTCATGGCGAAGGACGGCTTTTACCTGATACGGTCCTTAGTATCGTGGAGTGGAGTCCTTGGTTGACCTGTTGCGGGTGCCTCCTGTCTACCAAGCACCAAATCTCCTTCCTTATATGCTTTGGAACTGTATGCGTTGCGCTGAAATTTTCTGCTTGAGAGCTTTGCCTTTCGGATATTCTCTTTTTGACAATTTCCCTCAATTCAATTAGAGGAATATTATCTTCTTTCTCATAATTTTCATTATCATGATGAGCCAATAGTAATTTGTTCTTTAATATGCTTCGTGGTTTATATGCCATTAATACGTCGTGAGGTGTCTTCTGAGTTGTTTTAGGCACTTTAATGTCCATTGTATACTTGAAATACATTGTTGCTATTGCATTCTTTACAGTCCTGAAGTACCTCTCGATTTGGCCATTAGCACGTAGAGTTGGGACCGCCGTTAGCATATATTTAATAGCGTTATCCAGGCAATATTTCTCAAATTCTTTTGAAGTGAATGATGATCCCTTATCGGTCACAATTTATGTTTGCACGCCGAAGTATTGACACATTTCGGTCATCATTCGAATCACCTCCTTTGTTGATGTAGTTCGCGCTGGTTTCAGGATATCGAACTTCGTAAATGCGTCTACCAACCCGATGACATAGGTATTTCCTTTTTAACCGACTTCCCAAAAACATAGAGGTTCAAAGTTCGACGTGTATATATTTTTTATTTTAGTGAAACCTACCTTTGTAAGGCGTGGAGCGATTAGGATGGTTCTTATTTTGTTGTACAGAGTATGACCCCCATTGCTAATAGGAGAAAAAAATTTGGACTAGGATGGGGGAAGGGTTTGTCTAACTTCGTAACGCGTGAACCGATTTAGATAATTCTTTTTCTGTTGGGTAGAGTATGTTCCCTGGTTGACTTAAGGGGGGAAGTACTCGTACATGAAGAGGCCGAAAAAAAAGGACTTTTTTGGGATTTATTTTTGATAAAATGAAAAAGGTCCACATGAAATCAATATTATATGTATTTAGGGCAATGTTTTAAGAAGAGAAAAAACATTTTTTACATTTTGAAAAATAAAAAATTAATCAACTTTTGGTGGGTTTCGTAACTCGTGTCGCGGCTGACATCGAAATCGGCGTAAATTCTCCTGGCCGCAATTTTCATCTGAAATCAAAAAACCAAACATTTTTATACTCGAGGGGGTTGTTTATTCTAGATAGACTACGATCTTTACGAAATTCGAACATTAACTATAAAAATTGGGCATGAAAAAAAAAGTTGGCTTTTTTTGCAAAAATTTTGATTATTTTCGCGTCAAAAATGGTCTCAAAATGATTTTTTTGCTATGTCCGTAGTCTATCTAGAGTAGATTTTTATGCCCTTTAAAATGAGTGCTGGATGAAGAAAATCGGTTCACTAGTTTTTTTGTAATCTTTTACGCCAATTTGAAAAACATGGTTTTGAGAAAACGCCGTTTAAAGTTTGTCCCGAAAAACTGACGAAAAAGATGCAGATAAGGAGAAAGTAAGAGGGGAGGGGTATTCTCAGAAAAATCGGTATTTGGACTGAAAACGTCGAGAACGCTCTTTAACAAAGTCGCATTCATCACTCTAAATTCCAGAGCAGAAAAAAATCCGGTAAGCGGAATCACGCTCGCAGCAGAGATCCTCGATCCCAGGCGCGCTGGGCCGGATCGGCGCCGACCACTTTCAAGTGGCATATCTTTCACAATTTTCGAGATAGGCTTTTGGAATTTCGGAATTATATTCTTAGAGCATATACTTATCGATTAAGACAATTAAAAAAAAAATCGATTTTTTAAAACGTCTTCATGTACTTCCCCCCTTAAGGGATTTATATGTTTTTACTGCTCCAATTACAGCGCTACCAATTTGATATACTGTTAAGTATTTGTATTATGGTATTAATATTAAAAATTATGTATGCCTTTCCCTCATCGATTAAGAAAATAAGTTTTTTTTATCGCTTTGTTCATATTCTTCCAGAAATTAATTTTTTGAACAAGTTATTGAAGTTCTGAGATCCTAAAAATAATTGTAACGTAGCTGAGGACTCGACGGACTAATTAAGAGAGTTATTTTCAATCCAAATGTCCACAGTTTTTAACCGACTTCCCAAAAACAAAGAGGTTCTAAGTTCGACGCGTATATTTTTGTTTGTTTTTTTTTATGTCTGACCGGGCATAACTTCGTAACGCGTCGACCGATTTTGAAAATTCTTTTTTGGTGGGTAGATGGTTGTTTGTAACGCGTGGACCGATTTAGATGGTTCTTTTTTTTGTTGTACACAGTATAATCCCCCATTGCCAATAGGAGAAAAAAGTCTAACTTCGTAACGCGTGGACTGATTTGGATAATTCTTTTTCTTTTGGGTAGAGTATGCTCCCTGGTTGATACCACGAGAAAAAAAACTCTTGGTGGAGGAAGGGGGGGGGGGACCTAACTTTGTAACGCGTGGACCGATTTGGATGGTTCTTTTGCTGTTATATAGAGTGTGATCCCCCATTGCTAATAGGAGAATAATTTGGTCCTATGTTGGTGGTGGGGGAGGGGGAGGAGTAGTAACTTCGTAACGCGTGGACCGATTTAGATGATTCCTTTTATGTTCGGTAGAGTATGTTCCTTTATTGCTACCATGAGAAAATTTTTTTAGTGAAATGGAGGTGGGGTAGGGGGTTAAACCTAAGTTTTTAACGCGTGGACCGATTTGGATTGTTCTTTCTTCGTTCTATAGAGTAGAAGACACTGAAAAGTGAAAAATAAAATAGTTTTCAAAAAAAAAGTTGATCCGACTTCACAAAAAGCGCTAAAAAGCATAAAATAATTTTTAATTTTATATCTATTACGATATTTTGAAGTCGGTGCAAATTAAACAAATAAAACAACTACAGTACCACAATTGAAAATAATGCATAAAACTTCCTGAACGTTTCAGCTTACGGGATCATAAGATTTGACGATTAAATATTTATTTTTGTTGTAGTTGTATGTTCCTAGGTTGATACCACGAGAAAAAAATGTATGTTGGTGGGGTGGGGGTGGAACCTAACTTTGTAACGTGTGGGCCGGTTTGGATGGTTCTTTTGCTGTTGTATGCAGTGTGATCCCCCATTGCTAATAGGAGAATAATTTGGTCCTAAGGTAGGGGGAGGGGTAGTCTAACTTCGTAACGCGTGGACCGATTTGGATAATTCTTTTTCTGTTAGGTAAAGTATGTTCCCTGGTTGATACCATGAGAAAAAACATTTTAGTGGGATGGAGGTATGGTAGGGGACCGAATTGGATGGTTCTTTTGTCGTTGCATAAAAAATAATTTTTACTTTTATATCTATTACGACATTTTGAAGTCGGTGCAAATAAAACAACTACAGAACCACAATTGAAGATAATACATAATACTACCTAATTGTTTCAGCTCACGGAGTCATAAGAAAGGACGATTAAATACTTTTGTTGTAGTTGTTTGGTTTGTTAGATTTGCACCGACACTTCAAAATGTCGTAATAAATATAAAATTAAAAATTATTTTATGCTTTTTAGCCCTTTTTGTGAAGTCGGTTCAACTTTTTTTCTAAAAACTATTTTATTTACTTCGGGGAAATGATCGCAGTATAGGTGAAAAAATGTGTGTAGAGGGCAAGATACGCAGCACCTATGTGAATACTAGGAGCGAAATATAATTTAGCCTAGCAGCCTGAGGGATGTCGAGTTGTGCAAATGATGATTCGGCTTCATAATTTTAATGAATTTATAATTAATAAAACAACTTCAAAAACAATGCAAAATAAAAATTATAGCATACAAATGTTGTCTCATCGTTCTTTTTCTAAACATACAAATTAAAACGTATACATTAATTCTTCTTCTAGACCGAACTTCAAATGGATTGTGCTTTAGACTTAATGCGAAGGCTTCCTCCACAGCAAATTGAGAAAAATCTTATTGATTTGATTGACTTGGCACCCGACTTATGTGAAGATCTTCTTTCGTCCGTAGATCAGCCTTTAAAAATAGCAAAGGATAAAGAAACAGGTAAAGATTATCTTCTGTGCGATTACAATCGTGATGGAGACTCCTATCGTTCGCCCTGGTCAAATACGTACGACCCACCTTTAGAAGATGGACAAATGCCTTCAGAGAGACTAAGAAAATTGGAAATTGAAGCTAATTACGCCTTTGACCAATACCGCGAAATGTATTATGAAGGTGGAGTGTCTTCCGTCTATCTATGGGACTTGGATCATGGATTTGCTGGTGTTATTTTAATAAAGAAAGCTGGTGATGGGAGCAAAAAAATTCGAGGCTGTTGGGATTCTATTCATGTAGTTGAAGTTCAAGAAAAGAGTACTGGTCGTACAGCTCATTATAAATTGACATCAACTGCTATGCTTTGGCTTCAAACGAATAAACAAGGTTCCGGAACAATGAATTTAGGTGGGTCTTTAACGCGCCAAGTAGAGCAAGATGCGAATGTAAGTGAATCTTCCCCTCACATCGCAAACATTGGCAGAATGGTAGAAGATATGGAAAATAAAATTAGAAACACACTAAATGAAATCTACTTTGGAAAAACCAAAGACATCGTTAACGGATTGCGAAGCTACCAGACTTTATCCGATCAGCGACAACAGGCTGCCATGAAACAGGATCTTGCAGCTGCCATCCTTAGACGAAATGTAAAACCTGATAGTAATTGAAAGGATATTTGCAAATAGCATTTCTTTTTTTATAAATGTTAAATCCTATTTTTTCAGTTCTAATTTTTTATATTTGTGTTAACTAAATATGTTTGCTTTAATAAAAATTCGTAGCATGAGTATTTTAGGAATCCAGTATTTATCCACATTCCCTTAAATCTCGTATTTTTCAGAAAACATCAATACAGTGTCCACTTCAATAATATATCGCTCTTTATTATGGGAAATAAGTGACTATGTTACGCACTTTTACCTGGGCGTAAGTGTACCCCGACTCGCGCTGGAGAAGGGTTAGGGTAAACGCCGGACCTTTACGCCTGTTGGGCGCCACGTGGTTTTCGAGTCCACGAACTCACGAAGCAAAAGAAACTCGTAACTCAAGAAAATAATTAATTATATATTTACAAATTTAACACAAGGAGAGAAAATCAATATGAATTTAAAAAAAAACTAAATGACCATTTAAAACGACGAGACAAAGCAGCGCGAGGAATTAAGAAAAATAACCAAATTGAGATAAAGATTAATTAAAAACCTGCTATGATAGTTATCTTTGTTTCTTTCCCCCTTTCTTTGTTTTTGATGATTCCAACTTATATAATCCATCCTCGCCGATCCAGATCCCTTCCTCTCTAAACTTCCTTTCTGCACTTCTTTTCCTTCCAAAATTGTATAGTTTTTCCTCTCAAATTCACTCCACTGTTCGCCCCAAAACACCAAAAGGGGAAATACTCCTTCTGCACGGCACTAATCTGATACTTCCAGCATAATTTAAATTCAAAATGATTTTT
This sequence comes from Leptarthrus brevirostris, assembly GCA_964036015.1. NCBI lineage: Eukaryota > Metazoa > Arthropoda > Insecta > Diptera > Asilidae > Leptarthrus > Leptarthrus brevirostris. Next base: position 54,750,199 of record OZ038375.1, read on the forward strand.
ATTTTCACTTCTCTGACGTGACGTGACGCGTACTTAGATAACTTCAAACAAACTCAGCTACCCGCTTCACATACCAAAGCCTTTTATTGAAAAAGCGCCACTATCTGCACTTCCGCCCAGTATTTTGGCATATTGTCGGTTCAAATTCGATTAAGTTATTTTTCCAATTTTGTTTCTAAAATCTTCTTTGAAATTCGTAGATCATTTTTACGTGATCGGAAAAATTATTAAAATTCGCTTTTCGTTTAAATTTGCAAATGATGTTTGTTATGCCAGCTCGGCTCACGTGTCTACACAATTTTATCCTGTGGGATATCTCATCCGGGATTTCTTTTCAATATTTGCTTTGGGTTACGAATAGCTCATAGCAGTATATGTCGAAGTTATCCGCAAAAATCGGTCTGGACAGTGGTTATGTTTTGGTTTTATTGTGACTGTCTGGAGGCGTAGAAAAGGGAGGAAACTGGACAGGTGAGTATTAAATTAGTTTTTCTTTGTCTATTTGTTTGGATTATTGAAGATAAATACCATTTCCTATCTTCCCCTTTTAGGATGTTGAATCGACTGCTCGCGCAACCTTGCTTGCCTTACATCATCTTTACAGCTTCAGTAAGTATTTCATTTGAATTTTTACGTATTTCAGAGTGAACCTAAAGCAAAACTTAATAAAAATTAATCTTACAAACTAACTTAATTCTAGTTCCAGGCCGATGACGAGTCCAGGTAGTTCGTTTGATGTGGAGATTATCAACGATTATTTAAGATGCGTTTGTTTTTATGTTTCGCGCTAAATCATCGAGTTCCAAGTAAGTATGCTTAAATCCAGTTCTTTTATATATTTGACTAATAGTCCTTTTCTTTTAGGAATCCTTGGGTGACCATATCGGAAGAATAATATGAGTGGTAGTCACAGAGAGAGATGGTGCACAGGCCCAAAAATAAAAATTTGATCGATACCCAAGGCACGGGCTTCGAAAAAGTAAGTAGTGGCTACGGATAAGGTAAATAGTAGTTCTTGCCCATTGTCTGAAATAAAGATAAAACCTTTGCAGAATTATTCTCATCGAGAGTTTACGGGGAACATGAAAAGGAGGACGTTCACTGAGGTAATTTTTCAAATATCTTATGGTATATCATACAATCTTTTATTTCCAGGCCAACACATCAACAAATATATAGATTCACGCCACCCCTTCCCCATGGAGATTTCGTAGAAATCTCACTAAAAAAAAAAAAAAAATTCCGCCTACTCTTATGTTGACTATGGTTAAAAAATTATATAATATATTCTATAAAAAAAAATAAAAAAACATTTCAAAGCTCATTCTTCGTTTCATATTGTACTGATTACCTGATCTCATTCTTTACTTGGTTATCTGGCCTTATACTTCATTGACTATGACGTGAAATAAAATAAACCAAGCCAATTCTATAGAGCTATTTAATATATTAAACGGAGTGCACGTTAACGTGGATACCTTTACCAAAAAAAATATATAATATATCTTAGCCTAATAATGTCCCCTAATTTCCTAAAACAGAAGTTAATTTGAAATTTAATTAAATATAATACGAATAATTCAAAACTTAAGTCTACATTATATGAGAATATTACATTTTTATACTAAAATTATCCCAAGTTATCCGAAAGAGTATCCATCGCGGTTACGGACTAACTTAAGCGATGAATCGACACTATAATTTTTCAGTGAAGCTGATTGGATACCTTATTAGGGCGACCTTAAAAATTACTGTGGCAAAACTAGTCATCTCCAGTGTAATACGCTTTCAGATCCTTACCATGCCAGGTACCCGCGTTTTTAGCATAACTATCCTGCAATTCGTAGGTCCACGGTGATATTACTTTCGCTATTCGAAATGGGCCTATATATTTTGGAGCAAGCTTCGCATTAAAGTACTTCGGAGAGAGCGTAATTTCGTCTCCAGACCATATCATTAACTAAAACAGTTTCATTTCTTCTTCTAAGATTATATTTATGTCGAGCAGATTCCGAAGCTTTCATTAATCTTTGCCTAACATCTTTTATCACCTCTCCTAAAGCTATGGACCTTAATTCCGGATTATAAACATCACGACAATCAAGTTTCTTATGAGATTTTCCGTACAAAACCATTTCTCGACCAAAGTTTATAAAGAAAGGGGTCAATTTGGTAGCCTCATGCGTAGATGTTCGGATTGCACAGGCAATCTTTGCCAAATGCTGATCCCAAACTCTGTGGTTTTCTGAAACGTACGCCCTTAGCATCGACTTTATGACCTGATTAACTCTCTCTGTTGGGTTTGCTTGTGGATGATATAAGGCTGTGTATCTAGTTTCAATTCCATAAATATCACAGTTTTTTATACTCGCGGCTCTTAAACTGGGAACCATTATCGGAAATTAGGACTCTTGGTACGCCGAAAACTAAAAACACGTGATCCTCTAAGGCTCGAATTATTGACGTAGCTGATGCAGATCGTAAAGGGAACAACATGGGAAACTTGCTTAGCTGATCGACAATGGTAAGTATGTAGACGAAGCCGCGATTTGAACGGGGAAGAGGACCAACCAAGTCGATACACACACATTCCCAAGGCTTCTCCGCTACATTACGAGGAGCCATCAGTCCTATCGGTTTCTTTCGTTCAGGTTTAGTGGCTTGACAAATTTTACAATTTTTCACATAGGAGGCAACGTCTGCTCTCATCCTTGTCCAATAATATTCATTAGCGAGTCGAGCATAGGTCTTTTGAGCTCCGCTGTGACCTGAGGTAGGAATGTCATGGGCCTTGAGGAGAAGATCCTTCCTATTCGTTTTGGGAATTACCTGTTTCCAGGTTTCGGCCTCAATAGCTAAGGAAGGGTATTTTGGTTTGCAATGTTTCCACAAGATCCCATGTTCCTCTTTCCAATCTGGAAATTTAGACGGCTTTTTGCATACATCCTTGACCATCCTGACATACCACTTATCGGTTGTTACAGAGTGATTCACGCAATCTAACACAGGAACTGACCGCGATAACCAGTCGGGCAAAAGATGCTCCTTACCCTTGCGATGTATAATTGTAAAGTCGTATTGCTGAAGTTTCATAGCCCACCTGGCTAATCTACCAGTGGGATCCTTCAGATTGTGAAGCCAAATAAGCGACGCATGATCTGTTACGACTGTGAATGTGGATCCTTCAATGTATGGACGCAACTTGTCTATAGCCCATAGTACCGCCGAACACTCACGTTCGGTGATCGAATAGTTTCTTTCGCATCTCGTTAAAGAACGACTTAAATAAGCAACCACTCTTTCCTCCCCGTTTATATTTTGCGTCAGCACTGCTCCTACCCCGTACCCGGAGGCGTCCGTATGTATTATAAAAGGGTAGTTGAGATTAGGACAATTTAGAATAGGTGCTGAAACTAACTTTTCTTTTATTAAGCGGAAGGCTTTTTCGCATTCCGATGACCATAAGAATTTCTTTTTCTTCTTCAACAGATCGGTGATTGGCGCTATAATTCAGGAAAAACTTTGAACAAATCGGCGATACCAAGCCACGATTCCAATAAATCTCCGCACCTCAGACACAGTTTTTGGAGGTGAAATGTCAAGGATGCACTTCACCTTGTCAGGGTCGACTTGTAGTCCCTGTTCCCCTACAATATATCCCAAATACTTTAACTCTGGGCGGCAAAACTCACGCTTACTATAATTAATTACTAGTCCCCCTTGGTGTAACCTCTCTAGGACCTCGCCTAAAACTTGTATGTGCTCCTCAAAAGTCTGGGTGACAACGATGACGTCGTCGAGATATACAAATACGTGACCTTCTAAGCCTCCTGCCAAAACCTTATCTATTAAACGTTGCCACGTCGCCGGAGAATTACTGAGCCCAAAAGGCATCCTTTTAAATTGAAATAGGCCACGGTTAGGTACAGTGAAAGCTGTATAGTGCTGAGACTCTTTCCAATGGTACTTGCCAGAAGGCAGATTTGATGTCAAGTGAAGACAAGAATTTGGCATCGCGAGGGCTCTACGAAACCAGCCTCCAACATCTTACCCAGCTCAGAATTTATTACTTTTTGAATGGCTGGTGATATTGGGTAGTACCTTTGTTTAATTGGAGGTGAGTCGGTTCGGATGATGTGCTCCACTTTGTTGGTACATCCTAAATCCTTTCCCATTTTAGCTTCCGCAACGCTTATAAGTTGTGTCAATTCTTCGTGCTGAATATTTGTTAACTTGGAATGACTATGCAGTGCACTAATATTCAACGCGATGCCGTCGTCCTGAAACTTCCAAGAATTTGCTCTTAAATTTGTAGATATCCCCATATTCTGCCAAAAATCTGTTCCAAAGATAACGAATTGAGGAAGATCAGGAATAACTAAAGCTTCTATAACAGCAATCCGACCCTCCAGTTCTATTGGTATAGTTAACGTACTCAAGACATCGATCTTTTTCCCATCTGCTAGTATGACCGTCTCAGCTCTTGCTTCCTCTACTTTAAGCCCCAGTTTCCAAGAAATTCCCAACCAGGTTTACCAATAGTTGTTCGGGATGCACCTGAGTCCAGCAAGCCACAAATTTGAGTTCCAAAAATAGTCACTTTAAGATATGGACGCACATCACCCTTTACTTCCGAAAAGATATAGTCCACTAATGTGTTAAGTGCGTCATTACATCTATTAACTTTTGGTTTGAAATCAGGTGCGCAACTTTTACTACGGGCGGTTATTTGGAAATTGTCGGAGCTCGGTCCGCCCTTTATTGTCGAGCTCCACTCGCGTTTCCCGGGGTATGCCGGACCGGAATACGATCTGATTCGGAGGTTTGCCTATTTGAGCCCTGGTCATTGGATGGCTCCCTTTGTCTAAATGTGTCTCGCTGTACTCGACTATCTGTGCTATTTCTGCAATCGTTACACCTAGGTCGCGTAATTCCTGGAGCACCACACCCATTGCACCTTACATTGCGCCCTTGGTCCCGACAAAAACGAGCGAAATGACCGAGACGTCCGCATCGAAAGCATTTTGGATTGCTTCTTCGATTAGAGGTTAATTGCTGGTCCTGTATTGCAGCCATAGTAGGTCGGTCGACTGAGACGTATGCTAGGTCTGGCTCAAGCAACTGAGCGTTTCGTCTCGATGGTGGAGGTACATAAGCTTCAACCAAGGTTCGGATAGATTCTAATCGACGTCCTAACTCAACTAACTCTGATACTGTTTTGACTTCAACTAACCCTAATTGAGTCTGGTAAAATGGGTTGATGTTGCGCTTTAATATTCGGAGCTGCTGGGCTTCAGTTAGAGGATCAGATAACCGCGAAAACATGCTCATCATAACCGCTACATACATCCCGATCGACTCGTCCCTGCCCTGCGTTCGCCTTTTTATTTCTTCGATTAATCGGTCATTATAGTCGTATGGGAGGAATTCCTTTTTCAAATCTCTGACTAAGTCACGCCAGGTTTGAGATTTGGACTTGTTCGCCCTATACCAAATTAAGGCTCGGCCTGTGAATAAGTCTAGCGCAGATTGAAACAACTGTTTTTCACTTATACCCCGGGCTTCGGACAACTCGTTCACGCGTTCCAAAAACGAGTTCAGGGACTGATTATGCTCACCCGAAAACTTCACCTCCCATTTATGTAAGGGAACTCGCGGATATGTCGTGTTAACGAATATACTTGATGTGGATGCGTCACCGGTATCATCCGAAGAATCGTCTTCGTCATTCTTGCCACAGGACTTTACTTTAAGTGAAACTAAAAGTGAAAGTAGTTTCGACCGAATTTTAGCCTTTTCGTCTTTTTGTTCCTCCGATTCTGGCTTTGTTTTATCTAGCCTCCTCAAAGACCACTCAATCTTTGAAGATATATTCTTATACTCGCAGCTCGAAAAATCCCCATTAAGGGGGTCTTACTATGTAATACCTCATTTCCGAGCGCTATATTCAAAAATTGATTACTAGAAAACTACAAATTATTTCGGGAAGCAGTTTTTTGTAATGTTATCATTCATTATTGAACTTTACATAGTTTTTTTGGTTTTACATAAAAATGACGTATGTGACCGCTACACGTCCTTCACTGCGTCCTCGTCAAAAGTGTCCAGGGCGATTTTGGCCGATCAGATAATCTGAAACCAAAAAACCTTTAACATTTATTTTTCTCATCCCCTTGGCTATGGATAGACACGAGCTTTTTCAAAAATTCACAAGATTCTTATAGTAATAGAATTTTGAAAAAAAAAATTTTTTTTGGCACTTTTTTTTCTGCTATTCAAGGCTGTTAAAAATTTTTGGACAAGAATTTCAAAAAAACTCATGTCTATCTTTTGCGACATGTTTTCTGATAATAAAAATGTTCAGTATGACAAGATCGGTCAGGTAGTTTTTTCGAAAACGTTCACCCCACCTCTAAAGAGACGACTTTCGGAAAAACACGTTTAAAGATTGACAAGATTGAGCAGAAACGCGAAAAACGACCGCGCATGACCGTGAAATGCTCTGTCACTGCCAAACGAGCCCGTCGACAGTTAAATCCTTTTACCAGCGTATTTCTAACACTATTTAGATGAAAAAAATGTAAAAAAAATCGATTTTTTGAAACTGTTACATAGTGAGACTCCCTTAAAAACGTCAAGGAGCATGCTAACTTCTACTTTTTTATTTAATGCCTCTATATCTTCGGAAAACTTGAAAGGGTAAAAATCTGCGATAAGTTTTGTTCCGTCCTTCTCTACTTTAAGAGCTTCCCTCAAACTAACACGCATATCATCTACTTTTCCGATTGGTAATCCCCTTACCGAGAGCTCGTATGAAATTTCCTCTTTATTTAACCTATTAACCCGATTTCAGAGTCTCTTGAGAAGGAAAAAAAAATATATCGAAGGGAAGCCTATAAAAAAAATTAAAAAGAAATTCCCTAAACAATTCAATATTGAATCTCAAGTTTTACTCCACAAAATTATATTTAGATCAACCAATAAGTAATAAAGGATCACCACGAAATGAGTACAACGATGACATGTGAAAATCGGAAAAATCTATCTATTCGTCCGTATATTAGTATCACTAATACAAGTCTAATATATAAGCAACAAGACGTATTTATTGATCTACCTTGGCATATAAATTCATAAAAATATAGACACTTCCAAACAGATCAATAGAATTAGTATAAACAATTTCACTTTATTTCCTGCAAATGGAAGCCAAATACTCAGAAATACTCAAAAAAAATATACAACGTCAACAAAAAAAATGTAAACAATCAAGGAATTAGCTAAGAGAAGAGCTGAGGTTATCCGGCGTGAACGTAAACAAAAACAGCTGTGCCTTGTAATTGATTTGCACAAAATAATTCTCCATCAACATTAGCGCTATCAACAAATTACGTTCATTGCAATAAATGTGAGAATTCATCCAACAGAAACTAGGTCAGACAGTGAGGTAGGTCAGTTATTAGTTTGCATAGCAATCCAAACTGTATTATCGAAAATTCATCATCATTCGCTATACCCCTCTTAAATGAATTCTCTTATCGGTTTATCAGCTTCCAATTTTAACAAGATGAACAATAGTATTAAAGCAAAACGACGCTGTGCAAACGTGCTCGCTGTAGTGTATTTTCGTTGCTGTGTTATATTTTTGACGCAATCGGATCAGAAATATTCAAATATTAACCAAATAAAACAGTGATGTGAAAAAATAAAGTGAAAAATTGCAAATAAGAATAAAAGTTAATTGAAAACAAAATCATCCAAAATTGTGCGAAATTTTGAAAATGTGTGAAAATCAAATAAAAAAAATTTTATTCGTTGTGATATAAATATTATGTGATGCCTGGAAATAAGGGATTATTGTTCGAAAGGAATCAGGTAAGATTTAAACATTTATTGTATGCATATTTATTATATTCATTTAAGAAAATTTAATTTATAAACTTGCTCAAAAAAAAAAAAAATGAAATAAAATAAGAAAAATGTTTGATAAAAGCGCTGCTTTGCCCGAACATATGCCTGCACATATAAATATTCAACGTTCGACTGTCGTTACGATGTTTGGATACAAAGTTGCGTCAACATCCAAAGCATAATTCTGCTGTTGACATTTCAAAATTGAAATTTTAAAATTTTGTTCAAATTTTATAATTTTGTAATGTTGTTTAAGGCGTTTAGGCCCCACGTTGGGGGCCAAATTTGTTACGCACTTTTACCTGGGCGTAATTGTACCCCGACTAGCGCTGGAGAAGGGTTAGGGTAAACGCCGGACCTTTACGCCTGTTGGACGCCACGTGGTTTTCGAGTCCACGAACTCACGAAGCAAAAGAATCTCGTAACTCAAGAAAATAATTAATTATATATTTACAAATTTAACACAAGGAGAGAAAATCAATATGAATTAAAAAAAACTAAATGACCATTTAAAACGACGAGACAAAGCAGCGCGAGGAATTAAGAAAAATAACCAAATTGAGATAAAGATTAATTAAAAACCTGCTATGGTACTTATCTTTGTTTCCTTCCCCTTTCTTTGTTTTTGATGATCCCAACTTATTTAATCCATCCTCGCCGATCCAGATCACTTCCTCTCTAAACTTCCTTTCTGCACTTCTTTTCCTTCCAAAATTGTATAGTTTTTCCTCTCAAATTCACTCCTCTGTTCGCCTCAAAACACCAAAAAGGGAAATACTCCTTCTGCACGGCACTAATCTGATACTTCCAGCATAATTTAAATTCAAAATGATTTTTATTTTCACTTCTCTGACGTGACGTGACGCGTACTTAGATAACTTCAAACAAACTCAGCTACCCGGTTCACATACCAAAGCCTTTTATTGAAAAAGCGTCACTATCTGCACTTCCGCCCAGTATTTTGGCATATTGTCGGTTCAAATTCGATTAAGTTATTTTTCCAATTTTGTTTCTAAAATCTTCTTTGAAATTCGTAGATCATTTTTACGTGATCGGAAAAATTATTAAAATTCGCTTTTCGTTTAAATTTGCAAATGATGTTTGTTATGCCAGCTCGGCTCACGTGTTTACAAAATTTTATCCTGTGGGATATCTCATCCGGGATTTCTTTTCAATATTTGCTTTGGGTTACGAATAGCTCATAGCAGTATATGTCGTTTTCGGGTGCATGAAGTTATCCGCAAAAATCGGTCGGGAGAGTGTTTATGTTTCAAGCTATGTTTCGGTGTTATTGTGACTGTCTAGAGGCGTAGAAAAGGGGGGAAACTGGACAGGTGAGTATTAAATTAGTTTTTCTTTGTCTATTTGTTTGGATTATTGAAGATAAATACCATTTCCTATCTTCCCCTTTTAGGATGTTGAATCGACTGCTCGCGCTACCTTGCTTGCCTTACATCATCTTTACAGCTTCAGTAAGTATTTCATTTGAATTTTTACGTATTTCAGAGTGAACCTAAAGCAAAACTTAATAAAAATTAATCTTACAAACTAACTTAATTCTAGTTCCAGGCCGATGACGAGTCCAGGTAGTTCGTTTGATGTGGAGATTATCAACGATTCTTTAAGATGCGTTTGTTTTTATGTTTCGCGCTAAATCATCGAGTTCCAAGTAAGTATGCTTAAATCCAGTTCTTTAATATATTTGACTAATAGTCCTTTTCTTTTAGGAATCCTTGGGTGAGCATATCGGAAGAATAATATGAGTGGTAGTCACAGAGAGAGATGGTGCACAGGCCCAAAAATAAAAATTTTATCGATACCCAAGGCACGAGCTTCGAAAAAGTAAGTAGTGGCTACGGAAAAGGTAAATAGTAGTTCTTGCCCATTGTCTGAAATAAAGATAAAACCTTTGCAGAATTATTCTCATCGAGAGTTTACGGGGAACATGAAAAGAAGGACGTTCACTGAGGTAATTTTTCAAATATCTTATGGTATATCATACAATCTTTTATTTCCAGGCCACCACATCAACAAATATATAGATTCACGCCGTAACAACTAGAGCAAATAACTTAAGGGATTTATATGTTTTTACTGCTCCAATTACAGCGCTACCGATTTGATATACTGTTAAGTATTTGTATTATGGTATAAATATTAAAAATTATGTATGCCTTTCCCTCATCGATTAAGAAAATAACTCCTTTTTTATCGCCTTGTTTATATCCTTCCAGAAATAATTTTTTTTAGCAAGTTATTGAATTAAAATAATTTTAACGTAGCTGAGGACTCGACGGACTAATTAAGAGAGTTATTTTCAATCACAAATGTCCACAGTTGTTAACCGACATCCCAAAAACAAAGAGGTTTTAAGTTCGACGCGTATTTTTTTTTATTTTTTATGTCTGACCGGGCATAACTTCGTAACGCGTCGACCGATTTAGATGATTCTTTTTTTTTATGGGTAGAGTATGTTCACCGATTGGTACCATGTCAAAAAATTTTTGGTAGGGTGGGGGTGAAACCTAACTTTGTAACGCGTGGTCCGATTTGAATGGTTCTTTTTTTGTTGTACAGAGTATGATCCCCCATTGCTAATAGGAGAAAAAAAATTGGCTTAGGTTGGGGGAGGGTGGGAGGGGTAGTCTAACTTTTTAACGCGTGGACCGATTTGGATAATTCTTTTTCTATTGGGTAGAATATGATGCTTGGTTGATATTACAAGAAAACAAATGTTGCTGGGATGGGGGGAGGGTGGAACCTAACTTTGTAACACTTTATCCGATTTGGATGGTTCTTTTGCTGTTGTATAGAGTGTGATCACCCATTGCTAATAAAAGAATAAGTTGGCCCAAGGTGGGGGGGTTGGGCGAGGGGAGAAGTAGTCTAACTTCGTAACGCGTGGACCGATTTGGATATTTCTTTTTCTTTTGGGTAGAGTATGCTCCCTGGTTGATACCACGAGAAAAAAAAATTGTTGGGGTGGGAGAAGGGTGTGGAACCTAACTTTGTAACGCGTGGACCGATTTGGATGGTTCTTTTGCAGTTATATAGAGTGTGATCCCCCATTGCTAATAGGAGAATAATTTGGTCCTATGTTGGGGGTGGGGGAGGGGGAGGGGTAGTAACTTCGTAACGCGTGGACCGATTTCGATGATTCCTTTTCTGTTCGGTAGAGTATGTTCCTTGATTGATACCATGAGAAAAAAAATTCAGTGGAATGGGGGTGGGGTAGGGGGTTATAACTAACTTTTAACGCGTGGACTGATTTGGATGGTTCTTTCTTCGTTGTATAGAGTCGAAGACACTAAAAAGTGAAAAATAAAATAGTTTTTACAAAAAAGTTGAACCGACTTCACAAAAAGCGCTAAAAAGCATAAAATAATTTTTAATTTTATATCTATTACGGCATTTTGAAGTCGGTGCAAATTAAACGAATAAAACAACTACAGAACCACAGCTTACGGGATCATAAGAAATGACGATTAAATATTTTTGTTGTAGTTGTTTGGTTTGTTTGATTTGCACCGACTTCGAAATGTCGTAATAGATATAAAATTATTTTATGCCTTTTAGCGCATTTTGTGAAGTCGGTTGAAATTTTTTTTTTTAAACTATTTTCACTTTACTGATTATTTCGTTTCAAAATTTTCTTTATAATACAACGTTTCACTTTAATTATTTACACATCACTTCACTGGTTATAATGCAACTAACTATTCGCAGTATAACATAAACATTTCGCAGTCTAAATCACCACTAAACTAACCAGGTGTTATGGTCGCTGTGAAAATCTGTTGTGGCATAAGCTGCGTTCCATTGGGCCATGCAGAGTACTCCGGCGTACACCCAACTACGCTCAGCTACCCTAGATTATAGGTTGGTGTAGTTTGGAAGTGTAGTTACGCAGAGTTTTTCCGCTAGGGTTTTTGTGCTTTAAAAGCTCTCAATAGGTGGCTTTTTCGTAGTTTTCATTTTTCACAAAAATTAAAACTGTTTAAAAAGAAGTATCGGCTTCCCGTAAATATCAAAGACGTTAAAACTTTTTGCAAAATTACTGCACTTATCGCATAACATCATATTTTTCACAGCACATCAAAAATCTGCAAGTACAATTTATGAAATGCCAAACTTGACAGCGGCTCGAAGTAGTCGGGTAAAGAAAAAGCGTTCCATTGGGGAAGTACGCCGGAGTACTCTTCATGGCCCGCAGCTATAGACAATTCCAGCAAATAAAAATTAAAATATTTTGCCAGCGCCATCTTTTGCAATATTTAATGCACACAGAAAATCGCCTTGCATAATTAAATTAGTTGTCCACCTCACGCATAGATGGATTGAACCGAATTATTTAATTTTCTGAACTCGCCTACGCGATCTGTAAAATTCTCTTGAAAGTTTAATTTTAACACACAAAGAAATTGAGTTTAACGGCATGCATTTGTCCAGCAACGCTTTGTTAAGAAATACATTCCAAAACATCTGATGAAAACTAGTTCTATCTGGATCATCTGGAAACCAGCTGAGCGTGACGCGATCATAAGACAGTGTGTAATTAGACTTCGGATGGACAAGTGAAGATTTTAAGTCATCAAGGAAGCGGTAGCAAATTTTTAATCCGCGTGGTTAGCGGAAAAGAATTTTAATTTTAAAATAGTAAAGTTTCGCGATTAAAGAAAATACCATAAATTGTGAATGATTGCTTTAGAGGTAAATTTTAATGAAGTCAACAAAACAAAATTGGGTCGAATTTCGACGACTTTACTGGAGAAGCCGGTTCAACGGTGGTATGCTGGAGGATTTTTTTTTTAAATATAACCTAAGGAAATTGTAGGATGAATTAAATGGGACGCCAATTACCCCATTATGTGTGCTCAAGAAGGAAACCAAGGAGAGAAATTTCAAAAAAGTTATATTTAATTTTTCCCCCCGACATGAATAAGATATCAATAAAACAAATGAGGTGAGTTCGTTCCAGTTATATGCATGTAAACACATTGGTTTTTCTTATATCGGTGACAATTTATGCAAATAACTACGGAGCCCCGTTTATGGAACTGGAAAAATTGTTAGGAGATAGACTATCATTTAAGGCTTGCAACCGAAGTCCAGTTAGTGACGTGAATTTTTTCTTGTAACAGGGTAAATAAAATATGAGCATGGGCGTGTAAACGGAGCAATAGTATGAAGTGAACATTTTGATATAGACTATTAGTAGATTACGCAGATAAAGTTTGTTATGTGAGCTTGACAAATGGGCTAACCATATTAACCAAATGCAAATATTCTCAAAACATTGACAGCCAATGCACCAACCTTAATGCTGGTAAGGAAAGCATCCACGACGTGGAAACATATTCTGACGGACGGCAACGTAAGTATGGCAGACCAGTACAAAAAAATGAAGACGCCAACTCCTAGGAGGTGTCAACATTTTAGAGAGGGAGAAAAAATCAGGGTTCGAGAGATTTGTTGAGACGATCAACTTTCTTTTTTGTGATAGTCAGTCTTGATGAAAAGACGTGCGGATAAAAAAATCCATAGTCAAGTGAATATTAACCGGCAAGCAGTATTTTTTAAGGATAAAATTTATGAGTAAAAAGTGTTGAAAACAACCTAGTAATCGGAGTGATTTTCGGTAATGGATGGGGTTTGCTGCGGCCAAAAGTCCGGAAGAAGGTGAAGAAACGTGAAGATCCCCATGGAATCTTGTTGGCTGACTTTATAAGGTAGAAAGTCTATAAAAATGTTTTTGCTGGTGGTTGCAACGTGGTTTCATCACACCCAGCCTTACCCAGCAATATCAACGATATTTTGGTAAAGGTTTGAATTGTTTTTTTTATGTATTATTATATATAATTTGAATAAGTGTACAGGTCACTTTCGTTTTGAATTAAGCGTTAACCTGATTGGATTATATAATACGTTATATTATTGGGTGGAAATTATATCGGCAACTGAAAATATACACTCGTTGCCTATATTTTCATGACTGAAATTTGGCATCCAAAAAAATTTAAAAACAATTTTTTTTTCTTGAACGATAGAATGTGAAATTTCCTGTTCTGGAAAGGGTCAATTCATTTTGGATGACGATTATATCAAGCAACAAGTTATCTTATCGCCGATTACTCTGTCTATTTTATACTGATTAGAGTGAATTACTTAATAAAGGAATATAAAAATCTTCTTGACTAATATGTTACTTAAATTTGTTTCTTTTTTTTCTAAATTACAGCTATAGTTAATAAGTTCACTCGCAATTAAGAACGTGTAGTTAGCGTTACAAATGTACTTTCAAGTAACCCTCCGACGCCTACTACACATTAAGTTTATAAATATTATTTTGATTATGTAGCTTCAGTTGTTCGAATCTATGGAATAATTGCAATATACCTTTTAAATTGCCTGGTTAGATCGGGTCAACAATGTAATAATAATTTTCGAACACTAGAATATTAAGCTGTTATTATTTAGACATTTCTGTTTTAAAGATTAGTTTTGATGTGCATACCGACGGGTTACCGTCCATACCCTATTAATAAAATTTTGAAGTTTCGGGTTGTAATACTCCGTAAAATTAAACCCCTTTGTAAGTGTTAAGTGACCTATTAAATATTGTTGTCATTTAGGCGGACACGGAAATAATTACCGCTCATGAGATTAACAAATCATGGTTGAATGAATTACTTTAATTACCATTCCACGAACATCTAGTTAGGGGACTGTTGTAATGAACTTACTTAAAAGAAATAACTTCAGAGCGATCTCCGTGAGGATCCGTAACCAATTGGGTGTAATCGTTTCGCTTCTAATTCTCACCTAAAGGTTCCTGAATTGTTAATATTCTTCAAACTAAATTTAACAATAATTAAATTTACAAACTAAATTATTATTTTTGATCTAAATAATGTGATGATATATTTGGGATCTATTTTCTATGGCAGTTTTTTTTTAATTATTTCTTTACGTTAATATTATTAGGCAAAGACTGGCAAAATTACGTCAATGCGTTGTTAGGAAAGCAATAGTGAATTGTTTGTTTTTGTAGGCCTGCGTGGGGGAGAGAAGGGTCACAATTTTAAATTCAGTCTGGTATCGACAGAGTCTCCACCTCCAGTGAAGTGGTCGACGGTCTAAGCAACAGCATATGACGTGCGCCTGCGGTCATGAAGGGTTTAATCTAAATTCTAAATTCTAAAATTTGGGTGAAGTTTGATAGTCGTTTGAGTGGTTTGCGCAATTCTAACGTCTGTTTGAATGCTAATATTTGCTTGAAAATATAAGACTTACTTTGAATTCCTTATCTGCGCTTAGCATATCCTTTGTTTGAATTTAGATTATACATTTTTTTTACCATCTGCTGTTGATGATGCAGCGGTAGACTTTAACCTTCCTCCTCCCTCGACGCTCTGCTTCTCTAACTTCTAGTACCGGACAACTGTCCGAGAGGTAAGGGACTATGTCGTATCCAGGGCATAGTCATAGGATGGGGAGGGTTAGCCCAATAGCCTCATAACAGCTGGAGGCTGAGGTTGCTTCACGTCAGGAACATAATATCGATTTTCTTTTATGCCTTTTTTGTATCCCCTTTTTATCTTTGTGCGTTCCTTTTTTTTTGTCTTCAGTCTCTAAGGACTTAAGAATGCTCGCAAATTATGTTCGGGCGAGCGTACCGAGGAGTGTGAGGCAAGAACTCACCCCAATCCGACGAGCGTAGCACGGCTCGCTAGGTGGGCCCCTCACTTCCTCGGTCATCGGACAGAGCCTGCACGGCTATAACTACGCTCACTCTGGTAGCTCCTGTAACCTTCCCATTTGTGAGCTACGACTAGGTTGTGACGCACAACTTAGTGTTGCTCACAATCCTCCATCCAATCCATGTCCGCATGCAGCCATCTGTTGGTTGCCGGTGAACATGGATTTCCCACATATACCGATAACAAAATGGCGCCCAACGTTTGTGCGTAGTCCTGCTTAAAAGACTGAGAAAGGAACCAACCTTCCTTTTTCCAGTAGGCACAATCTGAAGGAGACTTTACGTCTACCTATATGCTTCGGCCGGTCTTCGAACCATTCCACAAGTGGATAAATGAATTCATATTCCGCAAGGCTTCAACGCCACCCTTTTCCACTCCCCCTAGAGCACATTCCTTCACGGATAGCTCTACCATAATACTTCTTCAACCTTCCTGGACCGAACGGACTTTTTGGTATTTATATGCTACCTAGTTGCCTTCACGACCTGTCTCAAATTTTTTGTTCTTTCTTTCCCTATCCCTCATCGACTAGAGGTTGACAGTGCGATGGATGAATCCAGGTCAGTGCCCTACGAAGTTGGAGCACTCCAGAGAGTTATATCCTTTGGCTATGATGTTAGCCAATGGAATGTCTCTGGAGATCGTTTCCAAATTTCGGAGCAACCATCTGTTCCTGGATCCCTCTCCTTGGGCTGGCAATCCGAGTCGATTGATTCCCATCCTGATAGTCAGTCTTATTCAAAGGACGATCGACTCGAGTGTTCAGACTACTCGGGAGTCTACGAGCGTTGGCTTGATAGCTAGTGATCTTGTCCGGAATAGTTCTGTGCGCTCATAGTAGTCGGTCGAAATTCGGGTAAGTGTCTGGCTTACGACTTTATCCTTTTCCTAACTAATTCCTTACCATGTGTTCCTGGCGAGGAAGCACCTCTACAGCAGTGTCCGGATAACAAGGAGAGAGCGGGTCGAGGAGGACGACAACTGTTGACCCTTATATTTATAAACTACTTCTCAAATAAATATTTTCTTTTGTTTTTTTTTTTTGCAAATTATTCTTCACCATTTTGGATTTCTGTTGTGTTTGGCTAGCTCAGTATCCACCAAACTCCATTCAGATTGATTGAGTTGGGTTCAAGCCCCAACATTTTTTTTTCTATTTGTGGATACCGAATAAAAGCGAAATCCTTTTCTTGAATTGCTATATATTTTCCCTTTGCTTGTTTTATAGGTTTAAAATAACGAAAAATTTAAGAAAACTTATCTTGTTTTCTGTTTTGCGGCTCCTCGATATGGAGTAAAGAAATTTTCCATTCCCGTATTTTGAACTATTAAGGCTGTGAGCCGCTCCACACCTGGGTATTCACCGCAACCTCTTTAAAATTGTTTTAAGAGCGCGACTTGCAGCTATTTGACTTAAATTTTTTTTATTTTTAAAATGTTTCGGTCGCCACCAGAACAGGCAGCGGCCCTGGCGTCCACTTCACCAGTGTGTACGGTGTGCCAGGGCACTGATTTCAGTCCCAGTACTATGCCAGTGATTACCCCCTGCTCACACACCTTCCATAAAAAGTGTTTGGCACAATGGTTGGAGCGACAACCCAGCTGTCCGATATGTCGGCGAGAGTGTTCGTTAGCGGAGGCTAGAACATATAACCCTAGCAGTGGAGTTATCCCACGCACGAATACCCTAGGCGTGGTAACGAGATCGCAGGCTAACCAGCGACCTCAAACTCCAGCAGTATCGCCAACCCAGCCGCACGACAGAACGCAGACATTAGAACTGCCACAGCCTAGAACACAGGAGTCTAGCCCAGGAGGACAAGCGAGCCCTCAAGTGTCATATAATGTACAGGCCCTGCTGGCTGGTCTACGAGGAGAGTTATCTGACTTGATAACCCGACAGATCAGTCAGCAGATGCAGAATATACACCTGCAACCTGAGGCCCCAGCAACCGGTTATAGACCACCAAACCAGAGACAAGCCCGTTTCGGTGATGCTCATATACACCGGCAAAACACTCCGCGGTACCAAAGAAGGTCACCTAGTCCCATGAGGCACTGGCATTTAACCTACAACGGGGACAATTCGAAGTTGCGGGCCGAAGAATTTATTTTTCGATCGGAAGTTATGGCACGAAATACCTTGGCCGGGGATTATAATCTGATGGCCGAAAACTTCTCCACCCTCCTGAAAGACAAACCCCTACTGGCAGTATCTCAGATACCATCCTGAGCCCAGGTGAGAAGACCTGAAGCTGTCTTTTAGTAGGGACTGGACGCCGCCAGTGCATGACTCCGATGCACTTCGACAGATGCTCTCTCGAAGACAACACCCAGGAGAACCGTTCCAGCTTTATCTACAGGATTTATGGTCCCTCAGACAGAGACTCCGACTACCACTGCTGGAGTCGGAATTCGTGGAAATTGTCAAGGATAATTTATTGCCTGCTACCCAGCAGAAAATATGTCTCCACCCTGCATACAGCATTGCCC
The DNA here is from genome assembly GCA_964036015.1 of Leptarthrus brevirostris. Classification (NCBI taxonomy): domain Eukaryota; kingdom Metazoa; phylum Arthropoda; class Insecta; order Diptera; family Asilidae; genus Leptarthrus; species Leptarthrus brevirostris. Next base: position 54,768,363 of record OZ038375.1, read on the forward strand.
AACTATAAGCCATAGTCATGCCCATAGAAGGAGTCTTTCATAGGACAAGAGCTATGAGGCATCACAACGTCAGAAGGCTGGAGGAGGTAAACATAGTAACACCTACAAGTTGGCAGACAGACCAGCCTGTTACGACCCTAGGCAACGAGATGGTCAGTACAGCTTCGCAGGCTGAAGAATGGTCGAAGATAGCTCACGAAAACCCTTGTTGGAACTGTGGTGAAGCTGGACATTGGCATCGACAATGTCCAATTCCAAACACTGGCGTCTACTGCTATGGATGCGGATTGCGAGACGTTTACATAAATAATTATCAGACCTGCAGTCGAAAAAAACAGCGGAGAGGCGGGAACAACGCCACCAGTTCTCGCCGGAACCAGCCAACAGCCAGCTCGAATCGCCGAGCAATAGACCAACAGTAGAAACCTCGACGGGTGATGTAAATACCCCTGATACGACCATAACGACTTCGACAGAGACTTCAACTGTGGGACGAATGATGATAACGCCGCGAGATACTCCAACACCGAGAACATCTAGAGTGACTTCCCGCAAGCCTTATCATATTCGTCTCCTAGAATATCAAGTCGCCAGAGAGCGCATTTTCTCAGAGCTTGTCGAGAGTATTATCCCTGCCTCAATTCAAACAATAAGACCTAAGCCTAAGCTAACCTAAATACCATGAATCATTCAATATACCTTCCCATAAGGTTTCAGAAGATCTATCCACCTATGCTGCGTACGTCAGTTCTCGCCGTAACGACTCCTTAAACTACTTTCGTTCCTAACCCCCTTGATTTCCCTATTTCTGACTTCCCCTCTATTGCACCCGCGGTTTCCGATCATGATCCTCTCCCCAACAGCTTGTCGGTCTATTACCAGAACGTAAGAGGACGTACAAAAACAACAAATATTTTCCTTAATTCTCACAAATTCCCGCACGATATCTTTGCCTTAACTGAAACCAATCTAACACCAGGAATTCTCGACAACGAACTATTCCCTCCAAACTTTACCATTTTCCGTGTTGACGGTTGTATAGGCACCAATGATCCACCAGGTCGCGGGGTTCTCATAGCTGCTCACAACCGTTATGATGCCACCCTGCTAAAGACCTCCGACTCTACAATATCAGAATTTGTAAGTATAAAAATAGCACTAAATACATAAGTGCCTTCTGTACATCCTCTGTTGTTACATTCGTCTCTCTCAGCCACTAGACGCCTACGAGCCCATAATCGTAGCGATCGATACCCTGCTTGAGAACGCGTCCGATGAATTTATTTTATTGGGTGACTTTAACCTCCCCCGTATCCAATGGTCATTGTCCGAGGACTGTTCTCACTTTGTCCCCCTTAACGCATCTTCGGCCAAAGAAGCCTTCTTTACCGATCAGCTCTCCGTTTCAGGTCTCCTTCAAGTAAGCGGAGTCAGGAACTTCCTGGACAGACAATTAGACTTAATCTTTTCTTCAGACCCAGTTAACTCGGCTGTCGCAGAAAGCAACCATCTTCTCTCCTTCCTCGACCGTCACCATCCTCCTTTGTTCCTCGTTTTCTCCTACGAGCACCCTCATGCCGTTTCAGGCTCCGAGTCTTCTTTATCCTTCAATTTTCGTAAAGGCGACTTTGACAAATTAAATCACTTGCTCCTCAACTCTAATATTGGGGATATCCCTAACATCTCCCAGTTGACGTTGCTTTAGAGGCGTTCTATTCGGAAATACACGCTTGTCTTACAAAATCTATCCCTCTTCTTCCTCGTAAAAACTATTCCTCATCCCCCGTATGGTACGACAAAGAATTACGCTCTCTTCGCAACAGGAGAAATAAACGTTGGCAAACTTTTCTTCTAACCCAGACTGAGTCTGACTATTCTTCCTACCTATCTGCTTATACCTCTTTTTCTGAACGTTCTGATATCCTCTACTATGAGTACTTCCAACGGATGGAAACTAGCCTCATATCCGACCCCAAGCGTTTTTATAGCTTTATTAATTCTAAGAAGAAATCCAATGGTTACCCTTCCACCCTAAAGCTCGAGAATATCTCTTCATCTGATCCTAAGGTTATCGCTAACCTCTTTGCACACTTCTTCAGTAAATCTTTCAGCGACAATTCTCTACAACCCGACCTTAACTATTTTGCATTCATGGATAAATGCACTCAAACGTCGTTTTCATCTTTTGACCCTGATCCTGAACTAATCGCCGCCAGTATTAATAGGCTTGAGGACGACTTTCACCCAGGTCCTGATGGCATTCCGGCCATCGTTCTGAAAAAGTGTGCCATCCATGTAGTCCAACCCCTTACTTTGCTTTTTTGTCTCTCGGTCACTCAAGGGGTTTTCCCTCAATTATGGAAAAATTCGTATATTATTCCCATCTTCAAAAAAGGTTGCAAGAACGATGTGTCCAACTACAGACCCATCGCTAAATTATCATCCATACCTAAACTATTCGAAAAATTGGTCTATGATTCCATGTTCTTCCACTGTAAGTCTATTTTCTCACTCTCCCAGCATGGCTTCCTCAAAGGTAGATCTACAACCACTAACCTTACTGACTTCGTCTCCAAAACCCTATGTGCCCTGGAAAACGGTAAAGATGTTGATGTTATCGCCACCGATTTTAGTAAAGCCTTCGACAAGATCTCCCATAACGTTATCTTGTTCAAACTTGATCGCCTAGGCTTCCCTCCCAGATTCATCTCCTGGATTCGATCCTACCTCAACAACCGTCAGTACAATATTCTTTTCAGTTCATCCATTTCTAACCCTATTGTCGCTCGTTCCGGCGTCCCTCAGGGCAGCCACCTAGGTCCATTGCTTTTTATCCTCACAATAAATGATGTTGAATGTGTCATCAAACACTCAGAGTTGTCCATTTATGCCGATGACATGAAAATAATCAAACATATCTCCTCCACTGCCGACTCTCTTCTCCTGCAAGAAGACCTCGATTCATTCATCATATGGTGCATGAAAAACTTTCTAGAGCTCAATGTCTCCAAATGCCAGTCCATCTCTTATTACCGCAAGCGTCTTACCTCCACCTCGAGAATCTACATGTTAACCAACGTACCAGTCCCTATCGTTACGTCTTTGTGTGACCTAGGAATAATCTGTGATAGCGAACTCAATTTCCGTTTCCATATTGATAGCATAATTAACAGAGCTAACTCCGCACTAGGGTTTGTGAAGCGCTGGTCTAGAGAGTTCTCCAATCCTTATGTTTCCAAATCTCTCTATATTTCCTTCGTTAGACCTCTCCTTGAATATGCCAGCCAGGTATGGTCACCTACGCAAACAACCCACATTAACAGAATTGAATCTGTCCAGCGTAGGTTCATTTGCTTCGCTCTACGTGATCTTAAGTGGGTAGACAGATTCAACCTTCCACCTTATGAAAACTGTCTGAAACTGATAGACTTACAACCTCTAAGCACACGTCGTGATGTTTCCGACATTCTCTTCATTTATCAATTATTAACTGGTGCCATAGACTGCCCCTCAATCCTGCAATCTTTACCCATCTATACCAATCCCCGTAACCTTAGGTCCACTCCCCTTTTCCGACTCGACCGCCATCGCACAAACTACGGTCAAAGCGAGCCAATTACCAGGATGTTACGAAAAGTCAACGACCTTTCCTCTTTTGACTTCCATCTGAGTAAATCATCACTCCACAAGGCCTTATATCTTGACCCCGCCCATCTTGATCCTGATCGCCTACTTTAATTCTTCTTCCTTACGCCTTCTGCCAATATATACTGTATTTATAGCTCATATTGTAGCTCCTGCTTTTTATTTATTGTAGTTTGTAGAATTAGTAGTAATTTATAGCTTGTATTTTATTTTTTTATTTTTTTTATGCAATAGCTTGTATTAAGCTTAAATAAATAAATAAGCGATCCACTAAGAGGCTTCGCGAATTCTGGAAAAGAGTGAAAGCTGACAGACGCCGACTAGTCTCAGGTATATCATCAATATCACACGACATAAGGCCTTATGCTCGTGTGAAAGTACTGGGGCAAGAAATCAACGGGTTGTTAAACAGTGGAGGGAGCGTGAGTTGTCTGGGAGAACAAGCAGCCCGAAAGCTCCTTCAAGAAGGCCAAATGACATATAAGAAGTACGCAACTTCCGTCAAAACAGCAGATGGAACCTCACAGCAGGTATGCGGTCATTTGGATGCTGATGTAGAGTATCGTGAAAGCAGACATATTATTAGGTTATATGTCATACCGAGTCTGTCACAAGACCTATATCTGGGCGTATATTTCTGGAGAGCTTTCCAGCTGGCCCCAGACATCATCAGCTCTCTCAAGCCGTCACCCGTTGAAAACAACACCCACTGGCTGTCAGGGGAAGCTCATCTGGAACTAGTGAAGAGTTTTTTCCCTCATATGCAAAGCAAGGCTTAGGGAAAACCCCTTTGTTGGAACATGTTATCGACGTGGGAGAGGCCACTCCAATTAAACAGGGTCACTACCCGGTATCTCCAGCAGTACAGGCACTGATGGACGAAGAGCTAGCACGTATGAAGAGTCTAGGCGTCATCGAGGAAAGTCAAAGTGCCTGGAGCTCCCCAGTGGTACTTGTCAGGAAGCCCGGAAAGGTCCGACTATGTTTCGACGCGAGGAAAGTCAATGCGGTGACGAAAAAGGATGCGTATCCCCTTCCTCACATTGACAGCATTCTCGGAAGGCTTCCACCCGCGCGATTCATAACGGGACTCCACCTGAAGGATGCTTTCGGGCAGATACCACTGGAGAGCCGTTCCCGCGAAAGGATCGCATTTACTATGCCCGGACACCCACTATACCAGTTTACAGTCATGCCCTTTGGCTTATGTAACGCGCCGCAGACCATGTGCAGGCTGATGGACAGGGTCATACCATCTGACCTGAAGGAATCTGTCTTCGTCTATTTGGATGACCTTCTTGTGGTGTCGAAGAACTTTTCGGAACACCTGGCTACACTTTCGCGAGTGGCGGAATGCTTGCGGAAGGCAGGATTAACGATTAACGCGGAAAAGAGCAAATTTTGTTTGAGGGAAATCAAATATCTCCGATATTTGATCGGAAATGGGTGTATCAAGACAGATCCAGATAAGGTATCCGCGATTATAGACTACCCCACGCCGAAGACGGTACGACAGGTACGTCGTTTCCTAGGTATGGCAGGATGGTACCGAAAGTTCATCTCGAACTACGCAGCGGTATCATCTCCGATCACGGATACTTTAAAGAAAAGTGACAAGTTCACCTGGACCGTCGAAGCCAATGATGCATTCATGGCCCTCAAACAAAAGTTAATAACGGCCCCACTGCTCGTTAGCCCTGATTTCCGCATGCAGTTCATCATTCAATGCGATGCCAGTCAGGAAGGCGTCGGAGGAGTTCTCCTCCAAGCTGATGAAGAAGGCGCGGAACTCCCTATAGCTTACATGTCGCAGAAGCTCAACTCCGCCCAACGCAACTATAGCGTGACAGAGCTAGAATGCCTTGCAGGAAGCTGTGGATTCCTTCGGCACTCATCGAGCAGACAATGCGATCCACCCCTTTCTGGGCACGGCGGAATAAGTAAAACGCTTGAGAGGATTCGTCGATACTTTTATTGGCCTAAAATGACCACACAAGTCCGAGCCTATGTTGTTATAGACTTTTCTTTTATAATTATATTTTTTATTTTTTATTATTCGTTCTCTCTTTTTTTTTTACATTAGTCACTTAACCTAAATTACACAGTTACTCATTTACTTAAAATTACACAAGTATTCCTTTTCTTTTGAAATTACAGAGTTACTCATTTACTTAAAATTACACAAGTATTCCTTTTCTCTTGAAATTACACAGTTACTCATTTACTTAAAATTACACAAGTATTCCTTTTCTTTTGAAATTACACAGTTACTAATTTACTTAAAATCACACAAGTATTCTTTTTCTTTTGAAATTACACAGTTACTCATTTACTTAAAATTACACAAGTATTCTTTTTCTTTTGAAATTACACAGTTGCTCATTTACTTAAAATTACACAAGTATTCTTTTCCTTTTGAAATTACACAGTTACTAATTTACTTAAAATCACACAAATATTCTTTTTCTTTTGAAATTACACAGTTACTAATTTACTTAAAATTACATGTTCAGCAGAATTAGCAACTTTCCCTATTAATCGTCAAAAAATTTAATTTCCTCAAATTACGAGGTTGAATTCCAATTGAACTCACGAAAAATGCAGACTTGCATTTCACAGCGATTTTAGTGAAGTTCAATCACCTACGCGAGCATAGGAAAATCAAAATAAAACAAGCTGAAAATAAATGCAATCTTGTAATTTTTTGTATATATTGATTTGAAATACCTTAAGATTTTTTTTGTATAAATATTGTACTTAGTTTAAGGAATGAGCAGAATAAAGTTTATTCTAAAAGTGTAAAGACATTCTTTACCGTACATTTTGGTGACCCCGACGTGATATGTTAAACGTTTTAGCATATCACGATTAGCAACATTCACCTTAATTAAAGTCATTCAGAGGCTAAATCTTAGTCTACAGAGTCAAGTACTTGTCCAGCAGCAGGTACATCTAGAAGCCAACAGTAATTTGCAACAATACGCAAATTGCTACATTTTGGTATATTTATATTTGGTACATTTTGGAAACAGCAGTGATTTGCAACAAGAAGCAAATTACCACAACATCATCCGAGCAACAAACCAACAGGCGGGCTGAGGATTACCAACGGTTAAGATACAATCATCATGACCACCGTACATGAACACTACAACAACTACATGACGAAGAGCCAGGTCACTCTTATTTCACGTTGAATTACTTCTTGCAGGTCCAGCAAGAGTATAAATTATTCTCTTCTAAACTACGCGAACGGCTGGAAGACAAGAATAAGGAAACAGCGAATCAAGTAAAGGCTGATTCTAACCCAAGGTTATTGAGGTTCAACCGCCAACAAGAAGCCGCCATAACAGCGCTCGAGAGAATTATATGCAGTACACAAGGGGAATTATTGGTGCCACAATCAAGAGCCTATTACGTACAAAAACTGAAGACAGTAAACGAGTACTGGGCAGAAATAGTCTCCCAACATAGGGAAATCATTGGCGAATCTTCTGAAACTTCATATGATGTCAGTAACTATAATCGTATTGAGGATCTCTACCAAAACGTAGCCATACAACTGCAAGAAAAGCTAGATATACATGCCGGTAGCCCATCTAATAATGATAACGTCAAGCTGCCAAAAATAACCTTGCCAGTCTTTGATGGAAGTGTTATTAAATGGAAACAATTCAAAGATTTGTTTATTCAGCTTATACATAACAGAGCAATAAGCGCTGCCGAGAAAATGTATTATTTGAAGGCATACGTGACTGGAGAACCAAATCGGCTCATCCGACATCTGCAAGCTACTGACGATAACTACACATTGGCATGGAAAATACTGGTGGATCGATACGATAACCCAAGAGCTATTGTCACCGTCCTCTTAAACGAACTGCTCTCTCAAACTACACTCACAGCAGAGACTAGTGCAGGCATAAAGAGAATACATGACACTAGTAAGGAATGCTTATTAGCTCTTGACAACATGGGAATCAAAACAAACGAGTGGAGCCCCATCCTCCTACACCTTCTGCTGCAAAAATTAGATAAAGAGTCACGAAGACTTTATGAACAATCATTAAAGTCCCCTCGACAACTACCAAGGCTTGAGGATTTTTTCACATTTTTGGAATCAAGATTCCAAATGCTAGAAGCATTCCAAATGAAGGAGGAACGTAAAAAACCATCTTCACTCATGGCCGCGACCCAAGTATCAAAGTGTCCAATATGCAAGCAAAATCATAAGGTTTTCCAATGCAACAAATTTTTATACAGTTCATTGGAAAATCGAGTTCAGTTATTAAAGCAGCACAAGTTGTGCATGAATTGCCTGAAGTCGGGGCACATCATCAAGGAGTGTCCAGCTAGAGGATGTACCAAATGCAATGGTCGACACAATACCTTAATCCACATACAACAAACCAGTAATACTACTGCTACATCAAAACACAGAAGAGCTGAAACCCAAGTAACGAATACCTCGCAACAGAAGGATCGTATGACTTCACTAAAGACACAAGCTCAACAAGAAGAAACACAAACAGGTTTTTCAGAACAGGTTGCGAATCCTCGCAATGTAAGTTTAAATTCCACAAGAGGCATCGAATCACTTTCAATGTCATATTGCAACTCAGCCTTCCTTTACTAAATTAGAGAAGCAGTTGCAACAATTTTGGGAACTAGAACAACACACTGCATCCACCAGACGCATGACAAAGGAAGAACACGAATGTGAAGAGAACTATCAGCACACCTTTCAACGAACACCTACTGGAAAATTCATGGTTAGATTGCCTTTCCGCGAGAATCCCTCAAAACTTGGATCTTCTTTAGAAATGGCGACAAGACGCTTTTACGCTCTGGAAAGAAAATTGGACAGACAACCAGAATTAAGAAGACAATATAACGACTTCATGATCGAATATGAAAGACTTGGTCATATGCAGCAAATCCCAAAAAAGGATATCCCACCTGTGCACTACTACTTGCCACATCATTGCGTTACAAAACCAGATAGCTCCACAACCAAGCTACGGGTAGTATTTGACGCATCGGCAAAAACAAGTTCCGGCAAATCGTTGAATGATCTTCTTTTGGTAGGTCCAACGGTGCAATCAGATTTGTTCTCAATTCTAATTAAGTTCAGACTGCACAAGTATGTTATGACAGCCGATATATGCAAGATGTATCGTCAGATAGAACTTCATCCAGAAGACAGAAAGTTCCAACTTATTTTGTGGCGCAGCAAGAGAGATGAACCGTTAAGAACATATCAATTAAATACTGTGACCTACGGGACTGCAACCGCGCCTTTTCTTGCAACACGCTGTTAAATCAACTATCACTAGCCGAACATGACACATTTCCTAATGCAGCATCTGTATTCGAGAGTGATACCTATGTTGATGACATCTTAACGGGAGCAGACACTATGGAGGCTATTCTAAAACTAAAAAATGACCTAATACAGCTTCTCAAAGGCGGAGGTTTTGAGCTAAGGAAATTCTGCTCCAATCATCCCGAGATAATACAAGACCTCGCCGAAGAATACAAGGAAAAAATGGTGGTCGTTCAGGAAAGTGAAGTCATTAAAACATTAGGACTCATGTGGCAGCCTACTGAAGATGTCTTTCAATATCAAACAAATAACACTCAGTCGGAGAAAGTGACAAAACGCACTGTGCTATCAGACGTAACACGCATCTTTGATCCCCTTGGCCTAATTGGACCGGTAACAGTTCTTGGAAAATTATTCGTCCAAGATCTATGGAAGTTGAATCTGTCATGGGATGAAGAGTTGTCAGTGGAATTAAAGAAAAGATGGCAACTCTTTCAAGGTCAATTGGAAAGACTTAATAAGCTCAGGATCCCAAGGCATGTTTCGTATACGGACCCAGTTGAGTTCCAGTTACATGCCTTCTCAGATAGCAGTGAATCAGCCTATGGAGCCTGCTGCTACATTAGGACTGTCAATGATTTTGAACAGATACGGATTCGGCTTTTATGTGCTAAATCACGACTAGCACCCTTGAAAACCACAACACTGGCCAGACTAGAACTTTCCGCTGCCGTTCTTATGGTGGAATTAGTTGACCATGTCCGACAAGTCCTGCCAAAAACTCTTTCCAAAATATTTTATTACACCGACTCCACAATTGTACTCTCTTGGATCACAGCACCGTCATACACATGGAGTACTTTTGTAGCTAACCGAGTAGAGAAAATCCAGCAACTCACAACACAGCATCAATGGAACCACATCGAAGGTTCAAAGAATCCAGCTGACATTATCTCTCGAGGGATGCTCCCAGACAGCTTGAAAAAATCAACATTATGGTTTAATGGTCCAGAATTCCTATCGCAGCCAGCTGCAAGATGGCCTCAAAATAAATTTCAACCATTATCAGATGTCCCGGAAATACGAAATAAAAAGCTTGCTCTCTCTGCAAAGATAAAGCCAGAAGAGAACAAAGATATGCTCTCATCTGCTAATCATAAAAATTCATTTATGAGGCTCCAAAAGATCTTTGCGTATTGCATTTGATTTTATCAAAATTGTAAACTACCAAAGGGGCATAGAACCACAGGCCATCCTACATTAACAGAAATGGATACAGCATTGAATGGAATGATTCGAAATGTTCAATACACATCATTCTTCAAGGAATTTCGCAATCTTAAAGAAAATAAGTCAATCTGTACAAGTAGTACCATTCAATCATTAAACCCATATCTGGACAGCTCCATGAACATAATTAGAGTTGGTGGACGCTTAAAGCATTCTGAATTAAGCCCAGAAGCAAAGCATCAGGCACTTCTGCCTAAAAACCATAAGTTCAGTGAGTTATTACTAACACACCTGCATAAAAAACACATGCATGCAGGTCCACAAACATTGACAGCCATTGTTAGACAGAAATATTGGATCACAGATGTCCGAACGTTAGCCAGCCAAATAGTACACAAGTGCATACGCTGTTTTCATTGCAAACCTACTACCATTCATCAGATCATGGGGGATTTACCAGCAACGAGGGTTGTACCAGCACGACCATTCCATACAACTGGTGTAGATTTCTGTGGCCCAATCATGATCCATCATAAACTAAAACGAAAGATCCCAGATAAAGCCTATATAGCTGTGTTTGTATGTTTCACAACAAAGGCAGTTCACCTGGAGGTCGTCAGCGATCTCAGTGCAACATCATTTATAAATGCTCTTAAGAGATTTATATCGCGCAGAGGACTGTGTGCAACAATTTATTGCGACAATGCCACCAATTTCGTTGGTGCCAGATCACAATTAAAAGAACTGGAAGCACTGTTTAAATCCCAGGATCTACAGAGATCTATTGGTGATTTATGTCTACAAAATCACATTCAATGGAAACCGATACCTCCAAGATCACCTCATTTTGGAGGCCTTTGGGAGGCAGCTGTCAAATCAGCCAAGGGGCACCTTTTGCGGCAAGTAGGGAATGCCAACCTTACGTTTGAGGAATTGCACACAATAATTGTGCAAATCGAGGCCATACTAAATTCGAGGCCCTTAACACCTATGTCAAGAGACCCCAACGACTTGGAAGTTCTTACACCAGGACATTTTCTTACTGGCTCTCCGCTGACAGCAATCACTGAACCAGACATAAGTGATCAAAACATCAATAGGTTAACGAGATTTAGGCGTTTACAACATATACAACAAGTATTTTGGCAAAGATGGTCATCAGAATACTTACAAGAACTTCAGCTTAGACATAAATGGAAATCTCAACAACCGGATCTTCAACCTGGCACCTTGTCTTGATCAAAGACAACAATTTGCCTCCAATGAAATGGTCACTAGGACGCGTAAAAGATACCTTTCAGGGATCCGACAATCACACCAGAGTAGTAACTGTGAAAACACAATCAGGAATCTTCAAAAGATCCATCCATAACCTGTGTCCAGCAACGTAGTTTTAATAAAGAGAAAAGACAAAGCACCTTCCTATTAACTCAAAAGTATGTTTCAACTAGTCTTCCTGTCAAAAAAAGAAGACCTAATACTCACCACTTGAAGGGAAAATTTCTACGAATTAATTCAAATTGGACAACTTATATTTCAGAGCTAGAAATGGAAGGAAGAAAGGAGCAAGAAGAAAACAATACAAGGCCAAACAAAGCACTATCAACAGAGTCTTTACATAGCCAACAATTCGCTCGGTCGGAAACAAACCTAAGGAGTGGTAATTCCGTCGCCGTCAGACTCCTCCTGTTGACTTCGTTGGTGCTACCTATAGTAGGAAAACCTTTCACTTCTCCAGTAGAAGTAATACCCTTTACAAATAATCCAGGATTATATTTTGAATCTCTTGGTCAAGCTCAAATAATAAACAGCGAGTGGATTATCCTAGTTTATTATAGCCTAGAAAATTATTGGACCGAATTGCGGGGAATTAAGACATGCATAACTGAAATACAGGAACTATGTAAATTGACAACAATCATGAAAAATCATTGCCTGGAGATACTTGCTCACTTCCAACAGCAACTCAACCACATAGAAGACGTTAACGAGATTTTATACAATCGAAGTGGTGGTTACAGAAGTCTAAAACGGAGATCACCCCTTGACATTGTTGGAAACGTAGCTAACAAACTGTTCGGCTTACTAGATTCTGACTATGCGAATTATATAAAGGGAGAAATTCAGAAAACACAAGAAAACGAAGACTACTTGATGCAGTTAATTAGAAATCAAACATCAGTCCTGGAAACTACTGCAAATATTATGAAACGCAGAGATAATGCAACCCAACAACAGTTCCAGGAAATTCAAGATCATATCCAAGCTTTGCACAAATACTTGGACAACTCAAATTATGAACAAGAGTCATCACGAACCTTCACCTCGGTAACAATACTGACCAGCCTAGTTCTGCAAAATTACCAGAAAACGCAAGAATCCTTGCTGGATGTTTTAACTGATCTTCACCATAACAAAATCAATCCATTGTTGCTCACACCTATGCAACTTCGAGATCAAATCACATTGATAAAGGAACATATTCCCTCCGCTTTGACAATCCCCGGATATGGAAAAAATGACATTTTGCTGCTCTATAGCTTAATGACAGCGGCAGCAAGAATAACAGATTCATATGTACTATTTGATGTAAGAATACCACTTCAGCAAGATGAGTACTTTCAGTTGTTCCAATTAATTCCTGTTCCTACGCTTCACGGCAACAATTTTGTTCTGATGGAACCATCGACAAACTACCTCATTGTCAATCTACCCAGAGACAGGTACTATCCCCTAGCTCAGTCAGAACTGGACAAATGCCAATATGTAGACGATGAGCGATATCTGTGTAAACAAAATCATCCCATTTATAATTTAAAATCCAATGTCAGTCATTGCGAGATGGAATTACTGAATCATCGGCAGTCACTATCACCAATGTGTCGGTTCCGAAGTGCAAGCAAATCCAAAATATGGATACAACTTCACACAAACAACAATTGGTTATTTTCTTTGGATACCGAAACCACGTTTAATGTTGTTTGTGGAAACAAGGTTTCACTTAAAACCCTCAATGGAAGCGGAATATTGAAGCTGCGACCCGATTGCCTAATCAAACAATCATCTATGACAATCAGTGGACATGGCCGTTATGAAACCAAATTAACATCTTCGTTCATCCCACGAATTAATATAACTGAATTATTGGAAGATCATCTTAGCTCAGACAACAAACCGCCGCAACCACTAGCAGAACTACATTTAAAAGGCAACACCCAGGATATGAAAGAAATGACTTCCAAGATCAACGCATTAAAATCCGCAACTGGAATTCCCAACAGCTTAAACTCCCACGATGTTCATCATTACGCCGTCAATTATCTTCTAGTAACGACTTTGGTTATGGGATTAAGTTATGCACTCAACTCAAGATGGACGAGACGGAAGACGACCCAGGAACCTACCTTATCCTACATTCGTCCTCTTCCACCAGTTCCAGCCTCCAGAAGTAGCCTGCATCATAACGAGGATTTTGTGTTGCACGACAACCCAAGGGAGGAGGATGTTCAGCAGAATTAGCAACTTTCCCTATTAATCGTCAAAAAATTTAATTTCCTCAAATTACGAGGTTGAATTCCAATTGAACTCACGAAAAATGCAGACTTGCATTTCACAGCGATTTTAGTGAAGTTCAATCACCTACGCGAGCATAGGAAAATCAAAATAAAACAAGCTGAAAATAAATGCAATCTTGTAATTTAATAAATGCAATCTTGTAATTTTTTGTATATATTGATTTGAAATACCTTAAGATTTTTTTGTATAAATATTGTACTTAGTTTAAGGAATGAGCAGAATAAAGTTTATTCTAAAAGTGTAAAGACGTTCTTTACCGTACATTACACAAGTATTCTTTTTCTTTTGAAATTACACAGTTGCTCATTTACTTAAAATTACACAAGTATTCTTTTTCTTTTGAAATTACACAGTTACTAATTTACTTAAAATCACACAAGTATTCTTTTTCTTTCGAAATTACACAAGTATTCTTTTATTTAATAATACACAGGTATTCCTCTTCTTTTAAAACTACACAATTACTCTTTTTGTTTATAATTATCAACCGCACAATTATGTTTTAACTATGTTATCTGGAACCAGGCCCGTAGAGACAAAATTCGGGCCCGGGGGGTACCACATACGGGCCCCCCGCGAAACGAATTTCTGGCCCAGCACTTAGCGTTTACGGGCCCATATACAATCGAATGATTGACTTTCAGTTTAAAATCTGTCTAGTATAGTACACTTTTTCGATCGTGAAGCATTTTTTTTTATATTAATAATTAAAATGGAAAAAATTTTCTGTTGATGACTTAGATGACGGGGCCCCTTTCAAAGCCCGGGCCCGGGGGGTCTACCCCCTTCGCACCTCCCTGTCGGCGGCCCTGTCTGGAACTGATCAATCCAACTCGCGCTTAAAAAACCGACTCCCTTTTTCGAGGTTTTAAAACAGACTCTCTTTTTGATCGGGCTGGATCCGAGGCGATCCAGCCCGACGGCGATTTTAATACGCGCGACTGCTTAGACGGTTGAAACTGAACTCCCCGAATCCCTCGGTTGATTCTTTCGATCAACCGTATCTACATGAAAAGAAAGCTTTGAGCTTTCATTTCGTTTAATCTTCGGTCCCTCTTTTGTAGGCCGAAGACGATGTAGCGAGAGATCGCGATCAAAACGACATACATGAAGAAAGCTCCCAGAGCTTTTTCTTCTTTTTGTATCTTACTCGTGAATGCCTGAGAAAGATACGATGTATGTTAAGAAATCGCTGAGATAGGCACCTTTATCTGGGAACGAATTTAATTTCGTTCGGTACCATATCTGCTTAAATGCATAATTAGCATTTTTAAGTTACCAATGCGCTACAAATTTCCTGGGAAAGGAATGAGCGGTAACTTGAGCGATTTGTTTGTCGCGAATTGAAATAATTTATGCCGTTTAGGCGAATTTAGTTACATCCGTTTGATGCAACTGAAATAATATTTCAATGATTGAATATTTCATTTAAATAATGATATTCAATTTGTAGGAATTATTATAATTATTATTATTTAAATAATGATATTCAATTTGTAGGAATTATTATAATTATTATTATTTTTATTTTAGTATTGATTGTGCCAAAGTGACCGGACGTGCCTTCAATTTTTAGTAAAAAAAGTTCCATTTTGCATTAGATTTGCGTGAAAAAAATATTATTTTAGTTCGTGTTGTGCATTTTATGCCTGTTACTTTTATCGTTGTGTTCGTATTTGTAAAAGACTTTAAAATATTTTTTTGACAGATTTTACATTTTTTGAGACATTTTTGCAATTTTGCAATTAATTAATTTCGATCTGTCAGTTTATAATCAAGTGTTCACAGACTTTTTATTGATTTAAAAATAAAACTGACTACTGCACTCAAATGAGTGCAAGTAGTAGTGAGAGTGGTTCCGGAGGGAAGAAAAAACCCCCCAATACACGTAAGAAGAAAGACAGAGGCCAGAAGATGAACCTTGGTTCATTCCTCAGCAACAAAGAGCCCACCGAAGAGGCTGGTAAGGGCCCAAAAGAAGAGGCCAAAAGTTGGAAAGAAGCTACGGGAGCAAGAATGTCCAGCAACTGTACGACAATAGCCGCAGCATTTGTGGAGACAGATGGCGGAGAAAATAGAGCAGCGACACCCGGTATCAAGCCTTCAGCTAAAACTGAGATATCCATCTCAAAGGAAAACCCGTCTTTTGTCGCGAATCTTCCAGCGACATCGATAGGAAAAAAGCTCGCGGCGTCTGCTGCAAAAGTGCCAGCGCCAGCCGCTGCTTCAAACATTGCTCGAGCACCGAAGTTGGTAGAAGTGGTGAAAGCAGCTTCCAAAGCAGCACCGCCTCCCAATCCAGTGATTATGCGCCCTAAACTCTCTGGGGTAAAAAATTCAACGGGGAATCAACCAGCAGCAGAAGTGCCAACAAAAGTACAACCTAGTGTAGGGGTAGCAGGGACTAGCTACGCCCAACAGGTGAGTGGTAGCTCTAGGAAAAGTTCCAATATTGTTATTCAAGGTAGCTACATAACTCCACGTCAGCCACCGGCTGACTTGGGTAAGTCTCGCCCCAAGACGGTTGCGGGGCTTCAAGGCCTTTTTGACTGCCAGTGGCAAGATGATCGATATGGTATGCACTTCGAGCACCTTCGTGGGTGCACTCAAAGTGCATACCTTAAAGCCTTGTCACTGGTGGTCCCGTTGGAGAATATTTTCTCCTTCGGACTGGTTGGCCGCGGTATGGTGGAGGTCTATACCACGACCATTGACGCAGCCACTAAGCTGATGCTTGAGGGCATCGACGTGGGTGGTAGGCACCTCCAGCCATACCCGGTTTCAGTAAAGCCGACGAGAGTCTGCTTTTCTCGGGTCCCCCTCCGGGCCAGGTCTGAGGATCTTGAGGCCTTCTTAGGAAGGTTCGGAAAGATCCACGGCAAGGTCCGGGCAGTACCACTCAGAATAGGGGACGAGGGACTCGGCCGTGGCATCCTGAGTTTAAGCCGTGAAGCACACATCACTCTGAACCAGGGGTGTGTGCTTCCAGATGGCTTCTACTGGAGTGTTGCGGGATCGATGACCTGGATTGAGGTGAGCACTGAAGCGAAATGCCATGCTTGCCATCAGGCAGGGCACTTTATCGCGGAGTGTCCCAAGAGGCTCAGGAAAGTGGCTGAGGTCACTGTGGAGGAAACATCTGCCCCAGCAGAGGTTTCCAAACCAGTGACTTCACCCAGTGCTGCGCCTGCCCTCTTGGAGCAACCTGCCACTAAGGTGTCTGAGGAGTCACTCCCTGAGGCAAATCCGACGCCGGCTGTAAACAGTGCCACTCCCACACGGGAAAAAGTAGACTCTTCGGACGAGGAAGTTACAAGTGGTAGCCAAAAGAAGAAAAAGAGAAGGATGAAGAGGAAGACGAAGGGAAAGCCTGACCAGGAGGTGATGCCACCACCGAAGAAGGCAGTGAGCGCTGGGAGGGTCTCGGGGGAAGAGGATACACCTTGCGCTCCGAGTGCACCATCAGTGACTCCAATGGAAGTCACTGAAGTTCTCTCGGACGTAGAGGTTGTCTCTGCTCTCGAGACGGCCGGTCCAACTCAAAGCGGCTATGAATTGTGTGGAAGTTCCATTTCGATTAGTAGCCGCTTTGAAGTGGATCCTGCTTTGGTGGAGGTCCCGAGGGAGAAGCTGCGCTCGCTCCTCGATAGCCTTCATTATAAGAAGAATTCGGACAGGATCCTGACCATTCTCAGGCGTGAACTTGGAGATCCAGCCAGGATCCTGCCCCAACTGAAACTCCTCATGGCAGAGGCCAGAAAGAAGGCCAAATATAATGAGGTGTCGAGGTGTGAGCGCCTCTTCAATAAAGTCTCGGGGATCCTTGATGATCTATAACTGGACAGGACTCTTCATCATTAGAGTCGTACAGTCATTGTCTGAGTTCTTGCGATTTCTTGAATGTGTAAGATAACATCGATAAATGCAGGGGGCTTGAGTGCACCCACTAGACTACACAGTATTTTTGAAGACATAAAACACGGAACACGGACATTGCACTTATACAGGAGACAAATTTTACACATGACACATTTACACGTCTTGAACAAAATTCTAATTTACACAAGGGTTACACAGTTTTTGCCACAGAAACACCCCGTAGAGGTTCCGGTGTGGCAATTGCTGTGTCCCACAGCTTTACACTGATGTCTCCTGTATACACAGACATCTTCCCAGGTTTCGCGTCTTCCTTGGATTTCGTCTTAGGGGACAAAACGCTAAGGGTAGTAAACGTGTACCTGCCGCATGACCAGGATACTGCAAGACAGGTGTTGGACTCAATCCTGTCGCATATTACGAACTTCGGTGGTGAGATTATCCTTGGTGGTGACTTCAACTGCACACTAGATTCTTCAATCGATCGTCATTCTAGAGTTGAATTCAACTCGGTGAACGCCGCGCGATTATCGAGCCTATTCAGACATAGCAACCTTGTGGATGTCTACCGTTGGCTTAATCCAACGACTAGGTCATACACAAGGGTTTCCCGAAATGTCCAGGGTAGCTTTTCGGGTTCGAGGATAGACAGACTTTACGTCTCGTCTAGCCTTCTTAACTTTTTCGTTAGTGTCACTCATGAAGTGTGTTCATTAAGTGATCACCTTCTTGTTGTGACAACTAGCACTTTGGTCGAAAAGCGAACTGCTTACTGGATTTTCAACAATAACTTGTTGAATTCAGAGCAGTTCATCGAAGAATTCATTCAGTTTTGGCACCAATGGCGTGATAACAAGAATATTTATTCAAACGTTAGCCATTGGTGGGATGTTGGAAAGCTTCAGATTCGCTCATTTATCGAGACGAGATTCAATCGGAGCAGATATCATGCATCGAGTTTGACGGCCGAAGTCACCCGGATTGGTACGCTTCTGCCCGCGCAACCAGAGTTACTCGCACAATACGAGAGACTTAAAGAACGACTGACAGCACAAAACTACAAGCATAGCTTGGAGTTTGTGCTCCGAAACCAGTCGCGCTGGTTGCGAGAGGGCGAGTCTCCGACCGAGTACTTCTTCCAGACAACTCGACGTCGTACCGCTTCTTGTGAAGTAGACTCGATTCTTGCCGAATCGGGCCAGATCCTATACGGAGAAGATCTTGCGAATTATATTCGCAACTACTACACGCGGCTTTATGCTGCATCGACGTTGCCAACATTCTCGTCCAACGATGAATTCTTTCATCATGTTCCTACTTTCTCTGATGATAGTAGAGAATGCCTGGACAGAACGCTTACTCTCGATGATATGCTTACCGCAACGAAGGATCTTCGACGTCATACTTCTCCTGGTTATGATGGTCTAACTCCAGAATTCTTTGTTCGTTTTAGGAATCTTTTGATTCCGGACCTTTTGGATGTCTCTAATTCTGCAGTGGTTGGACATACCGAATTTCCCTCAAGTTGGCGGAGATCCGTTATGCGTCTAATACCTAAGAAGGGGGATCTTCAGAGGATGGGAAACTGGAGGCCAGTTACTCTGTGTAATGTCGACTACAAAATAGTTTGCAAAACACTGGGAACTCAACTTCGCTCAGTGATTGCCTCAGTAATACACCCGTCACAGTCCTACTGCATTCCAGGTCGTAGTATCTACGACAACATCGCCGTAGCAAAGCATCTTTTCGCCTACCATGAAAAAACTGGTTCGCGAATGGCCATGATCTCTTTGGATCAAGAAAAGGCGTTTGATAGCGTCTCACATGAGTATCTACTGAGAGTGCTCGATAAATTTGGGCTTCCGTCCAGATGGATTGAGATCATCAGTGGTCTGTATAGGGATTCAGTGATTCTCATAAAGCATAATGGGCATATATTGTCTCCTATTCCGTTTCGTCGGGGTATCAGGCAGGGATGCCCGTTGTCAGGAATGCTTTATGACTTTTCACTGGAGCCGCTGCTAGTAAATCTTCGTCAATCGTTGAGACAATATTCAATTCACTTACCATACACTACTATAAGGCCACTTATTCTAGCGTATGCGGACGACCTGTCTATATTGTAACGAAAGATGATGCATTTCCAGTCGCTCGTAGAGTTTTCGAACAATATGAGCGATTAGCGGGCGCTAGGGTTAACCTAAGCAAAAGCCAAGGCCTATGGTGTGGGAGGTGGCGGCATCGAACAGATTCTCCCCTCGGCATACAATGGACGAATACTTGCCTGAAATATTTAGGTGTATATGTGGGGCTCGATGGTAAAACATATTATAGCCGCATGGCTCTGAAGAAACTCTCCGGAGCTGTGAATTCGTGGCGGACTAGACTGCATCCACTTTCGCTGAAAGGACGTGCGGTCGTTGTCAATTATTTGATTACCTCGTCCATCGTGCATCTGTTAAAATCAGAGTGCTTCGAAGAAGGCTTCGTAAAACTTTTACAGTCGAAGGTCGTTGACGCCTTCTGGGGAGGAAGACGATGGGTCGCTGAAAGCACGCTCTGCCGACCAGTAGCGGAGGGTGGTTTGGGTCTTACAGACATGGTCGTGAAATTTCGGTGTCTTCAGGTACGGGCATTCCAACGAGTGTTCTGTCAAAGAGATAACTTAATTTCGCAGCTGTGGGTAAGTTCTATGGGGGGTAGCGGCGCAGGGGAGCACTACTATCTGCTCTCGGTTCGCCCACCATATCCGCATGACTGGTCCCAGGACATGATCTCCACGATTACAACCTGGGGCAGAATAAGACCAACATTTCATTTGCGATGGAATGAACTTGGGTACAGGGATTTCTCAGCAATTCCGATCAGGTTGAACCCTGAGTTAGTAGATTCGGTGTTTAGTAATGCTCGAGGTGTAACGGCCGATACAGGACAACTCACAGTTCTTGGAGACATCATTGATGCTTCTGGGAACACACTTATACACCCCCACACAACACAATTACACGAATTGGTGGATACAGCCCGAGAGCGTTTTAGTCGTCTCTCTACTAGGGAACCTAGCACTGAGGTGATAAACGCATTCGGAACGAATCGACCACCGCACACGACATTCAGTACACTCACTTCACGTAGGCTGCGCGAGCTCTTCGTAGGAGTAAATCCTACGGATACCTTAGGGGTTAATAGATGGCGCGCACATCTTGGGGTGGACTTGGGAGTAATGGGGACCATAATTAGCAGAGTCATCTATAGTTATCCGTCCAATTACAGAGACTCTGATGTGGCATTCAAACTGCTCCATCACAGCCTCGTGCATCCAAACCAGCTGTCACATATCGATCGAAGAATTCAAAGAGTCTGCACAGTTTGTGGTGGTGAAGGAACCCTGTTCCACAGATACTTCACATGCCCGACCTTGTGCGACATTAATAATCTTGTTCGCGATATGTGCCAGCATATCTGCCCGACATTCAGCATTACAAGAACGTCGTTTTTACTGGGGCCAAGGACATGTAACCAGGTAAATTGCTTGATAAGCTTTATCTTAACGCTTGCTAAATCGACAATTCATCTGTACTGCATGCGGATCGAGCCTGGGCAACAGCCCACTAACCCACAGTTTCACACACACGCACTTAGGAACCACTTCGTTGCCAGATTGAAGAGACGATTACGTCTAGAGTTCATGGCAACGAAGGCCGACACATTCAACTGCACCTGGCAACCTTTATCGTCGGTGCGGAACGGAAGCCTCGTCTTTCACTGGGAATAACAGGCCGCAGACTTGCAGCAGCTTGTCCACGAAGCTTCTCTTCGCTTTGGTATTGCTGCAAGTGCTGCGGGAAGGACAAGTCTCACGTTGGAATCGTAGAACTGGGAGGATGATGGGAACAGTTTGCAGACGCCAATGACTCTGCAGACTGGTCCCGCGGGACTCTAATCGGTTCGAAAGTTTTGTGCGTTCGTCTAGAACATGTTTGGATGAGTGCTCCCGGAGGACTAGAAAAGTGGCGAACGGCTCTACGGAGAGGGCATTTGCTTGGGAGCAGTGGTTCCCGAAGTAGGAACTTCGCCCGGTGCTGCATCTACCCCCTAGGAGCACTCAGACAATCATGTTCTAGTTTAAGTTTTCGGTTCATTGTGCTCGTTCGTTTTAGGTTTAGCTCTAGGTTTAGTTTCGGAATTTTGTCAAAATTTTTAAGGAACTTTTCTTAGAGCTGGCACTTGCTTGGAGGCATTTCAAAATTTCTTTGTATTTTCTTTTTTACAGGTTTTTGTCTTCAAGTTTTAGAGTCCTTTTTATTTAACCTATTTACAGTAACGTAGTCTATTGAGTCATTTTTTGTTATGTTCTTTTTGATCTTTATTACTGTGTCTTTTTAATGTTTATGTGATTTTTAGGGTAGCTAGTTTTTGTAGGATTTTTACGCTTTATAACGATTGTGCCAAATAAAGAGCCATATATATGCATAAAAAAAAAAAAAAATTTTTATTTTAGGTGACCCTTTTTGGTACATAACAATCCTTCCCCCTTGCAAAAAGTGAGCTGTTCTTTGGAGAGGAACAGATCACGGAGGGGAATAAAGGGAAGGTGAACATTCTTGTTTTATTTTGTGGCCTTGCCTTGGGCCGTTACTGTATGTCCCTTTAGGGAATATAGAGAGCAAATGTGTTGGGTTTAAATATCTATTTTATATTTATTTTTTCTATTTGTTCGTACTTGCTTTGCGCTACGTTCTCTTCTTGAGCGTAGATTGTGGTAGTACTCCACGGCGCGTTTTGTTGCTAACTTTATTATTTATTTTATTTATATTTCATTAATTTTATTTTTTGTTTGTACCTGGTATGCGCTACGATCTCTTCTCGACCGTCGATTGTGGTAGTATTCCACGGCGCGTAAATTTTTACTATATTTCTTAATATTATTTATGTTTCTTTATTACTCCAGGCGTGTCTAATAAATTTTATATTGACCTCCTTCCAATCTATTTGTATCTATTGTTTAGACCAGTTGTATGGACCGTGCCCTGGGCAGTGTTTGTGGCCGTTGAGGCCGCTCTTTCGGCTCTGTGACTGCCTCTTCTAGGGGTATTTCGGGCATGGGCGTTTGGTTACGCCGCGTGGTCCATGCCCTTAGTGGCGATGTGGCGTATTTGGCTGTCATGTAAATGACAATGAACAGCAGCATTAGACCCGTCAGTGACAATGAAGTTGCGGTATGTGGGGTGCATTCCCCCGGGAGTGTAAATGTAACTCCTGTATTTTGGCCTGAATTTGGTTCAATGATTGCGTACTCTCGTGCAACTTTTCGTTAGTGTTGTCACCTAGTAGTAGCTTTGTGTATGGTGCTTCCGTCCTAGAATGCTGCTCGTATTTAGCCATGAAGGAATCTAATTCCTTTGCCGTTTCGTTTGTGTGCAAGAGATAGTGAAGTCCTGTTATGTGGTACTTCGTAGGTTCAAGCACGTTTAATAAATGGGATGTGATATCTTACTTAAGAAATTGTAAAATTAAGTAGAAGTTTATCTGGAATAAAAAGTTTCTAATTAAAGTTGGTTTGGACCTTTTGGACCGAGTTGTTAAATGGCTTTTTCGTTGTTCCCTTCTTGATTTTGTGCTGGCTTTGCGTTACGATCTTCATCTTAATCGTAGGTTGTGGTAGCACGCCCCGACGCGTTTAAAGAAATTTTCAGTTGAAATTATTTTATTCATAGAATGGCTTAAGACGGTTGTTGTGAACCGTGACTGTACGCTTGCCCATTTTTAGGGTTGTATTCACTGATGATGGTATACCGATTACCAGATATGGTCCTACCCAGATTTGAGAGAGCTTGTGTTTTCGACTTTCGCTCTTGAGGAAGACTTTGTCACCTATGTGAAACGATAGGGGTCGAACAGCTTTGTCGTAATATAATTTGGACCGTTGTTTGCTAGAGAGCAGATTTTTGCGTGCCGTGGCATAAGACCTTTGGAGCTTGTATCGTAGGATCTGATAGTAGCTCTCGTGATTATACACGGGTTCAGGGTCTCGTTTCAAATTTGACGGAACATCAGCTGTGAAGCCGTAAAGGCAGTCCATGGGAGTTAATTTCGTTCCCTCGTGTACACTATTGTTGTACACGAATGCAGCGGTTCGCAGATATTGATCCCATGATTTGGGATTCTCGTCCACTATGGTACGCAAGTATTCAATTAACGGTCTGTGTGAACGTTCCAGTGCGCCGTTTGACTGTGGGTGGTAGGCAGAGGTTTGTAACTTCTTCACCCGTAGCAATTTACATACCTTTCTGAACAGGTCCCTAAGGAAGTTGCTTCCTTGATCAGTGACTATTCGCTTGGGGATGCGGTAGCGCGCGACGATCTCGTCGAAAAAGGCGTCCCCGTTAGGTATGGCGTACCAATCGACAAATTTAGTGAGGTTATCCTGGAAAGTCAAGATGTACTTGTTTCCGGAGTCAGTTTCCTCGAGTGGACCAACAATATCGAGATAGACTTTGTCGAAGGGTTGTTCTGCGATATCCGTGATGACCATCGGCATTTTAAACTGAGGTGATGCCTTCATTTTTTGGCATTTTGGGCAACGCTCAACGTATTTCTTGATATCGCTAGGCATGTGCCTCCACCAGTACTTCCTTGGAATCCGCTGGTATGTTTTAATTATAATCATGTAAGATCGTTTGTATCTCCTTGGGGCTTGTGATTATCTCAGGGGGCTTAGGTTTACCGTCAACTAGCGGATTAGTATCTGGCGGGTTTTCTGTAGTGACCTCTTCTATATTTGGAATTATATCGTTTCCGCGAGGCGTGTGATCCCGTATTTCGGGGCTTTTAGACTCTGTTTGAGCGTTTTTCGCTTGAGCCCGGGTCACAGCGTTACATTTTAGGCGATTTTTGCGAATGGAGGTTATTTCATCCTCCGAGTCCGAATCCATTTTATGGTGGACTTGCGCTTTTACTATTATTTTGAGAGGCTTGTGGTCTGTATAGACCGTAAATTTGCGGCCTTGCAGGTAACATCTAAAGTTACGCGTAGCCCAGACTATGGCGAGCAACTCTTTTTCAATAGTTGAGTAGTTGCGTTCCGCCTTGTTCAGTGTACGGCTGGCGTGGCAATGGGCTGATCGTGTCCTACTTCTCCTTGTGAGAGGACGGTTCCTAATGCCTCGCTGCTGGCATCCGTGGTTAAATTGAATGGTTTCGAGAAATCGGGATATATAAGGAGTGGAGGGGAAATTAGTGAGGTTTTGATTCTCTCGAAGGCCTCCTGGCACTTCTCGGTCCATGTGAATTTGACATCCTTGCGGAGCAAATTCGTTATCGGACGCACAATTTTGGAGAAGTCGGGGATGAATTTTCGATAATAATTGGCAAGTCCAATAAAGGATTGAACTTGGCGTACAGTTCTGGGAACTGGGAAAGTTTGGACGCAAGCCGTTTTACTGGGGTCTGGAAGTGCTCCTTCACTGGAACACTTGTGGCCTAGGTAAACAAACTCTTTTCTCAGAAACTGGCACTTTTCCGGCTGCGGTTTGAGGTTGTTCTCTCTCAAACGATTGAAGACTTTGCGGAGCTTATTATTGTGGTCCGCGAGGTTTTTACCGTAGATGACTAAGTCGTCTAGGTAGACAAAGCATTCCAAGCCTTGTTATGCTGTTAGGACGAAATTCATTAAGCGTTGGAATGTGGCCGGGGCTCCTCTGAGCCCAAATGGCATACGCCTAAATTCATATAGGCCGTAATTGGTGCTAACCGCAGCTTTCGGGCGATCTTGAGGATCGACGAGCACCTGATGATAGCCATTGGCGAGATCGAGGGTGGTAAAATACCGAGAGTGACCTAATTGGTCGAGAAAATCCTCGATCCGAGGTAGCGGAAAGGCGTCACCAATTGTCTTTTCGTTCAATTTACGAAAGTCGACGACGACGCGCCACCTTTTTTCACCGTCTGGTCCCGCCTTCTTGGGGACGACTAGGAGAGGTGAATTCCAAGGGCTTTTACTTGGCTGCACTATGTCGTTTTCTAGCATTTCGCGAAGCTGTTCATTTATTACATTTCGTTGCGTCTCTGGCAAGCGATACATTTTCTGGTTGATTGGTGCTTGGTCCTGCACCAATGGTATATCATGAGTGATGGCGTTTGTGAAAGTTAGCCGATCACCTTTGAGGAAAAAGATATCGTTGCACTCGTAACAGAGTTGTGATATCGCTAGTTTTTTCTCCGCGCTCAGATTTACGTCTAGGCTGAGCTCTTCGTCTAGCCTGACGAGACGCGGGTTATTAGTTGAGTTTTCTGGTTCTTCGTACTCCTGGAATAAATATTTAATATGCTGTAAAGTGGCCATTTTATCGGCGCTAGAAATATGTTTACCTTTATTTTTATTTTTACCTTTACTTATTTTATTGAAATCAGAAATATTTTTATCTTTATTTAAATTTTCACCCCACTTTATTTTATTTAAATCACTCTTAATACTAAATGACGATGGAGTTGGGGTTTGTGAACCGCCGTAAATTGCCATGTTGGAGGCGAACTCGCTTTCGTCTTCTAATAGGCTCTTTTGCCGTTGTTTACTTACTGTGAGGGTTGTTTTTGGAGCTTTTGAAAATACCGTCCCTGGATGTCGACGTGTTTCGAAATTTTATTTTGAGAGGAGGTGGGAGCTGATGGGATTTTGCCATCGTTATGCCTTCCGTTTAGGTGAGCTCCGTCGACATTTGTTTTATTGGGTTTTCCTTTCCTTTGGTTCCGTTTTTTCCTTATATTTCCTTTGTGCGTGGGTGCTGGTGGTTTCGAGTCACCGTAATTCCTGGTTTTCAGGTGAGCATCCTCAGCGCGGGTTTCCTGATTGTTTATTTCCTCATTATCCTGTTTCAGTTGGACGACGGTGTAGTTGTGAACAGGTACTAGATGCAGACTAATGTTAGTCAGAACTACTTGTGAATTGTGTGTGTTGAGAACTCCAACAGACACTGCTTTTAAACCAGCGGGGAGTATGCCATTCGCCAGGAAGACTCCTTGATCTATTTCTCTTGATAGACAGAGCATCTCCTCCTGCAGCTGCAAGGGAACCTCGACTATGATCTGTGACCTGGCAGGTATGCGTACAGGCTCTTTCAGCTGTATTTGTTGCTGCCTCATCTCGCAGGTCAAATCACTCTCAGTCGGTTTGTCCATCTCGCATTCCGGTGTTCGGCGGTCATTGTTCTCCTCTTGAGAAACTCTTGTAGTACCACAGATTGTCAGATCGGCCTGTCTGGGCTCTGTTCTATCTGTTCGGGCGTTCGTTTTGACCACTTTTTCAGAACACAGGTTATCCAATGCAGCTGTTAATGGAACAGCAAAGTCCTCAGGGTTATTTTCCGTTCGAGGGAATCGCAATGCCTTATTAGGGCCCTCAACGTTACAATTCTTTGCTAGGAAGTCGTTTCCTAGCAAGCCGTCGTCGGAACGGCCGGGTAGGTTTTTTATTACTTGAAAATTGCAGGGAGTTTTATTCTTTAATGTAAAATTGCCCTGGCATGTTCCCAGCGTCTTTCCGGTACCAAATGGTGTTTGTAAAGTGTATGTTTCTCCGGTTTTTATATCTTCGGGATTTTTAATTACTTTCTTTTTTATAATACTAACCTCAGCGCCAGTATCTACTACAAGTTTGGTATTGCCGCTCAGGCTAATATCCAACGGAAGGCTAACTGTAGAGATACTAGGTTCGGGCGGCCGAGGTGACCCTTTATAAAAATTTTTTGTTTCTAGTGTCGATCCGGGGTCTTTTCGGTCGACTGCTCGTCGTTTCCCTGGCTCTTAGAATCCCATTTTTGTTTTTGGTGGCATTCCTCTGTGGAATGACCACGACGGTTGCAGAATTTGCATTTGAGTTTTATGTTAAAAACTCGAGGACCAGCGGAAGGTTGCTGATCCTGAATCCGTCGTTCGGGGAGGCTTGTCTGGTTACTCGGGCCCGGAACCTGGCGATTGTTCCTGCAATCGCGAACATCATGCCCATATATCTTGCAGTTAGAGCAGAAGGGTGTGTTTTTACGCTTCATACAGTCGGCGTAAGTGTGACCTCTTCGCTGGCAGAAGTTGCATGTGATGTTTGACCTTATCTGGTCGAGGTTCTGGCGGCGGTAATCGATTTGAGGGGGAGACGAGCGTTGAGGTGGAGTCGTAATTGTGCCTTGTTCTACAACAATCGGGGCAGGAAAGCCTTGGGTTGTTGTGGTTTGCGTGAACTGGGCGCCCTGCTGTAGTTTCTCCATGTCGAGTGCTTTACGGTGAGGAGATATTGGCATAGGTGCGGATTCGTAACCCCGCTGCGGACTGCGTTTTTCGCGAAGTCCTCCAGCTGCGTTGTAACAGCTGGGGTGGCCGCAGCTCCGTATTTGGTTTGTGCGGCCTCTTTACAGAGAGCCAGCAACTGTTTCACTCTAGCCGTGAAGGCGGTGAGCGTTTCGCAGGGGTTTCGGTGAGCCGTTATGAGCCTATTTACCAGTTCCTGGTAAGTTTCTCTGGGAAGGTAGGACGCGTTTAATCTAGCTTCGACTTCTTGGAAAGTTGTCGGTACATCTGAGGCTAACAGTTGATATGCTCCTCCGCGAAGCCTTGTGGGGAGGATCTTGAGGAAAGCGTCTTGCTCCTCTTCGGAGAAACAGTGTTTGGCCTGGCGGCAGCAACCCAGGAATGTTTGCAACTCTGAACCGAGATGCGGGCCTGGCTCACCTGAAAAAATGGGCACCATTTGCGCAGTTAATTTTACGATTTTGCCATAATCGGTCGTCATAGTGAAGTTCTGATTCGAGTCGGTGTCGGGCGAGTCTGGTGCGAGAAATCGATTTAGACCCTGTTTTAGGTTGATTTCTCGCAGGGAGTCTTGTAGGGATTGTATGAGGTTTTCCTCAGTTGTGCTCTCTAAATTGTTTTCAATATTTTCTTCCGGAGGGAGTATGCGCGAGAATCCGTCTAGCTTGGCTTGAAAGAGTGCGGCTTCCTTTTGAAAGCGCTCTAGGTCTTCCAATCTCTCCTCGCTGGACTTTGTATTCCGGTTTTCGAGGAGGTTAGAATAGAGAGTTGCTAGGCGTTCGGATTCTCGCGCGGACTCGTACAAATTATTAAAATTATATTTATGGCTTACTTGGTTCTGATTTACTCGTTGTAGGACGGTCCCGCTCCTGAGGGTGAGTCCTTGTGAACTGGGTCCTGGTTGTGCTGGGGTGATCTGGTGTTCACTGACCTGCGTTTGGTCGGTGAATATCGATGACTGGGAACCCTGGCGTGTTTCTTCCTCGCTGATCTCCAGGTCCAGGGAGGTTATGAGGAGGTCCTCTGTCTTCTCTTCAGTTGGTGAATGAGCAGGAGTAAAGTGGGTGTCTTTGGACATCAACTCCTGCTTTTCGGCGTTGCAAGGGGGGCTTTTGGCCTGCTAACCGTTCCCTTGTTTGCAGTACTAAAGTTGTGTTGGGGAAAAGGGGGGCTTGTGCCTGCTTCAGCGATTCCCTTTTCCTACTTGTTACTGGTGCTGTGCTGATTGGTGGTGTTGATTGGTGTCGTCTTCTTCGGGCTGGGACGGAGCCCACACAATTCCACCGGTGGTGCTGGCTTGCACTTTGTGGAAGCGTTGGGGGTGACTCCTCAGGGCTATTGACTACCCGGGAGTGCTTAGAGGTACCCCTTTTGGTTTGGTCTTGGATCAAGGCTTTTCAAGCTGTTACGATAATTTTGATTTACCACGCTTCTTTGATCCTACCGGCTGCGCCAATTTTTGTTATAGACTTTTCTTTTATAATTATAAATATTTTTTTTATTATTCGTTCTCTCTCTTTTTTTTTTACATTAGTCACTTAACCTAAATTACACAGTTACTCATTTACTTAAAATTACACAAGTATTCCTTTTCTTTTGAAATTACACAGTTGCTCATTTACTTAAAATTACACAAGTATTCTTTTCCTTTTGAAATTACACAGTTACTAATTTACTTAAAATCACACAAATATTCTTTTTCTTTTGAAATTACACAGTTACTAATTTACTTAAAATCACACAAGTATTCTTTTTCTTTTGAAATTACACAGTTACTCATTTACTTAAAATTACACAAGAATTCTTTTTCTTTTGAAATTACACAGTTGCTCATTTACTTAAAATTACACAAGTATTCTTTTTCTTTTGAAATTACACAGTTACTAATTTACTTAAAATCACACAAGTATTCTTTTTCTTTTGAAATTACATAGGTATTCTTTTATTTAATAATACACAAGTATTCCTCTTCTTTTAAAACTACACAATTACTCTTTTTGTTTATAATTATCAACCGCACAATTATGTTTTAACTATGTTATCTGGAACTGATCACTCCAACTCGCGCTTAAAAAACCGACTCCCTTTTTCGAGGTTTTAAAACAGACTCTCTTTTTGATCGGGCTGGATCCGAGGTGATCCAGCCCGACGGTGATTTTAATACGCGCGACTGCTTAGACGGTTGAAACTGAACTCCCCGAATCCCTCGGTTGATTCTTTCGATCAACCGTATCTACATGAAAAGAAAGCTTTGAGCTTTCATTTCGTTTAATCTTCGGTTCCTCTTTTGCAGGCCGAAGACGATGTAGCGAGAGATCGCGATCAAAATGATATACATGAAGAAAGCTCCCAGAGCTTTTTCTTCTTATTGTATCTTACTCGTGAATGCCTGAGAAAGATACGATGTATGTTAAGAAATCGCTGAGATAGGCACCTTTATCTGGGAACGAATTTAATTTCGTTCGGTACCATATCTGCTTAAATGCATAATAAGCATTTTTAAGTTACCAATGCGCTACAAATTTCCTGGGAAAGGAATGAGCGGTAACTTGAGCGATTTGTTTGTCGCGAATTGAAATAATTTATGCCGTTTAGGCGAATTTAGTTACATCCGTTTGATGCAACTGAAATAATATTTCAATGATTGAATATTTCATTTAAGTAATGATATTCAATTTGTAGGAATTATCATTTTTTATTTTAGGTGGCCCTTTTTGGTACTTTACAATGTCAATAGCTGCCAAATTTGCAAAGAGATCAAGGCACCCAATACTATTCTTTGTCCACTTATGGGACAGCAGCCAAAGTCGGAACGCCCCTGGCAACGGCTATACATTGACCTTCTTGGTCCCTATCCTCGATCTAGAAGTGGAAACATGTCGATACTCATCGTGTTAGATCATTTCTCCAAGTTTCCCATACTCAAGCCTTTGCGAAAATCAAGCTCTTCGCTCATAACTAAATATATAGACTAAGAAATATTCCACCTTTTTGGGGTGACCGAAACAGTGGTCACGGACAACAGCCCACAGTTTAAATCCAATCACTTTAGGTTGTTGATGAAGCGATATGGAATACATCATATGTACACTGCCATCTATTCTCCGCAAGCTAATGCTGCAGAACGTGTTAATCGCTCCATTCTGGCAGGCATTCGGGCTTACTTATCCGACAAGCATGACCGCTGGGACGAACATCTGAGCGCTGCCGCGAGTTCGTTGCGAAGCTCCACCCACAAGGCGACAGGATTCTCCCCATATCAAGTCTTGTATGGGCAGCATATGATAACGCATGCGTCGAGCTATGAGCTCCTGCGTAAACTTGGTACCTGGGCAGAAACGGATACGCAAATAGACATGTCGGATAAAATCGTCCTTATTAGAGAAAACGCTAAAGCTAACCTAGACCGTGCATTTCACCAAGGTGAACGAAACTACAACACCAGAGCCAGGCCAAGAAGTCTATCGGCGTAATTTTACGCTTAGTGATTTTCAGAAGGGCACGAACGCCAAACTTTCGAAGAAGTTCCTAAAAAGCAGAATACGAACAAGAAAGAGTAATAATCTATACGAGTTAGAAGATTTACAAGGGCAACTAATCGGAATATACCATGCCAAAGATATCCGCCACTGAAGCGACAACACGGATAGGGGTGGTGTGGCGCGTCTGGCCAGTGGCCACACTGGAGTGTGTGTTCCCTTTTAATGATGAAAAAATGTCTACAGTGGAGACTAGAGCTGAAGGAGGAAGGTACACATACACCAAGGTCCAGTCCGCACGGCGGGACTCACGATACCTTTTCGTGTGGAGAAGCGTCTCGGCTACTGTGTGGGAGATCACAATGGTGCACGCGTCTCTCATCAGGACGTCGGGTCAGTCCGGGTGAAACTACCACAAAGGCTGAGCTCAGACTCACCGGCTGTTCTCTCATTAGGAGTATGTCTGATGAGTCTGATGGAGCAAGCCGAGATGACGAACCGATCGCGCCATTCAGATTAACAGAGAACTGGGTTGTCCCAAGTATATCTTCCCTTCACCTACGAATGTCTGATAAGCACCGAGCCCTCAGCAAAATTTTACCGGTGCAAAAACTTTGTTTGTGCCTTCTAAAGCATGTTTCTTGCATCTCTTATTACCATTACACAGCAATATCATGATATGGATATCCAGCTAGCAGATGACAGGAGCAGATCTCTCGTCGGGTTTATACACCCAACCTTCCCCCATGTTTCCTTTATTAAACGAATCCCCATCCCTTAGTTTCCATTGGTTCCTTACGCTATAATAGAACACATAATATTCACGAAACCTAACTATTTTATGATTTACGCTGTTTTGAATATATTATTAAACCTTTTGCCAAATAACATAATCGTTGCCTGTGGTTCTGCCTTCTGTACGTGCGTTGTGACAGTTGCAGATGTTTAATAAACCAACCGTTTTTTTACGACCAATAAGTAAATTAAAGTCATCGAGGTCAGGTGCGATACAAATAGATAAATAGACATATTACATAATACCATTATCCCAGAAAGATCAAATTAGACAGCGCATAGTCTTGGCGTTAATGAATATATATAAACATGATAGTGGTAGATGCGTGTGAAGATACCGTATGTCAAGTTAGAGTCAGTCAAACTAGGCAGTAGGATAGGACCAGGTTCCTTAGCGTTGTCTCTCCTCCCCCCTAATATTCTCAAACCTCCCACTTACTTATTCTTACGATTATGATTTTAGACTCCTTATGATTTTGTAAATATTTTTTTAATAATTTCTTTAAGGCTTACTTTTATCTGCTATTATAATTTTGTTTTGTTTTGAACTTTATTTGCTATACCTTACTATTATTATATTTTCCCTTAAGACGCATTTTTTTTATAATTTCTTTAAGGCTTACTTTTATCTTCTATTATAATTTTGAACTTTATTTGCTATAATTTACTATTATTACATTTTCCCTTAAGACGCATTTTTTTTTGATTATAATTTTTTTCCTATAAAATAAAAAAAAAGATAAATAAATAACAAAATATATATAAATAAATAAATAAATAAATTTGTATATAGAAAATACATAAATTAATTTCCTTTTCCTGGAGGCAGACATCTTCAGTTAATAGTTTGCGCGTTCAAGTAGTGGGAACTGTGACATACCGAAAGGTCTTCAAACGGCCTGAAACCTGCGATGTGCGTATTCTCTCCGGTCAACGCCTGGTTCCCATAGTTCGGCTAAAATGCCAAACGAATCTCTGAAATTACCCCGATTCACTGGAACATGTCTTTCGATACGGCGGTCTGGATGTTTTTCCCTTCTAATTCAAAGGTGCATTCTGGAAAGGCTGAATCAGTTTACGTGAGAGCCATCATGCTTCATAATTTTGTTCATTCTTATCTTCAAGACGAAGCTGACAGAAGGGAAGGCAAAATTTATAGGCTGATCTGCCGGCGAATCGACCGACCTCAACTCGCTGCTACCTCTAGTCTAATGAACATTAGTTCTGACTAAGAACAATGACACTCAACTTGCCAGTTTGGTGCCCTACAAGCAATTGTAAGTTTAGTCACCTCGATCGGACTGTACATGGACCAAAGCCAAACGATCACTGATGCACTTCTTATGTGGATACGCTTTAGGGACTTTAACTGATTTGACTTTCGATGCTGGAAATAATGAGGCTTTCTATATGCAAACAAGGAATATAAGGAAGCTCTTGTTACTTTAGCTCCAGATAACCTTTTTTTTCAAGTACAGCAAATCTATCGTGCAGGGCTGACCATAGAATGAGAACTATTCTTAACCAAATCGGTACGATAACAGTCTTGGTGAAAAAAAAACCGAAATGAAAATACTTCAAAGGCCATACTGTCCGTATGGAGTTCATCAGCACATGGCAGTATGAATACAACAGAATTTCGCTTTGTCGACGGAACTTTAGTCTTCCTTGTCGATACGCCTACTTACAAAGGTCCCAGCACGACGTTAAATATAATTGAAAATGCAGGAGTTATATTGAGGAATGTGCATAGTCACATTGCTGTTAGAACGGATTATCGACAAATAATGCGCCAGTGAAATTGTTTGAGGATGAGAGCTGAAATCTAAAAGTCTCACTGTTATCAGTAATGTTTGCAGTACATTATGGGATTTATCAGCCAGATTTCCAGAATATCAACAATTTCTGTCGGATAATGGAGCCGTGCCTAGGCTGCATTCTCTAATTCACTCTAAACACAGGATGATATCTGGAGAATTAGTGCTGTCTTCAAAAAAATGCTTAATTTTAGACCAGGAACTGTCAACCAGAACAATTTCGATCCAATTGCTAAATCAAAGGAGTTGAGAGTACCACCCACATTAAATGCACGCAGCAGAAGGATTTGGAGCGAGAGCTTATGCAAAATTTAAACATATGAAAACCTGGATGCATCGAAGTTGAATTTCAATATCTCAGAAACTGGAGAAAATGCAATCCTTCAAAATTCGCCTAACAAAATCAGCTATATTATTTAAACCTGCAAGTCGGGATTCAGTAATTTCAGCCAAGCTAGACTCTATATATATGAAAGCTTCAATCGAATCGTTCAGCCTAAACACCGGGAGATGAGATACGGACAACTAACAATGTATTTGATTAAGATCAAAGGTGGTTGGGCCACATAGATCTGACATCGACAGAACTGGGTTATCAAATCGATTATAGCATGATATAGCATTGAAGAGAACGCATCAAAAACAGGAAGCAGATGGGGATCAGTTTACGGATCTCAGGCTGTGTTGTGTTGAGAACCAAATAGAATTCGATTCAGAAGAGAGGAACGATAACATAAAAGTGTGCCAGACAGGGAGTACACAGTATATACCCTCAAAAGTGAAATCTGGTCGGAACGCGAGGACCAAATGAGCGCCCATATAAGACCGGCACCAAAGCGGAACAGGTAAACCTCCCCGATTCCAGTGACCAGGAACAACAAATTGTACTAGCTAAATCCTGTCCTATGTACTTCAATTATATTCAGTTATCAGCTTAGAATATAATCCATAAGATATGTAATTAGATAGGGTGTAGATCATGTAGCCAAGCGCTTAGGTACTTAGTTTTAGTAAGACAATTATTTAACCTAATGAATAGGTACCCTGTAACGTAGCTTATATATAACTGTAGCTAACTGGTAGGTAATTGTAAGAGACTCAACGCAGGTATAGTTATAGCCGAAGCGGCAGATAGGCTCATTCTCCAATAGTATCTTCATTAACCTCACACGCATCCATCCCAATGATAATTAATTGTACTATAGTTAACAATTATAGTACGTCACACTTGTCCTATCTCGATGATTCAAGCTAAACTTCATCATTTATATGACAGACCCCTACTTGACACACCTCGGGAAAGGTTGAATCACAACGCACGGCACATTACATGCACATAAAATAAGCACAGCCTAGTCAGGGAATACTCCAAGCCCGGCTAACCCAATCGTGATACATGAGACAATTATCTCAGGGCATGGGTCGAGCCACACGTTGGGCCTCGAACAGATCCTCATGAAGGATTCTTAGTTGCGTTTCCCTTCCTTCCCTATATTCCGCTCACCCTTTTCAGCTTCCCTTCCCGTAAAACGGCATGCTAATTACTGAAAGAGAACCTGCCCTGTTACGTGAGCTTGACAAATGGGCTAACCATATTAACATATATAGAATTAACCCTTCTAACTCAGAAGGCGCACTTCACAAGCAGAAGCCTGGAATCAATTGACCTATTCACCAGAATATAACATATATAGAGGCGAATGAGGCTCCCATAACCCATGCAATAAAATATTAGTAAAAATCCAAAACACTAACAAACACTACAATCAGGGGTGCAGAGATAACAGAGAACGTTTAAGCACATCCTTAGTAAGAGCCAGGTCAAAAATAGGACACATATTCACGGCCCTACACATGCGGTTAATAGGCTCATGCATACCATAGTTAGATCGAGAGTGGATAACATGTAGTAAAGGCAATCTCCTTAAGCGATACGGGGTATGCCTATAAGTAACCAAACTTGCGAGAGTACCAGAGTCTATATTCGAGTTCAAAAGCTGGTGAATAAATACTAGGTCAGCAATTCTACGTCGTTCCTCCAGCGAGTGCATATTAAGCAATCGGAGGCGATCCTCATAAGGAGGAAGCCTTAATGGATTATTCCACGGGAGGTCCCATAGTGCGAACCTAACAAAGTTCCGCTGCACCGACTCAATGCGTTTAGAATGAACAGCATAGCAGGGAGACCAAACCTGAGATGCATACTCGAGAATTGGTCTAACTAAAGAACAAAATAACTGGATTAGGGTCTGTCGATCAGAAAACTCCCTTGACCACCGCTTAATAAAACCCAGGACTGAATTACTCCGAGACACGATTTGATTTATGTGAAGAGTGAAATCGAGTTTTTTGTCTAGCTTTACTCCAAGGTCAGTAACGGATTCCACACGACGGATAGTAGTTTCTGCAAAGGTATAATCATAAACGAGCTGATTGATGCTCCTAGAAAATGACATAACTTCACATTTATCCAGGTTAAGCTGCAGTCCATTTGAGGCACACCAACTCCTGAAGGTATTCAAATCATCCTGAATGCAGGAAGAATCATAATTGTTTCTAACGCATGAGAAAATCTTCATGTCGTCTGCGTAGATTAAAACTTTGGAGTGCTTAATCAGAGTGACGATGTCGTCAATGGCAAGAATAAACAACAACGGCCCCAGATGGCTACCTTGCGGCACACCAGATGAAGCCCTGACGACTCTGGATAAAGTATTACGGAAAGAGACACGGTAAGTCCTATTTTTTAAGTAAGAGCAGATCCAGTCGAGCAATAAAGGCGGAAAACCCAACCTTTCAAGCTTAAGCATAATCACGGAGTGAGGGAGCTTATCAAACGCCTTGCTGAAGTCGGTATAGACACAATCAGTCTGGAGACCTAGTTGGAAGGCAGAGATAATGTGGGATGTAAATTCTAGTAGGTTAGTTGTCGTCGATCTACCAGGCAGAAAGCCATGTTGATTAGATGAGATCAACCCCTTACATTGCCCAACAAGCTGTGAATATATGACAGATTCAAACAATTTGGGTATGCAGGAAAGCTTCGCGATTGGCCTATAATTTATTATAAGGTTTTTGTGCCCCTTTTTATAAACAGGAATTATAAAGGAGCTCTTCCATAACGTAGGAAATCTACCGGCCTGAAGAGATTTATTGAAGATGAGTTCCAATGGAGTGAGTAAGGCATCAGAACAGGATCTCAAGAATGCAGGTGGAACACCATCAGGACCAGAGGAAAAGTCTAGTTTAAGCTCCTTGATACCATTCAAGATAATATCACGAGATATAATGGGCAAAGCAATGGAGGCAGCGGGACGGTTTTGGATATAGCCAAAATCTTCCGCGGAAGGGACAAAGTTGCCTGGTGAAAAGGCGCCTTCAAAAAACGATGCAAAGTTATCGGCAATATCGGGCGCGCTACAACTAGAGGATCCATTATACCACATTGTAGATGGATAATTATCAGTTTTCTTCTTCAAATTTACAAATTTAAAAAAGGTACGAGGATCATTATGTAAGTTACTGCGAGTATTATCAAGGTATTCCCTATATAAGGATGAAGATAACGCTAAAAAGCAGTCATGACAATATACGAATTCAGAATAAGCTGACGTGCTTCTACAGCGCAAGTAGGTTTTCCACAACTTATTTTTTTTATTCTTAAGACTCCGTAGTTCCCTAGTATACCACGGGGGAGAATGACAGGATGATCTCGACCGCTTGAATGGTACACACGAATTAAAGAGATCATAAATCCTTTCATAAAACACAGAAACACAATCATCGACATCACAATCATAAAAAAGGGATGGGAAGTCGATTGAGAGGATCCTGTTTGAAAGGTCAGAGAAGTTCGCCCTTTTAAAATCAGGAACGTACTGATCTACGTTGGGGTCAACGATATTAGAACCATCGTAACAAAAATAGACGGAAATGGGCGGATGTAAACTGTCGATAGCGGATAAATTGCGAGAAGTTGGCTCGATTATAGTGTTACTCGAGTCGGAAGAAAAGATAAGATCTAACTGCCTTCCCATAGAGTTCTTTAAATCACTCATTTGGTGTAAACCAGAGGAGGAGATGGCGTCAAGAAAATGGGAATCTTTAGCAGTAAGGGAATTTGAAGGAAGGTAGTCATCGTCATCAGCGTTGTATACCCATTGAACGTTGGGTAAGTTGAAGTCACCAAGCAGGATGATTTCGTCCTCTGGGTTTGTCATATTGTTAATAAAATCTAAGCTAAGAGTTAAAATATCGTAAAGACTTCGATCATTTGCATCAGCATAGTTTGTCAAGTTTGGAGGGATATAACAACACAGCAGGAAAATGTGCATCTTCCCCAGAGATATCTTAAGAGCTAAGAGCTCGATAGAGAGCGTGTCGGAAAAAGCAGGCATATCAACAACTCCACAATCCAAATGCGATTTACATGCCACCAGCACACCACCACCACGAGCCATAGAGTCAGAGTATCTATCCTTACGAAAAATCTGATAGGACTTGTCAAGAATTTCTGCATCTTTAAAAACACTATGAAGCCAGGTCTCGGTCAGAGCGATGACGTCGTAACAACAAGCAAGAGAAGCCTGAAATAACTGGCTTGTTCTTGTTCTTAATCCCCTTACATTTTGGTAGTGAAGGGATAGCGTACGTAGTTTTTTTGGGTGTTAGAAGAGGTTCCGTTTTGGGTGCTTCCCGCGACCCTACGACGGGGCACAAACTCGTGTGCAATGATATTTTCGGGCCGGAAATCGGGGGCAGACATAGTCTCAAATAGCTCAGGCGACGAAATCAATTTAAAAGACGACATGAGTCCTTGAGAATGACGAGATCCTAGAAGTTGACAACGGAGGAGTACAGAGTCTTCAGCACCACTCCTCTCCCTAACGTAGCCAATAACGTCGTCAACAGAGGTTGAAGGATCAAGTCGGGAAATAAAAAAGGACCTCGGTGGTTGCGCAATCCTCAGAGTGAAACCCTCATTTCGAGACACATTAACAGATCTCAACGGAAATGTGTCTTGCGGTGGTTGAGGATCATGCTGAGAGGCGCCGGAAGATGTGTTAACATCTGGGTCCGATGCAGGGAGCGATGGGGGAGTAGAAGCACCTGTGACTAAAGTAGATGCAACAGGAGCACGCGGACGGCGGGTACGCCGACGGGCAGTGCGAGAACGTTTAAGTGTAACGTCGCGAGCTTCATGAGGGCCATTCGAGTCACCCACACCGCTCGCATGGGTTGTATATGGGCGACCACGCTCCGCCAGGACCAGGGGAGCCAAAGGCACAGAAAGAGCCACGGAAGGTGGGCAGTCCTGCTTCTCGCTAACTGAACCAGGTACGACAGAAAGAGCAAGGGCGTCAGGAGAAACGGAGACCTCAGAAAGACCAGAGGCAAGGGGGGACGCGGACAAGGCAGAGCAGGCAGAGAGAGCCTTCACATCAGCAGCAATAGATTCAACAAGAATACCATTGTTCGAAACTACCTCAGACCAAGAAGCAATGTCAAGTTTAACCTGCCGGACATTGCGGCGAATATCATCAACAATCGGCAATACGGGCGAAGAGCCCAATGACGAGACCAAACCGGGATCGAGGCCGGAAACCGCAGCCTGAACATCGGTTAATGAGTCAGTCATTACCAATACTTTAGAGGACAGTTCGTGAGATCTCTCCAAAAGGGCTTTGGAGTTCGACGCCAACTCACCAGAAATATCCAGGAGCCTGTCCACCTTTGCTGTAAGGGCATTAGTGTCTTCGGACACGAGCCGAAGATCATTCCAGCGAGTGGAAAAGGAACCGACCCTGTCCGCAACAAGCGAAAGGTCACCGGAAAGGGATTCTATTAAACCTCTCACCAGTCTGAGGACGTGGCACGGTTTTATGGCCGAGCACTCGGCGCAAGTAAAAGAAGGAGAAGATTTAGTAACCTTTCTGAGACACGCAGCATGAAATAAATGGCCACATACCCCATCGCAAACAACACCATCACGGGTAATTTCGCCTTCGCAGGTTCCACACTTTGACATGGTGCCGGAATCACACAGAAAAATAAAGTCAAAATTTACTCAGAATAAATCAAATTCAGAAAGTATAAAGCGCCACAACAATGATGAAAACAGAAAAATAGCAGACAACAGACAGTTACAAAAGTGCAACGACCGACACAAAATAAGAGAAAAGAAAAAAATATAAAGCGCCACAACAATGATGCAATCAGAAAAATAACAGACAACGGACAGTTACAAAAGCGCATCGACCGACACAGATCCAGAAAAGTGCGCCACTCCGACAACCAAAACAAAGACGCAAACAGCAAACGAGAACAAAAAAAAAAAAAAAGAACCGCAAGCTCACAACAAAACGGATCACAAACTAAAACACTAAATCACAGCACATCAAAACAAATAACAACTAATAAAAATTAGAAATAAATAACATTTCTACTTCCCAGATGGACTTGCACAAAAATGAAAACATCCAGCAGAGCACAATCACAACACGTCCGCACAGCACGACAATCACAATCACACTAACCAAATGCAAATATTCTCAAAACATTGACAACCAATGCACCAACCTTAATGCTGGTAAGGAAAGCATCCACGAAGTCGAAACATATTCTGACGGACAGATGTCGCAGGTGATAATTGAGCAACGTAAGTATGGCAGACCAGTACAAAAAAAATGAAGACGGCAACTCATAGGAGGTGTCAAAATTTTAGAGAGGGAGGAAAATCAGGGCTCGAGAGATTTGTCGAGACGATCAACTTTCTTTTTTGTGATAGTCAGTATTGATGAAAGGACGTGCGGATAAAAAAATCCATAGTCAAGTGAATATTAATCGGCAAGCGGTATTTTTTTGGGATAAAATTTATGAGTAAAAAGTGTTGAAAACAACCTAGGAATTAGAGTGATTTTCGGTAATGGATGGGGTTTGCTGCGGCCAAAAGTCCGGAAGAAGGTGAAGAAACGTGAAGATCCCCATGGAATCTTGTTGGCTGACTTTATAAGGTAGAAAGTCTATAAAAATGTTTTTGCTGGTGGTTGCAACGTGGTTTCATCAGACCCAGCCTTACCCAGCAATATCAACGATATTTTGGTAAAGGTTTGAATTGTTTTTTTATGTATTATTATATATAATTTGAATAAGTGTACAGGACACTTTCGTTTTGAATTAAGCGTTAACCTGATTGGATTATATAATACGTTATATTATTATATACAATTGATTCCCGTTCGTTGCCTATATATTCATGACTGAAATTTGGCATCCAAAAAAGTTGAAAAACAATTTTTTTTCTTGAACAATAGAATGTGAAATTTCCTGTTCTGGAAAGGGTCAATTCATTTTGGATGACGATTAAATCAAGCAACAAGTTAACAAGTCTGTCTATTTTATACTGATTAGAGTGAATTACTTACTAAAGGAATACAAAAATCTTCTTGACTAATATATTACTTAAATTTGTTTCTTTTTTTCTAAATTATAGCTATAGTTAGTAAGTTCACTCGCAATTAAGGACGGGCGGTTAGCGTTACAAATGTACTTTCACGTAACCCTCCGACGCCTACTACACATTAAGTTTATAAATATTATTTTAATTATGTAGCTTCAGTTGTTCGCTTCTATGGAATAATTGCAATATACCTTTTATATTGCCTGGTTAGATCGGGTCAACAATGTAATAATAATTTTTGTTTAATATAAAAATGAATAAATTGATAAGATTTATGTGAGCTTATAATTCAATTTTATTTCAATTATCCTACTTAATTCTAACACTAATCTTCACAATATAATTCACCAAAGAAAATAATAATTCAAAACAAAAAGAAATAAAAAAGATAATAAAAAAAAGCTGAAAGGAAATAAAGATTTAAAATTTTTTGTTTTTTACAAATTGCATGTAAAATCCCAATGTCCACTAGGCATGCAGGAATTTGCTGACAATTTGTTTTAAAGAAAAATGTACAACCTTGCTTGGAACTCGACCTTAAGGCCAAAACACAATGAGATGCGACACGTCTGCGACACGACACCATATGATTTTGCTGTCGCAGCCGTGACGCATGATGTCGCATTCGATAACACAATGAACTTATGATGCGCCATTTTGACAAGTGTATTAAATAAGTTTGGTTCAGTTTGGTTTAGGCTAAAAAGTTGTGTAAATCTTTATAAAAGAC
The DNA here is from genome assembly GCA_964036015.1 of Leptarthrus brevirostris. Classification (NCBI taxonomy): domain Eukaryota; kingdom Metazoa; phylum Arthropoda; class Insecta; order Diptera; family Asilidae; genus Leptarthrus; species Leptarthrus brevirostris. The sequence continues at coordinate 54,810,595 of OZ038375.1, forward strand.
TTTCTAAAGAATGGTGATTACTATAAAAAACAAAGAAAAAATTACTGATGTGCATGTTCCGAAATATTTTGTCATAATTGATCCTTATATTTGTTATCTTTGTATTTTTTTGAATTTTTATTATATAGGCATTCATATTCTCTAACATAATTTATTAATAGTTCTTCAAATTCGATCATTTTAAATCAATTATGGCAAAATATTTATTAGTATTGCCAAACATGCATTTAGTAATTTTCTCTTTTTTTTTATAGTAAGCGCCATTCTTCAGAAAGTCTTTTATAAAGACTTCTTAGCCTAAACCAAACTTATTTAATACACTTCTCAAAATGGCGCATCATAAGTTCATTGTGTTATCGAATGCGACATCATGCGTCACGGCTGCGACAGCAAAATCATATGGTGTCGTGTCGCATCTCATTGTGTTTTGGCCTTCACTCCTTGAACTTTCAGAAAAACTAAGAGGCCGATACCTGTCTGTCCACTTCTTTTGTAGCCTTTGAGCCGCCATTTTGTCATCAGAATCCACAACCATAATTGCAATTTCTCCATGCATTTTATTTTATTTCTCACAAATTTATGATTGATTGGTGGAGAACTGAATTGGCCAGTGATTGAACACAATATTTTATAAATTTCAATTAAAATTTTCACAATATTGTTAAGAAGAGCAAATTTGCTATAACATGGCGGAATTCAAAATTGATAGCCATATTTGAATAATGTCGTTGTGGAACGTGATTTTCATTCTATCTCCTTTATACTTTTTGTCTCTTTTCCTCTTATTGCGTAAATACAATTTTATAAAATCGCGAATAAAAGGAAAATTACGCAATTTGCGTTAATTCTGGCAACGCCACTGTATTCTACGCAAAAAATCACCTTGATTTGATATGTCAGGTGATTTCTACGTATAAAGTTGACAGTTCGCGGTTTGTAAGTTGCGAGTGTCGTGTCATTACCTTTTTAAGTGTTTACATTGATTAGGGATAATTAAACAGGTGAGTAATGGTTTATTAAGTAATAATAGTGCCGTGATAATCATTTGTGTACGTTTAAATTATGAAATTGGTTTAATTTTCAAGTTTTTTGATAAAAGTGCAAGATCTGTCACAGGTGTTTGAATTTCTTGAATTTCACCTGTCATGCCTGTACAAAGAGCTTGAAATTGTCCAAATTCTGTTTAGTGTTATGTATTTGTTGAGTTAATTGCCTTGGACCAACGTATTATTTGTTATTTTATTAGAATTTTCAACATTTAAATTTGCTGTGTTGTTGTTGTTGGTTCGGCAAGAAATTGTTTACATTGTTCAAACGATTTCTTGTGTGATTAAAATTAATGTTTTTGTGTATTATTCATGTTTATTATCATAATTCAATCTAATTCTGTTTTTCTTTTCATTTCAGATGGATATTTTCATAATTCATTGTACCTGATGATGTCCCAGGTACTCAGGTAAGTATGTGTATCAATTCAGTAAATAATTCTTGGTTTAATTTTATTTTACTTTTAGGAATCATCATTCAACATTCTCCCCCCTGTTGAACGGTGTTGTTCAACAAATTTTTACTTCGCTTGGAAATGACTCTTTTGTGATAATGATAAAACACAATCCTTCCATCACCTTTAACACTTAAACGTACTTGATATCTATCGGGTAGACTGATGGTTTGCTCCTGCCTCCTTCGCTTTCTTACGCCTTCAAAATCTATTCGTTGAATTAGATGTCTTTCCAGAAAGATGCTAATCCCTTCTCTGGTAACGAAATGTTGATGACTGTTGGCTTCATGCATTTTTAGTTCCTTTAAGGGGTGCGTGGCTCTAAGGAGAGATAGCGACTCAATGTACTTGTCGTTAATGTTTGCTGGCTCCGATAAAATAGTATTTGTGTGCGGTGCTGTTACGATGCTTTGCCTTACATGGTCTGGTAGATGTAAAAGATCGGATGTTGAAGGTATTCTGTGAGTACACTGCATTTGCGATCCCCTGTTGTTAACAACTTGTGCAGATGTTGGTGTATTTTCCAGACTTGGAGGTTCTTGTATTGATCTCCTTGTTGTGGATTTAGACGCACGTTTTGGTATGCCAAAGATGTCATATCCAGGATCAACATACATGCCCCTTGACTCCGGACTTTCAGGTGGAGTGAATGAAATTTCTTCTTCGATGTTGAGGATATCATCGTCATGCTCATATGGATTGGACATCTGTAAATGGAAACTCATAAGCAAATTATCACAAGTTGACACTGATTGACAAACACCACATTTAGAACAAGACGACACAACTTTAGTATAAAAACCTTTGAGTCAATTATCTTCTAAATTTGACATATGATCGATTGGTAAACGACAAATTTTTGCTATCGGTCTCTGAAACGTACTATGTTGCGTTCGCACCTTTACGACTCTCACCAACCCATCCTTGCCAGGATAGATTTCATCAATTATGCCTAACGGCCAATTTGTGGGAGCCACGTTTTCATTTTTAATGACTACTACATCCCCAATGTTGATATTTGGTTGTTTTATAGACCATTTAGACCGGTGTTGGAGTTGATTGAGGTAGTCCTTTGACCATTTATCCCAGAAATGTTTGATGACTTGCTGCAAAAGCTTCCATCTTTGCGACGGTAGTATCTTGGTCGTAGAATAGTCAGGCTCAACAATGGCGTTCAAAGCTTGTCCAATTAAAAAATGTCCTGGCGTTAGCACAAACAATTCATCAGGATCATTTCGAATATGGCATAAGGGTCGAGAATTTAAACAAGCTTCGACTTGAGCCAGAATTGTAGCATATTCTTCGAACGTACAAATTAAATTCCCTATTGTTCGTCGTAAGTGGTGTTTGATTGATTTTACACCAGCCTCCCATAAGCCTCCAAAATGTGGAGAAGCTGGTGGATTGAAATGCCATGTGACTGACTTGGACACAAGATACTGAGCAGCTTCAGGAACTGATTGGTTAATTGCTTGAACGACATCGCTGTCTAATAATGTTTTTCCTCCCACAAAGTTAGTGCCACAATCTGAAAATATATCACTGCATAAACCTCTTCTGGCTACAAATCTCTTCAATGCTGCAATAAAGGCTTCTGCAGTGAGGTCAGACACCAACACTATGTGAATAGCCTTGGTGGCTATACATAAAAATAAACAAAGATAAGCCTTATGTCGTTAAGCATTTCGATGTGTGTATTACCTTCAGTGTAATAGCTCCCGCGTAGTCAATACCAACCTTGACGAATGGCTTGGTTATATTTACTCTCGATGTCGGTAAGCTTCCCATTAACTGAGTAATTGTAGTGCTTCGTTGTTTTGCGCAGATAACGCATTTGTGAATTCTACTAGTGATAGTGCGTCTCGCATCTAAGATCCAATACTTATCACGACTTGTACTCAGAACTAGGGATGGTCCGCCATGAAATGTTTTACAAAAACAAAAAATTAATGTTACATGATGAGTTTGTGGTAAAATGATCGGATGACGTCGTGTATACGAAATCATGGCAGTATCTAACCTTCCACCTACCCGAATCAAGCCATTGGAATCAATAAATGGGTTCAGCTTGAGCAGCTTACTTTTGTTAGACAACGGTATGTTGTTCATTAAATGACGGTAATCTTCGTTGAAAGATATTTGCTGTACCAGCTTCAAAACTGTTGTCTCTGCAGTGTTCCATTCAATACTTTGAAAAAAATTCGTGTGTTTGTTTTGTGGATTTTTGCAGTTGTATATGAATCGTTGAATTGTAGCTATGATGCGCATTAATCGTGAAAAGGATGAATATCTTAAAAGAATAGTATCATCTAAATTGCTTAGAAATGTGACAATAATTGGTTGTTTTGCTTCTAACTCGGTTTGTTCTTTAATTCTATCCAACTTCGGCCATTCTTCTTGTCTTTGAGTTAACCAGGATGGTCCATGCCACCACATATGATTGTTTATTTGCCTTGCCGTTGAGATGTCTCTAGACGCTAGATCTGCAGGGTTGTGAGTTGTTTCAATATGTTGCCAGCAATCGTATCTTACAATGTCTTGTATTTCGACAATACGGTTTGCCACATATGTCTTCCATCGGGACGGGTGCTCCTTGATCCATTGTAAGACAATCATTGCATCAGTCCAAGCAAATATAGGTATGTTTTGTAGTTGCATGTCTTCAATTGTAGTCTTGATTAATCTGGCGAGAATGACTGCTCCATTTAATTCTAAACGTGGTATGGTCGTGGGTTTTGTGGGTGCTACCCTCATTTTAGCAGTAAGTAAAGTTGATGTTATACTGCCATCTTCCTGTTCAACTTTTAAATACAATACAGCAGCATATGCCTTCGCCGAAGCGTCACAAAATCCGTGTAATTGCATGTTTGCAAGCGTAGAATAATGTGTCCATCTTGGAATTTTTAATGATTGTAACTGTTGTAAGTCGATGTTAAATTTTTCCCATTGAGTGTGAATGGAATTTGCGACTGGAGTATCCCAAGAACATCCTGTAATCCACAATGTTTGCATTAAAATTTTTGCTGCAATGATGATGGGTGCAAGCCATCCAAGAGGATCATATAATGACGCGACATCTGATAATATAGTTCTCTTAGTTGTTGGTGTACGTTTCCTTCTTGGCGTAACTGTGAACGTAAAATAATCAAGTACAGGATGCCAACGAATACCGAGAGTTTTGATTGATTCATCCTCTGCAAATGTTAGTGAACCCTTAAGTTCGCGATGATCCATTGGTATATCCTTTAGTAGCCTTGGTTCATTACTGGCCCATTTTCTTAGGTTGAATCCTCCAGCCTTCATAATATTCAGTAATTCTTCTTGAAGTCGCTTAGCATCAGCAAAGGTGTCCGCTCCAGTCAATAAATCGTCGACATAAAAATTTGAATATATGGCCTTTGAAGCTAGTGGCCAATTGCCACCTTCGTCCTTTGCTAGTTGTTGCAGTGTGCGTACTGCTAAATATGGGGCAGACGATGTTCTAAAGGTTACTGTTTTGAGTTGATAATCCTTAATTTCCTGGGTAGTGGAATGTTGCCAAATAAATCTTTGGAATGTTCGGTGATCTGGATGCACTTCTGTCATTCTGTACATCTTCTCAATATCGGCATTCATTGCTACTCTATATTTTCTCCAAATTAAGTAGAGTTGCAAATAATTTTGGTTGAAGTGTTGGCCCCTTTAGTAAATATTCGTTAATTGACCTTCCATTGGTGGTTCTAGCCGAAGCGTCGAGAACAACTCTTAATTTTGTTGTGGTGCTATCCTTAAACACTGATTGGTGTGGTATATAATAATGTGGTTCAATATCGTTAGGTGCCTTTACTTCTTCCATATGGCCAAGCTCTATATATTCATTGAGACAAGCTCTGTAGTCTCTTTCCAAGTCAGGATTGGTTGTAAATTGTCTCTGTAGATTTAGAAACCGTTTAATGGCCTGTGGCCTTGATTGCCCCAGTTTGGGAACTTCGTTATTTACAAATGGTAAATTTACTTGATATCTTCCATTACTTAGGCGTTGATGTGTGATTTCAAAAATATGTTGACACTGTTGTTCCTTCTTGTTCAGAATTGGTTGAGTTGTTAGCTCTTCTAACTCCCAAAATCGTTTGAGTTGTGCATATAAATCGGCATCTATGGTAGTGATTGTGAAACTTTTCACTGTGTCATGGAGTGTCTGTATAGTTGATCCTAGTAGGATCCATCCAAAGATTGTGTTGATGGCTATTGGTACTGTATTTGATCCTCGTCTAACGCCTTCTTGAATAATCCTTGCATAAATTTGTGCGCCCAATAACGCATCTATTTTACCAGGTTTCCAAAATGTAGGATCTGCAAGCTGTAATCCATTAAGATGATTGTATTCCTTTCTAGATATGACTTCGTTGGTAAACAATTTGTAATCTCCTTTAGAACGAGAAAATTTTCTTCTATTGTAGTAGAATTTGATCCACATGATCGTAATTGCAGTTTTGTTAGTCGTCGTGATATAGCAGCGGGACTAGCGTTTAAGCCCGTAATAGCTACTGATGTAGGAGTGCTAGTAGCACATAACTTCTTGCAGGCAGCTTCTGTAATGAATGATGACTGTGAACCACTGTCGACCAGACAGCGTAGAATTGTAGGTTCACCAAACTCGCTCTTTGCCATGACTAGCGCTGTTGATAACAATGCTTCATGTTTTTTCCTGGTTATGAAACTTTGGGTAGTGTTTAACCCATCAGCCCAGTCGGCTGATCGTGATCCTGTGGGAATATTGCTAGCCTGCTGAATTGTTTTGTTTATATACTGGTATGTTTTCGTAAATGTTGCTCTTAATTTTTCCCGGATTTGTCGATGGTTGTTCCTTGTTGAGGTTCTCGTGTAATGTAGAGTGGTGTTTTTGATTGCAGTTAAAGCATCTGTATTTACTTGTGCAATCTTGAAGGAGATGATCTTTTGATAAGCAATTCAAGCAGCGGCCAGCCATTTTGATTATCTTTCGTCTTGCTTCAGTATTCATTTTTTGATACTTGGAGCATTTTTGCACAAAGTGATTTCCATCACATGCATTACATCTATTCCCCTTTGTAGTGTGGCAAGTTAGAGTTGTTTGTCGTCCTGTTTGCCTTAATGGTAACGTCTTTCTTACTAGAACATCCGCAATAGATTCCAATATTTTTAAACGTGTATTTAAAAATTTGGCAAATTGTGTAAACTTCGGTAGTTCTAGAGTTGCTCCTTGATCTTCTTCCCACAATTTTAAAGTGAGGTATGGTAGTTTCTCTACCAGCAGATGGATTAATAGCACATCCCATGCACTTGTATCTATCTTCAAGCTCTTCAGTTGTTGTAGGCATTCTTCAGTTGTATCGAGTATGGATTCTATTCCCTTACTTGTCTCCATATTATGTTTGGGTTGACCTATTAATTTTTTCAATTGATGGTTTACCAAAATTCGTTCTTTAATTTATTCCAGGCTGGTTCATAATCTTCATTGGTAATTAGCGTATGTCGCAAAACCTTCTCACCTTGCCAATCAAGCAGGTCTTTAAGTGGTGTAATTTTTTTACAGGTGTTAATCGCGCATTATTATGTACTAACGACACGAAAAGATCATGAAACGATCGCCATAGATCGTAATCTCCATTAAATTTTGGTAATGAAACTCTGGGCAGTGATGATTCCTGTTGTATTACGGTGTTCGTATGCATGGATGCGGCAGGGTTAGATTGTTGTTGTGGTGCTTCTACAACTGAAGAAAATTTTCGTATACCTTCTACGAGCTCGCTCATATAATCGGAGTATTTAAGTTCCATTGCCCCGTAATTTTCTTCTTCTGAATATGCTGTAGATGTTTCGGCATCTGCTTCAACTAAGGATTCATTAATTGATAAATCTACAGCATTGTATTCTTCCCAAATTTTCTTCAGATCTGAAATTCTGGTTTCATAGAATCCTTGTGTACGTTTGGGAATAGCTGTCTTTTTTCCATTTTCTATCAGCTTCTCTAATCTTCCGTCCTTAAAACTCTTTCCTTAATGGTTAATTCCTTTATTGAAGACATCTTGATAACTGTAGCTGTACAATTGAGCAGTAAATGTTTTTCACCGTAATAAATCACCGTAATAAATATACCTCAATGCACCCGTTAATTTGTCCACCGTTAATGAATTCACTGATAATTTTAATAAAATTGAATATGCTGCACATTCCTGGCTGGAACCACCAAAAAATGTTTAATATAAAAATGAATAAATTGATAAGATTTATGTGAGCTTATAATTCAATTTTATTTCAATTATCCTACTTAATTCTAACACTAATCTTCACAATATAATTCACCAAAGAAAATAATAATTCAAAACAAAAAGAAATAAAAAAGATAATAAAAAAAGCTGAAAGGAAATAAAGATTTAAAAATTTTGTTTTTTACAAATTGCATGTAAAATCCCAATGTCCACTAGGCATGCAGGAATTTGCTGACAATTTGTTTTAAAGAAAAATGTACAACCTTGCTTGGAACTCGACCTTACTCCTTGAACTTTCAGAAAAACTAAGAGGCCGATACCTGTCTGTCCACCTCTTTTATAGCCTTTGAGCCGCCATTTTGTCATCAGAATCCACAACCATAATTGCAATTTCTCCATGCATTTTATTTTATTTCTCACAAATTTATGATTGATTGGTGGAGAAATGCATTGGTCAGTGATTGAACACAATATTTTATAAATTTCAATTAAAATTTTCACAATATTGTTAAGAAGAGCAAATTTGCTATAACATGGCGGAATTGAAAATTGATAGCCATATTTGAATAATGTCGTTGTGGAACGTGATTTTCATTCTATCTCCTTTATACTTTTTGTCTCTTTTCCTCTTATTGCGTAAATACAATTTTATAAAATCGCGAATAAAAGGAAAATTACGCAATTCGCGTTAATTCTGGCAACGCCACTGTATTCTACGCAAAAAATCACCTTGATTTGATATGTCAGGTGATTTGTACGTATAAAGTTGACAGTTCGCGGTTTGTAAGTTGCGAGTGTCGTGTCATTACCTTTTTAAGTGTTTACATTGATTAGGGATAATTAAACAGGTGAGTAATGGTTTATTAAGTAATAATAGTGCCGTGATAATCATTTGTGTACGATTAAATTATGAAATTGGTTCAATTTTCAAGTTTTTTGATAAAAGTGCAAGATCTGTCACAGGTGTTTGAATTTCTTGAATTTCACCTGTCATGCCTGTACAAAGAGCTTGAAATTGTCCAAATTCTGTTAAGTGTTGTGTATTTGTTGAGTTAATTGCCTTGGACCAACGTATTATTTGTTATTTTATTAGAATTTTCAACATTTAAATTGGCTGTGTTGTTGTTGTTGGTTCGGCAAGAAATTGTTTACATTGTTCAAACGATTTCTTGTGTAAATGAAATTCAATGTTTTTGTGTATTATTCATGTTTATTATCATAATTCAATCTAATTCTGTTTTTCTTTTCATTTCAGATGGATTTTTCCATAATTCATTGTACCTGATGATGTCCCAGGTACTCAGGTAAGTATGTGTATCAATTCAGTAAATAATTCTTGGTTTAATTTTATTTTACTTTTAGGAATCATCATCCAACAATTTTCGAACACTAGAATATTAAGCTGTTATTATTTAGACATTACTGTTTTAAAGATTAGTTTTGATGTGCATACTGACGGGTTATCATCCACACCCTATTAATAAAATTTTGAAGTTTCGGGTTGTAATACTCCGTGAAATTAAACCCCTTTGTAAAGTGACCTATTAAATATTGTTGTCATTTAGGCGGACACGGAAATAATTGCCGCTCATGAGATTAACAAATCATGGTTGAATAAATTACTTTAATTACCATTCCACGAACATCTAGTTAGGGGATTGTAGTAATGAACTTACTTAAAGGAAATAACTTCAGAGCGCTCTCCGTGAGGATCTGTAACCAATTGGGTGTAATCGTTTCGCTTCTTCTAATTCTCACCTAAAGGTTCCTGAATTGTTAATATTCTTCAAACTAAATTTAACAATAATTAAATTTACAAACTAAATTATTATTTTTGATATAAATAATGTGGTGAGAATTGATCAATGGACAGCTGACTTGATCTAACCCAACCCTGACCCTGAAATGTAATTTTTCACTTAATTAAGTTGGCAGGCGATAAGCACTATGAGACAATTTCATGTGACAGCGACAAAGCGAAATTGAATGGCGACAGGCAATCGTGCTCCAAATTGTAATCAACAATTTGTGAAGTATTGAGCAACAATCCGTCGTTTGTTAAGCAAGAGTTTTGTTTACAAAAACTAGTATTGTGAAACTATTCAAAAGGTATGTTTATTTTGTATAAATTCAAGCTGTATTTTCGCACTCAAAAATTGTCGCCACATGTTAACTTTTGTTCTTTATTTTCTGCACAGCTTTTGTAAGTAACTCAAATATTGTAAACAAATGAAACTCTTTATTATTGTAAACAATTTTCTTTATAAATTTTGTCACGAATATAAACTCATTCTTTTGTACATTGACAGGTACCTTTTGAAACTCAGTTCAATAAATTGAACATTTTGTCAACTTTGGACTCGACTTTTTCTCAACTGAAAAACCCAAACCCACTGAAATTTAACAACAGGTTATGGGCCCAGGACAGCTGTAAAAGGGTTTCTTCAAAAGTCAGGAAAGAAAATCGTCAGGCAAGTCGAGAAAGCAGTCCAAAACGTCAGAACCGGCAAGGAAAACATTGGAGCAGCCATCGCACAGCAAGACAACGTTAAACAACGAACACGCAAGTCGTTTTAAGTCAGGAAATCGCCACGAAAGATTGTTATTTCATTTTGTTTATTTAAAAATTTTCAGAAGTCAGTCGAATTGTTAAATTTAAAGCAAAATGAACACTGTAAAGTCTCAATTGAAAATGTTAAGTGAAGATAGTCAAGGAAATGTCAATTTCGTTTCATGGCGATTTAAATTAAACCTAGCACTTAAGAACAAAGACCTGTATGATATAATAACGGGTACAAAGCCCAGACCAGCAGGTGATGCGTCAACTGATACAGTCGCAGCTTGGTTAAAGAAAGATGTTGAGGCTCAAACATTGATAGGTTTAAATGTAAACAGTAAGATTGCGAACAAAATTGCAAATTGTAAAACTGCCAAAGATATGATAGACAAGTTTGTCAATTTATATGGTACAAAGACTGATGTAACTTTAGAAACGTCCCGAATCAAACTCTTTACCTGTGAGTATGATGAAAGCAAGTCAGCTATAGAGAACTGTATGGAGATTTTGGATCTCGCTGATGAAGTGTCAACTGAAAATGATCCTGTGAAGAAAAGTTGGATCATGACGAGAATCACGAGCGTGCTACCGCCAAGACTTGCACATTTCAGGACATCCTGGGACAACGTGACCGGAGCAACAAAGAACGTGGAAACTCTCATGGAACGCCTGAGACTCGAGGACGAACGACGACAAATGCAGAGGGCAGCACCAGCAAAGCTCTCATGGCCAGACGCAAGAAATAGGGACAGCAAGCAGGAAAAGTCACAGTTCGCATCCTAAAAATGTGGAAAGAAGGGTCACGTGCTCAAGGAGTGCAGAGGTAAACCGTGTGATGAATACATTGCTTACTGCAAGAAGAAGTATTCATGTAACATCTGCAAGAAGAAAGGACACTTCGCAAAAGACTGTGAATCCCGAGAAGAAGCGAATAAGTCAACAAACGGAAAACCACCAAGGAAGGCATTTTTGACCACGGCACTCTCGACGATGGACAACGACATTTCGAAAGACAAGGCAACTTCATGGTATCAAGACTGTGGAGCCAGCCAACACATGACGTCTCACCGGTAGTGGTTTGTTCAGCTTGTTGAGTTGGACGAGCCCATTCCAATTGTGATTGGAGACTCAACCAGGCTAGATGGCGTTGCAGTCGGGAACATCGAGATGGAAGCTTTTGATGGTCAACAGTGGTATCCAGTGGTATTGGAAGATGTCATTTACGTGCCAAATCTCAACTTTAATCTTTTCTCAGTAAGTTAGATGCTAGACAAGGGACATGTACAGAAGGCAAACGGAAACGAGTCAACATTTTACAGTCTGGATGGCAGGGAAATTGTGGCAATGGCAAAGCGCAAAGGAAATCTCTACAAAATGATGCTCAGGAGTAAAGAAGAGACAAGTTTGATAGCCGTGTCGATCAAAGTATAGCACGAGCGACTCGCACATCAAAATGTGACGTATGTGAGGGACATACTGAAAAGAAAAGGAATTAAATACATTGATGACTGGAATGATTATGTATGCACAGGGTGCTCGTATGGCAAACTACATCGATCCTCACACCCAAACAACCCCAAGACAGCTCAGCAGCCGTTAGATCTTGTGCATGTCGACACCGGCGAGATGAACATCCCGTCATTGGGAGGAGCGAAGTACTGGCTCATGTTCAAGGATGACTTCACTCACTATCGAACTTGTTACTTTATGAAGGCAAAAAGTGAAGCCCCGGAGAAGCTTTAATGTTACCTGAGACTTGTTGAAAACTAGCTAGTGAGGAGAGTGAATAGTCTGAGATCTGACAACGGCACTGAACTAAAGAATACAAAGACCAAAGAAATGTGTGACAAGTTGGGAATCTTTCATACATTTATGAATGTACACACGCCAGAGCAGAACGGAAGGATGAGAGAGATATGAGAACGATTGTCGAGGCAGCCAGAACAGCTATACATACGGAAGATTTTAACGAAATACTGTGGGCAGAGGCAATGAACCATGCGATCTTCACGATCAATCAGACTGGCACCAGCAACGTACCAGGGAAAAGCCCAGCGGAACTTTGGTTCGGAAGGAAAATGAAGATTGAGAAGTTGCGACCCTTTGGATGCGAATGTCATGTGCTGACACAAAAACAGAAAAGAGGCAAGATGGATAGAAAATCAGAAAAGGGAATTCTGGTTGGCTATGACATTGATTCACCCTGCTACAGGGTTTATCTGAAAGACAAGAGAGAAATTGTCAGCTCAGACAATGTGATCTTCGACGAGGAAAAGATGAGACTGAGGCAAGGCACTGAACTTGAGACACAGGCACCAGAGGGCACACCTGAGAAGCAAGAAGAAAGCAGCAGCGAGGCAGACGAAGAAGATGTTAACTGGGCAACTGGAGAAAGTGCTGAGGAGCCAAGCGACAATGACAATGAGACACCAGCGCCAGAAGAGGAGTCAGGACGGAGAGTTCTGCGAGATCGTCGGACTTTGCAACCACCACCGAGACTGAGAGATTGCGTACTTGACTCCCGTCGTGGAGGAAAGAGCGCCAAAGTTGCCATGATTGGTGAAACGGAGGACATCCTGGTGAGTGAGGCACTCAGAGATGAGAAGTGGAGACGAGCAATGCAGGAGGAGTACGACTCGCTAATGGAGATGAAAACTTGGAAGCTGGTGGACTGTCCAGAAGGAGCGAAGCCAATCACTTGTCGTTGGGTACTTCGAGAGAGGGCGGACGGGAGACTTAAGGCCAGACTAGTGGCAAGGGGATTTGAACAGAAGGAGGGAGTGGACTACGTGGAAAGTTTCAGCCCAGTAGCCCGCTATGCATCCATTCGCCTACTCCTAAGTCACGCAGCGTCGGAGAAAATAAAGTTGGTATCGTTCGATGTGAAAACGGCATTCTTATATAGGAACCTGCAGCAGGACATCTATATGAACCAGCCTGAAGGGTTCGACGATGGATCAAGGAAAGTCTGCAAGTTGAACAAGAGTCTCTACGGACTTAAACAAGCTCCAAGGATGTGGAACGAGTGGGTCACCACTCACTTTGAGAAGAAGATAGGCCTGACTAATACAGACGACGACCCGTGTATATACTATAACAAGGAGATGATGGATTAGTAGCTGGCAAAGATGAAGATGAAATATACAAACTCTTAGGCGAGATAAGCAAGGAATTCAAGATCACATTCAGCAAGAAAGTACAAAGCAAGTTAACGTATTTGGGCATGGAAATCAAGATCGACAAAGACGATATCTTCGTGAGTCAGCCTCGCTACACGGAGAAAATCTTGAGAAAGATGAAACTTGAGATGTGCAATCCAGCATCAACACCCATTGAGCCAGGAATGATCAACAAGAAGACAGACTTCAAGAACAACGAGGCACTCCCGGCGAACAACCACTATCGCGAGGCAATAGGAAGTTTGTTGTACTTATCTACAATAACAAGGCCAGACATCAGCTTCGCCATGAACTACCTCAGTCGATTCTGTAACAAGCCCATGAAGAGCCATCAGGCGATGGTGAAACGTGTTTTCCAGTACTTGAGAGGGACCACGACAGCCGGAATTCATTTCGGAGGAGACAAGACACTGGCACCGATTCAGACTTTGGAGGAGACTCTGAGACAGGACAGTCGACGAGTGGAGTGTTAGTGATGAGAGCAGGGCCAGTGATCTAATACTCACAGAAGCAGCGTCTGGTAGCGACTTCAACTGCAGAAGCCGAGTACCGAGCCGCAGTGTCAGTGATTGACGACGTGTGCTGGATCAAAAGAATCGCACTGAAACTTGGTATCCTGGAAGCCGAGCAGCCGATCACCTTGTACGTCGACAACATGTCAGCCATACATATGCTACAGAATGCACACTAAGGAAAGACGACCAGAGGAAAGAAGCACATTGAAATACCACGAAAGTACACCCAGCAACACGTCGGCAACACTGTGACATTGCAACACGTTGAGAGCAGCAAGCAGATCGCAGACATTCTCACCAAGCCACTCAACAGAAGAGTCTTTGAGACGTTCCGCTGTAAATTGATCAAGGAGGAGTGTTGAGAATTGATCAATTGACAGCTGACTTGATCTAGCCCAACCCTGACCCTGAAATGTAATTTTTCACTTAATTAAGTTGGCAGGCGATAAGCACTATTAGACAATTTCATGTGACAGCGACAAAGCGAAATTGAATGGCGACAGGCAAACGTGCTCCAAGTTGTAATCAACAATTTGTAAAGTATTGAGCAACAATCCGTCGATTGTTAAGCAAGAGTTTTGTTTATCAAAACTAGTATTGCGAAACTATTCAAAAGGTATGTTTATTTTGTATAAATTCAAGGTGTATTTAAGCACTCAAAAATTGTCGCCACATGTTAACTTTTGTTCTTTATTTTCTGCACAGCTTTTGTCAGAAACTCAAATATTGCCGTATCGTCCCACCTATCTCCATTCCTTCGGCATGATTTCTTTTTGATAGTTGCACGACCAAGAGCAGGATGGCATCGTTTTGAACCTCCCCACTTTTCTGCCGCAAATGCTAGCGTTCCAGCATGCCATCACTTAAGCTTCTGCAGTCTGAGGACTGTCCAGCGAAAGCGGTGATCCTGAGTGACATTGGCTGATGTTCAGCCGACGACATTCCAAGTCATAGCCTGCCTTGGGCAATCACCCGACGGCAGGGTTGGTCCAAGCCACACAACAATCTAATAAATATGGAAAAGAAAGTGCCTGTTCAGACTAGTCGACGAATTGAACTTTCATCACGAAAGTCTATGGTGCGGGGCAAGTTCGGGTAGGGAGGAAGTTCGTCTCGATCTGAACTGGACTCACGTTCAAGTTTTCTGGTCACGTGACTGTTTCTATTGGCGTGTTCGTGCATTTGATTGGAATGTTGGGTAAGTGTTGGAATTATCCATTTCGTTTATACCGATTGACATGGCAACCTCTCGACTCACGACACGTGTGAACGAATTTTCATTTTGCGGAGCGACAAAAGGTAAAGACAGATTGAACCGTCTAAGCAGGCACAAAGAATTTGCAGTTTTGAAAGGGTTTTTAGAAGATAAATTCTAACTCAACTTTCAAAAGAGCTTAATCATTGTTTCTATGAACTTGGGATGAATCTTGCAGATATGAAAAGAGTTCGAAATGCGATTCTTGAATCAGTAAATGCTTCTGGTTTAAGTTTCAGCTAAGAGGCTACATTTAAGGTAATTTGAAATATCTATTTAATTTTTTTTTCAATATTTTCCATAACATACAAATTCCAGGAAAGCGAGCATGAGTTCATGGAATCAGAACTACAAAATTCTACCATGATATGGTTGAATTACTTTTATGCTTTTTTCATTTCAAATAACAGTGGAAATAATTCAGAAAGCGGATATTTATCTAATAAATTAAGGTATCTATAGAAAAATAAAATCTTTTAAGTATATTAATTTTGTAGATCACCGTCACCACCTCGCGTGTTTTCAGTTGTTGCTCAAGTTAATCATGACGGAAATTAAAGTCCAGATGAAAATAAGGATCTCGAAATATCTGATGGTGAAAATGATGAAAGCGATAGTAACATTATTGCTTCCAACATTAATTAAATGAAAGTTCTTATCGATTTTTGTCATTCTACTAATATCCGGTGGATAAAAGAGGTTCTGTTTAAAATGATGTTTACATCTAAAGTTATTCTTTCTTTTACTATTTTAAAATAAATAGTCTTTATAAAGTTAAATTATGAGCTTGATTACAGCGGGGAGGTTGGCTTGGCCAGATAAACCATCATTTTAATTAGGCGGGGTTTTGTAAAAATAATTTTAACGACACTTGCAAAGTTGGGTATAACTAATTAATCTGACGGCTTAAGTTGTAATACTCAATTTTTACATTAAAAAAAGATCGCCCTTCAATTACCCCTACAATTAAAAAAAACATTGCAAGTCCGCTAAGAATTATTTCCTTATAAAAACTATTGTTTATAACTGAGGAGGCGGCTGTGTAAATAATATGTTCGGAGGTCTAAGGTTCAAATACCACCGGCGGCGGTGCATGGTTGTTTTTTGCTGACAACAGAT
Organism: Leptarthrus brevirostris; assembly: GCA_964036015.1. Classification (NCBI taxonomy): domain Eukaryota; kingdom Metazoa; phylum Arthropoda; class Insecta; order Diptera; family Asilidae; genus Leptarthrus; species Leptarthrus brevirostris. The sequence goes on from OZ038375.1 coordinate 54,826,951, forward strand.
TACGGCAAAAAGGCCATGGGGGTTGCAGAGAAAACTCCAGTGATTCGAAATCAACTTTAAATTGCAGGTCCACTTGCAATCGTTGTTGTTATGGAGTTGCGAACATATTGACTAAACTTTTTTTCTGACTGTAACGTGTTGTTTTCCTTTATAGTTTTGATTTTGACTTTTACTTTTTAGCACAGTTTTCGATGAAAACTGTTCAATTTTGATTAAAAATTTGTTTTAAAGTACAGTAAAAGCGACCAAATTCTAAAAAAAAATATTATCTAAGTTCCCACATTGTAGGTTTTTTTTAATGTTGCTAAAGCTCAAGGGATGCCCTATGACATAAACGGCAATAAAGGAATTTAAGGGTAAAAGAAATAAGCTAAGAGGATGAATGAGGAGGTGATGATGTACTCTTTTATCGTACGAGAAAAAAACCGAAAATTATATATTGTTCTGCTTAGGTTCCCAAAATTTGACTTTGAGTGCATAGGGGTGCAAGCAACTTAATGCTCCTGCATTGCGCGTTGTGTTAAGGTCACAAGGAATCAGGCTAGCAAATTTCGTTAAAACAACGGTGGTAGAAATGGCGATAAAACTGTGAAAGTTAATAGACTTTCCGTCGATGCTCCAGAGAGTCAATGCTACGAGGGCTGTTCAAAAAGTAATGATAATAGAGTAGAGAGTGGTACCTATAACCAACGAACAAGAATTACATAGAAGCAAGACTCAGTCAAATTCCTAATTAGAAAAGGATTACCACTACAAAATGAGTACACTATATAGATAAAACTAAACAAAAAAAGCAAAACAAATGAAATTACATTTCCATAAAGGAAAAATTTATCTTATATGGAAACAGTACGCAAGTAAGAGAGAGAGACTTATATACACTTTTATCGAAAAGGGGCAATATTTGGCATGCTTATTTAGCAAGCACGTGCTGTTCCGCGGCTTGATGCAGATGTGTTACTTCTTTATAATTTATATACAAAGCAGCAAAAAATTTACATTGGCTTAAATTGCCGCGGCGTGATGTTTCTGTGTTGGTAATCATATGGTTTTATTATTCATGGAAAACGCGGGATCTGATTCTCAAAACAAACAATTTCTCCTCATTACCGGGTGGGAAAAATAATTTTACGTTTCGTTCTGTTGGCCAGAGAAACAGATGTTTGCTTTTTCTGGAAGATTTATATTTTCTGCCTTCCTTTTGCATATAAGCGCTACCACGACTGCGTGAAATAAATGTATGTATAATATTGTAAATTCAGCTCTGGTATTTCATGTCTCGTTTTTACTTGCATATGGCGTGACTGATAATCTATTGCTGTCATCTTTTTATGCAAAGGAAAAATTATCTATTTTCTCACTTTTTCCCTCTTACTGAATGCACGCACACAAGAAGTGTTTTTTGCTTTAAAATGTTGCGAGGTTAACGAAATTATTTGGGCAAACTGACCTGAGTCGTGGTTCTATATAATTCTTGTTCGTTGCCTATAACGATCAGCTTCAAGTCGGTCGGAGCAGTGAGTGAACGTATGTGATGATTCGCGTCACGTGTGTTAGATATTCGCCTACCATGCCAAGCAGAAGATAAAAAGTTGGAGCAAGTTTGTAACGCGACATTTTTAGTAAAACTTTTGAAGAACCGAAAAGACACGTGTGAATTTTTCACTACACTATATGGAGATTTTATGGGCCGGGTGACCTTATACAAGTGGTATAAAGCATTTGAGGAGGGTATAGAGGGGATCGCCGACGAGCCGCGTGAGGGGCTTCTTTCAACGTCTCGCACCGAGGTTGAACAGAATACAGCTGCCGTTATCGTCAGCGAAGAACGACGAATTACCGTTAGGGAGCTCGACGCATGTCTAAACATTTCTGTTGGCAGCATATTTTCGATTTTACACGATGAAAAAACGGCCGCACAAGAACATTAACCAAATTTTACTGAACGCTTGCGGTGTCACAACAGTACCACACCCACTGTACAGTACAGATTTGGCCTCTTGCTAGTTCTAACTGTTCCCCAAAGTCAAGCTCCCGCTGAGAAGACGGAACTTCAGAACCAATCCCGAGATCATCAAAGCTGGGAAGGCGCACTGCAAGGAGCTCGAGAAAGATGGTCTGGATTTTGTATTTAACAAACGTCGGGAACGGTGGGGAAAGTGTATTAGAACAGAGGGAGGTTATTTGAAAAAGAGCATGGAGATTTGAAAGACTCAATAAATTGTTTTTTCTGTAGAGCGTTGTTATCATTACTTTTTGAACAGCCCACGTATCAGATATTTGGCAATCGCCAATAAGTTTAATAGCCTTCTTTGGGGTTGTCTAACGAGGAGAATGTATCAGTAATATTCGGGTCTAGGCCTAATGTGAGACTTGTGGATCCGCGCGAAGTCAGATGGAGTGACATCTTTGTTAGAATCCCGAACAATCTACGACCATTTCAAAATTAAATCCGTACCTAGAGTTGTGGAGCAAACATTCAAAAGCCGATAAATCCATTTTATTGATTTTTGGGGATTGTATATAGCGGAATCCCCTAAATATTTAAAAACTGTTTGAATTTGATCAAGTTGTTTCCCGCAATGAAATCAAAAACTACTGGACCGGTTTAATGAGTTTTGTATATGAGACATACTCAGCAATGATGATAAATATAGGCCAAGGTGTGAAATAGTACTGAAATGTGAATAAAAATTTATTATTTATATTTTTCGCTAAAGAAATTAGGTAATTCTTATTTTCAGATAAAAGTCACTCAGGGTTGTCATAGGAAGGAACCAATTGCTACTTTTTGCATTACCTTAGATAAGTAGTTTCTTGATATTTACTGTTTCGTCTTAAATAATTGCTCGCGGTAGGATAAGTTCCACGTCCGATAAACGTATGCTTCAGCCATCCGAAATGAATATTATCAAAGGCACCTTCAATGCCCATTATGGCAGCCATTACAATCCCTTTGCTATTAAGCTCTTCTAGCTCCTTGCCCCACCAAGGGGTTTGACCCTATTTCACCATTTTAGTTGGTTGGTTGGTAGTTCTCTTAAAACGTTCCGGTAATTCTGTTTGTATCTGCTCTATGATCCGAACAGTAACTTAGTATTGCTAAGGGTTACGACGATAACCTGCTTACGTCTACCATGAAAGTAGGTTTGGTACCTCAATTTCGAATAGCAATTTTCATTGGGTAACACTTCCTGAACTTCTCGCCTACATAGTTATCTGATTTTACATAAAACAGATTAGTGATACGCTCCGGGAATCCTCTTATTCTACTCCTGAATATCCAGAGTTCCTGAAGTAGCGCTATGTCCAGCTTCTCTTTCACAAAAAATAGCGGCACATTATATCTGACGCCGCTTTACTTTAATCCACAGTGAGTTGCCAAATCTTCATGGTGATCCGACTCACATTCCTCAGTACGGACCCACCTACTGGCAACTTTTCTTATTATTTAAAGCGTCTGCCTGCCGCCCTATCAATTAAAAGTTTTTCCGCCTGACCTCTGTTGACTGAAACTTGACGAAGGCAGACTCCAGTCCGTCGTTGAGGTCCCAAGCCTTTTCACCTTTCTCATATTCATGGCATCGAGACGGAGATCGTTTGCCGTAGCCCAGGAGTAGATTTTACACCTTCAACCTTGGCTCTAATCCCATCAGATCTAGACAAGATCTTACCTAGACAAACAAAAAATTGTATGGGAGGGAAAGGGGAAGGGTAATTTCAACCGTTTGGAAGTTCTAGGGTGATTCATAAATTTCAGTTTTTCATGGTATGCACATTACTCATTTATTTTTATCTCTTGATCTACCCAACACAGCGACATCAAACGAATGCTAAAAAACTACTATCCGAATGAACAATCCGAAATTGTCAATTGTTGATCTAACTCCTACCATTGCAGGTATAGTCGCTTCCAAAAGTGAAAAAAATGGTTTGCAATTACCTAAAATTCAGCATTTTCCCAAATTTTCTCCGAAATTTATGCAATTAGTACACCTTTTTTTATTTTTATTTGTAGACAAAGGATTAGAAAAACCGCATCCTTCGAAAGCCCTGACTACAAAATTATTTTATTGCACTTTAGGAAGGAAATTCTTCAAATAAACAAGATAAGGGTTTAACAAAGATAAAGGGTTGGAAATGATTGTTTTGGGTTAACAGGTAATCAGTTTTAATTATTGCTGCGAAAAAGCTGTAAAAATGTAAGAGTAATTTTGTTTTATTGCCGATATTAGCTTGCGTTTGCCAAGACTCACACCCTTGTATCCTGGCATTCTATTACTCGTACCTGATGGAAATTTTGCTATAAAAAAGGGTCAGTCAGCAAGAATACCTATCATAGTTGAAAAACAAATTAATAAGTATCTGTATTTTTAAGCAAAAATTATTACAAAATGGCAGAATTTACTTTTGAGGAATACGCGGATATTATTTACATTTTTGGTGTAGCAGACGGAAACGAGAGAGCGGCTGTATTGGAATATCAAAGGAGATTCCCTAATTGGCGAGCACCCCAAAGAGGGCTATTGAAATTTAAACGGATTTTCCGAAGGTTAAGAAAAACAGGAAGCACAACTTCGAAACTTCGGGTACTTCTGCTGACGCCGTGCAGCAAATAATCACCATCGTAAGGCAAGACCCTGAGACGAGCCGGAAGACGATTAGGAGTATCTTCATCTAAGTTTTGGAGGGTTATTCATTGAGAGCGAATATGTCCATATCATAATCACGTAGTCCAAGGACTACTGGAAGGAGATTCCGGCTTCTGGCTTCTGGAACGCGACATTGACGAAAGGGCGTTTCTGGGCCGAATTCTGTGGACGGATGAATTTCAATTCACCAGAGATGGTATCACAAACTTCAATAACCTCCATACCTGGTTGGAAACTAACCCACAAAGGACAAAGGTGTCCTCATTCCAGCAGATATTCGGTGTGTTTGGGATTGTATCATCGGCAACCATTTGGTAGGACCATTCATTTTGCCGCATGTGCTGAACTGTCAAATTTATGGGGACTTTTTGAAGAATACACTACCAGATCTAATAGAGGACATCCTTGTGTATAATCGAACGGACATATTTTACCAACACGATGGAGCACCAGCGCATACTGCTAACATTGTTGAGGCAATACTAAGTGAAAAATGTTCTAACCGTTGGATTGGACGAGTTGCACCGATTCCTTGGCCTGATAGATCTCCAGACTTTACCCCATTGAACCTTTTCTTATGAGGAACAATGAAGGATTAAGTTTATTCAAACCCTGTTAATAGTAGAGAGGATTTAGTTAGCAGAATTGGGAATGCAGCGACGAAAATACGGGAGAGGAACGGGGACTTAGGAACAGATAATTGGCATGCATCCAATGTGGCGGTGGAAATTTTGAAAGGCTTTAATAATTTACTAAGATTAATTTTAATACGTTTTGAATTCAATAAAAGGCATCTTAGAGTTTATATTCTTAAATTGCAGTTTAGTTTCTTTCTAAAGTTGCAGTTTAGTTTCTTTAAATTGCAGATTTTCAAATATTTCCCGATAATCAGAGAGTTTCCTTTCGATAAACTCTTGTTGGAAGTCATTTAAAGATAGAAAAAAGTAATAGCACTTGTTTTACTTTCACAAACTATTAGCAAACATTTTTTCTTTGCGCTGGTGATCACTCAAAAATATGAGCGCTCAATGATGAATGTTGCGACCGAAAGTGCAAGCTGGTCATCATCAGCGTGGTAGTTGCACTTTCCACCACGGACATCCATGACGGAAGGTCAAAAACTCAACTCCCATAAGTACTCAGTTTTAAAACCAAGTACGAATTATTTATGAAGAGGACCTTTAGTCCATCAATTTCATAAAATACCTATACTGGTTATACACTGCTTCCTCAGAAAGTTTCCTTTCGATAAACTCTTGTTGGAAGTCATTTAAAGATGGAAAAAAGTAAAAGCACTTGTTTTACTTCCACAAACTAGGAGCAACAATTTTTTCTTTGGGATGGTGATCACTCAAAGAAAATGATTAATGTTTCGGCCGAAATTGCAAGCTGGTCATCATCAGCGTGGTACTTGCACTTTCCACCACGGAGTTGAGTTTTTGACCTTCCGTCATGGATGTCCGTGGTGGAAAGTGCAAGTACCACGCTGATGATGACCAGCTTGCATTTTCGGTCAAAACATTTCTCATTTTCTTTGAGCGATCATCATCCCAAAGAAAAAATGTTTGCTCTTAGTTTGTGGAAGTAAAACAAGTGCTTTTACTTTTTTTCATTTCCCGATAAATTTTCTACTTATAAATTTCTACACATTTTCTCTATTTGGGTATGTACCTTTTCGGAAAGGTAATAAGATGGGCAATCCAATAAAAATAAAAAAAGTGTGTACTAATGAATTACATACATGAATTTTGAGAAAATTTGGGAAAATGCTGAATTTTGGGTAATCGCACACCAGTTTTTTTCAATTTTGAAGAGACTGTACCTGCAATGGTAGGAGTTAGATCAACATTGTTGACAATTTTGGAAAGGTCATTGGGATAGTAGCTTTAAGCATTTGTTTGATGCCGCTGTGTTGGGTAGATCAAAAGATAAATATAAAGGAGTAATGTGCATACCATGAAAAACTGAAATTTATGAATCACCCTGTAACTCCCAAACGGTTGAGATTGCCCCTCCCCCTCCTGCTATAAAATTTATTTTTGGCTAGGTGAGATCTATCACCCTACTAATTTTGACACGTCAGATCTGAAATACCCGGTATTTCTTTGAAACCGAGTCTACCCATTTTCTTACCAGGAAAATGTTTTACTTCCTTAAAACTTTGCCTTCCTCGGATGCCTGCACGCTGATCAGAATCAGGGATATTAATTTTTGACAATAACTGGTATTGACCGGCGAATTTTGTGCATTCCCTTTTTTTATTTTTTGCAGGTTTCGGGACACTTGGATCTTCATCCAGGATCCCGAAGAGGTTTTTCCAGCCTTAGGCCGCATCATGCCTGCTCCGCAGACCCCCTTCACAATATTAAAAGTATTTAAAAAGAAGCATCTGCTTCCCGTAAATATCAAAGACGTTAAAACTTTTTCCAAAATTATTTACTTAAGGGGGGGATTACAATGTAGAACCGCTTAAATTAGGGGCATTTTGGGGAGTTAATTAGAAAAAAGAGAACATTCAAGAGTGCAATATTTATTGTCTATTATTAATGGCACTTTGACCTACAATAAATTGACCGATGGGATTAGCGGGAAAGCCGAAAACTTGCCATACGACGAATATGGACGGGTCGAACTGGTGATAATATCCAGACTTGACCGTGGTTCTGAAACCAAAAACCTAGGGCTTCACGATACTCGAGATAATTCTCGCTGCCGGTATCGGTTTCGACACGATACTGGGACCGGCAGCGAGACCAATATCATTGGTAATAGTGCGATACCGAGAGCGAGATTGAGGTGACGAGAGTGGACGAGATATTAGTTTTTATCATTTTATTGTGGACAATTTTTTCAGTTGTTTCAGCTTTTATGTCGCTCCGAAAAATGTCAATTGTGTGATTTATGGGGCATATAATCAATCGCTTTCTACATAATTTCCTTTTTCAGATTTTTGCGCTTTATCCCCAATAGCAAACAAGAGCCTTTGCTACCTTATTTTGGCAAGGGGAATATGAAGAAAATGCATATACACTAAGATATATCACTTGTCCTCGCTCCCCGTTATCCCACCGAAATACCCTTTTTTTCTTGCCGAGAGCGAGATCAGACCGAGACTGGCCTTTATCTCGCCGAGATTGCGACGAGAGCAAGATCGTCTTCACCTTGACGAGACCAACACCGAGATGTGCCGAAGTCTCGGTCTTGTCTCGTCAAGGTGAAGACGATCTTGCTCTCCCTCCTCGTTAGTGTCGTGCCTCAGCGTGCAACTGTTCTTCTCGCAGGTAGGGTTACCTTGGAGCAGCTTATCAAAGCTTTAACTCTGGTGGTATTTCCTAGGAGCAGCCGATAGGCTTTAACTCCAATGGAGCAGCTAAATTACCTATGACTCCAAACTCTGTGATTAGACTAGGAGCAGCTTGTAAAAGCTTTTACTCCTACAATGAAAGACTGGCTTTCGACTAATCTTATTTATTCTACTAGCATACTGTATTTATACAAAATTTGTTCTTACTACCTAAGTTTAAAGTACTTATTGACTAACATAGTTTCCTAATAATTTAATCGATTATCACTATTGCTAATATAAATTGCACCACCGGCAAGCTTCGGAGAAATTATTTGTTATCGCTGGGCGCAAACACTTGTTGGGCGCCACGTGGTTTTAGAGTCCACGAACTCCCTTAAACAAGTGGGAACGCACTATTTAAATTTAAAATCACTTTATTATTTATTGATAGACACTGGAAAATATTTCGTTAAATTTATATTCGTTTATTTCTCATGACCAAGAATGGAAAATCAAAAATTAAAATCCAAAACGAAGTGACAAATAAGGTAGCGCGCAAGAAAGTAAGGGAATTTTGAAATTGGTTTTTAAACCCACGATATATTAAAACGCTAAATTGCAGTACTTATCTTTTTTTTTTTTGTGTGCCTTGCCTTCCAGATCAGCCCAGTCTTCTTCTCAACTGTCTTCCGTTTCGTCAATCTTCGTACTTAATTTTCAACTTTATATGTCCTTATTTCCACTTTTCTTCATTGATGTTTTCAGTTTTCTTCCTTTGTACTCTCACGTCTTTTTAATTTCAATTCCTTGTTTTATTTCACTATAGTTTTACTTTATTTCTTCAACACTTTAGACAAAAAAATCAGATTATTTTTCAAGTCTAAAGAGTGTATTACTTCAGACTATCTTAGCCCCCACCCGTGGTAAGCTAAATAGTCTTCATAATCTTGCCCCCACAAGCGGTAAGCACCAAAGACATTTACTAAACATTGGTCCTTCGAGTTATTTACAGCGCGTTTCTACCTGAGACGGAAGGTAGGCAGCTAAGTTGAGGGTACCCAAAGATCATCCCAGAAGCGTTCTTTTCCATACAGACGGAGTACACAAGCATCATCAACCATTGCCGTGGAAAAAACTCCAATTCAGCTTTTCCTGCCGAACGTGCCGTATACACCTACTAGATTACCAGAAGCTTTAAATGGCGCACGTGCCGTGTATACAACTGCAAGCATAGACGATTTTACACGCCATTGGATAGACATCTAGAAAAGCTTTAAGTTTCACACCTGCTGAATGCAATTCCAGCAACACCTTCCGTATTCATCAACCCAGAAGCTCAACACACCAAACCTTAGATTGAAAAGCTTTCAGCTGATCTTTAAACCACACCTGTCATATACGCCACTAGTATCAAGAACGTTTCAACTTAAGTACTATAAATTGATTTTTAAAAACACCTTCTTCCCGTACCGTTCACAAATCCGAATCCGGATGCATTTCGGCAAAGACAGAGTGGATAATAATCAAAAATCGGGTATTTATAGTATAACTTGTGGAGAATGTAATAAAAAATACATTGGGCAAAAAAAACGTTCAATTAAGATTAGACACAGAGAACATCTAAACCACGCAAAGAATTTCCAACCTGACAAATCTGCAGTAGCGCAACACATAATTGTGGAAGATCATAATGACATGGGGTTAAATAATCTGAAGTTAGAAAAAGCAATAAGTAAAATCAATGAATTGGACGCATGGGAAAGTCTCTTAATACATAAAAACAGAGATAATATTGGATTTTTAGTAATCCAAAAATTAGACCATGAGATTCATAAACTATATGAGCAAGGATTAGAGAAACCACGAGAGCTTCCCACGTACGAGATACTTTATCGGTTTTTAGAGAATAGATTCCAGTCCTTGGAATCATTAAAGGACTCAAAGAAGAGGGAAAATAATCGGGCTACAAAAAACCAAGAATGACCACGATCTAAATCGTACCACAGTTTTGCAAATTCAACAAGATGTCCGCTTTGTCATCAAGCTCATAGAATTTACGCTTGTCAGCAATTCAAAACCTTGCCAATACAGGAAAGGAGACACTTCATTCAGTCTAACAAGCTATGTACAAATTGCTTAACACATAGAGACAATGAGAAATGTCACAGTCGGTTTAAATGTATCAGATCAGAAGACTCACACTACTACCCATATATCAACTACACAACCAAAGGAAATTCACGCTCTTCTTAGCAAACAAAATCACTCCACGTTTCTAGCGACAGCTCTCCTAAAGGCAAGAACAGTAGATGGCAGACTTGAAACCCTGAGAGCCTTAGTCGACCCTGGTTCCTAAGCAACCTTCGTCTCCGAGTCAGCCTCGCAACAACTTGGATTACCTAGAACGAAGGCATACGGAGAAATTTCCGGACTTGGAATGGCTGAGTCCGGCACTGCATGACATAAAACAACAATCTTGCTAAGTCCTCACTTTCCATCTACATTTTCAATAAATGCTCTTATTCTACCACGCTTAACAAAGTTACTGCCAAGCAAAGTTACTGCCCATCGACCTCATCATTGGAGCCGACATCTACCACAGTATTATTCTTGAAGGAATCAAGAAAAGCAGGAACCTTATAGCCCAGAAAACAGAGTTCGGTTGGATTCTATCGGGTCAGCCAGCAGATACTACTGGTACAACAATAGCTTGTATGGTTTCCTATACTGATCTCGACAATACAATCAAACGATTTTGGGAGATTGAAAATGTAGACAGTCCTATAGACAAGATGTCACAAGAAGACCATCAGTGCGAAGAACATTTCCGACAAACACATCAGCGTAACGCAGACGGAACCTACACTGTACGAATTCTGTGCAAAAATAACTTTCATAAACTAGGAGAATCCAAACGCAGATCCATGGCCAGACTACTACAAAATGAGAAACGTTTCATTTCTAACAAAAAGTTAGAAAACGACTACAAACAGTTTATGCAGGAGTACGTTAACCTAAACCATATGACTTAGTTGTCACATGGAATTGATGAAGGATTCTATCTTCCACATCAAGCTGTTATCAAAGAAGACAGCAGAGCTACCAAACTCCGAGTAGTTGTTGACACCTCATCACAAACCACAACTGGTATTAGTCTCAATGATATCATGTATGTTGGGCCGAAACTCCAGAGAGATTTAGGAGACACATTACTACGATGGCGAAAACACCGATATGTCTTCACTGCTGACATCGAAAAGATGTACCGGCAAATTAAAGTACACACCGAGGATTTGAAATTCCAGAAAATTTTATGCAGGCCATCTAATACTCAAACAATTCAAGAATACTATTTAAATACAGTAACGTACGGTACAGCGGCGGGTCCGTATCTTGCTCTACGTACTCTTTAACAGCTGGCATTGGATGAAAAGAAATCTTATCCACGAGCGTCACGTATTTTAACTACGGACTTTTATGTAGACGATTTGATGACTGGAGCAGCACCTCGTCAGGAAGCAAAATTAATTCAAAAAGAATTAACTGATCTTCTTTCATCTGGAGGCTTTAAATTACGAAAAAGCCAACAATACCTGTTAGATAGCATACCAGCAAACTTAAGAGAAAAAGGACTGCGGGATGAGGGTATGTTAGGATGAATGGGGCTCCTTGGTCAATAAATATAAGAGAGCGTAGTCACTCTCGTTGTACAGTCCCAAATCCTAGTACTTCTTTTTATCTATAAATTGTACATACATTTTATTTTTATTAAAGCACAAGACTTTTTTATTTTTATAGTTTTAAAATTTTTTTTTTATTTATTTTAATGTTTTCAGATCGGCAGATCTGGTTAGACTGAAATTCTATTTACATTTTTTTTGTATCCTACTTTACATTTAATACATAGATAGTTTGTTCAATATTTTCTCTGTATAGAGTACAGTATTTTATTGTCAATGAATAAATGATTATTATATATTTCAAAGTGTTTGTGTTTCACACTATTCAAAATTTATCGAAGTGTACAGGTTGACCAAAATATATTTGACAGTTATTTATCTGTACAGTCTGATTGGATATTATTAAAGTGGATTTTAATAAAAATATTTTATTAATAATATAATCAAACTTAGAATGGCTCTCACCTGTTATCATACAAGCAAAGATGCTAATGCAAGAACTTTGGATCACGAAGTTATCTTGGGACACAGAACTACCGTCCGAATTGATGATAGAATGGAATCGGTTCAAAAAAGAACTTAATTCTGTGCAATTAATCAAAATATATCGTTGGATTAAGCATAATAGTACCAACAATGGAATAGAAATACATGGATTATACGATGCCTCCATTACAATGATCACTGCAAAAACAAAAGTCGCACCAATTACGAAGGAAACGACACTTCCTCGCTTGGAGCTATGCGCTGCAGTGCTACTTGAACAGCTCCTCAAGAAAGTCGCAAAATCATTAGACATCACGTAAGCTACGTTTCATGCATGGACAGATTCCTCTATCACCCTAGCATGGATAAAAGGTGATCCTAGCAGATAGAAGAGCTTTATCGCAGATAGAGTAGCAGAAATCAAGACCTTTATCAAACCAGAGGCTTGGTGTCACATACAATCCGAAGACAATTCAGCAGATTGTGCCTCCAGAGGAGTAAACCTGTGTCAGTTGAAAGCACATACACTATGGTGGACTGGTCCAAAATGGCTCTCCTTACCTAAAGAACAATGGCCTGACTTGCCGGTCACCACGTACAAAACAAGTAAGGCAATACGTCAACATCATACAGTTCTTCTAAGTACCACTGAAAATGTATAAATAATTGGTAGATTCTCAAGCCTTTCACGAATGATTCGAGTGCTAACTTACTGTGCACGATTCATAACCTGTTGCAAAACAAAGAAAAGAATAGCGAACGGACTTACGACAGAACAACTGCACGCTACTCTAATGAATATAGTGCAGCTGATCCAGACAGAATGTTTCCATGGCGAAATACACCAACTATCAAATAAGCAGAGCCCTTCTAAATCCAGCAAGCTGTTGTCGCTCACACCATTTCTTGATGAGAATGGAATATTGCTCCCCTACAGTGAGAAACACCCAATAATATTACCCCCACAAGCACCATTTTACAAGATTAGTACTCCGAGATGCACATCTAAAGACGTTACATGGAGGAAACCAGAGCACTCATGCGTACGTACTTCGCAGATACTGGATAATTGATGCTAAAACAGCCATACGACGAATCATACACAACTGCACAGCCTGTTGCCGCTACAGAGCAAAAATGTCAAAACAACTAATGGGAAAATTACCATCCCCAAGAGTAATTCCCTCGAAACCTTTCACCCACACTGGAATGGATTATGCGGGTCCATTTAACTTACGTGTAGCTCCAGGAAGAGGTACGAAAACAAAGGCTACATCGTGGTCTTCGTCTGCCTGTCTACCAAAGCCTTGCATTTAGTGGCGGTTAGTAATATGACCACCGACGGGTTTTTAGCTGCCTTCAAACGCTTTACAGCACGAAGAGGACTCTGCACAGATCTTTACAGTGACTGTGGCACTACGTTCGTAGGAGCTAAAAATGAACTTGATAGACAATTTAACCTGAGTATTTAAGAAAATCACGTTCAAGCAGCCGAAAGATTGACTACAAATGGGACTCAGTAGCATTTCATACCACCTAGCGCACCACACTTTGGTGGACTATGGGAAGCCGGAGTAAAGTCGGTAAAATATCACCTAAAACGAGTAGCCGGCGAAATAAACTTCACATTTGAAGACTTTACAACGTTATTATGTCAAATTGAAGCTTGCCTTAACTCGCGACCGCTCTGTCCTCTCAGCACTGAACCAGGAGACTTAGCAGCAATAACACCTGGACATTTTCTAACTGGCAATGCCAAACTTACACCTCCCGAAGCTACTCCACCAGAAAAACCACTGCATTGTTTAAAGAAGTTGGAATTTCTGTCCAAATTAATGAACGACTTTTGGAAAATTTGGTCAACAGAATACTTATCCCGATTACAGCAGAGGCCAAGGTGGACAAAACAACAAAACAATATCCAAGAGGGAGATATGGTCCTAATTACTGACGAAACCATATCACCAGCACGCTAGGACGAGTAATAAAGTTGTATCCAGGGACTGATGGCTTAGAACGAGTAGTTGACGTCGGGAAAGCAAAATACATATTGAAATATCCCATTTCCAAATTATGCAGACTACCTTACGATGGAGAGGAACTTCCAACCATGGAAACTAATCAACCAGTAACAGTGCCAACTTCGACAAAACCACCATCCAGAAAAAGAAATCACATTCGTACCACATTCCAATGAGACCCTCAATAGAGCAACTAAAGCGGACCTGTCTACCTGCCAAACAATCCAAAAGAGTGAATATTCCTGCAATCTCTGCATAACTCATGCTCAATTTAATACTACCAATTTTTACAGCCGTTATCTTACCATCCACAGCACATCGAGGAAAAATTTCCACAGAACCACTAATCAACATACAACAATTCAAGCATAACCCTAGTATCTATTTTGAAGAATTGGGAAATATGCATTTGGTAACCAATGAATGGAACACCATCATATATTACAATCTGAGCTCATACTACCAGCAACTGAACGGATTTCATCAATGCTTAGAGACACTCGCAACGCTTTGTGATAAAATGGTAACGTACAATTTCTTTTGTAAAGCTATTTTAACTGAAGTGGCACACAAAGTACAACAAATGAACCATAACAACTTAATCCTACATAGTCGTAATGGAAACCATAGAAACTATCGCCCCATCTCAAACTACTTCTACCTCCACTAATTCGCCCCTTCCGCTAACCAAAACTACTTCATCCCAACATCACTCATTTATCCATCCCCTAATCCCACCTACAGTTAAATTGACTTTGCGTTTTGCGGATTCCAACGATGGACGATACCTCTTGTCCCGTTTACGGGACCGCCGAGTTTATGAAAACGTTCGTCTATTTCTAGCCTATCTGCACGACAAACCGAATTCAGTCTGTATTGACGGTAAAACCAGCACCAACGTCATGTTAAGTATACACCAAGAAGGCCTGCCCACAGACCCAACAGTCTTATACCAACTTTTCACAATTACCATGAATCATTCAATATCCCTTCCCCTGCGGTCTCCGATTAAGTACCTCTCCCCAGCAGCTTGTCAGTCTATTACCAGAACGTAAGAGGACTTCGCACAAAAACATCCAATATTTTTCTTAACTCCCACAAATTCCCGCACGATATCTTTGCCTTAACTGAAACCAATCTAACACCAGGAATTCTCGACAACGAACTATTCCCTCCAAACTATACCATTTTCCGTGTCGACGGCTGTGTAGGCACCAATGATCCACCAGGTCGCGGGATTCTCATAGCTGCTCACAACCGTTATGACGCCACCCTGCTAAAGACCTCCGACTCTACAATATCAGAATTTGTATGTATCAAATAAGCACTAAATAAATGTCTTCTGTACATTATTTATTGTTACATTCGTCCCTCTCAACCTCTAGATGCCTACGAGCCCATAATTGAAGCGATCGACACCCTGCTTGAGAACGCTAACACCTCCGATGAATCTATTTTATTGGGTGACTTTAACCTCCCCCGTATTCAATAGTCATTGTCTGAGGACTGTTCTCACTTTGTCCCCCTTAACGCATCTTCGGCCAAAGAAGCCTTTTTTACCGATCAGCTCTCCGTTTCTGGTCTCTTTCAAGTAAGTGGAGTCAGGAACTTTCTGGACAGACAATTAGACTTAATCTTTTCTTCAGACATAGTTAACTCGGCTGTCGCGGAAAGCAACCATCTCCTTTCCTCTCTCAATCGGCACCATCCTCCCCTGCTCCTTGTTTTCTCCTACGTACACACTCATGCACTTTCAAGCTAGGAGTCTTCTCTTTCCTTCAATTTTCGTAAAGGCGACTTTGAAAAATTAAATCACTTGCTCCTTAACTCAACATTGCCACTATCCCTCAACATCTTCCAGTTGACGTTGCTTTAGAGGCGTTCTATTCAGAAATACACGCTTGTCTTACACAATCTATCCCCCTTTTTCCTCGTAAAAACTAATCCTCATCCCCCGTATCGTACGACAAAGAATTACCCTCTCTCCGCAACGAGAGAAATAAACATTGGCAAACTTTTCTTCTATCCCAGACCGAGTCTGACTATTCTTCCTACCTATCTGCTTATAACTCTTTTTCAGACATTGGAGACATTGAGTTCAAGAAAGTTTTTCATGCACCATGTGGTGAAGGAATCGACATCTTTTTGCAGGAGAAGAGAGTCGGTTGTGGAGGAGATATGTTTAATTATTTTCATGTCATCAGCATAAATGGACAGCTCTGAGTGATTGATGACACATTCAACATCATTTATTGTAAGGATGAAAATTAATGGACCGAGGTGGCTGCCCTGGGGGACGCCGGAACGAGCGACAATAGGGTTAGAAATGGATGAACTGAAAAGAACATAGTACCGACGGTTGTTGAGGTAGTATTGAATCCAGGAGATGAATCGGGAGGGGAATCCTAGCCGATAAAGTTTGAACAAGATAACATTATGAGAGATCTTGTCGAAGACTTTACTAAAATCGGTGGCGATAACATCAACATCTTTACCGTTTCTCAGGGCACAGTGTTTTGGAGACGAAGTCAGTAAGGTTGGTTGTTGTAGATCTTCCTTTGAGGAAGCCATGCTGGGAGAGGGAGAAGATAGACTTACAGTGGAAGAAAATGGAATCATAGACCAATTTTTCGAATAGTTTAGGTATGGATGATAATTTAGCGATGGGTCTGTAGTTGGACACATCGTTCTTGCAACCTTTTTGAAGATGGGAATAATATACGAGTTTTTCCGTAAATGAGGGAAACCCCCTTGAGTGACCAAGAGGCGGAAAAGCAAAGTAAGGGGTTGAATTAGATGCAAGGCACACTTTTTCAGAACGATGGCCGGAATGCCGTCAGGACCTGGGTTGAAGTCGTCTTCAAGCCCGTTGATACTGGCGGCGAATAGTTCGGGATCAGGGTCGAAAGACGTAAACGACGTTTGAGTGCATTTGTTCAAGAATGAAAAGTAGTTAAGGTCAGGCTGTAGGGAATTGTCACTGAAAGATTTACTGAAGAAGTGTGCAAAGAATTTGGCGATAACCTTAGGATCAGACGAAGAAATATTCTCAAGTTTTAGGTAACCATTGGATTTCTTCTTGGAATTAATAAAGTTATAAAAACGCTTGGGGTCGGATATTAGGCTAGTTTCCATCCGTTGGAGGTACTCATAGTAGAGGATATCAGAACGTTAAGAAAAAGAGGTATAAGCAGAAAGGTAGGAAGAATAGTAAGACTCGGTCTGGGATAGAAGAAAAGTTTGCCAACGTTTATTTCTCCTGTTGCGGAGCGAGCGTAATTCTTTGTCGTACCATACGGGGGATGAGGAGTAGTTTTTACGAGGAAAAAGGGGGATAGATTGTGTAAGACAAGCGTGAATTTCTGAATAGAACGCCTCTAAAGCAACGTCAACTGGAAGATGTTGAGGGATAGTGGCAATGTTGAGTTGAGGAGCAAGTGATTTAATTTTTCAAAGTCGCCTCTACGAAAATTGAAGGAAAGAGAAGACTCGGAGCTTGAAAGTGCATGAGGGTGTACGTAGGAGAAAACAAAGAGCAGGGGAGGATGGTGACGATTGAGAGAGGAGAGGAGATGGTTGCTTTTCGCGACAGCCGAGTTAACTGGGTCTGAAGAAAAGATTAAGTCTAATTGTCTGTCCAGAAAGTTCCTGACTCCACTTAATAATAATAATAATGATAATGCTTTATTGATTAAAATATTAGAGACATTTGGCTCACTTAATACATATGTTACTTTAGTTACATTTATTTTATATAGTTCAATTAAAATTGCTTATAATTAATTAATAATAGTTATACTTAAAATGACTAAAAATTCAAGAGGAAAAAGCAAAGAAGAAAGAATGAAAAAAGGGAAAACAGAAAACAATCAAAGAAATACATTTTTACACACAGTCTCACCGGCCACACGGTCACAGCACAAAACGAAAAAAAAAAATTGTGTCAGGTAAGTAATAATGATATTCATCGTCCTCGAGATATGAAATTGTTCAGGAATAAATCCTTAAAGTCGTCGACGGTTCGCGCAGTTCTAATCCGCTTAGGTAAACCATTCCACAACCGGACACCGTGAATGTAGAACATCCTAGATGATTGCAAGTATTTGTAATTAAGTGAACGTAGGGACAATGTTCTATTTGATGACAGATATGTCAATTTTTCAGTCAAATAATCTGGCGTATAATTGTTCAAAATTTTATACATCATTATACAAACTCTAAAGTCGATATATGTATCAATATCACAGCCTATAACCTTTTGTCTGATACATGGTCAAATTTACCAAGATGATAAATATAGCAAATACAATTATTAAAAGCCGCATTTATTTTACGTTTGTTATAGTAATCTAATTTGCAATATATTACATCTCCATATAATATAATAGGAAGTATAAGAGCTTAAACAAGATACATTCGCGTTCGTCGTGGTGTAAATCTAGAAAATTTCCATAATTGTTTTAATGTGGTATAAATCTTTCTAACAATATCATTTATGTGATCGTCCCATGATAATTTCTTATTAATTATGACACCCAAGTTACTTACTCTTTCCATATATGGAATAATTTCATTATTAAGTAAAATGGGTTGGAGATTACTGGTATCTATTGACCTATTATATATTATTATTGCTTGAGACTTTTTAGGATTAATTATAAGTTTATTTTCGAGAGTCCAACTAAACAATGTTTTTAAATCAGAGTTAATATTGTTTATTAACAAGTTTAGGGATTCATAATTTGAGGAGCAAAGCAATTGAGCGTCATCCGCGTATAATTGCAGGAACGAATATTTTAAGTTCACTGCTAGATCATTAACAAATAAAGCAAACAGAATTGGGCCTAAAATAGATCCCTGTGGTACCCCAGATTTAACTGTCATGGAACATGAAAACTTATTTCGCAAACTAACAGATTGCAGACGTTCAGACAAACAGGATTTAAACAACATAATCGATGAGCGAGAGAACTCAAAATTAAACTTAAGCTTTAAGAGAAGCCTGTTAATGTTTACACAGTCAAAAGCCTTCGTAAAATCCAAAAGAACTAAAATTGAGGGTTGCATATTATCAATAGAGGTTCTCAGTTTTTCAGTCAAAAATAACAAAGAGGATATAGTGCTATGTTTCTCACGAAAGCCAGACTGGAATTTATATAAATAATTATTCTTGTTCAGATATTCCTTTAATTGAGCTTCTAAGAGGCGTTCAAGTATTTTTGAAAGCGCAGGCAATATGCTTATTGGTCTGTAATCTTCTGGTACGGAAGGATTTGGTATTTTTGGAATCGGAATTACTTTTGCATGTTTCCAAGGTAAGGGAAAGGTTGAAGTTGTTATAGACGTATTAAAGATATATGTAATATGGTCAATTACATACGGAAGGATAAACTTCAAGAATGGTAAATCAATTCCGTCCATACCGATAGCATTTGACTTAATCGATTTTATCGCAAAAATTACATCACAAGACGTGACATTACGAAAAGAGAAACCTTCATGGACAGACTTTTGACTGAAATCATAAGCTGGAGAACTATAAGAGGTTTGACCAATGCTTGTAAAAAAACCTATTAAGTTCATTCGGATCAACTATCACACCACCGAACTTATTGTTACCTGTCACAGTGCGTATATTACGCCATAATGTCCGATTAGGTAAGGAAAGATCAAATTTGTTTTCATAAAATCTTCTCTTAGCGTCATTTATAGCTTTTGTAGTTTTATTCCGCAAAATTATGAAGTTTTGTCTTAAGTACACAGTTTTCTGTTTTTTTTATAGGTAAAACGCTTGTTTTCGCTCGTTCATTAAATGCTAAACATGATTGTTATAAAGTAAAGTAATCTGTCGTGTGAAAAAGTTTACTTGAAAGTTCACACAATTGGAAGAGTAGATTTCATTCCAATGAATATTATTCAAATCCGAAATTAAGTCCACCTGGTTAATACTCCTGAAGTCACGGTAATGGAATGACGATGGATATTGTTTAGGCTTCTTTAAGTCAAACACAGCAAATATGCACGTCATGATCACTAAGACCAAATAGACTTAATTGATATTGTGTTTTTACCGCAGCAGGATTTGTGGTTAACATTAAATCTATCATAGAAGAGCCATTTTTAACCGACTTCCCAAAAACAAAGAGGTTCTAAGTTCGACGCGTATTTTTTTAAATTTTTTTTTTATTTATTTATTTTTTTTTATGTCTGACCGGGCATAACTTCGTAACGCGTCGACCGATTTTGATAATTCTTTTTTTGTTGGATAGAGTACGTTCACCGATTGGTACCATGTCAAACAAATTTTTGGTAGGGTGGGGGGTGGGGGTGGAACCGAACTTTGTAACACGTGGACCGATTTGGATGGTTCTTTTGTTGTTGTATAGAGTGTGATGCCCATTGCTAATAGGAGAATAATCTGGTCCTATGGTGGGGGTGGGGGGGGGGGGGGGGGTAGTAACTTCGTAACGCGTGGACCGATTTGGATAATTCCTTTTCTGTTCGGTAGAGTATGTTCCTTGATTGATACCATGAGAAAAAAAGTTTAGAGGAATGGGGGTGGGGTAGGGGGTTAAAACTAACTTTTAACGCGTGGTCCGATTTTGATGGTTCTTTCTTCGTTGTATAGAGTCGAAGACACTAAAAAGTGAAAAATAAAATAGTTTTTAAAAAAAAGTTGAACCGACTTCACAAAAAGCGCTAAAAAGCATAAAATAATTTTTAATTTTATATCTATTACGACATTTTGAAGTCGGTGCAAATCAAACAAATAAAACAACTACAGAACCACAATTGAAAATAATACATAATACTACCTGAACGATTCAGCTTACAGGATCATAAGAAATGACGATTAAATAGTTTTGTTGTAGTTGTTTGGTTTGCA
Organism: Leptarthrus brevirostris; assembly: GCA_964036015.1. NCBI lineage: Eukaryota > Metazoa > Arthropoda > Insecta > Diptera > Asilidae > Leptarthrus > Leptarthrus brevirostris. The sequence continues at coordinate 54,847,962 of OZ038375.1, forward strand.
CCGACTTCAAAATGTCGTAATAGATATAAAATTAAAAATCTTTTTATGCTATTTAGCGCTTTTTGTGAAGTCGGTTCAACTTTTTTTTAAAACTATTTTATTATGATGCCTTGTCGGCAAGTTATTGACTACCTTAAGTTTTAAGTTTTCTAAATTTTCCAAAAACCGACATGCATTAGAATTATTACTTAGCAAATCAATATTGAAATCACCAAGTAGTATAACTTTGGAATACATACTATTAAGTCTTCCAAGCTCATCATAAAATGTTTCCAAATTAGAGACATTTGGGGGTCGGTAAGCGCTCTCAATAAGAATCCTTTCGGGTCCAAGCAAAATCTCAAGAAAAAGGAACTCTACACCTCGTTGATTTCCATCTGAAACACTAAAAATTTTAGCGATGATTCCTCTCTTTAAAAAAATGGCAACACCCCCTTCTATTGTGTATAATCGATCATTACTAAAAAGATGATACTGACTGAGATTAAAAGAGGTCTTATTATGATAACTTTGAAACCAAGTCTCGTTTAAAAATAATATATCGACTCCAGAGTTTTCAAAAACATATTTAAACTCATCAATATAAGATGGCAAACTTCGGATATTAAGGTGACAGCAAACCAGGTTATCAGAGTTATATTTAACTAATTCACTTATAACTACGTTAACATTCACGGTGTTATCAACATCAAAACACATATAATAAATTTTTAAAAGAGTACGCGGACCGTAGAGGACAAAAAAGACATATCTTACCATTGAAACACAAATCAGTAGACAGTGTGGCCAAGGAAACAATGTATAAGGCTTGCAAAACCAAAAGATATAATTCAATCATTAAATTCATTCAAATATTCAATATAAAAAAAGAGAAATTAAATTACATTTATAACCTACTCCGCAGTCTTTAACTGATCAATACTATCAACTCTAATTCTTTCATCTCCTGATTTATAGCGTACATATACAACTCCATTATACGTATTTACATCATAAATTTGTTTCAAATTTTTCATATTTAAGGCCTTTCTATAAATTTTATAATTCTTAATAGTTAAGCTCTTATGTACATATATATGTAAATTAAAATTTAAATCAATAAGTTTTGGTTTGCACTTTTTGACATTTTTAATAAATATAAACTTTTCTTGAACACTGCTCAGTTTCAAAACAATCGGAGGAGCCACACTCTTGGTTGATTTCAGACGAAATGTAACTGGATCAGATAGCGGTGTAAAACCAACTACATGCATAAGAGACTTAACTATTTTGTTGATATCTTCTTTTGGTGCCACAGGTATTCCAGATATGATTAAATCAGAATTTAGCAGTTTACGTTCCAATGAGTCTAGTTTATTTTCAAGTTCGATATTTTTCTTCTTGAGGTCAATTGTCGAAGATTTGCACTCACTGATATCTAATTGAATACTACTCACTGCATCAGCAATTTTCTCCACCATCCGATCATGCAGGGCGTTTATTTTATTATCCACTTTTATTATTTGATCTTGTAGTGAGCTCGTTTTATTGTTTAGAGTTTTTATTATTGCGGTTTCACTCTCTTTAATAATTGCTGCAACACTTTCTAGTGACAATGCCGAGTCCGAAGAACTGTTAGCTCGAGTATTTATTTTATTGATAGACATTTTTGTGACACAAAGTTTCAACAAATACTAAACTCAAAAATATTGTATTTATGGAACCAAACTCTTGATAAATATTTTTGATGAAAGAATTTTCAATACAATTTAACTTTTACGGAGCAGATTATATTAGGTGTTACTCGTCCGACGTCACACACCAAACATCAAAGAAGAAAAAAGAAGGTGAAATTGAAAGAGACCAGAAACGGATCGGTAAAAAATTCTTCTTTGGCCGAAGATTCGTTATGTGGAAAAAGTGGACAAAGTGAGAACAGTTCTCAGACAATGACCATTGAATACGGGGGAGGATAAAGTCACCCAATAAAATAAATACATCGGAGGCGTTAGCGTTCTCAAGCAGGGTGTCGATCGCTTCGATTATGGGCTCGTAGGCATCTAGAGGTTGAGAGAGACGAATGTAACAGCAAAGAATGTACAGAAGACACCTATTTAGTGCTAATTTGATACATACAAATTCTGATATTGTAGTGTCGGAGGTCTTTAGCAGGGTACCGTCATAACGGTTGTGAGCAGCTATGTGAAGCCCGCGACCTGGTGGATCATTGGTGCCTACACAACCGTCGACACGGAAAATGGTATAGTTTGGAGGGAATAGTTCATTGTCGAGAATTCCTGGTGTTAGATTGGTTTCAGTTAAGGCAAAGATATCGTGCGGGAATTTGTGGGAGTTAAGAAAAATATTGGATGTTTTTGTGCGAAGTCCTCTTACGTTCTGGTAATAGACTGACAAGCTGCTGGGGAGAGGTACTTAATCGGAGACCGCAGGTGCATTAGGGGGGAAGTCAGAAATAGAGAAAGCGGTGGAAGGGGGGGGGGGGGTTAAGAGCGAATGTAGTTTAAAGAGTCGTTGAGACTTTTTTGGAGATGGGGAATGCGGCGACTGACGTACGCAGCATAGGTGGATAGATCTTCTGAAACTTTATGAGAAGGGATATTGAATGATTCATGGTAATTGTGAAAAGTTGGTGTAAGACTATTGGGTCTGTGGGCAGGCCTTCTTGGTGTATACTTAACATGACGTTGGTGCTGGTTTTACCGTCAATACAGACTGAATTCGGTTTGTCGTGCAGATAGGCTAGAAATAGACGAACGTTTTCATAAACTCGGCGGTTCCGTAAACGGGACAAAAGGTATCGTCCATCGTTGGAATCCGCAGAGCGCGAAGTCAATTTAAGTGTAGGTGGAATTAGGGAATCGATAAATGAGTGATGTTGGGATGAAGTAGTTTTGTTAGCGGAAGGGGCGAATCAGTGGAGGTAGAAGTAGTTTGAGATGGGGCGATAGTAAAGGAGGATGATGGCTTGTAATTAGGTGGGCATGCGGAGGAAGTAGCGGGTGCCAGGTTTGCTGTATAAAGTGGTGGGGTGGGACAGAGGAAATCAAAGCAGAGGTGGTGGGGTGTTCGGAAAATGATGGCTTGTGGTTAGGTGGACACACGGAAAAAATTGGGAGTGCATGGTTAGGTGGATGCGCTCGATATACAGAACTCAAAACAGTGGTGGTAGGTTTGACGGCTGGGATGGACGTGTTCGAGGGCTTCAGTGTAAGTGGAACCGATGTGTTAAGGGTGTGAGAATATATCAGTTTGGATAGCTGGGGTACTTAGATTAAAGTTTGGAAATACTCCCATGTTTCGATTAATAAACTCACCATTGCAAAAGAGTTCACGAGTTCGATGGATAAACATTACATTCATCATTATGTAAGTACAAACGTAATCACCATCCTCGTCATTGCAGCACTATCATGGATGATATATCAACGACTTCAACCTCGACGAAAAATAAAAATTAATCAGGAGACATTTAAAGTACAACCAGCCACTCCACAACCAGCAAAACCCAAAAGTTCAGCCGTGACAGAATGATCAAAGATCATAAAAACAATCCAAAAGCTCTAAAACAAATTGTAACCAAGATAAGTGCAGTCCATGCAAAACAAGAGGTCATTCCCCAGGTATGGAATCCCTCTTTTAATTATTTGCGGCAGGTATAAAATTGTAAATACGTTGAAAGTTAAAAATTGCGAAATAATCAATAAATGTATATATAAATCGATGTAAGTAAAGAATAAATTCAGAATATTTTTCAAGTCTAAAGAGTGTATTACTTCAGACTATCTTAGCCCCCCACCCCAATTCCCCAAGATACGACGGAGGAGGATAATTCACGGGACCCTTAAGCCCAAGTCTGTTTTTGCCGCCACCTCGTAATCTCTACCACTATAAGGGCAAGTCTTTTAGTGAAGGACACAGAGAAGGACGATATACACGGTAATTGTATTAATTACAAGAATAAACTTGAATCAAAATTATTTCAGGTCACCATATTCCCTATATTTCGGGTTCACCTTGTAACATATGTATACCTTAAATTGCAAAGTGTAATTTGTGGTAGGTCAGGATTGATATTTACATATGTGCACTTAATGGATTTAAGTATTTAGGTTACTACAAAATATTTAGGTTACTACACCTAACCCCTTTGGGGAAAAAAATTAAACGAATATTTGAATTAAATGTTGTTTAATTTTTTTTTTGTTATGCTATTACTATACTAGTCAATATTTTACCTATATCAATTGTTAAGGGTTATTTACATTGTTATATACTTATTTTACCTATTCTGTTTAGTCTCTAATTCCATTTTTGCTTAATGTCTCTTACAGATTATAATAATTTATACCTTGCAACTATGTTTATTTTTTTTTATATATACATAATTTTATTTATTTTTTTTAACTAGCACAGAGGTTATTTTACAATTTTCTTATTCATGCATTTTTCTTAATCTATTTTTATGTGCCTTAGATCTACTCTTATTTTCATCTTCTATAATACAATTTACAGTGTCCAATTTAATTACTTTATATGGTCCTTTATTTAAAGGATCTAATTTCTTTCTATTTTGGACTGTTTATAATACTTGGTCGCCTATTTTCAGTTCTCCAGTTACCGCCTAATCGATCGGACGCGTTGCATGATCGCTCCTTACTCTGTTCAATTTCTTTGCAGTATTTTCGTTTCGTGTGTTTTGTGCGTGTCTCAGCAAAGTGAGTGCCACTCTTTCCCGGTCAATAACTTACCTGACACAGTTTCTCCTTGTTTACATTTTTGTCAGTGACCTTATTTCCAACTGGCCGCTATTTTGTAAGTGACTCAGTTTGTTTTTTCTCTTTCTACAGTGCCGGTAAATATTTTTGTTTTTCAAACGGAAGTGACTCAGTTTGTTTATTTTGTTTTTAATTTTGGTATTACTGCAACCTGGTGTAAATCCTTTTGTTTTACTTTTTATTGTTAAATATTTCTGACTAATCTTACGCACAAAATGGCCCTTTGCAAGGCATACTCTAATGAGTTGCTAAATAATGGTGTTGCCAGTGATGGCATCTGTGGAGGTGTTTTTCATGGCACCTGTCTTTCACGTGGTCTTTCTACATGTAAAGAGTGCTCCAACATTAAGCCCTGCCACGTTTTACGGCTCATGAAGGAAGTCGTTGCTACGCTCTCCACGGATCAATCCTACATCGCTGATAAGGTCAACGAGATCTCCACAAACTTTGCTGGATTTCAAATTTTATCCGATGACTGCGCCAGTCTTACTTAAAACTGGACAAGCTGCTTAAGATCGCTGAGCGTTTGACCAACGACTCATCGCTTCTTTCAAGCAGTATTTGCGAGCTTTCCTTAAAGCTGAGCGGCCTGGTTGCTTCCTTGGATGACCTCCGCGCTGGTCCACCATAGCCTTCCAACCAACCAACCAACTGGTCAAGCCCGTTATAGAGAAGGTTGCTGATGTTGCCATCAATGTCTCTCCGCGAGTGTCATCCCAACCCACTTCCACCACATTTACGATCAACAAACTTGGCACCACCTGGACAGTAACGGAATGGGAGCAGAGGCTAAAAAGGCTAGGCAGCAAACATTCATCTTCATCAAGCGACCATACTCCATTCCTTCTAAAGGGTGCACCTCATAACGCCAACGATTCCTGGGCCCACAGTTTTTTTTCCCGGAATTTTGGATTCACCCCCGTTAGCTGCCTGAATTTACTCTCGTCAGACGTAGGGAAATCCAGCAACTTCAAGATCTCCATCCCAAACAAATATGTCTGGCTCATCAGTAACCCCTCCAGCAAAATCTTTACTCTCGGGAACATCACAATTTCTAAGTGGACTAGGAAGTACGTTAAGTTTAAATTAAATACTAAAAAACCTAACCTCACTAACTACCACAAACGACCTTCTCCCATACCTAAATTTAGTATTCACCCTAACCATAAGAATCTTAGAACTAGTAACAACATAATCACTCCTCGCTCTTCCACACATCTCACCACTAACCCTAAAGCTAGTGATCCTAACTCCAATTGGCAGCTCAAAATGGGAGTATTTCCAAACTTTAATCTAAGTACTCCATTCAAGTATCCCAACTTTATATATTCTCACACCCTTAACCCCCCTGTTCCAGTTAAACCGAAGCCCTCGAACACGTCCATTCCAACCGTCAACCCAACCAATACTGTTTTGAATTCCGTATATCCAGCGCACCCACCTAGCCATGCACTCCCAACTTCTTCTGCGTGCCCACCTAACCACAAGCCAACTTCTTCCGACCACTCCACCACCTCTGCTCCGATTTCCGTTTGTCCCACCCCTCCTCTGTATACACCAAACCTTGCACCCGCTACTTCCTCCGCATGCCCACCTAATTTCATGCCGTCATCCTCCTACACTATTGCCCCGTCTCAAACAACTTCTACCTGCGTTAACCCGCCCATTCCGCTAGCCAAAACTCCTTTATCCGAACATCATTCATTTATCGATCCCCTTCTCCCACCTACAGTTAAATTGACTTTGCGCTCTGCTGATTCTAGCGATGGACGATACCTCTTGTCCCGTTTACGGGACCGTCGCATTTATGACAACGTACGTCTATTTCTAGCCTATCTCCACGACAAACCGAACTCCGTCTGTGTTGAAGTTAAAACCAGCACCAACGTCATGTTAAGTATTCAACAAGAAGGCCTGCTCACAGACCCATCAGTCTTACTAAAACTTTTCACTAAATACCATGACTCATTCAATATACCTTCCCATAAGGTTTCAGAAGATCTATCCACCTATGCATCGTACGTCAGTTCTCGCCGTATTTCCCATTTTCAAAAAAGTCGTAACAACTCCTTAAACTACTTTCGTTCCTAACCCCCTTGCTTTCCCAATTTCTGACTTTCCCTCTATTGCACCCGCGGTTTCCGATCAAGAACCTCTCCCCAACAGCTTGTCGGTCTATTACCAGAACGGAAGAGGACTTCGTACAAAAACAACAAATATTTTCCTTAACTCTCACAAATTCCGCACGATATCTTTGCCTTAACTGAAACCAATCTAACACCAGGAATTCTCGACAACGAACTATTCCCTCCAAACTATACCATTTTCCGTGTTGACGGTTGTATAGGCACCAATGATCCACCAGGTCGCGGGGTTCTTATAGCTGCTCACAACCGTTATTATGCCACCCTGCTAAAGACCTCCGACTCTACAATATCAGAATTTGTATGTATAAAAATAGCACTAAATAAATGCCTTCTGTACTTCCTCTGTTGTTACATTCGCCCCTCTCAACCACTAGACCCACCTACGAGCCCATAATCGAAGCGATCGATACCCTGCTTGAGAACGCTAACGCGTCCGATGAATTTATTTTATTGGGTGACTTTAACCTCCCCCGTATCCAATGGTCATTGTCCGAGGACTGTTCTCACTTTGTCCCCCTCAACGCATCTTCGGCCAAAGAAGCCTTCTTTACCGATCAGCTCTCCGTTTCAGGTCTCTTTCAAGTAAGCGGAGTCAGAAACTTCCTGGACAGACAATTAGACTTAATCTTTTCTTCAGTTTCAGATTTTGCTCATCGGCCCGTATATGGACCCATTCAGCTAACGCCCACGGTCCTCTTTAGAGTCTACTAAACAAGGTTTTTGATGGTAAGGGATTACAGGGAAGGGGAATTGTTCCCTCAAATTTTCCACCAAAATGATTTCTATCTCTCGGGTGCAAAATACCACTACAAGCATAGAGTGGATATTTTGTGACTGGAGGGTTCAGAAAATTTTTCTGCATGCGCTCGGATCATTAATGTTTTAGTTCTCAGGTAAAATATTTCAGGTAAAAGATCGCAAGGAACGGTGATTGCAAACACATTTTTAAACCGAAATGATTTCTATCCCTCGGATGCAAATTACAACTTTAACAATAAAGTTGATATTTTGTGACTGGAGGGTTAATTAAATGATTTTGCATGCAATCGGTTAATTAATGTTTTAGTTCTCAGAAAACTGAACACACTTTCCAATTTCTGTACTGACATGTAATCAGAAACTAAGCCGAATAATGCACCGAAAGAAAGTCAACCTGATTAGGTTTAAAAATGTTACTTGCTTAAATACACTTTTTGGTTTAAAGTACATGTAAGTAGCAACCAATGGTGAAGTATTTTTCTAACTGTAAACTTCCTATATTTATGCGGCAGTCGCGATAATCTCAATAAGGAAAACATTTTTTTTTGAAGTTATGTTTTCGAATTCTAAACATGCAGAAACGCATAATTATATGTGTATATATATATATAATTGAAATATAATTCATAAAATAAAATTTATGAAAAAAGTCTTGCATTCATATATTGAGCCACTGCATTTCCCGATTTCCGATTTGTTCATTTTCTCGATTCTGCTTATTCCGTAATCTGGTACACACAATATAAGGATTATTACATAGATGCGAAATATACTTCTAACTTGCTTTCATAGGTAGGGATACACATACAAATTATCTATTATATAAAGCTATATATACATATACCATAATAAGTCCATTCATATATCTATTTTCTTTCAGTATCAAGGGACAGCTGGGCAACGCCTAATTTAAGAGTTCCGCCTGGAATATCGAAAAATACGCATTCTCTGACAAAAACGCGCTATGCCAAACTTAGTGTTTCTTTCTCTCTAGTTCCCATAACCCCACGTGGGGAGGAAGAACTTCACCCGATTGCAAGCAGACCTACAATTTCAAGTGGATTCCGAACCACTTACATTTTCTCTACAACCAACCAGTGGTCGTCTATTTTTAGCTGAATTTATACTACGGGAGTTAATTGCTGGCTCCTAGACTGAGAGAAATAAGTTTATTTGGCCCAAGTTTGATTTATATTCATAGACATCCATTCTTATTTACCTAAATTATTGTTAATGGCAGACTTACAGTAACGATGGAATCTTTGTGAATTTTTAACTGATGGATTTATCTTAAACTTATGATTTGAATTCTTAATTTTGTTTATTCTTACATAAATTTCAAAATTCATATTTATCTGAAAGGACCTGTACTTCTAGTCAGTTTTTTATGTACACTTGAATGTTGCTTTCTTACAATACCTAAATTTATCTGAACATAATTTCATATTTAATTTGATTAGCTTTTTGGACACTTAGGCTTAATAATTACCTAGATCTAAGAATTTCATGTAAAGAAATATAAATAATTAAAAATAGTTTCCCTAATGATTTATTTACAAAGAATATAAATTTTGTACAATGGCATCAGCATTTTATCTGGTTTAGTGGTTTGCGATACATATTCGGAAACGTTATCTCCTTCGTTGGTTCATTGGTCTATCTCTGCTTGTGTGTCCTTGATTAAAATTTCGACGTTTTGAAGAATCTGGTCGCTTGTAGGGGTTATTTTGGTTATAAGATTTGTTTTTTCGTGATACTCGTTTACACATGCTACCACGTTGGCTGTTTCTTGAGGTATTATTACCGCTATTATTTCCATTTGAATTGATCAGAAAATCTGCGCCTAAACGAGAAAGCACTTCAACGTTGAACGGATTTTTGTTTTTCTCTACTGTTATTCCTTGTTCTTTTGGTTTTAAATTTGGATCGTTTTTCTGATTTAGAGCTCGTGCACCACCGATTCTTAATGCGCTATTGTCAGAGAACTTTTTGATGTCACCTCTGTTACGAGTGTCGTTTTCGATATGAAATTTTGATACTGGAGGATTTGCAAAAGACCTCGCAGTAGTGTTTCCTGGCTGTTTTGGCTTTAGAACCAAGCGCTGTTTGAACAACACTACTCCGTCAAAGAGTTCTAATGCATATGGCACTGAGCACGAATGATGATAGGTCAAAAAAGCGAATGTTTTCTGTCTACCATCCTTGTCTTTGGCTATATGAACTGATTCTACCGGGCCACCCTTTGGAAGAAATGTTTTATAAATGATGACTTAAAAATTTTCGCCAAAAACAAACTTGTATAAATAATTCATATAGAATCTCCTCAGTAACCTTTTCATTTAAATTTGCGCAGAAGATTGTTCTTTTGTTTTCGTCTTCTGAATCATCTGGCTTGTTACCGTTTTCAGGGTGTGAAGCTTTGTCAACAAACATTCTCAGGTAAATTTGTATTTCAAAAATAAATATTCATGAATAAGAAAACAATTAAATTAACTATATTGCAATTTAACGTGATGTAATTTTCCGTTTGTTTGTAAATTTTATGACAACTGCTTGCTATATTGACATTAATCTACAAAATGGCGGGAGAATTGGTTATGCCACGATTGCTAAATTTCAGGGTTTGTACGAAATATTTTGATACTGAACTGTGCACTTGCGGTCGATAATGTAGTTCAAATTTTATCGAACTGCCAACTTTCCTTAGAACATAAAGCTAAACAGGAATGGCAGTATCGCGTATATGTGCTGTAGGTGTGATCGGTATCTGAACGATAGAAGAAGTGTGGAAGTGGGGAAAGTTTTGAGGTACTGTCCCCATATCGAAGTGTTTTGCTTTTATTTTCAGAAGTGTCAAAGTTTAAGTTGTGTTGTGAAACTTTTGTGTAATCAGGAATTTACCGAGGTGATAAATATTAACGATTGCTAATTATAGCATATTAAAGTGTAAAACTATTCTGTGATATATTATTGTGTCCTTATATTGCGTAAAACTCCACAAAAAATCACAAATTTAGTGATGAAGTGTGCTGTGTACTGCTGCAAAAATTATCGCCGAGAAGCGCGAGGAAAATCTTCTTTCAGGAAAGTATATGGTATAATTATAATCTCTAAGTTCTCTTTGGTTAAATTACTGCGATTATATTAAGCGACAGTGACTTATAAAAGTAAATATTCACTATTTTCCTGGCTGTAGAACTTTGTTTACATTTGTAATCTAGCCAAATATAACTTTGCCCTTATTGTCACTGTCGGCTCGCGAACAATTTTTCAGTAGGGGTCAGGACATATTTTTCGATTTAAAACTAAAAATATTTTGAGTATAATTATATAGATTTCCCAAAAATAGCAAATAATATACATAAGTACTTACAATAAATAAATTTAAATGCAATAGACAAAAGACAAACCGCTGGGGACCAAAAAAGATACATAAGTTATAATATCATATTTTAACTTATTTATCTAAATCACCTATCTCAACCTCCACGTGGTGGTCCCTGGAAACAAGTGAGCACTGTCTGTATTCAATAACAATGCTCACTTGGCTAAAAGAGAAGGTGGAACAGTTTAAATGCATAAATTATAGAAAATTTCAAAGCATTTTGCAATTGTTTTTCTAAATTGTGTTAGATCTTATTATAATTAGAAAATCAATTTCATCTTCTTTGCGCACATTTTTAAATGTAATTTAATAATAAAATTTCAAATATAAATATTAGTTAATTTTGAATTAATACAATTTCTAATTATTCAAAAGATATATCAACCCCGCTTCAAAAAATCTTAAATTTGACTACTGTCATGGGCTTCAAACACATAGAAAACCCTCACCTCTACAGAAAGGAAAATGCCGACGTTTTTCTGGCTTACTGCCATTCCTGTTTAGCTTTATGTTCTAAGGTATGTTCACTATTTGAATCATACTCCCGGGCTTTGCTCCCGGGTCTTCACTAGATTTTTATGGCAAGATATATGTCAATTCGTCATCTTTGTGAAGTTCACAATTCAAGCCCGGTATGCAGCTCAAGCGAAATTTTCGTTTCCTATACCAAATCTATGTAAAAACAAACGTGCACGAAAAGTATGACCGAAATTTTCGTTTGTCAATTTCACAAAGCAGCTCAAGCGAAAAAAAATGTAAGTTAAGGTATTGCAATGAAGATGGCGCTGTTTGGAGTGGAGACATTTAACCAACGCCATCTTGATAACTACAGGCCCTAAGGTAGAAACAATGACGTCAGCTTAAGAGGAAACAAAACCAGCGCCATCTATACGACCAAATGAAAAGTTGTTATCAGCTGTACAAGTGACAACTTAGAAAAAATCTTATCGAACTTTTCAATTGCATAATTTATTAATATATGTATCCCCATTTGCCAACAAATTGTAAGAATTGCAAATCACTGTTTTCACATATTCTCCCGAATACATTTTTAAATCAGATCACTTCATATTTATCGTACAATTTGTTGTATAAGCCAGCAATTAGAGAAAAATCTAAGCCAACTCTTCAAATGTAAAAGTTGTCAATAGATTTGTCCCCATTTAAGCCCGGTATGCAGCTCAAGCGAAATTTTCGTTTCCCATACCAAACCTATGTAAAAAAAAACGCGCACGAAAAGTGTGACCGAAATTTTCGTTTGCCAATTTCGCAAAGCAGTACGCAGCTCAAGCGAAGAAATGTAAGTTAAGGTATTGCAATGAAGATGGCGCTGGTTTGGAGTGGAGACATTTTTTCGCAGCAATTAAATGCCTGGACATTTATTTCGTACCGAAATTTTGACAGTTATTAAGATTTTATTGTTATTTTAAAAAAATTTTCTGAGATATTTAAAAAAAAGCAATTTTCAGACAAGTACATAGTTTAAATATAAGTTTATTGCATCAAAAAGGTATTTATATTTATTTATTTTATTTAGCTGCTTTAGTTAAAGAGCATAGTGAAATATGGGAGTTGGAGCATCCATATAATCAATATAATATGGAGCACTTTCTTGCACTTGTCAAATTTACCTTTGAGTCTCCACTCAAATTCGACACACATTTTTTCCGTGACGACTTATATGCCCAAGAGGCAAGCGAAAATTTCGCTTGAGCTGCATACTAGGCTTTACCAACAAAACTCGAATCACTAGTACCACATATTCTCACAACATCACAAAACTATTATATTATCACTTATAATAAAGTTAAAAGTAATTTCTTTCACTTTTTAATGCAATTGAGAGTTGTTTAAAGGCCATTCTACATCCAAAAGTTCGGCTTGGTCGTCGGCGTGGTCGTGGGCTTCACAGCTCAATTCAACGCTCATATTTCTACATTGGAAAAGTTCAGCGTGATTTTTGACAGGAAACATATGATTGGAACGTCATTTAAAGTCACTTCATTTTGTGTTTGAAATTCGTTTATTTGTGAAAGTATAGTAATAATATGGAAAATATAGACATAATTCTCAATTTTTACTTTTTTTTAAATGAAATACTTGTCAAAACAATTTTCAAATGAAGGAATTGGTAACATTGATTTGGGTCAATAAGTTGGCTCGCCTGTTTTTTCAGCGTCAGCTTTGAAATTTCTCAAAGCTGGAACTGACGACCACGCCGACGCCCACGACCAAGCCGGGATGTAGAAGAACAATTCATTTAACACGTAGTCAAAGCCCACGACCAAGCCGAACTTTTGGATGTAGAATGGCCTTAAATCCGCTAGGTTGAAGAGCAGACGTCATTACTTCCCTCCATTTGACATTTCTTTTGGATATTGCCAATATATTTTGACCGGCGATAACTCACACATAATCAAATAGATCTAAACGAAACTTTTATCACGACATTATCTCAGAAGTTAATTTTATCATACACTAATTATTTCACTTAAATAATGTCTGAAACTCACACAATATTACTTTAAAGTCTGAGGCGCAAATTGCTCTTTATACGATTCACTATTAGTTTTGGTTTTAAAAGTTAATCACACTTCTTATAATTAAACAAAACTTCGAGTGACAGAATGTCGACTTTCTCACGTTTTTCCTCATAGTGTGATGTCACGGGTCAAAACTGGCTCTACCCTACGAATAAAGAACAAAAGGAAAGGCCGATACGTATATAACGAGAACAAAAAGTGAAGCAAAATTTTTTGCAGACTACTTGTCAAATTGCAGACTCATTGTCAAAATTTGACATTTCATTTGTGAAAGTTTTTATGCCGCCAAGTGTCCTCTAGAAGAAAATTTTAAATTATGTGAAATTTGCCAAGAATTTTAAAAATTTGTATAGTGCAGTGCTAAAAAAACATTATAGATAATTTATTATAAACACATTATAAGTGAAGTTTACTTAGAAAACATTAATTAATTGATAAAATGAAGTGCATAATAAATTTGTGTCAGAACAAAGTGCGAAATCATCCTGTTGGAGTCTCATTTCATAGGTAAATATAGAACAAATTGTAGTTAAATAGTAATGCTACATTGAATGACTTAATTGAAGGCAAATCAATTAGTTTTAGCACGAAAACAAAGCAAAGTAAAAGTTACTTGTAATTTTTCTTGGTAGCCATTCGTTTGTTGGCTTTTAAGGTTCAGTGCTATGGTTAATTTTTAATATAAGGGGGAGTTAGAGAAATATTAACTTTTTATTAGTTGAAAAAATTTGAATAGTTTATTTATTTGTTAAATATTCTATTTTAGATTTCCTAATAAAATTTAAAGTATATAGATAATGTACAGAATTTAATAACTATAAGTATTATCCTAGCCACTAATTAAGTGTAGTAAGAGTTATTTCAAGCTACCAAAGCCGCAACTCTGCCGAAGCCGGTCCCAAGCCCGGTTGCAAGAAGAGGAGGCCGTAATTTAAAATAATTTTTTTGAGAACAATTTTTTTTAAAACACTTGCTTTTAACTTTCCACATTTGATTTTAATAAAATAAGTCAATTTTAAACATTTCAAAGGCCCTCATAACTCGGCTGAAGAAATTTGTATACTTGACTTATTTTATTAAAATCAAATGTGGAAAGTTAAAAGCAAGTGTTTTAAAAAATTAGTGTTCAAAGATAAATTTTGCGTTATTTAATTTAAAGTGCGCGCCAAAATTATTAAATTTTTTAAAAAGAACCTCTGCAGTAAAATTTTTCTTTGACTACACCAATGTAGTTTCCCATTTGTGTTAGTAAAAACCTATACCATTTTAAAATTTGCTTCAGAAAATTTTCGTATGGGCCCTTCCTTTCGTTCTTTATTCGTAGGCTCTACCTTACGGCCTGTAGTTATCAAGATGGCGTTGGCTTCACCAACCTCATTCCAGCAGAGATTCAGTGTCAATGTTTAAGCTGGTATCATCGGCAACCATTTGGTAAGGCCACTCATTTTGCCGCAAGTGCTTAATTGTGAAATTTATGCGGACTTTTTGGAGAATACTGTAATGTATGTATGTGCGGATGAGCAACGTGATGTTGCCGCAGGATGTTCAAGTGGCACGCGCTAGCTGGCAGCACGTCCCACCTCGTCGGTATGGGGTGTAGGTCCTTGAACATCATCACACATCCACAACAGAATTCCGTGTACCTATGGCGAAGAAAGGTTGTGTTATCCTTTCTTCAGGTCTACCACAAAGGATGAAAAATACGAGAACAGATGATAGGAAGAACAACAGGTCTCGTGTCACCTGCTGTTTCTAGCCAAACTGAACCATCTTGAAAAATCGCAAAGAAATAAGAAACACTACCCCATATGCGATGGTTAAGTCTCTAACACACGCCATCCCTGTACCTGGCTAGGGTACAGGCCCAACCTATAAAGGGTGCTGAAACAAAAAAAAAACACAAAAAAAATTTAACTCAAACACATTGGGATATAGGGAGAAGGGATGAGGAAAGCAAGAAGGTGAAGAAGCGTTAGGGAATTCCTGAAATCAAAAAGAAATTATCTAGAACATATTTAATTCACTAGGATATAACATAAACAAATTAATAATGTAAGGCTTAAATCAAAACCTAGGTAAGTTAACTCAGCAATCCATTTCTAATCTACGCACTTAACTCTTAAGCTACTTGAATTTTCAATCAAATCTGATTTATAAACGAAATATTAAATATTCTTTATGTCACGAAACTTAAATATATTTTGCTTACAAAAAAAATTTAAGGTTCAATTTATTAATATAATAATTTAATTGTTAATATTCGGTTCATATTGCCCCCCCCCTGCCATACAATTTTTTGTTTGTCTAGTTGAGATTCATCAACCTAATCATTTTGGCACGTCAGATCTAAAACACCCTGTATATACGTATCGGCCTTTCCTTTTGTTCTTTATTCGTAGCAATTCACAGTTTAGGCAAATTATGTTAAGAGATTTCAAGCTTAAATACCCAAGTTACATGACAAACTGAAAGTAAACCGAACTCAGTTTGAACTGAGTTCGCAATTTTGGTCTCTTGTTACATGACACCTTTAAAAATGAACTTTAAATGTCATATGAGTATGCTAGATGCCAGTTCGGCGTTCGAGTTTACTACCTGGTCGCTAGTTACATGGACGTCAAACCGAAAAGTGTACTCAACCCTACGAGGAAATAACTAAATGAGATGCCCAATCGTGTGCTGTCAAATTTGTTCGCTTTTTGCTACGAGCAAGAACGCTTTTTAACTGCTGCCTGGGTCTAAGCTGTCACTTCGTGTCAGTGTCGACACACAATTTATTATTTAGTTCAATATTTTAAAATGCGCATCAATGCCCCCTAATATAAACTTGTTTTTTAATCGCCTACCTTTTGCTTGTAAGATTGTATGCATGGGAATCTTACACAAGCTTAAAATTGCCACGATTTCCTGAGCTTCTTTTGTAATGTGAGCCTTTGGTATTTTGACATTTATAATTTAGTCAGCGCCATTTCATATCAGTTTTTTTTAGTGAACTCACAGCCGAAAATGAACGTGGCTTTAGGTCATAACGTCATTATTACGCGAACGCGCCCAATTTTTTATTTTTTTTCCCTGACATGAGGTAAACGTAATACTTCCGACAAGGGAGAGAAGACACTTTACCTTCTGACGGTTAGCTGGACAGTACAATAGTAAGAGGTAAGCTCCATTATTTTTTATATCACCTCGTTTCATCTGAGCCATTTATGCTCGGATGAAATTCATATTAACATAATTCCATTTTGCAGTAGCATAGGGAACACAGAGCAGTTTTCATTCTGTGAAGTTTTAATGGGAATTTTCTCCCCATCCACCCGGTTATTAGGAAGACGAAAGTGAAGTTACTTCCCCAACAAATCATAATAAGGTGATTGAGACATCCATAGTACGGTCGCTATCATCACATTTTTGTTGTACGCAGACGAAATTGCTCAAACGTTTTTCAATTAGTTCTCATAGCTCAGGGATTGTTTTTCGGATGACTACATAGTACTCAGCCTAGTCAATTTTACATATTACTCCACCTGTTAAGTCAAGTGTGTTGATAAAATTATTGTAGTTGATTTTAAGAACGTACAAAGAAAGACGGTCGGAAAGTCGGCCGACCTCCTATTATCGGTTTTTATATCACAGATCTCAATAGTAGTCATAATCATTTTTACTAGACGCCATATCAACGAACAAGGTGCTATCGTCGATTTTTTTGATAAAGTGCTGCTGACGTCACTCGAACGATGTATTTAAAATCGTTCTTTTTATAGGCAATATTACTAATGTTGTTTAGTACGAGATCGAAATAAACATTCTTTTACTCTTGCTAGTTACTTTGTGCACAAATTAATTAGGTGACCGAGATATTTTACTACTGTTGTATTAAAATTACGAAGGTATAGTCTCTGCGGGTGACACATATTGATCGCAAATTCGGGTTTACGGCCTCTCTTGATATAATGGATATTTTACCCAACAGTTTATGATGTGTCGATATTCGTTTTCTTCAGTTACTGGTCACATTAAGTCGTTTTTCATTTACTCAACCTATCCATAACGGGGGCCATAAGATGTTTTCGTAATTGCACAATTAGAAGGCACTAAAGAATTGATTTTATAATTGAAACACACGTATTGATACAATATGTATTTATTGCGGTATAATTCTCCGTAAAATAAGCGACTACCCACAGCGGTTATTATCAAGCAAGTAAGTACAAGGAAAGCTGGACCAACTGATAACATTTGCAAAGTGCAATAACAAGCGATACTTGAACAGTAATTTTAATATGCATGTTGTTGTTAGGACATCAAGCTCAAAATAGGAACTCCACAGTACGGTTGAAATTTAATGACTGCCTCGAGGTAAGTAGTTTGGAAATAATTATGCGGTCGACTATATGATATTTAAGAAAAATAGTAATCTCTGATGTTCTCTCCAACATCCTCCCCCCGTTAAGAGTCCTTAACAATTCAGCAATTTGCATAACGTGGTGATAGGTCTTTTTATTTCACTCATCGCGGTCCTTAATATTACAACTCTAACAAGATTATCTCGACCGGGATGTAGTTGTAAGATGCGGCCTAAATTAGTTTCCTTGCGTCTCCATTTCGGGCGATGTTGCAGAGTGATGAGGTACTCCTTATGCCAAAGTTTCCAGATATTGTGGTACATTCTCTGAGCTAATTTCCAGCGTGTTAGAATTGTAAGGCTGATGCCATCTGGTGAAGGCTCAGGTAATGCTACTAAGGGTTTCCGTATTAAGAAATGCCCAGGTGTGAGGACATGGAAACAGTCAACGTCGTCCCTGGTTGGTGTAAGGGGGCGTGAATTTAATACTCTTTCGATTTGAGCCAGTAACGTCGAAATCTCTTCATATGTCAGTCGTGTCTCCCCAATTGCGCGCCGCAGGTGACTTTTGACTACCTTTACGCCGGATTCCCAAGTTCCTCCAAAATGAGGTTCGGATGGGGGGCTGAAATGCCAGTTGACGCTGTTGGAAAGTGAGAAATCTGCAATCAAACTGTTGTGATATTTAGAAGAAGTTAAATGATACAGTTCACAGAGTTTTCGGTTAGCCCCTACAAAATTGATCCATGGGTCGGTATACCCCTACGAGCAATAAACCTTCTAAAACAGGCAAGAAATGTATCACTAGTTAATTCACTGGCGACCTCTAAGTGGATAGCTCTAGTGCTGAAGCAAATGAATACGGCAATTTATTCCTTCGTGCTTTTTGCTCCGCGGCCCCTATGTCGAAGCAATGTAATTGGTTCAGCGTAGTCGATACCTATATTATCAAAGGGTTTTGTGAAAGATATCCTTGTACAAGGAAGACTAGCCATGAGTTGCTGAGCGGTCTGTGCACGTTGTCTCACGCATCTAACGCAGGAGTTGATGTGCTTCTTGATAAGTGTGCGGCAAGAGATAACCCAATAACTTTGTCTGATAATGCTTAATAAGTCATTTGTTCCGAAATGTAAAGTCTTGTTGTACAGATGTGCAATTAAGAGTTTTACAAATACATGTTCCTTTGGTAGAATAATAGAGTGTTTAGTGTCATAAGAGCACGAAGACCGATCCAATCTGCCACCCAATCGTAGGATACCTTATCCATCGAGGAAGGGTGAGAACGATAATAGAGCGCTGGAGCGATGAAGTGCTTTCCGTTTTCGAAAAGTAGCAATTTCATTGTTGAACGAGTTCCTATGAACCCATTTAATGCAAAGCTTTCGAGAAGATTCTAATTCCTTCGAAGAGATCCAAGTATTCTCCACAGGTGATTTTAGATGCCGGCAGTGATTTGAAAATTGTATGCATCTGCTGATTATTCTAAGTATCTTTATTAAGGATGAACACCGTTGAAATAGGTTAATAGGCTAACGTGTCATTTTTCACCGTAGAATGAAGGGATTGAAGAATATGTGGCTTTCTTTCCATATCTGTTTGATTTGCGGCTCCGATTTCATCGTGTAAGTAAGACTTTCAGTTAGAATGTAACCAAACTGGTCCTTTCCACCATATATCTAGAGTGAGTAGATCATTAGGCGCTATCCCACGAGTGGCCAAGTCTGCCGGGTTGTCTTGCGAATATACATGATGCCATACGTCGCGAGGAAGTATGGTTAAGATTTCCGATGTCCGGTTGGCAATGTTCGTTTTCCAGTTGCAAGGATGTGACGACAACCAAGCCAAGACTACTTTAGCATCGGTTCAAGCTATGCAATTGATATTAGGTTTATTAAGCACTATTTTAACTGATTGTATTAGTTTAGCTAGTAGCAAGGCTGCATTTAACTCTAACCTTGGAATGGTTGTTGTACATTCTCCTGTAACACTTACTGCTCTACAATAAACTGCTGCTGCAAATGCCAGCTCAGACGCATCGGAGAACAAATGTAGTTCGTGATTATCCTTAGATGTCTGTATCTATCGAAATATGCGCAGGTTATTTAGATATTGTAATTTTACGTGTATGAAATTCCATCTCCCCATTAGATGTTCCCCAATTTTGTCATCACAGCCGTAATTTTCTAGCTACAACTGCTGCAGCAAAATTTTAAAGCTAATTGTTACTGGCGCTAAAAGACCAAGAGGGTCAAAGATAGTGCTAGATTATGACAGAATTTGTCGCTTAGTAGAAGTAGTATTACTCGCTATGTTAACATCAAAACTGAAGAAATCCTTACGAGGTGTCCACCTTAAACACAATACCGTTACTGTTTCTGGATTCGGGTCTCTTTCTACAGTGGTGGTTATACCCTTCTCTGAAATACCGGATAGAAATTTAGTGGAATTTAAAGCTCATTTATGTAATGGAAATCCTCTCGTGCTAGGACTGTGGTTAATTCATCGTGAAGTCTAACTGTAGTCGTGACGACTTCGGCTCCACCCATCAGGTCATCAACGTAAAAATTTCGTTAATTGCCCTTGTTGCTTCTGGGTATTGATCCTTGAACTCCTCCGCCACTTGTTTTAATGTCCTCGTAGCCAAAAACGGTGCAGATGACGTGCCGTAGGTCACAGTAGTTAATCTGTAATGCTCAACATGCTGATCAGACCCTTCTCTCCATAGTTTACGCTGATAATGTCTATCTGACTCATTCACTAGTACTTAAAAGTTCGAAATGTCAGAAGAATAGGAAACAAGTCTCTTTGAATCTTAGGCCCAACGCACAGTTTTTTATTTAGTGACATTCCAGAAGATGACTTAGCAGAACCATCGAACACTACGCGAAGTTTAGTCGTAGTACTGGTAGGTTTTAATACGGCGTGATGTGGGAGATATGCATGCTCATTCTCGGAATTTAGTATCGGAGTAGGAATTGTTTCTAAATGACCCAGGGCCTTATATTCGTCCATAAATTGGTGGTATTTATCTTAAAATTCTCCGGTATAACTAAATTTTCTTTCTAAAGACTTAAGCCTGGCCATCGCAATAGTTAAAGTATCTCCCATTGGAGTTCCTGTTTGTTTAATTGGAAGCCGAACCACATATATTCCCGTTTCCTTGTCGATAGACTGGGTTTGACAAAATAGCGATTCACATAATTCTTCTTCTTCGGAATAGAAATGATCCTTTTGAGAAATTTCCTCTATTTCCCAAAATGCCCTCAAAGTTCTGTCGATCTGACTTATATCAACGTGTAGTGACGTAATTCAGGTAGCGTTGGTAGACATATCAACTGCTCCTGATACAACATAACCGAATATGGTATTCTGTAAAGCAGGCATCATGGTAGAAGTTGTATATTTTCCATCCTTAAGAATGTGAATGAAAACAATCTGCTCCCAATAAGATGTCAATTTTGCTCGGACGATTGAAGTGAGGATCTCCTAAGGTGGACTTATTTATGAATGGAAGATCAGCCGGGTCGAGATAAGTTGGAGGCTGTAGTGAGGTAAGTTTCGGTAGAACGTAGGTAAAAACTGTAATTTTCTCGGACTTATCTGTAAGACGTAAAATTAGATAAGGTTAAAAACCAGATAATAATAAAAGAAAAGAAAACCAACAGAGTCGAGTTTACTCCTTCACAATAAATTAACTAAAAAATACCTTGAAATGTAGAAATGCGTTTCAGGAGGTAGAAAGCGGAACCGATAGTTGTGAAGAAAACCTGGCCGTGAAAGGGTTAGTTTTGTAAAGTTGATTACGTGAAAGATCCTAGAAGATTAAGGTGAGTTTTCACTGAGTGTGCCTTTCGTGGTATTTTAGTTTGGGTAAATTAGTTTTGTATAGAATGAATTGTGTACCCATTGAGCTATATAGTTCGGATTCAGTCAGCAATCAAATGATATTCAGTGGAAATACACAGGCAGGTTGAACGTGGATGGTTTTTTCCCTGCACCTTAGGCGTCATTAATGATTGGTTTTCTCCCTGCACAAGACCATTGTTGTGGTGTTCCACGGTGCGCAATTGTCTTGAGTGGTGTACCTCGGATAGAGAAAATGTTCACCCTTGCTTCGGCTAAATTACGGTCAAGTAAAAGGACGGAATTGCTCAAGGGTACACGTTAGCATTTGTATTGAAAAAGGTAGTTGAGTATTAAGAAATTTTCCATAAAAATAGGTAGCACGTGTTATTTTAAATTTCATTTCAGACTGACGTCTACGCATCATCATCGCCAAGCAAAATGGCCAGCAAAAAAATAAAAAAAGCATTTATTTGAAAAAGAAAATTCCTTCGTATCTTGAAGGTATACATATTTGTTTCTTACATATCAAATATAGTGTAAGATGTATACCGCCATGAGTAAGGCCTGATTTACACGATCCTAATCCATGTACCAAAACCTTTGCCGGTTCTCATTTGTGGCCTAACCGCTTTGCACAATCTTCAGAAATGAATGAAGCCTGTGAGCCAGAATCAATAAGTAAGCGACAAACATATACCTTAGCTGTAGGAATGAATGGTAGTGCTGTCCGCTTATTATGAAATGCTGCGAGAGCAGTCAGTGTAGTGCTGTTATCTTGGTTGAGATCTTCACTAGCATGCGTAGTAAAAGTTTTCATCATAGGGTTGAAATTGCTTTCCAAATAACAAACCGAAGCAGGGTTTTCAGGTCTGGTAGTATCCACATGATGAGACTGAATTTTATTGATCGATTTATTCTCTTCATGTAGTAACGAATGATGCAGTTTTCCACAATGATGACAACAGTTTTTTGATCTGCATCGATTTGCAGGGTGACCAGGGCTTAGGCAGTTAAAACATAAAGAGTTTTTGGAAACAAATAAACGTATTGATACCACACTCATATTTTTGAAATCATGACATTTAAAGAGCTGATGAGGTTGGGAACATTTAGAACGTGTCGTAGTAGTGTCAGCGTGTAAAGTTTTGATCCCGGACGTTTTTTGTAATAATCTTTTTAGTGGTGTATCATAAGCTTGTAAAGCATCACATCGTTTATTCAAAAAATTAATAAACTCTTCCATTGTTGGAATATCATTATTGACGGTCTCCTCTGCCCATGATTTTCGTGTGTTTGGATCAGTTTTACTAAGTATGCTATATACTAGCCAAGGGTCTCTTCCCTTTGCTTCATTTCCCAACGCATTTACACCACGGATGAGTTCATCGGACGTATCACAAAGTTGACGTAATGCTATCGATGAACTCTGTATAATGTTAGGTTGATTGTAAAACGACATAATGTACACTGCTAAAATGGGTTTCTTCTTATCATACCGATTTTCAAGTTTTCCAAGCTACTAGATAATTACTTTCAGTAATCGGTAAGTGTTTAATTAGTGATGCAGCTTCACTAGTAACTATAAGTCTCTTCAAATACTTAAACTTATGTACAGAGGAGAGTTCTACTCTCTTGTCAACTAGTGCTAAGAAAAGATCCTTGAAGGACGGCCATTCCTTATAATCGCCGCTGAAAGTAGGTATATTCACCTTGGGAAGCCTAATATCTGTTGAAGCAGATTGAGACGTATGGGCATAATTATCCCACATATGTCTTTGTTGTTCTACGAAGCGATTCAAGGTAGAATTGCCCTGATCGAATGTTGAAGTCGATGAAAATGGCTTGATTGTGATTGCTACTTGGGTCTGCATGTCCATCCTGACCATTTAAATGTGAGTGTGATTTATTTATGGCTTGGTGATATGAAGTACATGTCGAAGTTATTTTGAAATTCTTCGATTTCTGATCCAATAGAAAGAACTGAAAGGGCGTCGTCTACAAGTACGAATTCATCCCATAACTTATTTAACCGGTCTAATCTCAATTCCAGTTCTTCAATTGGTTTTTCACGAGTTGCACATTCAATAAAAGTCCGTAATCTAGTTAATGAACCCTTAAGGCGACCTCGTTTTTGCTTTAATTCAAGGTCAGACATCGTAAAATATTCAATATAGGAAAAACTTACGAAATATTGAAATAAATTTTATTTACTGATTACTTCAAATCAATTGTTTACTTAAGTGATTATAATATCACAAATCCCTTTTATTTTCCAATAGTATTAGCATGTATATTTCTTAAAAAAAGGAGAAGTCAGAAATTCTACAGTTCGATAGAATACTGTAAACTGTAAAATGACTGAAGTCCGTTAATTCATGTACTTTCACTAATTCAATGTTCTCTAACTGTCCTCTAAATGTTCACCTAACTGTTGTAATTAATAGTTAATTCTATAATTATGAATATTTCATTTTTCTATTGTTCACATAATATAATTCATTAATTATGTTCACTCTTTAATCACAATTGTCTAAAGTAAATTTTCAAACTATTCTTATGAAAATTAAAATCACAGTTTATTGATGTATTGCCTTATCTTATGTAATTGTATTATAATAAGAGTGATGAGACCAACTTTAGGAATTAGTGATAATAAAAATATATCAAAATAGGAAAATGATACTTAGCTGAGATTTTCTCAGAAACTTCCCCTGAAGATGCATTTCGATGATGTTAATGTCTTATGCAATTTTACTGTAGAAATGCAGTTGGATTAATTACACAACGTCTTTAGTCTCAAAGGTTCTTGGATAAATTCACTTAATTTTCTTATAATCCTGACACCATTAGAAGGTATTAAAGAATTGATTTTATAATTGAAACACACGTATTGATACAATATGTATTTATTGCGGTATAATTCTCCCTAAAACAAGCGACTATCCACAGCTATTATTACCAAGCAAATGAGTACAAGTAAAGCTGAACCAACTGATAACATTTGCAAAGTGCAATAACAAGCGGTACTTGAACAGTAATTTTAATATGCGGGTGTATGTTGTTGTTCGGACATCAAGCTCAAAATAGGCACTCCACAGTACGGTTGAAATTTAATGACTGCCTCGAGGTAAGTAGTTTGGAAATAATTATGCGGTCGACTATATGATATTTAAGAAAAATACTTATCTCTGATGTTCTCTCCAAAAAGATGTACGAGATACTATCGATCTCTCTTCCGTTTTCATGTATGTATAATGAATTATATTATATTAAGTATCTTTGATTTCGAGGTATATAATATAATGGACATATTTCAGTAAGTTATTTGTATTTTTCTCAACACAACATCTAAAAGCTTTATAAGGGTGTTTCGATTTGTTAATTTTTTTTTAGATATGATAAAACCGATATTTCTATATTTCTAGAGAATAATCTTAAAATGTATAACTCTATTTGCATTACTTTCGCATAATTTACATATAGATGTAGATTTGAGAGCGAATATGATTAGGTAAATTATATTGCAATGTGCTAATTAAGCTTAATACTTAAGCCGTTTTTGTTATACCCCACTGAATTTACTTTGATTTAGGCCAGTTAGATTTTAACTATACTAGAGTGTATTAGGACTATGGTTCTTATTGAATATACCCTGTAATGTTGTTTCTTATTGCATAATGTGAGTTTTTTTATTTCAGGGCACCCCTAAAGCTTCTTCCCAGGCTTGCTTCCCCATTCCCCTCCATCCAAATGCTTTTCACCCTAGCCAGGTGTAGGAATGGAGTGGGTTGATACCTGAACTATCGATTAGGGGGTAAATTTTCTTGGTTGTGTTTTCAAGATAGTTCAGGGCGGCTAGGAAAAACAGGTGGCTCCAGACCTGTTGTTCTTCCTTCAATATCTGTTTCTCGTTTCGTTTTTATCCTTTGTGGCAGACCTGAGAGAAAGATTCCACAACCCTCTTTCGCCACAGGCACACAACTACTGATGTGGTGTGCGATGATGTCCAAGAACCAATACCCCAAATCGACGAGTTATGCACGTGCTGCCAGCTAGGCGTGCCACCTGGACATTACGCGGCAACTTCACGTTGCATATCACCGCACACACATTGCACTTTCTCCTCCTTTAGTTACTTCCTCGTAGACTCAATCAAGCAACATTTTTAAACTGAACTCGGTTTAATTTCAGTTCACTTTTCGGCTTAGTTTCTGATTACATGTTAGTTCGAAAATTGAAAAGTGTGTGCAGTTGCAACTGAGTTTGTCATGTAACTTGGGTACAAGATGTCTTTGATTAGAAAGCAACTCACCGATATAAATGTTTTGAATTCATTAAAACAGTTAGAAGATTTAGAGAAGCTTATAAATTTATAAATTATATAATTTTTATATTTTTTTTAAATATAATAATTTTTATAAATTTTTAAATCTCAACGCGCGGAAGCTTGTCCATGTTTCAAACTTTCATAATTTTTTCAAGGTTAAGATGTACACAAATGTCAAATATATCTCTATGTTAGTTTCAAAAGATTTTCCCTGACACGGGAGATTTTATGGAAATTTCCTCTATCTTGACATAAAAAATTTCTAGTGAAGACCCGGGGTAAGTGCCACTGACACTTAGTGCCTGTTTAGACGGTTCAATCTGTCTTTACCTTTCGTTGCTCCACAAGATGAAAATTTGTTCACACGTGTCGCTTTGAGCCGAGAGGTTGCCATGGCAATCGGTATAAACAAAATGGATTATTCCAACACTTACCCAACATTACAATGAAATGCACAAACATGCCAATAGAAACAGTCACGTGACCAGAAAAGTTGAACATGAGTCCCGTTCAGATCGAGACGCACTTCCTCCCTGCCCGAACTTGCCGCGCACCATAGAATTTCGTGATTAAAGTTCAATTCGTCGACTCGTCTGAACAGGCACTTTTAGAGTATAGAACTATAAGGAGAGGCCCTAATGCAGTGATGGCCAAACTCACACTACTTAATGTGAGGAATGCTTAAAAGCTTTAAAAGCAATTCGTACTGTTTGTTTAATTTAGAACCTTAAAATGTTTGCAAAAGATTGTATAATTTAATATATTGTATACTTGCTTACAAAACTACTTAAATATGACAATTTTTTTAACTTTTGTATGCTTTAACGATTAAAAAATGCAGAAACAGGAAACCGAATACAGCCAAACAACTGCATATATGAATTTAAAAGCTCAAAAGCTCATTTGCCCGCGGGCATAGGCTTGGACATCACTGCCCTAAAGCCAAAAAGCTTCGGCACTTCTCTTGATGTAGTTGGATCATTGAGTTGTGTTTGTTTTAGTCGTAGCAGTAGTAAAACAGCGTCATTTCTAGAGTAGTCGAGGTTAAATTTTAATCCTAATTAATAATTTATTATGAATTTTTTTTAAATAAATAATGTTCTACTTATAGTTTTTTAGATTTATTTAATTATTTTAAGAATACTTACTAAAATATTGCATTAAATGTTTTCTAAAACAAGGTCCACCTTCTCTTTTAGCCAAGCCAGTTAGAACTATATTAAATAAACTTTTATGCTAAGTTTCCGGGATGATTATGGTAATAAATAACTAAATGATTTCAAGAATTAAATAAGCTTGTACTATTTACAAGGCATGGACCTTATTATTGAAGAAATAAGAAAATATGGTTATTTAAAATATTTACTGTCCAGTGGGTTGCAAATTTATGGCACGCTGTTAAATTGAGGTAAAGTATGGCACCTTTCCTTAAGGTTTTCCTCTGCTTGCCAATTCATTAAAATCGACTTCGCAAAAGTTACTACAATTCAATTGGAGTGTAATCGCATCTTCCCATTGCCTCAAGCCATTGCAAGTAAATTGCCTTCTCTTTTGGAAATCTATATCATAAAAATAAATAAAATTATGGGGTGTGAGTCCTTGAACATTATATCACTCATTGCAAACAGAAATCCGCGTGCCTGTGGCGAAAGAAGGTTGTGGAGTCCTTCTTACAGGTCTGCCACGAATCACAAAAAAACGAGAAACAGATAAAAGGCAGAATAACAGGCTTGGTTTTACCTGTTACCATCTTGAACTGACAAATGAAAATGTACTCCCTAAAACGATGGTTCAGGCTCTAACCCACCCCAACCTTGGCTAAGGTGTAGGCCCAACCTATAAGGATGCTGAAACAAAATTAAATTAAATTAAATAATAATCAAAACATGAAGAAAGTCGGAGGAGGGATGAGGGAAATAAAACGGGAAGAAGCTTCTTTAGGTTCCTGAAATAAAGAAATGTAATTCACGTCATATTCTTAATGTGTATATTAACAAAAAAAATTTCCTTAAAGCTTAATTTTAACAAGCTAATTCCTCTAATAAATTTATCTTACGGTTACCTACCGCGATCTAATTCAACCTATGATACTTCAGTAATTATTGGCCACAAGCTGACCATATTATGATACAGACTATCTCTTACTCTTAATTAACCTGGCAGTATTTAGGGCAATCGAAGTCATATAAATTTTATCCGCTTTTAATTAAGGTTAACTACCTCTCAAACTATTAGTTTACTTTTTCTTTTCGTTTCATTATTCCCTGGAGCAGAATAAGCCAACATCCATAGCTCCGTGGCGTATACTAAAATAAAAAAGAAATCTTTCTAGGTCCTGCATAAGTCGTGCACGAGGTACGCGAGTTCTTTCTTTGCTTTTAGAACGCGCATATGACAACAGCAAAAAAAAAAATCGTACGAAATTGTCCCATATAAAATCGCAACAGTTTTTGAAATGATTAAAAATTGTATTCAAAATGTAAGAGAAAATAATCAAAAAAACTAATCTCAACGATCTCTATAAATTTCACTACTCCTTCCTAAATATTACTGACCAACAACATTGATGTCGTTATACACACCACCTAATTGCCCGGAATATTTGATCGATAACCCCAAATACCAATCATTTACATGATTCCTTATTAGGAAATTAGTACATAAACAAACTGATTGCTTTTTTAACCGACTTCCTAAAAACAAAGAGGTTCTAAGTTCGACGCGTATTTTTTTTTTTTTTTTTTTTTTTTTTTTTTTTTTTTTTTTTTATGTCTGACCGGGCATAACTTCGTAACGCGCCGACCGATTTTGATAATTCTTTTTTTGTTGGGTAGAGTATGTTCACCGATTGGTACCATGTCAAAAAAATTTTTGGTAGGGTGGGGGTGGGGGGTGGGGGTGGGGGGTGGGGGTGAAACCTAACTTTGTAACGCGTGGTCCGATTTGGATGGTTCTTTTTTTGTTGTACAGAGTATGATCCCCCATTCCTAATAGGAGAAAACAATTTGACCTAGGGTGGGGGGAGGGGGGAGGGATAGGCTAACTTTGTAACGCGTGGACCGATTTGGATAATTCTTTTTCTGTTGGGTAGAGTATGTTCCGTGGTTGATACCAGGAGAAAAAAAATTTGGAGGAATGGTGGTGGGGGGTGGGGGTGGAACCTAACTTTGTAACGCGTGGTCCGATTTCGATGGTTCTTTTTCTGTTGTATAGAGTATTATCCCCGAATGCTAACAGGAGAATAATGTGGTCCTATGGTGAAAGGTGTGGGTGGGGGGGAGGGGTAGTCTAACTTCGTAACGCGTGGACCGATTTGGATAATTCTTTTTCTATTGGGTAGAATATGATGCTTGGTTGATACTACGAGAAAGCAAATGTTGCTGGGGTGGGTGGTGGGGGGGGGGGGGTGGAACCTAACTTTGTAATTCATGGACCGATTTGGATGGTTCTTTTGTTGTTGTATAGAGTGTGAATTCCCATTGCTATTAGGAGAATAATTTGGTCCTATGGTGGTGATGGGGGAGGGGGAGGGGTAGTAACTTCGTAATTCATGGACCGATTTCGATGATTCCTTTTCTGTTCGGTAGAGTATGTTCCTTGATTGATACCATGAGCAAAAAAGTTTAGTGGAATGGGGGTGGGGTAGGGGGTCATAACTAACTTTTAAGGAGTGGACCGATTTGGATGGTTCTTTCTTCGTTGTATAGAGTCGAAGACACTAAAAAGTGAAAAATAAAATAGTTTTAAAAAAAAAGTTGAACCGACTTCACAAAAAGCGCTAAAAAGCATAAAATAATTTTTAATTTTATATCTATTACGACATTTTGAAGTCGGTGCAAATTAAACAAATAAAACAACTACAGCACCACAATTGAAAATAATACATAATACTAACTGAACGTTTATGTACGGGATCATAAGAAATGACGATTAAATATTTTTGTTGTAGTTGTTTGGTTTGTTTGATTTGCACCGACTTCAAAATGTCGTAATAGATATAAAATTTAAAATTATTTTATGCTTTTTAGCGCTTTTTGTGAAGTCGGTTCAACTTTTTTTTTTAAAACTATTTTTCTTAAAGATTCACTATAGGACACAACTTAGTCAATAGTTAAATAAAATTTCAGGTATAGATATTAGTTGTACTGAACCGGAAAAAATTTGCCGAACTAACTTCATCGATTGTAATCTGCTACGTACGCAATAGAACTGTAAGATTGAAAACATGAAACCTCTTTATGAAAATTTTGGTAGAAAGTTCTAAACAGATTTCTTGTGACAAAAATTAACTTAAAGCTTCTCGCAATACTTAAAATACGAATTAATACGAGTTACATTTTTGTGACACTACTGCCCAATGTAGTTCATCTCTTTTTGCTTATTTTAATTTAATTTCATTTTATTTAATTCAAAAATTCTTTTCTCTTTTAAATTTTAAACTCTACTTACGTAAAGTAACTACTTATTGCTTGAATGACAGTCTTACTACATACTGGGCGTATACCGTCACCTCCTTGTTATCACCGACTAGACACTCGCGACGACACCTTGTATTGGCTGCCATAACATTACTAGCAGCGCTTCCAGTTGATTCGCCAAATAATAAATCAGCTGGACCAACATATGCCTCTGGTGGGCTACGTGATCCCAATGTGCTGGATACGGCAATGTCCAAATTTTTGCTGATTCGCTAAGACCTTCGCCAACATCAATTGAATTGCCTAAACATTTCCAGATATTTTATCAATTCTGGACGACTGTTTGTGGCACTTTTGATGATGTATACGATGAACTGAATGCATATGATCGGCTACCAGTTGATGATGATACTGGGGCTTGTGTATCGGTTACATTTGGTTCTAAATATCCCACAAGTGAACCGAAACCAACTACAATGATGTAAGGAATTCGGTGCTTGCCTCTTCAGCAAGTAATGACACGACACTATTATTAACACTTGTTCCCTGCAGATACACCGATATTTCCTGCACGTAAGGCTATATGAGCCTCAATTTGTTTGCGAGCTATTAGAAATTAGCACCCTAAGTCAAATTTATAGACCTATAGATGCAAAGAAATTACCTGTTTTGTTTGAAATATCTGCTACACGCAGAAAATTTAAAAATTAGATGTGATGGCGCAAAATGTTAAAAAAATGTTATCGCTTAACAGCAAGACTCTTTCGCCAAGAATATCGTTCGGAAAATTATCTGGGTTCTCGTCGCGTTTCTTTTCCAACTCAGTGGTTGAAAGGTATTAGGGTGGGTAGAACATTATCCAAGTGAGGATGACTTGGATGATTATGGAAATAATTTAGTAAAAATAAAGAATTTACCTTGAACGAATGTCAGACAGGTGCCTTCAGCCGTCTCGGGAGTTATGGTGCCAACCACCCAGGGTAAAAAAGTGGAATAAGTTTGTGTCGTACTAGGGTCGGCTCACATTACAACTAAAAACGCCAAAAAAACTTCACTTTTCTTTACTTTCCGTTCCTATTCTTAGCGTGTCAATGCAATCATATCAAGCTTAAGAACTAACAAAACGTTATTTTAATCAAAAACTTCCCTGAAAAAGGATATCCCACGTTTACAACGCCCACGTTTGCATAACACAAAACCGCGCACTTCATTTCATAAATGACACTATTAAAATACACTGTCTACAATTTAAAAAGTTGAAAGCTGTTAGCTTTCAAGTTTGCTAATTTATTACACTAAACAGGATAGTAGAAAATACTCGAAATTTTATATGTAATTACAAGACAAAATTGTTAACCCATCAGACAATTAAGGAGAAGAACTCTCCATCCTCACCTCGCCTAAACGGAAAATGCCGGTCGCACGTACACAGTTTCACAGATATCCTCTTATTATATATTATAAGCACTGACATAGAGCTATGGACCGAACGAATGCTATTTCATTTTGAGACAACTTTTGTTATCAGTAGTGGGAAGCCTTTTTTGCCTGCAGTTTTATTTGGAGTATTTTGCTAATACTATCGAAAGAAAAAACCATTTGTATATATAGATTAAATTCTTTTAGAAATTATTTTTTATGATATACTTTTTCTCTGTACTCTTCGTATTTCTTAAAATACAATTTAGAAATAAATGGTTACTTTCCTCTGGAATGTGTTTAATCAGAATAAGAGCGGAGATATTTTCCTGTATATTCGTCTATTTCTATTACTTACGCTTTCTTGTCATGAATGTGCTACCTATAATATAAGAACGCAATTGTATTTGCTGGCGTATGATATATTTATATGGCGCGTGTGCAACGTGAAGTTGCCGCGGGATGTTCACTTGGCACGCGCTAGCTGGCAGCACGTCTTAGCTCGTCGGTATGGGGTGAGGGTCCTTGAACATCCGAGTCACACACTCTTAACTGAGTTTCGCGTGCCTGTGGCGAAAGAAGGTTGTGGAATCCTTCTTTCAGGTCTGCCACCAGGGATGAAAAACATAAGAGTGACAGATATTGAAGGAAGAACAACAGGTCTAGTGTCACCTGTTGTTCCTATGTAGCTGCACTGAACTGTCATGAAAAATTCTGTAATGTGAGCCATTATTCGTAATATTTCGCGCCATCTGGGTGCTGAAATGAGAAGTCACTTTTACACACAATTTCAGAGTTACAAAATACTTCTGTAGTTTTCGTCTTTCTGAGCTGCCATGAGTGCTGTGCTTTTGTTAAGAAGAGGCATACATTTCGTGACAGCTGCCTGAAGACGACAACTGCAAGAGGTAAGTGAAAATTTTTTTTAACTTTATCCCTTTTTATCCGCGGCATCCTTTATGTGGAACGAAAGTAATATTCTATTAATTTATTGTAGGCAAACGACAAATTCGAGAAGCCATCGGTCATGTTCAAAGTGTCGAACACCACGAAAGTTCAGAAATAAATACTCAAACAGCAGATCCCGATAAAGGTCTTACTCACCATACGATCGCAAAAGTTAAAGAACGACGAATATCATAATCTCGTGGTCCTTTCTCTCAAAGACGAAGGCTTGTTGGAACAAGGGAAGATCTGCAACAGAGTTGCTGTTTAGGAATATTTGGATTGAGCATTTATACGACTGAACACAAAAGTAAGGAGATTTTCTCCAAATTTGGGCCAATCGAAAGTGTGCACGTTGTTATTGCTGCCAAGAGTGGAAGATCTCGAGGTTTCTGCTTCGTATACTTTGGGAGCTCCGAAGATGCCAAAGTTGCAAAGGAACAGTGCTCAGGTATGAAAATAGATGACAGACGAATTAGGGTTGACTATTCCATCACAGCGAGAGCTCATACACCTACCCCTGGAGTATAAGGTTTTTTGTTGTTGTTTATTTACATATTAATATATTTATATTTATGCATTTGAGTCAAGTAAGCATGGTATAGTTAAGAAATAAAGTAACCAGACCAAGTAGAGTATATAGGAGCAGTAACGAAAACAAGCAGAAGTACAAGGCTTAATAAAGCTTATCTTAAGTGAACAATAGTTCTACTTACCTCAAAGCGGATATGGATACACTATTCGGTTTCATGTGATCTATTATAATTAATTTAATTGCTATGTAAGCAATATCACAAGCACGGTGTAAATCTTTGTACAGATTTTATTTCGTTCCATTATTCCAAATTATGTTTTATTTAGGAGATAAAAGATTGTACAGAATCTCAGATATGCTGAGATAATGATTACTGCAAATCAGATACCATAAAGACAGTCATTCGGCTCCAAGTCTATGCCGAAATAATTCAAGCATATCTTTAATTATTAGCCAAAACTTCGAATTCGTGTGTAATTCCCGGATTTTCTTGCAAAACATCTTTCGATACTTTAAAAGTTAAGTTTGTTTCAATTGTTTAAATTACGTAATTTTTAAAGAAAGAAGTCATATTTGTTACAATATTCAACCTGTGCGGGCCATTTTTTTTGTTAGAGTGAAAATTTGAAGTTATTAGTTATTTGATGCTTCGGTTTATTGGCAATCCACTATATATGGATGTTGTTGCAAGTTAATTTTCCATTCATGACCGTATTCTTGTGAGACTTAAACATTAACACTGTAAAGTATATCCAGATAGAATATAATTGATTTTAGAGCCTTTATATTAGTGAATGTTATTATGTTTGTTCACAAACATTAGTAGAGAATTGTAGCCCGACATCTAAAAGATGTAATTTAATTACAATGGGATAAAAAGTCAATAATTAAAATTTTAAATCGGGTGTCGTGAATGCAGTATGTAACTACATATAATAATGAGATGTAATACTTCAATATCTAGAATCTTTTGAGAATTGTTTTATCATTTTATTTAAGACTGAATACTATTCGTATATAATATGACAGCCTTTTAAATATCTAGGAAATATTAACGAACAACATCTTAATATCTTAATAATAAGTCGAACCTTAATTTTTTTATTAATCAAAATATATTTAAGTTTCGAAACATAAATAATATTTAATATTTCGTTTATAAATAATATTTAATTAAGAATTCAAGTAGCGTAAGAGTTAAGTGTGTATATTAGTAATGGACTGCTAAGTTAATCTGATCAAGTATGGTTTATATTAATTTTTTTTGTTATTATATACTATTGAATTAAATATGTTATAGATAATTTCTTTTAGTTTCAGGAATTCCCTAACGCTTTTTCCCCTTCTTGCCTTCCTCATCTCTTCACACAATGTTTTTGATTTAATTTGTTTGTTTCAGCATTTTTTATAGGTTGGGCCTGTACCCTAGCCAGGTGTAGGAAAGTGGTGGGTTAGTATCTGAACCATCGCATATGGGGGGTAGTTTGTTTCTTCTTTTTGCGAATTTCAAGATGGTTCAGTGCGGCTAAGGGTAACAGGTGACACCAGACCTGTTGCTCTTCCTTCTGTTGTTCTGTTTCTCGTTTTTTTTGCTTTCGTGGCGGAGCTGAAGGAAGGATTCCACCACCTTCTTTCACCACAGGTACGCGGAATTCTTGAACATCTGGCGCGTGCCACTTGAACATCTTGCGGCAACTTCACGTTGCTCATCCGCACACACATACATTACAATTCAAACAGAAAATGTATCTCCTTGTTTGATAGTTCAGGCTACAACCCACTCCATCCCTGTACCGGGCTAAGGTACAGGCCCAACCTAAAACTGAACTGAAAGGAAAAAAAAATTAAAGTAAAACATCCGGGTAGAGGGAAGAGGAATGAGGGAAGCAAGAGAGGGAAGAAGATTCATGGTATTTTCTGAAATAGAAAAAACTAAAATTTAATCTCATATAATAATTGCAAAGTGTATTAGTATAACCTTAATCATAAATAATTTTGCAAGGATCAGCTATCCAGCTGACATACAGCTTATACGCTACCTTTGTACGCATACATACTTCTTAGCTCAAACTATAGCTACTTGACTAACAGCCTGACATTGGCAATTCAAAATAAAACGAACAGCATTAACTTACGATATATTCTAAACAGTGATGGCCAAACTCACACTAGTTAATGTGAGGAATGCTTAAAAGCTTTAGAAGCATTTCGTACTGTTTGTTTAATTTAGAACTTTAAAATGTTAGCAAAAGGTTGTATATTTTAAGATATTGTATAATTGCTTACAAAACTACATAAATATGAAGATTTTTTTAAACTTTTGTATGCTTTAACGATTAAAAACCGCAAAAACAGGAAACCGAATACAGCCAAACAACTCCATAAACGAATTTAAAAGCTCAAAAGCTCACTTGCCCGCGGGCATAGGTTTGGACATCACTGTTCTAAATAGATCTGCATCAATTATTTTGTACAGAAATCTCAATTCGTTTAAACATAATCTTAAATTCTGCGTACAGTTAAATATGATGATTGCGCTTTGAAAGGAAGCGAACAGAAAATATTTGTATTGATTAATGTTTCTAATTGCAGTAACGTAAACAGATAACGGTCATTGTATGAGAAAATACAAATAATATAAATGTTAAAAAAATTAGATATATATATATATATATATATATATCTCCATCTCTTATTCCCGCAAGCGTCTTACCAACACCCCGAGAACATACATGTTAACCAACGTACCAGTCCCTATCGTTACCTCTTTGTGTGACCTAGGAATAATCTGTGATAGTGAACTCAATTTCCGTTCCCATATTGAAAGCATAATTAACAGAGCTAACTCCGCGCTAGGGTTTGTGAAGCGCTGGTCTAGAGAGTTCTCCAATCCTTATGTTTCCAAATCTCTCTATATTTCCTTCGTGAGACCTCTCCTTGAATATGCCAGCCAGGTTTGGTCACCCACGCAAACAACCCACATTAACAGAATTGAATCTGTCCAGCGTAGGTTCATTCGCTTTGCTCTACGTGATCTTCCATGGGTAGATAGATTCAACCTTCCACCTTATGAAAACCGTCTAAAACTGATCGACTTACAACCCCTAAGTAAACGTCGTGATGTTTCCGACGTTCTCTGCATTCATCAGCTACTAGCTGGTGCCATAGACTGCCCTTCAATCCTGCAGTCTTTACCCATCTATACCAATCCTCGCAACCTTAGGTCCACTCCCCTTTTCCGACTCGACCGCCATCGCACGAACTACGGTCAACGCGAACCAATTACCAGGATGCTTCGAAAAGTCAACGACCTTCCCTCCTTTGACTTCCATCTGAGTAAATCATCCCTTCACAAAGCCTTATATCTTTATCCCGCCCATCTTGATCGCCTTTCCTAATTCTCCTTCCTCCCAGTCTAAAGTTATCATTATCATAGCTTATATTGTAGCTTACATTATCTGTTATGAATTATTGTTTATATTAGTTTGTAGTATTTATTTTGTTATTTTGTATTTTTTTTATGTAATAGCTTGCATTAAGCTTAAAATAAATAAATAAATAAATAAATATATATATATATATATACATATATATATCCCCTAACAGTAGGAAATAACCTACAGTTATATTCGTAGCAGAAAAATCTGTATAAAAAAACACAGACCGGGTGGTGTAAATGCGTTATCATTACTACAGGAAAGTCAAAAACCGATTCGTTCGTCAGGCGTTCGAATTGCTTTATTTAAAAGGGAACAATTCGCTTATTATTACCATCATTAAATTAAGATTTCCGCACGTTCCATAATGCAGACGATTATCTTTATTTTCAATCTATGTATCGCGGCCCTATGTTTAAATTGTGCGCAATTTTAGGTATATAGGTATGTCGCTCTATTAACCCTAATGAAAATTGAACACGTACGCTTTCTGTGTGTTCTTGTTAGCGTTTTTGTAAGTCCTAAGAAAATTTCAGTAAAAAAAAGAATGAAGTTTGAAATTATTAACATATGTCAGTACTAAAATAACAAGTCTGGCGGAGTTTTTCCATAAAGAATTAACGACCAAAGAAAAGGGCTTACGGATGTGCAAAGTACAATTAGTAAAAGGTTAGGTAGATTTGTACAAAAAAAACTTTTTAATGGCACATGCCTTTCGAATCAATTTTTGTATTCTATGTCACTTTTATGAAGAATAAAAAAATTCACCCAATTCACACTCTATTTAAAAGGGGAAAACTCCCTTTATGTATAAAAAAATTAAATTATAATTTTGCGATAGAATTCTTATGACAAATTTCACATTATATCAAAACTCTAGTAGCTCTGCCAATGTTGGTCAAAAAAAAATTTCACTATGAGACTATATTCATCTTGTCATTTGTTATATCTTTTTCTCGATACAGTGAAAGAAATATAAGAAAATGATCAAACTATTTTAACTGGTTAGTAATGAAATTGTTTAAGTAATACTGTCAATGCACAAGTGAAGTTACTTGCAATCTATGTCTAAGAAATTATATATTTGGCGAAAGTAATGATATTGTCATTGAAATCCTAAGTCTCAAAACAAACCCATCAGTTTATGGGGTTGAGACCAGCACAATTATTATAAAAAAGGTTTGTCAGTAGCTTTTGATAATCATGTTGGCTACTTAAACGGCCGCCAATTGGTATTTACTTCTTTTTGTACTTACTTATTGGGCAATTAATTGCTATATCTATTTTCCTAACCGAAACTCACTAGTCGGCTCCGTATATGTTAAGAGTCCTCGAAAAGCCTAGTCCTTATGGGAATAAATTATATAAATCCCTTCTCATGGGTTCATGGAGTTTTGTTGTTTTTCGAGGCCTCGTTAAATTGGTGCCACTCATTAATCCTTTGGTGGTTTTAAGGATGTTCCCCGTTCCGAAGAGGGCTGCTAACGCATGAGGCGGCACAGAAAATGAATTATATGCTAA
The DNA here is from genome assembly GCA_964036015.1 of Leptarthrus brevirostris. Lineage (NCBI taxonomy): Eukaryota > Metazoa > Arthropoda > Insecta > Diptera > Asilidae > Leptarthrus > Leptarthrus brevirostris. The sequence continues at coordinate 54,886,361 of OZ038375.1, forward strand.
AGCTAGCCGGCTTTCTGTCCACAGCAGCGCGGCAAAGTTGCAAATTACCAGCTGCAGAGAAAGGAATGACATGACTTCTACTTTTATAAGAAAGGTCTAGTTAAATTTCGAATGTCTCGAGGAAACTGTCTCAAAGAAAATATGCGCAAATGCGCCAATATGCCGGACTCAGGATAACACTGTGGGATGAATTGCGTTATAAAGATTTTTTCTGGGCCCATATGACACCGATAAATTTGGAATTTTAATTATAAAATGTGACGCTTACCTCGAGTTGATCTTCCTGCACCTGCTTCTGATGACACTAGACGAATTATGTCTTCTTCTTCTTTTAGTCAAGATGGCACATCCGTTCCGTGTCACTAGGAGTTATGGTGCCGTGCCAACCACCCAGGTTAAAAAAAGGTGGAATAAGTTTGTGTCTTACTAAGGTGGGCTCACATTGGGCCGTATTCTGTCATGAAAATTTTATCATTTTATGTTATGTTAGGCCATAACATAAAATAATTTCCTAAAATCCTATTCTGTCAGAGAAATTTTATTTTATGTTATGGTCATAACATAAACTTTTTCCTGTTATGAGCTCATAACATATGTTCGGGATGCAACGAAATCTTCATGGAGAACGCCATATCTAAAACAAAACAACACAAAGAATCAAAATCAGAGAGATGAATACTTATACTTATCTGAAGTCTAACTGCTGGAGTTATCACTGGTCATCGTCCAAAGGTGCCTTTTGATGGAAGCTGAAAGAATGAAATTTATAGGTTAGGTTAGATAGGTTAAATAAAGCTTGTAAAATAGACAGGGTAATACGTACACGAACAATATTGTCAATCTTAATTTTCACGAAAACACAGAACACATAATCACGAGAATGTTTGTTAACTTTCAATAATTTACTTACCTGAATTTAATCACAGTGCACTACACACGACTTGTCATTTTGTTTTCCCTTTCTCCTATTCGTCGTTAACTTTGTAGAGTTTCGATCAAATCAAGTTGCTATAAAAATTAGTTGAATGAAACAAATAATATCACCAATCGAGATAGATATAAAAAAGGGGAAATATTCAAAATTTATTACCAAAAAAGGAAATGTTTTGTACTTTAGGATTCGAATGGTTTTATCGAACAAGATGTTGGTAGTAGAAATCTAGGCAGCAAAGAACACAGTTTTAATCATTGGGAATCGCGGTGAAAGTTATTTTTGTAATTGAAATCAAGTATCCAAAATTTGAAATCAAAAAACTAAAGTCGTGAAGTGGTGTACTGAATAAAATAAAATTAAATTGAACTCGAATTGTATAAATTGAAGTTTATAAGTGGAATAAAAATTAAAATAAAACTTAAAGAGTGTCGTATTATTTGAGTGATTTTAACAAAACCTGTGAACTGTGAACTTATTAAAGGAAAATTAAGATTCTGTCGTTCTTAGTAAAGTTCTTTTGAGGTGAGCAAACGAACATTTGGTCCTTCGAGCCGGATAACGGTAAATATTAAAGATCAAGAACTCAGAAACTATTAAAAATTAAAAGAGTGACTCGAAATCGAAAACTAAAAAACTGTCGAAAACAGCGCACCGAAAATCAATTAATCAACGTGAATTTAAAGGTTGGTTATTGTAAAATAATTGATCTACAGAATATTACTTGTAAGAAAGGGTTGGTAAGTTAATCTTCATTTATTTATTGCATGTTAAACCAATATGGAAGAGTTGATTTTGTTGCAATTGGCTCAAAAGGAACTTTTAGAAAAATTTATTGTAAATTACAACAAGGACGGTAAAGAAAGACGAACACGGAAGTATTATATGAAAAGATTACAGGATTTTCAAGATTTATGGCACAATGCTTTAGATAGACACAGGGAGCTTCTTGTAATGAAATTATCGAATCCCGCTGATGCAGGAAAGGTAAAATACTTTGAAGAGGACATATTTTCACAAATGGAATCGCACTTTATAACAAGTTATGCTTCAATGGAAGAAAGATTTGAAAAGGATTTCCCTATCGGCTCATTGTCTACACTTTCTGCAGGACAATCTCCTGAAAATCAACCAAAGGTTATGGTCGTGCGACAAAAGGGCGAGGACTCTCTAAAATTACCAAAAATCTCATTAGATAAATTTTATGGTGACTATTAAAGATGGCCCGCGTTCCATGATTTGTTTAAAACTTTAGTACACGAGAATGAGTCGCTATCTAATGTACAAAAATTACAATACCTGAAGCTACATTTGGGGGGTGAAGCAGAAAACCTTTTGCGTTACTTTCAAGTCATAGACAACAATTATGAAACAGCCTGGAATCTTCTCAAGGATCGATATAATAATAAAAGAGTCTTGGTCAATACACATCTAAAAACACTTCTATCACAAGGTTCAATAACACAAGAAACCGCTCAGGGAATTAAAAGTTTGCTGGACACGACAACGGAATCCCTTAATGCTCTTAGAAATTTAGAAATCGATGTTGACCACTGGGACGTTCTAATTGTGTATCTTATAGTGCAGAGACTTTATTCAGAAACCCATCAGCTGTGGGAGCAAAGTCTGACTACTCAGAAAGATTTGCCTTCATGGGATAATCTCAAGAATTTTTTGAATTGCAGGTTTCGTACGTTGGAAGCCATAACGAGTAGAAAACAAGTAGGTAACAAAGATAATCGGAATCAAAATTTGAAATTGAAGCTTTCTCATCAAGCATTTCATGCTGCTCCAGGAATCATCTGTTGTGTCTGTGCTGGTCAACACAGCATACGGCAATGCACAAAATTTGCCTCCATGGATACAACGGAAAGGTTGGACGTAGTTAAGTCCAAGGGTCTGTGTCTTAATTGTCTTGGGTTTGGACACATGCTAGCGAACTGTCCCAGTCAACAAAGATGTTTACATTGTCGACGACGACATCATTCGTTATTACATAAGGGTCAACATGAAACATCAGTGCCACGACAAGGTCTATTCATTAGGCAAGAGTCAGCAGCTACACACTCCAATCAGGTGCCAACAACTTCCAAAGAAATTGGTCACCCACAGATCCAGTCTTCGTTATCAGTTTCTTCTCCGCTATTCACACCGCAAAATGATTATATACCCAAATCGCAGATAAATTCTTTTTTTATTAATGACACTCTCCGCAATCGTGAAATCCTGTTAGCCACTGCTTTAGTTCGAATAATTGCGCCGTCGGGGAGAGAACAAATTGTTCGAGCCTTAATCGATCAGGGATCGCAGGCGTCTTTTGTGTCCGAAACAATAATTCAAGATCTGCGGTTACCTAAAGAGACTGTTAGAGCTGAAATATCTGGTATAGGTCAAACAAATGCTGGTCAAGTCAAAGCGAGGGTGCATCTCATCATAAAGCCCCGAGTTAATGATGCCATTACAATTGAGGCTACTGGCTTAGTTTTAAAAAGGCTTACACATCTCTTGCCGTCTCGACGAATTATAACGGATGATTGGAACCACCTGCACGGTCTGGACTTAGCAGATCCATCGTACTGCAAACCTGGAAAAATAGATTTGTTATTGGGTGCTGACGTATACTCAAAAATTATTCAAGATGAACTTATTAAAGGAGGTATAGGCTTACCTATAGCACAGAACACTTTATTCGGATGGATTCTGTCCGGAGAGGCTATCAGTGGTCCTATAATGGAGAAAACGGTGAACAATTTTCACATTGTTGCTGACCTGAACACCCAACTTACACGTTTTTGGGAGTTGGAGGAGCTAAAATTGGAAAAGATACCAAATAAAGAGGAACAACGATGCGAAGAAATATTTGTTGACACTTACAGACGTATGAAGGATGGTCGGTACGAAGTTGCGCTTCCCTTTCAAGAGCCAAATGGAACCCAACCCTTAGGAAAGTCCCGAACAACAGCCATCTCTAGATTAATTCAAATCGAAACTCGCTTTAAAAGAAATGCCGATCTGGAATTGGAATACAAGAAGTGCTTACGAGAGTACATAGAACTAGAACACATGAAAGAACTAAGGTCGGACGCAGACCAAATTGAAACCGATGACATCACAACTTACCCTTACGCATATTTACCTCATCATCCTGTAATCAAGAACGACAGTACAACGACAAAAACTAGAGTTGTCTTTGACGCATCTGCGAAGACTTCAAATGGTACATCGCTGAATGATGTTTTACTTAAAGGCCCCACGATTCAATTGATGATGAGCTGGCGTGTTTATTACTACGTTGGAGGAAGTATCAGATCGCGTTTACGGCCGATATAGAAAAGATGCATCGCCAAATACGTCTAAAACCAGAACATACAGAATTCCACCGCATTGTTTGGCGTGAATCAACAATAGAACCAGTCAAAGAGTATAAGTTACTCACAGTGACATTCGGAACTAAGAGCGCTCCCTACCTAGCCACCCGCGTTCTACAGCAATTAGCTTTAGATGAAATTAAGCCATATCCCATTGGTTCAGAGGCGGCATTAAGGGAGTTTTACGTTGATGATTTGCTTTCGTGAGCAGATACTGCGGAATCGGCCATCGAAAAGCAAGGGCAGCTAATATCAAACGATAACCCGGCAGACTGTGCAACAAGAGGACTGCTACCAGCTGACTTAAGGAACAACATCTTATGGTGGAATGGGCCTACATGGTTGAGCATACCAAAGACAGCGTGGCCTAATCTAAAAGACGTGCCAAGCACGAATTTGGAAGCTAAGAGGACTACAATAACCTGCATGCAAATACTTTCTGAAAGCATAGAAGAAAACTATTCATCTCTAACCAAACTTCTCAGAATTATAGCATACTGTTATCGCTTCAAGTCCAAAGAGAAAGGTTTCATGAAAGCAAAGGAAACAAACGAGGCGCTCATGTTATTGATAAGAAAGGTACAAACTGAGCACTTTTCAGAGGAGATCAAGTCCTTAAAATGCCATCATAACATAAAAGCTAGCAGCCGCTTGATTAGATTGACGCCTTTCCTACATTCAGACGGACTTTTGAGAGTGGGTGGAAGACTTCAATACTCAGATCTTACTTTCGAAGAAAAACACCCGATTATTCTGCCGGACAAAAGTCATGTGACGAAGCTCATACTGGATAAAATCCATAAGGAAACTCTGCATGGCGGTTCACAACTGATGATGAGAATCCTGGCCCAGAGATATTGGCTTCTAAATGCAAGAAACCTTACTCGATTTCACATACACAGATGCGTACCGTGTTGCAGACAGCGAGCAGAAGTACAGACACAATTGATGGGCAACCTCCCTCGTCCAAGAGTAACCATGTCAAGGTCGTTTAGTCATGTGGGAATTGATTATTGCGGCCCATTTGAAATCCGGAGACATCGAAGTAGAGGAGCGAAGACATACAAAGGCTACGTAGCAATATTCATTTGTTTAGCAGTAAAGGCTCTTCATATAGAAATCGCAACTGACCTCAGTGCAGAAGGAGTTTTGGCTGCTTTCAATCGATTTACCGCTCGCAGAGGATTATGTAGTGACGTATATTGTGAATGTGGAACAAATTTCATAGGAGGAAACACAATTTTAACCCGACAAAGGCAAAGAATGGTTAACGACCTTAACATGGAAATTGCAAAAGCTATCGAAAATGAAGGCGTAAATTTTCATTTTAATCCACCAGGTTCACCAAATTTCGGCGGATTGTGGGAAGCCGGGGTGAAATCTACTAAGTTTCACATGAAACGAATTCTTGGAACTGCCATTCTTACTTTCGAGGAGCTCTCAACAACATTAACCCAAATCGAAGCCTGCTTAAATTCACGCCCCCTGTGTGCCACAAGCAACGATCCAAATGATATCACCGCATTGACGCCGGCACATTTTTTAATCGGAGACATCTTACTGACAACACCCGAACCATCAGTATTAGACACTAACATTCACAGGTTAGATAGATGGAAATATGTGCAACACCTTTATCAATCATTTTGGAGGAGATGGAGTACTGAATATTTGTGTCGACTTCAACAGCGCCCCAAATGGATGCAGAAGCAACGAAATCTTCAAATCGGCGAATTGGTGCTTTTGAAGGAGGAAAATCTTCCACCGTCGCGATGGCTTCTCGGTAAAATCATAAAGACTCATCCCGGTAGTGACGAATTAGTAAGAGTGGTAACAGTGAAGACAAAAAACTCTATTTTCAAGAGACCCGTGACAAAAATATGCCGATTGCCAATTGAACCGGTCGGAAACGAAATACACGAAACTCAAGGCGCGAATGTCGAAAACCGAGAATAAACCGCGTAAAATTTATCTTTGCAACTATCAAAAGACAAACTAAAATAAAAATTAAATTAAATGAACGCATTCACAAAATTTACACTCAACATAAAAACAAAAGAGTAATCAATATCACACTCCAAATTGTCCCATACTCGAATCACCTTGTTTTCCCTTGCTGCCATTCCTATTTGTTTATATTTCAGCTAACACAAATTCGGCATACATTTCGTGACAGCTGCCTGAAGACGACAACTGCAAGAGATAAGTGAAAAAAAAATTTTAACTTTATCCCTTTTTATCCGCGGCATCCTTTATGTGGAACGAAAGTAATATTCTATTAATTTATTGTAGGCAAACGACAAATTCGAGAAGCCATCGGTCATGTTCAAAGTGTCGAACACCACGAAGGTTCAGAAATAAATACTCAAACAGCAGATCCCGATAAAGGTCTTACTCACCATACGATCGCAAAAGTTAAAGAACGACGAAAATCATAATCTCGTGGTCCTTTCTCTCAAAGACGAAGGCTTGTTGGAAAAAGGGAAGATCCTCAACAGAGTTGCTGTTTAGGAATATTTGGATTGAGCATTTATACGACTGAACACAAAAGTAAGGAGATTTTCTTCAAATTTGGGCCACTCGAAAGTGTGCACATTGTTATTGCTGCCAAGAGTGGAAGATCTCGAGGTTTCTGCTTCGTATACTTTGGGAGCTCCGAAGATGCCAAAGTTGCAAAGGAACAGTGCTCAGGTATGAAAATAGATGACAGACGAATTAGGGTTGACTATTCCATCACAGCGAGAGCTCATACACCTACCCCTGGAGTATAAGGTTTTTTGTTGTTGTTTATTTACATTTTAATATATTTATATTTATGCATTTGAGTCAAGTAAGCATGGTATAGTTAAGAAATAAAGTAACCAGACCAAGTGGAGTATATAGGAGCAGTAACGAAAACAAGCAGAAGTACAAGGCTTTATAAAGCTTATCTTAAGTGAACAATAGTAGTAGGGATATGCGGGTTCTGGACCAAATGTGCAATGTGCACATCGAAAATGGTCAAATTGTGAGGGAATTTGAGGTCTTACGTCACATTTTTGCACATTTGGTCTAGAACCCGCATAACAATTCTGGGAGAAGAGAGATAAGGAAATGGCTGGAGATAAGGGAACGGTTGCGTGATTCCGAAGGTCAATTTTGTAGATTGTTTTTGGCGGCGGCGCGCTAGTAAAGGTAAGTATGAGTTGCACCTGGGTCTGGATCTGGACCTGGACCTGGATCTGGATCACGGCTATAGAAACGAATGTTAAGCTAATTGATAAGGGAGCTGACTATAGAAATTAATAATTTGGTCGCAATGTTGTGGTTGTGGGGTGATAAGGTTTTGTAGATGAACCTGGGCTCGTGCTGAAGATAAGAGTTTGCTGCTTTGAGTTTTTACTATGCCGGATATTTTCGGCGGGAGCTTTTACTACGAGTGATGATAAAATAAGTTGCTAGTGTAGGATTACGTAATTTGGGCAGTAATATATCTTGAGGTCAATGGATTTCCGAGATATTGAGTATGGTCAGTAATTATGAAGTTAAAATTGTTATGAACATTTTCTATATATTTTCTGGAAGATATTTATGAAAATAATTTCGTGTTTAACCACGTTTTGTGCTAATGATGAATTTACAGGGGGAACTGCAGAGAAATTAAGCAGTTGAGCGTGAGAAAATTTTGTAAAATAGGATAGGAATATTTCTTCTTGAATTGTATTTAAGTATTCATTGATTTTTTATTCTTTTCTTTATAGTATTTCTTAATAAAGATTTCACCACTTTGAGTAAATGGGTGAAGATTGTTTTTTTGTTTCCAAGCAAGTTTAAACATGTTCTCAATAATGTAGATTCAAAAGGAAATTGCGGTTTTTAATTTTTTTCCAAAGGATATTGGGGTTGTCGTTTGCATCCCCACTCTAGTTCTATTATATCTCACTTCTTGCATAAATATCAAGAGTTCTTAGATAGTCTTTTAGTATTCATAGTGAAGTCAACCAGTGAAATTGTCGCAATTAAAATTCGTGTTCGACCTCAGATTAAAATAATAATAAATTTTGTGTCATCTCCTTACAAAAAAATTAAAAATGTACCAACAAGCTATCAACGAAGCAGTCATCGAAGACTTCGAAGTATTGGAGGAGCTAAATTCTGTAAATTTTAAGCCCGCACTCGCTGTTAAAGATATGGAAGAATCGCAGAATTATAAAATCATAAGCTGCAGAAGAACAACCACGAAATATGGACCCAGGATTCTTTTAGAACTAGAGAGTTATCATGTTTTCTTGCCGCCTAGATTCGACGCTAAAATAACTAACCGTTCAATTGATAAAATTAACAATGGAGGTTTCTTTGTTGAAAGAAAAGCAGCAGGTGGCAGCTATTTTAATTTAATGTTTTCTAAGATAACACCTAGCACTGGTTATTATTTAAATTTATAAATAAATAAATAAAGTATTTGTATTAAATATATGTTTCATTACACTTAACCTTACAATCATTTCCCTCCCCCTAGAGCTTGAAAAGAGTAAAAGTTATTTGCAGGCTGACAATTGAATCAAAAATGCAGGAGGATGGTATATATATGACAACTTCATAAAATTCAATTAGTTCTCGACTTCAAGTCACCATGATAGCATTAAAAATGGATAGACGTTCAATAAATCTTTTATTTTTATCGCTATGCATCTTACATATTAATAGTTTACCGATCCCGTTAAGTGTAAACCTAATGGATAAAAGTAGCAGCAATTTAGATTTTGCGCTCACTCTACCAAATAATGATTCTATTCAAATTGGATTAACTTTTAAACTGATGACTTACAGTGACACAAGCAATTCCAAAGAAGATTCAGCTTCTACCTTAAAAGAAAGTAATGACGAGCCAATTCCTATTACTACATCAAGGACTACTACGATTGATAATCCTAAAAAGAAATTTGTGTCTATTGACGAGGCCATTGAAGGTTTCAGGCAAGAACTATTAAAGAAAGAACTGGATATTGCAGGAATTATTGAGAGCAAAGATATCTTTTACAGACACTTTAAACTTGAATTCGATGACGAAACTATGCTAACCATTCGTTGTACATATGACAGTAATTACGTAACTCGTTCATTGAAGATATCATGCTATGAATATCGTGAGTTTGAAACTGAAAGAATTCTAAGTAATGGTGAAGTAGAGATGGTTAAACAAGTTGATGCTAATTATAAAAGCGATGTGGAATTAGTGAATTTAAGAGGAATGAAGCAAACATATCAAATGAATATTTCAAAATAAGCAGCTATAAAAGGAAGTGTAATTAATTTTTAAGACAGTTCAAAATGGAGCACATTCATACAAAAATAATTTGGGATAATATTTGCAAATTAATCGAATTAACAGATTATAGTGAACTTATTGCAGCATATAAAAAGCTAGATTTATTAACTCCCGCTATTAAAGAGGTTATAGAGGTAAAGCCAACAAAGTAGACATTTAATTATATATTTCAATTCTTTCTTTATAGAACGAACTTTTGTTTAACGATTATCAAAAGCATGGGAGGTTCTTTCTTAAGATTTTTAAATCTGATTCAGCAGCATATAAAAAATTCAAGGATATTTGTAGGAGTTTGCACCTTCAAGGTGTATTGCATTTGCTACAAAAAGAAGAAGAAAACGTCAAAGCAGTGGGAGAAAAAGTAGTTCAATTTAATATCATCCCAAAGATACATTTCGTTCCAATATACGATCGTAAGGGTCCCTGGCAAACATTTGCGTTGGACAGATTTCGATTTCAAGAGCGAATTCGAAATATGAAGGATATTTTGGACCCCATTTTATTCATCTCACATAGAAATAAAATTTATAGGTTAAGATTTAAAAATTTCAAATAGAGTTGTAAATTGAAACTAAAGTATTTTTAATATAAAATGTATATTTGTATAACAATATTATAATACATTATCTTTCTTAATCCAAGAGTTGTGTTTTGATGAAAATCCGAGCCATTTAACATAAACTTTATCTGCGGTTCTCTTCAATATTTTTTCTACGAGGTAAACATCAGGATTCTTCGTCTTTTGGAGCTCCATTTCATAAAAACTACCCTTTATTGCCTTTCCTTCATGGTCTTCTAAGAGATATGTTACAGGATTCGTTATCTGAATTTTTGCAATCTTGAAGATCTGTGTAGTCCAGTTTGGTGTATACCCCTTTTCAAATACATGTTTATATTTACTAATGCGAACAAAGTCTCCCAGTTTAAATTTTGGCAAATGAAACGTCTTTAAATGATTGTAAACTGTTGATAACAATTTTTTCTCATTCTGCTTTGTCACATCCCGGGGTCGCATTTTTATTGTTCGATGATTACTTGAGTTATATTTTACGAGTAATTTCTTAACCATATCTATCCATCGGTATGAGCCCTGCATACTAAACTCTTTCCACATCATGCTTTTTAATGTTCGATTAAATCGTTCAACTATAGATGCTTTTAAAGGGCTATATGTAGAAAAATGATTGATGAGGGACTTTTTCATTAAGTTTTGAAATGAGCTATTGAAAAACTCTTTTCCATCATCAGTTTGTAAATTTGTGGGACTCCGACCTTCTTTTAGTATGGATTTCACAGCTTGAGTAACTTCGACACCAGTCTTTCTTTTAATAGGAATTGCCCATGCATATTTAGAAAATCCGTCTATTACAGTTAATAAAAAATTATGACCATTATTGCTTGTAGCATAAGCACCCATTTCAACTAAATCGGCTTGCCATAAGTCATCTATTCCTTTAATTACAACACGTCTTCTTATAAAATTTTTTCTGGCTGGTTTATGAAGCTCATTAACTACTTGGGTTTTATTCATTTTGAAATTGTCAGAGATTCTACATTAATTAACGCTTTTAAAGTGTCATTAATTTCCTGTAGATTCAGATCTATATATTTCATCAACTTCTCCTGAACGTCAACAATTAATTCATTTGTATATAATTCGTATGCTATTTTGAGTTTTCCTTGTAGAATGGCAATTGATTCACTCGTATATAATTGACTGGCTCCTTTATCTTTTTCACTTGTAATATTTATTATGCTGTAGATCTCCTTTAACTCTTCTTTAAGAACGGCACTTTCCTTAAGTATTTGCTCAGTTAGATTGTTGCTGACTAACTGAATTTTTTCATTAGCGTGAGAATTACTTAAATGTACTACCTTATCAGCTACATCGTCGACATATATTTTATTGGCTGCATCATCTCTTTCCATTGGGCTTTTAATATATTTCAAATTTTTAAACCCTACATTGAAATCTCCATCTTGAGTGAGCTTAAAACCTACACCATTTAGACCCTGTATTCCCTGGATCCCTTGAGAACCAGGTTCACCAGGTAGCCCCCTTGGACCACGATCGCCAGCAGGTCCGACCTTTGCTTTTTTAGAATATCTTCCAAACTTGTCGACACTCATTATTACATTAAAGCTGAATACGTTTAAAGATGTTATTTATATTATAATGCCACCTTCTTTTAACTCTTCAATAATTGAGATAATTTCATTGTTGTGGTTAGTGTGTCCAGCACCTTGAGATGCTATTAAAAGACGAAGTCTATCCACAAGCTCATTCGGATCATTCCAATAAACGTAATCAATATTTTTCTTGGGTATATGCATCAACCCTTTGCCATCATGAGAAATCAGTTTACTTATAATTTCTGTATACTTTGAAGCTCTAGTACCTTTTATTTGACCGTCCGTTCTATATTCTCTTTTATAGGCATTAGTTTCTTTTAAGATAGCTTGATAATCTTTCAAGTCATCCTTACTATACAAAGTTTTTGCAGGTTGTTTCATAAAAAGCAATTCACAGAGACCTAGCGTTATTTTATACGGTTTTCCGTTAATAAGGAAATAATCTTCCTCAATTGCAATCTTTGAATTTCCAATTTTCCATTCGTTATCATCAACTAAATAAACTCCATAAGTGTTGTCAATTTTTGGGCTTTTGTTAATACATAGTTTTAAATATTTATCAACTATTCCACTTGATAAATTAAGAGTAGAATCTCTCTTTTCCATCAAAGTTCTAGAATGTGTAGGTGTTGCAAATTCATCGTCTTCCGACATTAAGGAATAATCTGGACGCTTTATAGGTGTACTTGTTGGCTCCATTTTCGGGAGTTTAATTTTAGGAGTAAAATTTATATTGTCGTAATCATCATCATCTCTGTATTCATCTTTAATTTTAGGCTCATATTTTGTTTTTGTTATGAATTCATGAAGCGGTTTTGTTATGGGCTTAAATGTCTCCTCAAGACGAGTTTCAGTTTCAACTCGGCCAGTTTTCACAGCGTGGAATTTCTTCTTAATGGCATTTCTAGTTTTGATAAGATTTTTTAATAGTTCGTCTCTCTTTTTAAACATCTTTCTAATGAGATTTGAACTGGTCTGTTAACTGAATTATACTGATCTGAAGAGGTCTACGACCAGCTCTATCAGGTCTACGAATAGCTTTTACCAGGTCTATGAACAGCTTTACCAGGTCTACGACCAGCTCTATCAGGCATACGAATAGCTTTTACCAGGTCTATGAACAGCTTTACCAGGTCTACGACCAGCTCTTACCAGGTCTGCGAACAGCTTTACTAGGTCTATGAACAGCTCTTACCAGGTCTGTGAACAGCTTTACCAGGTCTACGACCAGCTCTTACCAGGTCTGTGAACAGCTTTACCAGGTCTACGAACAGCTTTACCAGGTCTGTGAACAGCTTTACCAGGTCTACGAACAGCTTTACCAGGTCTATGAACAGCTCTAACCAGGTCTGTGAACAGCTTTACCAGGTCTACGACCAGCTCTTACCAGGTCTGTGAACAGCTTTACCAGGTCTACGAACAGCTTTACCAGGTCTGTGAACAGCTTTACCAGGTCTACGAACAGCTTTACCAGGTCTACGAACAGCTTTTACCAGGTCTATGAACAGCTTTACCAGGTCTACGAACAGCTTTACCAGGTCTGTGAACAGCTTTACCAGGTCTACGACCAGCTCTTACCAGGTCTGTGAACAGCTTTACCAGGTCTACGAACAGCTTTACCAGGTCTATCAGATATATTAACAGCTATAACGGGTTTAATATCGGCTACACCAGATCTTCTAAATTTATAGTGAAATATATGTATCAACTCCTTTTCGATACCGTCCGTTAACCAATAGACTGTCTTTATCAATTACTAGAAAGCCATATCGGTCTTTCCAGCAAACACTGCAAATATTACGAAATTTTTCGAAGGTCATATCTGTGTTAACGTGGTCATTATATATATGCCTAAGATTCATATTATCTTGTTTAAATAAAATAAGAAAGTTAGCGTTGTCACGTATTAAGTGCTTCGGTATATGGGTGTATGTCTGACAGAGATAGAAACTATCAATATTATTGTGTCGTCCCATGCAAAAATAATCACGTATGTTATTTTGTTTCCCACATGCTACATCATCGAAAATAAAAACAGAATTTTGTTTAGCTTCCTCAGGAGATATAACTTCGCAATTATTAGAAAACGTGTAGTAGCCCAGACCAGCAATAGGACTTATCAACTGCTCTAGATACTGATATTTGGGTTGATGTAGTGATTTTGAGTAGATGTAAATATTCTCGAACTTGAGTCCATTTGGATGTTCTATAAGACCAATCATAAGATTGGTTTTTCCGCAGTTAGAAGGTCCCACAAGAATTCCTCTTACAGTATCAGGTATAAGTGAGCTATGTCTTTTGACTTCATTTCCAGATTTTATATCTAGATTTTTTATTGGTAAAGTGACTTTCTGCTTCACGAACTTCATTATTAGAACTGAAATATTTATTGCACGACACTGAGCTTTTATATCAGTCATCAGCTCAGTGTGGTCCTGTGTGGACGTATAAAAATATATTCTATCTATCGAATGATTGATCATTCAAAGAATCAAAATCGTCCTCGCCAGCGTAAATGTCGAAGAGGAGGCGGTTTGCTAAATACAGCAATTAGTAATTTACCATTTGAATTTCATTTGCCTGGATATCAATATTGCGGTCCTGGTACTAAATTACAAAAAAGATTAGCAAGGGGTGATCCTGGAATTAACCCTCTTGACGCAGCTTGCAGAAATCACGATATCGCATATTCTCAGCATAAAAATATTGAGGATCGTCATATTGCTGATCGTATATTATCAGGTAAAGCTTGGGAACGAGTGACATCTTCAGACGCATCTCTTGGTGAACGTAGCAACGCCTGGCTTGTAACAAACGCTATGAAAGCAAAAGTAAAATTTGGAATGGGGATAAAAAAGACCAAAACTCGTTCTAAGAGGAATAAAAAAACGTTAACGCTTCAAAAAGGAGTTCGTGAAGCTAGAAATATATTAAAAGTGAAAAAACCAGATTCTTTAAAAGAAGCTATTACACTTGCACTTGCTAGCACTAAAAATGTATTTAAAAGAAAAAAGAAGTATGTAAAGACTCCCCGTATAATTCCTATACCGAAGGTTGGAGGAATATTACCTCTCATTCCTATTTTTGCTGGGCTTTCTGCACTGGGTGCTTTAGTAGGTGGTGCATCTGGTGTCGCAAAGGCTGTTAATGCGGCTACAAGTGCTAAAGAACAGCTGAAGGAAAGCAACCGACATAATGAAACGATGGAAGCTATTGCTTTAGGAAAGAAAGGTAGCGGCTTATATTTAAAGCCTTACAGAAAAGGACTTGGTCTATTCTTAAATCCACCTTCAAAAAACTTCTAAAACTGCTACCTAATCGAGCATTAAATGAAATCGATTTATATAAATATGCGAATGATTTACCACATTTTAGAGGTGTTTTTATGCTTGATGCTCTCCCCAACAAACCTAGAAAATATGAATGTGGAATCGTAAATTTGGATACTACCACCGGTCCTGGAAGTCATTGGGTAGCATATTACAAAAGGGGGTCTGAAAAGGAGTACTTTGACAGCTTTGGAAACTTACAACCACCAAAGGAAATTTTAAGCTATTTAGGAAAAAACATTGTTTACAATTATAAGTCTTACCAAAATTATAATATGAGAAATTGCGGTCATTTGTGTTTGAAATTTTTATATAAACATTGTAATAATAAGTAACCATAAGTTTAAGAATTTAATTGACTATTGTAAGTTGGACTATAAATAAACTCTGTTTAAACATAACAGTTTCATTTCACTTTTACCTACTATGTCATTAACACTAACTTTGACTGGGAATTCATCTGTACTCACAGTTGAGTACTTTCCGCCACTGGATCTTACATCGGAATACGTTTGTGGACTCATTGATTTACAGACATATAATTCAATACCTAATGTGGACAGCAGAAATAACTTATTTCATGTTGGTGATGATGAAATTAAAATTCCAGAAGGTTCCTATGAGATTGATGATATTGCGGGATTTATCAAAAGAGAACTAGCTAAAACGAAAGCTAAGCCTATAGTACAATTAGTAGCTAATAATAACACATTGAAAAGTGAAGTTAGAAGTTCTACCCGAATATTATTGAATAAGAAGAACTCTATTGGACCATTATTAGGATTTAGTAAACGTGTTCTAGAACCTAATATTTTATATCAATCTGATTTACCAGTGAATATAATAAAAGTTAATGTAATACGAGTTGAATGTAATATAGTATCAGGCGCCTTCATAAATAATCAACAAGTTCACACCTTACACGAGTTCTCTCCTAAGGTGGGTCCGGGGTATAAAATAATCGAAGTTCCTAAGAATGTCATTTATTTGCCTCTGAACCTCAGACGGATAAGTTCTCTAACACTGAAGTTCGTGGATCAGGACGGTGATCTAATAAATTTTAGAGGAGAAACGATTACAGTGAGATTGCATTTGAAGCCGCAACATGCTAATATATAATAAAACCATTGATAATAAATACAGATACAAAAGTGTTAAGTCTTCTAGTCAGTCTGAAACCATACAGCAGTCAGGAATAACGCTAACAGGTGCTAACGAACAATTCTTAAAAGCTCTTGGTCTTAAGTTAAAAAAATGAATGAAATACTCGATATTACTCAAGGTGCAGGCTATGATAATAGCATTACAAAAGTTGAGTATCACAGCTACTCTCCGTTTTTAGCATCATATAAGAATAGTGATGAAGTACGAATATCATTACAACATCAGGATTTGTATATTTTACCAAGTAAAAGTTTCATATATATAGAAGGCGCGATAACAAAATCAGATGGACTTGCATCAACAACAGCAAAATTAACTAATAATGCTATATCTTTTCTTTTTGATGAAATTCGCTATGAATTAAATGGCGTAGAAATTGATCGCACGAGAAATCTGGGGTTTGCTACAACAATAAAAAATTACATATCTTTAAATCAAAATGAAAGCAATGTGTTACTAAATGCGTCCTGGTCTCCAGATAATTCAATATTACCTACAAGAGGATTTTTCAATTTTTGTATTCCTTTAAAGTTGTTGCTCGGCTTTGCTGAAGACTATAAGAAAATTGTTATAAATGCTAAACATGAACTTATATTGATTCGAAGTAGAGGCGATGAAAATGCTTTTATATCACCAGATGTTGAAGTTAAAATAGATATTTTCAAACTACAATGGCGAGTACCCCACATAAGTGTAGCCGATGAAGAAAAACTATCGCTGCTTAAGTTAATCGATACTGGACGACCAATACAAATGAGCTTTCGTAGCTGGGATATATACGAATATCCTATATTACCTACAACTGTTGATCATAATTGGACAATTAAAACATCTACTCAGTTAGAAAAACCTCGATATGTCATTTTAGCACTTCAAACGGATCGAAAAAACGAGAAGAGTAAAGATGCAAGCAAGTTCGATCATTGCGAACTTTTAGATGTCAAACTTCATCTAAATTCTGAAACATTCCCATATGAAGACTTAAACATTAAATTTGATCGGGAGAGATATGCTTTATTGTATGATATGTATATAAAATTCCAACAGTCATATTACGGACGTCTCCATCAACCGCTGCTTACTCGAGAGAAGTTTAAGGATAGTGCTCCCATTGCAGTTATCGATTGCTCACATCAAAACGAGGTGATCAAATCAGGACCCGTCGATATTCGTATACAATTTAAAACTCACAGCAATATTCCTGCAAACACAACCGCTTTTTGTTTGCTTTTGCATGACAGATTAGTCGAATATAGTTCGTTGACGACTGAAGTTAGAAAAATAATTTAAGAGTACAAATGGATGCAATTGTGGATATTCAAGGATTTAAAGACGAACATAACAAGTTTATTGTGAAAGAATTGGCGATTTTGACAAATGAAAACCAAATGCAGCACTTTATTTTTCAACCTCCATTCAAATTTAAGGAATTAACACCTGCAAAGAGAAGAGAAGCGAAATGGCTTCATAATAATTATCATGGATTCAGATGGAACGATGGATATATTCCCTATCATCAATTACGTGCTATAGTGTCTCCTTTAATAAGAAACAAAGTACTTTATGTGAAAGGCTGTGAAAAGGTTTGCTGGATCAAAAATACATTTGATGAAGGAGTAATAGTATATAATATGGAAGAAGAATTGCAGTGTCCTAATATAGAAGTTTTAAAATCTTTTTATAGTAACATCCCCTGCTGTTTATGTCATCAGGGGCAATGTGCCCAAAAAAATGTATACCTGTTTAAAAAATTTTTAGATAATAGCAAGAAATAAGAAATAAATGTTTTATAATTTTATACTAATAAAAGTCTTTCTGTTAATGTTAAAATAGCATTTTATTCATTTACTCATTTATTTTCCTTCTACATATATTTATTCATAATTCTTACTTTAACTATTTTTAGATAATCTATAGTGACCCCAAGCATATGTTTGGATATCATCTTCTCTTATAAATCTTTTATCGTCAAATGGACTCAACGCTACTTTATTAATATATTCCGTATATATTGTATGCAATTTACTTCTAAATCCTAACATGTTGGCATAAAATAATTTTTTCTTATATAAACAATCTCTGTAATTATCTAGAGTTAAAGTATTTACAGCTGTTCTTTTAATACCTTTAGCTTTTTTTATTTCGGTTTTTTCTTCAATACTTAAAGAGTACATCTTTGATCGTAAACCTATAAACTCAGTCATAATTTTTCCTTTATTCTCATCTTTCATTAAACCTAAAACCTTTTTATTTACTAACGGTATATTATAAGGATTGTCGTGGGGATATTCTGATGTATCGAATCTTTCATTAATATCTAAAATAATATCATTATAAAAATCGTTAACAGAAATAGAATATATAAAAGAATCTGTGTCCATATAGTTCAAGGAGACCATATCTTTGTATTTAGGCTTCATATATTCATAATGAAAGTTATACATTTTTAGCTTTGATAGCTCTAAGACTGTGAAACCTAAGTAAATTGGTTTATTATAAATTGTGTGGACTCTTTTTAATTGAACTGCAGTCATATCTGATGTAAAATGAGAAAGACTATGAAAATTAGGTTTCGCTATAAGAGCACGCAATCCCTGATGTCTACCACGGCTTTCCCACTCTGTTGCAATTTTTACATCTTTTCTTTTATCTACATTTTCCATAGTCTTTCCATACACCGAATTATTTAATAATTTAAAAAAGTCTTTTTCAAAATTATTTTTTGCGGCAGTTCGATGGAAATTATTTAAATCGATGTAGCTCTTTAACCAATTTGATTGTTTAAACATTAAAACTCGATGAATACGCTGCAGTTCTAATCCGTGCTTTACACACTGCTGTAAATTTCTATAGTGGATAACATAATTATATTTATTTTCTAAATCAGCAATTAACTTTTTAATCTTGGCTTGAGGGGGTAATTTATTTTCTGGACAAAAGGGGAGATCATTATGAGCGTCATGAGATAAATCTGGATAAATTAAATCAACTTCTAAAATATATCCTACTTCTGAATTTTCAGGAACTTTCATGAAATCTATATTATCAAAGGTATCTATCCAGACAAAACCTGCATATGGAAGTGATTCCGACATAGCCCATCCATATAAATTGTTAGCATCAAGGTAAACCAAATATTTTGAATCGATTGAAGGATTAAAATTTTTCATATATTTATTATTAGCTAGAGAATGTCTTAGGGAACATTGCGTTAAACCTCCTCGAATACCTTTTTTCATGAAATTATACATATTTATATCTGTTAACAATTCTAATTTAATTTGAGTGTGTTTTAACATCGCATCCCACGACAATCCTGGTGCTGTGTAATAATGACAGGGGTCCAACTCATAGATATTTATGCATACTCTTCTAAAATTCTCAAAAATATCTGCTAGCAACAAAACATCACACTTTAAATATAATAGTAAATATTGGGAGATATTTCTACAATTAAATCTGTTCCATACGTTAACAGCATGCTGATATTCTCCTTCTGTGCATTCATTGTTCGTAAGTTTATTAAAAAAAATTTCGCGAGGAGGTAGACATGTTTCATTTAATTTATCAAAAGAATTTAAATAATCATATGGAAAGACCCCCTTTCTCCTTATTAAATTAAAATATTGATCATCTTTAAATTCATTACGGATTATTCTAAAGGCTTCATCAGGCAGATTTTTTGCCAGATTATCTAAACTCGCAGGCATAAAACGAACGGAATCTAAAAACCGTAATTCAATCGTTTTATTCTCAAATAAAATTTTCTTTGACATTGATATATATACCTCTTTATTTAGAGGAATAACGTTAATAAAACCTTCAATTTCATTTAATGATTTAATAAATAAATGACTGTCATAACCAGAAAAATTATGTAAAAAAACTGGGAAAAATGTTGGAACCCTATATCTTAGATTGCATTTATTATGAGCTGGACCCCTGTATTTTCCTGTAAGATGACAATGATCAATAACCCTATCACTTGTTAATAATTGTTTACAAATATGACAATATTGCTCTTCTCGTTGCATCCTTATTTCATCTGGTGACATGGGAACAAGCGGCTTACACTTTGAAACTTGATTTTTATAAATGTCTTTCACATCGTCTGCTAATAACTGTACAAATTGGCTAACAGCATCTTCACCTTGAAAAATCCTGAACTTGCTTAAAGCGTCATCATAACAGCAATGGATAAAATAAGAGAAAGCACAGGGTATGTGCTCCTGAGTGTTGGTCGTTGAAGACAGCATAGGATTAGGTATACACGTTTTAATTTCCTTCAGCACGCATTCAAAGTCAGCATAAATAACAAATGGCACACTTAACTTGCGTTCATACTTCTCAAATTCCAAAAAAGCTTTTTCCGAGCTAGGCATAGTAGTCACTATTTTACAGCATTCATTTTTATGTATAGCAAAAGATTCTTCATTATAACAATGTTGAAAACACGAATTACAAAAGTAAATTTGGCTTTTATGATGTGTTAGTTGCTCGTTAATCAATCTGGAAATATTCTTAATCCAGACATAGTGATTTAGAGTTTCATCTTGAAGAAGCAACAAATTTATATGATTTTCTTTCTCATTTGATGTACAATAAAATGGTCCCACAATCTGACAACTACTTTTCACTACTTCGTAACCGAAAACATTCACGCTTATATTTGGATTGATCTCTTCGAATACTTTTATATCACGCAAAGTCATAGGGAATTCCAGCCCAGTAAAATCTAATTTCACTCCATTTATTAGCTCTATTTCGCTATCTGATATATCAGAAACTGAATATGAAGATGTTCTATCAGAATGTTGAGTGGGTGGGTGTAAAGCTGATATAACAGCCCACTTAAAACAGTAAATATCATTATTTTTCACATTAAGGCATGCTTTCTTGTCTATTATAACCTTTGGTAAAGGTATGTAGGAAGAACCTCTTAACGGGTGATATTGATTAATGTTGATTTCTAAATGAATTATTCGAATCAATGACCATCCACTGTCTTTCTCTTGAAATTCTTCTGATTTGGTGTTAATGCAGTTAATCATATTCTTACATAAAGTTGGTAAATCGCTGGTGTTGAAAATAACATTCATTTTGGATTGAAATGATTTTATTGAAGAAATAATTTCATTTTTTTCTTCTGAGTTTGCAACTTTGATATATTCTGCAAAAAGTTCGATATTAAACTTACAAGAAATATGTTTTTCTAACGACATATTTAACACTTCCAAAAGTTGACGTTTAGATTCTTGTAAGAATTTATTTATATCGAGTAATCCTTCATCTCCATTTTCAAGAATAAATGTTTCAATTCGTTCCCCGAAATTTTCCTTAACACACCTAAGATGTTCATTTATAGGTATATACGCTTTCTTTTTATGAGCATTGGTACGTAAATGATGCGTCCAGTCTTTTATTTTAATTTGCAAATTACATGCTTGACAAAACATATGTGTTAAAGCGTCCTTTAATGGTGTTTTTAATGATGACGTTGATGGTGAAACTGATAACGAAATAGGTGTAGCCATATTTTTAGTATCTTCTTTTAGACGAGGCGATCTTGTATACAATGGGTTGCTATGTATACTTTTTATATGTCTCTGTAGGGTGAAGTTCCTTTTAAAGGTTTTTCCACACACTTCACACAATATGAACTTCATTTCTATTATATTACACTTTCTGTATAATTATCAAGAGTTCTTAAGTAGTCTTTTAGTATTAATAGTAAACTCGCTGTGTACTTTAAAAATTTAAAATAAAGTTTTCTTATTCTTTTCTCTTAAGTCTTAAAAACATTTAATAAATCACGCTTGATTTAGGTTACAAAACACACGTCCGACTCTCACCTAATTCAAAGTTGAACTGAGGTAGATTGTGATGTGAGTGTGGTAAAATTAAATTTGTTGGGAAAAAGATGACCGCAAACATTTTGTTGTTGTTGTTGCATGTTAAATATGATAAATTTCAAGTAGCTTCGAAAGCAGGAAATATTTGCGGTTTATTTGATATAAAACTGAAATATTCCCAATCTGTTCTGATTACGATTAATTTTAATTAGCTCTAAAAAAGTTGCGGTTACCTTCTTTTGAATAAACATGAAATGTTCCCATGATACTTTTTGATAACATTCAATTATCAGTAAGCTACAGCAAATGCCAATATTGTTTTGAAAAAATTAAAAACCGCAATTTCCTTTTGAATCTACATTATTGAGAACATGTTTAAACTTGCTTGGAAACAAAAAAACAATCTTCACCCATTTACTCAAAGTGGTGAAATCTTTATTAAGAAATACTATAAAGAAAAGAATAAAAAATCAATGAATACTTAAATACAATTCAAGAAGAAATATTCCTATCCTATTTTACAAAATTTTCTCACGCTCAACTGCTTAATTTCTCTGCAGTTCCCCCTGTAAATTCATCATTAGCACAAAACGTGGTTAAACACGAAATTATTTTCATAAATATCTTCCAGAAAATATATAGAAAATGTTCATAACAATTTTAACTTCATAATTACTGACCATACTCAATATCTCGGAAATCCATTGACCTCAAGATATATTACTGCCCAAATTACGTAATCCTACACTAGCAACTTATTTTATCATCACTCGTAGTAAAAGCTCCCGCCGAAAATATCCGGCATAGTAAAAACTCAAAGCAGCAAACTCTTATCTTCAGCACGAGCCCAGGTTCATCTACAAAACCTTATCACCCCACAACCACAACATTGCGACCAAATTATTAATTTCTATAGTCAGCTCCCTTATCAATTAGCTTAACATTCGTTTCTATAGCCGTGATCCAGATCCAGGTCCAGGTCCAGATCCAGACCCAGGTGCAACTCATACTTACCTTTACTAGCGCGCCGCCGCCAAAAACAATCTACAAAATTGACCTTCGGAATCACGCAACCGTTCCCTTATCTCCAGCCATTTCCTTATCTCTCTTCTCCCAGAATTGTTATGCGGGTTCTAGACCAAATGTGCAAAAATGTGACGTAAGACCTCAAATTCCCTCACAATTTGACCATTTTCGATGTGCACATTGCACATTTGGTCCAGAACCCGCATATCCCTACTACTAACAATAGTTCTACTAACCTCAAAGCGGATATGGATACACTATTCGGTTTCATGTGATCTATTATAATTAATTTAATTGCTATGTAAGCAATATCACAAGCACGGTGTAAATCTTTGTACAGATTTTATTTCGTTCCATTATTCTAAATTATGTTTTATTTAGTAGATAAAAGATTGTACAGCATCTCAGATATGCTGAGATAATGATTACTGCAAATCAGATACCATAAAGACAGTCATTCGGCTCCAAGTCTATGCCGAAATAATTCAAGCATATCTTTAATTATTAGCCAAAACTTCGAATTCGATTAGGATTTTAGCGTATTTTTAAAGTGTGTAATTCCCGGATTTTCTTGCAAAACATCTTTCGATACTTTAAAAGTTAAGTTTGTTTCAATTGTTTAAATTACGTAATTTTCAAAGAAGCAAGTCATATTTGTTACAATATTCAACCTGTGCGGGCCATTTTTTTTTGTTAGAGTGAAAATTTGAAGTTATTAGTTATTTGATGCTTCGATTTATTGGCAATCCACTATATATGGATGTTGTTGCAAGTTAATTTTCCATTCATGACCGTATTCTTGTGAGACTTAAACATTAACACTGTAAAGTATATCCAGATAGAATATAATTGATTTTAGAGCCTTTATATTAGTGAATGTTATTATGTTTGTTCACAAACATTAGTAGAGAATTGTAGCCCGACATCTAAAAGATGTAATTTAATTACAATGGGATAAAAAGTCAATAATTAAAATTTTAAATCGGGTGTCGTGAATGCAGTATGTAACTACATATAATAATGAGATGTAATACTTCAATATCTAGAATCTTTTGAGAATTGTTTTATCATTTTATTTAAGACTGAATACTATTCGTATATAATATGACAGCCTTTTAAATATCTAGGAAATATTAACGAACAACATCTTAATATCTTAATAATAAGTCGAACCTTAATTTTTTTATTAATCAAAATATATTTAAGTTTCGAAACATAAATAATATTTAATATTTCGTTTATAAATAATATTTAATTAAGAATTCAAGTAGCGTAAGAGTTAAGTGTGTATATTAGTAATGGACTGCTAAGTTAATCTGATCAAGTATGGTTTATATTAATTTTTTTTGTTATTATATACTATTGAATTAAATATGTTATAGATAATTTCTTTTAGTTTCAGGAATTCCCTAACGCTTTTTCCCCTTCTTGCCTTCCTCATCTCTTCACACAATGTTTTTGATTTAATTTGTTTGTTTCAGCATTTTTTATAGGTTGGGCCTGTACCCTAGCCAGGTGTAGGAAAGTGGTGGGTTAGTATCTGAACCATCGCATATGGGGGGTAGTTTGTTTCTTCTTTTTGCGAATTTCAAGATGGTTCAGTGCGGCTAAGGGTAACAGGTGACACCAGACCTGTTGCTCTTCCTTCTGTTGTTCTGTTTCTCGTTTTTTTTGCTTTCGTGGCGGAGCTGAAGGAAGGATTCCACCACCTTCTTTCACCACAGGTACGCGGAATTCTTGAACATCTGGCGCGTGCCACTTGAACATCTTGCGGCAACTTCACGTTGCTCATCCGCACACACATACATTACAATTCAAACAGAAAATGTATCTCCTTGTTTGATAGTTCAGGCTACAACCCACTCCATCCCTGTACCGGGCTAAGGTACAGGCCCAACCTAAAACTGAACTGAAAGGAAAAAAAAATTAAAGTAAAACATCCGGGTAGAGGGAAGAGGAATGAGGGAAGCAAGAGAGGGAAGAAGATTCATGGTATTTTCTGAAATAGAAAAAACTAAAATTTAATCTCATATAATAATTGCAAAGTGTATTAGTATAACCTTAATCATAAATAATTTTGAAAGGATCAGCTATCCAGCTGACATACAGCTTATACGCTACCTTTGTACGCATACATACTTCTTAGCTCAAACTATAGCTACTTGACTAACAGCCTGACATTGGCAATTCAAAATAAAACGAACAGCATTAACTTACGATATATTCTAAACAGTGATGGCCAAACTCACACTAGTTAATGTGAGGAATGCTTAAAAGCTTTAGAAGCATTTCGTACTGTTTGTTTAATTTAGAACTTTAAAATGTTAGCAAAAGGTTGTATATTTTAAGATATTGTATAATTGCTAACAAAACTACATAAATATGAAGATTTTTTAAACTTTTGTATGCTTTAACGATTAAAAACCGCAAAAACAGGAAACCGAATACAGCCAAACAACTCCATATACGAATTTAAAAGCTCAAAAGCTCACTTGCCCGCGGGCATTGGTTTGGACATCACTGTTCTAAATAGATCTGCATCAATTATTTTGTACAGAAATCTCAATTCGTTTAAACATAATCTTAAATTCTGCGTACAGTTAAATATGATGATTGCGCTTTGAAAGGAAGCGAACAGAAAATATTTGTATTGATTAATGTTTCTAATTGCAGTAACGTAAACAGATAACGGTCATTGTATGAGAAAATACAAATAATATAAATGTTAAAAAAAATTATATATATATATATATATATATATATATATATATATATACATATATATATCCCCTAACAGTAGGAAATAACCTACAGTTATATTCGTAGCAGAAAAATCTGTATAAAAAAACACAGACCGGGTGGTGTAAATGCGTTATCATTACTACAGGAAAGTCAAAAACCGATTCGTTCGTCAGGCGTTTGAATTGCTTTATTTAAAAGGGAACAATTCGCTTATTATTACCATCATTAAATTAAGATTTCCGCACGTTCCATAATGCAGACGATTATCTTTATTTTCAATCTATGTATCGCGACCCTATGTTTAAATTGTGCGCAATTTTAGGTATATAGGTATGTCGCTCTATTAACCCTAATGAAAATTGAACACGTACGCTTTCTGTGTGTTCTTGTTAGCGTTTTTGTAAGTCCTAAGAAAATTTTAGTGAAAAAAAGAATGAAGCTTGAAATTATTAACATATGTCAGTACTAAAATAACAAGTCTGGCGGAGTTTTTCCGTAAAGAATTAACGACAAAAGAAAAGGGCTTACGGATGTGCAAAGTACAATTAGTAAAAGGTTAGGTAGATTTGTGCAAAAAAAACTTTTTAATGGCACATGCCTTTCGAATCAATTTGTGTATTCTATGTCACTTTTATGAAGAATAAAAAAATTCACCCAATTCACACTCTATTTAAAAGGGGAAAACTCCCTTTATGTATAAAAAAATTAAATTATAATTTTGCGATAGAATTCTTATGACAAATTTCACATTATATCAAAACTCTAGTAGCTCTGCCAATGTTGGTAAAAAAAAATTTCACTATGAGACTATATTCATCTTGTCATTTGTTATATCTTTTTCTCGATACAGTGAAAGAAATATAAGAAAATGATCAAACTATTTTAACTGGTTAGTAATGAAATTGTTTAAATAATATTGTCAATGCACAAGTGAAGTTACTTGCAATCTATGTCTAAGAAATTATATATTTGGCGAAAGTAATGATATTGTCATTGAAATCCTAAGTCTCAAAACAAACCCATCAGTTTATGGGGTTGAGACCAGCACAGTTATTATAAAAAAGGTTTGTCAGTAGCTTCTGATAATCATGTTGGCTACTTAAACGGCCGCCAATTGGTATTTACTTCTTTTTGTACTTACTTATTGGGCAATTAATTGCTATATCTATTTTCCTAACCGAAACTCACTAGTCGGCTCCGTATATGTTAAGAGTCCTCGAAAAGCCTAGTCCTTATGGGAATAAATTATATAAATCCCTTCTCATGGGTTGATGGAGTTTTGTTGTTTTTCGAGGCCTCGTTAAATTGGTGCCACTCATTAATCCTTTGGTGGTTTTAAGAATGTTCCCCGTTCCGAAGAGGGCTGCTAACGCATGAGGCGGCACAGAAAATGAATTATATGCAAAAGCTAGCCGGCTTTCTGTCCACAGCAGCGCGGCAAAGTTGCAAATTACCAGCTGCAGAGAAAGGAATGACATGACTTCTACTTTTATAAGAAAGGTCTAGTTAAATTTTTTTTTTTCAATCGAGATAATAGACTAGTGTGGTGTGGTTGCCGCATATATACTTATTACTTGAAACTACTTGAGCCTATAAATTTGGGGTAACCAGCGTTGGACTGCACGAATCCCTGGACTTGGTCTCCTTGTCCGAATGTCTCGAGGAAACTGTCTCAAAGAAAATATGCGCAAATGCGCCAATATGCCGGACTCAGGATAACACTGTGCAGCGCCGTAACCAGGGTAGGGCTCAGGGGGGCTTAGCCCCCCCAAAAATGGTTTGAGCCCCCCCAAAAATCTTTTCAGCCCCGAAAAATGTTGTAAGCCCGTGAATGCTAGATACCTTCATGAAATTTGAGGAATTTTTGGTATCGCAGGTAAAATTTAGTGTCATGCATGGAAGAAGATAAATGAATGATTGCCCGAAGCTGAGTAATAATGTTGTGTTATAGAAATAATATGAAATTCATGACTTCGGAACTTGACTCTTTATTATCATAAGTATATTTTCACATTAGTAATACAAATAAAAGTAAAAGTTTCATCAAAATAGTTGCACTTTTCGCTCTTTTTGACTGTCAAAAGCTTTCAGGATGTGAGACACAGGTATTTTATTAAGTCGTTTGTTTTCGAAAGCGAGAAAAGCTAAATTCCTCATTCTTTGAGTAGACATAGACAATCGAGATGGAACATTGATTCGGGAAACGACTGAAAAAGAGCTCTCACAAATAGCGGTACTACAGCCGAAAGTTTCAATGGCAAATTTTATTAACTTAAATATTAAAATGTATTTTCCTATAGCAAATTTTAGAAAGATGCCTAGAAACAGCTACTTGACGAGTGAGGAGAAAGTTAAAATTGAATTTTTAAAGGCGGAGACAAATTTATTGAATAGGAAAATAGCAGAAAGGATTAACGATCAGAAAAGATGATTCGAAACTATTTGAAAATTAGGGATAATTATGGAAAGAAGAAAAAAACACGAGGAAATCAAAAACTCACTACCAGACAGCAGCAAAATAAACTGCTGCGGCTAAACGAATTCCGCTCACTATATATATATATATATATATATATATATATATATATATATATATATAGATATATATATATATATATATATATATATATATATATATATATACGAGCCCCTCCGAGCCCCCCTGCCATTTATTCCTGGTTACGGCGCTGACACTGTGGGATGAATTGCGTTATAAAGATTTTTTCTGGGCCCATATGACACCGATAAATTTGGAATTTTAATTATAAAATGTGACGCTTACCTCGAGTTGATCTTCCTGCACCTGCTTCTGACGACACTAGACGAATTATGTCTTCTTCTTTTTTTAGTCAAGATGGCACATCCGTTCCGTGTCACTAGGAGTTATGGTGCCGTGCCAACCACCCAGGTTAAAAAAAGGTGGAATAAGTTTGTGTCTTACTAAGGTGGGCTCACATTGGGCCGTATTCTGTCATGAAAATTTTATCATTTTATGTTATGTTAGGCCATAACATAAAATAATTTCCTAAAATCCTATTCTGTCAGAGAAATTTTATTTTATGTTATGGTCATAACATAAAATTTTTCCTGTTATGAGCTCATAACATAAAAGGACCTCAGCAGGTCATTTTATAAATCTTTTATGTGACTGACGTACGATTTGACATTTCTATTTCCATTGTGAAAGTTCTTGTGCTTGAGTTTATATAAATTATTTACAACGGCATTACCAATTTAATGAAAAATAGAATTAATTGCCAGGAAATATTTACCGTTTTGTTCGAAGTTTGCCTACTATTTATAATTATACTATGTTTTTGTTTGAATTTTTTTACCTGGCGTACTCATTTTGTTTTTGATTACTTATGGAGTTTACGCGAAAATCCCAAAATCTAAAAACAACCTTTTTTCTGTTTTTGCTATCACCCAAAATCGAAAACCACCCTTTTTCCGATTTGTCGGTCCTAGGCCTTTGAGGGCTGGGCCGGTCGGGGTTTAAAAAATGAATATCGATAAAATAAGTAAATATAAACCAAGAGAGTTCTAATCAACTCCCGGGCGGTACCCTTATCCTAAATCCCAAAACAAATCACCGGCAATTTTACTTTAAATTGAAATATATTTATTTTTATTGAAATATCGCCCGATCAGCTGTTCAAAAGTAAAAGATTTCACAGCGGAATGTACTAAATATTTTATGTTACGTGCCCGTAAAATGTTTTATAAAATTATTTTATCCAACCATGACAGAATACGAATTTTCAGAAAATTTTATTTTCATTTTATGAAGTATTTTATAATATCGCCATAACATAACATAAAAAACCATTTTACGAAAAATTACAGAATAGGGCCCATTATTTAATCGAAAGTATTTTAGATGGGCGGGAACTCCTATATCTCAAATTATGAATATAATAAATATTGCAGTTCCTTACACGAAGTATAAGATAGTGATTAGAATTAAAGAAAGGAAAATTCTCACATATAATTATTCAAGTCGTTTTTCATTCAACAAGCACTTTTCAAAAGGTAAACAAACCAATTTTGTTTGGTTATGTTCAACAATCGCACCAAATCAAGAGCATTGTTGCTATTGCTTTTAAAAAACCTTAGAATTATGAACTATAGGAAGAGCTGAAACCAGATTTTAGCGAAGCAAATTTCTTTTGTGTAGAATTACGAGCGATGTAGTGGTAGCAACAATACAGGCGTAAATTAAGTCAGATTTAAAGTGGGGCCAAAAGTAAATTTAAAATCTTGCTAATTCGTTAAAGAATAATTTGATTTGATTTTTTCTGAATAAAATATTTGTTTAATCTCCGCTCGGTTCCTTTACCGAGCTGTGAAAGTTCGTGGTAGCCATAGTACAAAACTTTGACTTTGATGATATGATAACAGTAAAAACAACTTGATTTGCGTAAATACTCCGTCCGACTGACTGAGGAGCAACTTTTATTGACATATTTATATTTTATCTAGTCACATATAGAAGGTTACAATTTTAGCAGAGTTCAGCAAAGTAATTACAAATTCGTTGAAATTCCCACAAAATTCTTATCGCAGGTTGTCTGAAAGCACAAAACTCTCACGAACGCCAGCGATCGTTTTATCGCAGGAAAATTCTTCCCACGGCAAGTGCCAAGGGATCATGTAGCATAGCTTCTGACTGAGAATTTTGTGCTTGCGCCTTGATCTTTTTACCTTGAGAATTTTGTGGAAATTTCTTTATAATTAATATTATGAGAATTAGATTTCACAAAATTGAAGGTTATAAGTTTAAGGAATTAAATTTATGAAATTGGACATCCTCCCCCGCGTTGGACTATTTGTTCAACTTTCTTCTTCATTCATGTTGATTGTGAAAGGCTGAGGAAGAGTTTGACGAGGTACTGGTTTCGGTTTTTTCATCTGATGGTGATTGAGTTTGCGTTTCGCCCAACTGTAGAGTAGAATGACAGCGATGATTATTCCTAGGAGTGCAAGGTATCCCAAAGTGAACTGATGGACATCGATTGGTTCGATCTTATTTGGCAGTGCCTGCTGTTTTTTCAGTTCATGAATCCTCTGTTGTATTTGCTCAAGCTGATCTTGATTGGACTGGAGCTGAATTAGCGAGTATGAAGCCTTTCCAATTGATCGGCTGACAGGAGATCCATCAAATTTAAAGTTGGTGTGAATGATGATCGGAGAGCGCTGCGGTAAACATGATGAGCTTGTATTGTAATTAGCTCATGTTTAATTGCGCAATTAGCTTGGATTTTTAAAATTCCTGCGCCTTCCAGATTTCGCTGAACCACATTCGTGGCGCACACAATGTTAATAACGTTCTTGTCCTTCATTGAGTAAATCCATTCATTAGGATTGTATAACTGAATCCAATTGGGAATGCCTTCGGCATTCATTGTCTCGCAGCTAGATGATGGTGGGACTTATGAAGCTCATTTCGCACGATGTAATATTGGACCCCTTGCGATAGATTGGGTGTTTCTGTTTACATATGTGGAAGGTCTTCTTAAGACATATGCAAGTGGTCAGTTCTTGTTCGTTGAGCGGATAGTATTGATCACGGTGCAAATTTAATACTATGTAATCGGTTGAAGGTTTGATGGCGACGAAGGTGCCGTTTATCACAACTGGTACGGGAATGATGCGAAACATCTCGTATTCTTCAAATGCGAACAATGGTAATTTGAGCTTAAAGATGGCATATTTGGTAGTCACACGGCCTTCTACTGTCATTAAACTGTACAGTTGAATGAGGTTGTCCCGGTGTTCTGGCAGTCTGAGGGTAGATGGTAGGTGATCTTTAATTGTAGTTAAAGCGTCCTTTAATTGAATTGGAGACAGCAGTTGAGGGTTGATTTTGCCATGGTGAGTGTCTATCAAGACGTCAATAATAGCAATTTGTGCACGTGGGAAATTTGACGACATCAGCGTTATTTGTATAGCCAATGACATAAATAGCTGGGATAGTTTTTGCTGATGGAGCTCTTCTGTTATGTTGTCGACGTAGTTTGTCATCTTGTTTAGATGGGTATCCACCTCTTTAAATTGATTTTGAATGATCTCTTCATCTTTCTTGAGTATATTCGTGGTTGAGTCAATTATAGCTGTTTGATTTTTGATCAAGTTTAAGAGATGATTTTCATTGCTCTTTATATTGTCGATATTAAGGGCATCTTCTCGGCGTATTCAGACTCAAGGACCCCAAAAAAAGAGCCAGCTATATTGCCGATGATATTTAATGGAGCTCGCGCCACTCAGACAAGAGTTCATTATTGTTGGTGAATTCTTCCTGAATTAATGCGGCCTGCCTTGTGATAAGGGAGCAATAAGTTTTGTCAGTTAGCAATTTACATATGGTGTGTAATTTACTAATGCCATTCTTAATGGACAAATGCTCTCGCCAATAACCCTTCATGTCATAATAGACGACTAAGTCCCATTCATTGGAGATCAAGTGAGTGGACCCCAGGCTTTCAAAGTAAATGCCTGGTTGAGATTTGAATGGTAATACTTCAACTGGTGGACTTCCTAGTATAGGCATTATAAGACAAGTAAACAAAAACGCTGTAAGTGCTGAACTTGTAGATGGGCGGCCTTTCTTGGCTGGGGTGGACTCTGCACTTCGATCTCTATGATCTCTATCACCTCTTCTTGGTGGTTTTTGTGGTCTTTCTGCAGGTTGGGGCAACTGTTGATTGTCCTGATTCTCTACTGGTAGAGGTGCTAGCTTGTGTATTGGTCTTCTCAAGAATCCTGAATTAGTTTTAACGTCGGTCACTCTTACCAGGCCATCGTTGTCCTTAATTACCTCAGTAATTCTACCAAGTTGCCATTCTAACGGAGGTAGATTGTCTTCTTTTATGAGTACCATCATCCCAGGACAAGCGCCTTTAGAGGGCTGCTTCCACTTATGTCTATGTTGCAATTCACACAGATACTCATTTCGACCTTTGTGAAAGTTTCAGGGTTTGCGGGCTTGAGTGTGGATCGACGATACCTGTTAGGGGTTCTCTTATCAGAAAACGCCCTGGCGTAAATGCCGTCAAGTCATTAGGATTTGATGACATTGGAGTGATGGGACTCGAATTTAGAATGGCCTCTATCTCACATGTTACTGTCGACAATTCTTCGTAGTTTTTGGCCGATTTTATTGAAGCCTCCCAGAGTCAACCAAAGTGTGGAGCTCGTGGTAGAATGAAATGAAACTCTATCCCCTTTTTGTGGCACAATGTTGAGATCCTTTCTTGAGATTCGTTGGCGTATCAAATGTCCTGTAGCTCAGACAATTGGTTTCTCGCTCCCACGAAGTTCGTGGCATTGTCACAGTATAGATCCCGGCAGTGTCCTCGCCTTGCGATGAAACGTTTAAGCGTTTAACGTTTCTACGTGTTGCGTCCTTAAATCCTTTATCCTTAATTCAAGGCACGGAAGTGGCACAGTTTTTAAGGTTTTTAAGTTTGTGTAACAGATCATTCAAAGTATAGCCTGTTGATGTCTTCTGTGATGCGTTAAAGACTATTCTCTTATC
Organism: Leptarthrus brevirostris; assembly: GCA_964036015.1. Classification (NCBI taxonomy): domain Eukaryota; kingdom Metazoa; phylum Arthropoda; class Insecta; order Diptera; family Asilidae; genus Leptarthrus; species Leptarthrus brevirostris. The sequence continues at coordinate 54,919,751 of OZ038375.1, forward strand.
CGCAAAGTAGATCCTTTGAATGGTAGTTTAACCACATAACGACCGATAGATCTTCGATGATACTGAGTCTTATAAAGATTCTCACATTCTTCCTCATCAGGAGTTAAGGTAGAAGCTTTTGGAGGCTCTTCAACCTGCTTGTACATCATTTAAAGTAGTATGCATGCTAACAGTTGACTGTGTTGCATATTCTTTCTGTTTTACGGAACCTGATAACACCCAGCCCAATGTTGTGTTTTGAGCTATAGGGGAGCCTGCCGGGCCGTGTCTAACTTCATTCTTCAGAACTTGAGCGTAAATGTCTGCGCACAATATCAGATCAATTTGTGCCGGCTTGTTGAATTCGTCGTCAGCAAGCGTCAAGTCTTCTATGTGCGACCAGTACGGCCCCGCGATAGGTTGCGATGGGATGAATTGTGTAAGTGTAGGTAATACGAACGTACGTACAACGTAGCTATGTTTAGAGTCTATTTTTGAAGTGATAGTACAGGATACGGAAGCTTTGATGGTTCCAGCGAAACATTGACCAACTCCCATAACGGATATATTTACACGTTTCTTGGTAAGCTGCAGTGATTTTGCCAAGGATGTGGTTATCAAACTGGACTCTGAACCTTGATCGAGTAAAGCTCTAGCCGTTATACTCTAACCGGTAGCGGATGTCACTGAACAACAGCAGTGGCTAATAGTGTAACTTTCCGTGCGACTGTGTTGTTGGCGTTGTAAGCGGCTGTGATGGTTGGTACATGTGTTCTAGACGATGATAGTTCAGTATGTAGTGCACTTTCAGTTGCACCTTGTTGAGTTGAAGGAACTGGCTTAGAGGTGGTCTGATGATTATGCAGCATAATGTGATGTTTCTGATAGCACTGCTTGCATCGATGCTGAAATGGACAGGCTGCGGCATCATGATTAGGTTTCAAACAATTGCCACATAGTTGCTTGTTGCGTTCAGTGACTGATTTAGATCTGAATTGTGGACAAAACATAAGTAAATGTTTTCCTTGACAGTTCTTTGTAATGGCTGTATGATGTACATGTGCACCTGACTTAACGTGTGGATTCAACCTTCTAAAAATGTTTGCAGCTAAAAAATAAACAAACCAATCGTCCCATTCGTTGACCGGCCTTTTTAGATTTTCTAATGCTCTGACCGCTTGTGTGAAGCTATCCAAAACTCGTCGCAATTCTTTCGCGGATTCAGTTGCCATATTAGGCAATGAGACAACTTTCTGAATATTTACGTTGACTAGCAACCTTGTATTTTCAAATCTTAACATCAACATTCCCCATGCAGCCTTGCAATTATCGAAATGTTGGAGAAGTACAGCAGCATCGCCACTGACCGTAAATGTCAAATAATGTAGTTTTTGAATGTCTGATAATGATGGATTTTCGTGAATCAGCGATGTGTATGTGTCTCGAAATGATGGCCATTCAAAATATGAACCCGTAAATGACGGAATATTTATCTTCGACAGCTTTATTGCTCGTATAGCTGAGAAAGAAGTATGGGACGAATGAGCATCTGCTCTGTTACGAGAATCATTAGGTTTGCAATAAAACGCATCTAGTTCTTCTTGTAGACTGGCTACGGCTGCTACATACGCGCGTTCGACGTGTGAGAACATATCTTCTTCAAAATACGCATCAGCTTTCATGGTATCAGTTAGAGTAACTTCTAGAAGCGCATCATGTTGCTGTACGTATTGTGTGCAATAGTTTTCCAACAATTGCATTCTAGCATTCAAAAAGGCTTCATTACGTTTCTCTTTTCCTGTCTTCACAACAACATGTAATCATGCTCGTCTTTAGAGAGAGAGGTTTAGTTTATGTGATATGCAACGGAAAATGCACTTCAGTTATTTATCCACTGCGTTTGTTAAATGTTCATTGTTGTATCTTTTATAACTGACTTTTAATTTCGTTTGTTAAAGGTTTGTATAAAATTATTAAATTGATTGATTTTCTCTGTATTACTATTACAATATTTGTGTTAGTAAAAGAATATAGAACGAACTTACAGTGATGTTGTAGTGATAGAATTATGCAGAATGGCTCTGTGAGTTGAAGAGAGATAGAAGAGCATGAAGAATCTGTTCAATTGATGATTTAGACAAATGGTAACTCCTAACTGTGATATAAGAGTTACTCGAGCAGGTGAATTAAAAGATGTATGCTGATTTATTTGTTCGTTTTGTATAAAATACGTTCAACTAAGGTTTGATCACGGTGAATTACACAACTTATAATGTACACGAGTATCTGTATATGTATGTTCACTGGATCACATGTGCACATAAAATGCAAAGAATGATAAAAATGTTTTGCTTTTTAAGATTTTAGCAAGCACATGTTATTAATCAAGTAACTGGCACTTAAACATTTCGTTTCTAATATCCGGCAACGAAGGACCAAAATGTAAAATCATTAAGTATGCTGTCGTACGAATGCGCAGAACAGTAAGAATTATTCTTCAAAAAATGGTAATCGTAAAATAAAACGCGAGCACGTTTTTAAACAGAATTTTTATTGTACTACAGCGGTAGTATACAGATGACTACTCTAAGTCGAGATTAGATTAGAACTGAACTCAAGCAGACTACAACTAATGCCAAGCCTCTGCTTTACACAAATGAAGAGAGTCAAAACAAAATTTATAGTAATGATATTTGAACAGATTTATACTTGAAAAACATTTTTTAGGAATATAAATCGAACGGAGATAATTTGAGAGCAATGATTTACAGCTAATGACCAGTGTTGGTGATGTACAGCCTGTAAATTTGAAGATAAATTAAGTCAATGTTGTGAACCTATATTATTTAAGGAGGATGTATTCTCATAAGGGATTTTTTTTTAATTAAAATTGTTTGATATGGATTTATAATCTGTTTTATTTTCAGGTCATCCTTCAACGCTTCTTCTCCGTCTTGTGTCTTTCTCCCTCATCCTTTATCTCTCCTCATGTTTATTTTGATTTTGTGATTTAATTTAATTTTGTTTTCAGCATTTTTATAGGTTGGGCCTACACCTTAGGGATGGTGTGGGTAGTGACTGAAAAATCGCTAATGGGGGTAAATTTTCGTGTTGTAAATTTCATGATGGTTCAGCGCGGCTGGGAGTAGCAGGTGTCACCAGACCTGTTGCTCTCCTTTCAATTTGTTGTCTCGGTTGTGTTTATCCTTTGTGGCAGACTTGAGAGAAGGACTCCACAATATTCTTTCGCCACAGGCATGTTTGTAGATGTGTGAATCGGATGTTCAAGGACCTACACCCCTTACCGACGAGCTAGGACGAAGGAAGCTCGTCTTCCCTCGGGAAGACACATCAGCATCTTCCCCTCTCTTTCTTTCTTTTTAATTTTTTTATATTTTTTTGCCTGTGTGTTGTCATTTTTACTCATACCCTTCCCATCCTCATGCAAGACGGGAGAAGAGGCTTTTAGGGGAATCCTGAAATCATTAGATTGATTTTGTTTACATTTTTTTTCTTTTTTTGTTTACTTACGGCATTGATTTTGGTTGAAAATTTTGGTTTTTTAAAGTTTTTTTTAAATTGAAATTTCGACTTTTGTTGATATTTATTTTTTTTCTCCCCCTATACCTATACCTACATATACCCTATACCTACATATACATACTGAAAGCGTACCTGTTTTCTTCGAAGCTATAAAAAGTTTCGGTTATTTTTCGGAGTTGGATCTCCCGCACGATTTGCAGAGATCTTTAGTCTCACCCATTAAATTTTTCTATCGATACAAGCAGTAATAGTGCCGACTTTTATGATCAATAAACTTTTTTTGCAAGACTCTGCGGTTATACAGGTATCGAATCAGGCCAAGCCAAACTTCGGCTCAAACCTGTCACTAGCCGGCGCTTGGTAGATGCCGTGCCTTAGCTCGAACAAGCACGAGGACTTGGAAAGGTTCAACCATATCCGTCTCTGTCTAAAGCCGCACACCATCCAGAGGCAGAAGTAGTCACGGCTGCGCAGTTGGCAACCCAAATGGATGCACTGAAAGAGGAGATGTTAGGTCTGCTAAGGACGAACCTGGCCCAGTCCATTCTGGAGAGTTCCGGTTCCGTCAGCAGCCCATCCAGAGCGGATGACGCTTGTCCAGCCCCGTGTCCAACACCGACGAGCCGAAGTGAGCTCGAGATAGCCAGCCCAACCTTACGATAATGCACCCTCTCAGCCACATCCAGTTAGACATAGGCCCGCCTCCAGAATGGCAGTTTACCAAGCCAGACGCCCTTCAATTTTGGCGTTGTGGGGAATTAGCTTTTCCGGACGGATTTTCTGTTGCACGTAGAGTGACTGGCAGCAAGCTCTCACGTACCTGACGAGGAATTATGCGCGAATATTCACTTATTATTGAAAGAAGACGCCGAGCAATGGTTCTGGAACCAGTTTTGCCGCGCCTCTCCGGACTTTGATTGGGATCTATTCAGAGCTCGTATCAGGCAACAGTTCGGCTCAGCTGAAACAGACCTCGACCTGATGCGGACTGTGATGGAACTACGTCAGAGTTCGGATGTGACTGTGATGGTGTGGGACACTCCTTCCACTCCTGTATAGATACGAACATCTGCGTCTCCTACCCCAGTAGTCAACAAGGAGTGGAAGAAGTGAGGCGAACCCCTGAAGCTGCAAGTCGTATGACTTGCTGGAACTGCGGCGTAGCGGGACACTCCTTTCACTCCTGCCCCAGTGAGACCAGAAGACTTTTCTGCTACACCTGTGGTCAACCTGGAGTAGTGTCACCAAAGTGTTCCAGGTGCAACCGGAAAACGCCAGGGCGAGTGGACAACACAGGGGATTCCACTCGCCGAAGATGGAAAACAAGGCGACATCGACGACCCCCTGAACTTCCCTGCTAAGACACAATTCACCCAGACTCATCCCACGCACAAAGAGTGTACCACCCAGACAGGCCTCATGCGAGGAATGTCCTTGCATGAGAGACAAATCAACTATGACAAAGTAAGAGCCCGCATTTTTGCAGAGGAAGTGAAATTTCCTTTCAATCGAAGAAGGCGACGATGGAGAAAATTCCGAGAGAGAAAACGATCCATGAAAAGAATCGACAATTTTTAATATCTACAGTAATTACCAGCCAGGACGACGGCCGTCCTTACGTCAAAGTTCAGGAAGGATATGAAACCATCCTAGGTTTACTTTATAGCGGTGCCAGCGTGAAATGTTTGGGACAAGGAGCCCTAGAGTTTCTCCAGCGCTCAGGCTTAAAACTCTCCGCTTTGACAGCCTCAGTTCGTACCGCCGACGGTACTAGCCAGTCCGTCCCCGGCACAGTAAGAACTGCAATAACATTTCGTGAACAGACCAAAGTCCTAACCCTGTTTATAGTACCTGGCCTAAGCCAGCAGTTGTATTTAGGTGTCGACTTTTGGAGAGCATTTCAACTCACTCCAAATATTATCTCTGCCCTCGACGTACAGCTCTCTCTTCTTCGGTTGAGAGGAACTTTCACTCGCTTAACAACACTGACAGATCTAAATTGCGCAATTTCCATTATTTGCAGCACTAGGCTTGTGAAAGACCCACCTAGAAGAACATATAATTGATACCGGTGATGCTCTCCCTATTAAGCAAAAGCACTATCCCATTTCTCCAGCGATCCAAAAGTTTATGTATGAAGAATTGGACCGTATGTTGGAGTTAGGGGTAATTGAAGAGTCCAACAGTCCCTGGAATTCACCAGTTGTACTTGTACGAAAATCTGGGAAGGTCAGGCTCTGTTTGGACTCTCGCAAGGTGAACCTGGTCACGAAGAAGGAAGCCTACTCCTTACCCCACATCGACGGATTGCTTGGACGACTGCAAGACACACAAGCCAGAGTTTACAGTGCCCGGCAGGCCACTCTACCAATATACCGTCATGCCTTTTGGGTTGTGCAATACCCCACAACGAATGTGTCGATTAATGAACAAAATCATTCCTGGTCGTCTACGCAAACACGTCTTTGTGTACCTGGACGACTTACTAGTTGTGTCCCCAAACTTTGAACTCCATATGAAGACCCTACGAGAAGTAGCACATTGTCTGCGCAGTGCTAAATTGACAATAAATGTTGAGAAGAGCCGCTTTTGCGTCAGAGAAGTCCGCTACTTGGGATTCACGATTGAAGATGGAACTCTGAAAACTGACTCCAAGAAAGTAGCAGTCCCTATACCCCGCTCTGCTAAACAAATCCGCAGATTTCTCGGAATGACGGGTTGTTATCAGAGATTCATCCCCAATTATGCAACCCTATCAGCACCGATCACGGACTGCTTAAAGAAAAGCAAAAGTTTCTCCTGGTCGAATGAAGCGCAGCAATCTTTTGAAAACCTCAAGCAGGCTATGTGTAGTGCACCGATCTTAACAACACCGGACTTCACAAAGAGATTTTTTTTTCAATGTGGTGGTTGCACATCTGGTCTTGGCAGTGTTATATTTCAAGTCGATGATTCCGGTTCTGACCGGCTATAGCGTATATGTCCAAAAAGCTGAACCCGAAATTACAGCATTACGGAACTGAAATGCTATGCTGCTGTGGTGCGCGTAAAAAAGTTCTGAGCTTACGTTGAAGGACATCCATTCACCATCATTACATACCATGCGGGTCTGAAGTGGCTGATGAGTCACTCGGATCTCTCCCGACGATTGGCTCGGTGGAGTTTAAAGCTGCAGGCTTTTGACTTCCAGATCGAGCATTGCAAGGGTTCGCAGAATGTCCCTGACACTCCGTCTCGAGTACACAGTGAAACGGCAGAGGAGTTCAATGTAAGTGCAGTCGACGTAGACTTAAACTCGCCATACTTCTCCATGGAATAGTATGAGCAGTTGAAATCGGCTGTACTTGCAAACCCAGCACAACTCCCTGATATCTGAGTCTCGGACGAGTACGTATAAAAAAGGACCCAACCCCACAGCGATGACTGCATCCAAGAGGACTTAGCCTGGATGCTTTGGGTTCCAACGGGTTTAGTCGAGGGTTTGATAAGAGAGGCTCATGAGTCATCTCAGTCAGCGCATGGAGGCTTCCACAAGACCTTATACAGGCTTCGTGAAAAATATTATTGGCCATATATGGTAACGCATGTACGCACCTATGTAGCAAACTGCCAGGTATGTAAACAGACTAAATCGCCGAACAATATCTTACGGCCACCTATGGGCAGGCCTCTGGAAGTCCAACGTCCATTTCAATTTTTGTATGTGGAATTTTTAAGACCTTACCCCCATACCAAACGTGGAAACACTGTAATCTTTGTTGTATTAGACGGCTTTACTAAGTTTGTCTTAATTAAACCGATGCGTGCTGAGCTCTGAGCTCTGATAATGGCAAACAGTTCGTCTCCAACAAATTCCAAAAGCTGCTGACCGACTACGAAATAAAACATGCTAAGACTGCCAAATACTCCCTGCCTCGGAACGCGTGAATAGGTCCATATTGTCCGCTATTCGTGCGTACCTACAGGATGACCATAGTGCTTGGGATTTACACCTTCCAGCCATAGGAAGTGCGTTACGCACTTCGATGCATCAGTCCATTGGCACAGACCAATAATATGCCCTACTCGGCCATCACATGGTACAGCATGGCCCATCTTACCATTTACTTCGACAACTAGAACTGCTGAAAACTGGTGACGTATCCTTGTTGCCAGTAACAGATCCCCCAGCTGATCCGTTCTCGCATGTCAGACCATCTCCAACGCGCACACGAGACGCACGAAAAGACCTATAACACTCGCTGTCGTGAAGCTGGCCAACAAGTTTAACAAGGCCAGGATTGTCAAGCGTGTTGGACAGAGTCTGTACCAGCTTGAGGAACCTATCACGCCAAAGAAATCAGGCAGTAAAGGCGACCCAAGGAGAGACAGTTTCATTTTTTGTCCGTCGGTCCACTATTAGTCCGTCCGAATTTTTTTTGTTAATCCGTCCATCCGCCGTCCTAGACAGGAATGCCCGGCTAGTCGGTAGAGCATAAGACTTACACTCAGGGTCGTGGTCGCGCCACACGTTGCTTTGGGTCGCACAGTGAGGAAGATCTGACTTTCTGCTTGAGGTGGAAGGGAACGGCCATCCTTCTTCCTCTCATGTTTTCAGCTCTTCTCTCATCGGAGCCCTATAGCTTCAATCCTTAGGAGATGATCTGCGTTGTAATGTGAGCCTTTTTACTTCAAATTTATAAATCAATCCGCGCCATCTCTGAGATTGATGGCGCAGCACTCTTACTACACTTAATTTTTTTTTGCGAACGCACCTACAGTAAAAATGAACAAGTCTTGTTCTTGAACTTCTGCTGTTGGTACCCCTGCTTCTGCCTCGGAACGGATGTGACACTTTTGTCAAGAAAAGCACATTCGTTCGGTGACATCAAGCTGCGGGAACCAACATTTTCAGAGGTGAGTAAGATTAATTTATTAAACGGCCTCTCTCGAATATATCCATGCCATCTTGGCAGTGATAAATTCTCATTCACAGCTATTTATCTAAAGAATAAATATCGGCGGAGAAAACACAATTTTCTCGTTAGCTGAAACTCCGAGCAATTAACTGCAATATCAGAGATTATATCTGAAATTACAATAATCAGTCGGACCTCCAATGAAACCAGCAGCTAGAGAGCAACATTAATTTTTACTTCAAGAAAGGGAAAATAACCCATGTGGCAAAAAGACGCGTTCCGACAAGAAAACGCTGTAGTGCTCACATCTCATCCCCTTTCTCGCCGAAGCGCCAGCAAACTTGGTAATTTTTACATTTTTAGTCATAATTGAGAATGTCGAAATCTCGTCTCCTTCTCCAGTCTATAAGGAATCGCCGTAATCGAAAATACGGGCAATAGAGCCCCCGACAGACAGTCCCTGCCTTTGTTTCTCCTCCACCCCAGCACCGACCTCTTGGCCACGCCAGGGCCCAATATCAAGACAGAAAAAAAAGGTGATCACTCTCAGGCAGGCTCTGATTAGGGCATCCGGCAAAACCCATCAAAAACAAAAAAATCGTAGGTAGATAGCCAGATAAGTACCAGCAAATTTTATGTATATAGATTTTAAGACATTAGTGAGTGCCAATTTCTCCAGCGCTAAGCTATCATTCCTGTGCAAAGGAATTTTGAACGAAAATTGCAAGGAAAGGAAAAATTAGAATAGTTACTTCAGACCTCAACAATGACCATTAATTTAGTAGCTTATGCGTTACATTTTTTTGTAAAACTTTGAAACTAATGTAACTACGAAGCGAGAGCCAGTTTAAATAAATTTTGTTGGACGTAAAGCTTAAACGGAATCATAAAAATTCATCGGATAGTAGGTCCAGAAAATAGAGATCAGCTCTAATTCGCTTGCAGCAAATTATTAAAGATGTTGTTACGATTCATCCTAAAACCTTCCATGTATTCAATGTATTTAATTCTTAGTGGAATTTAGTTGAATTATTCAATTCTATTTTTTTAAGTGGGTAGCGATTCCGCGTCGCCTGACGCGTTATATAACATTATTGTGAGGGGCATATGGATAGATAACAGGAATTTCCTTCTTTTTATAACTTAGGTAATTTACCCAGGTAGTTAGGTTGTGCACAATCTAGTCTCAGGGTCTCAATATACATACAAGAGAGAATCTTGTTATACACACATGATCGGCTAGACATAGTAATGTTCCCCGCAACCGTAACTTATTTTGTCGCTTTTGCTAACACTTCTTGTGAATAAGATAATAGTAATAAACTTATCGTTTTCTTGGCAGTATTAAATACTTATTCAGTTAAAAGATTCATATATATTTCTTTCTGCCATTAATTCAACCTACAGTCCGGTAGTTTTTTTTGTTTGTTCAGGTAAGAGACTATTAAGTATCAGGCCATAAGAGTTAGTGCAGGTATTTAGTTCTCAGGAATATGAAGATTATATTGTAGTAAGAGCTAGGTCATAGCCTGTAAATTTGAAGATAAATTAAGTCAACGATGTGAACCTATATTATTTAAGGAGGATGTATTCTCATAAGGGAGATTTTTTTTTTGTTAATTAAAATTGTTTGATATGGATTTCTAATCTGTTTTAATTTCAGGGAACCCTACAACGCTTCTTCTCCGTCTCCGTCTAACTCATCCTTTATCTCTCCTCATGTTTATTTTGATTTTGTGATTTAATTAAAAAAAATCGTTTTCAGCATTTTTATAGGTTGGGCCTACACCTTAGCCAGGTGTAGGGATGGTGTGGGTAGTGACTGAACCGTCGCTAATGGGGGTAAATTTTCGTGTTGTAAATTTCATGATGGTTCAGCGCGAGTAGCAGGTGTCACCAGACTTGTTGTTCTCCTTTCAATCTGTTTTCTCGGTTGTGTTTATCCTTTGTGGCAGACCTGAGAGAAGGACTCCACAACCTTCTTTCGCCACAGGCACGCGGAATTCTGTTTGTAGATGTGTGAATCGGATGTTCAAGGACCTACACCCCTTACCGACGAGCTAGGACGTGCTGCCAGCTAGCGCGTGCCACTTGAACATCCTGCGGCAACTTCACGTTGCACATACGCACACACATACATTACAAAACTTTTGCTTTTTTCCATAAATTGAGGTTTTAATTGAACTTTACATGTTTATAGAATGAATTTAGAAGTAATTCGAGTTATTATTTTACAGGAAAAACGACTTCCAATCATCTTATTTCTAATTATTTGTGCACGAAACAACCCAACATTTCATGCTGATTAATTTAAATAAATTCTGGGTGTTAAATCAAAGTCGGATCACAAAAAATCACAAAATAGTCTTTTAGTTTTATTGGAATGATAACAAAATGTTTTAAAAGAAGCTATTTTAACAAATTGAACAACATTTACTTCATTCGAAGAAAAGTAAACAACATTTGACAGTACGAAATATATTCGTCCCATTTTCTTATATGCTTTCGTCTCTGTTAGTCAACGACCCCAGCTGATTTAAAATTCCTCGAGCAGCTTCACTCACGGATAGGAATTTTCCACGGTACAGCGCTTCTTCTAGTTCTTTATTCTAAAGAAAAAACCAGCATGTCAAGTAACAGGTATATGACTTCAGCCAATCCACTAACAGTTGCACGAATCGCGCTCGTAAATCAGGGTTAAAGAACGAATGGAAGGGTCCATACGAAAATTATCTAAAGTAAATTTTAAAGTGGTGGTCTTACTAAGAAAATGCAAAACTACATTGGTGTAGTCAAATAAAGATTTTACTGTAGAGGTTCCTTTTCACATTTTAATTCTTTTGGCGCGTACTTTAAATTAAACATTGCTCACGTTTAGCGGTTCGCCGACCGAGTTACATTACTTATTTTTTTAGTTTACCTTTTATTTAACTTACAATAAGTACATTTACATGCATACTTTAGTACTTGACTTGAAATTTACTCGAAACTCAAGTAGGGTTTTGACTGATTTACTTCAGTTACTTCACTTCAAATGACATTTAAGATTTTTGACATTTTCTGTTCTGGAATTGTGTTTTCTTTTTGTTATTAAGCTTAAATAAACCTTAAATAAACGTATAAATCGATTTTAATTTTTATTTACAATTTTCTTCTATTATTATTACAATATTCTTCATTTTCAGCTTTGCATTTTCTCAAGTACTCACGTTTACATTATAAATTTCAAGTCAATCAAACAAAATTTTGTGATTTACTTCAGTTTACATGATATTTTGGTTACTAGAAGTTTACTTGAAGTTTATTTAAAGTTTACTTGAAATATTCATGCGGACGTACTGAATAATTCCCAAAAAGGATAATATGATTTTAAATTTAAGTATTTCCCATGGTCACGTCAAGATTTTCTTGAAATTTAAATATTTTCTTCAATGAAGGGAGTACTTATCTTATACAGTAGATATTCTTTTCCTTTTGTGTCTGGCTAGCCCCAGCAGTCATAACAGCAAAAATCATGATTCAGAAACTTTGGCTTTCTGGTCTTACATGGGATGAACCTGTTCCATCTGAGCTTGTCAGCGAATGGAAATACTTCAAGGAAAGCATTCCCATCATACAAACAATAAGGATTCCCCGCTGGATCAACTTAAAATCTACTCATCAACATTATCAACTTCAGGGATTCTGTGACGCCTCCATGCAAGCATACGCAGCAGTTATTTATATCAGAATCATCGGAGAAGATGGTCAAATTCATACTCATTTATTAACTTCAAAATCAAGAGTAGCACCTATTAAGACTATTTCTTTACCTAGGTTAGAACTATGTGCTGCAGTCCTTTTGAGCAAAGTGATAAATTCAGTTCGAAGGGACATGGACATAACCAACATACCGAGCTACTCCTGGACGGATTCCAAAATCACCCTCAGTTGGATTAATGGACACCCCAGCAGATGGAAGACATTTATAGCCAACAGAGTAGCTGAAATCCAGGACCATGGTCAACTGAATTCGTGGCATCACATCCCATCTAAAGAAAATCCCGCCGACTGCGCATCCAGAGGAATAAGCCCAACAGCACTAGTCAACAACGAATTATGGTTTGATGGACCAACCTGGCTAAGGGATAACCAGTCTACGTGGCCAACAGTTACATGGGAGGCACCAAAGGAACAACTGGAAGAAGATTTAAGAACGAAGACTCTGATAGCGACCAACTCTAATTCACAAGAAATCATCGCACGCTTCTCATCAAATCATCGTCTTACTCGAGTGTTATGCTGGTGTCTTTGGTTTAGTCAAAATTGCAAGAAAAGAAGAAGGACTGGACCACTAACCGCGGAAGGTATTCAAGAAGTAGAGGCTCGACTCATCAGGATAGTACAATCAGCCGAGTTCTATGATGATATCAAAAAATTATCCTGGAAGAAGGAAATTTCTAGTCACAGTGGGATAAAGGGATTGAGTCCGTATTTATCTTCAGATGGTATTCTTCGAGTTGGAGGCCGTTTAGCCATCGCATCAATTTCGTTTAATCAACAGCATCCTATTATTCTACCTAAATCTAATCATTTCTCTAACCTTTTAATAGATATGCACCACAAACGAAGCTTGCATGGAGGTACACAGCTAACATTAAACTCTTTACGAAGCAAATATTGGATCATCGATGGACGAAATTCAGTAAGATTTCGAATATCAAAATGCGTCACATGCATTAGACATAGTGGGAAAACGCAAACGCAACTCATGAGCGATCTTCCAGCACCGAGGGTTAATCAGGATCATCCATTCAACAATTGCGGAGTCGATTTTACTGGTCCCATCGACATGAAAATGTCCAAGCATCGCGGAGCAAAGATATACAAAGGATATTTTTGCATCTTCATCTGTCTTTCAACCAAGGCAATTCACATAGAAGCAGTTTCTGATCTAACTTCCACAGCTTTTATTGCAGCATTCAGAAGATTCATCGGACGACGAGGACTCTGCAGCCATATCTACTCGGACTGCGGAACTAACTTCATCGGAGCCAACAAAATTCTCAACAAGGATCTTCAAGAAGTCATACGAAACGCCAACAAGGACACAGCTGAACTCTACGCCAACGAAGGTATTACATGGCACTTCAATCCACCAGCTTCACCCCACTTTGGAGGTCTGTGGGAGGCTGGCGTCAAATCCATCAAGCATCATCTTCGCAGAATCTTAGGAACAGCAACTTTGACCTACGAGGAACTGAGCACAACATTAATTCAAATTGAAGCCTGCCTAAATTCACGGCCGCTTTGTCCACTCACTTCAGACACTTCAGATTTGAATGCTTTAACTCCAGGACACTTTCTTATCGGAAAACCTCTAATCTCGCATCCCGAAGGAGACTTAACCGATAATAATCTTTCCTTTTTATCTACATGGCAGTACACTCAACAGTTGACTCAGTCATTATGGAAGAAATGGTCTTCAGACTATCTAGCGCATCTGCAGCAGCGACCTAAATGGCTTAAACAGACAACCGAGATGAAAATTGGTGATTTAGTCATCATAAAGGATGAGCGACTTCCTCCAACGCGATGGGCACTCGGACGCATCATTGAAATCCACCCTGGAAAGGATAACCACATACGGGTTACAACCATCAAAACAACAAATGGTATCACTAAACGTCCTATTACCAAATTATGTATTCTTCCAACTTACTAATTTTGGTGACGTAGTGGCGTCCTGTTTGTAATTGTCCACAATTGGAACATATGTTTTACTGATACAAGATTTCACTCTACAGAACAAAAAACAAGACCACGAAGAAAATGTCTCAAGAGTCCGAGTGTCCACCAACTCCTGGAAGATATATCGACTGGGAGGAACTGCTAGCAGAACCTGAAGATTTGCTTAGTATGGATGTGGGAGATATCTTCTCGTTGTGCTCGACCACATCACCCCCACCAACGCCCGGAAGAAACATCAATTGGGCAGAGGTTCTTCCTCCTCAAATATATACCATCGACCTCACAATGGAAGATGATGAGGATGATGGAGACGAAGCAGAGCGGGAAATCTTCGCTTCACAAGCCTCTGTCGATCGTACGATAGAGGATAGAGAAGATGAGGCTGACAACAGCACTGCAGCAGGAGCACCCTTATCTCCACCACTTACGATCGACTTAACGCTGGAAGACGACGAAACAGAATTCGATCCACAAGGTGATAAGGCCGTGACCTCTTCACCGCTACCCACAAACGAGCTGGCCTCACAAATACATATAACAACGCGGGAAGGGTCGTCATTCACGATCCCAACAGAGGAATATCTCGATATCAATTGGATCGGATTGGAACGTTCGAGACGGCGCAAGAGAACGATTCAACTGCGAGACGGCCGAAGCGTTGGCGTCAAACTAGTTAACCGGGAGTTTCAAGTGGTGCCTGGAAAGTATGAAATATCAAATAATTTAGAAATTATATGGTTTAATTTGAAATGAATTATGTTTAAAAATACATATCTTTTTTAATTTCGGGCGGGAGAATGTTGCGACGCAACCTAAAAATAAACAAATTTAAGAAAACATAAATCCAAAGTTTTACCAGATCAGCCAAACATCACTGACAGTCTGTCAAAAAATAGCTGATATTTGGCAAGAGCACTTTGGTTACACGGTGCTCAGCAACCGACGTAAACAAATCTCGGAATTAATATTTGTTTTGGACATAATCCGTGTAACCAAGAACTAAGTATATATTAAATGATCTCATTTAATATATTAATAATAAACCTTAAACTTTAACGTCAATTTATAAATCTTTAAAGTAAAAAGTTTCCCGCCAACATCATAGTTAAAATTTGAATTCTTTGATTCAACATGGCGAAAAAAATATCGAATGCTAATTAACATGGCGACTATCTCTCGATTTCAACCAAATTCGATATTTTTGTATAAACCGTTTGAATTCAAACTATAAAAGAGCTGCATGCACATGGGCTCTTTCTCTTTTGAAATCTAATATTCAGCGAGTTTGGTGAGTACAATTGAAAATTTACTTAAAAAAATATTCAGAACCTGGCTGTTCGAATATTTTATCTAGTTGTAAAAAATATAAAAATATTATCAGAGCCTGGCTGCTCGATTATATTTACTTTGTGTAAACTAACCTATTTGTAACAATTTATTCAGAGCCTGGCTGCTCGAATAAATTATTGTGTTGCCTATTAACATTTATTAACATATTTAGTCAGAGCCTGGCTGCTCGAATAAATACAGAAGTTCGTTTTGTGTTCCCACTAATATCTTCCCAATACTTATTCAGAGCCTGGCTGCTCGAATAAGTATTATTCCCAATAGATTGTCAATATAATTGCAGAACCTGGCTGTTCGCAATTATATCACATTAATTAAACACTTGTTAAGAAATAATTCAGACCCTGGCTGTTCGAATTATTTTAAGATAAATACTTTAAGCTAATAAACATTTCAAATTCTTTCAGCAATTAAACATAAGTGTAGGAATAAGGTATTTAAGTGCTAGGTTAAGAATTTGAAGTGAATGTAAAGTGAATTATAAAAGTGCGAGTGTTAAGAACTACAATTGAATAAAAACTTATCTTATCAGCAATAAATTCTTTAACTTTCGCGTAACCAGTATCCCTTTTCAGCGGGTAGCCTGAACAGTGTCCATGATAACAATTCGTAGTTGGACTCATCACTTGATTTCTAAAACTCTATCAGACCACGTTTTTTTACCACAAAAAAAAAAGTTGTGCGCCCATCTCGTAGGATCTACATACCAAGGCTACTTCTATTCTTTGCCCTATCTCATTCTTCTGCGGATTTTTTCTATAAAAATGGTGTGGGTGGCATGCCATATTGGGAGGTTCGCCATATTCGACTTAAGTCCAAATTTGGGTGGCTACAATTTGAGACTTTGAATTTTTATAAATGTGGTCCCTGACACTCTGCCCCAAGATCACAGTAACGCGGTAGGGGAGTTGATTGTAAGTGCAGTTGAAGTAGACTTAGACTCGCCGTACTTCTCCATGGAAGAGTATGATCAATTGAAATGGGCTGTATTTGAAAGCCCAATACAACTCCCTGATGTCGCCGACGTGTACATTTACAGAAGGATCCAGCCCCGCGGACTGCGGTGACTCAGTATTAGAGGACTTAGCCTGGAAGAAGGTCAAATCCGGGAAACTCATGAGCCACCTCAGTCAGCTCACGGAGGTTTTCACAAGACCTTATGCAGACTCCGCGAAAAACATTATTGACCCTACATAGTCACACACGTATGCGCATATGTAGCCCAATGCCAAGTATGCAAAGAAATGAAATGAATGACCACCCATGGGAAAGCCTTTGGAAGCACAACGTCCATTTCAGTTTTAGACTTTCTAGGACCCTATCCTCATACTAAACGTGGAAACGCGGTAATTTTCGCCGTATTAGAAGGATTTACTAAATTCGTCTTCATTCAGCCTATGCGTGCAGAGAGAGCCGACTTAGTCTTTGTGCCATTCTAGAAGAAATGTATTCTCTGTGTTCGGAGTACCTGTTGACAGAATATGGCATAAAGCAAGTTAAGACCGTAAAATACTCTCCCCACCCTAAGGCTTCGGAGCGAGTGAACAGGTCCATCCTGTCAGCAATCTGTGCGTATTTGCAAGAACATCACAGCTCTTGGGACTTACACTTCCCCGCCATAGGAAGCGCTCAGTACACCAATCCACTGAAATTGACCCGTACTACGCTTTCTTCGGCCATTATGTGGTACAGCATGGCTCAGCTTATCCAGTAATTCGACAAGGTGACCAATTGAATTCTGGTGATGTATTAGTATTGACTGTAGTAGATCGCTTTCATTTGATTCGTTCCCGCGTTTCCGATAACCTCCAGTGCGCACATGAAAAGCATGAAAAGGCCTACAACACTCGCTGTGGTGACTTTATGTCAGGTAGTGTACTGTAGGTCTTTTATACAAAGCGACATGCAGAGAGGTTTCAGTTCGCCCACTATCAGTCAGTCCGAATTTCCTTGATAGTTCGTCCCTCCGCCGTCATAGACAGGCTAGCCCTAACCTAGCCTAGACTCTTACTCTCACGGTCGTAGTCGTGCCACATATTGTTTGGGTAGAGCTGAACTTCCCAGCTTCTCATTAGAGCTTCAAGAGAAAAGAACTGACTCTCTGTTCGGGGTGGAAGTGACCGGCTATCCTTCTTTCTCTTATTAGGGACGGAAGTGGTATCGGGAACTGCCACGGCAGTATGCCGGCGCCAGATCCTGGGGTGACCTTGTGCCGCTAATGAGTCCAGCAGATCCTGACTCACTGTCTTCAGCTCCCCTTTCATCGAAGCTCAAGCCTAGAGAGAGGTCCTTTGCTGTAATGTGAGCCCACCCTTGTACGCTAGAAATGTACCCATTTTAAACTCAGTGGTAGGCACCACCGCTCCTGTTGCCACGAAACGGATGTGCCAGCGGAGGAAAGCAAGAATAAGGCATCCTTAGTTCGTGACAGCATAAAAAGAGGTACGTCAACAGTTTGAGGTAAGTTTTCCACATTTTTAACTAAATTCTGTTGTCATCTAAGACATCGGGCGTTTAATTCATATTGTAGAATTGCGCTCCGGGCTTCACAACTTGTATTCCTACAAGAAAATTTTTTCTTGCTGTTCAAAGCCTCCGACAAGTGACTATACTGATTACTGCCTCAAGGCTGTTTGGATGCAATTAACGAAGGAAATACTGTTTTCTTAAAAGGGGCTGTGTACGGTGAAAACTACATTCACATAGAATATACAAATATTTTTGGTTTTCTTCAGACTAACCATTCTCAAAGAACCAATCCGGCCGTTGGACCATTGTTATTTTGAAGTGGCGCAATAATAATTTAAAAACTTTGTTAATTTTAAATTTTCTCGAACCTGTAATGTGAGCCATTTATTTAAAAAAAAATTTCGCGCTATCTGTGTGCTGAATTAGAAGTCTTATTCATACACCCCAATTGCAAATGTACCCAGGTACTTCTGTGGTTGTCATCTCTGTTAGCTGCCATGGATGCTGCACTTCTGGTAAGAAGAAGCAGATATTACATGACAGCTGCCAGAGATGATCAGCCACAGGAGGTACGTGACAAAGGTAACTCTTTTGATTTATACCTACCTATAAATATTGTTTTTGACGGAATCCCTCTCTCTCCCTACCTTGTAGTTCATAAAGAAGTCCTGGCCGTAAACAGGCAGCGAAAAGGGCACTTAACCAGTACGCCCCGGTACAGTGGCTGCTTCTCAAGGCCTGTCTGGCCTCACACAAGCATAAAAACAGGAAACAAAAAAACAAAACTGTGCTGATCATCGGCAGTGTACTTTAGATTTCCCCAGTAAGCTGCTCGGAAAAGAAGGTAATTTAGGTTAGGGTAGACCTAGTAAGCAACAGGTCAGGACTATTCTCAAGACTACAGTCAATCATATGGAGCACCAGCAGTAGATTATAGTGCTCCACCACCTGATTACACCCAACAGCAAACATACGATGATAGGTCGTATGGAAGCCATGGTACCCAGTCAGCGTATTCGCAAGGCTAATCAAATCCAGCAGCAACAGGCTACTATTAAATCGTGAAAGTTTTCTGGGTATAATCTATAAAAATGAAAAAGATAGTTTTTCAAAAATAGGTTAGTAGATATAGGCTTTAACATTTTAATTTAATCCAAAAGAGATGAAAGGAAGGCACTTTTATAAAGGATTGCTTTACATTCATGGTTGCTGAAACTCTATTAATAAGGAATAGTTCAAAAATTAATTTCAAAATCATGAAAGCGTGCAAAAAAATAAAGCTGACCAAATTTCGGAAACAAATCATTGATTTAACGCACTAGAGAATCGTTTAAGTATGACTTATGTATACTGATAGTTTGGTAAATTATTTTTGATTTTCATAAAATATAATTGTTTATGCTTACAGCACTATAGTTACATAATTGTGAATTATTGACTTTAATCAAGCAAAATATAGTACAGACAAAAATTCTAGTCTGTATTCAAAACTCTCCATATCTTTTTACCTTAAGACAATTATTAAATATTTGATAATAACATCAAAACAAAATAAAATAAAAGGAAGCTTTCCTTCTTTTTCGTTCAGGTTTCCAAAAAAATTGAGGAATGAGAAATGTTTAGGTTTTTTTAATTGAATATATCTCTAAGCATAAGTGCCTGTTTAGACGGTTCAATCTGTCTGTACCTTTTGCCGAGAGGTTGCCATGGCAATCGGTATAAACGAAATGGATATTTCAATATTAACCCAATATTACAATCAAACGCACCAACACGCCAATAGAAACAGTCACGTGACTAGAAAAGTTGAATATGAGTCCAGTTCAGATCGAGGCGCACTTCCTCCCTGCTCGAACTTGTCCTGCACCATAGAATTTCGTGATGAAAGTTCAATTCGTCGACTCGTCTGAACAGGCACTAACATAAATTACTTTACCAATCCTACGATACAAGATTTTGTGAATAAATCCAAATGTTGACTAGGCTGATACGATTGAATTTTAGATTGCGATAATTTCTTTTTGTAAGGTATTCAGGCGAAATGAATCAATGGAATTGATGGAATTTCTTTTTTTTACCATCAATTAAATTAGTAATTCTCGTGGCCCGTTGTGCACAATTAGCTAATTGACTTCTTTACATACTCCTGAGTCTTTAAGGAAATTCCATCTGAAGAACGTTCATTAACTTATGTAAGTAAACTTAGTAATTTGAGTAGCCAGTAAGTCAAAACCTTAAACTTATTCTCATTAAATGAAAATAAAAAGATGAGGAACGCAAAAGAAGAAAAAAAATTGAAGTTGAGGATATCTCTATTAAAGCTAAGGTAGGATCTAGTAATTATAAAATTATCATAATTATTTAATTAAGTCGTAACTTATCCGATTACCTTGAGCCCCAAATTCGTATTTGCACTTTTTTTTTTAATTTAAAAATTTTTTTTGATGAATAATATATATTTTGTAGTTATGTATTGAAGTTCGAATTTTGATTTCAGGAGCCCTTGACTAATCAGAAAGAGCAACACTTGGTGGAAGTCATTTATTTAAAAAAATGAAAAGTAAAAACGCTTGTTTTTCTTCCACAAATTGGAGTTAAAAATTTTCTTTGGGATGGTGATCGCTGAAAAATATCAGCGCTCAAAGAAATGATGGATGTTTCGACCAAAAGTACAAGCTGGTCATCATCAGCGTGATACTTGTACTTTTTACCACGGACATCCATGACGAAAGGTCAAAACACAACTATAAGTACTCAGTTTTAAATCATCATCATTTAAATCAGATTTAAAACTGAGTACTTATAGTTGTGTTTTGACCTTTCGTCATGGATGTCCGTGGTAAAAAATACAAGTATCACGCTGATGATGACCAGCTTGTACTTTTGGTCGAAACATCCATCATTTCTTTGAGCGCTGATATTTTTCAGCGATCACCATCCCAAAGAAAATTTTTAACTCCAATTTGTGGAAGAAAAACAAGCGTTTTTACTTTTCATTTTTTTAAATAAATGACTTCCACCAAGTGTTGCTCTTTCTGATTAAACAATTTTTAACCAGTATTGGTTATATGAAATTGATGGACTAAAAATCCTCTTCATATAATTCGTACTCAGATTTAAAACTCAGTACTTATAGTTGTGTTTTGACCTTTCGTCATGGATGTCCGTGGTAAAAAGTACAAGTATCACGCTGATGATGACCAGCTTGTACTTTTGGTCGAAACATCCATCATTTCTTTGAGCGCTGATATTTTTCAGCGATCACCATCCCAAAGAAAATTTTTAACTCCAATTTGTGGAAGAAAAACAAGCGTTTTTACTTTTCATTTTTTTAAATAAATGACTTCCACCAAGTGTTGCTCTTTCTGATTAAACAATTTTTAACCAGTATTGGTTATATGAAATTGATGGACTAAAAATCCTCTTCATATAATTCGTACTCAGATTTAAAACTGAGTACTTATAGTTGTGTTTTGACCTTTCGTCATGGATGTCCGTGGTAAAAAGTACAAGTATCACGCTGATGATGACCAGCTTGTACTTTTGGTCGAAACATCCATCATTTCTTTGAGCGCTGATATTTTTCAGCGATCACCATCCCAAAGAAAATTTTTAACTCCAATTTGTGGAAGAAAAACAAGCGTTTTTACTTTTCATTTTTTTAAAAAAAGCCCTTGACTGTTCTTCATCCCCTTGCCTCCCTCTCCCTTTATCCCTTCTCACTATATCCTAATGTTTTTGATTTTGATGTAATTTTATTTTGATTTTGTTTCAGCACCCTTTATAGGTTGGGCCTGCATCCTAGCCAAACAATCCGCCAACTAACAAAAAAAATGAACAATTCGCAGAAACAACGTATAAAACTTAAAAAAAGAAGCGACAAAGCACGCCATCCGTGAAGTGAATACTATTAAAAAATTTCCAGGAATAATTTAGAAATAGGAAAGTATACGAAGAAATTAGAAATTAAACCAAAAAATCAATCAACCGAAAAGTAAGCAGAAGCGCACGACCCTGATTGTTAATAAGGCTGATAATAATATTACTTAAGAAAATAAATATGAGTGTGATTCAAAACCTTATACAACAACAGGGACCTTTCAGGTCCACACAGGGTCGCCAGACTTTACACAGGCAATATCGCCAAATGGGCACTAAAAAGTCGCCAAAATCGCCAATCTATTACTTTTTTGTAGCCATGATTATAGCCAGAATGCCAAAGTGGCAAATTAGTGGAAACCCGGCAGCAGGGTCGCCAGATTTGGCGATTTTTCGCCAAATTGGCGATTTTTCATCAGTCCTGGCGACAAAAAATAGGAAATTGGCGATGGCGACTTTTTTGGCGATTTTTCATCGATTTTGGGCGTTTTTATGGCGATTTTTCTTGAAAGAAAAATTGACAGAATATTTGCCTTTCAAAAATTAGTCCAATATTTCACCTCAAATAAAAATACGTAAAAAATATTTTCTAAAGTTTTACAAATGTAATATAAATCATTGTAGCACAGTTTTCTGAAAAATTTAGCTAATTTCGTTAGTTTCTTTTTACCTTTTATAGAGAATATGCCGAATATATAGACCAGCGTCTGAAAAGGTTACATTTAAAAGTTGATTTGTTTTTCCCAAATGAAGAGGTTCCAATTGGGAAAGTTCTCGTAAATATTTCAGTATCGAAGTATCACAGTAGACATATTTTAAGGACAACCAGCGGAACACCGAAATATGTCAGTGGGTGATGCCATTAACTTAATAGCGAATGATTTTTAAAACAAATTGCGCGCAGAGAGGCAGCAATTATTGCCGACAGCTGTGCCAATCATTCCTCCAACTAGCTCACTTGCAAGGCGTGAGTTACAGTTGACGGGCTGAGAGTAAAAGTGACCTATTCATAAGGTTCGGGCAAAAGTGGCTTAGAAAATGTTCCGTGGAAAAACGAATCGTAGAAAATTTCCGGGTAAACACGACTTAACTACTTAACTGCATTAACTTTGCATTACTTTTTGTAGTTAAATCGCTTTTGCCCGGAAATTTTCTACGATTCGTGTTTGTCCGGAATCTCACGAGATTCGGTTTCGCGCGGAATATGTTCTAAGCTACTTTTGCCCGAACCTTATAAATAGGTCACTTTTACTCTCAGTCCGTCAGTTAAAGGCTGAGTTAGGAGACGCAGCTGACATTCCAGCTCCTCAACAGAAAATTGTTGAACCTGATCCAGAGATCGAGTTGCAGAAGAAAATTCTAAGCATCCTCAATAAGTCATCTATAACGGAGTCAAAATCCGATTTATTGTACCCAAACGTATTATACAATCCCTGCAAAACGATTCAAACACAATTGAACTTCTAAAAGATAATAAGGTGCAACGAGCGTTGGATTCACTGATAAAAACAGCGTTAGTATCAACAATTGCAAATCACCTTAACTTTATGTAGACAATGAAATACATTTTGTTGGAAGTCTTTAATAGTTTTGCGTTTTTCCCGAAACTATTTGATATTTGGCCCGAAGATAGGAATTGATGGCATAATAACAGCCGTGTAGTTAAATTTTGATGTTTGAGCCTAATTTTCATTGAGGTGAAATAGGAATCAAATGAAATTGTTTTTAATGTCATCGAGTGGGGTGAAAGATTGTAAAAACGAGTTCAAAAATATAAATGTCCTAGCAAAAGTCATTATTAGCGGCTTAAGCAACTTTCTGGTAACGATTGCTGGACTAAAAACCAACGGAACTTGGGGTATGTAATTAAAGAAATTACTCGTACAGTAACACAGTATATTACATACCCAATAAAAGAACAATTTATTGTAATATTATCGCGATAAGCTAAATGAAATGACTATTTGCACTTACGTGTACTTCCGTGTCTACACGTATTCGCTACCTTGATTTCCACTTTGTTATTTTGGCGATAATCATGGCTACAAAAAAGTAATAGATTGGCGATTTTGGCGACTTTTTAGTGTACATTTGGCGATACTGTCTGTGTTACGTCTGGCGACCCTGCCCGGCAGTACACGTAAGTGCAAATTGTCACTTCCTTTAACTTATCGCGATAATCCTACAATGAAACGTTTTTTTATTCGGTATGCAATATATTGTGTTAAGGTACGAGTAATTTCTTTAATTATACACCTTAAGTTTCGTTGATTCTTAGTAAAGCAATCGTTACCAGCATGTTGCTTAAGCCACTAATAATACATATTTTTGAACTCAGTTTTACAAGCACAATTTCATTTGATTCCCATTTCACCCCAATGAAAATTAGACCAAAACATCAAAATTTAACTATTCTGCCACCAATTCCTATCTTCGTGCCAAATATGAACTCCCTATATGAAAGAGTTTTACAAAAAAAGGCCAACCTATTAAAGACTTCCAATAAAATATATTTCATTATCTACCTATAGTTAAAGTGATTGTCAATTGTAGATACTAACGCTTTGATCAGTGAATCCAACGCTCGTTCCACCTTATTATCTTTTAGAAATTCAATTGTGTTTGAATCGTTTTGCAGTGATTGCACATTTGCATACAATAGATCGGATTTTGACTCCATTTAAGATGACTTATTGAGGATTTTTAATAAAAAAATAGCTGTCTTTGGTGCTGCTGTTGACGAAGAGCCAAATGAATTTAGCTTTTCTTTATTAGAAACGCCGATCGCGTTAAGAAATATTTTAATATTTCTTACTTTGCTCGAGTTGAATGGTTTAGTTCGGAATTTTTATTAAAAATTTTTGAAAAATTTGCTCGGGTCATGTGTTTAGTTGTGCATTGTGTACATGTGATTATTGAGGATGCTTAGAATTTTCTTCTGCAACTCGATCTCTGGATCAGGTTCGACAATTTTCTGTTGAGGAGCTGGAAGGTCCGCTGCGTCGCCTAACTCTGCCTTTTTTGTAACTCACAACTTTCTTGGAAAACCGTTAAGAAACGATTGTCAGCAAGTGCGTTTAATAAAGTTTGAATCGCGTCTGGATGATAGTCTTTTAAAGGAGGAGCAACTGAGCTATTTTGAGGAATGATTGGCAAAGCTGTCGGCAGTAATTTCTGCACCTCTGCGCGTAATTTGATTTGAAAATCATTCGATCATTCGCTATTAGGCCCGAATTAAAATTCCGACTGATCAGTTAACTACAACTGAGTTTTCAGCCGAAGTCAACGCCAAAATAAAATTTGAAAATAAACTGTAGCTTCAGGTTCTGTCATTTTCAGAGATATTTGAGTTCCATCATGGACGCCATACTGGTGGCCCGCTCTGCAGATTGAATAATGTTTAATCTGCTAGAGTGACGTTAGTGCTGAATGTGTGGGGTCTTTGTGGGGTGACATTGGAACTCATTCAGAACAAGTTTAATTCAATATACAAACTCATTAGTTCATTTAAATCGTTCAATAAGTGAAATTTCTAAATAAAAGTGATCCAAATCTACCGTTATCTATAAACACGCGTTCATGAAGCCGCGTTAATATGTAAAATTCTGAAATAATCGCTACTCTCACACGAGTTCTTCCCTGGATTGTCCTGTTGCAGGGGGAACCGCTCTTTAAAGTGGCCGGCACAACAGTTAATTCTAAGGCTGGCCAGGTGTTTTGTCATTACCTGTTATTTGTAGCGGTATCTGCTGTGCGTTTACCGTTTTGGGAGAAGAAGAAGAAGAAGAGATATTATATATTATATAGATATGAAATTAGCCGCAGTCGAGTTTTGTGACTACAGCTTTGCACTTTGAGCAAAGTCTAAGTTCAGTCGGAGTCGATTAAAAAGTCGAAGCTACAATTTAATCATGTCACATGAATTTCCCATTTGAGCAAAGTTGCAGTTGACTGATCCGTTGGAATTGTAATTCGGGCCTCAAGTTAATGGCATTATCCACTGGCATATTTCGGTGCTCCGCTGGTTGTCCATAGAGTATGTTTAATGATACTTCGATGCTCTTCGTTTTGGGCGGTGACAAGTACTGCATATAAAATCCACGTCATGAAATATTTGCGTTAACTTTCCCAATTGGTATCTCTTTATTTGGGAAAAGCAAATCAACTTTTAAATATAACCTTTTTATATTCGGCATATTCTCCTTAAAAGGTAAAAAAAAGTAATGAATCTATACATATTCAAAAGTCCAATTACGTGTGCGCCTGGTTAACGACAATTATCTCATAATCATTGTAATCAGGAGGGACGTGAGCATGATACTGCTGCTGAAGCTGTTGTAAATTAGCTTGAGTTGCCTCTAGAGTTTCTTTCTTTAGTTATGGTTTCTTACCTTTACCTATTCCGGACTGTTATTTTGTACCTTTTAAACAAAGATCCATTGAGGGCTTGAGCTGCCTTATTAGCAATCGCTTATATTTCAAATTGTACAAATCCGATATATTTTTGCTCCAAATAGCCAAGAATTGTTTCGTATCTATTACAGATACTTTCGAGTTCTTCTGTGGTACATGTTTGTAGGTTTCCTAAAAGTATACGACTTTTTTCTTACTTTTAACAAACCGTTTTCCATTATTTCTCCTAACATTTATTAAAAATCACAGAATTAAACTGCGAAAAAGCCGGCAAATAACTCATTAGACGTACCGTAGAATTTTCGGTCACAGTGTCGCAGTTGCGGCAACTTTTACTCAAATTTGCTAAATTTTTCAGAAAATTCTGCTAAATTGATGTATGTTACATTTGTGAAACTTTAGAAATTATTTTTTAAAAGGTAAATAATCTGTCAATTTTTCCTTCAAGAAAAATCGCCATAAAAACGCCCCAAGTCGATGAAAAATCGCCAAAAAAATCGCCATCGCCAATTTCATATTTTTGTCGTCAGGATTGATGAAAACCCTGGGTCCACACGTTACGCAATCAGGCTTCCCCTTCTCTTAGCCACCGCTCTAGGTCGAAAGCTTGTCTCTATGCAACAAAGAAGGATCATCCTCATAAGGTCAACGCATTGCGAACATATGTTTCACCACTCCCCCATCCGAACCACACTCATAACATTTTTGACGTGGTACCAATCGCGGAAGATACTTTATACAGTAAACAGAAGCATTCAAATCAGTTCACGCGTATAATATGCCCAGTCATACATAAAAAAAAGAATATAAAGAATACGCCTTGCACGTACCTAAATGTTTTTATGATTTTTTACGAGATTGCTTAGGAGTTAACTTGAGATCGAAAATTCAAACATATTTATGAATTATATTTCCTACCTTCTCTTTAGACCACAGCAACAAAAGGTTTAGTGAAACAGAATATATTTAAATAAATATGTATCTACATAATTATGTACTTTTTAAGTAAGTTGCTGAATATTCAAAAGTGAAAATTGTACAAAACTTTTGAAACAAAACATTATATTAAATATTTTTCAATGTTTTTTCTATATTTCTGTATGTCCTAGACGGTATTACTTCTAGAAGAAGGCTGTTGTAGTTATGGTGACTTGATAAAAATCGGAACAGTGCTTTAGCATAACTTCTGGTCTCTAGACTTCCTTCAAGTAAAAGATTAGCACCTGTAATTATGAATTTATCTCTGTTTTCGCGATTCATATTAAATATTCGATCGCAACCAATCCGGCTAGCCAAACGATTTAACAGTTTTGCCGTTGTTGTGCGCACCATTGCATTTTGATGGGTAATTCCGCGATTAGTTAATAGGTGAAGTACTTTTTGAGGTGTCAAATTGTCGCACATTGCTTCTAGGGCGCGCGTTGCATCAGCTCTCAGAAAACGATTTGTGTCCGCGGTTCGATGAAGCAAACTTCCGACTAAATCATCGCACTCCTGTTCCAAATGTTTCGTACGAATTGTAAAGAGTTCTGTTGCAGCTTGACATGCTGCTCTTGCCACTTGAGACCGAAGATTCTTCGCAGATCGCGCTAGCTGTATACAAGTCAAGTGCATATTAATGTCTAGAACATCTGGATGATACCGCATTAGTCGAACGAGTGAGCACAAACCCATCATAATAGTTTCCCAGTTAGAAGAATCTAGTTGACTTATCATTTGATTAAATCCTTCTTTGGGTCTATCAAACTTTGTTAAGCTTTGCGGATATAATTCGGCTTTGCTTAGTTTAATGGATTGTTTTACCGGGCAAACTTTTCGATTTCTTCCAAAAAGAGTGGTCTTTGACTTCCGCAATAGTGGAACATGTTGAGGTTTCTTCTGAATAAAATCATTGCCGCCATTAATGGGTAATACGTCATCTAAACTAGCCGCATGGCTAGGTTGATAGTCCGAGCTTGTTTCAGTACTAGTTATACTTTTTGTATCAGTTTCGTGCTTAAGGGATGGTTCAAAGATCGAATCAGAACTTTTAGAAATTGTAGACTCTCTAGTTATTGGCTTCACTTCCATCGTAGGAATTGGTGAAGGATGTACCTGGTTAAGTTGGTAGATACTGTCCAAATTAATTTCGGAAATTAGCTCCTTTTCTTCTTTCTCAACAATTTCAGCAATAATATCAGTATTTTGAGCAATCGAATTAATGTTTAATACTTTTGAAAACTCTACAGAGGTATCGAGTTTAACTGAATCAATTTCATCTTGAACCATAAAAGGTTCTACTAAGTATTCCCTTTCCACTGGCCTTATTTCAGATATTGGTTCAATTTTTGTTAAAAGTTCAGTATTTTGTACTATTTGCTTTTCTATTTTCTCTTCAGTGGTTTCGCTCTCATTATATAATATATCAGGCACTTGAATTTCTTTGGACTTTTCCCCCATAGTGCCTTCAGCATTGATAATAATGTTTTCGACGATTTCAAGTTCTTGATCAATTCGCTCTTTTTCCATCTCAGAACGTGCAAAGTCCTTGCCGTAATTTTTTATAAAATTCGACGAATTCGTGGTTGTGTGTAGCTCTCCTTCAAAGTCCACATTTTCAAGTAATAGTGCTCTGTTAGATGGAGTTGATTTATCTGGAGAGTTTGTGCCCGAGCTACGCTCTGATGACCGAGTTAAATTACTTTGGATTCTACTTGGAGTGACTGTTTCTCCCATTACTCGAGTAGGAGTTGAATGACCCGAACTATATCTGTCTTCTGATGACAATTCACTTGACTCAACAAAACCCTCTCTATTTGAAAGTTCTTGTTTAAACGGGGTTGAAATCTGTAGCTCTGTTTTATTATCACGAGGGGTTGCTTGATGTTGTTCGGATGGCTTTGTATGAATTTCGATTTTTTTAGCCTCTTCCTCTTGCCTAACCCCGTAAGGTTGAGGCTGATGGATAACATTTGACGGCAGGTACAACTGTTGTAACTGTTGATGGTGTGGTTTATTACTGAAATAAAGAAAAAGGTTTTGTTGTTAGTAAGCTACACTACATAAGGGAGTTATTTTTGTTCTTTTTATAAATTATCGTTCGCATGATTTCTTAAAATGGTGTTAGTGTGCTTGCGAAGAGCTTTATTTGAAATTCTAATTTTATTGATTTTTCTTTGTTTGCGCCTAAAAGTCGTGTAAAGGGCGTAATTATGTTCAGATTAACCGGACTTTTCGCGAACTAACATTAATGAAGTTATGTGACTCCAGTCCGGCAAGGCACGGAAAATGAATTTCTATAAAATCAATATGTGAAGAAATAGGTCGTCACATTTACGACAGTTTAGGCGATTGCGAAATAATGAAAAGAAAACTGCAATGAAGGTATAATAATTTAATATGTGAACTATTTTTAAAATAGTAATTATAAAATTATCAGGGTTGAAATGTTGCTCATATATGTATGTGTGTGTATATATATATGGATATGTACAGTACAGCTATATGGATATGTATGTACAGCTTTGATGCTAACATTAAATGCATAGATATTATAAAAATTCATTCTTGACCAAACTAAGTAACGAGCATTATTGGAATTTCCTTTAAAAACTCTCTCCTATCTTTTAAATTAAATTGCACTGTCGACTTTTGAATGTTGTGCAGATTTTACCACTCATCAACTGGTGTTGGTGGTATAATTTAACTGTTTAGGCAAAATTAAATAATAAGTTAATAATTGTAAAATTTACGAATTCAACAGCAGAATGGCGGGAAATAAATTTTGCGATAAGTTTAAAAAAATAAGAATAAAAGATATAGAAGAAATGAACAAAAAGACATTTTCAAAAAGTGTTGAGTCAATAAATTAGTCGTAAGTAGATAAATAAAACAAGACAAAATAATAGCTTACGTCCCTTCAAATTTTCAAGAGAATATATTGATTGGTCTAGATTCACATTTTCTGGAACGAGTCAACAAATTTACAAGTATTTCATAGAAGTACGACTCAGGCAGTTTTCCCCAAACAAATTAGATAACCTCGCAATATTTTAAAGCAAAAAACACTTCTTGTGTGCGTGGATTCCCTAAGAGGAAAAAAGTAACAGAATAGATAATTTTTCCTTTTTATAAAAATATGATAGCAATATTCACGACATACCTAAGTAAAAATGAGACATGAAATACCAGAGCTGAATTTACATACATTCATTTCACTCAGCCTCGGTAGCGCTTATATGATGCAAAACGAGGGCAGAAAATATAAATATATATATATATATATATATATATATATATATATATATATATATTTCTTCCATTTCGACTGACAAGAAGGGAAAAAGTTTTGGTTCTATTTTGGACACGTTATGATGCCGAGGCATGTTGGAACAAAAATTTTGTTCATCGGTAATTTTACTTTCTGAAAAAAAGTGTTAGGAATTACTTCATAGAAGTAATAAAGTAAATTATTTAGATTTCGCATATTTTCCTATGTTGAATTTTTAATTTCGGAAAATATGCTTTAATCAACCAGGCCAGCTTGATTAGAGTAGAGATACTTTGGGCATACAAAACTTATTACAGCTGGCAGAATGATAAGTAAATTTTACTTAGAGTGACCGCATTTTGTAGTCTTAAGTCTATTAAGGGGGGAAGTACATGAAGACGTTTTAAAAAATCGACTTTTTTTTATTGTCTTAATCGATAAGTATATGCTCTAAGAATATAATTCCAAAATTCCAAAAGCCTATCTCGAAAATTGTGAAAGATATGCCACTTGAAAGTGGTCGGCGCCGATCCGGCCCAGCGCGCCTGGGATCGAGGATCTCTGCTGCGCGCGTGATTCCGCTTACCGGATTTTTTTTCTGTTCTGGAATTTAGAGTGATGAATGCGACTTTGTTAAAGAGCGTTCTCGACGTTTTCAGTTCAAATACCGATTTTTCTGAGAATATCCGTCCCCTCTTACCTTTTCCTTATCTGCATCTTTTTCGTCAGTTTTTCGGGACAAACTTTAAACGGCGTTTTCTCAAAACCATGTTTTTCAAATTGGCGTAAAAGATTACAAAAAAACCAGTGAACCGATTTCCTTCATCCAGCACTCATTTTAAAGGGCATAGCAAAAAAATCATTTTAAGACCATTTTTGACGCGAAAATAATTAAAATTTTTGCAAAAAAAGCCAACTTTTTTTTCATGCCCGATTTTTATAGTTAATGTTCGAATTTCGAAAAGATCGTAGTCTATCTAGAATAAACAACCCCCTCGAGTATAAAAATGTTTGGTTTTTTGATTTCAGATGAAAATTGCGGCCAGGAGAATTTACGCCGATTTCGATGTCAGCCGCGACACGAGTTACGAAACCCACCAAAAGTTGATTAATTTTTTATTTTTCAAAATGTAAAAAATGTTTTTTCTCTTCTTAAGACATTGCCCTAAATACATATAATATCGATTTCATGTGGACCTTTTTCATTTTCCCAAAAATAAATCCCAAAAAAGTCCTCTTTTTTCGGCCTCTTCATGTACTTCCCCCCTTAAGTATGTTAAAGAAATATTTTGTTATTTTTAATTCATCTTTTGTTAAAAAGAACAATATTTTTATAAGAGCTATTGCCATCAACAATGCCATATGATCACCAACACCAAAGCAGCACGCCGCGGCAACTTAAGCCAATGTAAATTTGTTTGCTGCTCTTTATATGGATTATAAAAAACTAACACATTTGCATCAAGCCGCGGAACAACACTTGCTTGCTAATTAAGCATGCCAAACATTTCCCCTTTTCGTTAAAAGTGTATTTAACTCTCTCTCTTTCTTACATGCGTATTGTTTCCATATAAGATATATTTTTATTTTATGTTTCATTTGTTTGCTTTTTTTGCTTAATTTTGTTTATATAGTGTACTCATTTCGTAGTGGTAATCCTTTTCTGATTATGAATTTGACTGAGTCTTGCTTCTATGTAATTCTGTATGTTGTTGCATTCCGCACAGAAATTTTGAAGGAGGTTCCGTAATGATATTGGGAACTTTTTGCGTAGATGTTGGAAACACAATTTGTTTCATCAAAACTGAAAAGCTGCGACTAAATAAACGTGCTACAATGCAGTATTTTACCATTTTTTCGAAGAAATTCAGGAAAAGAGTTTAGTTTCCAGCAGGACAACGCAAGTATACATGTAAGCCACCAAACAAAAGACTGGTCAAGGGAAAATAACATCAGGGTGTTGGACTGGCCGGCCTGCTCGCCGGACATTAACCCAATAGAAAAAATTTGGGGCATTTCGTAAGAGTCGTTTATGCCAATAAAATTGGCACTATGATTCAATATCTGAGCTTAAAACTGCAATTTCGAAGGAGTGGAACGCGTTGTATCAAAATTTGTTCAAATTGATGGCTGAGTCAATGAAAAAAAGAATTTTTGAATGCATAAAAGCTCAGGGCATTGTGACTAGATATTAAATATTGTTTTGTATCGCAATTGCAAAAATAATGTTGAATTTTGTTTCGTTTTTTTAAATGTGCTATAATTATGAAACGTGAAAAGAAGAGCTAAAATTGCAGTGTCTCACTTTTTATAACAGTACTATGGAATGATCGAAACAATCCAACAAAAAAATTATTTTTTCTCAGAGCGGAAGAGAGAGAATTTTTTCTAGCACAAGCTGTTTTGTGCAAATGTGCAAAACCAAAAACTTATCGCTTAAATTGCATGAAGTTGGTAGGTGTGCTATAATTATGAAACGCACTGTATATTATTTCATTTTACTTTTAAACTCTTTTAAAGCTCATGCTTGAGAATTGAATATCCCGATGCCATGTCACATTTAACATTTTTAAATTGTAATTTTATGCTTACAATTTATGAATAATTATTAATGAATTTTAAATAATAATAAATAGCACCCAGAAAACGTCTTAACCCATTTATATTGACTAAAATGTCCATTATTGTTCACATATCCTAGAAATTCCACGTGGTCTTTAAATAATTCGAAATTTTGTATTCTTTGCATTGAAGCGTTTATCGCTCTCATCTCTATCTTTACCCAATATTAATATGTCATCATATGTCATATCTCCTAATATTGCTTAAATTTAACCTTGCCAAATAGCAGGGGCTAGCAGAAGAGCAAAAATAGTCCTTTATAAGCATACAACCTTTTAAGAGTTATAAAATCCACAAGTTCAAATGTATTCTAGAAAACACTGAACTGGTTTTATATTGGGTGATCGATCCTGAATTTTAGATATTGAATGATTGTTTTTAACCATGTGGGGGTTCAAAGTTATCTTGTAATTGACATCAGGCCCGTGCGTAGGATTTGTTCGTGGTGGTTGGCGGGGGGGGGGGGTGTATCTCATTTCACTAAAAGAAATAAAGGAGCTATACCAAGAAAACTATCAACAAATGGATGTACATAAAATATGATATATTATGCAATTAACAAGTATGTTCATATACATTTTAGGTAATTTTTTTAGTATTGCAGTAAAATTTTTCCTAATCAAGGAGTTCAGAAAATTTTAATTTTTTCTAAATTAACTTTATTTTCAATTCTTTAATCTCGAAATAAAATAACTCATTAAACCAATACTAAAGTAGTTAACAGTCATATGAATTTACTTGTTCTTTAACTTTATTATTATCATTTTTTGTTTGTTTATTATTTTATAAGTATTATCGTTAAAATTACATTTGTCTTTATAATTTGTACCATTGCCACCGTTTATAGAATTTAATCTGCACATGTTAGGAAAGTGAACACGTTTTAACAGATAATATAAATAGATAGTTTATACCCTCAAGTTTGGTGGCATGTAATTT
Organism: Leptarthrus brevirostris; assembly: GCA_964036015.1. Taxonomy (NCBI): domain Eukaryota; kingdom Metazoa; phylum Arthropoda; class Insecta; order Diptera; family Asilidae; genus Leptarthrus; species Leptarthrus brevirostris. Next base: position 54,953,819 of record OZ038375.1, read on the forward strand.
TGTTTGCCACAGCACAAACATCTAACTGAAAACTGACCCACAAGTTTTTCTATGACTATTGATATTGGTGTGATCCATTACGTTGAATGCCTCCGATTATCGAAAGAATTTTTCAGTAGAAAAGGCTATCCGATCTCCTCAATCAAGATCGTTTTGTATCAATAAAATTTTTAAACTAAAGTGATAAAATATATACAATGCTCATTACGAGATATTGACAGAAAAAGGCAAAACAACCAACATTCTTAGCAGCCACCGGTTAAAATTTTCTAAAATTACGATGTCAACTTTCGAAGACATGATACATGGACCATTAATCTACAATTTAAAGTTGATCCCGAACCACTGACATTTTCTCTGCAACCCCCATGCCCTTTTTGTCGTATCTGTTGTTAGCAGAAAACAACCAAGTGTCGCCGCCGCGCTGGTGGGATTGAACCTGGGGCCTCCGGATTGGAGGACCGGCACGTTATAATTTACTCCACCGATGCCTTGTCTATTTTTATTAGTTTATAAAAAATGTAGTAAATAAAATGTAAAAATAATGGCTTGATAGACTATATAAAATGTAATTCAGAAGATTTAAAAAGAAGCTTTTCTGTTATCTTGCAAACCTCATTTCTTCAGTGGTCGCCTATAACACCTCAATAAACAAATATAATTTATTATAAATTTTTTTCTTATACTTTAGGGATGTGTAATGGATATTTTCACTTTGTTCTATTTTTAAAGATATACTCCCTAAAACAATTCAATTTTCACTCAGACTGGAGTTACGTACCCCCTTATATGAACTGCAGAAACTTCTACAAAGTACAAAACAGGTTTGATCAGACGAAGAACTTTTGCAGGCGTTTTACAAGATTTTGATTCATTCAACTTTTGCTTCGGTTAGCTTCCAACAACTATACTCAGAACGGATAGATATTGCCACCGATGGCCACAATGAGAAAATAACTGAGCTATTAGGAACTTTTCGTTATATAATATGATCATTAAAAAAAAATCCTATCCACTTTAAATATACTGGGTAGTTCAGGCCACGCAGCCCTCTTAATTGGGCCGCACACTTGTGAGACATTTGTTACATTAAGATTATTACCTTAATGCGGTATTTATCGCAATGCATTACATACCCCTTACCCCTTATGAAAAACATATAAAGTCAAATAGTTGCCGCACACGAATGCGACTGATTGAAATATTGCATTGTAATTTGGAAGAGATATCGCAATCAGACTTACGCATCTGGTTTCAATGCAATATTTGTCGCATGGCCTCTGTGTTCTGATAAATTGTGATCCCACCAAAAACATTTAATGTAAAGAAGGTTGCCAAGACTCACAAGCTCATACCGCTTTCACTGTTGAAAAGTTATCAAATCTCATGTGGAGCCAAGCCCCTAACTCTACAAGACCTAACTCTACAAACATAACTCTAGAAACCCTAACATCTTGGTCAAAAAGTATGGCTTGGCAGTTTTGCGGCCATCGCACAGTCGCTCTTATGGACTTATGGTAAGAAATTAAGTCACTTTAATGTTGTGTCATGCATTAGATCCATGAAACGGCCAAGCCATACTTGTTGACCAAAAAGTTGGTTTTGTAGAGTTGGGGGTTGTAGAGTTAGGTCTTGTAGAGTTTGGGGCTTGGCTCCCCATGAGATTTGATAACTTTTTAACAGTGAATGCGGTATGTGAGTCTTGGCAACCTTCTTTACATTAAATGTTTTTGGTGGGATTTAATTTCTTTTTGTAAGATGCTCAAGTTCTTTTTATTTTTTCGGGCTGTATTTCTTGTGCGTCAGCTATTCTTTTTTCTAGCCCACTCTCTATCGTTGCATCATTTCTTTGTTGGCTTATTATTTGCAATAAGCGATAAGTCAGGGTGGTACTTAGCTGTTAACCGATTATATTCAACTATAGCTGACTGTTGTGCTTTATTTATATTAACTTAAAGCAGACTAAATTATCTTTCCAACAAAGTAAAAACATGTACACTTTATTAACCAAAATAACAAGACATCTCTGATTAAATCTGAAATTTTAGTCGCAAACCAAATTTTCATCCAAAACGCAAGCAGCAAATCATGGTCCTAACATGGTCTGGTGCTTGTATTTTTTTAAATGTCTCCTTCTGTACAATTCTACCCTTTAAGGCTTAAAAATGCTTGTTAGTTTCTTAAATACGATATGAATATTTTCACTTCATTCGAAAGATTGTTTTGTTAACTTGAAGGAGAAAACAACATCTTTTTTATAGAAGCTATAGATTAGGCTCTAGGACAAGTTTAAAGAAAAATCACCCCCGGCGGCGCTGCGTTCTGGCGTAGTCAAGTGAAGAAGGTATTTCTTGAAACGGCAGCAGTTCCTTTCTTCATAGCATACTCACTTTTTAATTGTTTATGTACTAATAACATCTAGCTTTGATATCAAATTTCAGCTTTCTAGAACTATTGGATCCTACAACCTACCTTCCTAGAAGAAATTTTATGTACAGACCTGCACCACCTTTATGGGGGGTTGGAGGGTGAAAGGGCTGGAGCATTCTGGGCTTTTGGAAGTTTGGAAATTATCTTATGAGAAATTTTTATATAATACAGAACCAGCCCCCCTTTCGAAGGGTTGGAGGATGAAAGTTACAATTTCTTAATTTTATCGCTGTTTGTGTGCTAATCCTACTGTGCATATTAAATTTCAGCTTTTTAAAACTTTTTGAAGTACCTACCAATAAGAAATTTTATATACATACCTAAACCTCCCTTTATGGGGGGTGGAGGGTAAAAGTTACAGATTTCTTAGTATTATCGTTGTTTGTGTGCTAATCCTAGTTGGCATACCAAATTTCAGCTTTCTGAGACTTTAGGAATTACACTAGAAGATTTGATGACGGAGGTTTTGATGATCATGTGTAGCGAAATCGACGTATTTCAGGTATTAATAAAATCTAAAGTATACAAGCTGGACTAATGAAACTTAGTGTGTTTCATTAGACTGGTAAATACATCTTCTTATAAGAATTTTTGTTCTCTGGTATTATCCAGACCGAAGCTTTGAGGGTTCGAAAATACGACGAAACGCTTCGAGAAAAGGTAGGTAATGCCCCAGATAGAAACCTACATGAGTTTTTATTAAAATAATGAGCAATAAAAAAGTCAAAAGAAAGAACCCAATTTTCAACATTTGATTTAGGCCTTATTAGATTCATAAGTTCACTAACAGTTTCCTTTCCTATGCTGTAGTAACTTTTAAATTTGTCTTCATGCTTGGAGAGTTCTTTTGCTACAACTGGAGGGTTATGCGAAATAAGGTTATATAAGGTTTGCACCTCATATTTTTCTTCATTTTGCCCCTCGTTTGTGAAGGTAGTACACCAAATCACGGGCATTTCAACTTCACTGGAGCTGATTTTAAATTTTGATAACCCACAAATCCGCATTACAATGATGTACCTTGCGTTAAATGTTTCATAAATATAGTGCAACAAATGTTGCACAAGTCAGCTTACACTTCATAACTCAATGGCAGTTCAAACACGACTCACCACTATACTTTTAGTAAGTAAGTAATTTTTTTCAAATATTTAAGCTATTGCCAATTCCAGTTAGTAGTTGCAGTGAGCATACACATTCTCAGACCATTACTACATTATGACCGAAGATCAAATTTTGCGGTACATAAAAAATTTACAAGATCAATATATGTGCAACAATTAATCGCGATAGCAACTACCTAAACTTTTCAGCTTGCAAGATCATAAGAAAGGAGAACTAATATATTGCAACGTGCACGAGGTTGGTTATGAAAGCGGAAGTAGTGAGCTAAGTAATGTGTATGTCCAGGTGGCCAGATATCAAGAAATCTCGATTCTATGTTGAATAAGTCAGGTGAATATGCAACGGTAATATCTAGAACTAAGTGGCTGAAGTTTCTAGAATTTAGCTTAGTAGTATAAATAGGGCTGAGTAACAGCCTGAAGTTTTAGTAGCGCTTGAGATCGCAAATAGTTTGCATGCGATTGATACTGTGTAGAGTTAGTTAGTTTTGATTTAACCAGTGAAGTGATAAGACTATATACGTTGTATTCTGAAGAGAAACTTATTTAAACGAACTAATCAGTGAAGTGAATAAAAACTGTAAACATTTGTGATTGAAAATAAGTGTCTTAATTAGTCTGAAGAGCTCCATTACATTACAATATGTTTGTATAGATTAAATATTGCTCATTGTATGTATTTGTTTGTTTAATTTGCACCGACTTCAAAATGTCGTAATAGACCTAAAATTAATTATTACTTTTTGATTTGTAGCTTTTTTTGTGAAGTCAAGTGTGATTTTTAAAGCTATTTTATTGTCGACGGAGCGAATACACTCAATTCGCCCCCTTGGGTATTAAAATATTCAGCAATTTCAGCTGAACCGAAAACATGGAATGTTCAGGCTTTCGACCAATTCGCATAACAGGCCTAGCTTGAATATAATGCCCATATTTTAGAAGGTGTTAGGCGTACGTCTGTGTAAGATAAAGTTAAAAAAAATTGCAGAGCTTATTCGCGTCTCCAGAATCTCTTTTTGGAGCATCAATGGAATATGTGTTGGCTTTCACTTTTTTATCGCAATTTCCAAGGCTATTATTGTAAAGAAATTACTTGCCTGATTTCTTTTCATCAAATCACCAAATTTCTGGAATTCTTCTTAGGTTGGGCCACAGAAATGTGGAACAGGAATGATAAACATCTATTTTCCCCCGGCGTTAACTCATTCCCCTGACTTGTAATTCCCTTCCTGTTGAGGTTGCCCTATATCCATACTCCTGTTGCTCTCCTTAAGAAGAATTCCTAAAATTTGATGATTTGGCGATATATCCGTAAGGAATTGCATTATAGAGCATCCCCTTGACATTATCGTAAAAAATCCAAATAATTACTTTGTATATATAATTATGGTTTAAATGAAGTAATTAAAGTTGAAACAAGCGTTTTATCAGGTAGTTGCATTTGTAATTTTATTATAGAGTTATTTAATTTGGAGAATCTTTAAAAGTTGTAGTTTAGGTCACTTCTCGCAAAACTTGGGCAGATTTAGCATATCACTTCAGTGTTCATCATCCTGCACAATAAGTCGCCCCCTTGCTTGCATAAATAAGTTAAGAAAGCTGGGTAAGGCGGTTTTACATCAGCTTACTAATCATAAATTCAAAATTCGGCAGCTGACGTCTTAATAAAAGCTTATGTTTCATGCTAAGAATTACAAATAACAGCACTATGCCAAAACCGGAAGAATCAAATTAGGCATTATCAATTTGCACATCTTTTAAACAAAGATGTTGTTAAGCAAATTTTTATAACAACTAAAGTACAAGGCGGATTATTAGGAATTGTAATATGCGTCTGTTCTGAGAGTGTACTAGTTTACAAGAAGATTTTAGACTTTTGGGATTGTATTTTTAAGACAGTACGAGTCTCTGACAAGAGAAAAGGCTGTGATACAATTCCGAAACTTGGACAATATATTTGTACTTAAAAGTATTTAAATAATTTAAAATGCATATTTTTTTAATTTACTCTAATTTAATTATTATTATTAAACAGTAATAATATACACAAAATTAATTTTATGAAAGTCCCCATTTGCATATTCAAAATCAAAATGCTTTTTAATGGTAAATTAAATTAAATGGAAAGCAAAAGCTTATTAAATTGACACTAAAGGGCTCTTTCCTTAGCACGTTAGGTAAAGAAAACAGGTATATAAGTGTACTTACACTTCGGGTGCAATCGTTATTGGAATTACTGGAGTTCCCTTACTATCGCAGTTATTCTCTTGTACTACTCCGATCGATTTACGTTTTCGGTAGCTGTAAAAACAGCAACACCACTGAAGATATTGTCGGAATTTTTCAACTGTAAGCACTGTTTGGTCACTAATATAATTCCGAGCTCTTTTTAAATGCAAAGTGGACTCGCTAAAGGACTGTTTAAATTCACTAAAAGTTTTCATTTTATTAATTATTTCCATTCAATTAATAATAAATAAAATTATCTTAAAACATCACCTTCTCCTAAGCGCACTTAGAAACTATTTAATAGAGAAGCGCTTAGAGTGCTTTTTTAGGGCTACCTAACAATACTGACTGGACACGCGCTTCAAAGTCCTCAAAGTGTTGACCAGAAAGTCCCTTCGTCTGGTCATCGAGTTTCTACGAACTACGATGAAAAAGCTTTCCCATCATAAAAAATGGAATTCGTTGTTAACTGGACATCACTATTTGTAATATGTTGTGTCTAACTACGCACTTCATAGAGTAGAAGTTAAGGTTTTCACCTGTGACCTGAAGGGGCATTTAAGGTTGAACATAGTTTGCACTTGGGGAATTTTCGTTTAAGATGGAATTACCGAAATAAAAAAATCACGTTAGACATAAGAACATAAAGAAATAGTTTGATTTGAGATAATTGTGATTTATATACTTTTTGCATATTAGAGACAGCGTTTCGGACACACGTTTTTAGATTATTTACAGGAGTCTTAATGATATTTCAGCATGAAAAGCAAAAGTGTGACACAGAAAACAAGGACCATGTAAAGTTATAGATTATTTGATAGGTCCTAGACTTGACCTATTTACACCACCTTAAAGAAAACTTAAAGACTTTTTAATGTAAGAGGCTTTTGCATCTTACTTTTTAACAATAAAAGAAACTAATTTCAACGTTTGTATTTCTTATAAATATCAACATAAAACCTAAAAAATTTTTTCAATACTTTACGACGTGGTGTAGTAGCTGGATACTGTGGTTTATCTTATTCAACCTTATTTTAACCGACTTCCCAAAAACAAAGATGTTATAAGTTCGACGCGTATGTTTTTGTTGTTTTGTTTTTTTTTATGTCTGACCGGGCATAACTTTGTAACGCGTCGACCGATTTTGATGATTCTTTTTTTGTTGAGTAGAGTATGTTCACCGATTGGTACCATGTCAAAAAAATTTTTGGTAGGGTGGGGGTGAAACCTAACTTTGTAACGCGTGGTCCGATTTGGATGGTTCTTTCTTTGTTGTACATAGTATGATCCCCCATTGCTAAAAGAAGAAAAAAATTTGGCCTTGGGTGGGGGTAGGGGGGTAGGGGTAGTCTAACTTTGTAACGCGTGGACCGATTTGGATAATTCTTTTTCTGTTGGGTAGAGTATGTTCCGTGGTTGATATCAGAAGAAACAAATTTTGGGGGGATGGGGGTGGGGGGTGGGGGTGGAACCTAAGTTTGTAACGCGTGGTCCGATTTCGATAGTTCTTTTTCTGTTGTATAGAGTGTAATCCCCCATTGCTAATAGGAGAATAATTTGGTCCTATGGTGAAAGGTGTGGGTGGGGGGAGGGGTAGTCTAACTTCTTAACGCGTGGACAGATTTGGATAATTCTTTTTCCATTGGGTAGAATATGATTCTTGGTTGATACTACGAGAAAACAAATGTTGCTGGGGTGGGGGGAAGGGGGGGGGGTGGAACCTAACCTTGTAACACGTAAACCGATTTGGATGGTTCTTTTGCTGTTGTATAGAGTGTGATGACCCATTGCTAATAGAAGAATAATTTGGTCCATGGTGGAGGGTTGGGCGAGGGGAGGAGTAGTCTAACTTCGTAACGCGTGGACCGATTTGGATATTTCTTTTTCTTTTGGGTAGAGTATGCTCCCTGGTTGATACCACGAGAAAAAAAATTGTTGGTGTGGTTGGGGTGGGAGAAGGCGGGTGGAACCTAACTTTGTAACGCGTGGACCGATTTGGATGGTTCTTTTGCTGTTGTATAGAGTGTGATCCCCCATTGCTAATAGGAGAATAATTTGCTCCTATGGTGGTGGTTGGGGAGGGGGAGGGGTAGTAACTACGTAACCCGTGGACCGATTTCGATGATTCCATTTCTGTTCGGTAGAGTATGTTCCTTGATTGATACCATGAGAAAAAAAGTTTAGTGGAATGGGGGTGGGGTAGGGGGTTAAAACTAACTTTTAACGCGTGGACAGATTTGGATGGTTCTTTCTTCGTTGTGTAGAGTCGGAGACACTAAAAAGTGAAAAATAAAACAGTTTTTAAAAGAAAGTTGTACCGACTTCACAAAAGGCGCTAAAAAGCATAAAATAATTTTTAATTTTATATCTATTACGACATTTTGAAGTCGGTGCAAATTAAACAAATTAAACAACTACAGAACCAAAATTGAAAATAATACATGATATCACCTGGACGTTTCAGCTTACGGGATCATAAGAAATAACGATTAAATATTTTTGTTGTAGTTGTTTGGTTTGTTTGATTTGGACCGACTTCAAAATGTCGTAATAGATATAAAATAAAAAATTATTTTATGCTTTTTAGCGCCTTTTGTGAAGTCGGTTCAACTTTTTTTTTAAAAACTATTTTATTTTGTACAAACTCTCTAAGAGATTCTTTAGCTTTTGAGTAAATGACTGTTTAGGTGTTTTAAAAGTCTCATTATGTGATTTAAGAGCATTGAGGGGTGCAGATTTAAGTTTTTTGGATATAATCAATACTTCAGAAAAGTCTGTACGCCGTTGTTTATATCTCCCTCGCAGTGTCGCAGATAAGGCCTATCTGGTGGATGTATTTTCTATGTCCACATTTTCAAGCATGAACTTGAACAATCTTTCAAGTGCTCACAGTGTGGCATCTGTTCCGAAGATAGCTTCAAGACCCATTTTCACGCGTTTCAAGTAATTATTCAGACTACTTATTCCAACCCATTCGCCGGTCGTCTCTAAAGTGGATTCCCGAACCACTCAGTGCTTTACTTATGCGATAGGGCCCGAAAAAGACACCTTTTTTCAACAAAACAAGTAATCAGATACAAAAGAGTACATTCTTTTCAAGATTGCTTCCAATATAATATTAAAAGAGTTTATATAATAAATATGTAAATAATACTGCTCAATAAAATCACACGCGTATTCACCTTTAATTGGTTACTTATTGGTCAAATTAACTAGACTTTCATTTGATCCATGTACTTAAGCGTCGTTTAACTCTTTCTTTTCAATTTGTTATAGGAAAGGGATAAGAAACAGAGAACTATTATAAGGTGATAAGATTTTTTGGGTATCGTAAGCGACAAAAAATGAGTATTGTTAATAGTTTTAGATTACTTTCTCTTTAGTCCGCTAAGCTGTAGTTCTAAACTGACACGATATATTGAGAACCGTAAACTGCTTACACAATAACAAAACTACTCAATAAAAATAAATAAAATACTGCAAAGTTGTGTTACACATGCGTCTAACTTTGCAACAAAAGTTCTAAATGGGCCCGTTTGAAAATGATGATTGATTTCACAGCAAATATGTGACAAAATAGTCAAACACTGCGAGTAATACCGAATATTTACGTTAAAACTTTGAAATTTTTTTGCAGTTAATTCACTCGGATCATGTGAATATTTCCTGCGCATTTTGTGCATTTTTGAAAATAAGAGTTATTTGTCCGAATATAGATGCGCCATCGTCCAAGATGGCAAGATGGCTGGTCGATGAGTTTAATGGATTAGAGCAGCCAGAAGGTTTATATGTATGTCAGAATTGACACCTACATTCAAGCTCTTAATTTATGTATGGAACAGAACATATTTCAATTCAAACTAAAGTGTTTTAAGCAATCTGAAGGAATAAGTATTCATTTAGCCGCACGACCACCATGCCATGGGTCCCGGGTTCGAGAACAGGTCTCTTCGTGAACTTTTATTAAGAAATTAAAATAATCCAATCCATCTCTGGGCATTTGTCTAGCTCGCAGCAATGCAAAAACAAGACTTAAGTTTCCCTTACCCTAATTCCCTTCCTGATAAAAAAAAAGAGCGAACATGACGACACTTACATCTTCAAGATCCCAAAATAATATCGTTACTTTTAAATTTCAAGGACATCTAACTGACAAAATAAAAAAAGATCTTAAGAAAAGAAAATCTTCAAATAGTATACGAGAATAAAAATGAATTACAAACTATTTTAAAAAGCAGTAAAGACAGAGTGGATAATAATAAAAAATCGGGTATCTATAGTATAACTTGTGAAAAATGTAATAAAAATACATTGGGCAAACAAAACGTTCAATTAAGATTCGACACAGAGAACATCTAAACCACGCAAAGAATTCCCAACCTGACAAATCTGCAGTAGTGCAGCACATAATTGTGGAAAATCATAACGACATGGGAATAAATAATCTGAAATCAGAAAAAATTAATGAATTGGACGCATGGGAAAGTATCTTATTACATCCAAACAGAGATAATATTTTAAATAATGACAACGGTCCAATTGAGTCACCTCTCTTTTTCTTAACGACTCAACAACGGTGATAAAAGATCATTGAACTCAGCTTATCGGTCATCTGTAGCTAAGAGATTACTTTAGTCTGCGTTGCTCTGCTGACGATGGCATGGATGCATGTCGAAATGCATCCGGATTCGGGTGTATAAACGGTAGGTGAAGAAGGTGTTTTTTAAAAATCAATTTATAGTATGGAGACGATGATTCCAACGGCGTCAGAGCAGTTAGTAAGTCTCCGATTAAGTGGCCAGTGAGGAATCCGTATTGGCAAACATTGATAAGATGGTTACTTTAAAGATATTTTATCAACTGATAGTTGATGAGTGGTTCAAAAACCTTAGATAAAACCGAAGTAAGTGCTATTGGTCTGTAGTTGGAGGGGTCACTTGCGTATCTTTTTTAAGGTATTGGCTGAATATGAACAAGTTTTCACGCGACAGAAACACTCCTTAAGAATATAACAGATGAAAGAGTTTACGTAGTGGTGTATCCAAAGCAGTGTTTTCAAATCAGGTTCGAGGAACAGATTCAATAGCTTTGGATACGCTGAATTGAGAGAGTACCTTAAAAACGTTCCGAATGCGAAAGTATAGCGTCTTTTGCCTACTAGTGCACTACGATGTAGATGAAATGAATATAATGAATGATATGAATGGTGGTATTGAAGCACAGGTAAAATTGTTCTTTACAGTTTTAACTAGACACCAGAAATCCTTATTACCATTTTGAGTAGCAAATACCTTCCGTCTGACATTCTGGTCGAAATTAAACTTTGTCCGATTAATGACTGATTTGCAACTATTTCGCATATTTCTGCAGATACGTCTCAATTCCTCTGAATTTCTATGCCTGGAAGGCTGCTTCCTTGTTTTAAATGGTTGACATTATTAAATCAATTGCGAAGTGAAGCGATGTAACCGAAATTAAAGGATGTTCAAAATATATTCGATGTTATGTTTAAAGTCCCTCATGAAAAAGCAATCAAACCAGTCTAACTCTCTGAAATATTTATTAAGTCCAGTCCAATCAGATTAGTGGTTATCAGAGAGAAGGTGGAAAATTGGGCGGATATTATATAATAGCCTGAATTGCCCAGTAGGCCAGTAGAGTCGTATATAGTACATAGTATTTGTCTAGAAGCGATGTCAGAAAAAGAGATACAAAAGTTGGGTGTTGTGAGTCGGACACTCAATCAGTTGCTGCTAATTAAAGGACTCTCTAAATAACTCGGCATGTCTTCCAAATGCGCTTATGGTGGAGGAATGTTTGAGCCACTGTGTGTTGTGGACGTTAAAGTCGCCAGCAAGAACGATTTCGGTAATGGGCGCTATTCCTGGACTCTTATCAATATTTGAAGACAGTTTAACAAGGGAACATATAGTATCACCGTCAGATATATTTGTGCTGCGGGATAAAAAGCAGATATGAATGTGTCGACTGAGTTTAAATTTAATCCGGACAATTAAATTCTGGATTAGTAGATGTGAATTGAAAGAGATAGGAAAAAGACACATTACTCATAATGTAATGCAATCCCCCACTGGGGATCTAAGTGGTAACCAGGAATGCGATGCTGATTAATATCAGAATCAAAAACAACCTTGGTTTTAGTTAGTGCAAAAATAGCTGGCTTATCTTGATAACGTTATGGTTTTTGTTCATGGTAACGTAATTTTATTAGAGTGCGCGCCACAGACAACGCGGACTTTTCGAAGTGCCCTGCGGTTGCCACGATAGGGCCCTCCCAATCGATCTAAAAAAAATCAATTTAAAGTGTAAGTCTGAGAGCAGTCTTCTTAGTAAGAAAACCAGAAATAACCAAGTATTCAAAAAAAAAAAAAAATTTGCTCTTTCCAACATATTTGGGTAAAAAATTTTGAAATTTTTTTTAAGAATATTGTTAGTAAGAGTACTATAGAAAATATTTTTGAATAATATACAGAAAACGTGATTGAGGCTACAGTTTTAAAAAACATCGTTTTGAGAAAAACGCGTTCAGAGTGTGAAAATCTACTTTTAATGCAATAGCTGCAGAATGTTTGACATTGTAACTCGACACTAGCTACAGTTTAGCTGTAAAATGTCCTTGATCGTTCTTTAAGTGATCTGATGAACCATTTTATGAATATAATACGGACAATTTTGGATATTGCGTGTCTATATTTTATAAATGACTATAGCTTTTCCTTGGAGTTGAATTTCGTCATGATAAGAATACTAAAAAAGCACAAAAAAGTAGCTGTAACAGACTGTCTGACAGATAGACAGACGAAGTCGCACCATAAGGATTAATTTTTTTACGGAACCCTAATAGAGCTAAATACAAAAATATAGTATGTAGATATTGCGTTGAACAATGGTTACAATAAAATAGTTTTTAAAAAAAAAGTTGAACCGACTTCACAAAAAGCGCTAAAAAGCATAAAATAATTTTTAATTTTATATCTATTACGACATTTTGAAGTCGGTGCAAATTTAACAAACCAAACAACTACAAAAAAAGTATTTAATCGTCCTTCCTTTTGATCCTGTGAGCTAAAACGTTCAGGTAGAATTACGTAAATTTTCAATTGTGGTTCTGTAGTTGTTTTATTTGTTAAATTTGCACCGACTTCAAAATGTCGTAATAGATATAAAATTAAAAATTATTTTATGCTTTTTAGCGCTTTTTGTGAAGTCGGTTCAACTTTTTTTTTAAAAACTATTTTATTTTTCACTTTTTAGTGTCTTCGACTCTATACAATGAAAAGAACCACCCAAATCGGTTCACGCGTTAAAAGTTAGTTATAACTCCCTACCCCACCCCCATTCCACTAAACTTTTTTTCTCATGGTATCAATCAAGGAACATACTCTACTGAACAGAAAAGGAATCATCGAAATTGGTCCACGCATTACGAAGTTACTACCCCTCCCCCTCCCCCACCACCCCATAGGACCAAATTATTCTCCGATTAGCAATGGGAGATCACACTATACAACAGCAAAAGAACCATCCAAACCGGTCCACGCGTTACAAAGTTAGGTTCCACCCCCCTTCTCCCACCCCACAAATTTTTTTCCTCGTGGTATCAACCAGCGAGCATACTCTACCCAAAAGAAAAAGAAATATCCAAATCGGTCCGCGCGTTACGAAGTTAGACTACTCCTCCCCTCGCCAAACCCCCCACCATGGGCCAAATTATTCTTCTATTAGCAATGGGTGATCACACTATATACAACAGCAAAAGAACCATAGAAATCGGTCCACGTGTTAAAAAGTTAGGTTCCACCCCCCCCCCCCCTCCCCCCCACCCTAGCAACATTTGTTTTCTCGTAGTATCAACCAAGCATCATATTCTACCCAATAAAAAAAGAATTATCCAAATCGGTCCACGCGTTACGAAGTTAGAAAACCCCTCCCCCCCACCCACACCTTTCACCATAGGACCAAATTATTCTCCTATTGGCAATGGGGGATCATACTCTATACAACAGAAAAAGAACCATCGAAATCGGACCACGCGTTACAAAGTTAGGTTCCACCCCCATTCCTCCACAATTTTTTTCTACTAGTATCAACCACGGAACATACTCTACCCAACAGAAAAAGAATTATCCAAATCGGTCCACTCGTTACAAAGTTAGCCTTCCCCTCCCCCCCTCCCCCCACCCTAGCCCAAATTTTTTTTTCCTATTAGCAATGGGGGATCATGCTGTGTACAACAAAAAAAGAACCATCCAAATCGGACCACGCGTTACAAAGTTAGGTTTCACCCCCACCCCCACCCCCACCCTACCACAAATTTTTTTGACATGGTACCAATCGGTGAACATACTCTACCCAACAAAAAAAGAATCATCAAAATCGGTCGACGCGTTACGAAGTTATGCCCGGTCAGACATAAAAAAAAATAAATAAAAAAAAAATAAAAATACGCGTCGAACTTAGAACCTCTGTGTTTTTGGGAAGTCGGTTAAAAAGAAAAAAGGGACAATCACTTTAACTAGAAAATCTGCTGCATTTAACTTAATTTACACAACGAAAATTTGCTATAACATCTTAATTTGGAACGGTTTGGTAATAATTTGAAAGACGCTCTTTATAAATACAACATTAGTCTAGTCTTTATAAATAACTATAACAAAAGATGTTAATTAAAAATCTAAAAGTAAAAGTTTATTTATAGAAAAAAGCGGTATATGTATTTATAAAATTAAATTTAACGACTGCCCCGCGAATATGTTTGAAAAATAAGATTTCATAAACATATCAGAGAAGCTTAAAACAATAAGCCGAAATTGGGTTTCTCTAAATATATTTCAGCTGAAAATCACACCTCCAATGAAAAAAGACTTTGGCGAATAGTGTTATTCAATAGTTTATTCCGCATGTGATTGTGTATGAGATTTAGTAAGTCTTTAGAAATTGCTTTGAAATAATGAAGGTTAGAAAAAAATTATGCATAAGTCGTTTAAAATGCAAGGAAAACATGAATTTTAGTTTTATTTTGGAAAATAATATTTTTTGGTTAAAAACATAACTATATGGTAAATTTTTATAGGTTGGCCGAAAAACATATTCCTTGAGCCTAACTCTTCCAAAAATTAAGTGGCTGTAGCAGTGGGATTTCTTTTTGAATTTAGCGCTGCAGATGTTTGAAAAAGGAAATTCCAAAAAAAATTTAATGGACAAGGCATTTTTCTTAAATTTCCATTTCACTGTGAGTCCCTCCTTAACGATGTTTGTTACGAGCAACATGAACAAATAAAGTTAAGGTGAACCTGCATTGTATCAAAAATACATAGAAAAAATGTTCACCCTTAGAACTGAATTTTAAACAACGATGGCAGATTGTTTTCTTAGATTTCCTCAATAAATATAAAATCAGAAACAAATCACATGCAATGGAGGTTACTGCATTTTACAAATATTTGCCAGTCTGATTTGTAAATACTCGAAAATTCCTATATAAAATTATTTTCATGTTCGGATGTGCTTATCGGTGCGTGCAGTTATTTAGTTATCTACACTTATGAAGGGAGCAAGGTTCTTTTCAGATCCAAAATCACTCACATTCACCTATGGTCAGAATTTAAAAAATCGCCCCGAAGCAGGAAAGACAGTAGCAGAGAAGAGATGCCAAGTGAGTGAAAGAAAACATTAATTTTAAACTTGTTCTTGTTCTTTTTTATCCTGTTCTTTGCGGTTGCCGTCTCGATTCGATTCAAGTGGCTTGCTGGCTGTGTGGATACCTTTCATCCTTCTTGAGGTCATTGCAAGTTTTGTTTTGGTTATCCAAAAATAGTTTTTAAAAAAAAGTTGAACCGACTTCACAAAAAGCGCTAAAAAGCATAAAATAATTTTTAATTTTATATCTATTACGACATTTTGAAGTCGGTGCAAATCAAACAAACCAAACAACTACAACAAAAGTATTTAATCGGCATTTCTTATGATCCCGTAAGCTGAAACGTTCAGGTAGTATTATGTATTATTTTCAATTGTGGTTCTGTAATTGTTTTATTTGTTTAATTTGCACCGACTTCAAAATGTCGTAATAGATATAAAATTAAAAATTATTTTATGCTTTTTAGCGCTTTTTGTGAAGTCGGTTCAATTTTTTTTTAAAAACTATTTTATTTTACACTTTTTAGTGTCTTCTACTCTATACAACGAAGAAAGAACCATCCAAATCGGTCCACGCGTTAAAAGTTAGTTTTAACCCCCTACCTCACCCCCATTCCACTAAACTTTTTTTCTCATGGTATCAATCAAGGAACATACTCTACCGAACATAAAAGGAATCATCGAAATCGGTCCACGGGTTACGAAGTTACTACCCCTCCCACTCCCCCACCTCCACCATAGGACCAAATTATTCCCCTATTAGCAATGGGGCATCACACTCGTTACGAAGTTAGACTACTCCTCCCCCCACCCAACCCCCCGCCATGGGCTAAATTATTATTCTATTAGCAATGGGTTTTCACACTTTATACAACAGAAAAAGAACCATCCAAATCGGTCCACGTGTTACAAAGTTAGGTTCCACCCCCCCCCCCCCCCCCCCCCTACCCAATAGAAAAAGAATTATCCAAATCGGTTCACGCGTTACGAAGTTAGACTACCCCTCCCCCCCACCATCACTTTTCACCATATGAGCAACTTATTCTCCTCTTAGCTGGTTCGACAACAGCTGCAAGAATACTCGTGTGGAATGGCCCAATGAGCCTAACATCTTTCCTTTTGAAAACGATGGAAAAACTCATAGATGTGCACTTACGCGCTGCCACCTTTTTCAGTGGTGCTAGCAATGCTCAACACGCTTTCATGAAGTGAAAGTCAGTAAAAACTGCGCTTCATGAGACCATTGAAAAGGCGCTCAGATGCAGGGTTCTCAACCGTCCTATAATTATAGTACGTGTACTATAATTTGACCAGCTGTACTACCCGCAATCCTGATTCCATTATAGTACGCAATTGAACTATAATTTCACTTTGTCGAAATTTCCTTTAAAGTTTCACTTAATTAATGATTTCAAAAACTATCTAGTCACTTAATTGTTGTATTCTTATTGATTGTCAAATGAAAATCATGAACTGTGCAGTTTATTCCAACATACAACCTGCGGATAAAGTAAAAATTTGAGTAAATTTCCATACAGATTATTTTTTATGACTTTAATATAATAAATTCAATCACAACATTATTGAAATAGAACGATTTTACACTCGATATATAGGGATTTATACGTTTTTGTATTGTTGTTGCTGTTTTTACCAAGGATACTATAATTCTTAGGTTGGTACTATAATTTTACCATTACGGTACTATCTTCCGCTCTAGCCGACCTGAGAACCCTGCTCAGATGTAATTAATTCACATTGGGTCAAAATTGAAACTACTCAAGTGAGATTGTGGAAATTCTTGATGTGATGGGGTTAAACGGACTTCAGTGACTTCGAAAACATATAGTAAACATAGTCAGATCACATTATTAATTTTTTCAATTTTTTTGTGGAGCTGTGTCATCGTCGCATATATGATTCATTAAATCACGACCTATAACAAATATTCGCTGGGGATAGAGCGAATCATATAATGCTTCCGGTTGTACGTATAAGGGCATAGCTCCCGTAACTCCTTATGCGGCATGGGGCGGGAAAAGAACTTCACCCGATTCGAGACAACGATTGCAAGTGGATCTACCCCCATGATCTTTTTATCGTAATCTGTTGTTATGGTCGCTGTAAAATCTCGTTTGATTTGCATAGAAACATGTTTATTGCATCAAAAATTAAAATAATTTGGCAGTGCTATCTTCCGCATTGAATTGCCCACAGGGAATGAAATTGAAAATGGAAATTAGCGAATTAAATTTCAATAAAGAAAAGCATAAATAAATTTCCCCGCAATCGAGCGGTGATACGAAGGTAACCAAGCGCATAATGACAGCAACGTATTTTATATTAAATAGCAATTGAATGGACATTGAAAATATTACCCTATATAATATATATATTGATTCTCATTGCATATGAAATTTTTAAATTTAAATGACAGTTTAGTATTTTAGGCGTGTGCCCAAGTGTACCATCTATAATTATTCGCTTTCGTGTGGTATCTTAGGTGGTATCCATAACTGAAGTTTTGGACAGTAACGTCCAGTGAAATGATTAATAAAAGACAGGACCTGTAACGTTTATCATCTGTTTAAATTGATCCTTTATATAAGCAACTGAGCATTAAAAAGAGGCGATAACGTTTCGCAATAAGTAGTGAATAATTAAAATAACCCTATCCTAACATTTATGGGGCTATAAAAGGGGCCGACACCCTGTAAGATCAGATAATTCTCTGGGATAAATTCATTCTACGTATATTGGAGACTGAAAAAGGAGGTCGAATGGGTTCATGAGACTTATAGTGAGAGCGAGATAAAAAAATTTATTTTCCTTTTCGTACGTTTGCAATAATTTCCTTTGGACTGAATGATAAAGGGACGGTATTCGTGTAATATGAATCCTCATACATATTGATCGAAATTTGATACTGTTATGTAAAGTGTTGTTGCTAATATGTCGCGAAGCCAGTCAAATATTTGAAGTGAATGTATATATAGTTTATATGTACGAAGAGGCAGAAAAGCTTTCACCTATTCAGTCAGAGGAGATAAGCCCAATATCGGTAGCGGTAGGGTCCAAACATAATCTTTACGAATTGAAGCTATATTACGTGTCTTGGGAGCCGAGTTTCTTTGCAAAGAGTCAAGCCATATGATAGTTTAATACTTATGTGAAAACCACACAGATTTTAAAGAATTAAATACAAAAAGCAAAACTGCAAGATTTGTTACAAATATAGAATTTAGGGTTTAGAATTTGTACTGAATGGGATGTCAGCCAGGCGTAGCTATTAGTGTAATTTCATAAAGACAGATATTAACTTTAAGTTACAAATTTAAGGAAATTAAATTGTGTACAGAAATCTGACAACCATAATGATCTTATAAAAAGTGGAGGTTGTTTATATATTCTAAAGTCCAGGAGTAGTTATATTATTGTAAAGAGAGCGTAGTGTAAATGTAGAGCACAGATATATAAAGTTAAAATAATGATCAAGTTTAGCTTTTTTTTTGATCAAAAGTGAATGAAGAAAAGAAAACTGGATAGACTGAAGTCCGTATCAATCTGTAAGAAAAAGAGGTGAGTAGGAGGTAAAATGCGCATTTTTTTCTCCTTCCTATAAGTCTATGCAATTTTTACATGTTTCATTATCGCTTTTGAATCTTCAACATAAATTTGCCCCATCAATCATATTCTTTCATATAATATAAAGTTGCTCTAGATCCTTATGCTTTTGGTAAGATTTTTTGTTGTTGTATATTTCGTTTGTTTTGACAGAGACGGCTTTGCTTCGCTTTGCTTTTTTGCTGTGGATCCCGTTCGTCAGTCCTTGAGTTTGTGTACGTTCTAGTTTGTTTTATTTTGGGCAAATTAAGACCGGCACTATGCAAAAATTTTTATTTAATTTTTGCAACATTCTTGGCTTGAAAAGTAACCATTTTTCGGTTTACTGCCATTTGATCGCGGAAAATCCGGCAGTTTTTGCACTAAGCGAAACCAAGGTTGTTTCCGATTTTGATATAATCAGTATCACATTCCTGGTTATCACTTAGTGCCGCTCTTCTCTCCTCAGAGGGGAATCGCGGTTTATATTAGAAATGATGTGCCATTCTCCCATCTCCCTCAATTCTCTTCTACTAATCCAGAATTTAATTATGTCTGGATTAGATTTAAACTCTATCGGCACATTATTCACTTCTGCTTTTTATACCGCAGCCCGAGTCTGACACTGACACTGTGTGCTCCTTCGATAAGCTGTCTTCCGATATCGATAAGATTTTGGAAATATCCCTTTCTCCTGAAATCGTTCTTCCTGGCGATTTCAATGTCCACAACACACAGTGGCTCAGGCATTCTTCTACCATCTGTCTGCCTGTCTGGAAGACACGTCGAGTTATTTCGTGAGTCTTTTAATTTACAACAAATGGTTGATTGTCCGATTCGTGTTCCTGATACTTTGGGACACAACGCGCATTTTGGATCTATTTCTAACATCGCATCCAGAAAAGTACTCGGTTTCGGTAACTGCTCCCTTGGGTAATTCGGACCATTGTCTTATCTCCGCCTAATTCTCCACCTCCCCTCTGACAACCACTAACCTAAACTCCACCAAAAGATTAGTGTGGCATTATAAAAATGCTGATTGGGCGGGACTTAATAAATATATCAAATTGGATTGGTCTGATTGCTTTTCCATGACAGATGTTAACAGAAGCACCGGTTATATCATAGCTTTAAGAACATCAAACCAACTAACACCAATTGGTTCAATAATGACTGTTTCGCAGCCATTAAAAGTAAGGAAGCAGCGTTCCAGGCATATAAATTGTGCCCTTCAGAGGCATTGAGACGTATCTATAGAGATGCGCGGAATATTTGCAATTCAGCAATTAGTCGGGCAAAGTTCAATTTCGACCAGAGCATCAGACGGAAGGTATTTTCTACTCAAAAAGGTAGTTAGGGCTTCTGGTCTCTAGTAAAAACCGTAAAGAACAATTTCACCTGTTCGTCAACACCACCACTCGATGTACTCCCCGTTTATATAATGGGAATGTTTTTACTGACTCATTGGACAAGGCCATCCTGTTTGCTGCTAATTCGTACTTGCCACCTTCATCGCAACCACTTCTCCATCACAGTGCACTAGTAGGCAAAAGCCGCTACACTTTCGCACCCGGGAAGTTTTTAGAGTACTTGCGAAACTCGACGTGTCCACAGCTACTGGGCCTGATGGTTTCTTGCCCCTTGTTTTAAAATGCTGCGCCTCTGCTTTGGCTAAACCTCTGCGCAAACTTTTTCACCTGTCATATTCAACAGGAATGTTTCCAAGTGTATGGAAACTTGCTCATGTCCAGCCGATACTTACAAAAGGAGAGGGATGTGACCCCTTTAACTACAGACCAATTGCACTATCCTCGATCATATCTAAAGTTTTTGAATCACTCATCAACTCAAAGTTGTTGAAATATCTAGAAAATAACCATCTTATCAACGATTGCGAGTACGGTTTCCGCGCTGGCCGCTCAACCGCAGACTTATTAACGGCTCTAACGGAGCGTTGGAATCATTGCCTCTATAATTTTGGTGAGTCCGAAATCGTCACTTTTGATATTTTAAAGGCTTTTGATAGAGTCTGGCATGCTGCCCTTTTAGCCAAACTTCAAACATTTGGTCTGCACCCTACCCTCGTTAAATGGATAGATAGTTTTTTGTCAGGCTGTTCAAACCGTGTACTAATTGACGGAGTTACATCTTATTCCTAGGAAATAAATGCCGGTGTAACCCAGGGCTCAGTTCTTTCGCTAACCTTATTTCCTTTTTTTATTAATGATTTCTTATCCCTTACTCTCAATCCTATTCATAGTTTCGCTGACGACAGCACCCTTGATTTCGCGTACTCATTTAATTCTGTAATGAATTCACGTGGAAGTGCTACAGAAGTCAATCGGGAACGCATGTTTTGATCATTAAACAACGATATTTCAACTCAATACAGTTTAATGACTCTTAAAAAATGTCCAGTTGGGTTTTCTACAGAGATGTAAGAAATATTTCACCCCACCTGACTTAGCGCTGATCTACAAGTCCCACATTAAGCCTATAGTTACCATATTTGGGCTGGGGCATGACACACCGCATTGTCCGCGTAAGGCAAAGTCCAGCGTAAGGCTATTAAACTTATTGGCGATTACTCAATCTTTGAGAGCCTTGACTCTCTGGAGCATCGACGGAATGTCGGTTGTCTCTCACTCTTCTATCGCTATTTCCATGGCCATTGTTCTAACGAAATTGCTAGCCTGATTCCTTGTAGACACATGACAACGCGCGATACAAGATCTACTAGTCGCTCCCACCCCTACACTCTCCAGGTCAAATTTGGACGTACCGTCAAATTTCGGGAATCTTTTCTAAGCAAAACAATACGAATGTGGAACAGTTTACCATCTTCTGTTTTCCCCTCGTCTTATGAGCCTGAAACTTGCAAACGGGGAGTACATCGACACCTCATTCACTCATTCACTCAACCTTCTAACCCATTTCCCTCATCCTTAATTCCTTTCCTGCTAAGGCTGTGCTTTAGCATCATAGGACATCCCCTGAGCTTTGGCAACATCATATAAAAAAAAAAAAAATTTTTTAAATAATTTTTTTTTGGTACCATTAATTTTAATCCATATTTGTATGACATATGGGTAAGAATTTCTTTATTTTTCTGGTAAAATTTTTTTGAGTTTTCTGGATATACTTTTCGCGCATTGTTTTTTCAGGGTAATAAGATTTCTTGTTGATGACATATATATTCATAAGATCTTGAAGAATTTGTTTTGGGTACTAAAGTAATTTTAGTGTGTAGGTTCTGAGGTGCAAAGTAAGGTAGGTAGTAAGGTATTGAAGTATCGTATTGATTTATATTACCTAGGGGATAAGTTAGCTAATCCAGTTGTTAATCAAATTGTTGAATTTTCTTTTACTCCTCAGAGCCTCATTTCAACGAGGTAAAAGATTTCCCCGGCCTTCAGCTAGTTGGAACTGCGCTCTCCTCAGGAGAGTAAACTCAGATTTTATTAAATAAAAGATTTTGTTTTATTATGGACCGTACTTAGAGAGTTTTGAAATTCTCTCTCCTCGCCCTAGAGGAAGGCTATCGCTACGTCGGTGGGTGGGGCCCTCATAATGAGATGAGTGGCCTTCTTTCGTGGGATGAGATCATGTTGGCCCCCTGGGTGCATAAGGTGGTTGGGGCATGTTCCAAACAAGGGGAGTCACGCCACCAGACTGCCCCAACGTACTCCGGTAAGTCGGCACGCATGCCGTAATTCCTCATTCCTATTGTTCCTTTTCTTTCTTCGATTTTTTTTCCTTTTTCAGATTTTTCTGATTTTTGTTTTTTTGAAATTCTGCTGACAGATGAATGTCCTGCGGACGCCATGATCCTGGCTGACATCGGCTGAATTACCGTTGATGTCATCCAGAGTCATAGCCTGCCTGCCATCCAGCGGCAGTGTTGGTCCCGGCTCGCAACAAAAGATGGCGCCAACGCGCTGGCCGTAAGGGTTCCGAGTGCGTGTAGGCTCGTAGCTGTATCGTTGGCTAGAGCACTGAACCTTGTTTCTTTTCTTATGTTGCTTAATTTTAAAATTTTATTTTCAAATATTCATTTTCAAATTATTACCTTTTCTTTATATTCCCTATTCCCTCAGGAGTGCCGACTGCGTCGCTTAATGGATGGAATGCATCACGTCTCCGAAGAAAGTCGATGGCTGGCTTTTATAGCCGACCAGCTGACTCGAAGGCCTGATGTCTTCCATTCATTACGTATTGACAGGTGTCCTCATACTTGTTCCCTGGTAGGCGTTTTCTGACTTACCGAGGAGAGAGGACCACTCAGTTGAGTGGCCGCTAAAAGCTTGAGAGATGGGGAGGAGACGTCGAGGTTAGAGAGAGAGACATTTAAATTTTTATTATTTTGATATTTTGTTTATTTTCTGAGAGAAAGATTGGAATTTATTTTTTTTTTGATACTATATATATATATATATATATATATATATATATATATATATATATATATATATATATATATACTTATTCGATTCGCGGGATTATTCTGATTTAACTTTTGGATACGACTTCGAAATTATTTCATGTCTATTTTATCTTGGGCTGGCTCAGGAACTTAGCAACTTTTTTTGGCACCCTTTCACTATTTCCCAAGCTCTGGTTGTAGAATCACTCAAGAGTTTTGTTGATTATTGTAATGCGTTTATTGAGATCTTTTCCTTTTCTAGATAACAATTTTTGTTGTTAAGTGGTTGAATCGTTTTGCTTACACAGTCCCATCGACTTTTTTTTGCCTTAAGAGCCTGACGCAGTTTTTCTGATTGGTGCTTCGAATTGTAACAGCCCGACTTAAAGTCTTAGGACAGATTGGGGTGAACACAGAAACGACGGAGACATCCGAGTTTTTAGATTTCCGTCGGGATTGTCATGTTTCTGCTCTTGTTGGGGAAGGAAATCTTTGTGCTGTCGTAGCAACATTACTTGCATGATTTATAATGTCATTGTTCAGTTTCATGGTTGCATTCGAGTAGACGTGTGCTGAGTTCGCTCCCGGTTTTGTCTTAATTTCGACATTTTATATGCAATTATTTTTCGGTTTTCGGCGGTGGGCTGTATATAAATATATAAATCTTGTTACCACGGTTATCAATTTAAGTTTTCCGGGATAATTCACCTGTGAGTGGAAAAATGAGTGGTAAAGGTCGCAATACAGACATTCCAACTAATACTTCGGCGTTGGCATCTGGTGTTTTTACACGCAGTAATAGCAGTAGGAAAACATCTGCAAGTACCTCTGGCTCTGGTCCGGTTGGAACAACGGTTGCTGCGTCATCGAGTCCGTCTATCTCTCTCAACCTAGCAGCCAATGCTGGAGATGAGAGTTTATTTAACAAATTAAATAACATGCTGTTGGCATTTGAGTCCCGACTGCAATATTCTCTTGCTGATGTCGAAAATCGGCTAGTGGCTAAAATTGATGACGCAGTGGGTAATTTAACTGCTCGCTTGGATGCATGTGAAGCGAAATTGTCTCAACTTGAAATTAAATGCAATAAGCTGGTCAAAGAAATTGATGACGTACGGCGCACTGGACGGTTGAATGAGGCAATTATAAGGGGCATTCCTGAGTTAGCTAACGAAGTCCCAAAGAATTTGCTAAACGAGCTAGCTGTCATTCTTAACCACGAACTATCGCCTTATATCGATGCCTTTCGCGTCGGGAGCAAACATAGCAAAACAGTGACAGCTGATCGACCTGTGATTGTCCGATTCTCTTGTGCTAACGAAAGGAAAGCATTCTTGGCGGCATATCGGTCACGTAAACAAATAAGGTTGCGGGAACTCAGTGGCTTTTCCTCAGATCAAATTGTCTACATCAATGAAAGTCTCACTCATCGCAATCAACATCTCCTGCGTGAGGCTCTCAAATGGCTTAAGCTGAAAAAACTCGCTTCAGTTTATACAAATAATGGCATCGTCCACGTGAAGTATGGGAAAGATGAACCACCGATTAAGCTTTTGGAGTTAGATCAGCTGACTGCCTTGGTCAATTCTGGACAAACTGTGGATGCGGAATCGGTCGATTGATGTTTTGATTTTGAATGGATTTGTTTTTTCTTTCCTTGTTTATTTATTTTTCTCGTATAACTTCTTTTTTCTACAACTACTTTTATTTTAAATTTTTCTTATTTTCTTTTTCTTCTTTTTACTTTTATTATGTCAATTTCATCGCTTATGTTACCGTTGCGTGTGCTAATAATCTGTTAGTCCTTTGCTTCTTATGCTTTTACTGCATGTGTGCTGCGGGTGGCGTTGAAGTGCGTGCTCGACTTGCTTGCGTGGATTTGGTTGAGTATGGATAGTGGCGCTAACCTGGACAGTAAGGTGAGAACTATGATAAACATATTGAGTAATGATATACCGGGTCTCAACATCTGCTATCTCAATGCTAGAAGTATCAGATCGAAAATGGATGAGTTGAGGGAAATGTTCTCGGGTACTGGACTTCACGCGATCCTTATCAGTGAGTCGTGGCTTACACCTAATGTACCTTCTGCATTTGTCGCGATACCTGGTTTCAGGCTATTCCGTTGTGATAGGGAAGCAAGGGCAGGTGGGGGAGTCGCAATTTATGTTCGAGAGTGCTTCAAGTCCAGATTCCTAAGTAGCTCGCGCTCCGGTGCTCTGGAATTTATTTGTATCGAGGTGAATACCGAACTTGAAAAATGCTTGCTGTGCTCTGTATACTGTCCACCTAATCTATTTAGTGTTGATAATGTTGTTGATTTTGAAGTTTCCTTATCCACACTCTCTCATAGGTATTCCAACATTATTGTGGCAGGCGACTTTAATGTCAATATCCTCGTTGACAACAATAAATCAGATGACTTCCTGACTCTGGCTCATTCGCTGCATCTTCAAGTGATTAATGATTCTCCAACATACTTCAACACTGCTTCTCCCTCTCAATTAGATCTTTTACTAACCACTGATGCTTCAAAGGTAATACGTCATTCTCAACTCTCCCCCCCCTGCAATCCTTGATCACGACATACTATTCCTTAAATATAAATTAGTCACACCTACTCAAACTCCTTTTCGAACTATGAAATTTCGGAACTTTGCAGGTATTAACACTGATCTTCTTTTTGATGAGTGCAGCGGCATTAACTGGAGTCTATTTTTGGATTTGAATATAACCTCTTCTTCGCATTCGCTTGACGCAGGTGTAATGGCTTTTAATAACGTCTTGTTGGACCTTATGAATAAATACGCTCCCCTGCAGTGCAGAAGTGTAAAAATAAATGGCTGCCCGTGGTTTTCGCCAGAAATCAAGAAGTTAATTGCTGAACGTGACTTCTTATTCCGCCAGCATAAAAGACTTAGATCCTCAAATAGTCGTCTCCTTTTCAGGAAATCCCGGAACCTCGTAAACAAAAGGATTAGAGAGGCAAAGTCAACATATTATGCGTCTAAGCTGGACTGCACCCAAGAAGCTTTGAGACTCCCTGCGTAGACTGGGTGTCAGGGGAAAAGATTCCTTGGCATGTAATCTAGATGCTAACGAGCTTAATAAGTTCTTTACTTCAAATACTGGCAGTTGCATAAATTCCAACACTGCATCCTCCCCACTGAATTTCTCCGTAGATCACGCTGGATCACAGTTTAGCTTTCGCTGCATTGATGAAGTCGAGGCTGCGAACGCTATTAATTCTATTCGGTCTAATGCAACTGGGCCAGATGACATATCCCCACGCTTTATAAAGCTAATTTTACCTTTCATCATTGTAGCCATCACTAAAATTTACAACGGCTGCCTCACATTCAGCGTGTTTCCATCTCCTTGGAAGGAGGCTTTAGTAGTCCCTATAGCTAAGAATTCTCGTCCCAATGCCCCGTCAGATTTTAGACCGGTAAGTTTATTATGTTTTTTAGCGAAGGCCTTGGAGAAGATAATGGCAAAACAGATATCGGAGCATTTAAATTTAACTGGCTCTTTAAGTCGTTGGCAATCTGGATTTCGTCCTAAACATAGTTGCGATACATCTCTCCTAAAAATCACAACTGATATTAGAACTGCTTTGGATAATGATCGAGTAGTGTTTTTAGTCCTTTTAGACTTCACGAAGGCTTTTGACAGTGTCGATCACGCTAAACTCCTTCTCAAGCTGAAAGACTCATTTGGATTTGGCTCATCTGCTGTGAAATTACTTAAAAGCTTCCTGACTCAACGCTCACAGCGGGTTAAAATTGACGAAACCATCTCGCCAAAGCTTTTGTTGTATACTGGTGTCCCCCAGGGATCAATATTAGGACCTTTGCTGTTCAGTCTTTTTATTAATGATTTGCCGTCTGTTATTAAAAATTGTTCTATGCACTTATATGCTGATGATGTGCAAATCTATCTAGATCGCCCCATTGGTCTTCTGGAGGATTGTGTCAGTAGAATAAATGAAGATCTTCAGAGTATCTTACAATGGTCTGCAAACAATAATCTCATTCTTAACCCAAAGAAGTCGCAAGCATTAGTGATGGGCAGAGAAAGTTATGACTTAACCTATTTTCCTCCTTTAGAGATGGGCCGGTTTATCTAAAGCTAAAAATCTGGGAATTATGCTTAACACTAGTATGAGTTGTTGTGATCACGTTTATATGAAACTGGGTCAAATTTATGGGGTACTACGTCGACTGTGGCTGTATGCTTATGTGCTCTCTACCGACCTTCGCATAAAGTTAGTCAAAACGTTAATATTGCCACATATCACACATGGCTCCATTATTTATCCCAGACTCGACTCACGCTGCAAGCGCAAGCTTGAAATAGCGTACAACGATTCCATTAGGTTTGCATTCAGGTTGCGTAGGTATGATCACATCTCTCCCTTCCGATATAAAATTCTAGATTGCTCATTGGACATATACTTAAAACGCAGAGCACTAATTTTCCTTCATCAAATCCTTTATAATCAAGTTCCGGCATATCTTTACGATCTGGTTAATTTTTTACGCGGTAATAGACGCTACGACCTGCTATTACCTCGCTGTAAACATTCCGTCTTGGATAGTTCTTACCTTGTTCAGGTTGGTCGCATTTGGAACGCACTTCCTGTTCCGATCCAGCGAGCGGGTTCGACTGCTTCCTTCAAACGGTTACTTTGGCGGCATACATCTTAAGGATAATGTTGTTATCATAAAATTTAATTTATACAGAATGATCGCACACGCATTCGGATTGCAGTAGTTTTTCATTTCTTTTTCTTTTCTTTTTTTCGCTTTCTTTTTGAATCTTTATCTTTTTTTTCTTGTACTTCATTTTGTTTCTTGCTTTCATAAAATTTTTCATGAAATTTACATAAATAACTTCTTGATAGGTATTATAATAATTACTTTGGTTAAATTTTTTTTAGTAACTTTAGTAGTACTGATTAAAAGACTTTCTTTTTGTCTTATTGTACTCCACTTGTTGAATAAATTTATTATTATTATTATTATTATCCGACGGAGGATGTTGTACGAGGGACAGAGGCCCAACGAGCTTTTGCATCTTATTGTCAAGACATAGTTCATTTGCAAAACCAGCTCCGTGCGCCCATGACGGAGATGGAGTTCGTCGAAAACGTCCGCACCAACTTGCTGCCTTCCATCCAGGAACAAATTTGTTTGCACTATACAACGTAACTAAGAGCTCTAGTGATGGTAGTGCAAAGCACCAAAGCACGCATTCGGTCGGACTTGTCAACATCGTATCACAGACCACGCGTAGATAAATGCTACCTGACTATCCGCCTGGAGGTGAACATTTGGCTGCCATCTAGCGAGTTCAGCGCCAGAATACCATCTGTTGGAATTGCGACCAGCCTGATCATTATTACACAGAATGTGACAAGGAGCCTCAAGACTTCTTTTACTGCGGGTGTGGACGGAAAGGAGTTGTGAAGCCCAGGTGCCCGGTTTGCACCCAGAAAAACTATCGTCGGGTCGGGGGCAACAAAATTTGTCCTCGACCTGCAGCATACCACTGGAGGCCAGTGAAGAAGAGGGACATTGGACCGCGGCCGAATTTAGCTTCGCCTCCGACTCCTCAACTCCCGTCGACATCCAAACAAAACTAAACAACACGACACAGGATGTACCTCGTTACGACCTGACCACAGACTCAGTACCTACATCGGACTCATCTCCTTTGCTAGACCTATCACAGGAGGAAGACCAGAATTTGCCCAAGGTATGTTCACCCACCCTACTGGACCAATTAATGGACGCACTGGACGACAGCTTTACGTTAAGAATGCGAACACTATTGGCCCCCACTCGATTTGCATCATCCAAAATCCAATCTTTGAAGAAGCCCAAACGCTCAACAATACGACTGAGCGCCTTTTGAAGAAAGGTTCGGAAAAACCGGAAGAGACTGGCTTCGGCCTTCGTGACTGCGCCTCACGACATCCAGGCTTATGCCGAGGTGCTATTGCTGGGGCAAACTCTCTCTGGTCTCCTAGATATCGGAGCCAGCGTCAGCGTTTTGGCCAAGAACGCGTTGGAACGGTTAGAAAAAGCACAAATTTCATGGAGCAAAGCTCATGGAAGTCAACGTAGAGACACCCGAGGTACTGGTCTACGCGGACGTGCAGATAACCTTTCGAGGTAATACCAAAAATGTACGTCTGCACACCGGGCCCAGCCTAACGGAAGAATTATATCGCGGAGTGGATTTTTGGAGGATCTTTAACCTGGCACCAGATATCATTCGCAACGTCTCCGCAGCAACTATGTGGTCCCAACCAGCAATAGCAACCAGTAGGTACAACTCAACATCAATTATCGTCAACCAACTAACTCCGTCTACAGCATGTAAAACAGTTTTTCCCGTCGTATGCAACTTTAGGTCTCGGGAAGACAGAGTTAGTCCAACACCTCATAGACGTAGGAGACGCTGCACCCATCAAGCAGCATTTCCATCCTGTCTCACCAACCGTACAACAGCTGATGGATGCCGAACTTCGCCGGATGAAAGAACTTGGCGTGATAGAGGAAAGCCAGCGCCTGTGGAGTTCACCCGTGGTCCTAGTACGGAAGCCAGGCAAGGTCAGGCCGTGCTTTGATGCAAGGAAGGTCAATGCGGTGACCAAGAAGGATGCTTATTCACTACCGCATATAGATGGCATCCTTAGTAGACTTCCTCCATCAAGGTGCATTACAAGCCTCGACCTTAAAGATGATTTCTGGCAGATTGCTCTGGACCAACAATCGCCCGAAAAAACAGCTTGCACAGTCCCAGGCCACCCCCTCTATCACTATACGGTGATGCGGCTGATGGACAAGGTCATCCCCTACAATCTTCGGGACCAGGTGTTGGTGTATCCCGATGACCTGTTAATATTGATGGAGGACTTCGACTTCCACCTATCGCTCCTCTAAAGGGTGGTGGAATGTTTGAGGAAGGCTGGACTTACAATAAACGTGGAGAAGAGTAAGTTCTGCTTGAAGGAAGCGCGGTACTTGGGGTACATAATCGGTAATGAAGGGATCAAGACGGTCCCTGAAAAGGTCGCAGTCATCGTCGACTACCCTCCCCCTAAGTCCTAAGAAGTTAAACTCAGCACAACGTAATTACACAATCACAGAATTAGAATGTTCGGCAGCTATCATCAGCATCGAAAAATTCAGGGCTAACGTAGAACTCATGCCATTCAGGGTGGTGATGGACCATGCAAGCCTGCAATGGCTGATGTCCCAAAAGGACCTCAATGGACGCCTGGCCCGGTGGAGTGTAAACCTTCAAGGCTTCGACTTCACCATTGAACACCGTAGGGGCAGCCTGCACGTGGTACCTGGTACAGTCATCTTTGCCAGACTTAACTTTGTGCGACGGCTATGTGTACATTCGGACGCAACCCAGAACTGGTGATCCAGTTCAGGAGGAAGAAGCCTGGAAGCTTTGGATTCCACGGGGCTTAGTACCAGACATCATTTCGAGAGCTTATGATCCGCCACAATCTACACATGGAGGCATTGGGAAGACCCTAGAACGAATACGACGACACCTGTATTGATCCAAGATGACTGCTGATGTACGAGTATATATATTAGCCTGTGACACCTGCAAGGAGACGAAAGCCCCAAATTCCATTCTACGACCACCTACGAGAGCTCAAGCGACGACAGAAAGACCATGGCAGCAAGTGGAACCATATCCTCGCACGAAACGAGGCCATGTAAGTATCTTGATTACGCTGGACCATTTCTCCAAGTACCACTGCGGAAGGCGAGCATTTCACTAATTTGCAGCTTTGCCGAGGAAGAAATCTTCCACAAATTTTGTGTCCCGGAGAATGTGGTAACAGACAACGGTCCGAAATTTCGGTCAGCACAATTCGGTAATCTTCTGGAGAGATACGGCATCCAACACATTCGCACAGCAGTGCATTCGCCGCAAGCAAACACCTCCGAAAGGGTTAGTAGATCAGCCCTAGCTGCGATCAGGGCTTATGTGAAGGACAAACACGGCCGATGGGACGAGAAGCTAAGTTGCATATCTAATTCCGTGCACCAAGCCATACAAAGTTTTGTTTGGACAGCAGATGATAGAGTATGGCTCTTCCTACGATCTCTTCCGGCGACTCCAAGAAGTTAGTGAACCAATCGACATAGACTCATCCGACAAACTGAGACTTATTCGCGCGTAAGCTCAGCAGAATCTCGACATAGCCTTTGAGCAGGGCGCGAAGACATACAATCTACGGGCTAAGGCAGTAAAATTTAGAGTCGGACAGGAAATCTATCGCCGGAACTTTGGTCAAAGTAGCTTCGATAAGCAAACTAGCGCCAAACTGAACAAGAAATTCATCAAATGTCGCGTTCGATCTCGGAGGGGAAATGCTCTGTATGATCTCGAAGACCTTCAAGAAAATGCAGTGGGCACATATCACGCGAAGGATATTCGTCCCTGAGGAACGGCAACATAACTTGGAAGAGTGTCGCTAGGATAGCCTTACTGGAGTGTGTGGAGACGATAGGGAATGGCAGGAATCGTGATCCTCGTTCTGGATCGTGGGAGAAGCATCCGGCTACTCGTGAAGGGATTATCAAGACTCACGCGTCTCTCATTAGAACGACGTGCTCGTCTTGATGAGACCACCACTGAGGTCAGGCTCAGACAGCACCGACTGCTCTCTCATTAGGGGTATGCCTGAGGTAATCTGGGATCTGGCGAGCTGTGATGACGAACCAGCCGCGTCTTGTCAGACCAGTTGTTACGTGTGACCGGGTTGTTCAACTTGTACCCTTCTTACACGTATACTTTTCAGTTAAGCTAAGAGCCCTTAGCAAATTTTTACCGCCGCAAAAACCTCGTTTTGCGGCTTGTTCCCATGCATATTTCATGCTTCTTAGCATACCCATAAATCAATCAAATTCGGTTGGTCGTATTTGGCAGACCAGTCTTAGCCGGTGCAAACCCTCCCAAACCTAATTCGCCAGATAAGTTCCGTACCTTCAGCATTTTACCGGCGTAAAGCTTGTGTTTACGTCTTACTTTAACGCATGTCTCATGCTTCTGAAACTTTTCCAACCTAACATTTTACTTCGCCAATTGGCGTGCCCACCGGTTGTTTCGTTGCCCTCCGTAGCGTATTGTACGATTTGAATTTTGGAATGTGAGCACTCTATATTCAAAGCACCAAGAGACGGCCTGGTTCACATAGTGGAACATTGGATGTCCTCTCGACTCTTCGTTCCACTCCTAGGAACTCCTCAAGAGACCTTCTGGCTAGGCTTGGCCTATGGGCCCACCTACATAACATTTTCAACTTCTGCACCTAGTGCCTTTTGTCTTAACGACTAGTGAAAAAATTTCCACAGACATAAAGGGGGATTATCTCGTTAAAAGAACAGGAACCAGGTAATGCGTCTTTGTGTTATAAATTAGATAGGAGGATGTCGCAGTGTTATTTTGGAATAGTACGAATTAAATTTAAATAAAGAAAAACATAAATAAATTTCCCCGCAATCGAGCGGTGGTACGAAGGTGACCAATCACATAATGACAGCAACGCACTCTTAAAAAAATGCTTATATCGTATGTGATTTTGTTTTCATATTGAAAATCAAACCCAAAGAACAGTGTACTTATAATTGACAACGCCTAATAACATTAGTAAATTCCTTTCCGGGGTACAGTCTATTACATATCACCTATATATTGAAGATCAAATTTGAAAGACAATGATGGTATATATAAAATAAAAGTATAAGTTTGTAATAAGGTAAACAAACGCATAATCATGTTAGTAGATTCTTCCTACTAGGGATACTATATTACACATTGCTTTCATACTGACGAACCTAAGTGACAGTGAACTGCCAATATTAAGCTTGTGTCAAGGCCTCCAAGCGCATAGGAACCTCAACGGAGGTTTATGCTATATTATATCGTGTAGTACTTTTATACTGAGAAAAAAACCTAACGGACAGTGCACTTATGCTACCAAGCTCGCGCTCAAGTATGCGAACAAATAACACTACATCATTAGTAAAAATTTTTAGGCATATTATCATACTGATTTTGGTTATCAAACATCAATCTGAAAAGACAGTGACGATATCAGATCTATTATATAATGACTTTTATATTGAATATCTAATTTAAAGGACGGTGAAAATATCTTATAATAATTGAAATTTATATCGAATATCTAATTTAAAAGACACTGAAAACATTATATTATATTATGTATTTTGATTTTTTATATTAAGCATTGGACATTGAAAATATTACCCTATATAATATATATATTGATTCTCATTGCATATGAAATTTTTAAATTTAAACGGCAGTGTAATATTTTAAGTTGTACCATCTATAATTATTCGGTTTCGTGTGGTATCTTAGGTGGTATCCAGAACTGAAGTTTTGGACAGTAACGTCCAGTGAAATGACTAATAAAAGACAGGACCTGTAACGTTTATCATCCGTTTAAATTGATCCTTTATATACTCAACTGAGCATTAAAAAGTGGCGATAACGTTTCGCAATATGTAATGAATAATTGAAATAACCATATCCTAACATTTATAGGGCTATAAAAGGGGCCGACACCCTGTAAGATCAGATAATTTTCTGGGATAAATTCATTCTACGTATATTGGAGACTGAAAAAGGAGGTCGAATGGGTTCACGACATCGGCCAGATTCGACAAGAGTATGATTGATGAATTACAGATACAAGTGTTTCGCGAACTAATTATATAAAATGTTCGTTAACCTGTTTGAATTACGTTGACTATCTTAATGCGACTTATAGTGAGAGCGAGATAAAAAAATTTCTTTTCCTTTTCCGCTTGTCTGAGTTACGAAATGACTGTGCCAATCGGATACGTTTGGAATAATTTCCTTTGGACTGAATGATAAAGGGATGGTATTCGTGTAATATGAATCCTCATACATATTGATCGAAATTTGATACTGTTATGTAAAGTGTTGTTGCTAATATGTCGCGAAGCTAGTCAAATATTTGAAGTGAATGTATATATAGTTTATATGTACGAAGAGGCAGAAAAGCTTTCGCGTATTCAGTCGGAGGCGATAAGCCCAAGGTAGGGTCCAAACATAATCTTTACGAATTGAAGCTATACTACGTGTCTTGGGAGGCGAGTTTCTTTGCAAAGAGTCAAGCCATATGATAGTTTGAGATAGTTTAGTTATATTATTGTAAATGTAGAGCCTAGATATATAAAGTTAAAATAATGATCAAGTTTAGCTTTTTTTTTTTGATCAAAAGTGAAAACTGGAGAAAACTGGATAGAATGAAGTCCGTATCAATCTGTAAGAAAAAGGGGTGAATAGAAGGCAAAATGCGCATTTTTTGTCTTCTTCCTATAGGTCTATGCAATTTTTACATGTTTCATTGTCACTTTTGAGTCGTCAACACAAATTTGCGCCATCAATCATATACTTTCATGTAATTTAAAATTGCTCTAGATACTGATGCTTTTGGTTGGATTTTGTTTTGTATATTTCCTTTGTTTTCACAGATGCGGCTTTGCTTTGTTTTATTTTGGGCAAATTAAGACCGGGACTATGCAAAAATTTTTATTTAATTTTTGCAACATTCTTGGCTTGAAAAGTAACCATTTTTCGGTTTACTGCCACTTGATCGCGGAAAATCCGGCTGTTTTTGCACTAAGTGAAACAAAGGTTGTTTCCGATTCTGATATAAATCAGTATAACATTCCTGGTTATCACTTAGTGCCGCTCTTCTCTCCTCAGAGGGGAATCGCGATTTATATTAGAAATGATGCGCCATTCTCCCATCTCCCTCAATTCTCTTCTACTAATCCAGAATTAAATTATGTCTGGATTAGATTTAAACTCTATCGGACAATTATTCACTTCTGCTTTTTATACCGCAGCCCGAATATGTCTGACACTAACACTGTGTGCTCCTTCGATAAGCTGTCTTCCGATATCGATAAGATTTTGGAAATATCCCTTTCTTCTGAAATCGTTCTTGCTGGCGATTTCAATGTCCACAACACACAGTGGCTCAGGCATTCTTCTACCACAAGCCTGCCTGGAAGACACGTCGAGTTTTTTAATTTAGAAGTAATGGTGGATTGTCCGACTCGTGTTCCTGATACTTTGGGGCACAACGCGCATCTTTTGGATCTGTTTCTAACATCGCATCCAGAAAAGTACTCGGTTTCGGTAACTGCTCCCTTGGGTAATTCGGACCATTGTCTTATCTCCGCCCAATTCTCCACCTCCTCTCTGACACCCACTAACCTAAACTCCACCAAAAGATTAGTGTGCCATTATAAAAATGCTGATTGGGCGGGACTTAATAAATATCTCAGAACACTGATTCTATCTTGAACATCCTATGGTTTGCAATGCATCGCTTTATTCCTCATACCTTTAAGAACATCAAACCAACTAACACCAGTTGGTTCAATAATGGCAGCCATTAAAAATACGGAAGCAGCCTTCCAGGCATATAAATTGTGATGCGCGGAATATTTGCAATTCAGCAATTAGTAGGGCAAAGTTCGATTTCGACCAGAGCATCAGACGGAAGGTATTTTCTACTCAAAAGGGTAGTAAGGGCTTCTGGTCTCTAGTAAAAACCGTAAAGAACAATATCACCTGTTCGTCAACACCACCACTCATTTATAATGGGAATGTTTTTACTGACTCATTGGACAAGGCCAACCTGTTTGCTGCTAATTTTGCTGCTAATTCGTACTTGCCACCTTCATCGCAGCCACTTCCATCTCCATCACAGTGCACTAGTAGGCAAAAGCCGCTACACTTTCGCACTCGGGAAGTTTTAAGAGTACTTTTGAAACTCGACGTGTCCAAAGATACTGGGCCCGATGTTTTCTCGCCCCTTGTTTTAAAATGCTGCGCCTCTGCTTTGGCTAAACCTCTGCGCAAACTTTTTCACCTGTCATATTGAACAGGAATGTTTCCAAGTGTATGGAAACTTGCTCATGTCCAGTCGATACTTACAAAAGGAAAGGGATGCGACCCCTCTAACTACAGACCAATTGCACTATCCTCGATCATATCTAAAGTTTTTGAGTCACTCATCAACTCCCAGTTGTTGAAATATCTAGAAAATAACCATCTTATCAACGATTGCGAGTACAGTTTCCGCACTGGCCGCTGAACCGGAGACTTACTAACGGCTCTAACGGAACGTTGGAATCATTGGCTCTATAATTTTGGTGAGTCCGAAATCGTCAATCTTGATATTTCAAAGTCTTTTGATAGAGTCTGGCATGCTGCCCTTTTAACCAAACTTCAAACATTTGGTCTGCACCCTACCCTCGTTAAATGGATAGAGAGTTTTATGTCAGGCCGTTCAATACGTGTAGTAATTGACGGAGTTATATCTTATTCCTACGAAATAAATGCCGGTGTAACTCAGGCTTCAGTTCTTTTACCAACCTTATATCTTCTTTTTATTATTGATCTCTTATCCCTTATTTTTATAGTTTCACTGACGACAGCACCCTTTATTTCGCGTACTCATTTGATTCTGTAATGAATTCACGTGGAAATGCTACAGAAGTCAATCGGGAACGCATGTTTATATCATTAAACAACGACATTTCTATGGTCCTCGCTTGGGGTAGAGCAAATCGTGTTACGTTTAATGCATCCAAAATTCAATGCTGTTTAATGACTCTTAAAAAACGCCCAGTTCACCCCCAACCCATTTCAGTCGACGGAGTGAATATACCCAATTCACCCTCCCTAAACATCTTGGGTATTGAGATATCCAGCAATCTTAGCTGGACTGATCATATATTTGCAATCGCTAAAAGTGCGATGAATTGTTTGGATTTTCTACAGAGATGTAAGAAATATTTCACCCCACCTGACTTAGCGCTGATCTACAAGTCCCACATTAGGCCTAGACTTGAATATAATTCCCATATTTGGGCAGGGGCCGGACACACCGCACTGTCCGCGTTAGACAAAGTCCAGCGTAAAGCTATTAAGCTTATTGGCGATTCCTCAATCTCTGAGGGTCATGACTCTCTGGAGCATCGACGGAATGTCGGTTGTCTCTCACTCCTCTATCGTTATTTCCATGGCCATTGTTCTAACGAAATTGCTAGCCTAATTCCCTTCTACTAGTCGCTACCACCCCTATACTCTCCAGGTAAAATTTCGACGTACCGTAAAATTTCGGGAATCTCTTCTAAGCAGAGCAACACGAATGTGGAACAGTTTACCTTCTTCTGTTTTACCCTCGTCTTATGAGCCTGAAACTTTCAAACGGGGAGAACATCGACACCTCCTTCACTCAATCTCCTAACCCATTTCGCTCATCCTTAATTCCTTTCCTGCCAAGGCTGAGCTTTAGCATCATAGGGCATCCCCTGAGCTTTGGCAACATCATATATATAAAACAAAAAAAAGCATTTTTTTTAAATCATAATTTGAATTTTCTGGATATACTTTTCGCTCATTGTTTTTTTTTCTCTTGCATTAGTCGTCGGTGACGATTGGTGTTTCGGTAGGTTTAGTTAAATTTAAGTGTGTAATTGTTCAGGGTAATAAGATTTCTTGCTGATGATAAATATATTCATAAGATCTTGAAGAATTTGTTTTGGGTACTAAGGTAGTTCTAGTATGTAGGCAGTTCTGAGGTGCAAAGTAAGGTAAGTGCGGTGCAGAAACAACTGAAACATTTTCTTTCAGACAACGTAACATTTTTAAATTCATACATCATATTGTACATACAGAATTTGTAAATCATGAAATCTAAAGAATTATTTGTATATTGCGTAGGTTTTAGGACTTTAAAAATATTGTGTTATGAATATAATATTTAAAATATGTTATGTCAAGAAAAAAAATTAAAAACTCTAGTATCTACTTTATAATTATAAGTTAACTTCGTTAAGGAAAAGCTAGTTACCTCTCTAGAATAAACTTTTCCACGTTTGCAAATCTCTTTATACTTTGGAAAGAGTTCCTTTCTGGGCGACGTTTAATGTTATTTGCTGATTCATCGAAAGAGCTTTCTGTATAAGTTTCTAAAAGAAAAACAATAAACATGAAATAACAGAAATATTCATTGATGATCAATAATTTACCATAACCATAATGACTTCGAGGAACTTTTGTCTGGTGAACCGAAAAATTTGTTTTCGGAAAAGTGGCGTTCAAACGATGTGAATGCAATTCCATAAAGGGATTCCGGTACGACGGTGCATCTATATACATTCCAGTCACCTCCAAGGATTCCATGGCCGGAAACCTGCAAGTTTTTAATTCCGAAAAATAAATATGAAAATTCTGAATACATATATGTACATAAAACGATATATGAAAGTAAAGAATTAGTAAAATTAGTCCTAGAAAATTTTGTAAAGGTACTGTAGATTTTTTTTATTGTTTTATAGCATCTCAATAATGAATTTTGCAGAGCTTTACAACCAGGCGAATTTCTTTTTTGGGGAAGTCCCGGCACGTGCTAGAATTGAGACAGAGCTCGAACCGACCGAATCTAGAACCTGGATCCCGGTGAAACCATCTAAATCAAGAGAAACCTTGGTAATGATTCAATTGAGTAATCCCAATCTGCGCTCCTAAGAGTGGTAGCTCGGGTAAGTGTGGCTAAGGGCAGAACAAGCCAGGTTATTGCTATCCTAAATGAAAAATTCACGGTCTCTCTCACCCAATGCAATGGTGCTATAACATTAACCTATTAATCTATCAGAAGGACCTGAAGGCGAATACAGTGGACGTCACTTCACTTCCGTTACGGAGGAACATCATGGAGTCACGGTACGTCCCGCGGTATAAACTATCCTACCTATTTTAGGATATTCTTTTTCTTAATGTAAAAGACCTGGCCACTCTGGAAGAATTCAATGGCGTAACAACATTAACGCAAAGGTCTATGAAGAGCGAACCTGAACGGTATAATCCCTGCTGAACTTCAAACAGCCTTTGAGCTTTTAATTCTGGGAATGGAAGCCATCGATGAAATCTGCCTAACCCTCACAAATATTTCAGATTTGTGGACATAGTATTTATTGGTAAGTAGTATAAATATGGGGTTTCTGCCTCAAATGTGCAAGGTGCACCTTAAAATTGGTTAAATTGTGAGGGAAATCGAGGTCTGACGTCACATTTTTGCACATTTTACGTGAGGCAGAAACCCCATAACAATTTTTGGAGGTGCAGTTTCGGTCTTGTAGGCTACAATTGAGAGATAAGGAAAAGAGATAAGGATTTTCGGTCTTATAGGCTACAATTGAGAGATAAGGATGTCGGCCATCTTGGATTTTGGGGTTTTCGGTCTTATAGGCTACAATTGAGAGATAAGAATGTCGGCCATCTTGGATTTTGGGGTTTTCGGTCTTATAGGCTACAATTGAGAGATAAGGAAAAGAGATAAGGATTGTCGGCCATCTTGGATTTTGGGGTTTTCGGTCTTATAGGCTACAATTGCGAGATAAGAATGTCGGCCATCTTGGATTTTGGGGTTTTCGGTCTTATAGGCTACAATTGAGAGATAAGAATGTCGGCCATCTTGGATTTTGGGGTTTTCGGTCTTATAGACTACAATTGAGAGATAAGGATTGTCGGCCATCTTGGATTTTGGGTTTTCGGTGTTATAGGCTACAATTGAGAGATAAGAATGTCGGCCATCTTGGATTTTGGGTTTTCGGTCTTGTAGGCTACAATTGAGAGATAAGGAAAAGTGGTCTTCTTCTTCTTCTTTGGTTTGCATCTAGACTTAGATCTAAACCTTGGATCTGAACCTAGATTGTTTAGTAAGATAAGGCACCTGTCGGCCATCTTGGATATTGGGTATTCAGTCTTGAAGGCTACAATTGATGTTGAAGATAAGAGTTTGTTGTTTTGAGTCTTTAATTACGAAGTACAGCTTTATCAGCTAAATGAAATAACATGATGCGAATTTAGTTTGAAAAACAGAATATTGCGTAATAAAAGATTTCACCACTTTGAGTAAATAGATGAAGATTATTTTTTAATTTCTTTTGCAAATTCTTATTTCTATGATATCATTTGTTTTCAAACAAGTTTTAACATGTTTTTCTGGTCGAGCTGTGATTGATAAGCGAACTGGTGACTGCGTAGAAATTAATAATTTGGCGGCAATGTTAAGGTCGTTGGGTGATAAGGTTTTGTAGATGAACCTGGCCTCGTGCTGAAGATAAGAGTTTGTTGTTTTGAGTTTTTAATTACGCAGTACAGCTTTATCAGCTAAATGAAATAACATGATGCGAATTTAATTGGAAAACAGAATATTGCGGTTTCCTAAATTATAATTGAATGTGATAAATTCGCCTAATAAAAGACGCGTGCTGCTGACATTTCACGAAAATAAAACTCTTTTCATAGCTTTAAACTTGGTTTCTTCTTTTTTCAGTCGTAATAATCTTAATAAGGAAACCATATTTTTCTTGAATCGTAATTATGGTTTAAATTTATACCAAACGGACAGCTAACAACCCTATATGACATTTAAAATTTAATTTTTGTATGCGTCATGCAACAATAGACCCAAATTGTGATCTCACCAAGTCAAACAAACGAAAAACTACTATCCCAATGATCTTTTCAAAATTTATAGAGAAATACAGCTGAACCAATGAAAGAAATTTAAAGCGCATTAAACAGGGCTTTAATAATCGTATTGAAAGCTTTCTATTGAAAAATGATGATGAAGGAATATTGGATTCAAAACAATTTTTCTACAAAATCAAACCTCGAGTTATAAATCTTCTTGAAGCAAGTTTACAGAAAATCCTCTGAATTAGGCTCAAGGAAATTGATATGTTACTTAGAAGATACATTTCATTATATAATCCATTATAGAAATCTCCAAAAAGTAGTTTAAAGTATGAATTGAAGTTTTCATACATTCATAGAGCTCTTTGATTCAGACAATGGAATTGATTAAAACTCATACATTCATAGAGCTCTTTGATTCAGACAATGGAATTGATTAAAACAATA
The DNA here is from genome assembly GCA_964036015.1 of Leptarthrus brevirostris. Lineage (NCBI taxonomy): Eukaryota > Metazoa > Arthropoda > Insecta > Diptera > Asilidae > Leptarthrus > Leptarthrus brevirostris. The sequence continues at coordinate 54,995,333 of OZ038375.1, forward strand.
TATTGATATTAGTACTTTGCATAGATCAAAAGCTGTTAACACTTACTGATCTTAAGCTCTTATGATGGAATTTGTATTTATCACGATGAATGACACTAATTTTGGGTTCTTAAGTATATTCAAATGTTCAACAGATGCTTACTATTGTCAAGACTTATTCTAATATCATCATTAAATCTTTCGGTTGGAGCAAAGTTCGGTTTACTAAAATTATCACAGTTTAAAAAATTATTAACTTTATTTTTGGTTTGTCTTTTACTTTGTTTGCATTAGCAAGTATAAACATGTATTTGAAAAAGGGTATACCCCAAACAAAACGTGATTACAAAATATCAAATTTCTTCGAAATAAAAACACTCGTAATTCACTTAATCAATTTTTATTTAAAATCGGTAGAGTTCTATTAAATCTTCCTGACATATCATTATTTTATATAATTAATTTATATATTTCTAAATCCTGGTATTTCGTCCATTTTGTTTTCGATAAATTTTAAATTGCAGTCTTCATCCATCTCATACACAGTGTTGTTGATCTCCACTGTTTGAAACTCTGACTGCGGTTCCACTGATTGATGATTTTCGAAAAAGAATTTTACAAAGCATATTGTCAATACAAGAACATCTTTTTGTCTCTGAAATTCCTCCATTTTCTGAATAATAGGCTGTGTTACTTTATTTAGATATTCCTGTTTAATATCACCATCCTTAAGATTTGTATTAAGTTCGATGTTTTCAAATTTGTATTCATTACATCGATTGATGTATTTGAATCGTGTTATAACCCGAACAGGTGCACCATTTTTTAGATATTTTTGAATGTGTTCTTGAAATTTGTTTAAGTAATGTTCTTCCAGTAAATACTTCAGCGCATTTATTCCGAAAGCCAGTTGATTATGCACCGCTAATATCATTTCATCCCATACTGGGGTGAATTGTATCTTAAAAGTATATTGTTCGCGAGGAGTCTTTACGATAGATTTTCCTTCAATTTTATTTCTGTAATAACATTTTTTTATTTACTACGCATATATTAATTACTCTGCAACATACCTGATCTTCCTTCCTTTCCTGAATCTGGTCTATCTAAATATTTGCCTCAGCTTTTATAGCAAGTATTTTACCCCCACTGGAAATTTTTAAAACTTGAACTGCTTAAAATTAAATTTAATTGAAGATTTCATTAACGTTATTCCCTTAAATAAAGTGTTATATATCAATGTCAAAGGCAATTTTTTCATCTGAGAATAAAACGATTGAATTACAATGTTTAGATTCCATGGTACTTTATAAAAAATTTTAAGAGAGGATAATTTTGGACACTGCAATTCTTCTTCCATATTATATACTATTACACCTTCACCAAATGTATTTTTGATCCAGCAAACTTTTTCACAACCTTTCACATACAGTATTTTGTTTCTAATTAAAGGTATCACTATAGCACGTAATTGATGATAGGGAATATATCCATCGGTCCATCTGAATCCATGATAATTATCATGCAGCCATTTCGCTTCTCTTCTCTTTGCAGGTGTTATCCTTTACCAGGTTTACAAACAGCTCTTATCATGTCTATGAACAGCTTTATTATGGTGTTGGCGTTAGGGTTGGTGTTGGTGTTAGCGTTGGTGTTGATGTTGGCGTTGGTGTTGATGTTGTTGTTGGCGTTGGCGGGAGTAATAAGTTATAAATATCGATTTCAACAGGTCATTTTTAGTGTTTAGATAACCACCAATATGTTTAAATGCATAGAATGCAACAAATTCTTTAGCCGGAAAGATAGCCTTCTAAGACATAAGAGACGGTCAACACATTTATTGAAAGATAAAAATCGTGAAGAAGAGATTTTATCAGATGAAAATACCCATTTATTAGCACCCATCAATGAAACCGGTTTTGATCCCGTTAGGAATACTATTAAAAATCAAATTATACAGCTTAGAAAAAATTGGGGACATTCTCAAAAATCTTTAAAGATCGCTGGTAGAAGAGTAAATGAAGATGTGAACCCAAATTCAGTTAAAGATGCCGCGTTTGAAGATGATAACCAAATTTGTGGGAGTCCGACCTTCTTTTAGTATGGATTTCATAGCTTGAGTAACTTCGACACCAGTCTTTCTTTTAATAGGAATTACCCATGCATATTTAGAAAACCCATCTATTACAGTTAATAAAAAATTATGTCCATTATTGCTTGAAGTATAAGCACCCATTTCAACTAAGTCGGCTTGCCATAGATCATCTATTCCCTTAATTATAACACGTCTTCTTATAAAATTTTTTCTGGCTGGTTTATGAAGCTCATTAACTACTTGTGTTTTATTCATTTTGAAATTGTCAGAGATTCTACATTAATTAACGCCTTTAAAGGGTCTTTCCTTTCTTGTATATTTAGATCTATATATTTCATCAACTTCTCATTAACGTCAACAATTGCTTCATTTGCATATAATACGGCTGCTCTCTTCAATCGCTCTTGCAGATTCGTAATTGTTTCATTCGTATACAATTGACTAGTGTTTTTATCTTTTTCACTTGTTATATTGATTATGTTGTATAACTCCTTTAATTCTCTTTGTAGTACAGCACTTTCCTTATGTATTTGCTCAGTTAGATTGTTGCTGACTAACTGGATTTTTTCATTAACGTAGGAATTACTTAAATGTATGATCGTGTCAGCTACATCGTCAACATATGTTTTATTGGTTGCATCATCCCTTTCTAGGGGGCTCTTAAGGTATTTCAAATTTTTAAAACTTAGATTGAAATCTCCACTTTCAGTGAGCTTAAAGCCCACGCCACTTAGACCTTGTATTCCTTGTTCTCCTTGAGGACCAGGTTCGCCTGGTAAGCCTCTAGGACCACGCTTGCCAGTAGATCCTAACTTTACCTTTTTAGAATATCTCCCAAACTTGTCGACACTCATTATTACATTAAAACTGAATATGATTAAAGAATTTTTCACATTTTTTTCTCATCTATAAAACTTATTTGTTGATTACCCATGAAACTCTCATAAAACTTATTTTTTAATCATTCCATACAACTTCCTTCAAATTTAATTAAATGACCCCCGCTTATCAAGACAAAAAGATGTTCTTGTATTGACAATATGCTTTGTAAAATTCATTTTCGAAAATCATCAATCAGTGGAACCGCAGTCAGAGTTTCAAACAGTGGAGATCAACAACACTGTGTATGAGATGGATGAAGACTGCAATTTAAAATTTATCGAAAACAAAATGGACGAAATACCAGGATTTAGAAATATGTAAATTAATTATATAAAATAATGATATGTCAGGAAGATTTAATAGAACTCTACCGATTTTAAATAAAAATTGATTAAGTGAATTACGAGTGTTTTTATTTCGAAGAAATTTGATATTTTGTAATCACATTTTGTTTGGGGTATACCCTTTTTCAAATACATGTTTATACAAAAACAAACCAAAAATAAAGTTAATAATTTTTTAAACTGTGATAATTTTAGTAAACCGAACTTTGCTCCAACCGAAAGATTTAATGATGATATTAGAATAAGTCTTGACAATAGTAAGCATCTGTTGAACATTTGAATATACTTAAGAACCCAAAATTAGTGTCATTCATCGTGATAAATACAAATTCCATCATAAGAGCTTAAGATCAGTAAGTGTTAACAGCTTTTGATCTATGCAAAGTACTAAGATCAATATATTGTTTTAATCAATTCCATTGTCTGAATCAAAGAGCTCTATGAATACATGAAAACTTCAATTCATACTTTAAACTACTTTTTGGAGATTTCTATAATGGATTATGTAATGAAATGTATCTTCTAAGTCACATATCAATTTTCTTGAGCCTAATTCAGGGGATTTTTATATTATTTGCGCAAAATGGTAGATCATTGTGTAAGTCATGAAGTGATTCTAGATAAGTTAAATCTACTTCAAATATATATATTCAATTTCTGAACTTTGAAGAATGCTCATTATATTGATATCCGTATTTTCTATCCCATTGAAATTCCTCATATGATAAGAATTCAGACATGTCTCACCCATATAAATTATTGCAGTCGAAGTAAATTAAATATGTTGAGCTTTGTGATGGGATAACATTTTCCATACACTTATTATTAGCAGTAGAATGCCTGCGATTTCCATACACTTATTATTAGCAGCAGAATGCCTGCGAGAACATATAAAGTTATACACATTAACGTCAGTTAATAATTATTGTAATTCAATCTTTCAATACTTAAGCATAGCACCCCAAAATTATCCTGAATCTATATAATAAATCGTCATTTTTATAAAAGGATCTTTTTAATATTAAGTTTTCATCAGATGAATTATTCGCTAATTTTTCTATACTTGAGAAATCTAATCTATATGAATCTAAAATGCAAACAAAGTAAAAGACAAACCAAAAATAAAGTTAATAATTTTTTAAACTGTGATAATTTTAGTAAACCGAACTGTGCTTCAACCAAAAGATTTAATGGTGATATTAGAATAAGTCTTGACAATAGTAAGCATCTGTTGAACATTTGAATATACTTAAGATCACAAAATTAGTGTCATTCCTCGTGATAAATACAAATTCCATCATAAGAGCTTAAGATCAGAAAGTGTTAACAGCTTTTGATCTATGCAAAATACTAAGATCAATATATTGTTTTAATCAATTCCATTGTCTGAATCAAAGAGCTCTATGAATGTATGAGTTTTAATCAATTCCATTGTCTGAATCAAAGAGCTCTATGAATGTATGAAAACTTCAATTCATACTTTAAACTACTTTTTGGAGATTTCTATAATGGATTATATAATGAAATGTATCTTCTAAGTAACATATCAATTTCCTTGAGCCTAATTCAGAGGATTTTCTGTAAACTTGCTTCAAGAAGATTTATAACTCGAGGTTTGATTTTGTAGAAAAATTGTTTTGGATCCAATATTCCTTCATCATCATTTTTCAATAGAAAGCTTTCAATACGATTATTAAAGCCCTGTTTAATGCGCTTTAAATTTCTTTCATTGGTTCAGCTGTATTTCTCTATAAATTTTGAAAAGATCATTGGGATAGTAGTTTTTCGTTTGTTTGACTTGGTGAGATCACAATTTGGGTCTATTGTTGCATGACGCATACAAAAATTAAATTTTAAATGTCATATAGGGTTGTTAGCTGTCCGTTTGGTATAAATTTAAACCATAATTACGATTCAAGAAAAATATGGTTTCCTTATTAAGATTATTACGACTGAAAAAAGAAGAAACCAAGTTTAAAGCTATGAAAAGAGTTTTATTTTCGTGAAATGTCAGCAGCACGCGTCTTTTATTAGGCGAATTTATCACATTCAATTATAATTTAGGAAACCGCAATATTCTGTTTTCCAATTAAATTCGCATCATGTTATTTCATTTAGCTGATAAAGCTGTACTGCGTAATTAAAAACTCAAAACAACAAACTCTTATCTTCAGCACGAGGCCAGGTTCATCTACAAAACCTTATCACCCAACGACCTTAACATTGCCGCCAAATTATTAATTTCTACGCAGTCACCAGTTCGCTTATCAATCACAGCTCGACCAGAAAAACATGTTAAAACTTGTTTGAAAACAAATGATATCATAGAAATAAGAATTTGCAAAAGAAATTAAAAAATAATCTTCATCTATTTACTCAAAGTGGTGAAATCTTTTATTACGCAATATTCTGTTTTTCAAACTAAATTCGCATCATGTTATTTCATTTAGCTGATAAAGCTGTACTTCGTAATTAAAGACTCAAAACAACAAACTCTTATCTTCAACATCAATTGTAGCCTTCAAGACTGAATACCCAATATCCAAGATGGCCGACAGGTGCCTTATCTTACTAAACAATCTAGGTTCAGATCCAAGGTTTAGATCTAAGTCTGATGCAAACCAAAGAAGAAGAAGAAGACCACTTTTCCTTATCTCTCAATTGTAGCCTACAAGACCGAAAACCCAAAATCCAAGATGGCCGACATTCTTATCTCTCAATTGTAGCCTATAAGACCGAAAACCCCAAAATCCAAGATGGCCGACAATCCTTATCTCTCAATTGTAGCCTATAAGACCGAAAACCCCAAAATCCAAGATGGCCGACATTCTTATCTCTCAATTGTAGCCTATAAGACCGAAAACCCCAAAATCCAAGATGGCCGACATGCTTATCTCTGTAGCCTACAAGACCGAAACTGCACCTCCAAAAATTGTTATGGGGTTTCTGCCTCACGTAAAATGTGCTAAAATGTGACGTCAGACCTCGATTTCCCTCACAATTTAACCAATTTTAAGGTGCACCTTGCACATTTGAGGCAGAAACCCCATATTTATACTACTTTGGTAGAGCATCACACAGCAAACATAAGGGCCTCAGGCCAATACATTTGAACTCTATCGGTATCGGCTGATCGATACGAAGATTAATTAAATAAAGGATTTACCATCAAAGCTTTTCCCAATACTGAAGGTGCTTTCAATAACGTCAAACCAGTAGCAACAACGGCGTTCTTAAGAAGGATGGATCTATATAGTTCACTAATCAAGCTTACAGATCTCATGCTCAAGCAGGATCGTAAAATCCTCTCGCCACTTCTGTAGAATCTAGCTCTCAATGATCTACTTCTGGATCTAAAATACTGCGGTAGTCTGGCCATAAGGTTATCGCCTATTCTGACGACGTTGTGCTGTCAACCTTGGACAAACACTCAAATATCCGAGCTAACGTGATGAGCAACAAGTGTATTCTGGATATAAACACAGATAAAACAGATACTCTTCTCATGGAGGCGTAAAGTTCCTCCCGTTAACTTTCCAAATAAATTCCGAACGGTAGTGTAGTATTACAAAAATACATATATCGGCTAAACAATATTCAAGCCTTCTTCAATGCTAAATTCGACTCCTCTATTCCTATTATGCAGGTATTCCAGGAAAGTCCCCTTTATAATGGAAAGAACCAGTGCATATTTACACTGACGGCTCTAAGTTGGAAGGCGAAGTGGCTGAAAGCGGATTAACTGTAAAGCTAGCGAGAATCGACACTAAGTTACCAGACTCGAATATAACTCATCAGCTTGGCAAGACGCTAAACACACGCAAGCTAGCAATTAAAAAATCATTCATCACATCAAGATTGCTAATGATAAATATACCTGATTAATCACCCGGTCAACAGTTAGATGCCTGGACATTGAGCCTATTGGAACATTAAGAATATGTAACCAGACCTGTAAAGTAATTAAATACATTAGGACTGAAGGACAGCTTAAGTACAATTACCTTGTACTTAAAAATTTTTAAGTACAAGTACAATTCCTTGGTACTTGTATTTGAAAATTTTAAGTACCAGTACCGGTACTTCTACTTGTACTTATAAGTCCCACAAAAGTACTTTAATTTCTGATCTTAATTATTTTAGTACTTTAAAATTGTACTTAAGTACTTTTCAACTCCTTAAGTACTTTTAATTTCTTTCAAGTACTTTTAATTCCTTTAAGTGCTCTTTAGTTAAAAAGGCTTAAGTAAAATGTGGTGGCGGTAAATTTCTAGCGGAGTGTCACAATTAAGAAGAGAACTGGGTTTTGTCTGTTATATTTCGTTACATGATGGCATGGGCTTTCGTTGAATATACAATAAAAATATGTAAAATAATAAAACAATGTTTCTTGTTTATTTCATTAGTTGAATGATAAGAAATCTGATATTTCTGCAGTTTGTCAACTGTGTAAAAAAACTATAAGGAATTTCTAAGTGTTACCTCTAACTTCATCAAACATTTAAAGATAATTCACCCAGATAGCTACGAAGAATACAATAGCATGAGAAAAAGAAGACCTAGTGACATTTATAACCCTACAACATCTTGCGAACCAAAGCATTTCCAGGAAGTGTTCGACAAACTTTTGATATCATTTATAGTTGACACAGCTTCACCTGTTTCAATTGTTGAAAGGAAATCCTTTGCTAACCTCTTGCTCTTTCAAAGAACTGTACTCTGTGTCAGCAGCTGAGCTGGAGCTATGAAGCTCCTGGATCCACAGTAAAAAACGTAATATCGAAAATTCAAACCACCATGTCAACTGTAAAGTACTTTTGTACTATTGCTGATATCTGGTCCACCAGGCACCGTAGCTTTCTGGATTCCTGTCACTGGATCGACGATGACTTTAACCGTAAATCTGTGGCTTTGGCGTGCAAGCGATTTTGACCACAGTGTTTTGTTTTAATCAGTGAATACTTATATTGAAGTTTAGTGTTTAAAAGTACTTAAAGGAATAAAAGTACTTAAAGGGAAGTGCAAGTACTTAAAAGGAATTGAAAGTACTTAAAAGGAATTGAAAATACTTAAAGGGAATTGAAAGTACTTAAAAGGAATTGAAAACTACTTAAGTACAATTTTTAAGTACTAAAGTAATTAAGATCATTATACTCGTACTTTCATTATACAGGTCTGTATGTAACTAGTTTTAGGTGGGTGGATTTACCACACCACATGATAATTTACTGTAGTATGAGTCTATCCTATTTAAATTTTCTGTCCCTGCCTCTGTCCAATTTACCCGTTTTATTAAGCTTTCCCTAAGTATGCTTAATATTAGAACATTTTATTGGAGCCACTGCAAATGTATTGCAATTGATAAGTGGAACGGCTGAGCAGGCCGTCGACCAGTTACGTTGACGAAGTCTGCCCGTGGATTTTTAAATTAAATACAGAGTGTTTCAGATCTGACGTGCCAAAATGAGTGGGGTGATAGATCTCACTTAGCAAACAAAAAATTGTATGGCAGGGGGGTGGGGGGACTCTCAACCGCTTGGGAGTTAGAGGGCGATTCATAAATTTCAGTTTTTCATGGTATGTACATTACTCTTTTATTTTTATCTTTTGATCTACCCAACATAGCGACATCAAACAAACGCTAAAAAATAACTATCCTAATGACCTTTCCAAAAATGTCAACAATGTTGATCTCACTACTACCACTGCAGGTACAGTCACGGCCCAAATTTGAAAAAATGTTTTGAAATTGCCGCATTTTCCCAAATTTTCTCTGAAATTTATGTAATTAGTATACCTTTTTTTATTTTTATTGGATTGTTCGTCTTATTACTTTTCCAAAAAGATGCAACATGTCCACGTAGGGAAAGTATTTAGCAATTTATACGTAGAAATCCTATCGGAGAATATTATAAAAATCAACAAATTAAAAAAATTAAACTAATATTAACTCAAAAATTCTTTTTATTGAATTTAAAAATAATTACAATTAATCTTGATAAGTAACAAAAGCCATTCAAGATGTCCATCGCCACTTTGGATGCATGCCAATAATCTCTTTCTAAGTCCCTGTTTAAGGCGTATTGCAGCCAGCCTCTTCCGTATTTTCGTCGCTGCTTTCCCAATTCTGCTAACTAAATCCTTCTTATCGTTAACAGGGCTTGAATAAACTTCATCCTTCATTGTTCCCCATAAGAAAAAGTCCAATGGGGTAAGGTCTGGAGATCTAGTAGGCCAAGGAATCGATGCACCTCTTCCAATCCAATTGGTGAAACATTCCCCTAAGAATATCCATAGGGTTCTCCTCTATTAGATCTGGCAGTGTATTTTTTTTGTTTTTTTGTTTTTTGTTTTTTTTTTTTTTTATACGATGTGGCCAAATCCTAGGGGACAACCCTTTGATGCGTTAGCATGGTTTTGGCCGGAAGGGAATTAGGGTAAGGGAAGTGAGGAAAGTTGAGTCTTGTTTGCATTGCTGCGAGCTAGACAACAGCCCAGAGACGGAGTGGATTATTTTAATTTCTTAATAAAAGCTCACGGTCATCTGGGCTCGAACCCGGGACCCACGGCATGTTGGTCTTGCCGCTCAACGCATTGATCCAACTCCGTCTCCAAAATGTCCGCATAAATTTCACTATTAAGCAGTTGCGGCAAAATGAATGGTCCTACCAAATGGTTGCCGATGATACCAGCCAAAACATTGACACTGAATCTCTGCTGGAATGTGGTCACCTTTGCTCTGTGTGGGTTAGTGTTCGACCAGGTATGGAGGTTATGGAAGTTCGTGATATCATTTTTGGTGGATTGACATTCATCTGTACACAGAATTCGGTCCAGAAACGCTCTGTCGTCAATGTCGCGTTCCAGAAGCCAAGTGTTAAATTTCAGTTTTCTCTCAGAATTTCCTTCCTTCCCTTGGGCTGGGTGATGATGATATGGACATAATCTCCCTTTATCCTGTGTGGGTTAGTTTTCGACCAGGTATGGAGGTAGTCCTTGAACTGGGTGATGGTGATATCGACTCGATGAATAACCCTCTAAACCTAAGATAACGACACTCCTAATCGCCTTGCGACTCGTTTCGTGCTCGTCTCATGGTCCCGCCTCACGATGGTCATTATTTGGTGCTCGACGTCGGCAGAAGTTCCCGAATTTTCGGGTCGTGTCTAAATGTAGTGTGAAGTTACACTTCCTGTTTCTCTCAGGTTTTTTTTTTTTTTTTTTATATATGATGATACCAAAGCTCAGGGGATGCCCTATGATGCTTAAGCACAGCCTTGGCAGGAAAGGAATTAAGGATGAGGGAAATGGGTTAGGAGGTTGGGTGAAGGAGGTGTCGATGTACGCCCCGTTTGAAAGTTTCAGGCTCATAAGACGAGGGAAAAACAGAAGATGGTAAACTGTTCCACATTCGTGTTGTTCTGCTTAGAAAAGATTCCCGAAATTTGACGGTACGTCCAAATTTGACCTGGAGAGTATAGGGGTGGGAGGGACTTGTTGATCTTGTATCGCGCATTGTCATGTGTCTACAAGGGATCAGGCTAGCAATTTCGTTAGAACAATGGCCATGGAAATAACGATAGAAGAGTGAGAGACAACCGACATTCCGTCGATGCTCCAGAGAGTCAAGACCCTCAGAGATTGAGGAATCGCCAATAAGCTTAATAGCTTTACGCTGGACTTTGTCTAACGCGGACAGTGCGGTGTGTCCGGCCCCTGCCCAAATATGGGAATTATATTCAAGTCTAGGCCTAATGTGGGACTTGTAGATCAGCGCTAAGTCAGGTGGGGTGAAATATTTCTTACATCTCTGTAGAAAACCCAAACATTTCATCGCATTTTTAGCGATTGCAAATATATGATCAGTCCAGTTAAGATTGCTGGATATCTCGATACCCAAGATCTTTAGGGAGGGTGAATTGGGTATATTCACTCCGTCGGCTGAAATGGGTTGGGGGTGAACTGGGCGTTTTTTATGGGACATTAAACAGCATTGGGTTTTGGATGCATTAAACGTAACACGATTTGCTCTGCCCCAAGCAAGGACCTTGGAAATGTCGTTGTTTAATGATCTAAACATGCGTTCCCGATTGGCTTCTGTAGCGTTTCCACGTGAATTCATAACAAGGGAGCTGTCGTCGGCGAAACTATGAATAGGATTGAGAGTAAGGGATAAGAGATCATTAATAAAAAGAAGAAATAAGGTTGGTGAAAGAACTGAACCCTGAGGTACACCGGCATTTATTTCGTAGGAATCAGATGTAACTTCGTCAATTACTACACGAATTGAACGGCCTGACAAAAAACTCTCTATCCATTTAACGAGGGTAGGGTGCAGACCAAATGTTTGAAGTTTGGCTAAAAGGGCAGCATGCCAGACTCTATCAAAAGCCTTTAAAATATCAAAAGTGACGATTTCGGACTCACCAAAATTATAGAGGCAATGATTCCAACGCTCCGTTAGAGCCGTTAATAAGTCTGCGGTTGAGCGGCCAGCGCGGAAACCGTACTCGCAATCGTTGATAAGATGGTTATTTTCTAGATATTTCAACAACTTTGAGTTGATGAGTGATTCAAAAACTTTAGATATGATCGAGGATAGTGCAATTGGTCTGTAGTTAAAGGGGTCACATCCCTCTCCTTTTGTAAGTATCGGCTGGACATGAGCAAGTTTCCATACACTTGGAAACATTCCTGTTGAATATGACAGGTGAAAAAGTTTGCGCAGAGGTTTAGCCAAAGCAGAGGCGCAGCATTTGAAAACAAGGGGCGAGAAACCATCAGGGCCAGTAGCTTTGGAGACGTCGATTTTTGAAAGTACTCTTAAAACTTCGCGAGTGCGAAAGTGTAGCGTCTTTTGCCTACTAGTACATTAAGATGGAGATGGAAGTGGCTGCGATGAAGGTGGTAAGTATGAATTAGCAGCAAAATTAGCAGCAAACAGGTTGGCCTTATCCAATGAGTCAGTAAAAACATTCCCATTATAAATGAGTGGTGGTGTTGACGAACAGGTGAAATTGTTCTTTACGGTTTTTACTAGAGACCAGAAACCCTTACTACCCTTTTGGGTAGAAAAAACCTTCCGTCTGATGTTCTGGTCGAAATTGAACTTTGCCCGACTAATTGCTGAATTGCAAATATTCCAGGCATCTCTATAGATACGTCTCAATTCCTCTGAAGGGCACAATTTATATGCCTGGAAGGCTGCTTCCTTATTTTTAATGGCTGCGAAACAGTCATTATTGAACCAATTGGTGTTAGTTGGTTTGATGTTCTTGAAGCTATGAGGAATAAAGCGATGCATTCCAAACCAAAGAATGTTTAAGATATAATCGGTGCATTTGTTAACGTCTCTCACAGAAAAGCAATCGGACCAATCCAGCTATCTGAGATACTTATTAAGTCCCGCTCAATCAGCATTTTTATAATGCCACACTAATCTTTTGGTGGAATTTAGGTTAGTGGTTGTCAGAGAGGAGATGAAGAATTGGGCGGAGATTAGACAATGGTCCGAATTACCCAAGGGAGACGTCACCGAAACCGAGTATTTTTCTGGATGCGATGTTAGAAATAGATCTAAAAGATGCGCGTTGTGCCCTAAAGTATCAGGAACACGAGTCGGACACTCAACCAGTTGCTGTAAATTAAAAGACTCACTAAATAACTCGACGTGTCTTCCAGACGGGCTTGTGGTAGAAGAATGCCTGAGCCAATGTGTGTTGTGGACGTTGAAATCGCCAGCAAGAACGATTTCAGAAGAGGGGGATATTTCCAAAATCTTATCGATATCGTGTCGTGTAAATAAATAGTGCTCGCCGGTTAGGGAATCTCCTTTGATATTTCAGTACAGCGGCTCTCTCTTTTTTGTCTACTACACCATAAATGTAAATAATATCCGCGTATTCCTCAAATGTAAATTTTACAATTTTTTACTAATTTTTGCTTAAACACACCGGCACTTATTGATTTGTTTTTCAACTATGATAGGTATTTTTGCTTACTGACCTTTTTTATAGCAAAATTTCCATCAGGTACGAGTAACAAAACGCCAGGATACAAGGATGTGAATTCTGGCTAACACATGCTAATATCGGCAATATAACAAAATTACACTAAAATTTTTAAAACTTTTTTGCAGCAATAATTAAAATTAATTACCTGTTCAGAGATTTCTAAAAATGCGGGTTTTCTTATTCTTTGTCTACCTTGGCATATTGCACTTTATTAGAAAGGTAATAATACGGGCAATCTATCTAATTATTATTTAAATTATCTTCAACGACAGTACATATAATATATAAGCGTGAAAGACATTACATCTAACGTGTCACTGTGATAACCGCATAGAGGCGGCCTGGATTATCAAATCATTTTCAACGATATCACAGCTAAGTACTCGAATTCATTTTCAAGTTATCAAAATTCTAATTTATTTTCAACCTTAAAAAAATTCTAGCATACAAAAATTACATCAGTCATAAATTTTAAAACTTGAATGCTTGAATGTTTTTCTTGCAATAAGGTTATTTCAAAGACATTTTAAGAACTCTTTTAAGGAGAATAGAGTGAATATTTTACAATTTTAAAAGTTTAAAAGTGATAGACAGTAGAATTTTGTGGAGTGTTGGTCGAAAATTTACGGAACAATTCCACATACCTTGTGAACTTTATTGTCTAAAAAGTGCTATTCGCGAGCATAGTTAACTTCGAATTATTTTTATATAGAACACACTGCGTGAAGCAGGTATAAAGAGCGTTGTAAAAAAAATGAACGGCCTGGTCAATATCCGCCTCAGTTAGGACAGCAGCCCAGTCGTAGTCCGAAAGCCAATCATTGATTATAGAGAAATCGGCAGATCTGAAGTTGAAGCAGCAGCCGTGCAAAGTGGAGGAGAAGTTCTCGACAGCATCGAAACAGAAGAGGACCTGAAGAGCAGGATGGTGACAAGACTCTGGGACCAGAGGGGTTTGGCACCGCTGCACCAATGAGCCGTCCGGGTCGGTGAGGAAAACTAGGTCGAGCAGCCTGCCTGAATCATTAACGATGGCATTGCACTGGGAGAGGCCAGCGGAATCACAGGTGTCTAGGAAGGACAGCACATGCTGAGTAGCACCAGAATAGGACGGCACTAACCCTTCAATCTCGGGAGACCGGATTCAACCGACCTCTGGAATGTTGAAATTACCAAGAACGACTACCTCGTCAGAGGATGAGAGGGCGCTGCTTAAGCCGTCGATGGAAAAAGACAGCTGGTCATACACTCCGGAGGGTGAAGCAGGTGGAATGTAGGTGTCAGAATGACCAACCTGTACGGTGTTACAAGGGATGCCGGTTCTGACAGCGCACAGCATCCCGCCGCCAACGGCAGGCCTTAGGGCAACAGCCCCAGGATGAGAGGCAATGTCTGGCGCAGCACCAGAGGTGACGTCTACAGTCCCTCCTATCGAGTGTTGGTCTTGGCCGCCGATACGGGGTTCCGGGGCAGTTGAAATTAAGGGGGCAATCGATCCACCTGACACAGCATCAGCGGAAAAACCCGCAGGGGGATGAGAAGGAACTAAATCCTGAGGAAAAGCGGCATTACCGCCGCGACGCTTGCGCCTGCGGCATGCCCGGGAATTAAGAGCGGGCTGGCGTTCGGCACGCCTTTGTATGCGTGGTTAGCAGTTGACAGAGGGTCAGGCATCTGGCCGTCGGAAACAGCTTCGTGGAGCTCAGGGACAACAGGTGGAGAAGAGGCCCCCACGGCTGCGAAGGGAGGGCAAACAGAGGAAACAGTCAATGGAGGCGTATGATGAGAACCAATACATGACGCGTTGGAGGTGGGGGGATGGGAGGGGTCAAAAACCGCGTGGATAAGGAATTAAGGTCGAAACCCAAATTTTCAAAAAGAGTATTCTGAATTCATCGAATGGATCATCCTGAGCCCGTCCCGAATGATTTAGTAAACACGAGTAAGGAATATTTTTATTTACCGCCCCACGCAATTATTCGACCTTCAAGCTCAACACCGAAACTCCGTGCTGTATTTGACGGATTCGCAAAAACATTGGAATATCGTTAAATAAAAAACTGTTAGTAGGTCCAAAAACGCAGAGATTTATTTCAAATCTTGTTATCATTTCCAACTTTTAAAGTGGCAGTTACTAGTGATATCGAAAAGATGTTTAGGATGATTTTAGTGGACCCACGTGACAGAACTTATCATAAGGCAACCCTTGCAACACCTGTGGCTAAACACTGTGACATACGTGACATACGGGACAGCTGCTGCCCCATTTCTTGCAATAAGAGCGCTGCAACAGCTTTCAGTTGAATTTAAGGGACAATTTTCACTAGCAGAACAAGCAATTATGAATAGCTTCTACGTGGACGATTTAATGGTTTGAGCAGATACGGTTGAGGATGCTATTAAGCTCCAAATAGAATTATCCACTTTACTGGAACTTCGAGGATTCAAAATGCGAAAATGGGCATCAAATTGCAAGGAATTTTTGAGTACGCTTCCTCCAGAAAAATGTAGAATTACAACGTTAAACTTTGATGAGAAACCAGAAGCTCTAAAGGTGCTTGGTCTCAACTAGATCACTGCTGAAGACTCCTTCTTTTTTAGTGTCAATATTCCCACGAATTCAGTAACCACCAAAGGAACAATACTCTCTAAATCAAGTCGTATTTTCGACCACCTTGGATTGCTGGCTGCTTCTATTTCATTTAAAATAATTCTTCAAAGTTTGTGGATGAAGCATTACGACTGGGATGACCCCATAACAGGAGAAGTAGCTACTAAGTGGGATGAACTTCGTAAAAACCTACACCATATTCAAACAATTCGTATCCCTCAATGGCTGCAAATTAATTGGGAAAATTTACGGCTACATGGGTTTTTAGACGCATCTGAATCTGCATATGCTGCAGTAGTATACTGTAGAAGCATGAATGAAAAGGGTCAAATCACAATCCGCATAGTTACATCCAAAACACGAGCATCACCGATCAAGCAAGTTTCAATACCAAGGTTAGAACTATGTGGAGCCTTGCTTCTGGCAAAATTGATGCACTCTATTAAAGTATCCAGTAGAAAACCTGACTTAAACTGTTTTGCATGGACAGATTCAGCAGTAGTTCTTTCGTGGCTATCATCACATCCAAGAAGGTGGAAAACTTATGTTGGCAACCGCACATCAGAAATACTTAACAATACTACCAAGGCCACTCTGGAATTACGTTACTTTCAAAGAAAATCCTACTGACATTGCATCCAGAGGAATCTCTCCACAAACCTTGACTACTTCAGAGCGGTCCATCCTGGCTTTTACAGGACAGGAAACAAAAGATTTCTGCAAAACCAACTCCCCATACGGACACGTGTTTAGAAAGGCGTGAAACGTGCATAGATGTTTTTACTAGAACCATACAAAACGATACACTTACGGATCTGTTTGAAAAATTTTCATCGTTGCTTTCAATCCTTCGCATCCTGAGCTGGAGCATAAGATTTAGCAGCAACTGCCAGAAAACATTGCCGAAAACAAGTGCAACCTTGTTAACGGCGGGAGAATTAAACAACGCCTTAAAATTATGTATCAGATGGACACAAACAGATGCATTTAAGGAAGAATTTCAAGCACTCCAGAAAGGAAAATAAATACCCAATTTCAGCAAATTAAAAACGCTTAGCACTTTCATTGATGAAGACAATTTATTACGAGTCGGCAGGCGACTGGAAAATGCCTTATGTACATACGAGACTAAGCATCCAATTATTTTACCAAAGCAGCACAAGCAAAAGCGCAAATATTGATAATAATATCCCGCAGGCTACACGGAATGAAGTTTAAGTTGTTCCACTAAGCACCCTAATACGTGTCTACCGGGGATAGGGCCCCAATAATTACAACAGCCACACTCCCGGAGGTGTCTCTATTTACAGGCTTAACTGGCGTCACCTGCCATTATAGTCAGCCTGTCAACACTTCTTGCCAGAATAATAAGGAACAAAAAGTTAAAGTTATTTCACATACATTCATATTAGGCGATAAAGCATAGAATTCCCTCCCCCCAGGTTTGTTAAACAGTGATCAGAAGCACTTATCTATAAATATCCCTCAAAGTGCAAGGAACTCATAGATGGAATTGTTGTTCTTTCCTTTTGGTAACTCCTGGGAGAGTTGCGCGTTCGGGACGAATACGCACCAAAGAGTCGTCCAGTGCTTTCCGAAATGGTAATGGAAGAATACGTAATTCCCGTATAGATAGACAGGACAAGTAATCCCCTAAGGAGTGAGTACAAAATTAAATTAGAAATCATGTTTATATCAATTACTGCATCCCAATTAATTTTTGTGCAAATCCACGAAATAGAGTGCTATAGGTGCTTAGTAGTCGAATATGCCGGAAGGGCTGATAGTGTAGTGTAGATAGTGTAGTTTTTGAACGAATTGTCAACTTTAAAGAAATTTCCTTGTATTATATTCAGAGCATCATTCTGTCGTGAATTAGTAGAACAGTTGCACTACAAACAGAAAGGAAGAAACAAGAAGAAAACAAAATTGTTCGAAAGTAGAGTATATATATTAAGATTATTTCTGTGATCGTTTGTATTTCTGAATTTTATTAGTTAGGAGGGTCATTTCCGCATGGTCTTTTTCTTTTTCCAACAGTCAAAGTATGTGAAAAGTCTTAGGTTTATCTACTTCAATTGTTATAATTTGTACTCAGGGGAATCATTATTGTCAAACTTTTGGAATGTTACTAGGGTAAAACAACTTGGTTTTTAAAAAAAAAGATGTGCTGAATAATTTTTCTTAAAGGAACATGTCGCGTTCGAATTCACTCCTGAATTTACTGCTGTTTTCTTTTGGTCTGTTTTTGAGTGATCTTTTATGATTGTAGAATAAATACTTAACATACAAAAAGGACTGATAGCCATTAAGTCACGGTTTTTCTCGACATTGAATTTTTTTCTGCAGACCTAATACGAGATAAAATAAAAATGTTTGTTTTCATGCACACGGTACGAATACCCACGTTATAGTTGTGTACCGCGAAGAAAAGAAAAAAAAACCAAAAGGATCTAGCTAGATGCATTATGTACATTGAAAATTCGGCGACAGAACATTAACCCACATAATTCGATATTTGTTCCTTACTATTCTCTGGTTTTTTTTTATTAATGATGAAACTAACTAAAATCAGCACTTTATTGCTCATCACGTCGGAATATATACATATATATAGAGGTATGGCAATTGTCAGTTTTTTAGGTATATAGTTTTTTTTCCTGTACCTTTTTAAATACGTCATTCATAACCCAGATAGTTTAGTTAAGTAATATATATGCGACAGTTACCAAAATATAGGTTTGTTTGTAGTAATTATTTCTAAGCTAAGGAAATGTAATTCATGTGGTATCAGTATTAGAGATTAAACATTAAAATGAATTATATGAGATAACTTAATTGCTTTTATTTCAGGTGCCCTTAGAAAGTTTCACATCCTTTTTTCTTCCTCATCCCCTCTCCCCACCGTTATGTTTTAATTCAATTTGTGTTTCTTTTATATTTGTTTCAGCATTCCCTTCTAGGTTGGGCCTACACCCTAGCCAGGTGAAGGGATGGAGTGGGTTCGCTCCTGAACTGTCAGTCAAGGGGGTACATTTTCTTTTTGTGTAATTTTCTTGACAGTTCAGCGCGGCTAGGAACAGCAGGTGACACCAGACCTGTTGTTCTTCCTTTCTATCTGTTTCTCGTTTTTTTATCCTTTGTGGCAGACCTGAAGAAAGGATACCACAACCTTTCTTCGCCACAGGCACGCGGAAATCTGTTGTGGATGTGTGATGATGTTCAAGGACTCACACCCCATACTGGCGAGCTAGGACGTGCTGCCAGCTAGCGCGTGCCACTTGAACATCCTGCGCCAACTTCACGTTGCTCATCCGCACACACATACATTACAAGCTAAAACTTTTCCCTATTAGCACAAAACTGGAACTCTAAATTCGCCGGTCAACTTTTAAAACTACCTGTCGAAATTAAAGAACTTTTATTAATAACTTAAAAATTAATAATAATTAAAATATCTCAATATTTTTGCTTACGCGTCTTTTATTTACATATGTTCCAATTGTTCGTTATTTCCTAAAGAATCATTATTTATTATAAAAAAGCGCCCCAGCTTTAATTTGTATACAACTGCACATTTGAAGATAAAAAAAATTTTCTTCCGTACACGGTAAATTCTCCAACTGCAAATGTAAGTTTGTAATAGCAAAAAAAATTTTTTCATCTGATATAACTACAAATTATCGATTTTCGGATTTATTCCTTCAGTTATGTTGTGAGAACCTGCTTTTTGCCAAATGTCATGGTTCCAGGTCAAGGGAAAGTACCCTATAAAATGGGCGCATTTCGCAACATAAATGGCCATATTTTTTAATTGCGTGGACGTTGATTTTTTACAGCTCTAAGGGACCGTGTACCTTACTATTTGATATAGCGTATTAGTATTTTGATAGCTTTTCTGAGAAAAAGGGTCTTGATAGACAGACTGACAACCAGCCAGCAAACAGACGAACAACCAAGTGATCCTGTTTTTTCGTTTTGAGGTGCGAAACATTAACAAGTGATGAATATTTCATATTATTACGATAAATATCTATAATTATTGGGCTGTGAAGTGCTAAAAGAGTGTCGAAATAAGTTACGACAATTTATTAACATCATTAACAAGGAAGAGAACGTTGCTTTTTAGAAAAACTGAAAAGAAAGTGCTCAGTGAAATCCTGTGATAATAGAAAACGCCACAAACGTCCCGGGACATCTTTTCACATGTAAGCTAAACAAAGTAAGAGTATACTTAATAAGGCACACACGCAAGAAAACAGCCATTGTTAAGATTTAAGCTGAGTTTTTAAGGAAAATTTGCACATACTCCATCGAACCAAAGCTTTATTGATATAAAAATTATTGTAGTGATCACAATTTATACATACGCGGTAAAACTCCTGAAAATAAAATACTTCTTTGAACGCCTGCTTTGCGGTTATGAGATTGTATGTATATAAATCTCAGACAAGCTTCAAATTGCCACACTTTTCGGAGGCAATAGTCTCTCCTTTAGTTACTTCCTCTTAGGCTAAACCTTCATTCCCGTCCCAAGCTAATATGCGCTTACCATCAGTTGACATGTTAAAGAATTTGTCTTCAATAATTAACAGCTCGCCCTTTATTTATATTCGTTTTGTTGAGCCCCACTCTTTTAACTTTCCATGGAATTGGACAAGTTTACGTCTTCTGGTTTCTGGCAGGGTTCCGAATCGATACAAAATATCGCTCCGCTCCACGTATCGATTCGGCCTGGAGCGTTATGAAAATATCGAACCGCTCCGGAGCGGATCGTTATTTTCCAAATCTGATATCGAACCACTCCGGAGCGGATCGTTATTTTTCAAGTCTGATATCGAACCGCTCCGGAGCGGATCGTTATTTTCCAAGTCTGATATCGAACCGCTCCGGAGCGGATCGTTATTTTCCAAGTCTGTTATCGAACCGCTCCGGAGCGGATCGTTATTATTTTTGATTTCAATCGAGCCGAACCGCTCCTGGAGCGATATTGAATCGATTCGGAGCGATTAGAATATCGCTCCACTGAATCAAAGGAATATATCTAGGAATTTTTATAAAGTGCACCACATCTACACCTTAATTACAAGGTGCCTTGTACTGAGAGGGCTTTTAGAGTTTGGCTAAATGGGTGCTGGGTAGGAGTGAGTAGTAGGGTGTGTGGTGTGTATGGTTGATTGGTGGGCTGTGGGAGATGATGGAATATGACTGGTATGACTGGTATTCTGGAATATGACTGGTAATTTTCAAAAAGTGTACTGACCCTTTATATATAGGGTTTATAGAGTTGTGGTGAATGGGTGCTGGGTAGGAGCGAGTGGCGGGGTGTGCGGCTATTAGTAGCAAGGGGGGCAGCGGGTGTTAGGGTAATTAGATGTTGGAGAAGAGTAAAGGGAAGGCAATGAGAAGGCAGTGATGAGGAAAAGGAGGAAAGGCTGCATGCGGCCCAAATATCCGCAAAGGTAACTTCCTAATCTAACTTTCCCTCATGAAACTTAAAGTAATATAATCAAATAACCAAGATTTGATATATATATAAATACCTTAAAAACTTTCGAATTAGATAAATTGCTGTATTTAACCTGAATTATGAGAGAACAGCGGAATAAATAAAAGAAGAGGCATATATTAAGTGCGCATCAGACGACAAAATTATGTCCTACTATCAGTCTGAGAGTGATAATCATTATAATGTGGAAAACACCAAGTGCATGGGACCATGTATGCCGCGCCTTTGGCCGACTTAAAAAAGTTGAACAAATTTCGCTCGCGTTTTTTTCCGAGTATTAAGGTTTTTTATTCATACAAAAGCATGTTCAAAAATTATATTACTCTGAAAAACACAAAGGCCTACTTTACCCTCATAAAATTGTATTCTCTGAAATTGGGAATCAACCTACATTTGATTTTTCTGTTTTATTACTTTGCATTCCTATGCACATTTGAAGTCAGCTCCCTGGCTAAATAATTCAAATAGTTTAGCATCAGACAGACTCCATTGGGTTCATCAATTAAAAATTAAAAAGAAAAAGGAAACCCTTCACTTAAAATTCTTAGAATAATGAAAAGCCGTGAAGTGTTAGTTGAAATTTTTAACACGCAGATTAGAATGAAAAACGGCCAAATAAATAATAATAAACTCTTAAAGCTCTCTCAGTGCAAGATACCTTGTAATTAAGTTGCAGGTGCGAAGCACTTTTTAAAAATTACCATACTATTTTCTTTGGTTCAGTGGAGCGACATTCTTATCGCTCCAAATCGATTCAATAACGCTCCAGGAGTGAATATGGGTAGCACACCAACCAGAACCAACCTAACCACACACCTACCACTCACTCTTCAGCCCATCACCAACCACCTACCCTCCAGCCCATCACCTACATACTACCCACATTCACTTCAAAACCGTCTCACTAACTCACAAAACCCTCAAAGTTCAAGACCCCTTGTAATTAAATTACAGGTGAAGTGCACGTTTATAATTACTAGAGTTCTTACTTTCATTCACCCACTCACCATCCACATCCCAACACCCACCCACACACCAAC
This sequence comes from Leptarthrus brevirostris, assembly GCA_964036015.1. Lineage (NCBI taxonomy): Eukaryota > Metazoa > Arthropoda > Insecta > Diptera > Asilidae > Leptarthrus > Leptarthrus brevirostris. The sequence continues at coordinate 55,017,806 of OZ038375.1, forward strand.
CACCCACTAACCTACCCATCACCCCTAGTATAAAACACCTAGTAATTAAGTTGCAGATGAGGATTATTTTCTTATAATTACCAAACATATTCCGTTGATTCAGTGGAGCGATATTCTAATCGCTCCAAATCGATTCAATATCGCTCCAGGAGCGGTTCGGATCGATTGAAATTAAAAATAATAACGATCCGCTCCGGAGCGGTTCGATAACAGACTTGGAAAATAACGATCCGCTCCGGAGCGGTTCGATATCAGATTTAAAAAATAACGATCCGCTCCGGAGCGGTTCGATAACAGATTTGGAAAATAACGATCCGCTCCGGAGCGGTTCGATATTTTTATAACGCTCCAGGCTGAATCGATCCAGATATCGCACCGATCCGATCCGGAGCGATTTGGAGCGATATTTGGAGCGAAATTTCGTATCGATTCGGAACCCTGATTTCTGGAGTTAGGCCCCGGCTTACACTAATTTGTGTACCCTTGTGCGAATTTGCAAGTACAATCGACACAGAATTCGAGACTCGCAACCCAAGTATGAACACTTTTTTATTTCAATATTCTGAAATCCAAGCATATCTTTAAATAAGTTAGTGACTTGTCTTGGATTTGTGCAACTGTTAGCTGTCTTTTGCATTTTGCGATAAAAGACATCTTACAATTATATTGTTTTTACGCCTAAGTTTTTGTGTTTGTTCCATAACCGCCTACAAGCGTTTACAACATTTCCTGAGAGCTCCTGATTTTCTCTTTTAAGACTTGTATTTTTCAATTTTATTTCCGCTATGTCTGCCCTAATTATTTCAAGTTCTTTTCTAGTCACAAGCAAACCTCCGAGATTTTGCTTCATCAAATACAGCAATTGTCCCATCGTCAACGTTTTCTGCACTCTAGCACTTCTTGCACGTTTCAGATTACCCGCAAACTCAGATGTCTTTCCCACGCTCATGAAAGCAAGTTGATTTTATCTTAAAAGTCTCACAAAAATTACCGGACTATTAACTACTTTTAGTCAACTGTCACTTATTTAACAATTTCAAATTATTATTTGGACTAGTATTGGATTCACGAACATTTTGTGAAAAAAAGAAAGACAATTTTGGAAACTTGATAAATAGTAATTCAAAATTGAAAATATGTAAGGCAAATTAAAATTTTGAAATACACATATTCGCTTGTGAAAAAGGCCTTCCTCAAATATTCCGTAAAAGGCAAATTTCAATTTAAAAGAACTTGCTTTCAAAAGGTGCGCGACGGCTAATTCCAACGGATAAATATTATAATTACCCCAACTTTAACCAACCACAAGTCAATAGAGGGTGTGGACGTTATCTAGAATATTAACCATTTTTTAAACATTGACCTTCCCTGTGGAAAGTTAAACAAAAATTAAATTTTGCCTATGGAACAAAATTTTAAGTTTCCAACTATTATAGAGTAAAGTCCCCAGTAGAAGAACAGTATATGATATTTTTAATAAAATACTATATAAAATAAGTTATATTAAATATTATTTCAATTAATTATGATAAAGAAAACGATAATGTTAATATAGAATTTTTCTTTGCTGCGTAAATCATTTGGAAGTATTTAAAAAAAAAAATTTATGTTGAGAAACACCGCTATTAGCGCCAAGTTCGGTGTGTTTTTAAAATAGTGCAGTTTGATGAAATCGTGGTTAACGTTTTTCGCTGAAAAACAAAATATTTTTTCACATTTTTACGATGTAAGTATTACACAATTATATTATTATAAACAATTTTAAATATCTGAAACGTTCAAAAATAAAAATAAATGTTATTTAGATAAGTTAATAAAATTAATTAATAAAAATATAATTCTATTTAATTCTCGAATAAATTGTCTCTTATTCCGTATTTAAAATATTCGTTCATCTATTGGTGACTTGCTGTTCATGTTCTGGGGACACTGTTCATATTATGGATCAATCGGACAGGTCTTTATTTTTCTTAATTTATAAAAATTAGTGCATTATTATCGCTTACAATAATTTTTCTCACAAAGATGGAGTAACAATTAATATGAATATTTTTCTCCGAACAAAAAATTTCAATATATTAATGTTTAGAATTATAATATAAATCAGATAACCTGCTTAAGTGTTTATCTATTGGTGACTTTACCCTAGCTTCGGTGATAAACTGCCCGACAGACAGGAGGACCATCAAACGATTAATTTAATACATACATATAACATAAATATAACTTTTTCACGCTTGCGTACGGAACATCATAATAAAATAGTTTAAAAAAAAATTTTAACCGACTTCACAAAAAGCGTGTAAACAAACCCAACAACTACAACAACACAGTATTTAATCATCCTTCTTATGATTCCGTGAGCTGACACGTGCAGGTAGTTTTATATATTATCTTCAATTGTGGTTGGGTAGTTGTTTTGTTTGTTTAATTTGTACCGACTTCAAAATGTCAAAATGAAAAATTATTTTATGCTTTTTAGCGCTTTTTGTGAAGTTGGTTCAAATTTTTTTTAAATACTAATAACAATTAAATACATAACAACAGTTCAGTTAACTATACATGAAAATTATCAAATTAACTGCTTGCATTGTTGCCAAGTTATTTTCCGTCCAAAGTTGAGCATTGTCATTTTCAAAAATAGTGAAGATCATCCTAGACATTCCGCCCGACACTTGAAACAGCACGACTCCTTGATGTACGCCCGCCATGACTTCATTCGCAGGAAATTGTAGGATTTTGGAGCAGAATATCTATAGGAAAAGAACTTGATTTAAGGTTGCTTACAAGTTCGTCAGCTTATAGAATTAACCCTTCTAACTCAGAAGGCGCACTTCACAGGCAGAAGCCTGGAATCAATTGACCTATTCACCAGAATATAGCATATATTGAGGTGAATGAGGCTCCCATAACCCATGCAATAAAATATTAGTAAAAATCCAAAACACTCCCAAACACTACAATCAGGGGTGCAGAGACAACAGAGAACGTTTAAGCACATCCATAGTAAGAGCTAGGTCAAAAATAGGACACATATTCACGGCCCTACACATGCGGTTAATAGGCTCGTGCATACCATAGTTAGATCGAGAGTGGATAACATGTAGTAAAGGCAGTCTCCTTAAGCTATACGGGGTATGCCTATAAGTAACCAAACTTGCGAGAGTGCCAGAGTCTATATTCGAGTTCAAAAGCTGGTGAATAAATACTAGGTCAGCAATTCTACGTCGTTCCTCCAGCGAGTGCATAATAAGCAATCGGAGGCGATCCTCATAAGGAGGAAGCCTTAATGGATCATTCCACGGGAGGTCCCATAGTGCGAACCTAACAAAGTTCCGCTGCACCGACTCAATGCGTCTAGAACGAACAGCATAGCAGGGAGACCAAACCTGAGATGCATACTCGAGAATTGGTCTAACTAAAGAACAAAATAAGTGGATTAGGGTCTGTCGATCAGAAAACTCCCTTGACCACCGCTTAACAAAACCCAGGACTGAATTACTCCGAGATACGATGTGATTTATGTGAAGACGAGCTGATTGATGCTCCTAGAAAATGACATAACTTTACATTTATCCAGGTTAAGTTGCAGTCCATTTGAGGCACACCAACCCCTGAAGGTATTCAAATCATCCTGAATGCAGGAAGAATCATAATTGTTTCTAACGCACGAGAAAATCTTAATGTCGTCTGCGTAGATTAAAACTTTGGAGTGCTTAATCAGAGTGACGATGTCGTCAATGGCAAGAATAAACAACAACGGCCCTAGATGGCTACCTTGCGGCACACCAGATGAAGCCCTAATGACTCTGGATAAAGTATTACGGAAAGAGACACGGTAAGTCCTATTTTTAAGTAAGAAGAGATCCAGTCGAGCAATAAAGGCGGACCCAACCTTTCAAGCTTAAGCATAATCACGGAGTGAGGGAGCTTATCAAATGCCTTGCTGAAGTCGGTGTAGACACAATCAGGCTGGAGACCTTGTTGGAACGCAGAGATAATGTGGGATGTAAATTCTAGCAGGTTAGTTGTCGTCGATCTACCAGGCAGAAAGCCATGTTGATTAGAAGAGATTAACCCCTTACATTGCCCAACAAGCTGTGAATATATAACAGATTCAAACAACTTGGGTATGCAGGAAAGCTTCGCGATTGGCCTATAATTTATTATAAGGTTTTTATGCCCCTTTTTATAAACAGGAATTATAAAGGAGCTCGTCCATAACGTAGGAAATCTACCGGCCTGAAGAGATTTATTGAAGATGAGTTCCAATGGAGTGAGTAAGGCATCAGAACGGTTGCTGGAGAATCGACGGACGAGTTGAAGCCTTCTAGGATACGGTGATCCTCATCTGGATATTCTCAAGTGTTAGTTACACCTCCAAGTGGTAGCAACCGGGCAATGCATCCTAGAATGTAGCCAAGTAACTAATGCGGGAGGAGATAACCTCTTGAAAAAATCCCCCTAACTCCAAGAGAGTCTGCAGTGTTGCGTCCCCTCTGCAGGACCCAGGGGTAATTGGGTCGCGAATGGCGTTTTCCTCGGGCGCTTCTGTTGTAGTGGAGGTGGATTGTATGGGAGACCCCACGGCACCCACAACACAACAGTAGCAGTTTTGGGAGAATTACCTTTCGAAGGAACTGTGGCGGCTATGGAGGCTGGCTCTCTTCCACCGGCTGAAATTGCTGTAGCAGTCCTGGAGAAGGGTGCCATTGGCATAATAACAACTAGCAGTTCTTCAGGTGCGGCGGTGCAGAGACGGGAGACTCTAACGAGTTGGCTATCTCCGCGATACGCACACCAGGAGAAGATGCAGATCTGCCTTCCAAAGGGTTAGCTGCGGTTAATCCGGAGGGGGTTTCTTGTCCTGGCTCAGGACTAAAGCGTTACGGCCTGGAACCCTTCAATGCCGTAGGCAGAGAAGGGATGAAGGTTGTAACTAACGCATGGACCAAAAAGGAACACTGGAAACGGTGGGAAAATATGGATTTATGCAGATCTGCCCTCCGTAGGGTTAGCTGCGGTTAATCCGGAGGGGGTTCCTTGTCCTGGCTCAGGACTAAAGCGTTACGGCCTGGAACCCTTCAATGTCGTAGACAGTGAAGGGGTAAATGATGTAACTAACGCATGGACCAAGAAGGAACACTGGAGACGGTAGGAAATCATGGATTTATGCAGATAGGCTAGGATTCTAGCAGTGACCCAGGAAACCGAGGTTAGTGGCGACAGTGGGATAACTGGATACTCAGTTGCCCCCACTAAGGGAGACTGGGAGGGGACGAAAAGGGACCCGGTTATGTGGTCTGTTTCGGCTAATCCCCAGAGAGGTGTTTTTAGTGAGTAAGAATCTCACACTACCGGAGGGCACGGGCTGTCTGGTGTCTTTTGGAAGATTTTCACCTCTCCCGCAAAAAAAAAAAGGCATCAGAACAGGATCTCAAGAATGCAGGTGGAACACCATCAGGACCAGAGGAAAAGTCCAGTTTAAGCTCCTTGATACCATTCAAGATAATATCACGAGATATAATGGGCAAAGCAATGCAGGTAGAGGGACGGTCCCGGATATGGCCAAAATCTTCCACGGAAGGGACAAAGTTGCATGGTGAAAAGGCACCCTAAGGCACCCTCAAAAAACAATGCAAAGTTATCGGCAATATCGGGCGCGCTACAACTAGAGGATCCATTATACCACATTGTAGATGGATAATTATCAGTTTTCTTCTTCAAATTAACAAATTTAAAAAAGGTACGAGGATCATTATGCAAGTTACTGCGAGTATTATCAAGGTATTCCCTATATAATGATGAAAATAACCCTAAAAAGCAGTCATGACAATATACGAATTCAGAATAAGCTGACGTGCTTCTACAGCGCAAGTAGGTTTTCCATAACTAATTTTTTTTATTCTTAAGACTCCGTAGTTCCCTAGTATACCACGGGGGAGAATGACAGGATGATCTCGACCGCTTGAATGGTACACACGAATTAAAGAGATCATAAATCCTTTCATAAAACACAGAAACACAATCATCGACATCACATTCATAAAAAAGGGATGGGAAATCGATTGAGAGGATCCTGTTTGAAAGATCAGAGAAGTCCGCCCTTTTAAAATCAAGAACGTACTGATCTACGTTGGGGTCAACGATATTAGAACCATCGTAACAAAAATAGATGGAAATGGGCGGATGTAAACTGTCGATAGCGGATAAATTGCGAGAAGTAGGCTCGATTATAGTGTTACTCGAGTCGGAAGAAAAGATAAGATCTAACTGCCTTCCCATAGAGTTCTTTACATCACTCATTTGGGTAAACCAGAGGAGGAGATGGCGTCAAGAAAATGGGAGCCTTTAGCAGTAAGAGAATTTGAAGGAAGGTAGTCATCGTCATCAGCGTTGTATACCCATTGAACGTTGGGTATGTTGAAGTCACCGATTTCGTCCTCTGGGTTTGTCATATTTTAAATAAAATCTAAGCTTAGAGTTAAAATATCGTAAAGACTTCGATCATTTGCATCAGCATAGTTTGTCAAGTTTGGAGGGATATAAAAACACAGCAGGAAAATGTGCATCTTCCCCAGAGATATCTTAAGAGCTAAGAGCTCGATAGAGAGCGTGTCGGAAAAAGCAGGCATATCAACAACTCCACAATCCAAATGCGATTTACATGCCACAAGCACACCGCCACCACGAGCCATAGAGTCAGAGTATCTATCCTTACGAAAAATCTGATAGGACTCGTCAAGAATTTCTGCATCATTAAAACCACTATGAAGCCAGGTCTCGGTCAGAGCGATGAAGTCGTAACAACAAGCAAGAGAAGCCTGAAATAACTGGCTTGTTCTTGTTCTTAATCCCCTTACATTTTGGTAGTAAAGGGATAGCGTACGTAGTTTTTTTGGGTGTTAGAAGAGGTTTCGTTTTGAGTGCTTCCCGCGACCCTACGACGGGGCACAAACTCGTGTGCAATGATATTTTCGGGCCAGAAATCGGGGGCAGACTTAATCTCAAATAGCTCTGGCGACGAAATCAATTTAAAAGACGACATGAGTCCTTGAGAATGACGAGATCCTAAAAGTTGACAACGAAGGAGTACAGAGTCTTCAGCACCACTCCTCTCCCTAACGTAGCCAATTACGTCGTCAACAGAGGTTGAAGGATCAAGTCGGGAAATAAAAAAGGACCTCGGTGGCTGCGCAATCCTCAAAGTGAAACCCTCATTTCGAGACACATTAATAGATCTCAGCGGAAATGTGTCTTGCGGTGGCTGAGGATCATGCTGAGAGGCGCCGGAAGATGTGTTAACACTTGGGTCTGATGCAGGGGGTGATGGGGGAGTAAAAGAAGCAGAAGATTTAGTAACCTTTCTGAGACACGCAGCATGAAATAAATGGCCACATACCCCATCGCAAACAACACCATCTCGGGTAATTTCGCCTTCGCAGGTTCCACACCTTGACATGGTGCCGGAATCACACAGAAAATAAAGCCCAATTTACTTAAAATAAATCAAATACAGAAAATATAAAGCGCCACAACAATGATGCAAACAGAAAAATAGCAGACAACGGACAGTTACAAAAGTGCAACGACCGACACAGATCCAAAAAAGTGCGCCACACCGACAACCAAAACAAAGACGCAAACAGCAAACGAGAACACAAAAAGAACCCGCAAGCTCACAATAAAACGGATCACAAACCAAAACACGAAATCACAGCACATCAAAATCAATAATAATTTATCAAAAACAAAAATTAGAATTAAATAAGATTTGAACTTCCCAGATGGACTTGCACAAGAGCTAACTCAAAACGAAAACATCCAGCAGAGCACAATCACAACACGTCTGCACAGCACTTCGCTGTGCGAAGAGGAAGAACACAAAGCTTGGTAATGGGACGTTTGGAGCATCCATTCTTGTGTCGGAGGGTGACGACACGAACGTTACCATCAGGCCCAGGATGAGTTATAGTAACTCGGCCCATAGACCATTTCGAAGGTGGCAGATTCTCGTCCATCATAAGAACTAAATCGTTGACTTTAATGGAGTCTTGCTGGGTTTGCCATTTATTCCTAGTTTGAAGGGTATGTATATATTCTTTAGACCAGCGTCTCCACAGTTGTTCATGCATATGTTGTACTAGTTCCCAACGGTTTAATTTGTTAATAGGTGTATTTATGATGCTTGGAGTAGGTATTGTTAGCAGCGGTTCACCAACGAGGAAATGCCCCGGAGTCAGAGCTGACAAATCATTGGGATCATCTGATGGAGCATACATAGGTCGCGAGTTCAAGCATGCTACAACTTGAGTAAGAAGTGTAAGCATTTCCTGAACAGCCAAGATGTGATCACCTGCGATACGTCTCAGGTGGTGCTTGAGAGACTTAACTGCGGCCTTCCATATACCGCCAAAATGGGGAGAAGCCGTCGGAATAAAATGCCAATCCGTGAAATCATTGAATATGTGTTGCGCGACATCAGGATTAGATTTCAATTGATGGAAATGCATAGCAAGTTGTTTTTCACGGCGACAAAATTTCTACCGTTGTCGCTGTATAATCTTGCGCAGCGTCCTCTTCGATTTATAAAACGTCGATACGCCGCTATAAAGGCCTCCGCTGTCAAACTCATTATAAGTTTCAAGTGAACTGCACGCGTAACTAGGCAAACAAAAACTGCTACGTAAGACTTAAACACCTTTTGTCCTTTGGTGCGAAATGGTTTGACACTGAAAGGTCCTGCGTAGTCTACTCCTGTATGCAGGAACGGTTTTGCCGGACGTACTCTGTCCTCTGGCAGGTCAGCCATTATTTGAGTACGTGACTTCGCTCTGTAACGGCAACATATCACACATTTACGCATATAGCGACGGACTGCGATTCTTCCGTTGATAATCCAATAGTTTGTTCGGATGAAGTGTAAAGTTGACTGCACGCCGCCGTGTAAAGTTGAACTGTGAGCATGCTCAATGATGAGGTAAGTAAAATAGCTGTCTCGCGGTATAATTATAGGATGTCTTTCGCCATAGCTTAGAAGAGAGTTCTTTAACCTTCCACCAACGCGTAGAATGCCTTGATCATCGATGAAGGGGTTTAAATTTGATAGCTTGCTGCTAGTTGGTATTTGCTTCTCCTTAGTAAGATGATCAATCTCTGGCCTAAATGAAGACTGTTGAACTAACTAACCTATTCAGAGCTGCACAAAGTTGAGTTGAGTCTACGTATCCTAGAGTTTTGTTCGACCTTGAACGACAATTCCTAATGAATCTCAGACAGTAAGCAGTCACTCTAAGAAGTCTTAGCAAGGTGGAATACTGATGTAGCAATTCAAATTGTGGGTGTTCCCATGTCATGATGAGAAAGAGGAAGTCAGAATTTCATCCTTCATTTCCTCGTCCTTTACCTTAGGTTTAGTATTAGGCCAATGAGATGAGTTCCGCTGCAGCCATTCTGGTTCTGACCACCACAGATTTAGACTTGCTAATTCCTTTGCTGGGATACCTCGCGTTAGACAATCGGCTGGATTGTGTGCAGTTGGAACGTGATGCCAAGTCGCATTTGGCAACTTTTCATGAATGAGTGCAGTCCGATTAGCAACGAATACCTTCCACGTACTGCGATGCTCTCGTAGCCACGTATGTACGCTGGTAGAATCACACCATTCATATAGTGAATAATTCTCTAATTGAAGACCCTTCATCACAGAAGATAATAGTTCCGCAAGTAGAGCTCCAGGAGTGGAAGTGAAACTGTTTTATTGGGCTGACTTTCAAGATCAAGTCTGTATTTTTCCCAACTTTCAAAAAAATTTTGAGGTAACTTGTCAGCCCAGTCTAGTTTTGTTGACCAAAGCTTCTGCAGAAATATTTTGGCGAAGACTGTTGTAGGTGAGAGCCATCCCAACGGATCATAAAGTTTACATATATCTGCTAGGAACATGTCAGTAGCGGGGTTCCATGTAATACCGGGCGTCTTAATTTGGGAATCGTTGATCAGTTTACCTGAACCACTACCTTCTTGATCTTTTATCATAATTTCTTCAAGGTCGCTTGGGGAGTTGTACATCCACTTGCGAAGTCTGAAGCCACCTTGCCGCAATAAGTATAGTAATTCGTTGCGAAGCTGAAGAGTAGACTCCTCCGCGAAACCACCAAATAGAGCATCGTCGACACAGAAATTTTCCCTTAACGCTTGAGCAGCAGCAGAGTACTTTGATTCGTGGTCATATGCTAGTTGTTGCAGTGTCCGACATGCCAGATAGGGCGCACTTGCCGTACCATATGTTACGGTTAAAAGCATTTGACATCTTCGTTTGGAGTGAATTGCCACAAGATTCTTTGAAGATCTAAATCCTCCTTGTCAACCAAGATCAGGCGAAACATTTTCTCAATATCTGCCGATAGGACGTAAGAATATATCCACCATTTCATGAGAATAAGGAAAATGTCGTTTTGTATTTTTAGCCCGCAGTGCAGTATATCTTTTAACGAAGTTCCGTTCGAGGTTTTCTGGGAGGCGTTAAAAACTGCGTAAAATGAAAGAAATGGAACGGACTTACCAAAAATCCCAGGTGCAATTAAAGAATAGCCTGTTCTTACGACGCTGAATGTTGGTAAATGTTCACCTTCCGCGAATGAATATTTCCGAATTTGAGTTAATGAGCTCACTTTAATCACAACGAAAACTGATTAATTATTTTACACGCAGTTTGAAATTAAATCCCAAAAAATATTCACCAGCACTAGGGTTTCGGCACCAACAAATGTTTTGTCTTTCACCAAGCGGTGGGTTAATTGAAACTTACTTCCGTATTAACAATGTGTTTTATTGCAAGTGCAAAGAATTACAATTTTACTGATCACTGAGCAGAGATCGACAGACTGAATAGAGGAACTTATACAGACCAGTTAGATAGAGCTAGAGTAAATACATAACAACAGTTCAGTTAACTATACATGAAAATTATCAAATTATCTGCTTGCATTGCTGCCAAGTTATTTTCCGTTCAAAGTTGAACAGTTTTATTTTCAAAAATAGTGAAGATGATCTTAGACAAATTATTTTATTATTTACTTTTAGTGTCTTTATATATAAGACTCGAAGAATGCTGCTCATCCGAACAAAGCAATTTCAAAAGTTGCAGAGGTAGTGCACTAACAAAATTATCCAAGTCCATATTACGAAATTAGTCACGGTGACCCTTTCATACTCTCACCATAGAAAATTCTTATCATGCCCCTAGCGTGCCACCGTACTCTATACAGCAAGAGCGACTTATCGTAGTCAGAAAATCATCGTAGTCACTCTAGGTGCAAAATTGTTATCATTTATCAATCAGGAAACAAAATCGGTCTATGCCTTATGAAGCTAGGCGCCGCCCATCCTCCATAAGCGACAATTTTTGTCAGAAAACAAGTAGATACTCTATGCATTCAGAATAATCTAAGTCAGTCCACGCGTTACAAAGTTAGGTTTCCCCTCCCCCCCCCCCACACCAATCCTAGGTTAACAATTTTTCCATAGAGTAGCAATGGGGGATCATATAATACACAACAAAAAGGAATTTTCCAAATAGGTGAGTGAATTAAGAAATTGTGTAACTCCCCCTCCGCACACCGCCCAACTTATACATTTTTGTCGTCGTATCAATGGGTCAACATATTCTACACATCAAAAGAGGAATCATCGAAATCGGTCCAACGATGTTAGACTACCCTTCTCCTCTCCCACCTAAACCCCCCATCATAGGACCAAATTATTCTCTTATTACAATGGGGATCACACTCTATACAACAGCAAAAAAAACCATTCAAATCGGTCCAAGTGTTACAAAAGCTAGGTTCCACCCCCACTCCCCCCACCCCCACACACACCACACCACCCCCCACCAACATTTTTTTTTCATGGTATGAACCAGGGAACATACTCTACCCAACAGAAAAAGAATTATCCAAATCGGTCCACGCGTTACGAAGTTGGACTACCCCTCCCTATTAGTGATGGGGTATCATACTCTGTACAACAAAACAGAACCATCCAAATCCATGTTGCAATAGGGTTTCTGTCTGATAGTTTAATTTTATCAAAACACTATCCGTCACTATTGCACAAAGTCTTTACTTGCTACGCAGCACAATCACAATTTCGCTTACATAACATATAGGATATATCAGCCAAGCTTAAACTGGCGCGTTTTGAGTGATAGTAGTAGTAGTGATAGGAAGCCATTTTAGTCAAATTTAAAGAAAAGCACAATTCTCTTATACTTAATTTGCAAAAAAATCTAAGTTGGCAGAATAATGGACAACTGAACGAACAAAGTCAAAACGATAACCTCTTTTATAGTGTTGAAACCAAACAACGTCTGACAGAAATTCTCTCTTAATGATTATGAATAGAGGATACTCATCCCTAATTAATTTGCACCGACTTCAAAATGTCGTAATAGATATAAAATTAAAAATTATTTTATGCTTTTTAGCGCTTTTTGTGAAGTCGGTTCAAATTTTTTTTTAAAAACTATTTTATTTTTCACCTTTTAATGTCTCCGACTCTATACAACGAAGAAAGAACCATCCAAATCGGTCCACGCGTTAAAAGTTAGTTTTAACCCCCTACCCCACCCCCATTCCACTAAACTTTTTTTCTCATGGTATCAATCAAAGAACATACTCTACCGATCAGAAAAGGAATCATCGAAATCGCTGCAAGCGTTCCGAAGTTACTTACCCTCCCCCTCCCCCACCACCACCATAGGACCAAATTATTCTCCTATTAGTAATGGGGGATCACACTCTATACAACAGCAAAAGAACCATCCAATTCGGTCCACGCGTTACAGTTAGGTTCCACCCCCCTTCTTCCACCACAACCACACCAAAAATTTTTTTGTCGTGGTATCAACCAGGGAACATACTCTACCCAGAAGTAAAAGAATTATCCAAATCGGTCCACGCGTTACGAAGTTAGACTACTCCTCCCCCTACCAAACCCCCCACCATGGGCCAAATTATTCTCCTGTTAGCAAAGCGTGATCACACTCTATACAACAACAAAAGAACCATCCAAATCGGTCCACGTGTTACAAAGTTAGGTTCCACCCCCCCAACATTTGTTTTCTCGTATTATCAACCAAAGATCATATTCTACCCAATAGAAAAAGAATTATCCAAATCAGTTCACGCGTTACGAAGTTAGACAACCCCTACCCCCCCCCCCCCCCCGATCAAAATTCCAAATGTTTTTTCTCCTATTAGCAATGCGGGATCATACTCTGTACAACAAAAAAAACATCCAAATAGGACCACGCGTTACAAAGATAGGTTTCACCGCCACCCCCACCCTCACCATACCAAAAATTTGTTTGACATGGTACCAATCGGTAAACATACTCTACCCAACAAAGAAAGAATCATCAAAATCGGTCGAATCCTGTCTACAGGAATACGACGTTAAACCAGCTTTTTTCAATAATAGAAATTTAAGGAATCTTTTAATAAATAATAAAATTGAACCTAAAGTAGAGACGGTGGAAAAGAGCGGAGTGTATGAGATTAGCTGTGACGAATGCTCAGGCATATATATCGGCAAAACTAAACGAAAAATCAAAACAAGATACAGAGAGCATGTTGCTGGGGCCAAAAATGACAGAGCACAATCGGGTTTATCTAAACATTTAAAAAATATGAGACATAATATAAATATTAACAATATAAAATTATTAAAGCAACAAAATGGAGTCATTATTCTAGATAAATACGAACAATTTGAGATAAAAAAAGCTATAGCATTAAATAAATATATTTTTAATGGTCAGCTAGATGAATATTCAAATAGTCCGTTACTAGAGCCGCTAACATACCAAAATAGCTAATGCAAGGTCAGATCAGCTAGGTTAGTCAGTCAGTAACCTGATGATGCCTCTATAGGGCGAAACGCGTCGTTACAGTTTATAAAAACCGCGAATAAAATTAAGTTTTGGAACAAAACAAGTGTTTTATTTTTATTCAAAATAAAATGTTCCAACACGTGTCTTCAAAAAACTCACTTATTAAAGTCATGGTGCGTAGTAAATTTTTAATTGAAAATTTGAGGGGACAGATTATTTTTTATTGGAAAAATGGAAATTTCTGTAACAATATAGCTAAAAAACTTTTGTTTCGAAAAGTACTATTCAGTACAAAGTAACTGGGTCAGTTGGAAGCAAAAAGAAGACTTCTGCTGCTAATGACACGATTTTGCGCAGGATAGCTAAAACATCCCGACGTGCTACAACTGCTGAAATCAACCAAAAATGGAATGAGGCAACCGGGAAACAAGTGTGCCAGATGACTTGTAGTTGGAGACTGAAGTCTTTGGGATACGGCTTTTATAAGGTAATAAATATCAAGAATGACTGGCTAAACCATTGCTAACACCTCCTCAGAAGAAAAAGTGTTTAGCTTGGGCTAAGGAGCGTTTAAGTTGGACACAGTAGCAGTGGAACTCAGTTGAATTTGTCGATGAATCCAAATTTGATGTTTGCGTGGACGACGAACGAGGATTTCGATTGAAATCAGAAGCTTTTCATCCGGATTGCTTAAGATGGACTGTTAAGTTTGCTCAAGGGATTATGGTTTGGAGCTGCATATCCAGAAGAGGTGTGGAAAATCTGCATTTAATTGATGGAACAGTCAATGTTCCAAAATATCAGGAAATCCTGTAGACGCAGCTCTTACCCTCAATCCAAGAATTACATGCGGACCAGGATGTAATATTTCAGCAAGATGGCACCAGTTGCCACACAGCAAAAACACAAAAGATTGGCTCGATTAATGGATTAGTCTGGCCATCTTCGAGCCCCGACCTTAGTCCAATTGAAAATTTGTGGGGCATAATGAAAAAAATACTAAGAAATGATCGCCCTAGGTGCTCCTAAAGTGCTCCTAAAAGAAAACTAAGGGAAATTTGGAACCGCATAACTCCTAGTCAATGAGCTTGTAAGTACAATACATAAACGTTTACGTGGTGTTATAAAAGCCAAAGGAGACGTCCAAGTACGAAGTCCATTGTTCTGAAAAAATCAGGGTACGAACTTGATTGTAATGGCAGAATAATTTTTAAATAGTTAATTTTTCGGTAAAATGAATTTGATTTTGTATTATTTTTGAATTTTTACATTCTAAATAAATAAATACTTAATGGTTAATACATATTTTTTATACTTTATACACGGCAATGGATAAATTTTTATTTCTTTCTAAATTCAAATCTCTATAAATTTTTCAGCTCGTAGGAATTTCAGTGCGTCTGGGCTCGTAATAAAAATTAACGTACGCCAAAATTAACACGCGGCGCTATCATTTAACATCTAAGCAAATTAACATAAGATAGTTTTACGTTTATAAATAATGCTACGATACGATTATCATTTTACAATAATGGCCACTCTTCGTAAAATGTTTCAAATTCATTCGCCTGTTTTAGGTCCATTTTTCTAAACTTAATCATATTAAATTGGAAATTGAAAAATATCTTTCCTGTTTTTTTAAATCTAATAATTCAATATAACATCAGTTTATAGTTTTTTTTGGATACAGGAAATTTGGATTATTGACTGATAAATTTAGGGCGGAATTATCCCGCAAAAGATGAAGGAAATTTTTAAGTTTTTAATTAGACATCGAAACAAAACATTTCTTCATTAATTGATTTTCAACAAAGCTATAACAAAAGTAAATAATAATAAGTAAATACAGACAAGAAGTTCTGATTAGTTTTTATATTACATTAATTGCCATTTCCTCTTAGGAATAATTTTGTTGACTTACCTTGAAGTAACAGAGGAACGGATATGCCGTAGATTATCGCTTGTGCTGTCAGAACTTCTTCCATCTTGAGAAGAATCAGAGCACGACTTTGTTGCAATTCTTTTTCCGTGGACTCCTATTATCTCACCTATTATATAGTAGCGATATACAAGAAGTTCATTTTATTATTTAAATTTCCACAGAATAATTTCCAAAATTCGCTTACCACTGTTCAATACCTTGGGTTGCAATGTCGTCCTCGTTGCTAAGGAGTGTTGTATTTGGTTTCTTTCATCCTTTGGTAACAAAAAAGTTAATAAAAGTAAATAAATAAATATTTGAATTATTATAAAGATATTATCTGTAAGTAATAAGTAAGTTCAAATTAAAGCTTCAGTTCTTAAAAATATATTCGCTCATAGTTTAACACTAAATTTGCACAGAAATTTCAAAAGTTATTGGTTCTCCATCAGCCAGAGACTATTTACGAATGAAAGCATTCTTACCCAGTGCAACTTAATGGGGAAATAGCCAACAACACGATACCCTACTAATAAATCAACCATTTTAGAAATTGTTGCCTACTCCTTAAAGGTCCTCCCTTGTTTGTTCTTGGAAGGTCTAGTGGAAACTAACTGCATGCAGCGTAAATAAAGTTTAGTTGCTTAAGAGAAGTTTCCAATACCCTTTATTTGGAGGGGTTGACACAGTCAATATTGATTTCGTGCTGCAATTTTTGTGGGACTGAATAAAGCAGCGAAGCACTTAATTACTTGTTATTCTTAGAAAATACGTAGAAAAGACTAAGTTTATTTAGAAAGCATTGTGTCTCACTTTGAATGATAATTAAGTTGACCTTGAGTAGCAAGGAAATAATAATTAATGAAATTTGTTCCCCTAAATAAGTTATTTGTTGTATAATTTCCCGAAAATAGGAAACATAAATTTGTTGGATTCATGGGGACTTTGTAAGTATTTTAGGGAAACTTCTTTAACATGCTTATTAATGTTTATCATTCCATATCTATAACGCTTTTGCATGCATGCACATAGTAACATGTAGAGGAAACAATGTGGGTGTAATAAGTGATAAGGACTTTCATCATCAGAGATCCAAATTCGAATCTCACCGACGGCGTTCTATAGTTGTCTTCTGCTGACAATAGATTACGTTTAGAAAACATTAAGGGAGAAATTTCGGTGGTTCGTAACCCACCTTAAACTGTAGGTTCACTTCGTTGTTTCGCTCCATGATCCATAAGGATTTAGGCAACCTAAATACAACTTGCATAAGAAAAACGTTTTTTTTTCCAAATGCAACTATATGTATGAACAATAAGAATAAGTAGTAAGAAGACGGTAAGAATAATAGACATTTCACTAATAATGTGTGAATAATTAATTAATAATTAATACATTTTTTTTAAATTCTTATTCTGTAGGCTTAACGCAAATTAAATTCTCAGGTATTCGTTTGACATTCTGTTCAAAATTTATAAATACCTTATAGGTTATAAGTTGGATAATATAAAATTGTTTGCTTCCCGAGTAAAAAACATTTTAAGGGTCCAGCAAAGGTTCGACACATTTTTCAGACCTTCCCCAAATATTTCTTCCCAAAAAGAACAATTTCGACATGTATTTGGTTTTATTTTATATGATGTAGCCAAACACCAGAAGACAATAGGTCTGTTTCTTTGCTTTTCATGCAAAATATGTTCGTGTAAAAACTTACTTGAGGTGGTGGAAATTTCAAGCGAAAAAGAAAAAGTTATGAAACATTTTCGTGATAATTCATTATGAAAAGAAGAAGAATTAAATGTTTTTATTGATTTATGATGTTTGTAATTAATTGTGATGTTTGTAGATATATTAATTTTTAATTTTTTAAATTTAAAATAATAATTTTTCACTATGAGCCACCAAAAACTTTCGATTATGTTGAAATTTAACATTCGGCAAATTGTGCAAGAAAATGGCGGATTCGCACAAGCTAAATTCTACGGGTAAATTCTTGCAAGAGGGTCTATTTTTATTTATGTATTTAAGCTTAATGCAAGCTGTTACATAATAATACAAAATAACAAAATAAACAATAATTCATAACAAATAATGTAAGCTACAATATGAGCTATGATTATGATAAATATTAACTGCGAGGAAGGAGAATTAGGAAAGGCGATCAAGATGGGCGGGATAAAGATATATGGCTTTGTGAAGGGATGATTTACTCAGATCAAAGTCAAAGGAGGGAAGGTTGTTGACTTTTCGTAGCATCCTGGTAATTGGTTCGCTTTAACCATAGTTCGTGCGATGGCGGTCGAGTCGGAAAAGGGGAGTGGACCTAAGGTTGCGAGGGTTGGTATAGATGGGTAAAGACTGCAGGGTTGAAGGGCAGCCTATGGCACCAGCTAGTAGCTGATGAATGAAGAGAACGTCGAAATATAGAGAAATTTGGAAACATAAGGATTGGAGAACTCTCTAGACCAGCGCTGCACAAACTCTAGCGCGGAGTTAGCTCTGTTAATTATGCTATCAATATGGGAACGGAAATTTAGTTCACTATCACAGATTATTCCTAGGTCACACAAAGAGGTAACGATAGGGACTGGTACGTCGGTTAACAAGTACGGTCTCGGGGTGGTGTTAAGACACTTGCGGGAATAAGAGATGGACTGGCATTTGGAGACATTGAGCTCAAGAAAGTTTTTCGTACACCATGTGGTGAACGAATCGAGGTCATTTTGGAGAAGAAGAGAGTCGGTTGTGGAGGAGATATGTTTAATTATTTTCATGTCATCAGCATAAATGGACAACTCTGAGTATTTGATGACACAATCAACATCATTAACTGTAAGGATGAAAATTAATGGACCGAGGTGGCTGCCCTGAGGGACGCCGGTACGAGCGTCAATGGGGTTAGAAATGGATGAGCTTAAAAGAACATTGTACTGATGGTTGTTGAGGTAGGATTGAATCCAGGAGATGAATTGAGGGTGGAAGCCTAGGCGATCAAGTTTAAACAGCATATAACGCTATGCCAAAGGCTTTACTAAAATCGGTGGCGATAACATCAACATCTTTACTGTTTTCCAGGGCAAATAGTGTTTTGGAGACGAATTCGGTAAGGTTAGTGGTTGTAGATCTTCCTTTGAGGAAGCCATGCTGGGAGAGGGAGCAAATAGACTTACAGTGGAAGAACATGGAATCATAGACCAATTTTTCGAATAGTTTTGGTATGGATGATAATTTAGCAATAGGTCTGTAGTTGGATACATCGTTCTTGCAGCCTTTTTTGAATATGGGAATAATATAAGAGTTTTTCAATAATTGAGGGAAAACCTCTTAAGTGACCGAGAGGCGGAAAAGCAAAGTAAGGGGTTGAACTAGATGCATGGCGCATTTTTTCAGAACGATGGCCGGAATGCCGTCAGGACCGGGGTAAAAGTCATCCTCAAGCCCGTTAATACTGGCGGCGATTTGTTCGGGGTCAGGGTCGAAAGATGTAAACGACGTTTGAGTGCATTTGTCCAAGACTGAAAAGTAGTTTAGTTTAGTAATTGTCGCTTAAAGATTTATTGAAGAAGTGTGCAAAGAGGTTGGCGATAACCTGAGGATCAGATGAAGAGGTATTCTCGAGCTTTAGGGTGGAGGGGTAACCATTGGATTTCTTCTTAGAATTAATAAAGCTATAAAAACGCTTGGGGTCGGATATGGGGCTTGTTTCCATCCGTTGGAGATACTCATGGTAGAGGGTATCACAACGTTCAGAAAAAGAGGTGAGGTGAGTCTAGGTCAGAAGAAAAGTTTGCCAACGTTTATTTCTCCTGTTGCGGAGAGAGCGTAATTCTTTGTCGTACCAAACGGGGAAGGAGGAGCAGTTTTTACGAGGAAGAAGAGGGATAGACTGTGTAAGACAAGCGTATATTTCCGAAAAAAACGCCTCTACAGCAACGTCTATTGGAAGATGTTGAGGGATAGTGCCAATGTTTGAGTTGAGGAGCAAGTGATTTAATTTGTCAAAGTCGTATTTACGAAGCGATGATGTCAGGAAAATTCCCCTCATTTCGACCTTTCACGAAAGTAAAGAAATATAAAATGGGTACGTTCGTGCAAATTCTTGCGCACGAGGGACCCCAAATTCGGATAAAGAAACAGACCTAATAAGTCTGTTCCCTGATAAGAATGCGGGATCCCGCATGTGCACGACCATACACATTTTGCGTTCCATTTATTGCAGGGAACGATAAACTCGCCCGAATTTCTGGAGGCCGTCAACATCTCGATCGATTTTGGAAAGGTAATTAGGATAGTTGTTGGGTAGATGAAGAGATAAAAATAAAAGAGTAATGTGCATACCATGAAAAACTGAAATTTATGAATCACCCTGTAACTCCCAAACGGTTTAGACCCCCCCCCCCCCCCCTGCCATACAATTTGTTGTTTGGCTAGGTGAGATCTATCACCCCACTCATTTTGGCACGTCAGATCTGAAACACCCTGTATATAGCTACAGAAAAGTTGTTAAAGAGGCGCATCGAAAAGTTTTCGTTCTGACAGAGGTCCCCCTTAATGGGATAGGAAGCTGAGGATGAAAAGTTGTAAAGGGACTTCTGCTCGAGTACGATGTCTGTAAATTTCAGAAGATGGGCTGAAATGATTCGGTATCCAGACTTCGATTGGTTCAAGAAAGGATGGAAAAGATGACGGAGACCTTGAATGAAACAGATGAAATCTTACTAGAAACTCACTTTTCTAGAAGTTACAGGGCGGATATGCCATGGCGCTTGAGGAAACAGGTTGTCAATGCTGTGTATCGGATTGGGGATTGGTTTGAAATATTCCAAGCAGCGTAATTGGATGGTATATTTCCATCTCTACTACATCGGGCAGTGAGATCAACAAACTGGGGAATATACTTGGTACGTTTAGCAGTAGGGTATGTCCTGATTTAGTGGAGAGTGACTAAGGTCTATACGGAGACGAACTCCTTTAGAAGCATGAGCTTGATTTTAAAAACGATGGACAGGGTTATGACCTATAAAATTCTAGGGACGACCCTCGAGATAGACTCGCTAGCAAGGAGATATTATGCTTATTTTCCTGGCGGATCTACATAAATGGCACTTCATATGTGGTGTGAGTAGCAGAATTGGGGATTGATAGAGGAGGTGTAGCAACGGCCGCCATTATAGATATTGAAGGAGCCTTCAATTATCATTATGTTCAAGACGAGAGTAGTAAACATCCAGAGAAGAAAATCGAGACTCCGGGAAGGGTTCGCAGTTCATGCCTACTATTCTGTGAAACATTAATGCCGACTCAATACTACCGACTTTCGGCCGGTAGCATTCGCACTAAATCGGCTGTAACTTGTACATCTTTCCGAACTTCGTCAAATCGGTTTAGAGGCGTATTCTAGACATTTATAATATGCAAAAATAATTTTTTGAAATTTTTCGACTAGAACCTACTCCTCAAACATTTTTTGATGAATCGGCCGGGAACGAAGCATAAAAACGCGAGGGAAACGCGAAAACTCGAACGTTTCTTAAAATCCGCGAAAATATTGGGACCAATCTTACGGTAAAACATAGGAGTTACCTGAGCACATTCTATTGTGCAACATATTCAATTATTCGCAGTGGTTAGTGAATTGCTAAAGGATGGAAAAAGTGCGTGACTATATGCTACACGTTTTAAAATATTTCTGCTCAGACATCAGACAATTTAGCTAAAATTAGTGAATTATACATATAAATTTAATTAAATATCGTGGAACGGATTGAATCTATCTTTTTCTTCTTGGTGCAATCGAGTGTTAGTGATACGCTTATACATAATTAATAATAGCTTTGAGTAGTAAGTTGCCTAAAAAGTGATCAGTTCTTATAATAACTTCGCGTTTTGCTACTACTAAGTGCATCAGTGTCAAAGTACTGCAGTCTATATTTAAATGTTATTTGCTGTTGGGGATTTCAACAAAATTCAGAATCTAATGAATTTGAAGATACTTGGTGAGTTTGTTCTAATTTATCTTCATTTTAACCAAAATTCCTGATAAAGTGGAAAAGGAAAACGCCAACGATATATATTTCCAATTTTATCATCAACTTTAATAAAACTGGTGAAGTAAAAAAATCTTGGGCTATGCTGAAGGGCGGCAAATACTTTTACATAATTACTGATGCAAATACACGGACATAGTGAACATAATATAGGTATATATATAATATATATATATATATATATATATATATATATATATATATATATATTTCCGCTTGGACAGTTAGTGTTAGTGTTATACGACAACCAAAATTGTATTATTATTATTGTGTTCAGACCAAAAAGTGTTTGGTTATTGTGTAGTTTTCTTTGAAAGTGATATCTAAATATAAAAATAAAAATAAAAATTAACATAAAAGGTGTTCTTATAATAACTCTGGAATATTTATATATTGCAACAACGGATAAAAAAATGAAAATTACAAATGGCAAAATACAACATTGGCGCAGCCTGTAGGAAGTAAGTGCAGTGAATTTCGTAGATGAAAGATGACACTAAGGATTTTCATCTAAGAAGACGTTGGGAGAAGAGAGTAGACAGTGTCCAACGCAGTAATGAATCGGGAAACTAAGTACGGGCTGCCACTCTAGCCCGTCCTTTAAAAACATAGAGTGTCAGCCCAAAGCCATCAGATGTAACACAAGGTTACCAATTGACGTTGCGTTAAAAAAACCCAATTACATTTTTAGTTGATAGTGGCGCATTAACAACATTATTAAAAAGAGTGTTCTCAACTCTCAAACGCGAATAGTCTTAAAAGAAAGAACTACCATTCATGCAGTATTTGGAACAGGTAGGACATTGGGCACATGTTCCAGTGAAATATTATTAAATGAACTCAAACAATGCAAACTTCATGTTATGGAAGATCTTCCCCATATAGAGGTAGATGGCATTCTAGGTTATGACTTCTTGTCCCGTAATTGTAATGTAGACGGACCAAAAAACTCCTAGATAATGAAAAAAATTAATCAATACCATCAGAGGATAAGAGTCAAGAAGGCAAAAGAACTTCCCTGCCTATGCCGGACTCGAAACCTCGCACACATAGTGAACCTGCCCGGAAGAGCATTCGAACCGAGGATACAGCGGGAGAAAACTTGCGGTTAGTCAATAATGACGTGTATACCAAAAGCATAAGTAAGCTAGTAGACTCCGAGAGAAATCATGTTACCGGCGAGGTCAGAACAAATATTGGAAGTTCATACTACTTTAAATATGGAGATGCTCTGTCTCTCGCAAGAGATAGAAGCCGGCATCTTCGTAGGAAATAGTTTGGTACAACCTAGACATGGGAAAATATTTGTGAGTGTAGTCAATATTAATTCGGAACCCAAAAGGATTACAGAACCAACCCTGGAAGACATACAAAACTTCATAGTGGCGCCACTAAAGGACCTTAATCCCAGCATTATTATCTATTAAGAAAAGTGCCAAATCTCTTCATGAGGATCAAGGAAAAAGATTATTGAGGGAAAAGTTAACCCTTCCTGAAGACTTAAATAAGGAAGAACTGGGTTATTGTCCATCCTTCGACATCTCCTTACAACAGTCCCTTATTGGTAGTACCAAAAAAGGCTGGCCCAGATGGCGAAAAGCGCTGGCGCGTTGTGGTTGATTTTAGGAAATTGAACGGCATTACAAAAAAGGATAGATTTCCATAACCACGTATCGAAGATATTTTAGATCAATAAGGTCACGCTCGATACTTTTCTACGTTGGACTTGGCGAATGTGTACCACCAGGTGAAGGTTGCTAGGGAAGACCGATAAAAGACAGCGTTCAGCACTCCCTACGGCCATTTTGAGTTTTCCCGAATGCCGTTTGGATTGACTAGGCTCCTAGTACCTTTCAGCGTTTAATGAATCACGTATTATCTGGGTTGCAAGGATTTAAATGTTTTGTGTATCTAGATGACATCGTGCTATATGGTAAAAACTTAAAAGATCATATGGAAAAACTGGGAAGCGTGCTCGATAGATTACGGGAAAATAAATTAAAACTCCAGCCAAGCAAATGTCAATTTCTGAGAAAAGAAATAATCTATCTGGGACATCAATGTGGAATAAAAGGGGTAATGCCTGATCCTCAAAACTTTAAGTGCGTTTTAAACTTTTCAGTCCCAAACACGATCCAATCTTTTTTAGGATTGGCGAACTATTACCGAAACTTCATACCAATGTTTTTCTTAAATTGCTGAGCCTATAAATAAATTATTAAAGAAAAAGTCCAAATTTAAAGGAACTGAAAGCTGCCAATCCGCCTTTGAAAAACTCAAAGCCGCCCTTATTAATCCCCCAGTGTTGGTCTACCCTGGCTTTACCCAACCTTTTCATTTGACGACTGTAACCTCCAACGAAGCTGTCGGTGCTGTGCTGTCGCAAGGCGAAACAGGGCGTGATCGCCCTATAGCATTCGCTAGTAGAAGCTTGAATCTAGCAGAGCGACGTTATTCCACTATTGAAAAGGAACTAGTGGCCATTGTGTGGGCGAACGCAATTTCCGACGCTATCTATATGGTAGGAAGTTTAAGGTACTTACAGACTAACTAAGGATTCAACCTGTCGACTGTTACGTTTTCAACATAAACTATCTGATTACGAAATAGAATACAAGGCAGGCAAGTACAATAAAAATGCCGACGCACTTAGTAGAATCCCGTTTAGTCAATATGAGGAACCAATACCAAAAGGTTGTTTCACCTTAACGAGAGCACCAATACCAAAAGGTTGTTTCACCTTAACGAGAGCACAAGCAAAAAGGCAAATAGACATAGAAAAACAGAAAAGGAAAAATAGTCCCTTAAAACGAACACCGAGGCTGCCGTTAAAATAACTGAATGTGGGAAGGTCTCAGCAGATGATTCGGTAGATTTAGCCGAAACGCCCTTACTACAACCAGGTAAAAACCTAGTAGTACCTGACTTGGAGGCCAGACGGAGTATATTAAAACAATACCATGATGGACCGTTAGGCGGTCACAAGGGAATCTTAAAAACTTACAACAGAATTAAACAATTTTATAAGTGGAATGGAATTCTAAAAGACGTAACAGATTTTATTAAGAAATGCCCATTGTGCAAAATAAATAAGAGGGGGCAGGTTACAAAAATGCCTTTGGCAATTACGGATACTGCACTGAAAAAACAAGGTTATTTATCGCAAAGATATAGCTTTATTTGGACCTGCTTTATTTGCTCTACATATGCTGGATTTGGCTCGAATATCCTATACTTCTCAGAAGTAAACCAATTTCCTTCATGCAAATACACGGTTTATTTCCATGAGATTAACTTGGCTCAAATAGGTATACTTTCACTAAAATAAAGGAGATTTATTCGCATTACATTACTTTAATTTTTTTCCGTACAATAAATCCTTAATTGTTATCAAATAAGCATTTATTTCAAAGTCCAGAGATTTATTTGATATTAATCTAAATACATTTGGTTTACCGTAATAAGTTCAGTTATTTAGCTCAAATGATTACCCTTATTTTTCTCAAATAAATACATTCAATTGTTGGAAACATCTACATATTTATTACAGAATAGATCTTATTTGGAGCAAACAAAGCTTATTTCTTTTACGCACTAACTTTATTTCATTAAAAAGCGAATATGAGGAATAAATCACTCACTCATTTGTTTTGGCCATTGAATCGCAGCGTGTTTTCACTGGGTAGCCAATTTCAAATAAAGATTATTTCAGAAAAATAGTTTTTTAAAAAAAAGTGGAACCGACTTCACAAAAAGCGCTAAAAAGCATAAAATAATTTGTAATTTTATATCTATTACGACATTTTGAAGTCGGTGCAAATTAAACAAACCAAACAACTACAACAAAAATATTTAATCGTCATTTCTTATGATCCCGTAAGCTGAAACGTTCAGGTAGTATTATGTATTATTTTCAATTGTGACACTGTAGTTGTTTTATTTGTTTAATTTGCACCGACTTCAAAATGTCGTAATAGATATAAAGTTAAAAATAATTTTATGCTTTTTAGCGCTTTTTGTGAAGTCGGTTCAACTTTTTTTTTAAAAACTATTTTATTGTTCACTTTTTAGTGTCTTCTACTCTAATCGGTCCAAGCGTTAAAAGTTAGTTTTAACCCCCTACCCCACCCCCATTCCACTAAACATTTTTTCTCATGGTATCAATCAAGGAACATACTCTACCGAACAAAAAAGGAATCATCGAAATCGGTTCACGCGTTACGAAGTTACTACCCCTTTCCCTCCCCCACCACCACCATAGGACCAAATTATTCTCCTATTAGCAATGGGGGATCATACTCTGTACAACAAAAAAAGAACCATCAAAATCGGACCACGCGTTACAAAGTTAGCTGAGCAGTACACAGAAAGAAATTTGGGTTTTATTATATAGACGAAGCAAAATTTAGGTTCAAGGTATACGTAATTAATGATGGGGAAAAAGATGTCATAAACTTCAAATAAAAACATTTTTAAAAATTTAAACTTATACAACTTTTCAGTTTCCTACAGGTTGTTTAAATTAATTCATTTAATTGCTAACTTAAGAGTAATTAAATGGATTGTTTTAATTTCCAGAGGAATCCGAAAATTTTTAGAATTATATTTTCTAAGATATTTTTATTTGATATCAGTCATATTTTTATTCCCGTCAAATATTTTCTAATTCCATTTCTTTACTTGAAATAGGATTTTATTTTATTAAAGTAAACATCAATTTTGTACACTAAATATAAAATTGTAATTTTATTCTTAAAAATAATATTTGTTTCACCCAAATAAATTAAATAGTTTAATGAAAAAAACCTTTATTTTTCTGAAACAAACATTCATTTGCGTCAAGTATATGCATTGTGGGATACCAATTCACCAAATCAATGAAAACATTTCGAATGAAGAGTGGGCTAGACTAATTCATAAAAAAAGGAGTCGAAACTTTTATATTCAAATACCTTATTTGCACCAAATTTAGATTTATATTTTACAAAATTTTATGTCGAAAATTGCAAAAAATTTCAAATTTATAAAGCCGAAACAAAGACGAAAAAACTATTGAGCTGCATCGTGAACTCCACGCTTCTCCCAATCTTCTTTTTTTTCATTTCTCAAAAAATGCCACGTCATATCATATATTCGTCTAAATTCCTTTAATTCTGGAAAATTATAATAATACTGGTAATTTTTGTTGCCATCTGTGTGTTGATATTGAGAACTGGCAGCAGTATACTACCAGCTGTCGACTTGCCAAAGGTAATGACGATGGAGATTGTTTACAAAGAGGTAAGTGTTTTTTTTTATTAAAAAATATGTTATACTCTAATTTTTCATGTTAAATGTTTTGTGATAAACGTTTGGTAATGGAGTTTTTGTGATGTGGCTGTCGGTAATATGTTTCTAATGGCGTGAAAGTGTTCAGTGATGCAGATCAATTGTAATGGGTCTTTTCCCTGAAACCTCAATAGAGGGGTTGCCGGGAGCTCTGGAGTCGTCCAAGGTTCTTTTATATTGAAAAGACTCAGTTACAAAATAAATTTATAAATTCTTTATTCAGGTATTTGTTTTCTTATCTCTAAACATCCAATTTTCTCCAACATTTTCTTATACTTTATTTTCTATTTCTACTGGGATGATGGCTGGAGGAAAAGATAAGTCGACACTGTTGAAGAGAGAGATGATGATAGTTTGGTCAGTGTATGCGGAAACGACTAACAGGCTACGCCACAGAAAGTCGGTGTAAGCGGAAACGGCTAACTAACTACAGAAGGTTATTGTGAGTAAGCGGGATGACCAACAGGCTACGCCACAGAAGGTCTATCGGAACGGATTTAGACTGACAGGCTACGCCACAGAAAGTCTACGGGTTGGGATAGGTAAAACTATCTACTGCTAACTACGAGACTTTATCGTCCAACTCAAGCCACTAGCGCACTTAGATCTGAACGTGATCCCTTTCGAGATACTACTGCTCGATTTCTATACGATGATGCTCGCTTTTATACTTTTGGCGAGGCCCAGAATTATTCCCCACCACTTTTTTCTTGCTTTTTACTGTGAATCAACTTCATACAACGGCGATGCACACACCCAACTGATTATGACTTGTTATGCAGAGAAGAACAATGTGTGAATTTCACAAACCCACGCTGCCAGTAGAATATCTGGTTACCGTGCACAAGTTATCTATGACTCGGCTCACGCACATTTTCATGCCCGTTCACTGGAACATTTGTGAGTGGCATCTTTGTACTGTTTGAACAACTGTTTTACAACGGAGACGCACACACCCAACTGATTATGGGATGATGTGCCAATAACTTAATATGACAACGCAGCTGGTGGGAATAATTGGGTCTTTATCTGTTTCGGTACGTAAGTCTCTTTTGCTTTTATTCGTTGATTACGTCATGCACATTTGCAGACCATGGAACTGGAGTTTTTATGAACATGTACAACGAAGAGTTTGTACAAAAAGTGAAATGTCCAGAAAATGACATGGGCGACGGCGTAAATTTATGTACGGAGCAAAATGCTTCGTTACACAATGGTTTGTTTAAATGTTATTGTGATATTGGAAAACAATTTCTTAACTAATCTTATGTGTTGTTTAGAGCGAGGTAAGCCAGAATATTCCGATAGAGGACGCCATGTGGAAGGACAAACCAGGATCGTTTTCGCATCAGATAAGTACTCCTTTCTTGGAATGCGTTGCTTTGTGTCACCATTTTTGTATTTACAGATGATTGCTGGCGAAATTGAACATGCTCCGGGGTGACCTTGGTACAACATCCCAATAAAAACAAAATGTTATTGTTATTGCTTTCTGGTGGACAAACAATTAAAGATGAACTAGAACGATAAAATATAGACAAGTTAATGTTTGGAAATAAATTATGCCAATTGAGGAAGGAATGGGATTGTGTTCAATGACTCGTGCAAGTAACCAACTGCACGGTGGTGATCTTTCATCTTTCACTAAGACAATATCTCCGCTTTTTAAATTCCTATTCTTAGTGCTCCACTTTGAGCGTTGCTGTAGTTGTGACAATTACTCAGATTGCCAACGTTTCCAGAATGCCTGCATTATTTGTTGTATGTATTGCCAACGATTCAGTCGGTGTTCCCTTTGTTCTGAATATGATGGTTCGGGTATTGACAGTATGGGTGCACCGATTAAAAAATGTCCAGGACAGGAGTGAGAGCGGTTAGATCTGTGGCGTCACTAGTTAGCGAACAAATGGGACGGGAATTTAAACATGCCTCGATCTGCACTGTTAACGTTGTGAGTTCTTCAAAGGTTAAAGAGGTGTTTCCTAGAAGCCTTTTTAAATGAAATTTCGTTGACTTCACTGCCTTGAGTAGACAATTCAGTTACTACCTCAATATGTATAGCTTTTACGGCTAAACAGATGAACACAGCTAGATAGCATTTTTCCTTTCTT
Organism: Leptarthrus brevirostris; assembly: GCA_964036015.1. Lineage (NCBI taxonomy): Eukaryota > Metazoa > Arthropoda > Insecta > Diptera > Asilidae > Leptarthrus > Leptarthrus brevirostris. The sequence continues at coordinate 55,047,104 of OZ038375.1, forward strand.
GCGTTCCTCAGTTTTAAAGTTTTTATTTCAAAAGGTCCACAGTAGTCGACTCCAACGTGGCTAAATGGTCTTGATATATTTGTTCTGGGACTGGGTAAGCTTCACATTAGTTGACTGTAACATTGAGCTCTTTGTCTAAAACAGGTAATGCATTTATGAATGCGCATTCTAACAGTGCTTCCTGCTCGTAGGATCCAATATTTTCGTCTACGTAGTCCAAGTATCAGCTGTGTTCCACCGTGAAGTGTTGATTTGTGCATGTCATCGATTATTAAATCTGTCAATCTGTGTCGACTCGGTAATACTATTGGATGTCTTTCAGTCCATGAAATTTCTGCGTTTTGTAATCTGCCCCCTACTAAGTTAATCAGTTGTCCAGTTTGTAAATGTTTGTTGGGTTGAAGATCAATTATCTCCGTTTTGAATTCTTCCGCTTGTGCTTGTTTAATCCTAAATAGCAAAGCACATTTTAATTCAGTGGATGTTAACCAGATTTTTGTTTCATTTCTTGGTTCTGATCGACATCGTGATACAAATCGAACACAATACGCCGTAATTCTGATCACTTTTAGTAAAGATGAATACTTGGTGATAAGTGAATACAATGATGAATCTTCCTGTGTTGTGCTAAAATTTACCATTATCGTTTTTGTTTCCAAGTTTGTTTCTTTCAATTTAGTAACCGAAGGCCAAAATTCCTCCGCCATTCTAAGCCAATCTGGTCCATTCCACCACAAATTGTGTTTTACGGCTTCGACAGGTAGTAGTCCCCTTGTTGCACAGTCAGCAGGATTACTGCCAGTAGGCACATAGTTCCAAACATCGTTGTTACATGCTCCTTGAATTTCTGCTATTCTGTTAGCGACAAAGGTTTTATATTTATTGGGATGGCCTTGAAGCCAAGAAAGGACTATAGTGGAGTCAGTCCATGCTCGAAACGAAATGTGTTCGAATTTCATTGCCGTTGTAACCGCTTGAAAGAGTCGCGCCAGTAAGGTTGCTCCGCAAAGCTCAACTCCAGGCAGAGAAATTTGCTTTATCGGTATTACCTTCGTTTTCGCTGCAAGGAGAATCCATCACAAAAACCATGGATTTCTGCCGAATTAGTAGGAATATGTATCCACCTTGGAATTTAAATGCACTCTATTTCCTTGAGTTGACTGCTGATTTGATGCCAAACATGTAAAATGTCTTCCGGAATTTCTTCGTCCCAACCAATGCCCCTCAACCAAATGACTTGCATTAACATTTTGGGTTTTATTGTGATGGGCACCAAAAATCCAAGAGGATCAAATAATTTCGAAATGTTACTTAAGAATTTTCTTTTTGTAAGTTTTGCCTCATCATTAAATTGTATTACAATTGTATATTTAAAACTATCTAACCTAGGATACCAATTTATGCCTAATGTCTTCACTTTTTCATCTTAAACTTAAACTTAAATTGCGCACGCCACTAAGTTCTTTATCTTCACTAGGAATATTGTCTAACAGTTCGGTCTTATTAGAAGCCCACTTTCTTAAATTGAAGCCGCCCGATTTCAACAAGTCTATAATCTGTCTTTGTAATTCCAAAGCCTTTGGAATCGTACTTGTGCCTGTCAACAAATCGTCCACATAAAAGTGAGAAAGCGTTACACAGGATGCCAAGGGATAACTTTCACTTTCGTCCTTTGCTAACTGATGCACTGTTCACACTGCTAAATAAGGAGCCGAAGTAGTACCGAATGTAACTGTTTTTAATTTGTAGTCTCTGACAGGTTCACTTGGTGACTTTCTCCATAGTGCAACTTTTGTACAGGAGGTAACGAATCATTATTGTGTATGAGTGTTAAGTACAAATCATATGAGGCTTTCCAAGTTTTTTAATCACCGCGGAATGTAGGAAGATTTATTCTAGGTAATTTAAGCGCTTACCCTGAAGCCGACTTATCTTCCTTTTTTTCATTTTCTTTCGTTTCAACGTTTTAAGTTGGACTACTTCCTTTAATTTTCGCGGCATCTTCCTGAATTTGTGACTTGCTCTCGATATAAAATTCTTCCGCTTTTGCGACTTTTCCACTCAGTAAAATATTTATTAAGTTTTTCATCTAACTCCGCCGGAATGTCTAAAATTATAATTTTCCTATTATTTATTTTAAACGTTTCCCAATGATCTTTTATTGATTCTAATTTATTTTCAGTGTATCTTTGCGTTTTTCGGTCCTTACCGTCTTTTTTGTAATTCTTCATCGAACGTTGAATTTCATCGAAAGTTGAAAATTGCAGTTTGATTAAATCTTCCATTTTTGTAAATATATATAACCATTACCAAAAGAAGGAAATAACTCACCACATAATTGATTTGTGTTTAAAATGTCTTGAACTCATACGAGGCCTTTCTGCAGTACCGTTGGCTGAGCTGTGAATAAATACGGCAATGTTTTATCCTGTTATGAACTGTTAAGGGTAGAATTCTTCCTAATGCTCACGAAACCTTTATTACATTCACGAATGATGATGAGTTCCATTTATTGTCAAAATTTCACTAATTTCAATTCATGCTACGAAAATTCAATTTAGTTCAATTCAATTTACAATTCAGTTTAATAAAATTAAGTTCACTCAAACCATTTCGTTCAAAGCGACAACTTAAAACTCTAATTATGTTGTAATTATGCTGGTTGATCCGGCTCACAAAGGACCATACATGTGGGATACCAATTCACCAAATCAATGAAAAAATTCCGAATGAAGAGGGGCCTAGGCTAATTCATATGAAAAGGAGTCGAAACTTTTATATTCAATAACTCGTAACAAATACTTTATTTGCACCAAATTTAGATTTATACTTTACAAAATTTTATGTCGAAAAAACTATTGAGCTGCACCGTGAACTCCACGCTTCCCCAATCTTCTTTTTTTCATTTCTCAAAAAATGCCACGTCATATCATATATTCGTCTAAATTTCTTTAATTCTAGAAAATTATAATAATACTGGTAATTTTTGTTGCCATCTGTGTGTTGATATTGAGAACTGGCAGCAGTATACTACCAGCTGTCGACTTGTCAAAGGTAATGACGATGGAGATTGTTTACAAAGAGGTAAGTGTTTTTTTTTTTATTAAAAAATTTGTTGTACTGTAATTTTTTATGTTAAATGTTTTGTGATAAACGTTTGCTAATGGAGTTTTTGTGATGTGGCTGTCGGTAATATGTTTCTAATGGCGTGAAAGTGTTCAGTGATGCAGTTCAATGGTTTGTTTAAATGTTATTGTAATATTGGAAAACAATTTCTTAGCTAATCTTATTTTTTTTTTAGAGCGAGGTCAGCCAGAATATTCCGATAGAGGACACCGTGTGGAAGGACTAACCAGGATCGTTTTCGCATCAGATAAGTACTGCTTTCTTGGAATGCGTTGCTTTGTGTCACCATTTTTGTATTTACAGATGATTGCTGGCGAAATTGAACATGCATTGTTTTATAATTTACAACAAATTTATGTGAAATAATAACATTATTTATCTCAAACATATTATTTGTTTGTGATAGATTATGTATTGGTTTTTCCCAAATAAATGGTGCCAAATATACCACTATTGAAGTATGGCACAAGTTGCGTAGAGTGCACAATAATCGCATTAAACACTTTTAAGAAGTAAAATTGCTACCCTTAGTAACAAATTAGCCATATTATGTATATTTAATAGATAAAAACATGTATAAGTACTTATATAAAACTATATTATCTTAAGATTGATAGTGAAATGTCTCCAAATCTTGCATCCTGCTGCGAAGCAGCCAAACCGTTGAAAATCCCTTCAAAATAACAAAATTGGACCCAACAAGAGGATTAGTCTCAGAGGAACCAGGAGTAGTGACATACTATGATAGCATCTGAAAGGTAATAACAAATGTTAACCCACCAAATCTAAAAGAAGCCTTGTCGTAAATAGTGTGATGAGACCCTCCTGGAGCTATGTACCAATACGGATCAAAATATTAAAGTGACATGTAGATTTTGGCATAAACTATTTAAGCGACAGGCTAGGGAGATAGAAGAACAAGTAAACGAAATAAAAATATTCACTAATAATCGGCGGGCGAGGCGCGGTTTAATAAATATTGTAGGTAGATTTAGCAAATTCTTATTCGGCACAATGGATGACGAAGATTCGTAGAAAATTTTAACTAAATTAGTAATACTCGAAGCAAAAAATAAAGTAAACACCGAATTCCTCTCCAAACAAATCACACTTATTCGTTCTAACTTTAACCAAATAATGGAACCGATCGAAAAATTAAGAATGGAGCAAAATTTTTTAAAGGATGTAGTGTCAAAATTAAAAAACGAACTAAATAACGCACTTGATACTACTTCAGAACTCATTAATATAAATCGTTTCCATTCTAAACTGCATGAAATAATTCTCATTATGACTATACAAAATTATTTTGTACTTAAATTCCCTACAGCAATATAAACTTCATCCTCTTCTCGTAAAATCAGACAAGTTACAAGTTATATGAAATAGCCTCTTTAATGACCACACTATCATAAATGATGTAATATCACTCGAGTGGATACAACTAGACGAAAGAATATTAGTAAAAATTTTAATTCCTCTACTGAATTCGGAACTTCTTGACCTATTCGCCATTCATACCTACCCAATTTAACTTAACAAAACTCAGTATGTTATGTTTAACATGAACGAAGAATACATCTTAAGAGATAATTCGACGGGTAAAACGACATCCCTGTCTAAAAACGATTTAAATGATTACTGTAAGCAATTGTTTAGATACTCCAATTTCTATTTGTAAACCAACAAAGCCGAAACCTACGCGAAATCTAGTAAAAAATATGTGTATGCCTAACCCACTGCTAAAGTTACGAGTAACTAACTGCATATTAAACATATTAAAACCTGCATACCCTCCCAATACACTCGTAAAATTACTTCAGCTTAACCATTGGTTATTCGCTTTCCATGACGAACAAATTATCCAATCCCATTGTGGAAACACAATTTTGCAAAGCTGTATTAGTCAAGCAGGAATTTTGGTCCTTAACAGTTCATGTTCATTCGTTGTTAATGGCTTCGAATTACCAGTAGAGAGAAGCCTACGGAGCACCATTCGAAATTATAATGAAGCGAAAGATATATTTGAATTTTTTAATCTTAGCCATATTATTGGTAATACCACAAAAATTTCCTTACCACTAGATGGAAACCTCACGATTCATGAAAAAATTAGTGAATTTAAGGAAGTTCAACAGGCCATAAACAAAAACCTCGATAAGACGGTTAATGATCTCAATCAAGCCAACTTCCACAACATTCACATTTTAGGAAACTCTGGGCTTATTGTGGCAGTTCTACTATTAATTATATTTTTTCTGTTAAGTAAACAGATTATAAAGGGTAGACGTCATACTACTCCTGAGGTAAACATTATGAACCGCTCACCCATAACCGGAGTCCAACTTCGCCCTTTCATCAGCACCATAATTCCTGTCGAAGAACCACATGAAGAGCCCCCAATAGTTTTGCCTGAAATAAAAGGCACTCGCCAGAAATCATTTAGAGTTAGAATAGGTGGACCAATATAGAGTAATATTGTTACGACAAACACTAATCGTATCGTAAATTTGACTTGATTTGGCATATAAAAAAAACGTGTATAACCATTAGATTAAGAAGTTAAAAGAAATGTTTATAATGAATAAAGATTTAAAAATTCTAATAGAATGTAAGTGTAATTGTAGTAGATCAAAACACGAAATAATTTGACAAAAAAAAAAACAAAAAAATCCACAACTTAAATAAGTTAATTCTGCTTATCTTGAAATTTTTTTAATCTTACATGGCAAACAGAAAATTTATATTTACACCAACTACATTTTGAACTATAGTTGTTATTAAAATAGCAAAACAGAAACAATCTTACGCTTTTTAGCCAACCTTTCTATATATTTTTTAAACTTTTACCTACGAGTGATAAAACTTTCTTCTGTTAGGGAAAGGAGTATGTTTTATTAATATTATAAATATTCTCACGATGACATAAAAACAAATAGAAATAACTAAAAATTCTTATCAATTTTGAAATTACATTCTCATGAAACCTAAACCTCTCTACATCGGTTTAATTCTTAATTCAGTAAATTTTGCAGTTCTATGTATTTCAACGAAACTAACAGTAATCAGAGAAGTTAAGAATGCCAAAGTTGTATACTGAAATCATGAGAATAAAAAGTGCCAGACCTGCACTTGCAGTGGATTATCGTGGGAATAGCAAATTAGAATATCTTCCCTGAAAAAGCACTTTCCCCTACAACGGAGAGTAAAAAATAAAACGTCGAAGCGAAAGGTTGTTTCCGTGCTTGGGCAGTTCCCAATTTTAATTAGTGATATACGAAAACCAAAATTGTATTAAAGGAATTTTCAGACCAAAAAGTGTTTGGTTATTGTGTAGTTTTCTGTGAAAGTGATATCTAAAAATAAAAATAAAAATAAATGTTAACATAAAAGGTGTCTTTATAACAACTCTGGAATATTTATATATTGCAACAACGGATAAAAAAAGAAGTGAAAACAAAAAAAGGCTAAATACAACACTGCGCTGAAAAGTAACTGTTTGTAAACGAAGTTATCTACGCTATTGATTAGAAAATATTAAAAGAACGATATGACAACAAGATGGTTATTGTAAATGTTCTCATCAAACCGCTTACATTTATTCTTGCGGCTTCATCTGAATCTATCACTGATCGCAAATGGTTCTAAGACGGGACGGTAGAGATGGGAACCGAATCGAAAAGTATCGATACTCGGCATTGCAATATATTCGCATCTTTCGATACTTAAATACAAATATACGGTTGAAAAAGTATCGATACTCAAAAGTATTGGAACCATATGGTTAAAAAGTTTAAAAAAATATATATGGTGTGAAAATTAAATATAAATTACAATTTTTGGTTTTTTTTGCAAAACAATATGCAACAACATCGTTGAGAAATATCAAAATATCGATTTGTTCAGAAGATATATTAATAAGTTTTTACAAATGAAGACGCATCTCAGCGGCTGATTTCATATACCTTTTTAGTTTTAGCATGAATAATTTGAAATTTCGCAAGAACTTTTTAGCAGATGAATAAAGCTTTCGAATTTTAACATTTGTGATAAAAAATATCTCACCTTCCAACGCATCAAACCGACAAAATGAAAATACAAAATACTTCTACCACTGAGCCGGCATTGTACTGTTTATACTTTTAGCTGGTGCATACTAATACTGTATTACTGTCCCAGACAGCTATTATTCAACTCATGCACAAAATAATGAGGCGGTCAATACTTCAAGTATTGAAAGAAAAGTATCGAGGATCGGAAGTATCGGGGGCTGAAAGTACCGATTACAAAACCTCGAGGTATTGAAAGCAAAGTATCGATACCCCGGTATATCGAGACAGTATCGCCCATCTCTACGGGACGGTAGATAGGCTCAAAGCATCGGAAAATTTAGGAAGACCCGTTAGTGCATGGGACGATTGGGTCATCTACTTAACGATACAAAAATTAAATTCAAAATTAATTTGACAAGGATTTTGATAAAATAACCTTTAATTCATTGAGATCGTTTTAGAGAATCGCATTCCCGTTTTTAGAGAATCGCATTCGAACACTAGAACTCCATCGACTAGCTACTTCAAAGAGCATAAAGCTCATTGGTCGAACAATGATAGATGTTGGCTACTGCGTTTATAACCATACGACATGAAGGGAAAACAGTTCATGCTAGAGCATTGTTAGACCAAGGGTCAGGGACGCCCTTGCTTCCTGCTCCTTTGCTACAAAAGCTTAAAATTACTGGAAAGAAAGTCGGCCTTTGTTCTCCCTGTGCTACCTAATTTAACAACGATAATTCCAAGTAATATGGTCATACATGCAAAATTGAAAACCAGCAGATCCAGATTTTAGGAATCCAGGCGTTTTATACATTATTTTAGGTACTGATTGATGTTTACGACTAATATAATGATGTTCGTCATGGTCCTCCTGGGTGTCCAACAGTTGAGTAAACCGCCATAGGGCAGATTTTGTCTGGAATCATTCAGGAAAAGAAAGCTAGTTCCAACTCTGTACCAAACCAACGGTTATATCTTGACAATATCTTCAATCAAGACCTAAGTGACAAACTCACTACATTCTGAGAAGTCGAGGAGGTGTCTTCTTTAAGAGAACTGATTTCAGAAGAGGAAGAATGTGTAAGATTTTATGACGAAAAACTACTTGTAACTGTTCCGGAAGGTATAACGTTCGCTTACCTCTTTAATCTACAGGAGCTTGTTTACTGGGGAATTCTTGATTCAGCGCTATAACGTCCCTTCAGCGTATGGAAAAACAGATCTAGTTAAGAGTTATTCAGATTTGATCGAAATTGATTCCAAACAAAAGCTGTTTGAAAGCTTGAATACCATATGCCCCGCGCATCACGCTGTTATGAAAGATGAAGGCGTAACCATTAAGCTACGCGTGGTTCTTAATGCATCCTGGCCTTAAATTACATTCTGCATGTAAGCCCGCAACTACAGTCTAATATTCTATCTATTAATATGAGATGGCGAAGACTTGTGATTACATTCTCGGGCGACATTGAAAAGATGTAGGTGCACCCAGAAGATAAGTATGTAACGCATCGTATAGCGAGATAAACCGAGTCAATCAATAGATTATTTTTGCTTAGCTGGAGTCACGTATGGAATGAATTGCGCTCCATGCCTCGCTATAAACACTACATAAACTGGCTCAGGACGAGGAGCAAAGGTTTCCGTTCGGATCAAGTGCGCTCAAAGTGAATTGCCAATAGAGTCGAACTTCTAGAAAAACTCGAAGAGAGTCAAAGATTGCAGCATTCATGGGAATTATCTCTAATCAAACGACTGAGAACGATAGGATTAGAATGGCATCCCACTAGTGATGAATTCGCCTGTCGTCTGAACATAAAACCTGACCAACTAATATCAATGAAGCAGTAGACCGCCTGAATCAACTAGCGCTACCTACAGGAAATGTATGTATTTTCACAGATAGTCAGGCAGCTATTAAATCCCTTTCGGGAGTATACACAACCTCTAAAACGGTCATAATATGTCGGTCAACACTAAATGACATAGCTGAGCACCTGAACGTACGGCTCATCTGGGTGCCTGGACATAGTGATATTCCGGGCAATTGCAGAGCCGACGAATTAGCAAGAATCGGCACCACACGCCCTGATTCGGACATTAACCACCAGCCGGGTAAACCGCTAGCTACATGCAAAATGGAGCTCTCACAGGAGGCTCTCAAGATTGCTAATAATAACTGGCAAGAAGAACACACCTGCCTGATTACCCGACAGTTATGGCCAAAGCTCGACCTTAAGCGGTCAAGAGGGCTTATCCTACTCGGACGCAAACAAATTAGCACCACAGTCACACACACAATCACGGGTCAGTGCATCATAGGTAGACACGCCGATAGACTGGGCGTGCCCTCAAACGACTTCTGTAGGAGTTGCCACGACGAGGAGGAAGAGGAAACCATACTTCACCTCCTCGGTAGCTGCCCGGCCCTAGCCAACCGTAGGAACCGGCTTTTGGGCTCCCCCTACTTCAAAGAGCTAACTGAGCTAGGCTCCATAGATGTCAAAAACCTGACTCGATTTATCGAGAGTTCAAAATGGTTCCCGACGACGAACTAAGGATGAACATCCTTCACAATCCAGTCAAAATAATTTTGACTTCCCGTGAACTAGTTCCACTAGATACAGGAACTGATTCGGTGCACAAGGGGACAGAACCCTCCTATTCCTTAGGTAATTTTATGGGGTTGTAAATTTTCAGGCCTCAACGTGGTAGCACAAAGGGCCTCTTAGGCCTAATTGTGCCTTCTTAGGCAGCCACTTTAACCTAACCTAACCTAATATCAATGAAACGTGGTGTGCTATCTGCATCCCATGTGATGTTTGTCTCCTGTTATTACATCAGTCAAAATTCTATAGTATCTCTAATACCTGGTGCTGATTTTGATGCGCCCTTGCTAGAAAGAAAAGCCACTGACTGGGAGGTGTTTGAACGAGAACTACCCAACATCGAAAGCTTTAGGATTAGTCCGTGGATCGAACATCACCCAAAACAGTTGTTCTGCGAACTTCATGGTTTCTCTGACTCGTCATAACCTGCGTAAGCTGCAGCTGCCTACGTAAAAATGGGATACGATTATGGTAACGTGCAAGTAATTTTACTTATGGCAAAGTCCCAATTAGTTCCTTTATTCACAATCCCTCGACTTGCACTGTATGAAGCTATACTCATCGTTTATGCTCGTAAAACCTTAAATCTACCTGATTTTCAAATTTATACATGGAGTGACTTGACCACTGCTCTTGCATGGGTCAGTTCTGGGATCGTCTTAATCGTTATCTTGCTTTAAGAAACTTCTCAGGCAGTGCCTACATCATAAGATCTTGTAGGAACATAAAATCCGTTCGTGAGTGGTCGATTGAGGAATTGATACCCACCGAAATTAATGAGGCTCTCAAATTCCGGGTAAAAAATAAACGAAATCGTATATATCCTAGAAATATAGCCGTACTTAAAAGTCGTTCAGTTATTAGTACAAAGTTATAGCCAATTCTGGATGATAGGAAATTATTCTGAGTTTGAGGCCGCTTAGACAACTGTCCGAGATACTCATTGACTTACTCTACATGAAGAAGAGAAGGTCACAGCAGCAGAAATTCTGGCTTCCTGGTCTGCGCCGAATAGTTCGTTAGTAGTTCATAGATGCGTCGTCTGTGTCAAACAGTGAGCAACGGCAAGCTTGCAACTAATGGAGCTAGTGGTCCTGTCTCGCCCATTCTTACAGTCAGGCGTAAATTATGCTGTCTTTACGGGTCTTTAAAGGCCTTGTCTACGACCTACGAGACTTACAAAGGCTATATAGCACTTTTTATTTGTTCCTTTATAAAAGCTCTCTATTTCGAGACAAAAGGCGTCGCCACATCTGCAGCTTTTATTGCGGCATGCCAATGATTTAAGGCAAGAAGAGGAATTCCAAATGGTGTTTTAATTTAGCTGCAGTCCCATACGGCGGATTGTGAGAGGCTTATATTAGACGAGCACTGAAGTTGTTAGGTGTATGGAGCTCCTTTTTGATATGGGGCGTAGTACCAGAGCCCTAAATCATATAACTTCCTTTTGTATCTGAAATCCTTGAGATACATTATATTTCAAATTAAAAAAAGTATTTTTTAATTTTATTTATTTTAAACTTTCTATTTTTATTTTACATTTAATACATAGATAGTTTTATCAATATTTTCTCTGTATTGAGTACAGTATTTTATTGTTAATGAATAAATGATTATAATATATTTCAAAGTGTTTGTGTTTCACACTATTCAAAATTTATCGAAGTGCACAGGTTGACTAAAATATATTTGACAGTTATTTATCTGTACAGTCTGATTGGATATTATTAAAGTGGATTTGAATAAAAATATTTTATTAATAATATAATCAAACTTATGAAATTTTAATTAAAAATTAAAAATCAAATTTGTAGCTACTGCTACAAGCACCATTCCGTGTTATATCGAATCCTGCTTGAACTCACGGCCGCTTTGCTCTTAACTTCAGGACACTTCTTGGTAGGATACGAGCTTATCAGTGTTCCAGAACCTACAACTATTGAGACACCAATTAACAGATTTTCCCGTTAGCAGGTACTTCAAAACGTTGTGGAATACTTCAGCCAAAAGTGGAGCAAGGATTATTTCCCTAATGTGCAACAACGCGGCAAATGGAATGTTACAACATCTGAACCAAAGGTTGGTGCCATCGTCGTGCTAAAGGACCAGTTACCACCTTATCAGTGGATGTTTGGCCGTGTAGCTCAACTTCATCCTGGCTTCGATGGAAGGACTCGTGTGGTTATTTTACGCACCCAAATAATCACTGTGCAATAGAGCTGTAGTGAAAATCTGTGTCATATCATTCAAGGATGACCTCTCAACATTACCTACTGCTATAAAACTAAAATATTTTTAAGTAACTTTCACAATGCGCAGCCTTCTCCTTTCTAAAATTCGCCAAGGTGGGCGATATTGTACGGCCAGCGCCTAATTATTATTACGTTATTACAGAACATTGAATTTAATTCTCTTTTAAAACCTAAAGTAAATAAAGTCAATTTAAAGTTCAAATTATCGATGTAATAACTTTGTTGTTAAATTTGTAATCCACTGTTATTTGAATAAAACTAGATAAACACAATAACATTCTAGGTCCGAACTATAATAGCATTCTAGCTCTGAACTGTAATTTGATTTCAAAATTGTATTCATTACGTAAATGATTTCGTTTAAGTTCAGTTCAATAAAAGAATTAGGGATCGAACTGAGAAAATCGATTCAGTACGGATCGATCTGTAATTTTTTTCGATTTCGTAGATCGATTAATCGACTTAAAAGGATCGATATCCATAGATCGAACAGATCGATTCAGTTTATTTTGATATTTCAATTTATTTCAGCATTTTAAAATTGCAAGAAATTAAGGCTGTTCCTTAAAAATATAGGGTCATTATTAAACCAATTTATTAAATATTAGCAAACACCTACAAATATTGGGTATTTCAGAAATGTTGCTTATTTAATCGGAAAAAAATTTGCGATTTTTTGAATCTTTTTGAAAGTTCTCAGTCTTCATTAAAGGAACACAACTAAAAATGTACACTCGAAAAGTAAAAGAGAAGCAAAACTTTTGTGCCGCGTATTTGCAAGCGCAAACATTTTTTTTACTAATATCAGATGTCCCAGAAACCTTCCAGGAATATTTTGAAAATACGTCCCCAAGGCATTTCTATGTCTGATTTCAGAAGCGTTCTCGTAAGTTTTCCGGGAAGGTTTCTGGTCTTAGCCCTAAAAATGTATATCTTGGGGACGTTTTTTGAAAATATTTTGGGAATGTTTTATTCTTTCGTTTTAAACGGAAATCACCGGCAAGTTAAAGTTTACAGTTCACCTTTATTTTTCTCCCTGTCTTCACCTTGAGAGAAACATGACTACCTCTCAGTTGAAAATTTCAAAATGGACGCAGTTTTGGTTTACTATTCAAGTGCTAATTGTGATTAAAAACACTTACACACTTTTTTTATAAAAATGTTTTAATAAAGGACTATGTAAGATTTTAAAGCACGCAAAATAAATTCTTCGTCTTTTTAATTTATTGTGGAAAGGTTTTTTACACAATTCACCATTGCTTTAATGTATAAATCCATATTATTTTAAAAGTGTAAAATCTGCCAAATTTGAGAATTTAGATTAAAGAACTATTAATAGGTGTCAAATCTTTGATAGAGTAAAAATGGGCAGAACTCAAATAGATATATACATATATGCTTCTTTATATACTTGTTTATATATACTTGTCTATTCCACTAGTTATATTCTGCTTTGTTGATGTGGCAATTCCGCGTAAACGGAGCTGGATCAATTCTTTGAGCGGTACGACCACCATCCCATGGGGTCGCGCGGGTTCGGAACCAGGTGTCCCCGTGAGCTTTTATTAAGAAATTAAAATAATCCACTCCGTCTCTGGGCTGTTCTCTAGCTCGCAGGAATGCAAAAACAAGACTTTCAAGTTTCCTCACTTCCCTTACCCTAATTCCCTTCCGGCTTTAGCCACGTCGAATAAAAAAAATTAATATGCATAACATCTAGGATGTCGGTATACAAAATTCAACTAACTTTCGAAGCAATTACAAGTTGCATCCATAACCAATTTGTATAAAAACTTAAAATCGCATATTCAAATATCACTTATTTTAGATTTTTCTTTAAATAACTTATTTCTTTCTCATTGTGGAATCACTAAACCAGAAATAAAACATAACAAACCATTGATAACAAATCATGCAATAGCGCCTAATTACGATTCTTTTAACATTTTTTTACATTTGTCGGATAATTACACAAATGAAAGATAAAATGCAAAAAATCACGAGTTAGCTGGGTTTTTTTGTACGTCTTAAATAGATCGAAATCGGAAACAAATAAATCAATTCGAGCTGAATCGGTCCCACGTAAAATCGATTCAAAAATCGGCAGATCGAAGATCGCCCATCCCTTAAAAGAATACTGTATCTAACAGTCCGCGTGTTTTGCTTAAAACCGATCAAAGTTCCTAATATTCACCTGCTTCACAAATCGCTTAAACAAGTAGGGTCTTGAGGCTGGAATGAGGAAAGTAAACCTTGATCTAGTAATTAAGCCATTGCTGAAGCTCTCGTTGAAGAGGCGAGACCATTGAGGATCTTCGCATGGATCGTCGAAAAGCGGCACAGGTCAAGTATTGGCCACGGGCATAGAAAAATCGTGAATTTTATGAAAAATAAGATACCGAAATTGGAAATGCCTGTCGACGGAATAAGTAAGGTAAGGGTAATCGAAAAATACCATGAGACGCTTAGCTAAGTTATGGGTCACTTTCTGAAACAGACTAACTGACATCGTAATTTTTCACGGATGGATCCAAAATTGTTGGAAGTGCAGGAGCACGTATTTTTAGTGAGGGCTTTAATTTGAATGGCCATCTAAGCCTAAGGTCCTCAGTGTATCCGGTTGAAATGTTAGTTTTGATATACGCGCTAGATTACCTACTAGATGGTGGCGCTCAACAATCAGACGGCGATAAAGTGCGTGGATATTACAACTCCGGCCTTGGAGTGTGTTCGCAAACTTAACTAGATAAATTTGGTAAGCTGGGTCTGCTTCGACTTTACCTATCATTGCCTTGAGCAAAGGCACGGAGAGGAGGAAGAAGGATTCGTGCAGGCAGGCCAAGATAATGATTAGAATATTCAGAGGTGCTGAACAAAAGATGATTCTTGATATGGATCGAATGGTTCTGAAATGGCTGACGGCACTTATAAAAGGACATAAAAACTACAGATGTCATTTAAAGAAGATGATATTCGACGTTTTTCACCTCTCACGCAAAAAAAGCATACAAAAGTAAATCATATTCTTGAATTCGATTGTTAGATCAGCTATCGTTTACACAGAATATCGTTGCACCAAAGGGAAATAGATATCACAAAATTTCAAATTTTCAGCATAAAGTATGAGGAAATTCGCGCGAATATAAAATGATATCGACTACTTTAGGGTGCCAATCGCATTGTATTAGCGTCAATATGATCTTAAATTCTGTCCAGCGGAAGAACTTCACCCGATTATGGATAACGATTAAAAGTGGACCTACAATTTAAGGTGGATTCCGAACCACCGATATTATACGGTAACCCAAAAATCTTTTTATAGTCTTGTGTAGTCAGCAGAAGGCATACATGGGTTCCAACCTGGGATCCTCGGGATGAAAGGCCGACACGTTTTAACTTACTCAACTCTCATTGCTACTATAAATATTTTTTTATACTAACGTGTGGACCGATTCGGATCTGTCTTTTTTTGTTATATAAGGTATGTTCCCTTATTGTTACTAAGAAAAAATCTTGTAGGGGCAGGGCGGCTAGGTGTGCAGCCTAATTTTGCAACTTGTGAACCGATTCTCATTGTTACCACGAAAAAATATTTCCTCCAAGGTTAAGGAGGGATAAAGACTGACTTTGTATTGCGTGGATCGATTTGTATCTTTCTAACAAATTTTACTTAGTCTCACAGCTACATTACTAGCTCGAACTTTCATATGCTCGTGGTGGTAAAATGCTTCAAGAAATTTTCTGTAGAGGTATTCATTAAGTTTGTTAGGAAGTTTTTCGATAGTACATATTTCAGACTTTACTTTAAATGTATTACTATCCCTCCACAACCTCTTGATGAGGAATCATAAATGTTAACAACAATCACAACAATTTAGTGGGATGCACGCAGTAAAGAACTTTGATAAAGTGTTCCTTACCGTACTGGAGCGCGCTTCAAATATGACGGCAACGCTAGATTGCGGGTTTCAAGGTATGGCCTAAAATATATTAAATATTTACGAAATATGAACTTATTATAGTCTGGTGCATAGAATGACCGAATTAGATTTGCAGGGTTGGAAATTGGCCCCTAAGTAATTGTGCTTATGCCTTTTGTACAATGAACTTCCTTCAGACAGTGTCAAGTCGGTCTCTCGGTCAGGTAAATGTTATTATATCAATATATTTTTATTTACATTTTTACATGTTTGTACGTGTTATCATTTATTTTATAGTTCAACGACGTAGAACCCAGGAATAATGAAAGAAAAAGTTTCTGGAATTATATCAATATTTTCATGAAGATAGTGAAGGAGTGGAGAATTTCAGTTTTCATTTGTACCTACCTATAAATTAATCATATGTATGCATATACCTATGTCCATACGAAGACACGAATAACAGACTTAAATAATTCTTATATACTTCTATAGTAATTTATTTGAATTGGCTAGGTAGGTACTCACCCACGTTCTAGAATCATTGATGTGCTTAACGCCTGCTCCCACTCCAAGAATTTCATGGGGTGCTTTCGGTTTTCCGTCATCATTACTTCTAGAAACAAATTAAAAGTTAGAGATAACTACGCCAAGTGCAGTATTGCATGGTCACGAAACGAAAAGAAAGGCAACACTAAACCAAAAATTTAAGAATTTGTATGTGTTAAGTGAAACGAAAATCAATAAATGCCAACCTATTCGAAGGCTGACTGCCCCAGGTCGTATGTTAATGTTTTACAAAACTTAAAATCGATAAAGAACACTTCATCAGGTGTGCTATTCACGGGTACAATTGACAACAAGATTGTCTTTAATATAATCTATTATGTACGTACCTATTTTTATTTGACGCGTGCTTTCCATTAAGGGAACCATCATTCGGAATATACTGAAGTTTTTGCAATCGACGTTGCATTGACGTTGGTGAAACTGACCCAACTCCGGAAGTAATCCATTCGATGTCAGCACCCAATTCTCTTATAGCCTGAGGGTCATTCAGTTGAGGAGAAGGTACCCTGAGGGCGTATTGGACAAATCCGTCGGCACTTATCATAGGTAATTGTTTTCTAGCTAGCCGGACCTTTACAGCAGTGCAAAGGTCGTTGCCATCATCGCGGGTATTTCCAATATTTTGAACGATTTCTATGAGGCTTCGAGGTGAGGCAATTTGACCCAGTATAGCTAGAACGTCCAGAGAAGCTTGTCTTACACGTCTTTTCCTATCTAAAGCAGCATACGTTGCACGAGTAACACAAGAATTTGTGTCAAAGCAGGTACTGGGAAATGTCATTAGAGCATACATAACCATTTGCAGAGCATTCTCTCTAAACTATAAGAAAATTAAATGAATTTTTAGTCATTTAAAAACAATATAGAATGCTTGTACCCTAGAACTTTTTGCATGTAAAAAGTCTTCTGACAGCAGTTTCAACACCACGGCAGCTGGATGCATTCTTTGCATCAACGCCTTGCATACTAAATTACTTCCAGCACCTCCTTGGCGACACAATCCTGTTATAATTTGGTTCGTTCTATTTTCCAGATTATCCAAAGGAATTCTAGAAATCAAATTTTTTACAATTCTCCTCTTATCTTCAACCACTTCAACGTTTCTTTCAGATGACAGCAATGTACGAAGAAGGGAATCAAGGTGTGGGATGACT
Source organism: Leptarthrus brevirostris (assembly GCA_964036015.1). NCBI lineage: Eukaryota > Metazoa > Arthropoda > Insecta > Diptera > Asilidae > Leptarthrus > Leptarthrus brevirostris. The sequence goes on from OZ038375.1 coordinate 55,064,790, forward strand.
AGTGCGAGATTCTCAGATGACCTCAAGGCCTCCTCGATAGAACAAATTGATTGAGAGCGATGTCGCCAGTCCTAAAAGAGGAAACCCCATCGATTATTCTTGTCACTCGAATAAAGTTAACATGTCCAACAAATTAGAAATCAATCTGAACACGACGGCTAAATGTCTGGAATCCTTTACAGGGACGTACTGTTGTCATTTTTGTTTCGAATTTCATGGAAAGTTTAAATACTTCGAGGGAAGTTGGTTAGAACGTAATGGCAAAAGTTAGACCATTAAAGCGGTCGGTGACCGAGTAACCTTTTCGTAATTGAAATATTGGCAGAATTGCTGAAAGTCCTTGCCTCTATTAAAAGTTAAGTCCAAGGAAATTAGATCGGTTAGCATTGTTTTTGAAATAAATTTTAAATTTTATTATTGTGGTTAGAAGAATAATAAATTGTTAGCAACGCAAGGTTAAGGGGTATTGGAATTTATAATAAGATTATGAATAAAGATCGCAACGGCCACGTAGTGTGATAAATATTGATTAATTTATTAATTTGATCAGACATTGTCAATAGCGCTAGCTTATCTTTGGGCAATATTATAAATTGTTATTATTTGACCTTTACAGAGATCGGAAAAAATACAATGTTTTTGTAATTCTGGCGTATTGACGTGTCTAATTCTTTTTGACGATAAAACGATCCCATTTAGTTAAACTTTTTAATGATTAACACTGATTTCATCGTTCGCAAAATGAAGGCAACCTCGCCCCAAAAACAAGAATTGTTTCTAAACCTTTTTGTCAGCGGCAAATAAATTCGCCTTCTTTAGAAATATAGAAGAAAATAGTACATTTTTAGATTTTGTTTTTAAAAAGTCTAATGCATTCGTGTTTTCCAAAAACTAAAAGAAAATAAAATTGTTGGGACTTATTTCATTAGATAACATTGTTTATCAATTCACTGCACCCTCTCTTCCACTATCATCACACATCGTACATAACATCTTTTGCTACGTTACCAACCAACCGATTTATCACCAAACTTAGAAACAAACTCCCGATAGATCAATTTATGGAGACGTAAGCTCATGTAAATAAGATATTTGTTAAGAAAGGTGTTTGCTTAAGCCAATGATGTAGTTATATTAGTGTCAGGCAAGTGCCTAAACAATTAACTTAACTTAAAGTACAAGATACGAACCTTCAGGAAACCACTCATAGGCGGCGGTATACTACTGGAATTCAAACCACTGGCAAAATATCTTACACTAATCCTAGACAAATTGACTGACTGAAACGTAGAAGAGAGGGGTCAAAATATCTCAAGTGTGCCACTTTTGAATCAATGTTTCTATTTTCAATCAATTTATACAGTTTTCGATTCGTTTTATTATCAAAACAGCTCCCCTAAAATATTTTTGCAAACAATAATTTTTTTTAAAGTTATTAACAATCAAAGTTTTCAATGATTTTTTTTTCAAAAATTGATTACTCGCGTAAGGTTCATCGAAGTTCAAGAATTAAGTTATGAAAATTTTTGTTACGAAGTATACTTTACATAAAAAAATTGTTTGGTAGTAGAAAACCTTTTTTTATTATTTAAATAATCGGTTGTTTTGAACAATTGAAAATTAATTAATTATTGATTATTTTGTGACCGCGCTCCGACCTCCAGCGCTGGTTGAGCAGGTTCAGACGCGCGCGCTTTGTCATTGTGCAACTGCAGTTTTATTGGTGATTATAAATATACTAGTTCGGGAAATCTCATCACAACGTTTCCTATAGCAAAACGTGGTTGTGCATGCATATCCTCACCAATAACTTTTGAACTACTGCAAAATACAAACTTTTTTTACCAAAATTTTCAGGAGAGATTGTAGAATCTTTTGGAACGTAGGAGAATTTGTTCACAGGTGGAGAAGTTTAATTAATTTTCAATTGTTTAAAACAAACGATTATTTAAATAATAAAAAAAGGTTTTAAAGTGAAAGGTGCTACCAATTAAGACTTCAATAGAAAGTTCGAGGTAGTTATACCAGACAGGTAATTCTGGGAAAGAGGAGCAGTAGAACCCGCAGATATCCTTTAACAGACGTTGTGCAATGTCGCGCTTTAGCAAACTTTAGGAAATATCAGCGCCAGCTTTGCTCGAACGTCCAAGAAAATTTTCTTCATGGTTTAGTTATAGCGAAGTGTTTCTGGTTTTTTGTGCCGCCATCGGGAGATACCCGCTACAAAACTCAGTGAACAATTCGCTACTTGCATTCCTACTTCCAAGGCCAAATTTTCCCACAACGTAAGTTCATAGATCCCACTTTGGCTTTCGGATCCCCCATAACGACCTTAGTATCACCTTTAGGCATAAACCTTTTCAAAGGTGTCGCCTAGTTGTTGGCCGAAAATATTTTTAGATGGTAGACCCGCTTGTTCGGTGGGTACGTAGCGTTGGATAGTAGTGATGTTACGAACTTTGAACTTACGTCCAACTCAGGAGAGATCGTCGCGTTGAATTGGTAAGCAAAATCTCAACAAAACCCTTCTACGTGTATCGTCATCTTATCCACAATAAATCAGACTGGATCCAAAGTTAGGTGTATTCAATTTCCATGATCCAGTCCCAACAAGTCGATGGTGAGAAGGATCATTTTCCGTTCAAACTCCATGAATCTCAATTCTCTCAAAGATTTCTGAAATTCCAAAATCCGATCGTACAGTTGGCTTTTCTCAAGTGGTAGTAATTTAAGAAACGTTAGCTACAAGCCAACCAATCACCGGGGAAATACTGTTTTCTAGGCGTCCCTAGCATCGCCGAGAGCACGATTTATGTTTCGCATTGATGTAGAGTCTCTGTAGTCTTTGACTGGCTCGTTGTAACTTTTTGCTAAGGCTAGGAATAACTAGGCTTCTCTAATCCTTCATCCAGGTTTGGGAACGGTGGGGCTAGATTCGGGTGGACTAAATCCTGGCGTTCCACATCATAACATGATTTAGCAAAATATAATAAAACCAGTGTACCCCCTCTTTTCGACCTAGTGCTTCACGTATTCTTGATCTTAAATCAAGATGGCTAACAACTTTGTGAGCTTCGAAATAATTTTTTTAAGGGCTCTGAAAAAACAACTATGGAAACTAATGGAGCGTTCGCCAGCGCCCACAGCTCTTTACTTTACTGATGAGAACAAAATATTTGTAAAGCAAATATTGCAAATAATCGTAATAAAAGGTAACAGTATGGAATCATTTACTATAAGTATATACCGATTTTGAAAGCTGATAAATTCAGCTTAAACAAACGTAACAGAAACAATTTGCTTGTGGACAAAGTGTGGGGGACGTAAGGGCACGCTTAAGTACATCAATAAGAAGAAAATACTTGAACTAGCAATTAAAGAGCGTTAATTTGTGAAATAACATTAAAAAACAACAAGTGCAAATATAAACAATTAAATGGCCTGCATTGTTCAGAATTGTGAAATCGAGGCCATTGCCTATTGCGCGGAATATCTTTTTACTCATAAGTTTCTTCAAAATATTTGGGTACAAATACGTATTAATTAAGCTCTTAACATGTAGATAATATTGTAACGTAAATGGGGCTCTTCGTGCTCGACGGATTAATTAAGACACTTATTTTCAATCACGAAAGTTCACAATTTTATTTAATTCACTTAATTAGTTCATTCCACAATTTCCTTTACACGTTTTCTTCACAATATAACGTTTCACTTTTATAATTAACACTTATCACTTCGCTGGTTAAAGTACAACTAACTCACTAGGCTGCTACTCAGCTCTATTTATACTACTTAGCTTAATTCTAGAAAGTTCAGCAACTTAGTTCTAGCAGTTTCCGTTAGTCATTTCCACCACACTAAGTCAGCACAGGTTCGAGTCGGCCTTGACTTTATACGGCATCTGACGTTTTTCTAGTTTCCGGAATTCGGGACATGCGCAGTGCACAGCTTGATTTCGTTTTCATCACGTAACCTATGCCAGACTACAGTGCATGTTACACTGCCCCCCTCTTAGAACTGTTCGTCCCGAACAGTTGTATCTCCTTGGTATGGCTTTAATCGGTCAATGTGCACGATCTTCTTTTTGTCTTTTGATCCTCGCTGTATCCTGTAGACCACATCGTTGATGCGCGTAAGGATCTTGTAGGGTCCTTCCCATTGCTGTTGAAGCTTCGGTGACTTTCCTGTTCGTCGCCGTGGGTGGAATAGCCAGACGAGGTCTCCTTTCCTGAATCCGCTAGAATTAGCTCTGATGTCGTATCGTGTTTTCATTCTATCGCTGGATATCTTGAGGTTCTTCCTTGCCAGTTGATGGATTTCTGCGAGACGCTTCCGAAGTATGGTTATGCACTCTTCAGTGTTTTCAGTATTTTTCTCAAGTGTTCCGAACTTCAAATCACTGGTCAGTCGAATCTGACTTCCAAACACAATTTAGATGGTGTCTGTCATGTTGAGTTATGGAGGGCTGTCCGATAAGCTAGTAGAAATATTGGAATGTAGCTATCCCAATCCCGTTGATGCTCATCTACTACTTTTCTGAGATGTTCGACCACTGTTCTATTAAATCGCTCAACCATCCCGTCAGATTGTGGATGAAGTGGTGTTGTCCGCGTCTTTCTTATTCCAAGAATCTTACATACCTGTTGGAATACTTGAGATTCAAAGTTTCGTCCTTGGTCGGAATGAAGCTCATTGGGGACGCCAAATCTGCATATCCAGTTTGCTACTAACTCCTCTGCCACTATTTTGGCTTCTTGATTCGGGATCGCATATACTTCTGGCCATTTACTGAAATAATCCAAACAGTACATTTTCGACACCAGTTCTCCACATCCTCGCGCATATGTTACCAGCAGAATCGTTCTCTTAATTTCTCCAAAGTCTTATTGATGCCAAGATGTCCTCCCGAGGCACCGTTAATTCTTCCAGCAAATCCTTTATTTCGTTCCTGGGAATGAATACATGCATCCGGCATGATGACACGTAGGGTGTTTCCCATTTGCGTTTCAATATTCCTTCAACAAATAGCGAATTCCATTGCGCCCAGTATGCGCTCTTCAACGTTGCACTTCTGTCAAAAACATCTTTCCATTGAGGTCTTTCATCGTTCTCCTTCCACGACAAAATTGGAGGTATATTCTCGTCTTCTCGTTGTGCTGCTTTAAATTCTTCATTGTTCCATCGTGTCAAGGGTACGACAGTTGTTCTTTTCACAATCATATGCTCGCATTTCTCTTCCAAACGGGAACAGTATTTACAATCCGGCTTACATGGTCGTCGTGAAAGTGCATCTGCATTTACATGGGATCTACCCTTCCTATGTGTAATTTCGAAATTATAGAATTGCAGTTTTTCTAGCCATCTTGCCACCTGTCCTTCAGGGTTTTTAAATTGCATCAACCACTTTAGAGCGACATGATAGAGGAATTTATGGAAGTGTTTCGTTGCATCAACAATAGCCAGCAGTTCTTTCCTCGTAACGCAGTAATTTCTTTCTTGTTTTGATAGAGCTCTGCTATAGTATGCCAACACCTTTTCGTGCCCGTTTACTTCTTGTGACAGCACAGCGCCAATCCCAACATTACTTGCATCGGTATCTAATATAAATGTCTCACCCGCCTTTGGATAAGTAAGTACAGGTGCATTGCAAAGCGCCCACTTCAGTGCTTAAAAGCTGTTTTCTGCTTTTTCTGTCCAAAAGAATGCCTTCTCCGTTAGCTTATGCAACTCCTTTGCTATATCAGCAAAATTCTTCACAAAGCGTCTGTAATAAGTGGCTAGTCCAAGAAAGCTTCGTAGCTCGTGTTTATCTTTCGGAGTGGGCCAGTTCTCCACTGAAGTTATTTTCTCAGGGTCGGTGCTAACTCCTTCTGTTGATACCACATGCCCAAGGTATTTGACCTGGTCTGCAAAGAGCGTACACTTTTTGGGGCTTAGTTTTAGTTTGGCTGACTTGAGTTTCTGGAACACTTTCCGTAGATTTCCTTGATGTTCTTCAAAACTTCGTCCAATTACAATGATGTCATCCAAATATACCAGGCAGGTTTTCCAAGTTAAACCTCGCAGCACACATTCCATTAAACGCTCGAATGTTGCTGGAGCATTGCAAAGTCCAAAGGGCATAACCTTAAATTGCCACAATCCACTTCCCACCGAGAATGTTGACTTTTCCCTGTCATTTGTCTTTCTTTGTGACATCATTTAGATTTCAACAGAATCTTGTACTGCCATCCTCCCTCTTCACTAGCACCACTGGTGACATCTATGGACCTTTGGACTCTTCTATTAGACCTTGCTTACGCATTGTTTCAACCATTTCGTCTGCTTCTTCTCGCTTTGCAAGTGGTCATCTTCTTGGTGGTTGCTTGATAGGGCGGGCATCTCCGGTGTCAATTTTATGTTGCACTGTGTCAGTTTTTTCATAGTCTTCGTCCCTTAGTGCAAAATATCGGCAAATTCTTCAAGCAACTTCTTTGCTTTACGATATTTCCCTGGGCTCAGTTTATTAGACGGAAGTATCATTTTGCTTAGCTTTGTGACATCTTGCTTTGGCTGCTTGGTTTCATCTAAGTCTGAATATTCTGCTAACACAATCTCTTCGGCTGGTTCACCATGACCCAAGACTTTACCTTTCTTTAATTTGATGCCTTTTTCACGGGAATTTAGGACTCGTACCAAAACTTCTTTCTTTTCATCGATAGTTACTAAGCATTTTCCAATGGCGACATTTCTTATTGGTGCTGTTCGATCTGGTTCTACTAGATAAAATCGATAGCTCCCGGGATCACCAAGAACTTTTGCTCGTACTAAGGCTTATGCAGAAGTAGAGAGCTCAACGTCTTCATATGCCACGATGTTCAGCTTCGAATAATAATTGGATCCCAAAGCCATGGGAATCTCTCTGTTGTCATATTTCATGATTCCTCTTCCAATATCCAGTTGAATGTTGTTTCCCCATATACTTCAACGATTTTTGTTGCTAAGCCAGTGGTCTTTAGCATAATCGCACCGAAGAATAGACCTGGAAGCATCTGTGTCTACTGTAATCGTACATTTTTGTTCTTGAACTCTCCCGTTGATTACTAAGCTGCTTTCATTTCGCTGCAATTTCTTAATGTTGATGATGATTCCGGGGCCGTCGATTCTACCGGCCAACTCCTGCCCCGCAGAGTTGGTCTTTACTCGTTTCCTGTTGCGAGCGTCGAGCTGGTATACAGCTCCATTGCTTCTTTGATCCGCTCGTTCTCTTTCTCTACATTTTTCACAGCGAGAGCCGGAGTTCCGCTTGTCATCTTGTGGGGAGCTTGATCTTCGTCTCTTTCTGAAATCTCTTTGGAGGTGGCCTTCTTTGTTACAGTTCCAGCATTTAAATCGACTCCGTCTTTCCGATGTATTGACCCGACAGCAGGTATCTTCTATTTCGGTTAATTCTCTTAGGCGGACAGTACTCTTTGAGGCTTGTTTTGCTGCCTCATATGCCAGAGCGTAAGCCAAAACCTCAGCGTTGGTGCTCTTTCCAGCCAGTCGTACAGCTTGCTGTAGGTCACGATCTGCAAGCGAATTAATAAATGATTCTCTTGCGAGCTCGCTAACATAATCTTGGCTAAATGTGGGAAAATCCAAATGTGTTAGCCTTTCTATGTCTACACATAATTGCTGCAACTGCTCTCCATGCTTCTGTGTCCGATTCCGTAGTTGAAGACGGTAAACCACTTGCATGTGCTGATTCCCATACCGTAATTCTAAAGCTTGTATTAGAGACGTATAGCAATACCTTAGCTCCGCCGGGATAGTCTGTAACAATTCTGCTGCTCCACCTCCTAGTGCCAAGATAAGAGCTGTAGCTTTTTCTTCGTCACTCCAAAAGTTCATTGCTGCTGCCGTTTCAAACTGGAGTCTGAATGTTTGCCAGGGCGTTTGGCCGTGAAATGTTGGAGGATGAAGCCTTTTGTTCACAGTCACATCTGAAGATAAAGTCGATAAATGCCGTTTCTGGACACTTTATAGTTCAGTCCTGTTTTCCTCGAAATTTTTCTTCATTGACTGTTCCATTTCGCATTTAACTTTTTTAATATTCGTTTCCAGAAACTTCGACTTCTTCCAATCTTTTCTCTATGTTTTCCAATTTCGTATCAACAACTGATTTTAAAGCCTCAACCTGTTTCCTCACGGAAATTTCTATTTCAGCTTTCACTTCTTCAACCGAGGCTTTAAGTTCCACTACCGCTGACATCTGTTCTTCCATTGCTGCTTCTATTGATGACTTCTGTTCTTCCATCGATGTCTTTAACTCAGTTGTGGACGATTCCATCGCCGATTTCAACTCAGCCGTTGATGATTTCTGTTCAGCCATTGATGTTTTCTGTTCAGCCATTGCTGTTTTCTGTTCAGCCATTGCTGCCTTCAACTCAGCTGATGATGTTTTCTGTTCTTCCTTGGAAAATTTCATCTCACACATCAGAGCATTGAGAATATCTGTTATGCTTGCAGTACTTGTTTCTTCCTCTTCTTCTAGCTCGTCTTTAAAAACGAGAGCCTCTGGATCCTTTCCTTCTTTTTCCATAGCTTCTTGAAGTAACGCTACTAGGGAACATTTATTTCCAATTGTAGGTAGGGAACGTTTATTTAATTCCCCTTTCAAGTCTTGAACACGTAAGTCCTTCAATTTGCCCATATTTACATTACTCACTGCAATATTTCACTTTAATTTCACAGTCACTTTTTCTTTTATTTTCTTTTTTTCTAAGTTCACTTTTAGGTATTTCTTAATTAATCCCACTTCTGACACCAATTGTAACGTAAATGGGGCTCTTCGGGCTCGACGGATTAATTAAGACACTTATTTTCAATCACGAAAGTTCACAATTTTATTTAATTCACTTAATTAGTTCATTCCACAATTTCCTTTACACGTTTTCTTCACAATATAACGTTTCACTTTTATAATTAACACTTATCACTTCGCTGGTTAAAGTACAAATAACTCACTAGGCTGCTACTCAGCCCTATTTATACTACTTAGCTTAATTCTAGAAAGTTCAGTAACTTAGTTCTAAAAATTTCTGTTATTCATTTCCACCACAACAAGTCACCACAGGTTCGAGTCGGCCTTGACTTCATAACAGATGCCGTTTTTCTAGTTTCCGGAATTCGGGACATGCGCAGTGCACAGCTTGATTTCGTTTTCATCACGTAACCTATGCCAGACTACAGTGCATGTTACAATATTAATAACAGCAATTTTAATTAAATGTAAAAAGTGAAGTAGACGTAGTTGGTTCATATATTAAGAAAGCCTCCAAATAATATTATATGATTAACTCCGCATGGAGCTCACACGGGGCCCAAAAAGGGCCATGAGTTAGATGACCGCCCAATACATGAAGAAGTTCACACAGCTTCTTCAAGTATTGGACATAATAAAACCAAAATCGGTAAATAGTAGCCAGAGTTTTAAGGCAATATTTGGGAACTAAACCAGGTGATGGATTAGAGCAATAAACGCCCTATGACCCAAAAAAAAGTTGAAGGAAACAGGAAGATAAATAATAAATAAATTCAATAATTTATAGTGGATATAATCGTATGTAATTAATATATTTATTATTGATAATTGAAAAATGAGAATTTGGAAAGAGTGGTTGGATGTTGGAATATTAAATGAAAAACTATGAAATTGCTCATGTCAACGTTTTTATTATGCAGCACCGGATAGTTATTCCATATGCGCATAAATACATAATTTCATGTCTCCCTTTAAGGAGTTTTATAAACTCCGTAAATTTAAAAATAATCTAAAGGGAATTATGCTATAAATATTTATGAAAATTTCCACCAGAATTGAGCGTCTCATGAAACTGTTCCAAAAATCAATATGAAAATGTAGGTACGTATATACATAGAAACTGATGCTATATTTAAAAATAGGGCCAAGCCCACTGCCAAGAATTTCCAGCTGCTAGTACGTACTTCAATTATTTTAATTGCTTTAAAATTCAATTGATTCTCTATAATTCATAACTGTGGAAAATAGTGTTCTAATTTTCCTCTGGCAACAATTCACGGCTACTTTACTTAGCTTCAGCTGACAACCTTGCACTAAGGAGACCTGCATTAATTTCCATAAAGTCTTACTTTTTTAAATGTATTATGGGCTCTTTCAGTACTATATTAGGGGGAATCAATAAAGTGATTATAATGAAAGCCCACTTTAAGGTGGGTCTAACGAATTTAATTGCCGTAAAAAGTTAAAACTTTCAAGGTTGTTTTGAACACATATCCACACTTTTTAGAACTTACTTTTGAGCTTACAGATAGAATATAGGACTTTCTTTTATTTAAATCTTTCTTGTAAAAGTGCCTGCCAGAAATGAAAAAGCTTGGATAACCGAATCCTTCGCAAACTTTTGAATAAACCATGTGAGGTTATATTGCTTTATGTGCTTCGAAAGTATAAAAGATTTATTTATTAAAAAAGGCATTACGTACTATTAAGCACAAGTTTTTTAAAAAATTAGCTTCCGATAATGGTAACATAGGTACCTATATGTAAAATCTAATTTGCAATGAAAGGAAAGGAAAGTTATACAAGTCGAAACAAATGTGGAAAAAAACGGAAACTGATTACTCTAAGGATTGATTTGGGGCTCTTATTTATTTTTAAATACAAAATCTTGATCTACGTAAGGACCTTAAGAACCCTTTGAGTTGGCTCAAGTATCATTGATTATCATGTGAATTATTAACTATGAAAAAGGCTTGAAATATGGACTTAGAAGCTCCGTCCCTAATAGTGAATTAGAAGCCATTACATTTGGGCCTAAGTTAAAACTATTAATTATATGGAGGCGATGGAGGTTGAACCTCAGGTGCAGGAACTAGGGGGGCCTGACCGGGAGGAGACGAGCACTGAGGATGCAGGTGGTCCAAATCAACCTCCACCACAGTAAGCTAGCATCGGAGAGCTTACTCATCCTCCTAGCGGAGGAGAACATAGATGTTACTTTAATCCAAGAGCCGTGGGTCAAGGAAGACGCCATGCTGGGATTAAAGCACAAATCATTCACCCTTTTCTATAAAAAGGGTGCAGGTAAGCCGAGAACTTGTATTCTGGCTAAGAAGGGCATTAATTTATTTTTATTGTCTAATTACAGCACTAAGGACCTCACAGTAGTTCAATGGGAGGGCAGCAGCATGGCGCCTACATGGATCGCTTCGGCGTACATGGCGCATGACGTCTGCATCCCACCTACTGAGGTTCACACACTAGTGAAAGCAGCTGATGAAGGGAGACAAGACCTGTTGTTGGGTTGCGACGCCAACGCACACCATTCGGTTTGGGGAAGCACGGACATCAACGAACGTGGTGAGTCTCTATTTAGCTTCATTTTAAATTCTAGACTTAGTATCTGTAACAGGGGCAACAGGCCCACATTTATTACAGCAAATAGGGAAGAGGTTTTAGATATGACACTCGTAACGGAGTCAAATGATCTAAAGGTGGAGGACTGGAGAGTATCGGGAAAGAGGTCGTTTTCGGACCACTGCTGGATACGTTTTAGAATTAACCTCCTACCAGAACCTCGCATCCCCTTCAGAAACCCGGTCAGAGCAGACTGGGATGAATTCAAAAGACGAGTAGCGCAAAGCGTTCCAGCGCCAACTTGCGAGATTCTCGAAAGCACCATATCCATTGATGCTTCAGTGGAGAAATTATCCAAAGCGTGTACTGACGCCTTCAAGGAAAGCTGTCCGCTAAGCAGACCACCCAAGAAGTCTTACCCCGCTTGGTGGAACAGGAGCCTGAGCGCGCTAAGACGGGAGGCGCGGAGGCTTTTCAATAGGGCTAAATCAGCAAAAACAGCTGAGGATTGGACCGCCTATAAAAGGGGTCTTAAAGAGTATAAAAACTCCATTAAAAAGGCCAAACGCACATCATGGAGGGCTTTCTGTGAGTCCATTGAGAGTGCAAGCGAATCTGCTAGGCTCAAGAAGGCCCTCGCAAGCAGTCCCAGTGTTCCCTCTTTCTTGATGCGGGACGATGGTTCCTTTACAGAATCGGCAGAGGAGACACTGGAACTGCTTATGACCACGCATTTTCGGGCGGCGAGTTATGCTGGTAGGCCGGCTAGATCGGAGCTACCAAGCCTAGATTCCGCCAGCTACATAGTAGCACAAGACAAGGTTGAATGGGCAATTAAAACTTTTGCGGCATACAAGTCACCAGGAATAGACGGGATCTGGCCTATCATGCTGCAAAAAGCACAGGCTTCAGTTATTCCGTGGCTTAGGGTGATATTTAAAAGTTGCCTTTCCCACTCTTATGTCCCTCTAGCTTGGAGACAGGTCAAGGTGATCTTTATCCCCAAGGCAGGAAAAAGTGGACACATAATCGCTAAGGACTTCAGACCAATTAGCCTTTCCTCGTTTTTACTCAAAACATTAGAAAGACTTCTCGACATATACTTGCGTGAGCGTATTTTACCAAGAGGGGTCAGCGGCTCCCAGCACGCATATACAAAGGGGAAGTCAATCGAAACTGCGCTGCATGCAGTAGTAAGAACGGTTGAGCAGTCACTTAGTAACAGGGAATACATGTTGGGGGTGTTTCTTGATATTGAAGGGGCTTTCAACAACGTCAAGGCTGAAGCAATTCACGATGACCTTATGTCTCACGGTACAGACCACTCTATCTGCCAGGGGATTGGAGCAATGCTATCAAGCCGCCAGATCCACACAAAACTGGGCAACCACGAGAGAGTCAAATCCGTAGACAGAGGAACACCCCAAGGGGGCGTATTGTCACCATTATTGTGGCTCCTAGTGGTCAACGATATCCTGATCTCACTTGAAAGAGATGGGATAAAGGTGGTGGCTTATGCAGACGACCTAGCCTTACTGGTATCAGGAAAGTTCCTAAGCACCATGAGCGAGTTAATGGAAAGAGCACTAGGTAAACTCCACAGGTGGACGAAGAACTGTGGTTTATCGGTCAATCCTCAGAAGACGGAGACAATCCTATTCACTAAGAGGAGAGTGATCGAAGCCTTCGAACCACCTAAAGTAGCGGGCAGTACCGTAGCAATGAAGACCCACACTAGGTATCTAGGGGTCATACTCGATTCCAAACTAAGCTGGGGCATGAACATAGATGAACGCGTGAAGAAAGCGTCAATAGCGTTCTACGCCTGCAAGAGGATGTTTGGCAAGAAATTTGGTATAAGCCCTCGTATTGTTCACTGGATGTATACCTCCATAGTTAGACCTATACTTACCTATGGCATAATAGTCTGGTGGACCGCTCTAGAGAAGGAGAGCAATCTTAAGAAAACAAACAAGATTCAAAGAGCTGCCTGCTTGGGCATCTCCGGAGCTATAAGCACAACGCCTACGGCTGCAATGGAGACTATGCTCCATCTCCTATCGCTCGACGTCCACGGCAAAAGTATAGCTACACGCAGTGCCGTAAGACTGAAAGGGTCCAATTGCTTTAAGAGCTCTGATAACGGCCATAGCAGTATACTAAGGACTTATCCGGGAGGCTATTTGCAGGCCAACACCGACTAAACCATCCCACTACTTAGTTTTGGGAAGGCCTTCTCCACAAAAATCCCAGCTAGAGAAGAATGGGAAGAGTGGGGGGTTGCCACCGGTGCAGAAATATCAGTCTTCACGGATGGGTCTAAGGCGGAGGACGGAGTGGGAGCGGGGGTCTTCTCGGACTGCCTAGGCATATGCAGTAGGTACCGGCTACCGGACTATTGCAGTGTATTCCAAGCAGAGATCTTGGCCATAGAAAGGGCGGAAGAAATAATACACGGACGCCCAAACCTACCAAGGGGTAGCGAGATATGCTTGTACATCAACAGCCAAGCAGCTATCAAGGCGCTGGACTCAAACTTAGTCAGGTCACGGCTGGTTGGCAGGTGTCTGGCTGGTCTCCGGACTTTAGGGGCAAGGCATAAGGTAACTCTATGCTGGGTCCCTGGTCACAGTGGTGTTCAAGGGAATGAGGCAGCTGATGAGCTGGCAAAGGAGGGATCACATTTGGAATGGGATTTGAGGAAAACCGCGTTCCTATTAAACGGAAGCCGGATAAACCTCCGAAACATTGTGGCAGTTATTACTGGCCACTATCTTTTCGGTAGACACGCATAACGTCTGCGCATTCCCACGAATGACTTCTGCCGGAGCTGTATGGACGAGGAAGAGGTGGAAAGCATTCAGCACTTACTCTGCGAATGCCCGGGCCTAGCAAAAAGAAGGTACAATGCAATGGGCGCGTACTTCTTAGGTGGCATGGGCGATATAGCTGGCATCGGGCTGAAGCAGCTCCTAAGGTTTATTAACAGCTGCGGCTGGTTTTAGTTAAAACCGGCAATTAGGCACGGTTCCACGGATGCGGTATCACAACGGACCATTTATAGGTCTATGTGAGGCTGATCGGCTGTAGGGCTGATAGCCGCCACCCTAACCTAACCTAACCTTATATGGATAAAGCAACATAGAACCGAAAACAAACCGCAGTGGTGCTTAATGGTAAAAATGGGCAATGAAATATTTCTAACTGTGTCTATATTTCGACCCTGGTAAATCGTGATTTGAAGATATATTCGATAGCAATTGTAGATTTGTAGCAGCTAAAAAATTGTTGGCAATGTGGACAATATGATAGAATAGTTCGTTTGATTAAAAAATTATTAATGTGAGAACCTCATTTCTCTTCCTCTAGTTTCCCTAACCCCTCGTGGGTTATTAAATTGGATTCTGAACCACTGACATTACTATGCAACCCCCATAAATAATATCATAATTTTATGATATATTTTTTACTTTATTTATTAATTACATTTTATTTAATTACCGAAAATAGCTTTGTTGCTAATTACTTTGTTAATTTTTTTTATTAAGAACACTCCATTTTCTTTTCCTCACATTATGATATCCTCATATGTATTATAATAATTGTCTGCTAACTGGGCGAGGCTTTTTTAGCATACTCTCGACGAATCGCAAAAAATCCCGGAAAGCTGGATTTTTGTATGAACCTTGATATTGCAGTCTCGAAAGTCCCCATCGATCTGAGTGCCGCTAAAAATTCTATGCGGGGCCAAAGGTCACTAGAAATAGTTTTTCGTTAACGGTCACTTTTACAGAAAAAAATCTAATCAGCAAACTTATAGTTAGGACCAAAAAAATTATATAACTACTTTTATTCTTAAAAGTAACCATTTCGGAGATAACATGATTTATATATTTGTAATGAAAAAATGGCGTTAGTTTGTTTCATTTACAATAAATCGTTGTTGAAAGGTAAAACTGATGTTGTGGAAAGTGGACTTGATACGTCGAGTGTTGAAAGATAAGACTCAAGAAGCCAGTACATACAAAATTTTCTGACTTCTAAAAGTAAAGATGCCCTTTAACCTTTTGTCGTCTGACGATACTTTAAAGTACCACGACATTTACTTCAATTGTATTCAATAATTAGTGCACGGAAAAATCAACGAAACCTTTAAATAATTAAATAGTTTTTATGGTCTGCATATTGATATTTGCTTATTATTATTTTATCCTTTTGCCTTGATTATTCGTAATAGTGTTTAAAAATTTTCGAAAGTAAAAAACAACAAATTTCAAATACTTTCAGATTCGCGATTATGCACAACAATTTGGTTTTTTAGACATTTTTAACGATTTCGGAAACAAAGGGTTAAGTAACAAAGAACATGGATGAATCTGAAAATAAGAATGAATTACTGTGATTAATAATACGGCTCGCCGGGCTTGGTTTGGATGGATAAGCTAATCCTAGCTTTCGATGATCAGGAACTTGGAAGAAACTTACAGTCCGCAGAGAGCGAGCCGGAACAGAGATATTCAGAGAGCCAAGAAGCTCCGGAAAGTTCGCGATGCCCTTCAAATAATCTAAAAAAATTTATCTTAGATCTCACACGCCTGTTTTCAAGAGGATCCAACGAGAATAGTTTGAGTCTGTTCAAATATGGAGGCAGAATATTAGGATTGTTCTAGGGAAAACCTCTAAAAAAAAACTCAAGAATCTATGCTGGGCGGTCTCGATGCGGTTAATATGAACCGCATAAATGGGGGAGCAAACAGGGCTAGCCTAATCTAGAATAGGCCTAACAAAAGTACAATTAGTGTGTTATATAAGGGTCGCTGACCTATTTTGCCAAGTCTGGTTAATAAGTTGCTATGAACGAAAAAGCTACTCTCAATAAAAGTTAGAGAGAGACACCAATTGTGAAAGCTCCTTATTAAAAATTTTAAAGCAAAAAATCCTGTTCATTACAACAGTACGAAACGTTTTTGCGTCATCAGCAAAGCAAAGAATATTAGAGTTACAGAGGATGATTGATACAACATTGATGTAAATGTTGAAAGGCAAAGGCCCACGATGGCACCCTGTGGCACCCCTGAGATGTTCGGTCTTTCATTAGAAAGCGCAGCAGGAAATAAAACACGCTGTGTGCGATAAAACATATCAGGTGTTGGGTGAAGGACATTGCCGGTGCCAGTGTCCAACTTGACCACAGTACCAGCATGGGTTCTAACTTGATACCGCTCAACAATCTTCCATTCGTGTGACACTATTGGTGTCGTCGTTGAGGGTTGTATAGGATGAATGGGGTCCTTAGTCGGTAATAATTATAGGAGGGCGTGGTCCCTTTAGTCGTGAAGCCTTCCAAATCCTAGAGCCTCTTTGTACTTACAAATATGGCTAGATATATTTTATTATTTTTTAAAGTGTTTGTGTTTCACACAATTCAAAATTTATGGCCGTCAGCTGGCAGGTACACAGGGGGATCATCGTGTAACCTATGGTTGCGCGCCGTAACTGCGTACACTGACAGAAGTGCGACTGCAACCTCCTCGTGGTGGCGGCTGGTAACAGGCTCCTGGTACGGTCATGTCTCTGCCACGAGTGCTGGCTAATAGTAGTCGGGCGGAGAGAAGGATACTCTCTTAAATAAAATACCCCAGTCCAGGGGGAGCTTGGCCGTTAGTATGCGAACTCCGGATACCTGGCGACCTCCGGTTTTAATTTAGCCTTACTGTGATATCGGGGATCTCTGTCACGGTGGACTTCCAATTCTCCCCTACTCGTGGGATTACAATGAATAACGATAATAATATTAATGATGAGGGTGGCACTCCTCTTAAAGTGCCAACATATGTGGCTGACACAAGGCCTCAAATGGCAGGGGACAAGCCGGTGGACCAGGACAATGTAAGTCCTGCCAGGCTGTCTGAACTGGCAACAAACACTGAGCCTGGTACCTCTTCAAAAGGGCCAACCTCTGAGGCTAATCTAAGGCCTCATATGGCAGAAGGCATGCCAATGTATCTGGACAGTGTAAGTCCTGCCAGGCTGTCTGACGTGTCACTAATGTCCGATGAGGAATTCATTACCAAATCGGTTGACAAACCTGAGGCCGCAAAGCACTCAGGGATAAGTCCCGAGGAGGTAGGGGACAACGTTAGACCAAAGAGGATAAACCTCAGCGGAGCTGCCAAAAAGCGGTTCAAGAAACTGCTGTCAGAGGGACACGACCCGAAAGCAGCGAGGTTGCTAGCGATGGTGCCTAGGGTAGTGGCACAGGACAGCGGCAAAAGAAACCGCACGGAGGACTGCCCCTGGACCAATCGAGGCCAAAAGGAGGAGAACTCCAAAAACTACAACGGAAGCTAAACAGGAGTCACCCGTAGAGGGAAGCAAGAATCCAATAGCCCCCTCATACAAGGAAGTCGCGGCAGGAGTGCGCATGGGCATCCTACCGGACAAATTCCCTGAGGTATCGCTGTCGACCGAGCAGCTTGTGCTCGTGCAAAGAGCGATCCTCCGGAAAATTCGGGACAATAAGAATAGCGAGGTTAAATCCGCATTCCATGGCACTGGACACAGGCCAGGCTGGTTGATGATCAACTGCGCTGATAAGGCCACCTCAGAGTGGCTCAAACAGTCACTGGTTGAGCTTTAGCCTTGGGAGGGGGCTAAACTAAGGGCGGTCGGGGAAGAGGGGCTTCCTCGTTCCAAAGTCCTGGTAGGCTACTTCCCGGATAGCCAGGAATTAAAAAATGAGGAGATCCTTGACCAAGTTGAGGGTCAGAATCATCAACTGAGGGTCTCGGCCTGGAGGATACTGAAGAGAGATACAGAGGGCACAGCCACTGTAATAGTCCTCTCAGTAGACGATTTCTCGGCTGAGGCTCTTAAAAAGACCTTGTTAAAGGTCAATTATATGTTCGGGCAGATACAGCTCAGGCCCAAAAGTGGCTTTGCTAAGGCCCAGTCCTCGGCGGGGTCTAGCTCCAAAGAAGCTAAAAACCCGACGGGGCGGGCTACAAAAGCAAATCCCACGGTTTCGAGAGGTGGAGCGACTCCGGCACCGATCATAACCACGGCTGGTGCCAAGCAACCAGCGGGGCAGACGGGTCTGGTTTCCTCAACCTCAAGAGGCCAAAAAGTGGGATGTTCTGCGGCCACAACAGACACAGGGCTGCAGTCAACTCGAGCTGATCTGGTTCAAACAACACCCAAGGTGACACTTGTGGTACCGGGGACCTCCAAGGCCCACACTGAACCAGACAGGAAAATGGAAGTGGCAGGGAAAAGTACGCCTGCCACCAACAAATCAAAGAGCCCTGTAAAAGAGGGAACGACGGGCCGGCCAATATCCCGAAGGACCGATGGACCCAAAGGTAAAGGCCCGTCACACTCTGCCAAGGGCAACCGGTAGAGCCACTCTAAAGTTCCTCTAAATCAATCTCCATCATGCTAAAGCTGCCACTGACATGCTTAGCAGGAGATTCGTGCTGGAGGGGCTAGATGTGGCTCTTATACAAGAACCTTGGGTTCATGGAAGGCTGATAAAGGGACTTCCATCAAAACAGGGTAAGTTAGTCCATAATGGCGAGCACGGAGCTCCTCGTGCTGCCTTACTTTTCAAGTCAAAGATTAACTTTCTTCCTATTCCAGAGCTAATTACTAGGGATCTGGTCGCAGCCTTAGTTGATGTGACGACGCACAGGGAAAAACAGGGGGTTGTTATCGCCTCTTCCTATTTCCCTGGAGACTCGGACCAACCACCACCTCCAAGGGAAGTTATGCAACTATTGTGCTACTGCCAAAAGCACAATAGGAAGTTCATCATTGGATGTGATGCGAATGCCCACCACACTATCTGGGGAAGTACCGGGATAAACAGCCGAGGTGAGTACCTTCTAGACTATTTCATTAAAAACAATATTGATATATTAAATAAAGGCAATGAAGCAACCTTTACTAACATTGTTCGCCAAGAAGTTCTGGATCTTACTATAGCCAATCCAAACTTGGAGAACAACATTAATAACTGGCACGTGTCGGATTAGCCCTCCCTATCAGATCATAAACATATAAGATTTGATATGGAGGCCCCTCATGTGCAGCTGGAAGAGATCAGGGTTCCCAAGCTAACCAACTGGGACATCTATCGGGAGCACATTAGGACGAACATACAAGAACTCGATGACGCTCCGCTAGAATCCCAGGAGGACCTTGAAAGGACCTCAAAACAGCTACAAGACCTGATCGTACAAAGCTACGAAAATAGTAATCCTGTTAGGTGCAGAGAGGTAGCTAGAGATGTGCCTTGGTGGAACAGGACACTAAGCAAACTAAGAGCTAAATCAAGAAAACTCTTCAATAAAGCCAAGCGCTCAGGAGCCTGGAGGAAGTTCTGTGAGGAGATTGACAATCTACCTGCAACAGCACGCCTCCAAAGAGTACTCTTAAAAGATCACTCCAACGGCCTCCAGAGGACTGATGGATCTTACACCACTGACTCTAAGGAAACACTGAAATTACTCTTGGAAACACACTTCCCTGAGTGTTCAATGCAAGAAGAAAACAGAGGGACTCAATTACTCAATGTGCGCGGTGGGTCAACGCCCAGATTGAGGAGCACCTCGGGTAAAATCTTCATAACCGGGACAGTTAGGTGGGCCATTAACTCCTTTAAAGCCAACAAATCTCCCGGTGGTGACGGCATCTTCCCAGCTCTTCTGCAGCAGGGTTTAGATGAACTGTTGCCAACACTCACAAAAATATTTAGGGCCATCTATCAACTCAGCTACATCCCCAATCCATGGAAGGAGGTAAGGGTAGCTTTTATACCCAAGAGTGGGGGGGCGACCAGCGGCTCAACCCAAGGCATATCGGCCGATAAGCCTATCTTCCTTCCTTCCCAAGTCAATGGAGACAATCATTGACCAACATATTTGATACGGTTGTGTGAAGGACACGCCGCTACATGATAACCAGCACGCTTATCAGGTAAGCAAATCAACTATAACAGCACTACATAATCTGGTTGGTAAACTAGAAGATGCTGTCAATGGTAGGGGCTTTGCCCTCTGTGCTTTCCTTGATATTGAAGGTGCGTTTGACAATACGTCTTTCTCGTATTGATCTGCTGACGGTCCGATGGATTGGGGCAATGCTGAGTAACCGGAACATCACAGCGAGGCTGGTGGACAAGTCGGTAACAGTAAGGGCCACTAGAGGCTGTCCTCAGGGGGGAGTTCTCTCCCCACTGCTTTGGTCTCTTGTTATCGACGATCTCCTGGTCAAACTGACTAATGCTGGCTACGATTGCCAGGGCTACGCTGATGACCTGGTCATTACCATCAAGAGCAAGCAGGTGAATATGGTACAATCCTGGTGTGCTAGAGAACGGCTCAGAGTCAACCCTAGTAAAACAACCATTATACCATTCACAAGGAAAAGGAACCTAAGGCTAGAGGCTCCTACTCTTGAAGGAACAAGGATAGAATTTTCAAGTGAGGTCAAATATCTAGGAGTAAATCTAGATCAAAGACTCACATGGAATCCTCAACTTAATAGGGTTACAGGAAAGGCTATGACTGCCATATGGTCCTGCCGAAGACTCTTTTGAAAGACCTGGGGACTAAGACCCAAAATGCCCCTTTGGGCATATGAAACAATCATAAGACCCATGGTCACCTATGCAGCTCTCGTGTGGTGGCCAAAAGTAGAACAAAAGACAGCGCGATCCACACTGCTAAAACTGCAGAGGTCAGCATGTCTAGGAGTTACTGGTGCCATGCGCACATGCCCCACGGCAGCTATGGAGGCCCTACTAGACATCCCCCATGACTCCAATCTCCTCTTATCAGGAGACTGGTCTGGCCATAGGAAAATCCTTAAAGAATTCATTGGTGATCCGGTGATCAACTCAATATCGGATATTATGCCGAAGAGGCACAACTTTGATATACCATTCAAGCTGATCCTTGAGAGCAGAGATTATTGGCTCAATAATAGAGATATCTTTGAAAGGGGATCTCTGGTTTGGTACAGGGACGGATCCAAGATGGAAGACAGAACGGGCATTGCGGTCTATGGACCAAGATTAAGGCTGTACAAATCGCTCGGTTCTACACCAACCATCTTTCAAGCAGAGATACATGCTATCGAAATCTGCGCACGTGAAATTACCAAGAGAGGAATACGCGGTGCTAAAATATATATCATGTCCGACAGTCAGGCGGCACTTAAGGCTCTGGGATCCTACACCTTTGAGTCTAAAATCGTCTGGGACTCTCTCACTGCTCTTAAAGAACTGGCCCAGAGCAACAGCATCACGCTAGCATGGGTACCAGGGCACGAGGGCATTGAAGGCAACAAGAAGGCGGATCACCTAGCAAAAAGGTTTATAACCTACTCAAAACAGAAAACGAAGGAGCTGCTCTCACTCAGCAGACCAGATTTAAGGCTGATAACTGGACTTCTAACTGGTCACTGTCACCTGGGCTACCACCTAAAAAAGTTGGGGCTGGCTGATGATGACACCTGTCGATTCTGTCTAGAAGAGGAAGAGACAGCGGAACATATCCTCTGTCACTGTGAGGCCCTCGGCCGTATCAGGCTTAGACACCTTGGTGGGGCTTTCCCATCAACATCAGATATAGCCAAGGCAGCCCCCAGAAAAATTTTAGGTCTGATAAGGGAACTAAAGATTGACGGGGCTTCCTAATACTAAACCTGGATCAGGCCACAAAAGATCAAATTGATCGTAGTGACTAAAGGATGCGGTTAGTCCTTGATCCAATCCTTAATAATTATAAAAATGATTCAAAATTTATCAGAATGTGTAGGTTGGCCAAAATATATTTGACAGTTATTTTATCTATACAGTCTGATTGAACATAATCAAAGTGGCTTTATTTAAAATATTTTATTGAAATAATATAATCAAACTAAGGAATATTTTAATTAAAAATTAATAATTAAATTTGTAGCTACCGCTACAGTCGTTATACAATGTATATCGGTTCACGTACGCTTGACAGTGTGTGGTTGTTTCGGCATATACCTCTTCCCATAGCCGAAAATTATTATATTACCTCCTTGTTTTGGTCCTGTGAACGACCAATGGGCGTCACCAATGCTTGTATCTGTGCTACGCTGAAAGCGGGATTCAGACAGATATGTTGTTGCGTTGCTGATAGTGGATTGTCTCCCACAATCCACACTGATATTAATCAGTATCACATCCCTGGTTATCACTTAGTGCCACTCTTCTCTCCTCAGAGGGGAATCGCGGTTTATGTTAGAAAAGATGTGCCATTCTCCCTTCTCCCTCAATTTTCTTCTACTAATCCAGAATTTAATTATGTCTGGATTAGATTTAAACTCTATCGGCACATCATTCATTTTTGTTTTTTATACCGCAGCCCGAATATGTCTGACACTGACACAGTGTGTTCCTTTGATAAGTTGTCCTCCGATATCGATAAGATTTTGGAAATATCCGCCTCTTCTGAAATCGTTCTTGCTGGCGATTTCAACGTCCACAACACACAGTGGCTCAGGCATTCTTCTACCACAAGACCGTCTGCAAGACACGTCGAGTTATTTAGTGAGTCTTTTAATTTATAGCAACTGGTTGAGTGTCCGACTCGTGTTCCTGATAGTTTAGGGCACAACGCACATCTTTTAGATCTAACATCGCATCCAGAAAAATACTCGGTTTCGGTGACGTCTCCCTTGGGTAATTCGGACCATTGTCTAATCTCCGCCCAATTCTCCATCTCCTCTCTGACAACCACTAACCTAAATTCCACCAAAAGATGAGTGTGGCATTATATAAATGCTGATTGGGCAGGTCTTAATAAGTATCTCAGAGAGCTGGATTGGTCCGATTGCTTTTCTGTGAGAGACATTAACAAATGCACCGATTATATCTT
Organism: Leptarthrus brevirostris; assembly: GCA_964036015.1. Taxonomy (NCBI): domain Eukaryota; kingdom Metazoa; phylum Arthropoda; class Insecta; order Diptera; family Asilidae; genus Leptarthrus; species Leptarthrus brevirostris. Next base: position 55,088,067 of record OZ038375.1, read on the forward strand.
AAACATCCTTTGGTTTGGAATGCATCGCTTAATTCCTCATAGCTTCAAGACTGTTCAATGACTGTTTCTCAGCCATTAAAAATAAGGAAGCAGCCTTCCAGGCATATAAATTGTGCCCTTCAGAGGAATTGATACGTATCTATAGAGATGCGCGGAATATTTGCAATTCAGCAATTAGTCGGGCAAAGTTCAATTTCGACCAAAACATCAGACGGAAGGTTTTTTCTACCCAAAAGTAAGTAAGGGTTTCTGGTCTCTAGTAAAAAACGTAAAGAACAATTTCACCTGTTCGTCAACACCATCACTCATTTATAATGGGAATGTTTTTACTGACTCATTGGACAAGGCCAACCTGTTTGCTGCTAATTTTGCTGCTAATTCATACTTACCACCTTCATCGCAGCCACTTCCATCTCCATCACAATGTACTAGTAGGCAGAAGACGCTACACTTTCGCACTCGCGAAGTTTTTAGAGTACTTTCAAAACTCGACGTGTCCAAAGCTACTGGCCCTGATGGTTTCTCGCCCCTTGTTTTGAAATGCTGCGCCTCTGCTTTGGCTAAAGTTCTGCGCAAACTTTTTCACCCGTCATATTCAACAGGAATGTTTCCAAGTGTATGGAAACTTGCTCATGTCCAGCCGATACTTAAAAAAGGAGAGGCATGCGACCCCTCTAACTACAGACCAATTGCACTAACCTCGATCATATCTAAAGTTTTTGAATCATTCATCAACTCTCAGTTGTTGAAATATCTAGAAAACAACCATCTTATCAACGATTGCCAGTACGGTTTCCGCACTGGCCGGTCAACCGGAGACTTACTAATGGCTCTAACTGAACGTTGGAATCATTGTCTTCATAATTTTGGTGAGTCTGAAATCGTCGCTCTTGATATTTCAAAGGCTTTTGATAGAGTCTGGCATGCTGCCCTTTTAGCCAAACTTCAAACAATTGGTCTGCACCCTACCCTCGTTAAATGGATAGAGAGTTTTTTGTCAGGCCGATCAATTCGTATAGTAATTGACGGAGTTACAACTGATTCCTACGAAATAAATGCCGGTGTACCTCAGGGTTCAGTTCTTTCACCAACCTTATTTCTTCTGTTTATTAATGATCTCTTATCCCTTACTCTCAATCCTATTCATAGTTTCGCCGACAACAGCACCCTTGATTTCGCGTACTCATGTGATTCTGTAATGAATTCACGTGGAAATGCTACAGAAGTCAATCGGGAACGCATGTTTAGATCATTAAACAACGACATTTCCAAGGTCCTCGCTTGGGGTAGAGCAAATCGTGTTACGTTTAATGCATCCAAAACTCAATGCTGTTTAATGTCCCTTAAAAAACGCCCAGTTCACCCCCAACCCATTTCAGTCGACGGAGTAAATATACCCAATTCACCCTCCCTAAACATCTTGGGTATCGAGATATCCAGCAATCTTAGCTGGACTGATCATATATTTGCAATCGCTAAAAATGCGATGAAATGTTTGGGTTTTCTACAGAGATGTAAGAAATATTTCACTCCACCTGACTTAGCGCTGATCTACAAGTCCCACATTAGGCCTAGACTTGAATATAATTCCCATATTTGGGCAGGGGCCGGACACACCGCACTGTCCGCGTTAGACAAAGTCCAGCGTAAAGCTATTAAGCTTATTGCCGATCCCTCAATCTCTGAGGGTCTTGACTCTCTGGAGCATCGACGGAATGTCGGTTGTCTCTCACTCTTCTATCGTTATTTCCATGGCCGTTGTTCTAACGAAATTGCTAACCTGATTCCTTGTAGATACATGACAAAGCGCGATACAAGATCAACAAGTCGCTCCCACCCCTATACTCTCCAGGTCAAATTTGGACGTATCGTCAAATTTCGGGAATCTTTTCTAAGCAGAACAACACGAATGTGGAACAGTTTACCATCTTCTGTTTTTCCCTCGTCTTATGAGCCTGAAACTTTCAAACGGGGCGTACATCGACACCTCCTTCACCCAACCTACTAACCCATTTCCCTCATCCTTAATTCCTTTCCTGCCAAGGCTGTGCTTAAGCATCATAGGGCATTCCCTGAGCTTTGGCATCATCATATATAAAAAAAAAACAAAAACAATCACTACAAACTCTGTTTCTGACATGGTCAAGCGTGAACCGGAGGCGCCCAGCCTCGTCTGAATGTTTGTTTTAACTCTTCCCATCTAGGCTCAGGATGGTAATGCAGGTATTGCCAGTACCATTCCAATGGCCGATCCTTCTCAGCCCGAAGGTGAGTTATCTCCGTCATACTGCAATTTCCCATTTTTCTCCTCGGGCCAGCCGATCGTCTTCTATGTCTGCGGTTAAATGGCTTCTTGCTACCATTGGCTTCTCCGATACGAGCTGGTCTCTGGCGTGGCGGTCGGTACGCGGTTGCTGGTGATAAGCTGGGGCTATATTCTCAGGAGGCTGCCGGAGTTGTAAGTCCCATGAGTATGGCTATAATGAAGTCTGTCCGTGAAGGAATAGCTATAGGGAAGCGGAAATGGCTGGCCATTAAAGCCGTGAAGGAGTGTAACTCAGTTTTTCTATTTTGAGAAATGGTTCGAAGACCACCCGAAGCGAGAACGTCGACGTGAAGCCTCCTAATGTTTGTGCGTAATTAAGAAAGGAAGTTTAGCCTCTTTCTCAGTTCTTGCCTAGGACTAACCACAAATCATTGGGCGCCATTTTGTTATCGGTAAAATTGTGAGTCCATGTACACATGCTGCCATCCAGTGGTAGCATGAATACATGGATTGAAATCAGGGTTGCGAGCACAACTAAGATGCTTGCCGCAAATTTGTCGTGACTCACAACCAGAAGGATTGGGATAGGTAAAGGAATTACCGAAGATTTGAAGGGCCCGCCTAGCCTAGCTAACCGTGCTCAGGTCATCGAATCGCAGTGGGATCATGCCTCACACTAGAGGGAGAGGGGAGGGAGAGAGAGATATACGACTAAGGTCTATTATTACATCCTTCCCAATGTATGGTAGAAAACTAAAAAAAAAAAATTCAAAGAAGATTTCAAGCGAAGATATAGAACTCAGAGAGGCAGTATCAAAATACGAAATCCAGCAGTCAGTCTGGTATAATAAGATTAACCCGCCTTCTCAGAAGGCACACGTTTTTAGCTATTGCTAAGACCACTTTACCACATCCCCAGAGGTGAGGGCTCTATAGATACCAGACAGAACTGTATATAGTAGATTAATAATAAGGATATGTGTTAATAAACAATTCAAAAGTATTTTTGTACAGACTTTCAGTAGTATTTAATCTGACTTAGCCTATTCAGACACCAAGGAAACTTCGACAAAGGAAAAAAAATTATATCCCCACTCAATTGTAATTCAAAAATTAGGGCCTGAAATAAAAAAAATATAGGACAACCTTTATTTTTATGCGTCAGCACCCTCCTCAGTAATCAATTCAAAACCAACCGACTGACGCTCAGTCTCATAACACTCTAAGGAGAAAAGGATTTCTTTACTAAATAGCTTTTACCCGCTTAAGCTAATAGATGCGTTTCTAAACCAACATCGTTAATAAAACCAGATGATCTTCATACAATCACCATGTAAGGGTAGCGCTCTACAATTTGCAAATACGGTTTGCGTAAACTTAAATCAACAAAGAAGAGTCCATATCCATAATTTCTAAATTGTGTGATTACCCACTTTGAGTTGCAGGCAAAGCTAAGTATTCTGGCAACGCGCCGTTATAAGTTCAGATTAGTTTGTAGATACATATAAATGGAATTCATATAAATCAAAAAAAAACCTAAACAAAGCTCTGCAACTCCAGATTTCTTCTTTTCTTCTTACAAAAACTAAATGCAGCCAAAATATCCTTCAACACTGATATTTTACTCCATTTAAAAACAGTGTACTCATTCACCCGAATGAGAATCCAATCTATGTACGTATACATATACATAAAGTATACTTCCGTAAATGACTTCCTATAAACGGGCTCGAATTAATCTATTAACTCGAGTTGAGTTATATTTACACTCCTGAAAAACATTATTATTATTACATCGTTTGAATGAAATTATATAGAAACCTATATAATAAAAGTTTAAAAATGTCTTTCCATTCCTAAGAAATTAAATAAGATAAGATATGAGGACAAGCGGAATTTTAGTTGGAAGTAATATTTACACCGATTTAATTGGAGATCTGTGCAACAAACACTGACAACTTTGTAAGTTCGACCCATTGCCTGGCAATGTCAAATGTTTTCCCAATTTGCGAGGCTTGCTTTACATAACATATCGCACAGAACGACTAAGCGAGTCTAGGCAATAACCTTTTGTTATATTTCCTAACCTAAACTTTATTCATACAAAAGTCGATCACTTCAGTGATGGTTGTACACTTTGATACCGATTTCAAAAAACAAATGTATATGAATTTAGATACCCCCCCCCCCCCTGGAGCAAATCCTGCGCACGGGCCTGTACTACATAACTACTATATTTTAATAGATTAATAAAATTGTAATTCATTAAGAAAATTTATATAATTCTATTTGCGAACTAGGGCTCTTTATGTGCATAAATATGACAAAAAGTGGATTTATATACATATATACAAACATACATACATATACATATGGGTCATTCTTTTACAAACCGGACAGATTTGGACAAAATCTGACCGATACATTTTTGATTTGACTGAAATTTTATTTACGGGTTTTATATCGAAATAAAGAGGTACGTGTACGAGGATTTTTTGGTTTTTGAAAATAGAGCGGATCCCAATTTCGAGAATTTTGTGATTAAAAAATCTGACTTATTTTCAAAAATTTATAACTCCGCTTCAATTGAAGGTAGAAACTTCATTCTTTTTTTCATTTTAAAGCTAAAAAAATGAATTTTCTAAAAAAAAATACCGCCAATAAAAATTATTAACAAATTTCTATTGTTATAAACAAATAAAATGTTAAAATCGATTTTTAGATATTGCACCACCCTCGTAGCAAGCTTTGTATTCTACGTCCGATTTTCTATAAAAAACGTATTTTTAATTAATGGAGAAATTATTTTTACTTCTAGAAACAAATTAATTTATCCAGCGCGGCACGTCGTATCGGCTAGCGGGTACCATCACACGCCTCATTCTCTTACAACAAATCGTTTTTCTCAGTAATATTAATGATTATTCTATATTTTTCATATTTTTAAATAAATAATATTACTTATTATGTCAGGTAATAACCAATTCAGAAAATTCAAGATTTCTAGTGCAGACACCACCATAATAAAATAGATAATCAATCCGAAAGATTTGGTCCCTTTTTCATCCTCAGACATTCAAATACTTAATGTAGGTCGCAATAAATGGCGAGTTTAATTAAACCTTTAATAGAAAAGGCGCCATCGCCGCTTGCGTAAAGAAATTGTACATGTCTTTTAAAATTTCGTAAGTTATGACCCTCACCCAAAAATTCCTAAAATAATTAGCGTTACCTCGTTACCTCGTAGGTATAGAATAACCCTTTAGTTTCCTGAGGTTTGCTTTCATTTTCCTTAAGAAAGAACCTCAGTTTTAATTAAACGTGCAAAGTGAAAAGTAGACTAAAGATCTTAATCTATACATATAGTGATTTCAGTTATTTGAATAAATTCATAATTTATAAAGGTGGGTACTGTGTACTGTGTAGTGGGTACTGTGTACTATGTAGTGGGTACTGTGTACTGCGTAGTGGATACTGTGTACTGTTAGTAGGTACTGTTAGTAGGTACTGTGTTGTGTGTACTGTGTAGTGGGTACTGAGTAGTTAAAGTTAGAGTTTATGAGTGGTAGTTCCTTTAATCGTAGGTTGTCGTTTGAGTATTTGTGTGTGTGTGTGATGATGAATCCGTCAAAGTGCTCCCCAATGGAACGTGGTATGTCCGGTGAAGTTGGGGGACATGGTATGGTTGTGCCAATAGTGCTGGTGTGTCCGCACATTGGAGGGATGTGACTTCAGCGGATCATGGTTTGTCCCGTGAAGCTGAAGCGCACTCCTGTGAATTATCCCGATATAGCTGGTATGTCCGCTTATTGGGTGGTTATATTACTTATCTGTGGTATGGTTATAATAAAACCAGAGTAAGTGCTGTTGATCATCTGGTATGTCGGATGAAGGGGGAATTGATTAAGTTGGTATGTCCAGGTATCAATCATCTAAATCACAGGATTAGGTCAGCTCTGATGGTACGTCCGCTTTGCTGATCTAATGTGAGTGAGAAGTATGAGTGCGGTATTGCGTAGTTTAGGCAGTTAACCCATTGAGTTGTAACTCACGAGTCGTTTTCTTCCTTTTACAGATCCGTAGGGAAAATAGTTGGCGCAAAATTAATCACCGAGGAGATTTGTGTGTTAATAATTAAATTTAAAAGAAAACAATTTTGGTCTAGTTTGTAGTCATCCCGATAATTAGCAAATAAGACTTAATAAACAATTGAAAAAGTAATAATAAGGCAAATTTATTAAGATTTTAATAAACTTTTTCTTAAAAACGTTATTATTTCAGCCAAATCAAAAATGTGTCGGTCAGAAAGGTGTTCGGTTTGGTGTTCGGTACGGCCAAGCCATATTTTTTGACCAAGAAGTAGGATTTCTAGAGTTAGGCGCTTGGCTCCACATGAGATCTGATAACTTTTTAACAGTGAAAGCGGTATGTATTGTGAGTCTTGGCAACCTTCTTTACATGAAATGTTTTTGGTGGGATTTCATTTCTTTTTGCAAGATGCTCTAGTTCTTTTTAATTTGTTCGCGCTGTATTTCTTGTGCGTCAGCTATTCTTTTGTTTCATAGCGCACTCTCCATCCTCTTTTGCCTCTTTTCCTTGTTGGCTTATTATTTGCAATAAGCGATAAATGGGTGGTACTTAGCTATTAACCGATTATATTCAACTAAACTGACTGTTGTGCTTTATTTATATTAACTTAAAGCAGACTAAATTATCTTTCCAACGAAGTAAAAACATGTACCTACACTTTATTAACCGAAATAACAAGAAATCTCTGATTAAACCTAAAATTTTAGTCGCAAATTTTCATCCAAAACGCCACTAAAGCATTGTCAGACGAAAGTCTGGTGCTTGTATTATTTTAAATTTCTCCCTCCGTACAATTCCGAATTTTAGGCTTAAAAATGCTTGTTAGTTTCTTAAATTCGTATGACTATTTTTACTTCATTCGAAAGTTGGATTCGTTAACTTCAAATAGAAAAAAAATAATCTTTTCATAAAAGCAATAAATTAGGCACTACGACGAGTTTAACGAAAATTCACCCCCCGACGGCCCTTCGTTCTGGCGTAGTCGAGTGAAGAAGGTATTTCTTGCACGCCAGCACTCCCTTTCTTCATAGCACACTCACTTTTTAGTTGTTTATGTTCTAATAACATCTAGCTTTGATATCAAATTTCAGCTAGAACTTTTGAAAGTACCTCCCTAGAAGAAATTTCATATACAGAACTGCACCCCCTTTATGGGGGGTTGGAGGGTGAAAGTTTCAGATATCTTAATTTTCTCGTTGTTTGCGTACAAAACCTAGTCTGCATACCAAATTTCAGCTTTCTAGGGTTTTTGGAAGTTTGGAAATTATCTTATGAGAAATTGTTATATAATACAGAACCAAACCCCCTTTTGAAGGGTTATAGGATGAAAGTTACAATATCTTAATTTTTTCGTTGTTTGTGTGCTAATCCTAGTATCCATATCAAACCTAAGTACCTTCCAATAAGAAATTTTATATACAGACCTGAACCCCCCTTTATGTGTTGTTGTAACCCAAAATGTCGCCGTGCTTTCGCCAAGCGAGAAGAGCGACACAGGGGGAAGCTGGGATATGTGTTATTAATCAAAAGGAATCACTCATATATTTTAATAATATTTTTATTAGACACTTTTATTTTAACATGTAAATCGGGATCGCACCGTCTATTTTAGATGTGCAGATAAAACAGCTTAATCTAAAGCACTTTTATAATTTTTAATGCATCACTTTTTAAACAAACTTAAGCGCGAATACGACGTTACTTTCACGATGGAGTATTCCAGACTTCGACGAGTTTAGCGTCGAAATCTTATTTTATCAAATTTGACATAACATATAATATTCTAACAAGAAATGTAGCACAAAAAGAATAAAAGATAAGACATGGGTCTGAACGTAGAACAAAACGAATAAAAGATAAGACAACTAAATAGATAACTTAAATAGTTGCATGTGTCCGTTTAGGATCTGCACTTTGTGTGGTAAGTAATATGAGTCGGCGCATGTGCAAGTAACTATGAGGTAAGTGTAGAATAAATGTAGTGATTTTTGGATCACAACAGTGTGGTGGAGGGTAAAAGTTACAGATTTCTTAATATTTTCGTTGTTTGTGTGCTAATCCTAGCGAGCATACCAAATTTCAGCTTTCTAAGACTTTAGGAAGTACCCTAGAGGTTTTGATGATCATGAGTGGCGAAATCGACGTATTTCAGGTATTAATAAAATTTAAAGTATATAAGCTGGACAAATGAAACTTAGCGTGTCATTAGTCTGGTAACAACATCTTATTCTAAGAATTTGCGCTCTCTGGTATTATCCAGACCGAAGCTATGAGGGTTCGGATATACGACGAAACGCTTTGAGAAAAGGTAGGTAGTGCCCAGTCTTGGCGGGCATATATTCAAATTTACCAAGTGAACATAAGATTCCTTTAAGGCAACAATTTTAACTGTGAAACTCTTACTAGAATTCAGTTTAAGATCGTGCATTTAATTAATATTCATTTTCATAAATATTCCATAATATACAATTTGTCAATACCTCTTTCAAATTGCTACCTCTTCTTAAATTTATTCTGTAATACCCAAAAATAAAATTTATATGAATCTCATGTTTCGGGAGATTGTTTCCACTTCCCATGTAATTCTAGTTTTTTTTTTATTTTAAGTGTTTATATAAAAATTGCAATCTCAATTTTCGTACAATAGAAAAATTACTAAGTTGATTAAGTTTGGGGATATTATTGCATTGGAATTTTATACTTATCCGTGGAATGTGATATTCTGTTTGATCTGCAACCAATTTTCCAAACGCAAGGAAATAATTTCCAGGTGAGCAGGTGGACACAATTCCTCAACTAAAAAACTAATCGCCGAAATTTTCTCGTTCTCGTTTCATATATTCACCTATTCGCGTCAGATATTCTGTTCCTGCTTAGTTACTAACCATGTGAGAGGTCACGTTGTTTTCTTACAATTTTAAAAGGGAGTATCCATTTGTTAAACTGGTCAGGTCCAACACTCACGCTGTACTGCTCTTCTGACCATTCCGGAAATTTTCTTCCCGCCGGATTGATCTCTCTTCCAGCATGGCGCGGGTCCTGCCTTAGTGGAGGAAACAACATCTTTGACTTTTTTTTTTGTAAAATGTGATGAAGTCTGAAAAATGCATACAAGAATTTCAGCATATCAGGGTCAGCAACAACAAAAATCAAGCACGGAATGTCACGTCAAACAGCGCACAAAATTCCGATATCGATCACTAGAGATGGCAACCGAATCGAAAAGTATCGATACTTGGCATTGCAATATATTCGCATCTTTCTGTACTTAGATACAAATATACCGTTGAAAAAGTATCGATACTCAAACTATATGAATAAAAAATTAAAAAAGTCATATATGGTGTAGAAACTGCATTTCTTTTTTAAGGAGGAGGGGAAATCCATTTACGTACGGAGTGCCGGACTCCCGACCGGGTGGACTACCGGCTAAAACCCCTCCAAGGACACCAGCCCGGGACCGTTTTCCACATTACTTCGGGCTGGGCCTTTTCGCTTAGCCCAAAGGGCTCCTAAATCGGCAGGACCTGCGTCGCAGCCTCCAGGTTTCAGGTGCGTAGCGTGTTTTCCACGAACTCCGCGACCAAGCTCCACTTCTCCTCTCCTTCCAACATGTAGAAATTGCATAGAAATTACAACTATTATCTTATTGTTTTTTTTTTGCAAAACAATTTGCAACAACTTTATCGTTGAGAAATATCAAAATATGCATTTGATTGATAATTTTTTTTCCTTTAAGCAAGTAAATAATTTGAAATTTCGCAAGAACAGCTAAAAAAGTAGATGAAATAATACAAATAAATTTTGATTTCAACAGAATACAAACTTTTTCAGATATGAACTTCATACAGATATTGAATTTGAATATACATAATAATATTTTACTTATATATTTATTAACATTCCTTTCTAGTCGACGACGTTCCTTTTAATCGCAATTGAATGTGCATTAATGCACATGCATATACTATAATAGGAAATGTGTAATAATCACATTTTCTTTTAAAGTAGGTATAATATGCATGTGCATTTATGCACATTCAATTGCGATTCAAAGGAACCTCGTCGACTAGAAAGGAAAGTTAAGGTTAAATCCAAATTTCTTTCGATAAAGAGGAAATCTATTTTTAGCTTTTACATACTGCCACACGGCTAGCGATTCAACCCATACACAAAATAATAAGACGGTTTGTGCTGTGCTGTCAATACTTCGAGTATTGAACGAAAAGTATCGAGGATCGGTAGTATCGGGGGCTGAAAGTACCGATTACAATACCTCGAGGTATTAAAAGGAAAGTCTCGATACTCTGGTATATCGATACAGTATCGCCCATCTCTATCGATCACAATGAAAAGTCAGAAACTCCGAGCTGAAGAGTTTCGCGTCAGATATTCTACATACCACACAGCCACGTTTTAGTCTGGCAGACTATGTCGAAGCAAGAATAGTTGAACCTATGATAATAGGAAATTCAAAATTGTCAAAAATTTTATAAATTGGAATTCCGTTTAAAAACTGGAGCAAAGATAGAAATATCGAAATATTTCGATCGTGGTTTCTAAGAAAAAAAAGCTAAATTTTTTTAGCTCTTCCTCAACAGTAGCAACAACGGTTAAAGGGGTATTTTCTGCAGCTGCTGGATGCCTTCAAGTTTTTTTCAGAGTTTTTTTTATTCCAAATTTATTCAATTTTTGACAAATTCACTCGGGTTATTCCGTACATATTTTTGTGCTTGTGAGAAATATTACAAGCTTTCCGTCCGTCATCAAATTTTTCGATTTCGGCGCACTTCGCGATATCGAATGTCAATGCAATATAGTATATCTAATATTGTTCTAAATCCAATATGACAGACGCCATAAGATGGCGGATTATCCTTTTCATCACAACCTCTTTGATATGTATATCAAATGACAGAGTTCGACGAGCAGAAATCGATCAGCTGCGTGACGTCATTCTAAACCCAATATGGCGGACACCCTAAAAAAATTTACTTTATTTTATTTTTTACCGAATGTTCGATGTGACCGTGTGACTGTGACTTCGATCATAATTTCATACAGCTGTCTATATCGGTGCTTATTTGTATTTTGTTGGATCAACATCTTATTTTCGGTTTGTTTCAAAAGAGTCCAGCATATTCCTTCCTTAGCTCGAGGTTTTAAAAGGAATATTTTCAGTTCCAATTTAAAAAATTTTTTTTTTAGTTAATATTTTGATTACTGCTAGATGTTCTTACATTCCAATATTGTCATACGATGAAACGTTTTTTGGTAGGTAAAACGGTATAAACGGCACTTCTGGCTTGAAATTTGACTTCTGACACTTTTGGACATGTCTTATATGTCAGACGCAAAAGAGTTCGTTTAGTTGGATATTTCTTAAAAAACTGTGATTGAATTGATTTGCACTATTAATTTAAACCAATGCTTTTAGTAAGAATATTTTTCTCTATTTTGAAAATAATTTAAGAACCGTAAATTTGATTTTTAATTATATTTTTGCTTAAAATTATTAAGCCTTAAAAAAGAAAAGAGTAACACGTTATAAGCAACTGAAATTAAGAATTTGTGAAATTAGCAGAAAAATTATTGTTTACAGTGAGTTTCACCCACACAGGATCCACAGAAGCATTTCTCCTCGGATATACAAATGTGTGCGGCCCTTTCAGCAAATTCAAATTCAGCACCACGGCTCGGGGCCCACAAGTGTAATAGCTGAGGCCCGCCCGGCCAGTTCATCCTCCTTTTCGTTGCCAAAGAAACCCCATTGCCTGGTACCCAAACCAAGTTGACTCGACTTGTTCTTCCTAGTTCATTCACTGCTTCTTGGCATTTCCACAAACATTTTAATTTAAAACCATCCCAAAGAAATTATTGCTCCTTTTTGTGGAAGTATAACAAGTGCTTCATACTTTCTCATTTTAATTGAGTGAAACCAAGCGAGACTTTCTAATTAAATTTTGATTTACTTACGGATAGCAGTATTGGCTATCAAGAGAAAGAGAGAGAATATGTGTTCCTGTTAAAGTAGGTTCTCGTACGCTCATGTCAATATGACATGCCTAGTGCTTATGTGTAGTACTCATGGGCATCTTCACTTTTAGCTAGTGTTGCCCCAAAGTAACAATTAACTTTTTAATTGTCTTCATAACTACATTTTTCGCATCGCTATTTATGTAAATTATGTTTTGCGACTTCTCGACAAAACGCCTACTGAAATAAGACAATTTTGACATAGTTGTTTCGCTCATACGGGTATGTCAATACGAAAAATATTTGACGATGGCATTACTTCTGATTATTTACGACATTAAATTTTTTTTTATTCGTTTGGTAAAGCTTTACGTTGATAAGTTATCAAATATTTGGTCAGGCCACTATGTATTATGGATGTAACGCGAGGTTTACAATTCGGTCGTGCATGTTTATTAGCTTGTAAGTTTGTTGACCACAATAAGGGAGGTGAATATGATACTTTTATTTCTCTGTGACTTTCTAGCTCTGCCTAAATCAGGTTAACGCTACTTATTTCATGATTTCTTGGCATTAACCTCGATTATTTTAAGGGGGAATTTTGATTTCTTATTATTCTAATTCTTTCTCCGAATATATCAATTTGAGATTGCTTGCATTTTTACTCTGAAAGCAAAAATGGTAAATTATGTGGTACATATTACCTAATTTTCTAGCCAGGTAGACTTTGTAGCGGCAAAACCAAATTTTCTAACTCGAGTTGGAAAGAACAAGTTATTAATTAGAATTTTTCTTTTAAATTTCTCACCGTAAAACATACTTTAATTTTTGAAGGGAAATACTTAACTGTATTATCGGACAACCCAAAGCGTTCCTATTTAATTAAGTAGGGTATTAAACCTGGTATGTGGAAGAAATTGTCCACTTCCAGTTGTTTAAATTATTGTCAGCTCCTACTTTGTGAACTGATAATCTGACACAAACATATTTTCAAGCAAAACGTAAAATAAACATTTCATCAGAAACTTTAATTGAATCATGAAACAGTTCATCAAGAAAAGGTCATTTCTGAGTTTAAACAGATAAAACTACTTTTAAAAAAAATAGTCTTATTAAGATTTCATTTGATAATTTAACCAAGTGGTTTGTCTTTTTACTCAAAATCCAAAACGTATGCTTCTCAAAGCACCCATACATAGCCTCGTATCTAAAATGGTAAGCCCACTTCTTATTTTTGCATGCAATGACTGGTTACAGAGGCGTAGCCAGGACTTGTTTTAAGAAGGGGAAAATCAGGGAAACTCGATAAAAATATTAAAAATTGGTTTTTTTTAAAAGCCCAAAACTAAAATTACCTACTCGTGGTTTCAATACTATTCTATGCCAACCTACCTAAAACTAATTTCTTTGACAAAATTTCTTTGTCAAACTTCTTTTTCCTTCAGAATCGTCTTCCTAGTGCAGCTAGTCGTTTTTCCATCAATTTCGTCTTTCAAATATTTTGCTTTCCATAGTTTATACGAAAGTTCAGCTTCACAGAGAAAATTATTTTAATTGTATTAACTATAAAAAATTTCAGCTCTTTTAAGATATCTTCGAAATTTATATCAATTTTTAGGGATAGAAATCGACAGCAAAAATATCGATACTTGGTATTGCAATGTATTGGAATGCAGCGGTGCCGGAGTATCGATATATTGAAAAAGAATCATCGATATTTAAAAGTATCGACATTCAAATGATTACATTTATAGAACTTAGCATTAAATATTGAATTATTAAATAACCATAAATTCGGAAACGGAGTTGCATCAATGGTTGAGTGGGTGGCGAGCACCACGCTATCGATGCAAGGTCGAATATCGACCTGCCTATGAGTAATTTAAAAGAAATGCAGTAAATAAACAGTCCACTCCATCTCTGGACTGTTGTCTAGCTTGCAGTAATGAACAAAATCAAGCATTCTATTTTCCCGCATTCTCTTTACCCTTATTCTCTTCTGACTGTAGCCATGCAAAACGCATGGGTGTCCCCTATGACTACATCATCCAAAAAAGAACCACAATATTCTAAATACTTTTTTTCTAATTCTAGATTCCGATATATGAGAAGAAAATCTACCTTGTAACCAGCAATATTTGAATAGGTTTGAAATAAAGTAAATAACTTTAAAATCTAAGATTTATTTACCCATCATCATTCATCTGATCAGGTTATGTTACCCTTGAAAAGTTGCAAAATATACATATATGTATGTATATAATTACAGCAATTCCTCTTAAAGCCTTTTAACGTTTTAGCATCAAACATACGCTGATAATTAATCACTTGAATTGTTTATATTTCCGACAAAATGTCAAAACCGATAAAAATGTTATGGTACTATGGCCAGTATATTTTCATCTCATTAAATCTTCGAGAAAAGCGTTAAAAAAACAAAAATCTTTCGATACTATGGCCTCTTATATCTCCAGTTCACTTTGCGGTCAAAGGATGATTTTCCCGATACTATGACGAGTATCAGTAACAAATTTTATCGATAATCGTGATTATTGAGTAAATAGAATATCGAGGTCAAAAACTATATATCCAGGAAGAAAGTATCGATATATCGCATCGGTATCGCCCATCCCTATCAATTGTATTAAACTGGACTGACTTATAAGCTATCTCATATGGGTACAATTTTACTTTCAGTGGAGGAAAACAATTTTTAATCTCCAACGTTTACTGTGAATTTGCAGCCATTCAGAGTAGAATATAATAACCAAAAATATACGAAGAGACATATTTAATTTTAATCTTCTATATTGTTGTAAGGAAAATGTAAAAATCATTGGAATTACTGGAATACAAATTATAAATAAAAGGTTGTTTTAGTCTGGATAATGCTTACCCAGAAAGAGATGTAAGATGATTGTGAATATTGTCATCTATTTCTAATGCCAGCATTTAATAGGCGACATGACGTTCGCAATTAAGAAAACCATGTTGAAAAAAAAGATGCTTACCCAGAAAGGGACAACTAGCGAAAAGTGATATCATTTTCTTGAAGAAATTTCATGGCACCAGTCACTCCAGTATTAATATCTCAGTGGGTGCAATAGAAGCAGTGTATATGCGGCTTTGTCCTCAGAAAAACGCTTTTCTAGAAACATTATTATTATTATTATTATACAGGGTGTTTCAGATCTGACGTGCCAAAATGAGTAGGGTGATCGATCTCAAGTAGACAAACAAAAAATTTAAAAAATGAAATTTATGAATCACCCTATAACTCCCAAACAATTTTTAGTTTGTCTCGTTGAGATCTATCACCCCACTCATTTTGGCACGTCAGATCTGAAACACTGTACATTGCATGAAGTTTCTGCCGATAAATGACCGTGGCATTCTGAAATCTGTTCCAACATTCTATACGATTGTCTGGTGTTTCTGAGTTTATACTTTTCGACCAAATGTAGAGCATTTACTATTGGTGCGGAATATTTTGCTATAAGGCAAACAGTCAAACACTAACCATAAATTCCGAATTTGCAGCAATGCAATGCAGCTGAAAAGCAGCTTTTCTGGTGGCAATGTTACCGTATTTTGACAGTGTTTCAAACGTCATGACGGTCGATTTGCACATAATGTGCCTGGAGTTCGGTGCTGCTTTTATATTTTTGAGAGCACCGAGTCTCGTAGAGCATTGGTATATTTGTTATGCCTTTTAACCAAAGGATTGATTCTCGCCTCTGCATAAATGTAGAATTTGTATTTTAGCTGTGAAATGTTTTTGACATCTCTGTAGACAACCTCTCAAGTATTTCACCGCATTTCTAACGACTTAAAATTCAGGTTAGGGAAGATTGCTGGATTGCCCACAGTGCTAAGAGGGGTCGGTATTTTCTCTTCATCGACGGAAATAGGTTAGAGGTGGGTTTCGTGCTTTTCAAGAAATAATACAAAACAGTGAGTTTTAAATACGAAGAATATGAAATGTCATTACTTAACGATCCAAACATACGTTATCGATTTCAGGGTCCTCGGCGAAAGTAAGAGATAGAAGATCATTAATAAAAAGTAGAATTTAATGATTGAAATAACAGACTGAGGTACACCGGTATTTATCTTGCAGGGATAAGATATATCTCCGCCTGTTATCACGCGGATTGAAGTTGAATTGAAGCTTGAACAGCTTGAAGTTTGTCTACAATAAATCCAACGTTTTTGCTTGAGAGGCTAGCACGGCAAACGTAGTGACCTCACTAATAAGATGGTTATTTACCACTACTAACAAGACATACCGCGTTTTGTAAATTTACTGATAGTTAAAATTTCATTTTTATAAAATTCTAATATTTTAACGTGAGGATATAGTGATTGCTCAATTGCTGGATGATTTACTATTCTGACAGTCAGAATAACTAATTGGGCTGAAAGCAAAAAATATATATAATTAAAAGGACAATTAAGACTCTTTCCTTCTATGTAGAAATAGAAGCATGCAGTGATTTGATTCTGTAACTTTTATTAGTTTTTTGTAAGAAATCTAGTAAGGTTTTATACATTCTAACGAAATTTGCTCTAAATTTGATTCTTTCCTGGATGCCATTGATATGTATATCTTTTAAATCTATATTTGCATTAATAACATTCCATTTTAGAATTTTTTTTTTTAAATATGAGAAACTTTCAGCTTCTGCAGACATCTCCCTTATGCTTCCGGCTACCAAACAATCAATATTTCACCAGTTAGATCTGATTAAAACACAATTTTGTAAAGTCAATTCAAAGTTTAAACAAGTTTTTTGTTAAGTGGTGCAATGCATGAAATTTTCTTAATTTAAATTTTGAATTCGATTTCAATATTTTATTATTACTAAAATTTAAATTTCTAATTAGGATTTCAAAGATAATGACTTTGTTTTGTTTCCGAAATATATGCCCGTCGCGGACAGGATTTCGATTTCGACTCAACTTATTCTCTCCAGTGAAATTAGGTTTCAGTTAATATTTGAAAATTCTAGAAAATTTTCCACTTTTATTTAACGTTATTTTCAAATTTATTCCTTTTATGGTAAAGATTTGGTATTGTTTTAAGTTAATTGTTTGTGATGTGAGATTTGTATACGTGCTTGTCTAAATGGTAAATAACAAATTCAAAAAAAAAATATTGCAACAACGTCGCGTTTCTCCTTATTAGGGCATTCGCAGGACCAAACTAACTATAAACAGCAATGCAAGTCAAGTGTGCCTACTCTGTAATACTTTTGATCTAGTAACGGACTTTTATTATTGTAGTCAATTTAGCCATTTAAAATATGTTAATTGTAATATTCAGCTCTGTTTATTTTATTAATTTCAATTATTTTAGAAATAATTCCTCCATCTAGCTCTCTAATTAATTCTATCCTACTTAAGTCTTTTTTGTGTCCAAAGGCACTTAAATGTTTCGATAAACTCGAGTGTGACTAACCATTATATATATATATATATATATATATATATATATATATATATATATATATACAGAGTGTCCCATAAGTTTTAAGACTGTGGCTTTGTGGGAACTAGTTACTACAAGCTTCCTCTCCCGCATACGAAGTTTCAAGTCCATCGGATCACAGGCAGCTGTTCGCATGGTAGAATCAAAGTGATTCACGATGAATAAAAATAACGAATAACGTGTTGCGATTAAATTTTGCTTTAAAGCCGGTAAAAGTACGACGGAAACGCTCAAAATGTTAAAATTTGCTTATGGTGGATCTGTTATATCTCGTGCTACTGCTTTTCGGTGGTATAACCTTTTTGCGGACGGTAGAGGGTCGGTTGAAGTCGACGAAAGAAACGGACAGCCGTGAGTCACGAAGAGTAATGAAAGCATCGCTAAAGTCGGAGCTGTGTTTATGGCCCACCGTAATGCGAGCTGTAGGTTGATAGAAGAACTTACTGGAATATCAAAAACCATCGTACAAAGCATTATTAGGAACGATTTGAAGAAAAGGAAGCTGTACACGCGTTTTGTTCCACACGCGCTAATCGCCGGACAGTATATGACTTGCTTACAGAAAATAATAGTATAAGTCTTCTTGCAATGAAATCATTAATAATGTTAATGAGCTCTTTAGTTAAAATACTGAATTACCTTAAAAACTATTTCAGGTTATAATGTCATAAGCATTATGACATTCTGTAACCAATGTAAACTTAGAATAGTTAAGAATACATTTTTTTGCATAAAAGTTTGTGAATATTTATCACAAAAACATTACAAGAAGACATTAGTTATAAAGGGAAATGTGCTCAAACTCAATCAGAAAAAGGGGGGTGCCGGACAAATTGACAAGACTAATTTAGTTTTGTAAATATGGTTTTTATTAAAAATTAGAATTCATATAAAATCAAATAAATAATAATTCAATCAAATAATAATTCAGTAAATAAATAATTCAAACCAAAGTATCAAATAATAATAATAAATAAATTCAAAGCGAAAAAAAATTCAAAAAAAAAACTAAAAAGATAAAAATTTTCTCCGACGCCACTGGATCGATTATTTTCCTGTGAAAAAACAAAAATGTATATAAATGTTTGGGTAATAATTTGTACCAAATAAAGCTGAAAACAGCTGAACTATGCTGAAGTCAGCAATAATCCCTGGAAACAATATTGAAGTAGCCACAAACAGATAAACAAAAATATTCTGAAAATAAAAATGAGGATATATGGATAAGGATGGTTAATTAGGATATTTCTGAAATCAGAAAAAAGGATTTTGGAGAAAGCTCTCAATGCCTAACACTTGCCTTAGTTATGAACGTTTCGTCCGAAATCCGAAAGCGGAATCACTTTCTGGTTCAGAAGTGCTTTATTTATACAAATCCTAATGCATTGCTCAAATGGAAAATGCGTAACTGTTTTTGAACTTGCCATTTGAGCAATGCATTAGAGTGACAACCGAACGCTCTCCTAGAGAATCAGCTGACGGTTGTCAAAGTTGACAAGTATTTCTGACAGCTCAAAACGGTGAGTTTTAATACAGTTCCATCATGGACGCCATACTGGTCATACGTATTTTAGTCGGCCCGCTCTGCAAGTTAAATAATGTTTAATTTGCTAGAGCGCCGTTAGTGCTGAATGTGTGAGATCTTTATTGAGTGACGTCGGAACTCAGTAATTCATCAATTTAAATTAATTAATATCATAAGCGTTATCTAAAAACACGCGGTTAAAAAGTGTTCTGAATAATAAGTTACGCAAAGTAAAGGCTTAAATAGAAAAATAAAATCATAAAATCTTTAATCTTTAAACTCATAAACCTGCAAATACTTCATAATATCACTAAAAATAATATAAAAGTGACATACTTTAAATTAAGTGTTGAAATATACAGTGACCTAAAAACGGGATTATACATATGCGTATAGAACCTAAAGTGGTTTATTATAAACCGAAATACATTAATCTCACAATAAAGTGAATTTTAATTACCAATGAACGATGGCGATTTGCCGTGTATGGCTGAGCCAGGGAAGCCGGATACTCACCTACTAATGATGTCAGAACAAATCCCGGACTTCCAAAACGAAAATATAAGAAGAAGAAGACGAAGAAGAAGAAGAAGAAGAAAAAGAAGAAGAGTTTTAATATTTTTGCAAATATTGAACAATTTGTTAATTTTGTGTTAATTGCAGGTTTTTGGAGTTATTGGAAGAATGGAGCGGGGTAAGGGACCAGGAACCGGTGAGGTATTGTATGTAAGTACGTTTTTTTTACACAAAATATTTTGTTAATTTCCTTTTTCCTTTTAGGTTGGACACAACAGTATGCATATAACCAAAGAAATTTGAATTACTAGTATAATGAAAAGTTACAGTGCAATCAAAAATGCTAATTTTGCGATGTTTCGCTCTTGAATAAATTGAGGTGTTGTTTATTAGATATATTTTATTTTTTCCTTTTGGCGCTTTAATAATAAGATATATGCACAAAAGGACGGCTTAGCGATGGGTAGTGCGCATCGCCATTCTTTGCTGAATACTTTATGTCTTTTGAATATAAACATTTTAATTAAAAATGTGATCTATTGAAGACTAATATGCTATACTAAAATATTGCTTTCGTTATGTTGATGTTTTATGAATTGGGCGGGTACTGTACGCCAACTAAATATATTTGAAGGTGTAATGTGGGCCATGCCTTATCTATTCAAAGTGCATTTTAAACCCTGTGGTTGTCGCCCTTGCTAGCTGCCACGGATGTAATCTTTTGGGAAGAAGAAGATCATTTACGTAACAGCTGCCAGAGGATTGACGACACGCAGAGGTAAGTGGAATAAAATCACTAACATTTTCTAAATTTATCCAAGCCATCATAGCTGGGATAAATTTTCTTATAAGTTATTTACAATCCCCTAGCTATCCCACACGCATCGCCTCACAGATTGTCCACACAGAACAAAATTAGCATTTACGGCACCACCAAAAATTTAAGTACCGGCGTGCCTTCACTCAAGCTGGAAAATTTTGGTAACAGCCGCCTACTGTCTTGCACTGCGTCAGTGCTCCTCATTTTACACGGCCGCCACCGCAAAATAAAAGGGTAAGTTTTTTTTAATTTTTGTAATATATGTGAGAAGCTAACCCCAAAAATTGTTCATCAGGAAAAGAAAATCTTGCCCAACATGAAAATGTCTCAGCAAATTTTATAATGCTGTAATTCAAAGCATTTTGGAGACATATTAATTTTGACATTTTATGAAATATATTCTCGTTGCGTCCCCTGGATTTGTTAAGGATCAATTTTGAATATATGCCCCAACAGGCTGGGAAAAACAAAAAGTGCATCAGGTCGAACAACTCATCGAATCCTCCAAGAGGAAGCCGGCGCTGAAAAGGTGTGTTATCGAAAGTGGGAGTGCACATTATAACATTGAGGTGCACATCATCAGCCAGGCTGCCCCAATACACTCCACCCTTCATTGGAAATCTCATCAGTTCCTGAAGTAATGCACTGGATTAGGAAAACCACAATAGTAGGTTGTAAAACCAACTAAAGCCAGGTTCGTGCCCTCCTGATGTTCAACATTTGAAGCCACAATTAACGTAATTGACAGTGGCATAGGTCGTTAGGGAAGTTGAATGACAAAAAGATTTATTCGTTTGGTTCTTCAAGTTATATTTATCGACTTAAAGTGTTTTAATTCTTTTAAATGTTGTATTAGTATTCATAGTCATTTTATTGAAAGACAAAAAAAAAAATCATTGCACATGAAATTCAATTTTAAAATTAATACCCCCAATTTCAGTTTTCTTCAAGTCACGTCAGGTTTTATAACATTTTTCACCTAGTTCCTTAGTGCAATGTAAATAACTCGTAAAGAAATTAACCTCAAAAAGAAAAGTGAATACCTATCTAATGAGAACGGTTCAAATAATAGTGAAAATGATAATTATAAGCTTTCGCTACTTTTATTTGCGGCATATTTAAAAGGTCAGAGATGTATAGATATTTAGGAAAAGAAATTGTCAAACGAATATTTGTATATACAACTTAGATACCATTATGAGTAGAGTTCAAAATAACGTCATTCAGTGCAGTATTCATTAGAATTATAATAAGAACTGAAATTTTAGTGTGCAATATTTGATACATTTCTAGCCGGTTAAGAACTAATATTTGATAGGTTGTTTTACAAAAAAGAAAGTGTTTGATATGACTGAAAAATTTTCAGCATTCATATTCACATCTTAGGTCAGAACTATCTTAAAGTGATTATTTGGTTTTTTTATTCAAATTTAACGTTAACAGATTGAGTAAGTACAAACATTCAGAAATATTGAATTGGTATGAGAAGATACACGGTAATCTTGCTTGGCCAGTGTCTTTCGAAATCATTGGTTTTCCGGGAATATTATCAACTTTTTTTGTTTGATCGTTCGTTAGTATCCATAGTCGCTTTAAACTGGATTGTTAAACATATTTTGTCAGATACGCATTGTGGTATAACGCTGTTGTTTGTTTGTAAAGATCTATATGACATGAACTCGGGTAGGTTGTGCACATTCTATCCGTGGGGTCGAATTTTCGTTTTTAGTTTTCTTTTTGGGCAGAGATAATTTAATCAATACGAGCTTAGTCAGTCAGGTATTATTAACTGGTAGTAGGTAGTGTCTAGTCATATATACTATTGTCGAATTAAGAGATCCTTGTAATTATTTTAGACGGATTGGCTAATGAAATATTTTGAATTGTATAAGTGAATAAGAATTAAGTTACGTATTTCATGGTTTTTTTGAATATATATTGAGAATGATTTATATGAGCTAAATTTTCGTTTCTTTTCAGGAACCCATGAAGCATCTTCCCCTTCTTGATTTCCTCATCCTTTCTCACTTTATCCCCATGCTTCTAATTTAAAATTTTGTTTGCTTTTTTGTTTCAGCACCCTTTATAAGTTGGGCCTGTACCATAGCCAGGTACAGGGATGGGTGGGTTGTAGCCTGAACTGTCAGCCTAGGGGGTAGATTTTCTTTTTGAGTATTTTCCATGACAGTTCAGCGCGGCTAGGAGCAACAGGTGATACAAGACCTCTTGTTCTTCCTTTCATCTGTTCTTGTGCGTTTTTATCCTTTGTGGCAGACCTGAAGAATGGATACCACAATCTTTCTTCGCCACAGGCACGCGGAATTCTGTCCCAATAGAAAAAGAATTATTCAAATGGGTTCACGCGTTACAAAGTTAGACTACCCCCCCCCCCCCCCCCCCCCACGACCACCTTTCACCATCGGACCAAATTATTCTCTTATTAGCAAAGGCGGATCATACTCTATACAACAACAAAATAACCATCCAAATCGGACCACGCGTTACAAAGTTAGGTTCCACCCCCATCCCACCAACTTTTTTTCTCGTGGTATCAACCACGGAGCATACTCTACCCGACAGAAAAAGAATTATCCAAATCGGTCCACGCGCTACAAAGTTAGACTACCCCTCCCCTCCCCCACCCTATTCCAATTTTTTTTCTCCTATTACCAATGGGGGATCATACTCTGTACAACAAAAAAGAACAATCCAAATCGGACCACGCGTGACAAAGTTAGGTTTCACACCCACCACCATCCGATCGAAAATTTTTTTGACATGGTACCAATCGGTGAACATACTCTACCCAACAAAAAAAGAATCATCAAAATCGGTCCATGCGTTACGAAGTTATGCCCGGTCAGACATAAAAAAAAAATAAAATACGCGCCGAACTTAGAACCTCTTTGTTTTTAGGAAGTCGGTTAAAAATTAAGCCTGCATCTCTATCACAAGTAAGGCAATCACCATCTAACATTTTGAGAATTTTCCTACAACCTATGGACTGAATATTTCTGGAAGTAATGGACATTGAAATTTAGTCATCGCTGTTATGGTCGCGGTAAAATTTCGCTTACGTCGCGCATAAAGATGAGCATTTAAGGGGGGAAGTACATGAAGAGGCCGAAAAAAAAGGACTTTTTTTTCGATATTATATGTATTTAGGGCAATGTTTTAAGAAGAGAAAAAAACATTTTTTACATTTTGAAAAATAAAAAATTATTCAACTTTTGGTGGGTTTCGTAACTCGTGCCGCGGCTGACATCGAAATCGGCGTAAATTCTCCTGGCCGCAATTTTCATCTGAAATGAAAAAAC
Source organism: Leptarthrus brevirostris (assembly GCA_964036015.1). NCBI lineage: Eukaryota > Metazoa > Arthropoda > Insecta > Diptera > Asilidae > Leptarthrus > Leptarthrus brevirostris. Next base: position 55,112,067 of record OZ038375.1, read on the forward strand.
CAAACATTTTAATACTCGAGGGGGTTGTTTATTCTAGATAGACTACGATCTCTTCGAAATTCGAACATTAACTATAAAAATCGGGCATGAAAAAAAAATTGGCTTTTTTTGCATTATGTTCGCGTCAAAAATGGTCTTAAAATGATTTTTTGCTATGTCCGTAGTCTATCTAGAGTAGTTTTTTATGCCCTTTAAAATGAGTGCTGGATGAAGAAAATCGGTTCACTTGTTTTTTTTGTAATCTTTTACGCCAATTTGAAAAACATGGTTTTGAGAAAACGCCGTTTAAAGTTTGTCCCGAAAAACTGACGAAAAAGATGCAGATAAGGAGAAGGTAAAAGGGGAGGGGTATTCTCAGAAAAATCGGTATTTGCACTGAAAACGTCGAGAACGCTCTTTAACAAAGTCGCATTCATCACTCTAAATTCCAGAGCAGAAAAAAAAAATCCGGTAAGCGGAATCACGCGCGCAGCAGAGATCCTCGATCCCAGGCGCGCTGGGCCGGATCGGCGCCGACCACTTTCAAGTAGCATATCTTTCACAATTTTCGAGATAGGCTTTTGGAATTTTGGAATTATATTCTTAGAGCATATACTTATCGATTAAGACAATTAAAAAAATCGATTTTTGAAAACGTCTTCATGTACTTCCCCCCTTAATGAAAATGAAACTTTCATTATTCGTCTCACGATTGATTCAGCGCCATCTTTCGTATTAGCCTCTCCGCACAGAAATTCAATAAAATTTAAAAACTCCATAACTACGGAAATGTAAAAATATTTGCAAGCAAACACATTCGCAAACTCCAACCTATACGTAAGTACGACAAGAGAGAGCAAATTGAATATTCCCAATTACTTAATGCACATTTACAACACACATGTTATGCCAGCAAGCAATTATCGGCCGTCACGGCACACCAAAGAAAACGTACTTAGCAGATAGACTATGCAGTGTGAGCCTTTACGTGTATGAGCCGTATGCTTGAACTCAGCCAGTTGGCTCGTGTAGAACGTGAATGCAGGGAAGAAGAAGAAATTGAATTGCCAACTTGGACTTGTTGTGATTACTTACTTTAGAAGCGAAGTATCAATTCTGTTTGACTAAGCAAACAAAGAACTTAAATAAGTGTCTTTAAGAAAGCTCTCTAAGAACTTTACGTGTTGTAAAAATCGCTGCAATTCACCAAGAATATAGTACTTTGGGAAGATTACAAATAAGAAACTAACTTCTTATGATTATTTATTGTCATAATGTACCAATAGAATGCAAGATTCGGGAAAAAAGTGAGAATAATTAAAAGTTGGTTGCAATTCCCAGTTTGTTTACATCCAATTTATGCCTAATTATTCTCCCACACCGTATGTTCAAGGGCAGCTCGTGGCTAGGATATGAAAGGGGCACACCAGACTCAATAGGTAATAAAATTCTGTGACATCAAAATCTTAAATATAATGAATGAAAAATATAGTGACATTAAAATCTGATAATTCTTTCGGCTTCAGAACTTCAACCGAAGCAGACATATTAAGTTTCTTTTTTGGTCTTTAACCTGTATGATGGCTATGTGGACCACGCGCTGAATGGATTTCCTTATTAAATGAAAACAGGCGCCATTAAGTATAGAAGTGCACCGGATTTATTAAAGGAAAACGAGTGCTGGGGTCAACCAATACGAGATACCTTCCGGAAAATTCTTTTCATCTCAAGGTAAGCTATAATTTGAGTACACCAAAGTGTGTGTGAATTGTGCCCGGAGTAATTCTGCTGATAACATTTTTAGGCGGGACTACAGCCATACCCAAATATTTAAAACTATCCTCGAAACCGCATAAGGCGACTGGGAGTAACGTTGGAGCGTGGTGAGGTACAATACCGCAGGCGGCTGAAGGCCTACTAAATTAGTGGAAAAGGCTAAAAATCAGGAGCTAACCGGGATTTTGGCTGTGTCAGATCATCACACCATATCCAGGTGACAGCGGATTAGGAGGACTCCCTGTGTAACCAAATCGACAACCCGCGGTGAGTCCGTTCCATGTGTTTTATTGTAAGAATACGGAAACTTTAAAATAATATGGAACCTCAGAAGAAACGAGGTCATTATCGCTTTTCCTGATAAAAGACAACTTTTTTAGATTTGGAACTAAAGTACGTATAAGTGTCATACCAGCACTCAAAAAACCAAAAAACAAAAAAAGGAAATTTAACAAAACCAATTTTTCTTCAAACGATAGACTCGAAAGCATAACCAGATTTATAACGTAAGGAACAAACAAAATTTATAAAGTAAGGTAATCTATATTCATTAGAAATATTGCGACAATAACGACTATGAAACAATTTCTTTAATGTGTAATTATAAACCGATTAAAACAAATTATCCTGCAAGAACACAATCTTTACAAAGTTAGGAATTCACTATTTTTCTAAATTGCTTTTATGATTTTAAATTTCAGTGCTATTGTCATTAGGAATACCTATTAGTTCCTTAGTTATACAGACATAATAGATTCAACCCACAAGTGAAGCTTTTGTCGAAATTAGTACATAAACCTTTGTAAAATTATCAATTTTTTTTAGTTAAAAAAAAAATGAATTATTCTTTTTGGATTTGCTTATACAGTGCAGTCGGAATAATTTCAAGGTAGTAGAAACTCGACCGGGTGAAATGTCCAAGGTTATTGAAACAGTCGGAATAGTTATTTTTTATAAGCAAAACAAATAGGTGCACTTCCTAGAAACTATGTAGGTCATGGTGATGCTTCTGCCTTTAATACGTACGCAGCTTAAGATACTGCAAGAACACTTTTTTTTATATATATTAAAATTGAATATAAAAAAAAGGAGTTGAATGCAGTAAAGATTGAACTTGTAGCGACTGTATGTATCTAGTCCATCAAAAATTTCTATTGCTCTAAATTAAATTAAAAGAAAAGGGGTAGGTTTGAGGTGATATCAAAAGGCGAAGATTCCGAAATATTATCCTTAGAGATTTTAACTCTAAACGACAGTGAAATGACATTGCCAAGTCTGTAAACTTGCTCGATATAATACAAGTTGAACAGTCGAGTAAAATGCGCATTTTCTTCGAAGATACATATATAAAATTTATCTGCATTTCAATTTAAAGTTTTGATCATTGTTTTTATATTATATGCACATCCATATTTTGTCTTGCCTCCTTTATATACGTTTCGCTATCTATTATAAAAGAGAATACCCTTATCTTCGTTTTTTTGTGACTTTGTCGTAATTTAGTTCAGTTTTTCTTTTTTAAGTGCTTAAAATCTAGAGTGTTCGCTGATGCTAATTAGAGAGCAGTCATACTTTTCCTATGTCATGTATTATTTGAGCTAATATCATTACGTAGGTGATTTCTTTTGTACAATCAGGAATGATATAAAATAGGAATAAGGCCATGCATTTATTTGTAAGCTTTTCAAAAGGGAGAAGAATTATTATTATAAAGTGTATGAGTGAATAGGAGTTATTAGGTGATACAAAAATTTTAATATTATTTTATTAGCTCCTACGTCGAAATCGGTTTCTGTAGGTTTATTTGCAGACCTTTTGGAAATAGTTCACTTTAAAAGATAACAGTAATTTTTAAGTTCTTGAATGCACTTGAATTAGTGTTAGTAGCTTTGATATGAGTTTTACCTGTATTCAAGAAGGTAAGATTTAAAAGGAAGAGCAAATTGAATTGAGGATTCCTTAAAGAGCAGAATTTGATTTGAATTTGTTAATAAAAATGAAATATTATATGAGCCAACACTAAATGTTATCATTTTCTCCTCTCTCTTCTCTCGCTATTGCACCTCTTTAAGGCGGTCGCGTCGGTGGGCAGGGCCCTCAATATGGGGTGAGTGGACTTTCGTCGTTGATGTGAAGAGGTTTTTTTTTATAATCGGCAGAAGGGCATTCAGAGATACGTAGGCCTCCTGAATGCATGGGTGGTTGGGGCAATGGGCCATTTAAAGGGAAGTCACTACATCGGACTTCCCCAACGCATCCTGGTAAGTTCAGAGACGCCTGCCGCAATCCTCCTTCCTCATGTTTTTGGTTTTTTTTTAGGTTTTGATTTTTCCAACGTTTCTTCCTTTCTACTTAAAGTTTTTTTTTTCTTTTCCTCATTATCCAAAGTTTTCTCCTTTTTTTGTATCGCTTGACATTTTTTTCCCCAATCGGCATGATTTTCTTTTCTGTTGTTGCACGACCTGGAGCAGGGATGGCTCCCCTTTTTTTAACCACCCCTACCTCTCTACCGCAGCCCTAGCCTGCCAGCATGCCATCCCCATCCACTGCTCGCACCTCTGCTAACGGACTGGTGTCCAGCGGAGGCTGGTGTCCTGAGTGCCGTCAGGTGATATGCAGCTGATGACCCTCCGGATTCCAGCCTGCGTCCGACACCTTCCCGAAGTGGCTGGTGAGGTCGCAACCCGCAACATCGGTTAAAAATAAAAATAAAATTTTTAAATCTCTATAGCCTCACAAATTCCTTCCTAGAATTTATGGATAGCAATTTATACCTCTCAATTAAAGATGCCCGGTAACACTTGCAATACGGTGGGAGGAGCAGTGGTAATATCCCCAGCAACAACGGACTGCGAATGCACATCGAAATCCGTTTAGAGCTGAGTACCGATAAATCTAGCCAGAAAGTTCTAAGGTGTCGTGCCGTGCAAACTAACTCACGCGAGTTTTGAGTGAAGCTATTCCCTATAAAATCAATTAAAAAAAAAATATTTGGAATTTTTCCTTATAAGACAGAAAAATTGGTGAAAATTGTAAAAAGGTTCAATTTTTAATGGTTATCAAACAGAACTAAAGATAGCAGTGAACTTAATTATTCAAGTGAAATGAAAATTTGGAAAGGTAAGCCTGATGAGTAAAATTAATAGCTGCAATTAGGAGGTATGTATGTAGGATGCAGAATTTAAAGTGCATTAAAATTAATCTATACTTTAGAGCTAGGAAAACCGGTGTTAGAGAATAATATTTTTATAAAAAGAAAAGCGAAGGAAGGCAAGGCATTAAACTTAGACTTAATAATAAAGCCAGAAGAAGAAATTTAAGTTATTCTGGGTGAGGAAGGGTTGCTCTAGCGGAGAAAAGTAAGGTGAGCATTGTGTAATTCTGCTACAAATTTCTGTTCCAAACTAAGCCATTCCTTAATTAGCAATAGCCACAGAGGCATCAGCGGATAATAACACTAATTGCAGTGTTAGTTAGATGGTCGCACAATTGTTCACCTCGAACGGTGGAGTTAAAGTCATCAACCCTCAAAGATGAGTTTCACGTGTCGCAGCGACAAATTCTCAGCTTTCCATTCTATTCGATGCTAACTTAAGTCCTGATAGGAATTTAGAGTTCTCTCTCCTAGACGAAGAGGTACCGAAAAAAAATATTTTTATAAAACTTTTTAAATTTTGAGCAGGAAAACGACGGCCGACCAAATTCATTTGGAAGACAGCCAGTAAGTAGTAGAATTTTGTTGAAATTTCTTATAAAAAATTTCAAAATTATGTTCCTTACATATACGACACAAACTTTATGAAAGAGAGAGAATTAAATTAAATCACTAAAGTAATCTTCATGCACAAAATAGTTCATTTTCAAAATAAAATTTATTATTAAATTCGAATTAATTGCCGATAGAAGGTCACCGAAGGGAGTTTTTTTGTTGAATATGTCACGAGTCAAATTAACGCGCTAACATTTTTAAATTTTATAGTAACGAAGTTGAAAATCAACGTAAATTAAAGGTGACAAACGATTTTTGTATAGCAGAATTAGACAGGCAAGAATTAGTAATCCCTTGATTTCTTTTTCATGATTCCAAATCATGGATGAGAGGACGCGAAATAATAATATCGGAATAGGAGCTGATAACATTAATTTAGCATAGGCATTTAAACATAGCATAAGAATTTTTTTTAAACAAAAACAAAATTTTTTTTTGCAATTAGTAACACATCGAATTCAGATTATTATGGAGGTTGAAATGATTACGTAAAATTTTGAGTAAATTGTTTTTTTGTCATTTAGGGAAACTACTGAATTGATTGTTTACATTACATTATAATAAAAGCTTAGAATTTTTAATATGTAATCGTAAGCCTTTTTGTGTGCATTTCTGATCTCCATCCACCTGTGTCCAATACATGACAAATTTTACAATGTTTAGTTGGTTGTTGAACTATAGACTCGATCAATGCATTTTAATGGGCTTTGCAAGGTCAGCATCCACACTTATGGAAGGCTTCAAATTGGGTAGTTCAACTAACGAATCATGGATGATGGAAATCACAGGTAGTAGTAAACAGCGAACCAACGACCAAACCGACGAGCGCAGCCGCATCTTTCATAGGAGATTCTGATCGACAGATATTGTTGAAAAAATAATTTCCTGTTTATATAGTATCGACTGAAGTTTTTATGCCCTTTTTTAAAAACAGGAATTATAAAGCAGCTCTTCCATAACGTAGGAAATCTGCCGGCCTGAAGAGATTTGTTGAAGATGAGTTCCAATGGAGTGAGTAAGGCATCAGAACAGGATCTCAAGAATGCAGTTGGAACACCATCAGGACCAGGATCCATGATAATATCATGAGATATAATGGGCAAAGCTATGGAGGTAGCGGGACGATTTTGGATATGACCAAACTCTTCCAGGGAAGGCACAAAGTTGCCTGATGAACAGGCGCCCTCAAAAAACTATGCAAAGTTATCGGCTATATCGGGCGCGCTAGAACTAGAGGATCCATTATACCACATTGTAGATGGATAATTATCAGTTTTCTTCTTCAGATTTACAAATTTAAAAAAGGTACTAGGATCTTTATGCAAGTTACTGCGAATATTATCAGGGTATTCCCTAATATATATAAGGATGAAGATAACGCTAAAAAGCAGTCATGACAATAAACAAATTCACAATAAGCTGACGTGCTTCTACAGCGTAAGTAGGTTTTCCATAACCTGTTTTTTTATTCTTAAGACTCCGTAATTCCCTAGTATACCACGGGGATGATGATCTGGACCACTTGAGTGGTACACACGAATTAAACAGATCATAAATCCTGCCATGAAACATGGAAACGCACTCGTCGATATCGCTATCATAAAAAAGGGATGGGAAATCGATTAAGAGGATCCTGTTTGAAAGATCAGAGAAGTCTGCCCTTTTGAAATCAAGAACGAACTGATCTACGTTGAGGTCAACAATATTAGAATCATCGTAACAAAAAGAGATGGAAATGGGCGGATGTAAACTGTCGATAGCGGATAAGTTACGAGAAGTTGGTTCGACTATATTGTTACTCAAATCAGAAGAAAAGATAAGATCTAACTGCCTTCCCATAGAGTTCTTTACATCACTCATTTGGTGTAAACCAGAGGAGGAGATGGCGTCAAGAAAATGGGAGTCTTTAGCAATAAGACAATTTGAAGGAATGTTGCCTTTTTGTTCTTTTCTTTTGAGGGAATTGAAATTATCAGCAGCGGCCGAGAGGGAGACTTATTAAAATGCTGAATTTGTAATGCCTCTATAGAGTCTTATACGAACACGGTGAGTTTTGAGTTGAACTACTGACGGGGACAGACGTGCCGCCGTGTCTTGCCCCCAAAAAAAAATTTAACTTTAAATTCGGTTGCGAAAGCGCGATTTTAAGTTAAAAATATATAAGTGCTGCAGCCATCTTCGCCGGGGTGAGGGGCTTTTATGCTCTATTTTAAAGCACAGTCTGGTGAGTCCGTTCCATTTGAATACCTTTTATTTACATCCAACATTCAATGTAGTACAATCGTGCTGCATTGAGTGCGTTTAACGGGTCTCCACTGCTGAGCATTTGGCTGGCTTTGTCGAGATCAAAGTTCAGCACAGCAGGCATAACACTGCTGCTGGCATTGTTCTCACAGAGGCGGCTTTGCTTCGCATTTGTGGATCCCGTTCGTCAGTCCTTGTGTTTGTGTACGTTTTTGTTTTTTTTTGGGCAAATTAAGACCGGGAGTATGCAAAAATTTTTATTTAATTTTTCCAACATTCGTGGCTTGAAAAGTAACCATTTTTCGGTTTACTGCCACTTGATCGCGGAAAATCCGGCTGTTTTTGCACTAAGCGAAACCAAGGTTGTTTCCGATTCTGATATTAATCAGTATCACATCCCTGGTTATCACTTAGTGCCACTCTTCTCTCCTCAGAGGGGAATCGCGGTTTATGTTAGAAAAGATGTGCCATTCTCCCTTCTCCCTCAATTTTCTTCTACTAATCCAGAATTTAATTATGTCTGGATTAGATTTAAACTCTATCGGCACATCATTCATTTTTGTTTTTTATACCGCAGCCCGAATATGTCTGACACTGACACTTTGTGCTCCTTCGATAAACTGTCTTCCGATATCGATAAGATTTTGGAATTATCCCCCTCTTCTGAAATCGTTCTTGCTGGCGATTTCATTGATTTCAACGTCCACAACACACAGTGGCTCAGGCATTCTTCCACCACAAGCCCGTCTGGAAGACACGTCGAGTTATTTAGTGAGTCTTTTAATTTACAGCAACTGGTTGAGTGTCCGACTCGTGTTCCTGATACTTTGGGGCACAACGCGCATCTTTTAGATCTATTTCTAACATCGCATCCAGAAAAATACTCGGTTTCGGTGACGTCTCCCTTGGGTAATTCGGACCATTGTCTAATCTCCGCCCAATTCTCCATCTCCTCTCTGACAACGACTAACCTAAATTCCACCAAAAGATTAGTGTGGCATTATAAAAATGCTGATTGGGCGGGACTTAATAGGTATCTCAGAGAGCTGGATTGGTCCGATTGCTTTTCTGTGAGAGACGTTAACAAATGCACCGATTATATCTTAAACATCCTTTGGTTTGGAATGCATCGCTTTATTCCTCATAGCTTCAAGAATATCAAACCAACTAACACCATTTGGTTCAATAATGACTGTTTCGCAGCCATTAAAAATAAGGAAGCAGCCTTCCAGGCATATAAATTGTGCCCTTCAGAGGAATTGAGACGTATCTATAGAGATGCCCGGAATATTTGCAATTCAGCAATTAGTCGGGCAAAGTTCAATTTCGACCAGAACATCAGACGGAAGGTTTTTTCTACCCAAAAGTGTAGTAAGGGTTTCTGGTCTCTAGTAAAAACCGTAAAGAACAATTTCACCTGTTCGTCAACACCACCACTCATTTATAATGGGAATGTTTTTACTGACTCATTGGACAAGGCCAACCTGTTTGCTGCTAATTTTGCTGCTAATTCATACTTACCACCTTCATCGCAGCCACTTCCATCTCTATCACAATGTACAAGTAGGCAAAAGACGCTACACTTTCGCACTCGCGAAGTTTTTAGAGTACTTTCAAAACTCGACGTGTCCAAAGCTACTGGGCCTGATGGTTTCTCGCCCCTTGTTTTAAAATGCTGGGCCTCTGCTTTGGCTAAACCCCTGCGCAAACTTTTTCACCTGTCATATTCAACAGGAATGTTTCCAAGTGTATGGAAACTTGCTCATGTCCAGCCGATACTTAAAAAAGGAGAGGCATGCGACCCCTCTAACTACAGACCAATTGCACTAACCTCGATCATATCTAAAGTTTTTGAATCTCTCATCAACTCTCAGTTGTTGAAATATCTAGAAAACAACCATCTTATCAACGATTGCCAGTACGGTTTCCGCACTGGCCGCTCAACCGGAGACCTACTACCGGCTCTAACGGAACGTTGGAATTGTCTTCATAATTTTGGTGAGTCTGAAATCGTCGCTCTTGATATTTCAAAGGCTTTTGATCGAGTCTGGCATGCTGCCCTTTTAGCCAAACTTCAAACATTTGGTCTGCACCCTACCCTCGTTAAATGGATAGAGAGTTTTTTGTCAGGCCGTTCAATTCGTGTAGTAATTGACGGAGTTACTTCTGATTCCTACGAAATAATAGCCGGTGTACCTCAGGGTTCAGTTCTTTCACCAACCTTATTTCTTCTTTTTAGTAATGATCTCTTATCCCTTACTCTCAATCCTATTCATAGTTTCGCCGACGACAGCACCCTTGATTTCGCGTACTCATTTGATTCTGTTATGAATTCATGTGGAAATGCTACAGAAGCCAATCGGGAACGCATGTTTAGATCATTAAACAACGACATTTCCAAGGTCCTTGCTTGGGGCAGAGCAAATCGTGTTACGTTTAATGCATCCAAAACCCAATGCTGTTTAATGTCCCTTAAAAAACGCCCAGTTCACCCCCAACCCATTTCAGTAGACGGAGTGAATATACCCAATTCACCCTCCCTAAACATCTTGGGTATCGAGATATCCAGCAATCTTAGCTGGACTGATCATATATTTGCAATCGCTAAAAATGCGATGAAATGTTTGGGTTTTCTACAGAGATGTAAGAAATATTTCACCCCACCTGACTTAGCGCTAATCTACAAGTCCCACATTAGGCCTAGACTTGAATATAATTCCCATATTTGGGCAGGGGCCGGACACACCGCACTGTCCGCGTTAGACAAAGTCCAGCGTAAAGCTGTTAAGCTTATTGGCGATCCCTCAATCTCTGAGGGTCTTGACTCTCTGGAGCATCGACGGAATGTCGGTTGTCTCTCACTCTTCTATCGTTATTTCCATGGCCGTTGTTCTAACGAAATTGCTAGCCTGATTCCTTGTAGACTCATGACAACGCGCGATACAAGATCAACAAGCCGCTCCCACCCCTATACTCTCCAGGTCAAATTTGGACGTACCGTCAAATTTCGGGAATCTTTTCTAAGCAGAACAACACAAATGTGGAACAGTCTACCATCTTCTGTTTTTCCCTCGTCTTATCAGCCTGAAACTTTCAAACGGGGCGTACATCGACACCTCCTTCACCCAAACTCCTAACCCATTTCCCTCATCCTTAATTCCTTTCCTGCCAAGGCTGTGCTTAAGCATCATAGGGCATCCCCTGAGCTTTGGTATCATCATATATAAAAAAAAAAAAAACCGTAGTAAATAGTCTATCTGAGGACCGACAATTGCTTAAGCAAATCCAGCAAACCAAAAAAAAGTAGAAGTATTTAAACTGCGGGTAAACCAAACAAAAACTAGCATGACTATCACTGGGTAGCAACACGGAATATAATCAAATAGATGCTCACGTGGTCACGAACTTGTCACATGGGATCCAAGCGGAGTTTCACTGATGAGAATCAACTAGTTCAGTTTTGTGTAGTATCGCGACTGAAACTTTCGTTGGTGCAGTTAAAGTGGATATCTTAATCCGTGGTTGATGGAAACTCGTGTGTAAGTGCAGATATTTATATTGAGGACGTGCAGAAGCAAAACCACCGTAAACAACAAGCCATGAACTGTAATTATATGTGGTCGTAAATGGTCTTACTGAATGGTCATATTTACATTGTTTCTTATAGTAGCCAGGGTGTTATTATTAATTAAACTCGCCCTACCACCAAAACTATTAGTTCTATGAAAAAAAGACTAATATTAACTTAAAGCAGACTAAATGATCTTTCTAATAAAGTAAAAACATGTACACTATATTAAGCAAAATAACAAGAAATCTTTGATTAAATGTGAAATTTTAGTCGCAAACAAAATTTTCATCCAAAACGCAAGCAGTAAGTCATGGTCCGATCATGCTCTGTCGCTTGTATTTTCTTTAAAATTTCACTTCCACACGTTTTGGCTTAAAAATGTTTATTATTTTCTTAAGTAGGGTATGAATATTTTTACTTCATTCGAAAGATTGTTTTGTTTACTTCAAGCAAAACAAAAAGAAAGAACGAAGAAAACTCACCCCCCGGCTGCCATAAGAAGCAATGTAAATTAAACGAAATGTCACACCACTTTGTGGTTTACGGTGGTTTTGGCAGAAGGCTTGTGTTCGATTACAGTGAAAGAAAGAGGAGTTTTGAGAATCAATTAGGGTGTTAAGGGAAATGCCGACTGGGCATTTGTCTTCCGATGGACCACGTTGATGACGTCACGACTGCTCCTGTCACCAAATACTTCGTTTGTGCTCTTTTTTTATTTACCCCGGACGTGGGATCGTCTTTTCGCTGATTGGTGACCTTTGCTGTGAGATACCGGATAGCGCGGGTGTTTAATTAGCGATCTGCTCACCTGGTGTCTTATCGCGCGTCAGTGGATTTTAACCTAACCACGAACTGTTCTGGTGCTCGTATTGGGAAGTTTGTTTTGGGCAATAGTTTGGTATTTAATTAGAGGGTACTCTAAGATACTCTTAGATTTCGGCGTCCTAGTCCGCGAGGTAAGTGCAGGTGTCCGCCGCTCTTGCTGTTGGCGTCTTTCCGTTTTCGTTTATGTTAGGAAAGTCTTTTTATTGACAACGAACGTGGTTAAAAATAAAACAAACTTTTACTTTACTTCAATTTATTCACTTTTCTCTACACACTTGTCAAAATGCTAATCGAGAATGGCTGCCATACACATTTTTTCTTACGGGGGCCAGATTGCTTCCGGCCAGGTTGTGTTGTTTCTTTTTGCACTTCAGTGCGATAATTTTTTATGACGAATCTCGTATGGAGCATTTGATGGAGTTTGGCTTCAATTCTGATTGCCTGAGCTAAAGCAGATTCGAGTGTATTTGGCATAGAATCACGAACTCTTTGTTGAGTGTCAATATCAGCGATACCGTCCACGAACTGGCCCAAGGCGATGCGATTTCTTGCTTCATAGGGACGGTCGGAGAAACTTAAATAAGTTAGCCTTTGCACATCGGTAGCGTATTCGTTTAAGCTCTCGTTGGCTTTTTGAATACGGCTTCGTAATTGTTTTATCAGAAAGTTTCCTTTCAAGAGACTCTTGGTGGAAGTTATTTCATTTGAAAAAAAGTAAAAACACTTGTTTTACTTCCACATAATAGGAGTAGGATAAAAAAAAATTTTTTTGGGATGGTGATCGCTCAAAAATTTGAACGCTAAAAATTTTTGATGGATGTTTCGACTCGAAAGTGTGAGCTGGTCATCATCAGCGTGGTACTCACACTTTCCACCACGGACATCCATGACGGAACGTCTAAACATCAACTCCTATAAGTACTCAGTTTGAGAACTAAGTACGAATTTTTATTTTTCCTATTATGTGGAAGTAAAACAAGTGTTTTTACTTTTTATCAAATGAAATAACTTCCACCAAGAGTCTTTTGAAAGGAAACTTTCTGATTAAGCAATATTTAACCAGTATTGGTATTTTATGAAATTGATGGACTAAAAATCCTCTTCATAAAATTCGTACTTAGTTTTCAAACTGAGTACTTATATTAGTTGATGTTTAGACCTTCCGTCATAGATGTCCGTGGTGGAAAGTGTGAGTACCACGCTGATGATGACCAGCTCACACTTTCGAGTCGAAACATCCATCAAAAATTTTTAGCGTTAAAATTTTTGAGCGATCACCATCCTAAATTTTTTTTTTCCTACTCCTATTATGTGGAAGTAAAACAAGTGTTTTTACTTTTTTTCATTCGTAATTGTATGTGTGTGACAGACTGCTGGTACCCATCACTAAAGCGATCCGAAAATGCCTTGTCTAAAAGTGCGAAGTCATCGCGACCCTGCGTGGGAAGCGTTTCGGAAAAACAAGTGCTGTTCCCCGAAGATACGGCACGAGGTACACTGATTTTAAGTCCGCGGACCATTCATTGGCTCTGGCTACAGCCTCGAAATGACGACGATATACTGACCACGGCTCCTTGCCGTCATAGTCCCTGGGTTTGAGAGAAATGCGCTTAGGCTGAGTTGGAAATTGAAAAGAAAAGCGATCCGGGTGGGCTGAATATATTTACTGTTGGCTACTAGTTTGTCCCGTTGCAGATACTTCGCTTGGACGAATGACGAAAGTGGAAGAAATGGGAGCTACATTGACTATGGGTGGATTGATGGGTGTCATAGGCTCTTCAAAGCTAATTAAATCCTCGCTGTGCTCAGGTATAGCAGTTCGAGTAGGAAGTATAGGTTGTACGTGAAATGGCGGTGTAGGAGAATTTGCAAGACCGTCTATTGTTCGTCGAACAGCTTCAGTATGAGTTAGCTCAAGATTGCTCATGCGCCCTATCATCGTCTCCACCAAACTGGTTAGATTTCCCAGATGTTGTCCCTGTTCAGCGATTGTTCGTTCAAAGCGTTGTAAATCAGATGAGGCTGACCCAATTGGAACGGAGTCATAGTTAGGTGGCTGTGAATTATACATGTTGGTAACGATGTGGGACTGAGACCTTTCGGAACTCTATCAAGGTGTACCCCACACCTGGCATCATCAGCGTTGTGTTTCGCCCCTAACGCCCGGAGACCAGCCAGACACCTGCCGACCAGCGGCGACCTGACTAAATTTGAGTCCAGCGCCTTGATAGCTGCTTGGTTGTCGATGTACAAACATATCTTGCTACCCATTGGTAGGTTTGGGCGCACGTGTATTAGTGGTGCCGCCCTTTCTATGGCCAAGATATTCGCTTGGAATACACTATGCGTATGCTTAGGCAATCCGAGAAGCCCCCGCTCCCATATATATACAAAGCGTACATGGTCAGTTCTCATTATTAAATTATATATATATATATATAATATATATATATATATATATATATATATATATATATATATATATATATATATATATAATATATATATATATAATATATAGATAGTTAGTGTCAAAAACGTATAAATAATGTATAATCAGCCTGAATTATAAATAGTAATCAAAACTAATAAATTAAATTACATTTATTTTCTTCAAAGTCGGTGTTAATAGAACTCGTTTAAGACGAGATTTAAAGATATAGGAAACAACGTGTAGCAAAAAAACCCAAAGAATTAAAATGCGTTTATATTAATTCGTAGTTAATATATTTGTTTTAGGACACTTATGTTGTTAGCTCACTGAGGAGCTATTAAAAGAAGTTGTCATTCGGTTAATTGGGCGATGAAGGGATAGGTTCAGATTGTGCACAATTTACTCATAGGATAGCGATGTGTAGTTGCAAAGCACTTAGAGTTTTAGACATACATATATAGACGCATTAAATGACGCTAATTAAGAGTAATTTGGAAAGGAACTGTAAATTGTTACTAGAATTCGATAGGTACAAAATCTTTTTTTGTGAATTTTGACTGCAATATACTTACAGTTTTTCTTACAAAATGAATTTCTGATTTGATTTCAGGAACCCTTATGAAGCTTCTTCCTCCTCTTGTTTCCCTCATCCCTCACCCCCTATCCTTTATCCTAGATTTTCATAATGTTTATTTTTATTTTTGTTTCATTTAAATATTTTTTCTTTGAGCTTTCCTTTATAGGGCCTGCACTTTAGGCCAGTGCAGGGATGGAGTGGGTTGGTAGCTAAACTGTCGATAAGAGGGTACATTTTCTTCTTTTGCATTTTTTTCAGGACAGTTCACCAGACCTGTTGGTCTTCCTTCAAAATCTGTCTCTCTTGTGTTTTTTATCCTTCGTGGCAGACCTGACAGAGTGAGTCCACAACCCTCTATTGCCACAGACACGCGAAATTCTGTTTGTGGATGTGTGATGACTAACAAGTACTAACACCCCATACCGTCGAGCTAGGACGTGCTGCCAGCTAGCGCGTGCCACTTGAACATCCTGCGGCAACTTCACGTTGCTTATTTCGCACACACTTTAGTTATAACTTTGAACGTCCCTTAGTTCGGAACGCCGGGGACGCATAGCTTCAAAAACATGAGACCAACCAACTCAAACTGATTTAATTATGACTGACTCCGATACGGCCATTAAAATCAAAGAATATCAAAGAGAAGCCTTTCGGGCTTATAAATAGTGCACATCAGAGGTATTAAGTCGTATCTGTAGGGGTGCGCGGAATCAATGTAAATCAGGGATTAGTCCGGCTAAATTTTGACGTGGCCAGGACTTCAGGTCTCTAGTCGAAACAGTAAAGAATAATTTTACCAGCTCTTCAATACCACCACTCATTAATAATGGGAATACTTGAGAGCGTGGCATTATTGTCTCCATAATTTTGGAGAGTCCGAAATCGTCGTTCTTGATATTTAAAAGGCGGATAGAGTCTGGCATACTATCCTTCAAACTTCAAACATTTGATCTGCACCCTCACCTCTTAAAATGGGTAGAGCATTTTCTGTCAGGTTGCTCAATCCGTGTAATATTAGGCGGGGTTATATCTTATTCCTATGACATAAATTACGGTGTACCTCAGGGTTCAGTTCTTTCATAAACCTTATTTCATGAAATCCTATTTATAGTACTCTTTTAGTTCTCTAATAAATTTTCGTGGGAATCCTACTGAAATCAACCAAGAACGCATGTTCGGATCACTAAATAAAAACATTTTTCAGATCCTCACTTGGGGCACTCGAGTTTCTATAGAGATGGAAGAAATTCTTCACTCTTTCCGATTTGGTGTTGATCGACAAGTCCCACATCACTCCTAGGCTCGCATATGTGAATAATTCTCATATTTTGATAGAAGCCGGACGTACCGCAGTGTCCGCCTTAGACTACTAATCTCTGAGGGCATTGACTCTCTGAAGCATCGACGGGATGTGGGTTGTCTTCCACTATTTTATCGCTATATCTACGGTCATTGTTCGAATAAAATTGCTAGCCTGATTCCCGTTAGATACATCATAGCGCACAATACAAGAGTTTCGAGTCGCCCTCACCGCTATATATACCAGGTCAAATTTTGATTTAGTGTAAAATTTCTAGAGTCTTTTCTAAGCAGGACAGCACGTATGGCGAAAAGTTTAGCACCCTCCGTTTTTCCCTCTTTACGAGCCCGAAACTTTCTAGCGGTGTGTTCATCATCACCTCCTTCACTCAACCTCTTAATCCATTTCTCTTATCCTTAACTCCTTTCATGCCAAGACTGTGGTTTAGCATTAAAATACCTAAGTTTTGACATTATCATATAAAAACAAAAAAATTATATACATAGAAATCTAATAAAATTACCAAAAATAAATAAAGCATTATTTCTACTTGAAATAGCCGAATAATTCACCAAGTGACCAATTCTGTCGTAGTTGGTGGAAATGGACCAATTTGCCGCTTCGACGTATGTAACCAGACGGGTTTACATAAGTAATATTGTCAATCAATTGAACTGATTTCATTTTTGATTTGCTCTTAATCAGGGCCACAAGACTGCGGCTTTAGAAATAGATCCCGTGCACGAACACCATGTAGCCACCCGCAGTAGCTATATATGTATGTACTTAGAAGCCTTTTTTCCTTGTATGTAAATAAATTGCGTTTATTTTTGCTTAAAAGACTTGCCCATATAACGTGCATGGATTTTTGTAAGATACTCAAAGTACTCAAGTATTTCTCATCTCTAAATTTCTTTAAACTGATACACCCTTTAGTTTTGATTTTTATATTTATTTGGAATTCAAAAATACACAAATTCCTATTTTGTAGGACAAGAACTTTTTGTTCCTTGTGGGAGGATGGCTGTGTGTGCTGAACTAGGATTTTGGTAGAAAAGAAATCCAGGAGCTATACATTCTTGAAAAAATTGTACGTGACATCGCGTGTTGAAACTAATAAAGAACTCGAGTTTGCTGTAATTAAAAGCAAGGACGACAGGACTTAAAATGTAAGTAGGCACTGAGGTTTGAGAAAGTGAGCTGGTAATTTTTATGATAAGAAAAAAAATGGGGTCACAGGTCTTCGCGTCTTTTTCGCGCTATTGCTGCTTGGAATAAAAAATTACCCGGCCGGTTCGTACGTGGTCATACTTCTTTTCACCGCATATTTAAAGAAGTTAAATATATAAATATTTAGTATACGACTTTTATGGAAATATTTAAGCAACTTACCCCCGATTTCAAATTATTCAGAACATGTTGATCAACAAGACCCAACTCGTCCCAAGATTTCATCAGGACTTGATTATTGTGTGGTGTCTCTTCAGTTTTTCTGTCGTCGTTATCGCTAGAGTCTGTTTTTGAGGTCTGGCGTTTCGCTCGAATTCCAGGGGAAGGACAAGGACTTCTTTGGAGATTGTGCAGAACTTCAATTTCTTTATGAGGTGGTTTCGGGCTGATAATGTTGTCCACCGGGCTGATACTTATACGCCTAAAGGGAGATCTCGGTGAAGCAGATTTTGTTCGCTTTTTTTCTACTGGTGATTTCTCTTTTGGGGATGACTCAAACGTCCAATCCGAATTGTTAATCATTAGAGATTCCTCACTATCTTTACTCGAGAGCTCCTTCTTAATTTTCGGTGATTGGTCAATTGGTTGCGTATTATCGTTGGGAATTTCAACGGATAAGAAATTAAATTTATCAAAACTGGAAGCACTTTTATTAATTCTCTCGTCTGCATCACTATGTGTAACTGTGTCACTATCAGGAGTTCTCATTTTGACTACTTCACCACCAAATGTAACTTTTTTCGGGGTTCGACGTACATCACTTTCAACGTAGCCGTTGCTTTCATCTACTTCACTATCACTAAATACCTGAATAATTCCAGAATTTTCCAATACGTCATTTATATTTACAATATCATCAACTTCGTCTCTACTGCACGCTTCTGCGATGGTTCTATTTTCAGTAAGTTCTTCATTGGTTTCCACGATTCGCATCGTCAAAGTATCATCTTTTATTTTAATCTCAGTTTCCATTATTACTTTGTCCTTAAAATCTTCATCATTTCCATTGTCCGAGCTGTCAATTAAATGTCCATTGTCCGATACGTACCAAGTGGGTTCAGAATCGTCAGATTCAAAGGAACTCAGTAGTGCCCAAGCTACTCTATTTGATGTCGGTGTTTTTTTGTTGTCTAAGCCATAAACATTGCAAAGAAGATCGAATTCGCGATAATCTCCGTGAGTCATGTACTCCGCAAACTCTCGAGGTCCTATCAAATCTTTTATTCGCAAAAGGACCTTTAGTGTAATTTCCTGGTGAGTTACTTGAGTCATTTTATTAATGAGCATATTAATAGTTGTCCGTAGAATATAATTCCTTTTTGATGTATGAAGTGTAGCTTGAATCAATGACGGTAGTGACAGCATAACGCCACAAGTAAGTCGACCTCCAAAAGGTTCATTAGTAATGCGCTGATTTAATCCGATATCCAGAACTTCCAAAAGAATTGTTTCGGGCATCGAAGTGTTTGATATATAAACCCGCAGGCAATCCAAAGCTCCTTTCCGCACTGTTGGGGCTGGATGGCCCAAGTTCTCTACTAACTGAGGAATAATGGGGCTAAAATAGCTATCTGCCTTCTGCCCAATCACTATTAGCACATCAACAAGTACCCGCAATGCATGTTGTCTCACTTGCCATTCAGGATCACGGAGCCGCTCTAGGAATTCCTCAAACATTTCCACAGGGTTCAAGTCCTCGGGCAAGGTACGCGTCCGTATGACGTGCTCCCAAAGTGGAGTTAACTGCAGCACGGATAAACCGCGTTTGTCTTTAGAAGATGAATTCCGTTGAATTTTCTTAGGTGAATGCGGTAGTCCTGCACTGTGACGGTTGCTGTTTAATGGCACTGGCGTGCCATTGTTTTTCCGAGAAAACATGCGACGGAAAAACATCTTTTTGCGGCGAATAACGTAATCACATGGTTTTCCCAATACTTATACAACTATAGATTGCCGATTCTTTCCGAGAAAGATCTGAACAGGGTAAGGTTAAAGTCATGACTGAGCTGCAGAAGGCAATGGGAAAGCTTTTAGTTTCCCTAATGTCCAGATACAGTGGTCAAAGTTGTACCATGCGCACGGTAACGGTTTCTGAAAGGAATTTTCATACATCTTTAGTTTCAATCTATGCACGCGATGCATGTTTGGCAAAGTCCTTTCCTTAGCGCCTGTTATAATTGCCACGCTGCGGCCTGTTACAATGAACCTCACGACTGACCCATTTTTGCAAACGTGTAGTCATGAAAGTACTGAAAATTTTGTTTCTATTAAAATAATATGAAACTGTTGTGATTTTGTTTACGGTTGTTAAATAATTAGATGATCTAATAACTCACTGATGTGTAGAAAGACAACATGCCAACTTCTTAACAAAAACAATATGATAGCGTTGAGAAAACGTTGGTTTAATTTAAAATTACTTTATGAGTAGGAGCTTAGAAAGAGGAATTTTGGCACAGCTGCCTCCAGAATGAAATTAAGATTCCATCAAATATTGGAAATTTAGAATTAGATTACTTAACTACCCTGTGGGAAGTTATTTAAGGCCGTACTGTGTAATGCATAAGCCGTGATTGAAATTATAGTAAATGCTATTAACGAAAGGTGAAATTTGTAGATAATGTACAAAATCTTTCAAAGTAAATTTTGACATGCATAAATAAAAATGTTATATCTGTATAATGTGAGTATGTGACCTACTCAGGAAGCCATGCTCGAAATTCTAGGTGCGAGTTTAAACGGGCATTTGAAACTTTGTAACATAAATGACAAGTACTAAATCTCAGTTTCTTTCCAGCAAGTTTTTCATTCTTTAATTGGACCGTGTATTTGTATTTTGTAAATCCACTATTAAAATAAGCCAAGGTTTGTATTTTTTATTCTAAAGAATAACATCATTGAAAGGTATAGTAAATATATAGTTTAAAAGTTATCAATTTTTTCGATAAAATGAGATAAAACTTAAATTACTTCCAAAATGGACTTACACCACTTTCAAAATAAACGGTTCATGTTATAAAAAATATACGCGGTCTATTCAAAAAGTAATGATAATAATGATGCTGGGGGAGAATGCGTTTCGAAAGGTAGTAATACTGCATACCATCGTGTAGCCCATTCTGTTAGCCAGGCGATCAGTTTCAAGTTAATTGGAGCGGACGTATCTTAAGATTCCCGTATCGTGTGTTAGATATTCGCCTATCATGTCCAGCATCAGCACATTCCTTACGTCTCTGATCTTTACCACGTGCGTGTGATTTTCCGTATATAACTGCAAGGTCTTACAGGTTGTGGTGACAAAACAGTGCATTTAACGCTAATAGGAGGATTGGTATCGCTAACCGGCTCTAGCCACTTAAATCAACTAATCAGGTTAGATAAAAAGGTAGAGCAACGTTGTAACGTGACATTTTTAGTAAAGCTCGAGAAGAAAAGGCATATGAATTATTAACGCGGCCGCACGTAGCTCACACTGTAGTAAATTTCTTACATGTTCCCGGCATCGCAATTGTACCCCACTTCAGATTTGTACAGTCCAGATTTGGGCCTTTGCGACTTCTGGCTGTTCTCCGAAGTGAAGTTTCCCCTCAAGGGACGCAAATTAAAGACCAATCACGAGGTCATCAAAGCTGTGGAGAGAGCTGGAGAAAGATTATTTGGCGTTCGTGTTTAAAAAGTGTCAGGGACGGTGGGAAAATTGTATTAGAACCAAAGGGGGGTCCTTAAAAAAGCATGTAGATTTGAAAGACTGAATAATTTGTTATCACTACTTTTTTAACAGCCAGCGTACACTATTTCTCGCCCTAGTTCAGGGAACCTCTTGTGGGGCATAGGGCTAGAGAAGAACTTCACCCGGGAATCTGGGACTTCTGGAATGAAAGGCCGACGCGTTGTCGCTTCCTCCACCGATGACTTAACGCATTCGAAGACACACTATTAATTTTTATTCGCGTACTTGTGGCGAAATGGGATTGTGGTCTGGAACAGGTTTTATGCCCAGTCAGTTATTATTCGGAGTGGAACAAAGGGGGAAGTTCTGCGATGGATTAGAATATTTAGAAGATAGAGGACTGAAGGAAGCTGAATATTTGTGTGAAATAAGGGAAAGGGCTTCTGACAGAATTTTGAAAGCTCAGGAATATAATAAAAATTATTACGATAGTAGACATAAGCCACCAAAGAAATATCAAAAGTGTGATCTGGTTATGATAAAAAATATAGTAACGACTCTGGGAATAAGTAAAAATCTCCTCGCAAAGTTTCGTGGCCCTTATGAAGTATCGAAAGTTCTTATGAACGATAGGTATTTAATAAAAGAGGGTTTTCAATTATCTAGGCTACCATATAAGGGCGTATGTAGTGCGGGTAATATGCAGCCATATATTCTGTGAATAAATTAACTTGTTTGAGGTCTGAAAAACACGTACAAAGCGAAAGAAAATTTTAAGGAAATTCTTTCATAAACCAAATTTATATTCAAATGTATATTATCTTTAATGCTATTGAAAGTTGTTATAAAAAGGAGATTTACTTGCTTATTACAACGAATTTTGTGGATGTTTTTTTTTAAATAATCGTTTGAAAGAAAGTTTTTATGTAAATAATATGATTATGTAATAATATGATTTTAAACATCATTGCATATTGATTATCTGTTATTGTAAATTATTAAAGCAGTTATTTATGTATTTTCAATTGATATCGTATTCAAATATCTGTTGTGTAGACGACCATTCGGATTACAAAGAAGTTCTTATGTAAATAATGTTAAGTTTAAACATAATTGTATAGTATCAATTATCTTTTATTGTATCAGATCATAAAGCAACTACTACATATTTATGTATTTTCATTTGATATCGTGTATAGAAGACCATTCGGTTTACAAAATAATAATAATAGTAATGAGAGAAATTGAAACTTGGTAAATTTAATGTCAAATGCAATGGATGTAATCGGGTCGACGAAGGCCAGGATGACCGATTTGTAAGAGAAATACAAAGTTTAAATATTTTTGCATATTTTTAAATGCATTCCATATGCATGTAAATAACCATGTAGCTGAAACTAAAGTTAGTCTATAATAAGTCCTCTTGACTGCACTTCGTAGTTTTATTTTATTTGGCTGTTCTGCTCGCCCTAAAAATATTATTTTAGCTTTTTACAGATGTATATATTCTGGTTTCTAGTGGGATTTTTATTCCAAATGCTATTGCATCATTGGAGGACTTAGCTACACCTAGTCTTATATTTGCTAATTTCTTCACATCTATGTTATCCACATATGTATATTGATTTCGTCGTTTGTTAAAATTTTTGGCTGTAATATACCTAATCTCGCTGATGAAATATTTTACTGAATAAGTTCTACTTGTCTTTTTATTAAATTTAACCTGAGCATTTGTTCAAAGAATACATTTTTTGTAAGCATTTTCTCTTCTGTCTTGTCTGGCTAATATTATTTAATTTATTTAATATTTTAATTCGGTCTGATTTAATAACCTTTTTAATAAGTTCGAA
This sequence comes from Leptarthrus brevirostris, assembly GCA_964036015.1. Classification (NCBI taxonomy): domain Eukaryota; kingdom Metazoa; phylum Arthropoda; class Insecta; order Diptera; family Asilidae; genus Leptarthrus; species Leptarthrus brevirostris. The sequence goes on from OZ038375.1 coordinate 55,135,292, forward strand.
AGTATCGTTAACATTTTTGTTTATTTTGACCTGTTGGTTAATCGTCGACTGTATTATATTGTGTACATTTCCGTGAACAGTATGTAGCTAAGTGATTTTCAATGGCTTTTCTGTCTTCGTCGTCCATTGTCCCGAGCCGCCGAAATTGATTAGCCCTCTTTTTGATCTACGCTGATTGCCTTAATTTTGTTGGTCTTTTAATATTATTTTCGTGGACATGGATTTTTATTGCGTTTCCTTAACATGCTTTGTTTCGTTTGTATTAGACTTTCTCTAATAATTTTATGATCGGTTTCGTGATTTTGGACCTAAAGGGGGATTCTTTTAATTGTTGAATGATATGTGGCATTATAAAGTTTTACAGCCTTCAATATTTTGTTGTCGTATAAGGAGTTTTTCATCTAGGTTTAAAGCCCTTATTCTCTCAGTAATGGTATTATTGAGTCTTTCTACGTCTGAGTTTCCGGTGTGGCTATTAGGTTTTGTCACATGGTATTCTATATTCTCTTCTGTGCATAATTTTCGAATGTTTTGGTATTAAATTCATTGTTAAAGACGATTTTTTTTATTTTTCCTTTTATTGATAGAAATTGTCTAAGTTTTTCTATAATAATCTGGTTGTTTCTATCATCTAGATAAAAACTGACCACATGTTTCGAAAATTTGTCAATGAAGTTGTTTGTTATTAGTATAAATGTGAACGTGAATGATCTCATTTATCGTTGAAGGTGTTTCTGTAAATTGAAATTTATTTTTAATAGGCTTCCTGTCATACTTCGCCGATGTGCAAATATCACAGTTATTATTTTATGAACTGGTTCTTTTAGCTTCGGATGGTAAATTTTATGTTTTGTTCCTTCGTACTATGATTCCTCGCTATGATTCCTGTATGACCTGATTAATTTTTGTGAAAAAGAGAGATTTCTTTATTCAGTTCGTTTTCATTTTCTATATTTAAGACAAAGTCGCTGTATCTAACTAATTTAATGTATTGGTTCTCGGAAAACAGATTGATCAGGGCTTGTTGCAGCTTATTATATTCGTGGTCGTTAAGTTCGGAATAGATACCCATCTTTCCTTTGGTTATATATCTTCGTGCTACTTCACTTACGTTTCCATTTTTTAAATTTTGTTTGTCGATATAAGTTAATCTGTTTTAAAGCTTGTATCGAACTCTTTTTCTTTGCTTTCCTTCAATATAATTTGTGTCCTAACACGATTTACGATAGTTTCTAGAATGGGAAATGGTCATTCAGCCTTTCTTCTTTTTCCCCTTTTTTTCCTAGGGGACAACCCTTTGATGCGTTAGCATGGTTTTGGCCGGAAGGAAATTAGGGTAAGGGGAGTGAGGAAACTTGAGTCTTGTTTTTTTGCATTGCTGCGAGCTAGACAACAACCCAGAGACAGAGTGGATTATTTTAATTTCTTAATAAAAGCTCACGGGGAGATCTGGCCTCTTTCGGGGGGCCCATGGCATGTTGGTCGTGCGGATCAACAAATTGATCCAACTCCGTCTCTCTCTTTGAGAGTGAACGGTTTCGATTTCCATTGACTTATTCACGGTTTTCATTTCTTGTTCTCGAATGCTCAAATTTTCAGTGTCTAGAACATTTTGTTTGTGTTTGTTCATCTCTCTGGGTCTATGCTCTTTCCCTCCATAATTTCCTGTTACTATTAAGTTAATTTCGTTATTTTCTTCATTTATACAACTCAGAAAGGCGACGACCTTGTTATCCTTGAATTTAATATTTTCATATTTTATTCCCCTAATGAGATCAGCCATCGTTGTAACCTTGGATTTATATCCTTTCCCGTATTTCTGCCGATCCAGGGAATGAAAACGTGACCTCTGATCTTATTACAAATATTCGTCACTTCAGCTTGTTCTCATGGATTTTCGTTTTCTTAGATATTTGTCGGGGATTTAGGTTTCATGATAATTATGTCTTTCCATGATTTCGTCACGTTGTTTGAACGAGTTTTAAGATTCACATTTTCACTTACTGGCCTTGGACTGGGGTATAATGTAACTCGCGTGCATCTGCCTTTGGCCTGACCGCGTAGGCATGATTTTCGGCCGGTGCGGGTTCGCACTAAATCGGCTGTAACTTTTACATTCTCGTCAAATCGTTTTAGAGGCTTATTCTAGACGGCAAAAAATAAAATATGCGAATAAAGAAAAATTTATTTTTGAAGTAAAACTTCTTTACGCACGCTTGACTTGGGGAGTAAGCAGGTGAATGCGTGACGAGGGCGTTACGAAAAGTGTGATCGAGCGAGGCGAACGGAAGTTGAGAGGGAGATATACGGTGATTTCTTGATTATTCCGTAATTTCATTTCGTTTATCAATGAAAACCGATAATAAATTTAAATATTTGTAGAAAATTATAATATGTATATGTATTATACATGTATATATTATACATACATATATACATACATATATAAACATATCTATATATATATATATATATATATATACACATATATATATATATATATATATATATATATATATATATATATATATATATATATATACATACATATATATATATATATACATACATATAGATGGAGCTTTTACTTCAGTCGTGTGGTCTAAAGCTCACTCATATTTTTTTTATTTCTTTTATAATTTTTATTTATTGGTTGATTAATAGTATTTCAAGGTTATCTGTTTAGGAATTTAGGAGTATCATCCCTAATTGCCAATAATGAAAAAAATTTGGCTCCAGGGCGGGGTGGGGAGGCAGGGGAAAGTGGGTAGTCTAACACTTCGTAACGCGTGGACCGAATTTGATGATTTTTTTTTGTTGGGTAGAATAAGTTACCCCACTGATACGACGACAAATATTTGTAAGGTGGGGTGGTGTTCTTAATTCACACACCTATTTGGTAGGTTATTTTTTGTTGTGTACAGTATTATCTCCGATTGCTACTATATGGAAAAATGTTGACCTAGGGTTGGGGTAGAGGAGGGGTAACCTAACTTTGTAATGCGTAGACTGATTTGGATGATTCTGAATGTATAGAGTATCTATTTATATTCAGACAAAAACTATGGCTTGTGGTGAGATTTGGAGGATGGGTGGCGCCTAGCTTCATATGGCATATACCGATTTTGATTCGGTTGTTTAGAATACATTTCCTGATTGATAAATGACAAAAACGTTGTACCTAGAGTGACTACGATGATTCTCTGACTACAATAATTCTCTCTTGCTGTATAGAGTACCGTGTCTCACTAGGGTCGTGTTAAAAATTTTCTAAGGTGGGGGTATTAAAGGGTGACCGTGAATAATTTTGCAAGAGGTTGATTCTTATGATCAGCATCCTTCGAGTCGTATATATCAAGACACTAGAAAGTGAAAAATAAAAAGCACTAAAAAGCATAAAATAATTTTTAATTTTACATCTATTACATTTTGAAGTCGCTGCAAATTAAACAAACAAAACAAATACCCAAGCACAATTGAAGATAATAGATAAATCTACCTGAACGTGTCAGCTCACGGAATCATAAGGAAGGACGATTAAATACTTTTGTTGTTGTTTGATTTGCCTAATTTGCACTGATTTCAAAATTTTAAATATTAACAGGCTGTCAATAATAGTTCGATAAGTAAATATGTATAAAAAAACTTAGAGTACTAAATTAGCTTATAGACATTTTGTAATAAGAGAGAACAAAGGCTCCGCTGGTAGCGCTGGTGAAAACAGGGGCGTATTTAGCAAATTCGGCGCCGGGATTGGAACATCAGTCCAGTGAACCATATTTTTCTGAACTTTCCGGTCAGTGTACTCCAGACAAAAAGCTTTCACTCCGTCTTTCCTTTTGTTTAGGTACAAAAGAATGAAACAAACAGATTCAATTATATTACATTTATTGACAGATATGTACTCATTTCTTATTTTCCTTTTTAATAATAATGTGGTGTGTTCGGTCTTGGCTAAATACATACTTTTCGAGTCAAAATCTTTTCCAATGTCGTTTGTCTTTATATTACTTTCCTTTTCAATGCTAGTCATGGCTAGGTTCGTAAATCTTTCTTGGGCTCTGGTCGACCTTAAATAGTTTTTTATCAACTTTAACTTGGAAAACGCCCTTTCGCCCCAGCTACTGTCAACTCTCAATATTAAGTATATCCAGAGCAACGTAGACAAATTCGAAAAATTCGGAAATACAGATGTAAAATTATTTAAATATATGTACATATATAATTGATAACATTCACTGGAGTGATGTCTTTATCAAAAACAATAATTGTAATAGTTCTAACTCGTGAAATAAATGTTCTCCGTCTATGTCAGCCCCCGTATCAAAAGTAAATTTGTGTTGCAAATTTAAACACTGTGTTCTTTGTGCTCTGTTTCCAATTTTATCCATTTATTTATATTTTGTTAGAATGAAAAGTTATAATTGTGTACACTAATTAGTTCAAATCTTTCATTTAATTTTGCGATGGCTGTGTCTAACAAATTAAAATAAAAATTTACTTTAAGTTTTTCTGTGGATATGTTATTTGCTCTCTGTAGGCTCATAATTGAAAAATCGCTACCGCTAAAAGCTACAAGCTAAACCTAAGCGACCGAACAAAATTAACCGCAACCGTGGAAAAACTTAAACTAGAACATTATTGCCTGAGTATTGAGATGCAGCACCGGGAGAAGTTATTACTTCGGGAGCGGCTGCTCACAAGCAGATGCCCTATACGTAGGGTCTTTCGCCACTTTTCTAAACGAACGTACGAGAATTTCCCAGTTTTACGATTCCAACGTGAGACTTGTCCTTCCCGCAGCACTTGCAGCAATACCAAAGCGAAGAGAAGCTTCGTGGACAAGCTGCTGCAAGTCTGCGGCCTGCTATTGCCAGTGTAAGACGAGGCTTCCGTTCCGCACCGACGAAAACGGTTGCCAGGTGGAGTTGAATATGCCGGCCTCCATAGCCAGGAACTCTAGACGTAATCACCTCCTCAATCTGGCGAAGTGGTTCTTAGGTGCACGTGTGTGAAACTGTGGATTAGTAGGCTTTGCCAAAGCTCAATCCGCATGCAGTCTAGATGAATTGTTGACTTAGCAAGGGTAAGGATTAAGCTGATCAAGCAATTCATCGGATTACATGTCCTTGGCCCCGGTAAAAACGACGGGCAGATAAGTTGGCACATATCGCGAACACGATTATTAATGTCCCACAAGGTCGGGCATGTGAAGTATCTGTGGAACAGGGTTCCTTCACCACCACAAACCGTGCAGGCTGCAGTAGTTTGAATGCCACATCAGAGTCTCTGTAATTGGACGATCACTCTACTAGTTATGGTCCCCATTACTCCCAAGTCTACCCCAAGATGTGCGCGCCATCTATTAACAGCTAAGTTATCCGTAGGATTTACTCCTACGAAAAGGTCGCGGTCGATTCATTACGAAAGCGTTTATCACCTCAGTGCTAGGTTCTCTAGTAGAGAGACGATTGAAACGCTCTCGTGCTGTCTCCACCAATTCGTTTAATTGTTTGGTGTGAGGGTGTATAGTTGTGTTCCCAGAAGCATCAATGATGTTTTCAAGAACTAAGTTGTCCTGTATCCGCTGTTACACCTCAAGCATTACTGAACACCGAATCTACTAACTCAGGGTTCAACCTGATCGAAATTGCTGAGAATTTCCCGTACCCAAGTTCATTCTATCGCAAATGGAATGTTGGTCTTATTCTGCCCCGAATTGTGATTGTGGATATCAGATCCTGGGACTAGTTATGCGTATATTATGGACGGACCGGTAGCAGCCGCAACCCCCCATATGCGAAAGTAAGTTATCACTTTGAGCATATCTGCAAGACCCAAACCACCACCTGCTACTAATCGGTAGAGCGTGCTTTCAGCGACCCGTCGTCTTCCCCCCGCCAGACAGAAGGCGTCAACGACCTTCGCCTGTAAAAGTTTCACGAAGCCTTCTTCGATGCACGATGGACGTAGTAATCAAGTAATTGACAACGACTGCACGTCCTTTCAACGAAAGTGGATGCAGTCTAGTCCGCCAAGAATTCACAGAGCCGTGTCGCTATTATTTGTCCATTATATGCCAAGGGAAGAATCTAAACGATTCCGCCACCTCCCACATCATAGGACTTGGATTTTGCTAAGGATAACCCTAGCGCCCGCTAGTCGCTCATATTGTTCGAAAACTCTACGAGAAACTAGAAATGCATCCTTTTTCGTGACGAAAATAGACAGGTCGTCAGCTGCCTTATTTTAGTGTATGGTAAATGAACTGAATACTCCCTCAACAGTCGAGGAGGGTTTAGCAACAGCGGCTCCAGAGAAAGTTCATAAAGCATACCTGACAATCATCCCTGCCTGATACCCCGATGAAACGGAAAAGGAGACAATATATGCCCATGATGATTTATGAGAATCACTGTATCTCTATACAGACCACTGATGATCTCAACCTTTTAGCGTGCATTCCATCTGTGCTAGTATTGTTTTGGTGTTCTCTGTCTGCATGCTACTCTTGGTTTTCTGTTGTGACGGGTTTGCTCTCCCTCTTTGGTGTGACGCGCATGACTTGTTTATTGTTTAATCTGATCTGTGCTGTGATCTTTTCTGTGTTTTTTTATTTTGATTTCACTGCAGCGGTCTGTATTCTTGCTTATTTGTTTATTTATTTTTTCTTGCGGGTTCCCTGTGGCCTCCTTATATGAGCATATATAGTTATATATTGGTGGTCGTGCGCGTTGTTGATTGCTTTGTTCTTGCGTTTGTTGTGATTTGTGATTTGTCTGCATTTACCTGCATCCTTACGATTCCATTTATTGTTTTGCTGTGGATTCATTAATTTTTATTTATTTATCTATTTTTTTTTTATTTAATATTACTTCCCATACTCCTCAATTGTCATTCCGGATCTTTCATATTTATTTTTCTTTATTAGCGCTGGACTATGGCCAGCTGTGGTATCTGTTTCGGTGTGATCTCGGAGGGTGGGGTCACCTGTGATGGAGTGTGCGGTCATGTTTTTCATGTCACCTGCTTGAAGCGTGGTTCAAGGACATGCTCCGAATGCGCGCAAATTAAGCCCTGTCACATTCTAAGGCTTGCAATGGGTATCCCTAAAACCTTTTCTTGTGACTTGGCCCTTGTTGCGGATAAGGTCCACTCCGTCTGCAATCGTTTGGCTTGTCTTGAGCTGTTCTCGATGACATCAACACCTTGAATGGAAGATTGGATAAGATGGTTGGAGTCATTGAAGTAGTGGAGGCTTTGCTGCCTTTCTTTGAGGATATTCGTCGCTGTGTCAAGCAAGTGAAAGGTGATATTAGCTTTTGCTTCTCTACTGTTTCGGTCAACGCTGTTGTGTTATCCTCCATTTCGTCTGATGTAAGAGCTCTCTCCACCCGCTTTGAGGGCTTCTCAGTACCGTCTTCTTCTGGTTCTACTGAGGGTGACCTACCGTCGTCCCTGCCATTGGCTGTTCGCGGGCACCCGGCGGGTCCTGCTCCTGTGACTGGGCCAAATTTTCCTTCCATACCCTTTTCTGATGGGGCTCGTAGTGTTTCCGCGCCTGCCCCTCGCAAATCCGTGTGCCGTGGTCGTGCACGCCGTCATCGTAATCGTTTGTCCGCGTTGCTTTCTGACCCTTTGGTCAGTGGTCAGTCTCTTGCCTCCCATGATCCTGCTTTTCCGGGGCTGGATGTCTCTCCTTCTCCATCTCTCTTTCAATGTCCAGCGGATGCTGTTTTGTTCCCCATGCCGGATGGTCAGTCTGCTGGTGAACCTGGTGGTGACATTGCCGAGCTATTTGCCGTTCCTCGCCCGAAACTCATTTTTGTCTCTCGACTTACATCTGGTTCCTCTTGTGAGGTTATGTTACGTTTTCTTGGATCTAAGGGTATTGACACATCAGAGGTGTCCTGTAGGAGGATAAGCGGTACTTCAGGGCCCTATTCATCTTTCCTGTTGTCTGCTCCTACTCCGGTGGCCGATGCTCTTCTTGGGGATAATTCTGGCCCGTGAATGTCTTTTATAAGATCTTCGTACCCCATTCTCACCGCCGTGCCAGGCCGATAATCGCTCAATCTCCCAATTTATAAAACGGGATAAGCTCTCTCTCTACTATCAAAACGTGAAAGGGTTAAGGACTAAAACTAATAATTTTTATTTCTCATCTGTTAACTCTGATGTTGATTTGATAGCTTTATCTGAGAAGTTGTTACACTAGGTTATCTCGGATGCCGAGCTGTTTAATGACTCCTTTCGGGTTTTCCGCAGGGACAGGTATGCGGATTCGTCTGTACGGGGAGGTGGGGTTCTCATTGCATGTAGAAATTTTCTAAATGCTACTTTTGTGGACCCTTCGTCTTTTTCTGATCAATTTGATCTGGAACAAGTCTCAGTAAAGGTTTCAATCGATTCGGGCAACCTCTTTTTAATTTGTTGTTACATACCTCCAGATATGGGCAATGTCGTCGATAATAATGGCTTGAGTCGGTATGACATTCTTATTCGGCATATCGACTTTATTCATGGTCAGATGGCTTCTAAGGACATAATTGTCCTAGTGGGGGACTTCAACTTACCCAACGTGAGATGGGTAGTGAATGATGATGACGGTAGCTATCTTCCCCATAACTTGACTTTGGGACAATCACTGTTCCTTGACACCTTGGCTTGCATAGGACTTTGCCAAATGAGCAATGTGAGTAACAATATGGGTAGACAGCTTGATTTAGTGTTCTCTACGAACTCCACGCTAACTTTTGTGAAACCTGGCCTCTTTCCCTTGACGAGTGTGGACATGTTTCACCCTGCATTGCTTGTCACTTTTCATTGTCTCTCGGACGTGCATGTCGATAATCTTCAATGTGAACTTAGTTTGAACTTTAGAATGGCCGATTTTGAGGCTATGAAGGAATATCTTGGTGATTTAGACTTCCATAACTGTCTGTCTAGTGACGATATTGACAGGAACGTATCTGGTTTCTATGAAATTAGAGAATCCGCTCCCCCCCTGGTTTAACATAGAATTAAAAACTCTCAGAAATAGGAAAAATAGACTCGGCAAAAGGTACCTGCGAGTGGGCAGTGTGGACTCTAGGCGTGAATTTATTCTTTATCATGAACATTTCATAGGTCTTTCTCGCTCGCTATATGAAGAATACCTACTCTCTGACCCCCGTGCATTTTTTGATTTCGTCAATATGAAAAGAAGGGTTGATAACTATCCATCGACTATGGAATTCGGGTTAAGTTCCAGTAACGATTCTAAGGTTATTTGTAACTTATTTGCTGAGTACTTCAGGGGCGCATTTCAATCATCCGATTTTTATCGAGAAAGTAGCAACTTTTCGCACATTAATAATAGTAATATATACCCCGTACCTATTCCATCTATCACGGATTAGAGTTTATTCAAGTATATTTTGGATCTTCCGGATGACTTTTCTTGTGGCCCTGACGGGGTTCCTGCTGTTGTCTTAAAGAAGTGTTCTTCGGTGATATTACTTCCTCTTTTTACTTTTTACTTTTACTCTTGCAGCGGTCGTTCTTCGTTGGTCGCTTTCCTACATTCTGGAAGGCTTCATTATTAATCCCCATTTTTTTAAAGTGGCAATAGGAGTGCGATTGTTAACTATAGACCTACTTAACTCTGTTAACTCTTCGAACTGATGATTAAGACCCAATTGTATATTGGGTGTAGGGGCTTAATCTCTAACAGGCAGCATGGATTCCTTTAGGGAAGGTCAACGGTTTCCAACTTGTTAGAGTTTGTATCTGGCAGTGTGGATGGATTTCCAGAAGGTTGCCAGACTGACTGCATTTATACCGACTTTAGTAAAGTCTTTGATAAGCTGTCTCACTCTATTATCCTTTTCAAATTGGCCAGGTTGGGTTTCCCGGCCCCACTCATTGCATGGATTAAGTCGTATTTATACAATAGGACTTATAGAGTGCGTTTTCGTGGCGTGCTCTCTGATGATTTTGTGGCTCCTTCCGGCGTTCCTCAGGGAAGTAAAATTCTTATTTATGCGGACGATATCAAGATTTTTCTCCCAATCAAATCTTTTGTGGAATGCGAGATCTTGCAGTCGGACCTGCACATATTTTATAGCTGGTGTGTCAATAATAATCTTAAATTAAACATTGGTAAATGTCAGGTTATGACCTTCTCGACATCCCGCAACTACTGTACTTTTCAGTACAAGTTTGAAGATACTTGTATTCAACGGGTGAAAGGAGTGAAGGATTTGGGTGTGTATCTTGATATACAACTTAACTTCATCCCCTACATTAATAATATCGTTGCCAGGGCCAACTCTATGCTGGGTTTTATCCTCCGTTGGTCCAGGGAATTCCCTAGCCCTCACATAAGACTCCATCTTTATACATCCCTTGTTAGACCACTGCTGGAGTATGCTAATCCGGTTTGGTATCCGTTTTATGGATCTCACACTAAACGTATTGAATCTGTACAGCGTAGATTTGTGAGATCGGCCCTTCGTGCTTTGCCCTGGAGTGACCCTTTTATTCTACCTTCATATGGTGATCAGTTGGGATTGCTTCAACTTGCTACTCTCGAGAAGCGTCGCTGGGTTACCGATATAATTTTTCTACACCAGCATCTGCAGGGAAAGATTGACAGTGCAGAACATTCTTCCAAAATATCACCTAGAGAACTGTCCTCTTCCCTTCGAAACCATTCGGTCTTTCAGATAGCTTTCTCGCGCAATAGTGACGGTATATTCGAGCCTGTTAATCGCATGTGTAGGTTTGCTAATGGTGTTGGTGATGTTTTCAGCACTAACGTAGACAAGTTAACATTAAAGAGGAAACTTTATAACTTGTAACCATCCTGTTGTACTCACTTGTCTTTGTTCTTTTTTATTTTGTTTTTTTGTATGGCGTAAAGTTTGTGTATTGGTTTGTGTATGTTTTGTATTGACTTGGCTTAAGCTGCCTGTGCATCCCTGATTGTTGTGTTTGGGTGTACTTTGGCTTTTGTTTACTAATGATTTTATGCATGTGGTGTGGGAGCCTCATCTACCTTAATATTTTGTGTATTTTGGTGGGTAGGTCAATTTTGAAGTGCGCCTTCTGAGTTAGAAGGGTTAATTCAATTCAATTAATTCACTTGGACGGTAGCCCAAACACATTGAGAACGCTCAGCAGATATTCGAGTGAGACGCTATCAAACGCCTTTTCTTGACCTAACCATGATTTGCGAACCAGTTTTTTCGTGGTAGGCGAAAAGATACTTTGCTACGGTAATGTTGTCGTAGACATTACGACCTGGAATGCAGGACTATGCGGGTGTATTACCAAGCAATCACTGAGCAAAGTTGAGTTCCCAGTGTTTTGCAAACGATTTTGTAGTCCACATTACACAGAGTAACTGGCCTTCAGTTTCCCATTCTCTGAAGATCTCCCTTCTCAGGTTAATTGACGTAACCGATATTTCTTTGTGGAATTCCATTTTTAATATTAACACAAAACCGAAAATTTTTAACATTTCTATTCCACTAATATTTACCTTATTAGGTTACCGCGGTTTCGCCTTACTCCCGTAGGCATCTACAGATCTTCGGTTGCTTAGGTTTAGCTTGCGGATGAAATAGAGTGCGAAGGCGAATTTATAAATAGCGGAAGCGATTTTTCAATTATGAGCCTACGGAGAGCAAATAACAGATCCACAGAAAAACTTAAAGTAAATTTTTATTTCAATTTGTTAGACACAGCAATCGCAAAAATAAATGAAAGATTTGAACTAATAAGTGTACACAATTATAACTTTTCATTCTAACAAAATATAAATAAATGGATAAAATTGGAAACAGAGCACAAAAGAACACAGTATTTAAATTTGCAACACAAATTTACTTTTGATACGGGGGCTGACATAGACGGAGAACATTTATTTCACGAGTTAGAACTATTACAATTATTGTTTTTGATAAAGACATCACTCCAGTTAATGTTATCAATTATATATGTACATATATTTAAATAATTTTACATCTGTATTTCCGAATTTTTCGAATTTGTCTACGTTGCTCTGGATATACTTAATATTGAGAGGTGACAGTAGCTTGGGCGAAAGGGCGTTTTCCAAGTTAAAGTTGATAAAAAACTATTTAAGGTCGACCAGAGCCCAAGAAAGATTTACGAACCTAGCCATGACTAGCATTGAAAAGGAAAGTAATATAAAAACAAACGACATTGGAAAAGTAGGTATTTAGCCAAGACCGAACCCACCACATTATTATAAAAAAGGAAAATAAGAAATGAGTACATATCTGTCAATAAATGTAATATAATTGAATCTGTTTGTTTCATTCTTTTGTACCTAAACAAAAGGAAAGACGGAGTGAAAGCTTGTTGTCTGGAGTACACTGACTGGAAAATTCAGAAAAATATGGTTCATTGGACTCATCTTCGCACCCGGCGCCGAATATGCTAAATACGCCCCTGTTTTCACCAGCGCTACCAGCGGAGCCTTTGTTCTCTCTTATTACAAAATGTCTATAAGCTAATTTAGTACTCTAAGTTTTTTTATACATATTTACTTATCGAACTATTATTGACAGCCTGTTAATATTTAAAATTTTGAAGTCAGTGCAAATTAAGCAAATCAAACAACTACAACAAAAGTATTTAATCGTCCTTCCTTATAATTCCGTGAGCTGACATGTTCAGGTAGATTTATCTATTATCTCCAATTGTGCTTGGGTAGTTGTTTTGTTTGTTTAATTTGCAGCGACTTCAAAATGTCGTAATAGATATAAAATTAAAAATTATTTTATGCTTTTTAGTGCTTTTTATTTTTCACTTTCTAGTGTCTTAATATATACGACTCGAAGGATGCTGATCGTAAGAATCAACCTCTTACAAAATTAGTCACGGTCACCCTTTAATACCCCCACCTTAGAATATTTTTAACACGACCCTAGTGCGACACGGTACTCTATACAGCAAGAGAGAATTATTGTAGTCAGAGAATCATCGTAGTCACTCAGGAAATGTATTCTAAACAACCGAATCAAAATTGGTATATGCCATATGAAGCTAGGCGCCGCCCATCCTCCAAATCTCACCACAAACCACAGTTTTTGTCTGAATATAAATAGATACTCTATACATTCAGAATCATCTAAATCAGTCTACGCGTTACAAAGTTAGGTTACCCCTCCTCTACCCCAACCCTAGGTCAATATTTTTCCATATAGTAGCAATCGGAGATAATACTGTACACAACAAAAAATAACCTACCAAATAGGTGTGTGAATTAAGAAATTGGGTTACGCTCCCTCCGCACACCACCCCACCTTACAAATATTTGTCGTCGTATCAATGAAGTAACATATTTTACCCAACAAAGAAAAATCATCAAATTCGGTCCACGCGTTACGAAGTGTTAGACTACCCACCTTCCCCTACCTCCCCACCCCACCCTGGAGCCAAATTTTTTTCATTATTAGCAATTGGGGATGATACTCCATACAAAAACAAGAATTATCTGTATTGGTCCATGCATAACAAACATTTTTTGGACATGCTACCAATCAGCGAATATACTCTACCCAACAAAAAAAGAATCATCCAAATCGGTCCAGGGGATACGGAGTTAGACTACCCCCCTCCCCTTCCCCTCAGAACCCTAGGACCAATTTTTTCTTCATTGGGTCCACGCGTTACGAAACCAAAAATTTTTTAAATGTCTATTCAACCAATATTTACCTTACTATTTACTACTAATATTTACCTTATAGGTTACCTCGGTTTCGCCTCACTGCTGTAGGTCTGAAGATACCTACGGGAGTGAGGCAAAACCGCGGTAACCTAATAAGGTAAAGCACCTAAGTGCTGTCTTTAAGTGTCGGTGAAACCGTTCTACTAAACCATTGGATTGTGGGTGATAGGAGGTGGTTCGTATATTATGGCACCCTAGTATTTGTGATAGTTCTTTAAATAGATTCTATTGAAACTGAGTTCCTTGATCAGTAGTTATTGTTTTAGAAACACCATATCTTGATACCCAATTATAAATGAAAGCTTGAACGACGGTGGATGCTTCTTTATTTCTGATAGGAATGGCTTCTGGCCAAAAGGAAAAACGATCCTCAATGGTAAGTATAAAAGTATAACCATTGCATTGCGGCAATGGGCCTACAATATCCATGTGTATATGTTCGAATCGTCCGGTAGGAATCTTAAAGACTTAGTATGTCTAGTAACTTTGGATTTCTGACAGGCCAAGCAACATTTTGATCAGTTTGAAATTACTCTGTTCATTTTTGGCCAGAAATACTTCGCTGAAATTAACTTTCTAATACCTCTTACACTATGGTGTGATAAGCCGTGAATTAAATTAAAAATAGTTCTCCTTAAGATTAAAGGAACATAGGGACGATTAATAGGTGTTGTAGTTTCACACTAAATCTCCGCGTCTTCCACTAGGATATGAATTTTCTGTAAGTTGAATGAAAAGTCACCTTTATTCTGTAATAAATTTGCAGGTTCTGGGTCTTTAGCTTGTTCTATACTTAAGTAGTATAAATATGCGGGTTCTGGCGCAAATGAGCAGGAGCACCTAAAAATTGGTTAAATTGTGAGGGAAATCGAGGTCTGACGTCAGATTTTTGCTCATTTTTCATGCGGCAGAAACCTCATAGCAATTTTTGGAGGAGCAGTTTCGGTCTTGTAGGCTACAATTGAGAGATAAGAAAAAGAGATAAGGATTTTCGGTCTTATAGGCTACAATTGAGAGATAAGGAAGAGAGATAAGGATTGTCGGCCATCTTGGATCTTGGGTTTTCGGTCTTATAGGCTACAATTGAGAGATAAGGAAGAGAGATAAGGATTGTCGGCCATCTTGGATTTTGGGTTTTCGGTCTTATTGGCTACAATTGTGAGATAAGGATTGTCGGCCATCTTGGATTTTGGGGTTTTCGGTGTTATTGGCTACAATTGAGAGATAAGGATGTCGGCCATCTTGGATCTTGGGTTTTCGGTCTTATAGGCTACAATTGAGAGGTAAGGAAGAGAGATAAGGATTATCGGCCATCTTGGATTTTGGGCTTTTCGGTGTTATAGGCTACAATTGAGAGATAAGGATGTCGGCCATCTTGGATTTTGGGGTTTTCGGTGTTATAGGCTACAATTGAGAGATAAGGATGTCGGCCATCTTGGATTTTGGGTTTTCGGTGTTATAGGCTACAATTGAGAGATAAGGAAAAGAGATAAGGATTGTCGGCCATCTTGGATTTTCGGTTTTTGATCTTGGAGGCTACAATTGGTCTTCTTTGGGTTTTCGGTGTTATAGGCTACAATTGAGAGATATGGAAAAGAGATAAGGATTGTCGGCCATCTTGGATTTTCGGTTTTTGGTCTTGGAGGCTACAATTGGTCTTCTTCTTCTTTGGTTTGCATCTGGACTTAGATCTAAACCTTGGATCTGAACCTAGATTGTTTAGTAAGATAAGGCACCTGTCGGCCATCTTAGATATTGGGTATTCAGTCTTGGAGGCTACAAACAGCTTTATCAGCTAAATGAAATAACATGAGGCGAATTTAATTGGATTGAAGATAAGAGTTTGTTGTTTTGAGTCTTTAATTACGAAGTACAGCTTTATCAGCTAAATGAAATAACATGATGCGAATTTAGTTGGAAAAACAGAATATTGCGTAATAAAAGATTTCACCACTTTGAGTAAATAGATGAAGATTATTTTTTAATTTCTTTTGCAAATTCTTATTTCTATGATATCATTTGTTTTCAAGCAAGTTTTAACATGTTTTTCTGGTCGAGCTGTGATTGATAAGCGAGCTGGTGACTGCGTAGAAATTAATAATTTGGCGACAATGTTAAGGTCGTTGGGTGATAAGGTTTTGTAGATGAATCTGACCTCGTGCTGAAAATAAGAGTTGTTGTTTTGAGTTTTTAATTACGAAGTACTCCTTTATCAGCTAAATGAAATAACATGATGCGACTTTAATTGAAAGCAGAATATTGTAACCTCGAACTTTAAAAGATTATCATGCAATTTCTTTTCCAGATCTAAATATAGCCATTAATTCGAGGTTATATTATTAAATAATTTCGTGTTTTATGCAACTAGCAAGTAAGTCATTCCACCGATTACGTCATCTGGACCTTGACTACTAGTTAATATAACACCATTGAGGAATAGTTAAAGGAATTTCTGTAATTAGGGAAAAAATCTGATGTTTAAAAATAACATGCATCGCTTTGCATAAATCCGTTAATAAGTAATAAACGTCTAGTCAAGATAGCTAGAATGGCTTCTTTCGGTACTTTGGAGAGGTTTATCATGTGAAGAACTTGCAAAGAAAATAAATATCTTTCCATAGCCTTAAACTTCGTTTCTTTATGATTCAGCCGTGATAATCTTAATAAGGGAAACCATTGATTCGTAACTATGTTTAAAATTTATATCAAACTAGCAGCTACCAAACCCATATAACAACCTTGAACTGCAGAAGAAATGAACAAGATCATTGGCGTTGTTGTAACACTTTCTAAAAATTGCCTCAAAACTGTGAATTTAGACTAGAACAAACAAAATCGAAGTAGCTGAAATGTCTTCTTTCAATACTTTAACGAGATTTATCATGTGAAGAACATAAGAAAATAAATTTTTTATATGCTTCATGTAACAATAGACTCAAATTGTGATTTCACAGAGTTCAGTTTACTTTGAGTTTGTCATCTAATTTTGGCAAATGTCAGCTTCCGGGTTTGTTGCCGTTGCAGCACTTTATAAAAATAGCCTCAAAAACTTTGAATTGGGTCGATGGAACAAACAAAATCGAGGTAGCTGGAATGGCTTCTTTTGATAATTTAGAGAGATTTATCATGGCAAGAACTTAAGAAAATAAAACTCTTTTCATAGCTTTAAACTTGGTTTCTTCTTTTTTCAGTCGTAATAATCTTAATAAGGAAACCATATTTTTCTTGAATCGTAATTATGGTTTAAATTTATACCAAACGGACAGCTAACAACCCTATATGACATTTAAAATTTAATTTTTGTATGCGTCATGCAACAATAGACCCAAATTGTGATCTCACCAAGTCAAACAAACGAAAAACTACTATCCCAATGATCTTTTCAAAATTTATAGAGAAATACAGCTGAACCAATGAAAGAAATTTAAAGCGCATTAAACAGGGCTTTAATAATCGTATTGAAAGCTTTCTATTGAAAAATGATGATGAAGGAATATTGGATCCAAAACAATTTTTCTACAAAATAAAACCTCGAGTTATAAATCTTCTTGAAGCAAGTTTACAGAAAATCCTCTGAATTAGGCTCAAGGAAATTGATATGTTACTTAGAAGATACATTTCATTATATAATCCATTATAGAAATCTCCAAAAAGTAGTTTAAAGTATGAATTGAAGTTTTCATACATTCATAGAGCTCTTTGATTCAGACAATGGAATTGATTAAAACAATATATGGATCTTAGTACTTTACATAGATCAAAAGCTGTTAACACTTTCTGATTTTAAGCTCTTATGATGGAATTTGTATTTATCACGAGGAATGACACTAATTTTGTGATCTTAAGTATATTCAAATGTTCAACAGATGCTTACTATTGTCAAGACTTATTCTAATATCATCATTAAATCTTTCGGTTGGAGCAAAGTTCGGTTTACTAAAATTATCACAGTTTAAAAAATTATTAAATTAATTTTTGGTTTGTCTTTTACTTTGTTTGCATTTTAGATTCATATAGATTAGATTTCTCAAGTATAGAAAAATTAAAGAATAATTCATCTGATGAAAACTTAATATTAAACAGATCCTTTTATAAAAATGACGATTTATTATATAGATTCAGGATAATTTTGGGGTGCTATGCTTAAGTATTGAAAGATTGAATTACAATAATTATTAACTGACGTTAATGTGTATAACTTTATATGTTCTCGCAGGCATTCTACTGCTAATAATAAGTGTATGGAAAATGTTATCCCATCACAAAGCTCAACATATTTAATTTACTTCGACTGCAATAATTTATATGGGTGAGACATGTCTGAATTCTTATCATATGAGGAATTTCAATGGGATAGAAAATACGGATATCAATATAATGAGCATTCTTCAAAGTTGAGAAATTGAATATATATATTTGAAGTAGATTTAACTTATCTAGAATCACTTCATGACTTACACAATGATCTACCATTTTGCGCAAATAATATAAAAATCCTCTGAATTAGGCTCAAGAAAATTGATATGTGACTTAGAAGATACATTTCATTACATAATCCATTATAGAAATCTCCAAAAAGTAGTTTAAAGTATGAATTGAAGTTTTCATGTATTCATAGAGCTCTTTGATTCAGACAATGGAATTGATTAAAACAATATATTGATCTTAGTACTTTGCATAGATCAAAAGCTGTTAACACTTTCTGATCTTAAGCTCTTATGATGGAATTTGTATTTATCACGATGAATGACACTACTTTTGGGTTCTTAAGTATATTCAAATGTTCAACAGATGCTTACTATTGTCAAGACTTATTCTAATATCATCATTAAATCTTTCGGTTGGAGCAAAGTTCGGTTTACTAAAATTATCACAGTTTAAAAAATTATTAACTTTATTTTTGGTTTGTCTTTTACTTTGTTTGCATTAGCAAGTATAAACATGTATTTGAAAAAGGATATACCCCAAACAAAATGGGATTACAAAATATCAAATTTCTTCGAAATAAAAACACTCGTAATTCACTTAATCAATTTTTATTTAAAATCGGTAGAGTTCTATTAAATCTTCCTGACATATCATTATTTTATATAATTAATTTACATATTTCTTAATCCTGGTATTTCGTCCATTTTGTTTTCGATAAATTTTAAATTGCAATCTTCATCCATCTCATACACAGTGTTGCTGATCTCCACTGTTTGAAACTCTGACTGCGGTTCCACTGATTGATGATTTTCGAAAATGAATTTTACAAAGCATATTGTCAATACAAGAACATCTTTTTGTCTCTGAAATTCCTCCATTTTCTGAATTATAGGCTGTGTTACTTTATTTAGATATTCCTGTTTAATATCACCATCCTTAAGATTTGTATTAAGTTCGATGTTTTCAAATTTGTATACATTACATCGATTGATGTATTTGAATCGTGTTATAACCCGAACAGGTTCATAAACACCATTTTTTAGATATTTTTGAATGTGTTCTTGAAATTTGTTTAAGTAATGTTCTTCCAGTAAATACTTCAGCGCATTTATTCCGAAAGACAGTTGATTATGCACCGCTAATATCATTTCATCCCATACTGGGGTGAATTGTATCTTAAAAGTATAATGTTCGCGAGGAGTCTTTACGATAGATTTTCCTTCCATTTTATTTCTGTAATAACATTTTTTATTTACTACGCATATATTAATTACTCTGCAACATACCTGATCTTCCTTCCTTTCCTGAATCTGGTCTATCTAAATATTTGCCTCAGCTTTTATAGCAAGTATTTTACCCCCCACTGGAAATTTTTAAAACTTGAACTGCTTAAAATTAAATTAAATTGAAGATTTCATTAACGTTATTCCCTTAAATAAAGTGTTATATATCAATGTCAAAGGCAATTTTTTCATCTGAGAATAAAACGATTGAATTACAATGTTTAGATTCCATGGTACTTAATAAAAAATTTTAAGAGAGGATAATTTTGGACACTGCAATTCTTCTTCCATATTATATACTATTACACCTTCACCAAATGTATTTTTGATCCAGCAAACTTTTTCACAACCTTTCACATACAGTATTTTGTTTCTAATTAAAGGTATCACTATAGCACGTAATTGATGATAGGGAATATATCCATCGGTCCATCTGAATCCATGATAATTATCATGCAGCCATTTCGCTTCTCTTCTCTTTGCAGGTGTTATCCTTTACCAGGTTTACAAACAGCTCTTATCATGTCTATGAACAGCTTTATTATGGTGTTGGCGTTAGGGTTGGTGTTGGTGTTAGCGTTGGTGTTGATGTTGGCGTTGGTGTTGATGTTGTTGTTGGCGTTGGCGGGAGTAATAAGTTATAAATATCGATTTCAACAGGTCATTTTTAGTGTTTAGATAACCACCAATATGTTTAAATGCATAGAATGCAACAAATTCTTTAGCCGGAAAGATAGCCTTCTAAGACATAAGAGACGGTCAACACATTTATTGAAAGATAAAAATCGTGAAGAAGAGATTTTATCAGATGAAAATACCCATTTATTAGCACCCATCAATGAAACCGGTTTTGATCCCGTTAGGAATACTATTAAAAATCAAATTATACAGCTTAGAAAAAATTGGGGACATTCTCAAAAATCTTTAAAGATCGCTGGTAGAAGAGTAAATGAAGATGTGAACCCAAATTCAGTTAAAGATGCCGCGTTTGAAGATGATAACCAAATTTGTGGGAGTCCGACCTTCTTTTAGTATGGATTTCATAGCTTGAGTAACTTCGACACCAGTCTTTCTTTTAATAGGAATTACCCATGCATATTTAGAAAACCCATCTATTACAGTTAATAAAAAATTATGTCCATTATTGCTTGAAGTATAAGCACCCATTTCAACTAAGTCGGCTTGCCATAGATCATCTATTCCCTTAATTATAACACGTCTTCTTATAAAATTTTTTCTGGCTGGTTTATGAAGCTCATTAACTACTTGTGTTTTATTCATTTTGAAATTGTCAGAGATTCTACATTAATTAACGCCTTTAAAGGGTCTTTCCTTTCTTGTATATTTAGATCTATATATTTCATCAACTTCTCATTAACGTCAACAATTGCTTCATTTGCATATAATACGGCTGCTCTCTTCAATCGCTCTTGCAGATTCGTAATTGTTTCATTCGTATACAATTGACTAGTGTTTTTATCTTTTTCACTTGTTATATTGATTATGTTGTATAACTCCTTTAATTCTCTTTGTAGTACAGCACTTTCCTTATGTATTTGCTCAGTTAGATTGTTGCTGACTAACTGGATTTTTTCATTAACGTAGGAATTACTTAAATGTATGATCGTGTCAGCTACATCGTCAACATATGTTTTATTGGTTGCATCATCCCTTTCTAGGGGGCTCTTAAGGTATTTCAAATTTTTAAAACTTAGATTGAAATCTCCACTTTCAGTGAGCTTAAAGCCCACGCCACTTAGACCTTGTATTCCTTGTTCTCCTTGAGGACCAGGTTCGCCTGGTAAGCCTCTAGGACCACGCTTGCCAGTAGATCCTAACTTTACCTTTTTAGAATATCTCCCAAACTTGTCGACACTCATTATTACATTAAAACTGAATATGATTAAAGAATTTTTCACATTTTTTTCTCATCTATAAAACTTATTTGTTGATTACCCATGAAACTCTCATAAAACTTATTTTTTAATCATTCCATACAACTTCCTTCAAATTTAATTAAATGACCCCCGCTTATCAAGACAAAAAGATGTTCTTGTATTGACAATATGCTTTGTAAAATTCATTTTCGAAAATCATCAATCAGTGGAACCGCAGTCAGAGTTTCAAACAGTGGAGATCAACAACACTGTGTATGAGATGGATGAAGACTGCAATTTAAAATTTATCGAAAACAAAATGGACGAAATACCAGGATTTAGAAATATGTAAATTAATTATATAAAATAATGATATGTCAGGAAGATTTAATAGAACTCTACCGATTTTAAATAAAAATTGATTAAGTGAATTACGAGTGTTTTTATTTCGAAGAAATTTGATATTTTGTAATCACATTTTGTTTGGGGTATACCCTTTTTCAAATACATGTTTATACAAAAACAAACCAAAAATAAAGTTAATAATTTTTTAAACTGTGATAATTTTAGTAAACCGAACTTTGCTCCAACCGAAAGATTTAATGATGATATTAGAATAAGTCTTGACAATAGTAAGCATCTGTTGAACATTTGAATATACTTAAGAACCCAAAATTAGTGTCATTCATCGTGATAAATACAAATTCCATCATAAGAGCTTAAGATCAGTAAGTGTTAACAGCTTTTGATCTATGCAAAGTACTAAGATCAATATATTGTTTTAATCAATTCCATTGTCTGAATCAAAGAGCTCTATGAATACATGAAAACTTCAATTCATACTTTAAACTACTTTTTGGAGATTTCTATAATGGATTATGTAATGAAATGTATCTTCTAAGTCACATATCAATTTTCTTGAGCCTAATTCAGAGGATTTTTATATTATTTGCGCAAAATGGTAGATCATTGTGTAAGTCATGAAGTGATTCTAGATAAGTTAAATCTACTTCAAATATATATATTCAATTTCTCAACTTTGAAGAATGCTCATTATATTGATATCCGTATTTTCTATCCCATTGAAATTCCTCATATGATAAGAATTCAGACATGTCTCACCCATATAAATTATTGCAGTCGAAGTAAATTAAATATGTTGAGCTTTGTGATGGGATAACATTTTCCATACACTTATTATTAGCAGTAGAATGCCTGCGAGAACATATAAAGTTATACACATTAACGTCAGTTAATAATTATTGTAATTCAATCTTTCAATACTTAAGCATAGCACCCCAAAATTATCCTGAATCTATATAATAAATCGTCATTTTTATAAAAGGATCTGTTTAATATTAAGTTTTCATCAGATGAATTATTCTTTAATTTTTCTATACTTGAGAAATCTAATCTATATGAATCTAAAATGCAAACAAAGTAAAAGACAAACCAAAAATAAATTTAATAATTTTTTAAACTGTGATAATTTTAGTAAACCGAACTGTGCTTCAACCAAAAGATTTAATGGTGATATTAGAATAAGTCTTGACAATAGTAAGCATCTGTTGAACATTTGAATATACTTAAGATCACAAAATTAGTGTCATTCCTCGTGATAAATACAAATTCCATCATAAGAGCTTAAAATCAGAAAGTGTTAACAGCTTTTGATCTATGTAAAGTACTAAGATCCATATATTGTTTTAATCAATTCCATTGTCTGAATCAAAGAGCTCTATGAATGTATGAAAACTTCAATTCATACTTTAAACTACTTTTTGGAGATTTCTATAATGGATTATATAATGAAATGTATCTTCTAAGTAACATATCAATTTCCTTGAGCCTAATTCAGAGGATTTTCTGTAAACTTGCTTCAAGAAGATTTATAACTCGAGGTTTTATTTTGTAGAAAAATTGTTTTGGATCCAATATTCCTTCATCATCATTTTTCAATAGAAAGCTTTCAATACGATTATTAAAGCCCTGTTTAATGCGCTTTAAATTTCTTTCATTGGTTCAGCTGTATTTCTCTATAAATTTTGAAAAGATCATTGGGATAGTAGTTTTTCGTTTGTTTGACTTGGTGAGATCACAATTTGGGTCTATTGTTGCATGACGCATACAAAAATTAAATTTTAAATGTCATATAGGGTTGTTAGCTGTCCGTTTGGTATAAATTTAAACCATAATTACGATTCAAGAAAAATATGGTTTCCTTATTAAGATTATTACGACTGAAAAAAGAAGAAACCAAGTTTAAAGCTATGAAAAGAGTTTTATTTTCTTAAGTTCTTGCCATGATAAATCTCTCTAAATTATCAAAAGAAGCCATTCCAGCTACCTCGATTTTGTTTGTTCCATCGACCCAATTCAAAGTTTTTGAGGCTATTTTTATAAAGTGCTGCAACGGCAACAAACCCGGAAGCTGACATTTGCCAAAATTAGATGACAAACTCAAAGTAAACTGAACTCTGTGAAATCACAATTTGAGTCTATTGTTACATGAAGCATATAAAAAATTTATTTTCTTATGTTCTTCACATGATAAATCTCGTTAAAGTATTGAAAGAAGACATTTCAGCTACTTCGATTTTGTTTGTTCTAGTCTAAATTCACAGTTTTGAGGCAATTTTTAGAAAGTGTTACAACAACGCCAATGATCTTGTTCATTTCTTCTGCAGTTCAAGGTTGTTATATGGGTTTGGTAGCTGCTACTTTGATATAAATTTTAAACATAGTTACGAATCAATGGTTTCCCTTATTAAGATTATCACGGCTGAATCATAAAGAAACGAAGTTTAAGGCTATGGAAAGATATTTATTTTCTTTGCAAGTTCTTCACATGATAAACCTCTCCAAAGTACCGAAAGAAGCCATTCTAGCTATCTTGACTAGACGTTTATTACTTATTAACGGATTTATGCAAAGCGATGCATGTTATTTTTAAACATCAGATTTTTTTCCCTAATTACAGAAATTCCTTTAACTATTCCTCAATGGTGTTATATTAACTAGTAGTCAAGGTCCAGATGACGTAATCGGTGGAATGACTTACTTGCTAGTTGCATAAAACACGAAATTATTTAATAATATAACCTCGAATTAATGGCTATATTTAGATCTGGAAAAGAAATTGCATGATAATCTTTTAAAGTTCGAGGTTACAATATTCTGCTTTCAATTAAAGTCGCATCATGTTATTTCATTTAGCTGATAAAGGAGTACTTCGTAATTAAAAACTCAAAACAACAACTCTTATTTTCAGCACGAGGTCAGATTCATCTACAAAACCTTATCACCCAACGACCTTAACATTGTCGCCAAATTATTAATTTCTACGCAGTCACCAGCTCGCTTATCAATCACAGCTCGACCAGAAAAACATGTTAAAACTTGCTTGAAAACAAATGATATCATAGAAATAAGAATTTGCAAAAGAAATTAAAAAATAATCTTCATCTATTTACTCAAAGTGGTGAAATCTTTTATTACGCAATATTCTGTTTTTCCAACTAAATTCGCATCATGTTATTTCATTTAGCTGATAAAGCTGTACTTCGTAATTAAAGACTCAAAACAACAAACTCTTATCTTCAATCCAATTAAATTCGCCTCATGTTATTTCATTTAGCTGATAAAGCTGTTTGTAGCCTCCAAGACTGAATACCCAATATCCAAGATGGCCGACAGGTGCCTTATCTTACTAAACAATCTAGGTTCAGATCCAAGGTTTAGATCTAAGTCCAGATGCAAACCAAAGAAGAAGAAGACCAATTGTAGCCTCCAAGACCAAAAACCGAAAATCCAAGATGGCCGACAATCCTTATCTCTTTTCCATATCTCTCAATTGTAGCCTATAACACCGAAAACCCAAAGAAGACCAATTGTAGCCTCCAAGACCAAAAACCGAAAATCCAAGATGGCCGACAATCCTTATCTCTTTTCCTTATCTCTCAATTGTAGCCTATAACACCGAAAACCCAAAATCCAAGATGGCCGACATCCTTATCTCTCAATTGTAGCCTATAACACCGAAAACCCCAAAATCCAAGATGGCCGACATCCTTATCTCTCAATTGTAGCCTATAACACCGAAAAGCCCAAAATCCAAGATGGCCGATAATCCTTATCTCTCTTCCTTACCTCTCAATTGTAGCCTATAAGACCGAAAACCCAAGATCCAAGATGGCCGACATCCTTATCTCTCAATTGTAGCCAATAACACCGAAAACCCCAAAATCCAAGATGGCCGACAATCCTTATCTCACAATTGTAGCCAATAAGACCGAAAACCCAAAATCCAAGATGGCCGACAATCCTTATCTCTCTTCCTTATCTCTCAATTGTAGCCTATAAGACCGAAAACCCAAGATCCAAGATGGACTACAATCCTTATCTCTCTTCCTTATCTCTCAATTGTAGCCTATAAGACCGAAAATCCTTATCTCTTTTTCTTATCTCTCAATTGTAGCCTACAAGACCGAAACTGCTCCTCCAAAAATTGCTATGAGGTTTCTGCCGCATGAAAAATGAGCAAAAATCTGACGTCAGACCTCGATTTCCCTCACAATTTAACCAATTTTTAGGTGCTCCTGCTCATTTGCGCCAGAACCCGCATATTTATACTACTTACTTAAGGTTTGAATGTTGAATTTTTCGATGTTCACTTAATCGATGTGTGATCTAGATAACGCGTCGGCTACAACGTTCTTAATACAATTTATATAGCGTATATCGTTAGTGAATTGTGCTATATAATCTAGTTGCCGTATTTGGCGTGGTGATTTTTCCGTTTTGGAGCAGATGGCGTTTGTCAAAGGCTTCAAATCTGTGAAGATTGTAAAGTCTTTGCCTTTTACCGCATACCGGAAGTATTTCAACACCTTGTACATATCGAGTAACTCCTTGTCAAATGTAGAGTAATTTTGTTCTGTGTGGCAAAGTTTCTTTGAAAAGAAACTGAGAGGTTCCCATCGATCCTCATTACATTGCGGCTCCTATTGCAGAGTTGGAAGCATCTACCATGATACTTAACTTTGCATGCGGAATTGGGTGAACTAGCATGGTCGAGGCTTGTAAATCCATTTTCAGTTTATTGAAGGCCTCGGAATCTGACGACCAGGTAAAATTCTTCTGTTTTTTACCTTTAGGCAAATTCGTCAACAATTCATATAAAGGCATTGCTGTGCATGCTATGCCGGGAATAAAACGATGATAAAAGTTGATCATCCCTAGGAAGTGTTGTAGTTGTGTGATAGATGTAGGCGTTGGGAATTCGCTAATAACCTTAACTCAGTCCGTTGAAGGACAAATTCCTTCCTTGCTGATTTTATAACCCAGGAATTCTAGTTCCGAAAAGACTAAAATACACTTAGAGGCTTTAATACTTATTCCGTACTTGTTTAGCCTACTAAATAATGTTTTAAACTGTGTTGCTCTCAGTGAAAACTGAATTCTTATCTGTGATACAACTACTATGATATTTAATATTTAAATGTGATGTTAACAATGTTATTTGCAATGGTATGTGAGAATTCATACACTACGGTCCAATATTAATTTGCCATATTAAAATTCAATATTTTATTATTAGGGCTTAATAAAAGGATACAAAAGAATATTATAATATGGCTAATTATATTGTATGCTACACTTATTAAAACACTCACCTTATGTTAGCCGGTTTCAATTTATCTCACTTTACTATATTATACTACACTATTTCTTTTCAATAATATTTTCCATAACTGTTCGCGATCCGAATCACTCATTCACTGTGGCAGGATTCATTTGATGGTGTCTCAACATCTATGTCTGTCTACCTATTTCCGCATACTTTTACATTGAGAAAAAGTACAATAATAAGGATATTTTTTTTTGACGGATTAGGTTTCTTCCTAATTATCTAAGTTTTATAATGATACATATACTGCGCTTGTCGACTTAACCTTCATTAGGTAGACTAAATTTCTTAAGAGATAATATTTCTTGGGCTGGTTATTCACACGCATTTCAGAACACCAAACTGATTTTATTGCAAATAGATGGTCCGTGAAAGGAAAGGCGATGCCAAAAGTTAGTGCAAACTTATTTGCACAGTGAAGTGCACGATTCACTGCAACTTGCTTTTTAATTACAACTTGCACTCCGCGCTACTCCAACTGTATCTCTACCTCGTATCGGCAAGCAAGCGATCTATCCAGTCTGCTTTATTTTGCAATCATTTTGGTAATAATAAGTACACCTTTGTTGTAATAAAACAAAATAAACATCTTCTGCTTGTACTACTAAAGAAAGTATAGCTAAAGTGCAGCTTACACTTTCTTTAGAAATGCCAGCTATGAAGATCTGTAAATACAGTAAATATTAGTTCGATTTAAAATATACCTGACCGCCCGTCACAATTCGGCGTCCCCTAGGTGCCCGGATGACGCGCACTGTTTACACTCCCGGATAGAGATTGGGTGAGAATTGGTGGGACATGGGGCGGCAAAACAACTTCTCCCGATTTGAGACAACGATTTCAATTGACCTACAATTTAAAATAGATTCCGAACCACTGACAGTTTCTCTGCAACTCCATGGCTCTTTTATCGTGATCCGTTGTTAGCAGAAAGCAACCGATTCCAACCTGGGATTGTGTGGACAGTACAAAGACTGTGCGATAAATATAATATATTTGTTAGGTTTAATTATTTCGGGATCCGTTCAAATATTATTTATGATTACATGTTGTGAATGTTCTACGTAGGCCAGGAACAATTCTGTTTAGAGACAAATGTGAATAAATAGCGCAATAATTATATTAACGATTCACTTTACGTTCAATGAACATCTACGAAAGATAGAAGTTTCAATGAACATCTACTTAAGATAAATGAAATATTATTCTGAATTAATTTGTTGGCAGTTTTCTTCCAAATTTATATATTCATTTTTCCATTTAAGGGGTCCTCTACTCTCGAGGCCTGAAATTGAGCGGTTTTTTGGGGAATAAATTGCGAAGGATCTACTGAATACATTTAAAAAAATAAATTTTTATTTCGAAGATACATGTTTTGACTTTTCAATTTTACTTTTGAAGATGAAAAAAATAACTTTCGCGACCTTGAAACGTCATTGATGACATTGATGTTGAAACTGCATGGGTCCCGTTTAAGCAAAGTTGTAGCCAATTGGGTAATCTGTAATCTGAAAATTAATATTCTTTATAATCTTAGTTACGTTGGCTACGTTTTCCCGAGACAGATTTTTTTTATTTTGCAATTTGTAAAAGTTATGCAACAATTTGTAAAAATTTCCAATTTTAACGTCATTTTTTGACCTATTAGAAGCTATAAAAGTGGAACAAAATAAAATTTTGCAAATCGTACTCGGGAAAACATAGCGGTATGTTTTCTGAACAATTGAAAAAAAAAATTATTGAAATCGGACGAATACTTTTATTAGAAGTCTTACTCGGCAGATAAAAAAACACTACTTTCGGGAAACTCGTTTATTGATAAATTACGGTGTATAACTTGATTGTAGTAACTTGCGAGTTAATCTGCTATACCGGGGCTGTCCACATTCTTCTCAAGAACGGACCGGTAAATTCTTTAGACAATGAATTTTAACTGGACAAGCGCCGTCGTGGCGCGCCGCGCTTATTTTCTCAGAAACGGGCGGAGACGGGTACCTTTCTGTTCCCAGAAACATGCAAAGGAATGTGATTTTCATGAAATCCTTTCTGTGGCGTATTCTCAGATACATATAGATTGAAATTAAAAAAAAAAATCGATTTTTTGAAACCGCGAGAGTAGAGGACCCCCTTAACTTAACTAACATGTATGAATTATGACCTCATCAGTGGCGGATCTATATATTATATTCTCTTCTTTTCGTTTCGTTTCTGGTATTTTTTTTTTATACGATGTGGCCAAATCCTAGGGGATTTGGTTTTGGCCGGAAGGGAATTAGGGTAAGGGAAGTGAGGAAACTTGAGTCTTGTGTTTTGCATTGCTGCGAGCTAGACAACAGTCCAGAGATGGAGTGGATTATTTTAATTTCTTAATAAAAGCATACGGGGTCATCTGGTCTCGGACCCGCGATCCATGGATTGTTGGTCGTGTTGCGTAACGAATTGATTCAACTCCGTTTTCGGAGTTGTTGCTGTTTCACCATTTTAATTATGGCATCATGTGGAACATGCGCCACGGCGATTATTGAGGAGGCCGTGGTTTGCGATGGTATCTGCGGTGGCTCATACCATACCAAATGTATGAAGCGTGGTTATAGATCCTTTTGTGGGCCTACAACTTGTGCCGAATGTGCAGATGTTAGGCCCTGTTACGTCCTTCGCATGATGCGTGATATCTTTGCCCCTCTGGCCAGTAATATTTCTATTGTAGCGGATAAGGTCTGCTCGTTTTCCCAGCATTTAGAAACCTTTCATCAATTATCCGAAGACGTTAATCTGTTTAATATCAAACTGGACAACATCGTTAGCTCTATTAAGTCTCTCCGCGACAATTCTGAAGTCATCTTGTCCAAATCTAACGAGCTCAATAAGTTCTCTACCCTCACTGCAGTTGTCAATGATCTTCAAACTGCATCTTTCTGTCCTGGCCAGTCATCCTCCTCCCCTTGTATTAATTTTTTTCCGACTAAGCTAGCCCTTGACGACATCCGGTGGGATGTTAAACTGAGAGGTGATATTGAATCCAGGTCAGCCTCTGTCTCCAGGGACTCTGAGCTCATTTCTTCTGTAGCGACGGAGGTTAGGAGTTTGGTCTCCAAGGTTTCTGCACATCCGGTTGGGGTCCCTTCTGATTCGTATGTGATCCATGTCGCCTCTGTCGTCCCTGCCCCACCATAACCATTGTTAACCGTCCGACTGGTTGAGCCTGCTAATGGTGTACCTAGTATATCTGGCGCTGTTTCACGCCCTACTATTGCCGCCGTTTGTACCTTGGAAGCCAATCTTTTTTCTCTATAGGACGCACCTCTGGTTGGGTATTTTGACCTAGCACAGAGCAAGAAGACTGCCCCAATGCCTAAGTTGTTTTTTGTTTCTCGTCTCGATCCTTCTGCCTCTGTTGATGACATTCTAAATTATGTGAGAATGAGGTCCAAGTTTGACGACTCTGTACTTCTACGTTGTCAGCGTCTAAATTCTCGCCTGTCTCAGTGATATGTGTCGTCTTTCAAGTTGACGACTTCCCTGGATTTTTTCGAGATTATTTCTTCTCCGGACTTCTGGCCTAAGAATTCCATGGCGCATGAATTTGTGCCTCGAAGTAGGTTTACTAACGGTACCCATGACAGAGCAATAACTAATGCTCCAAAAAACTAAGTACGCTGTCCCTTTACTATCAGAATGTAAAAACTAAAACAAACCATCTATTTCAGGCATCCCTTGCCTGCTGCTACGATGTTATCATGTTGACTGAGACTTGGCTTCATCATGGTTTTAGTGATGCAGAGATTCTTCATGACTCCTATCAGATTTTTCGTAGTGACAGACATTCTGAATCTCTGTGTCGGCGTGGTGGAGTTCTGGTTGCTTGCAGATCAAACTTTAACTGCAGTAGAGCTGAAGTTCCTGCCTTCTCTAGTTTACTCACTACTGAACTCTTGGTTCTTAAGCTATCGCTACTTAAGCTCAACATATTTTTGCTTTGTTGCTATATTCGCCCTAACCTGACAAACTTCGTTGATACTGAAGGGCGCATGCCATGGGCCCCGGGTTCGAGACCAGGTCTCCACCTTAGTTTAGACTTCATCCATAATATGACGAACCCTGAAGATGAAATTCTTCTTCTTAGTGACCTTAATTTACCCAATGTTCTATGTGTACCTAACTGAAATGACTTCCTTCCCTCATGTTATCCCACATCTTTGGTTTCTAAATTTCTTGACACCATTGCTTACTGTGGTTTGCACCAAATGAGTCTTGTATAAAACTCCATCAGAAGGCAGTTGGCTCTTGTGTTTTCTTCTGCTTTGACTAACACTATAGTCGACTTAGCTTCTGATCGGTTATCCGCTATTGATAGTTTTCATCCGCCCATCTTTGTCTCTTTCTGTTACGATGGTACTAGTATTGCGGGTCCCGATTTCGAACACCATGCTTATGACTATATGAGACAACGTCTTATCTTCGTAATTTTTCGGCATTGCTAGACAATGATGATATTGATGTCTGTGCCTCCCTATTTAATAACAAAATATATGATTTGTTTAACTCCTTTGTTCCATTTAAATAGATTAGTTCTACATGCTGCTCTCCGTCGTGGTGCAATGTGGAACTCGGCAGTCTTAGGAACAGGAAGAAAAAACTCTGGAAAAATTACTTACGTTGAAATAGCGCAATAGCTTATTCTGACTTTTTGACCTGTTATGAAAGTCTTCGCTCTATAAGGAATACCTTGTTGTGTTCGCAATAATATGCATAATAACCCTCGCAATTTCCTTAAATTCGTCAATATGAAAAAGAAATCGAGTAACTATCCATTTACGATGTGGTTTGGGATATAGCAAACAATTTTTCTTCATTTTTTGAGAGTGCCTTTTCTTCGGATAACTTTGAGCCTCGTGTGAATAATTTTTATCATATTCTGATTCGTCCTGCTTCATCCGATTTTTTGCCGTTTATATCACGGGATCTTACTTTTGGAAAAAACCAATGAACTTAAATCGGACTTTTCCTCTGGTCCTGTTCCGTTGCCCTTCTTACTCCATTAGCGATTCTCTTCAATAGGTCCCTTCAGTTGTCTTGCATACCTAAATTATTTGAATCAATAGTGTATTCGCAGCTTATAGAGTGATGTACTGACTTAATCTCTCCCAATCAGCATGGGTTCTTGCTCGGTAGATCAATGACTACTAACTTACTTGAATTTACCTCCTACGTCATTTCTGGCTTCCGGCGAGGCATTCAAACTGACTGTATATACATGGATTTTTGTAAAGCCTTTGATAAACTCCCTCACTCCGTAATTATATTTAAACTCGGGAGGCTGGGGTTATTCTCTGTACTTCTCGACCGGATTTCTTCCTATCTAAGAGACAGGAAATATCGTGTGTCGCTCTGTGGATCTACGTCTAGAATCTTCAGGGCTTCATCTGGTGTGTTACAAGACAGTCATCTCGGCCCTCTACTATTCGTTCTTGCCATTGACGACATTGTCCATCTGATCTCCTACTCTAATGTTCTATTCAACGCTGATGACATGAAAATCTTCTCTTATGTTAAGGATGGTGGTGACGCCACCCTTATTCAAAAGGACTTAGCTACGTTTTAGGAGTGCGAGTATAATGGCTTACACCTTAATTTTGAGAAATGTGAAGCTATGACCTTTTCCAGGTGCCCTTATCCACAAGCTTGGGATTTCAACTTTGCTGGGTTACGTCTCTGTCGCGTACTGTTGGTAACTGACCTTGGGGTAGAACTTGATAAGAAACTTGACTTTACTCTGCATATTAACTATATCGTGTCTAGAGGCAGTTTAATTTTGGACTTTGTTAAGCGTTGGTCTAGAGAGTTCTCGGATATACCAACATTGATTCATTTGTGCTGCTCATTAGTTAGACCTGGTCGCCCTATTACGCTGTTCATTCCAAGCGTATCGAATCGGTGCAGCGTAATTTTCTTAAATTTGCCGTAAGAGGGCTCCCATGGGACGATCCGCTTGGATTCCCTCCCTACACCGACCGCCCCCGGTAGCTCGGTTTGCCCTCGCTTGAGAAAAGGCGTAAAGTCGCTGACTTGGTCTTTATTCACCAGCTCTTGAACTCTAATATAGACTCGGGTTCGCTTGTTAGCAAGGTTTCCTTCAGACAGTCTCAACATAGCCTGCCTTTATTGCATGTTGAGCCATCCAGATCAAATTATGGCATACATGAACCAATTAATCGTTTATGTAGCGCTGGTAATACATGTCCTAATTTTGATTTAACTCTAAGCAAGGTGTCGCTTAAGAACTATCTATTTTCTGTGCTCCCATGACTCTCTGTTATGCATGGTGTGCGCTGGGTTTCATTCTTAGATAAAATAGTTTTTAAAGAAAAAGTTTAACCGACTTCACAAAAACCGCTAAAAAGCATAAAATAATTTTTAATTTTATATCTATTACGACATTTTGAAGTCGGTGCAAATCAAACAAACCAAACAACTACAACCAAAATATTTAATCGTGATTTCTTATGATCCCGTAAGCTGAAACGTTCAGGTAGTATTATGTATTCTTTTCAATTGTGGTACTGTCGATTACGATCTTTATGGAGAGGGTTAAGCTCCCTCCCCCGGGTGAATCAGCTATTGGACCGCCATAAATAAAAACATTTTATTATAAAGTCCTTGAAATAGAGACAGTGCCTCAGACAGTCCTCAGTGCCTCTGGAGGCACTCGCTTAGCGGCACAGGAGTTTGGGGTTCTTACAATTCCGGTAACCGAAAGAAGATGACCAGACTTCTTTTACCAAGGCAAGTTTATTAGTTATTCGGGCTTCTTTCAACATAAGACAACTTTACGAAGGTTCCAGAACTTCTTACTAGGCAACTGTAAGGCACGTTATCATTTACTACACCGATGACGGGTGAGAATTAGTTACAAGATATCTCAAGCGAGATATTCGAATATGAATTAAATTGGTATAAGAAATAAATAAAACTCCTGCACTATACGGTAGTAAAAAGGAATATTGGTAAACCATAGTAATTTTTTTAATTCTTTAAGATGAATTATTTGTTCCTTATTAAGGTATCATTCAAAAAATTTTTTAATTCTAATTCTCAAATTTGATAATTGAAATTATCGGGATTCACAATTATTCACAATGTAAGTAATTATTTCCCGATGAATTAGGATCAAAAATTTAAAAAAATTATCCGGAAAGAAAGAGATTTGGATAAAAATTGAAAAAAATAATCCATAATGGGAATAATTAGGATTAACAATTAAAAATATAATTCATACTGGACAAATAATATATTCTTAATAGAACTCAAATGCATCACAAAAAGTAACGCATTATTTACAACTCAGCTTAACATTGATAATATCTACAGAAAATTTGACAACAAATGGTCTCTTAGATATTGTTGGGGTAATTTGAAAAATCCTTTCATTTTTGAAAATTCTGTAGAAATCGTTGCGTGATGTTGACCTAAATATTCTGAATAACTGTTGAATAAGTTTGTATACAAAGTCTTCAATGAACTTCTCTACATTCAGATGATGTTTGATAACGATAAATTCTGATAAAACGCAAATGCTGGAAAAAGCTATACGCATATTTTAACTTTTTTTATTTATTCAATTTTTCAAAGGAGCAGCGTTAATCATGTAAAACTTTATTTGAAATTAAGCTCAAAGTTTAATTCTGGTCCATCGGCCATTTATTTAATATGCAACTTCCTCATGTTTAGATTTCCAATATTGCTTATCCAAAATGCTGTTAATCTTGCCCGTACTACTGCATGGTTCTTTACAAAAAATAATGTCCAGTAATATTTAAATAGATCGGTGGGCCTAATGGAGACACTTCTATAGCCCGAACTTGCGGAAAATCCATAGAATTATTTGCTCCAGACCAACTAAGTCGCAATGCATAATCATATACATATATTGGGAATCTCTGAATGGTATGACGTACTTACTATTCTCTCTCTTATTATGGAAACCCCTTGAGGGGCAGGGGAAGAATTCACCCGATTCTAGACGATGATTGCAAGTGGACCTACAATTTTAGCTTACTTAACTTAAAATGCACAAATAATATGCAGAAAATCATTTGACTCGATTGACATTTACGCAAAAAATTCCAAAACAAACTGTTCAAAACTCGAGCAGAGTTTCTAATAAAGAAAATCTAAATTCCTTTGGCTCTTCATCAGCAGCAGCACCAAAGGGTTAGATTTTCTTTCTTCTTCTTTCTGGATTAACATCTAGTTTTCGGTTGATTTCGAAGGCGTCCAGCAGCTAAAGAAAATCTAGCCCTTTGGTGTCGTTGCTCCTGATGAAGAGCCAAAGGAATTTAGATTTTCTTTATTAGAAACGCCACTCTTGTCAAGAAATTTCTTTAATATTTCTTGCTCCGCTCGAGTTTTGAACGGTTTGTTTTGGAATTTTTTGCGTTACTTCACTTACTTACTCCACTTAACGATTTACCGCCCTTAAAATCTGTTACACTGCCATACTCAATCAAAAGTCCAAGAACCTTTCTCTAGTTCTCGTAATTCCTTGTGAGGAATCGAACGGGAGAACAACTTCTCCCGATTCGAGCAATAATTGCAAGTGGACCTGCAATTTAAAGTGGATTCCGAAACACTGATATTTTCTCTACAACCCCCATGGCCTTATCATCGTAATCTGTTGTCAAACCTGGGACCTCTGGATTGGTAGGCCGACACGCAATCACTAACTCCACCGACGACTTACTTTAAATATTCTATACTATTGGTATACTATTGGTGTACCTGAATCGAATAAGGTTATGCCGTTGTTTTATGCGCAAAAAATTTTTCCAAGAAATACTCCTAACAGTGGTGGCCTTATATTTTCGCATTTAGATTTCTTATGTTCTGTAAGGTTGAAGGTTTCCTTTAACGGCAGCATTAGATTTGATATTAGTTTGAGACATTTTGATCATATTAAACCGTTGCTTTAAAGTCTTTGCTTGGTCCTTGGATATCCTACTCATCCAACGGCAGGTTTTTGTTTCCTCCGGAAATGAATTTACACCAGCAAGTCAACATACCTTAGCAATGAGCTAACTGCTGCTGTTCTCCAGAAATCTAATCATAGATCACTTTCAGCTTATAAATACTCAAAAAACGAACGAAGTCAAGGCTTGTAGGAGACTTATCTTTACACATTCACCATCTGATCGCTTAAATTAATAATTCTTATTAGTTTCTGACAAATCGTTTTTTTACTTTACTTACTGGGCTCTATTGCGAATGTCGATTTGTTTCGACTCGACTAGCCAAAACGCATTTTGTACTAACAATTTAAATGGGAAAGTGAGCCTTGGATAGTCAATTCGAACAAAAATCGACTATTGCAATAAGCGCCTGACTAATTCAATGCAGGAGATTATATTTTCGTAGTATTATGTTACAGAAAAATATTATAATTATCTTGAAGGATATGAATTAATTTAAATTTAAACTTACAGTAGCATATAATTCAAAAAATCCTTTCGCTTCTCACTTAAAACTTTATTATTATTATTTTAGGTCTATAGCGCACACGTTTTATTTAAAACTCTAATAATTTTGGTTGCTAAAATTCGGGCTTTAAAGAAAGTGTGATAATTTTTGTAACAATCGTAAATCTTTTGTTTCAAGTCTCTTAACGTTAAAAAAGTGATAATCAATAATTTCAAAATATCAGTTTCTATAATAAATAATTTGTTGGGTGAGTTGTTCCCTTCACGAGTACTTCCGCACGTTTCTCTGAAAACATGGTCAATCATTTAATTCCCTTTTGTTTTCGTGCGCGAAAATTCGTACCCCAAGCCACTAAGTTTTAAATCGAGTAAAATTGGTTTTAGGTAGCTTTATAAGAGGGTTGTTGCATTTAGATAAAGTAAAAAAAAATTAACGGTTAATATTCGCAAACAAACTCTTTCATTTATTTTTCGAATTTAATTTAAACTCTTTTATTGTAAACGAAATCTCTTCTTTGAACATGAATATTGCTCCAGTTAATAGTATTAAACAAAAAAAATATCCATGTATGTGTGTAATTGCTAGTACTTTTTTTTATTCTTTTTGCAACATCAGTTAGTCTCGCCTCAGTTTCGAAACAGTGCAGACCTTTGAATTAGCAATAAATCTATTACCGCTTAAATATTCATTTTTTTCATTTCTTTCGTTATCGTGCTTTCAATTGTACAGATATTGATCTCAAAAACGCTTGAGATCACACAATTACAGATAAAAATAAGTTGAAACATATCTAATTTAAGTTTTATACATTTTTATTTACTTTTCATAAAATGTCTTAATGTAGTTTCTTTACAAATTTACGACAATTTACTTAATTACTATTTATGATAATTTTAGTCAAAATTTTGATTAATTTTCTTCTTTAAATTTAACATCAATTCTATACTACTATTCTTATCTATATCTAAGAGGTAATAAAAATCTATTTTCATAATTTACAAGAATCTTTGCATACGTACATATCAATATTTTACATTACATTGTACATATTTTGCAATTTGTTTATTCTGTTTATTTTTTTCTAGTCATTGATTTCGTATGGCAAGATCTTTATTTTATTTACTTATAAAACAATAATATAGCACTCAAGTTTTGTAAGTATATTTCCGAAAACATAAACTACGTAATAAGAATTTAAAGGAAATATCAAATCTCTAAACAAGTTCTTCCTTAATAGTTATTAAAGGAAAAGTCTGAAATAGTTAGTATTTTCGAAACCCCAGATTAAATTCACATCTACAATTATTACTTCTTTATTCATTGTTCGCTCTTCTTACAATAAGAAAGTTAAAAGGGCTGACAACTGAACGATTATAACGACATTATCCTATACGATTTTGGTTTTTTCAGTGCTAGGTGGAATCAATTAATATCCATTTGTCTTTTTATGAATGTTCAATCACGTTCTAGGTGTTTGAGGATTGCTCTAATAAATACCCTTTGTCTCCTCAAAAAATTAAACGTAATCTGTTGTTCTAAATAATTTGCTACAACATGGCTAACGAAAATTAATATTATTGTCTAGAAAAGGTTTTGAACGGTGACAGTGGCTTTGAAAAAAACGTTGTATGGCGTATGTAGGGAGGCAGGGGAGATCAGCGGTCCTCCTAAGAGTTTTATATTAAGGGGAAATATTGCGTCTACTAAAGTATATGAACCACTATAGCAACAAGATCTTCGTGTTTACTCTTATTACCTTGAGCCTTCCTTGATCCCTCTTCTCCTTCACCTTTCTTCTGTCTTTAGAATTCCATCCTCACTGAAATTCCGGCATAGCAGAAAGATATTGCCTTTCTAGTTATTTCTATCCGACATTCAATATATATTTTTGCTAGATTCGGAGCGATTAACATTTAAACACTTCATCAAGTGGTTAAAGCTCATTTAAAATTGTTGTCTCATGGTTATACTTTTAAATTAAATTTAAACACTTCGTGAGTTTTCAATTGTTTCAGTCGAGGGGATGTTTCCAATAGAATTATCGAATATAAGGAAAACATTTCTTCATTAGAATGTAAACAGAAAAGAAAAGACTTTGAAAGAAGTTTGGATTGAAATTTCAAATATAATCGATAACTGGTGGCACACAAATCGGAATTCAACATAAGATTTATATTAAGAAATTTAACCTCTTGCAAAATGAAGTGCACAGGTTGAGATTTGACTTTGTACATTTCATTTTACAAAAGGTTAAATTTCTTAATTTAGAATGGTGAATTCCGAGTTGTGTGCCACCAGCCGTAGAGTATACTCTGTTTTTCCTTATTTAATGCCTGCTCGAAAAATGCAACGCGTTCCGACTTCTACTTGAAATTTAACCGCACAAGAGAAAATTTAAGACACATGGCTAAATGTGATAATGAAATATCAAATGTCGGTTTCGCTCTGCTACTGCGAAATAATGTTACAAGTTAACCGGAGTTAGAATTCACAAATTTGCTACTCGTGCGTAGAAGACCTATCTTAATAAGATGTCAAAAAGCATAAGCTACCTGAAATTATATGAAATATAGCGTCTCTGGTTCTTATCAAATGACGTTGGATGACATCGTTTTGGGAAAATATTATTCATAGTTTATTGAAAGGAGTTCATTGAAAATGTTGTTTAAATGAAATTTAAACACATTTAACTAAACAGCGTAGTTAAATCCCAGA
This sequence comes from Leptarthrus brevirostris, assembly GCA_964036015.1. NCBI lineage: Eukaryota > Metazoa > Arthropoda > Insecta > Diptera > Asilidae > Leptarthrus > Leptarthrus brevirostris. The sequence continues at coordinate 55,174,502 of OZ038375.1, forward strand.
CTCTTTAAAAAAAATTCTGCCAAAAATTGCTGCAAAAGGCAAATAATTATGTATTCCTTCAAAAGTCGGCTAACAATTTTTAAGCCGGAAATCTTTAAGGGGGTAGCCAGGTTTCAATGACCTCTTTTTTCAACTACATTTTTTTAACATTAATCTTTATTTGACATTTACAAATTTTTAGTATGTTTTCTAACATGCTAATAACTTCCAAAAAAAATTTTATTTGCATTTTTCATTAACATCCGGTTAATTTATGGCCGATCTGATGACGCCATGTTAAGAAATGGTTGCCATGATTTCTCAACTTTGGGTTATCTAAAACACAAAACAAAAATTGATTATAAAAGAGCACATAAATAGCTATATCCTGAACCTCAGTTATGGAAAAAAATTCATAAATAAACAAATAGTGCAAGTTTTTGTCATTTTTTCTTTTTTTTTCTACATTTTTTAAGCAAGAACTGTTTCATATTGTTATTAAATATTATTTGAAAATCAAGACCGAGGTTCATGCGATTGCTAAGCTTTTTCTGAATATTTAAAAAAACATTGAATGAAATTGTCCTAGTAGATCGACTGGAATCGTGGCGACAACCCAAAAAAAAGTGTTTTGGGATAAACGCGTTTAAAAGATAAAGAATTTCGAAGAACGCAGCGATCAATACGAATACCGAAGTATCAACTGTGTCAAAATTTAGCTATTCTCTTTGTGACACTTTATTTTCGAACTAGAAATGGGGGGCGACGGCACATGATAAGATTGAGATACTGAGAAAAGACGATAAGACGGTCATCTCGACACGCCGATTGTAAGATGCGAGCGCTCGAGGCTTGGTGGCGTGATTCATTTTTCGGCCACTTCTGATACGCTATAAGATCAAAAGTCGTTTTTATCTTATTTCTGAGGTTATAGAGTGACTAAATATTGAGAAAAAAAGTTCAATTTTTTGAAAATTTCAAACCTGGCTACCCCCTTAAATTCACTTTCCAAAAAGCACTATCTACTGATCCAGAAAAAACTTAATTCGTACAAAATTAATATTCGTTTTATTCAAATTATTTAAAAAAAAATTAATTTTAAAATCGTTCTTTGCAATTACTCGTGATTTATCAGACAGATTTTGACATGAATCTCGCGCAACATGGCGACCAACCGAAATTATTGCATAGACCTTGTATTTTCTAGGCCGTGACATGACGCTGAACATTTTCATAGTTTGCATCTTTCTTAGTTTTTCAGAATTTTGAACTTAAATGAGTTAGAATGCATTAAATCTTATTGAGCTTGTCACATTTATCTACATTTTCAGATAAAGAAGTGGCGTTCATTCAAACTTTACGTTATCAAACTCTAGATGCAAGCCTGGATGTAAATACGAATAGCTGTTCATTGGAGGGGTACACATGCCGCACTTCACATACATAGTAAACCATAGGAATAGATTGGAAAATTCTACTTTCTCGCATATTTGTAAAGTTTAAACTTGGAATTTACTTGAGGTGAATCTACAAATGTTCTGAATATGATAAAAAGATAAAAAGTTTCTTCATTACAATAGTCATTCAGCTGCGGTGTTTTAAAGAGAAGACTCTTGTTGTTGAAGTATTGAGCTTGTAATGTATCAATCACATCAGTATTGGGCTTTGGATAGGAGAGTACACAATATTAATTGTGTGTAAGCATTGGGTTATCTGTGGTACAAAAGCATAAAAAAAACTAAATACAGACGACACGCTTGGAGATAAAATGGCCACAACTTCGATAAAATCTGGGCTTATATATATATATATATATATATATATATATATATATATAAAGTAGGCAATGACTTGATTCAAAGCAGTATAAAACTTTAAATAATTGAAATAGAATGGATTCTGAATTCAAAGCAACGAAAGTACAAAGTGTGAAGAAATAGGTACTCTGAGTACAGAATTCTTCTTCAAAATTACATTTGCTTTTCAAACTTTATGGCTGGAGAAATATTTTTCTGAGGTGAAAGTTAATTCAAGGAAAAATCATTCAATTCACATTCGGCATGAAGTAATTTCACATCTGGTATGCGGGATGTTTTTTAAATTATTCTTTTGACACCCTGTACTTTTAACTTTCTTGTTCAATTTATTTTTGTTGAGAATATGTAGAAGTTAAACACTTGTTTAGTTTCGCCAATATTTATTAAAAAAATTAATTTATTATAAATAGCGCGTTTCGTGTTATTGAGGCATCATCAGGTTCAAAACTAAATTCCTAACTACAGCACAATTCTTTGTATGCCTACATACATGTGTGCGAACAAGGATAGATGTAATAACCGACTATTATTTTTGAAATCTAACTGGTCGTACAGAATATTTTTATTTTGAAGCTTTGTCATTTTTATTTCGTATGTTGCAAATCTTTCCAAAATAATTCCTCCATCTAAATTATTTAATATAGACATTATGTAATATAAACATACGAAATAAAAAAAAGCAGAAATTGAAAATAAAAATATTTTAAATGATCAGTTAAATCCACCTTCTCTAGGTTCCAGGTCACAGAGAAATTCCAGGGAATAAGAGAGCGGATGAACTCGCGAGGTACCACTCTGCTCAGCACACGCTAATTGAATGGCTGGTCTGGCTGACCGGCTCTCGCCACGTAAACCAACCAACCTGTTAAATTTCAAAAATAATAGTCGATTATTACATCCACCCTTGTTCGAACATAGGCATACATACATACATACAATTGTATTGTAGTTAGGAATTTAGTTTTGAACCTGATGATGCCCCAATAAGGGCAAACGCGTTGTTTTTTAGAAATTAATTTCTTTAATAAATAAGTATGGAACTAAACAGGTGTTTAACTTATACATATTTATGAATTTAAAGTTTCAACAAGTGCCGATGAAAACTTCCTAGATTATTTTTGGTTTTACATGAACTAATCCGAAAATATCGCTGTTACCTTGAAGAAGGATTTTGTGAAACAGTGCCGTATGGACTTATTCAAAAATTATTATTCATTGAAAAAGTCGCAAAAAAGGACGTATTGGAACATACACACGGTAGCAATCACAAAGCTTCTAAAGACTATATATATGTATTCCTTTACTGTTGTCGCAATAAAGTTTTATTGTCAAAATTTTTCCTTTTAGGAGATTTTTTCCGTATACTTCATATATATAAATATAACTTTTGTGTTTTTGCTAACGAAATATCAGACGTACTTAATCAGAGATGCTTATCAGAGCTTGAAGTCCGTTTAAGATATTTTGGTGCGGTACAATGTGAAAACTCTAACGAAAGTTAAAATGTTTTTGTTTTTTACAAATTCAGACATACATATGTCCGATCGGTAAAATTTTTTCTTACATAGTTAAGAACAACAAATGGGCTCTTTGGTGGTTGCGAGTCAAGCAATTTTGTGTTTACCTTAAAGAACCAACAACTTTTAATAAAAGAAAATTGTTTTTGAAATATGATTGATAAATCTAATAACAGGTGTAGTGACGGTGCGACAGAATTGCATATAGAACTTCCAAAACAACCGACTTATATGTCAAGTAAAATCCAAAGATGATACATTTCTCAATTTCGAAAATGAAACTTACTTTTTTGTCATATTATTGCTTCGAATGTTATTCGGATGGTGTAATTTTTGAAGTAACTTCGAAATGAAATTTCTTGATTTCATGAAATATGTTAAAGGTTTTATAAGTTTTTGATATCCTCCTTCAATTATACAAATGTCCTGAATTATTGTTGCATTTTCCTAACAGTAATTTCAAATTCCTTTTCTAGAGGTAAAAAATATTTTGAAATAAAAAATTATTAAATCGAATTATGCCCAATTAGTATCGCCAATAATGTAAGAATTCAAAGAACCCAATTTAATATTTTTAGTTTCATTGATTGAATATATAATAAAATATAGACAAAGACGTCGAATTCGCAAAAAATAGGCGAGTCATTTTAGTACGAAAATACTAACTATTAATTTGAAAATATTTCTCAAAAGCAAAATTTACTCATTTCTACTATAAAAATTACATTAACCACGCAACACGTGCATAGTAGGTACATACATAGAACATTTTTTAAGTTCATACTACTTAGTAATATCAGTTGGAGTTTACATATTAATATAACAATAAATTTAAAGTAATAGGACAAAACCTTGATACAAGGTGCGTTTTAATACTTGGCTAAAACTAAAAAATCAGTTTTTTGTGGTGAGCTTAACGAGAAGTACATATTTACAGAAAAACATAAAATCTTAGCAAAATTCACATTAAACATATTCCTCTGATGGTTTTTGTACACTGGCAGGAATTCTAAGTGATGGCGGAACGTGTTCATTTACAGAGTCTGGAAGCTCAGCGATATCCTTAAAAACTCCCATAAGACTTTCAAAATTTGGTCCCCAGTTCAGTAAGTAATCCCAGCCTAAAGTAGTTGTTGAGGGCGATGCACCGTTTGGTTGCCTGTACATACCACCCATGTGCGTTGACAAATCGTCATCGCTTGCGACTAGAGTGCTAAGGGATCCACGAAATGATGAATCGAATCCATCATATGACGGAGGAGGCATAGGGGCTTGACTAGAATTTTTGCCGTTTTCGTTGCCTCTCCTATCATCTTCTCCACCACTTTTATTATATTTATCTCCATTCATACTACTGTTGTCGTATTCAATTTCTGAACATGTAAAGCTGTCGTTGCCACTCTCATCTGTTGAAGTTGAACTGTGCTCGTCAACATCTGGTGAATGATGCATATGAGTAAGATGATGTCCAGCAACAGGAACACGAGGTGCTTCGCTACTACTTGAAACCGCATCTAATGTTGACACCAGACTAGAAGTTCTTGGCCGGGCATTTAATCTTTCTAACTCTTCAGCTGTCAAACCCATAGGTCCACTTCCAACAGAACTAACATTTGGTCCTTGAGGTGGAGCCCCGGGATTTTTTCTGCTCGCGCTTGAACTCTGCCCAGACAATTGTGACATAACTGGACTATTAAGACTTCTTTCACTATTGCTGTGCAACGCATCCTTGCCAACTCCTCCCGAACTTGATGTCGTTGCTAATAATGCGCTTTGCAAGGGTTTACCTGATATATCATGGAGAGTAAGTATCCTTGGCTGTTGCGAGCTTAATTCTGAACTGGGCGAAAGCCTTGCAAGAGGAGTACTTTGATGTGGACGAGGAGTATTTGATGGTGGAGGTTGACTAGCTTGGGGTGGAACTCGTGGGGCATACGGGCCAGCGTGATGTGGTGAATGGCGATGTTGCTGTTGAGCAGGAGATGCCTGGTGTTTGTGATGAGTATATGAGGCGACTGGAGGAGGGGTGGCTTTATATTTGCGAACTCCCCCGGCTTCTCTGTAACCTTTATAATGATAAACGATATCTATGTCAGAGGGTGCTATGGAACTAGCATTTTCTAGGTCATAATGTTCAGGGAACTCCGAACCTAGATCAACTCCCCCAGGGTGGTCATGCGGGTGATGTGACTGACTTGGCGGAGGAATTGGTGGATGGTGTTCTTCACGTAGCGGAGGACTTTTGCTGACCACTTCACGTTCTATTATATCTGGGCGTTGCGGTCGCTGATGTTCTCCTGAGCCAATCTCACGTTCTTTGTATTTTTTCGAAATGAGTTCTGGACCCACTAAATGGTGACCACCGACACTTCTCAAAAGATCACCATTATCTGCGTGGTAACCTACACTTGCATCACCGGAATGAAGTCCACGTGGCATAACACAGTCAGCGCTATTTGATACTAATCCACTCCCGCCAAGTAACGTTGATCCTCCATTCTGTTTGCTTTGTAAACTTGGACCTCCTAGGCCCCCGTTTTTTTCTTTTTGTTGCTTTCTGAAGCGAAAAACTACAAAAGATACTAAAATAGCTACTAGCAAAATCACAAAAAACACTATCACTAGTGTAATTCCAATGCTTAGCGGGTCTGCGACTTGAGCCGCTCCAATTCCTAACACTCCATGACAGCCTTGGTAAACCTTTCCGCGCGTTGAAACTTCTTTGAAAACGCTTCCAGATCCATTGAAGGGCTGAATTTCATTATTAATAGAAAAATTAGCTAGACAACCTTCGAAACTTGTAGGCATCGTATCTGGAATAAAATATTCACGACGAACACCCCCTACTGAAAGTACTGTGAGGTATGGATCCAAGAAATCATGAACACCAACAGCATCAAGTTCGTCTCCAACACCTTGTCCATCTAGTAAAATGTGAAGTATCCTATCTGCTGTACGGAGTGTAATGTTATGCCACTTTCCATCGGCAAGGGTTTCTGGGCTTTGAACAGTCATATTAACAGGAGACCCTTGTCGAGAGCTATAGAAAAGTTTTCCATTTTTAAGTTCTACAGATGTAAAGTACTTGTTTGTTGCTGCAAAGAAAATAATACCATTCACCTGAACGGTCTTAAATAAAAGGCTTAAGCTCTTTGGTGGATCTTCGATTTGTGCTGCATTGGTTATATTTTCATTTGATATAGTGAAGCGTCTTTTGCGAGCAATATCATAAGCCCAGATGGTATTTCCACTGTAAAGATTATCTAAAAGTTGCATTCTTTTGTGCTTCTCAGATATTTTGAATTCTACAAATCCTCCATCACTAAGAGAAATTGGGTCTACTGAATTATAACAATCTGGAGAGAGCAAACGTCCGCCACACTGGCACATTGCTGTATGCCATCTGTCCATACAGGTACCAAATGCCCCGCACAGAGAAAGCGTTGGATCCTCCGGAAGTCCTCGTGCGCAGGGTCCTCCATTACTGTTTCGATTACATGTCGGAAGAACACCTTGAGATTTTAGTGGATTGCTCAAATTAAGAGCACGACCATTAATTAAAACACTATGAACGCAGCCAACTAAATCATCAGAATGTATTTGCCCAGGGCGTTCAAGTACTGGATCAGCTGACGAGAGGCCGCCAATTAAAAGAGGCTGCTTGTTGAAGTTTAAAGTCCTGGAAAGAAGAAAGGCACAATTATTATTATTAATATTTATTTAAGAAAACATTAATTGAGGGCATATAATGTGACCGGACTTAATTTCAACAGTTTAATTAATTATTAAGAGGCAGGCTGAAAGTGTTGGAACATTTTCGCAAAGTCATTTGTTTACACAATTTTTTAAGTCTTAGAACAATGATGCGAACAATATAACGAGATTTGTTATATTCAGAAATTCCTTAAAAATTAATGGAAGCGATATCCAAAACGGTGCGGGGGCGGTTCCAATGTTAAGCCTAAAAATTAAGATGTAGAACATAAGTTTTGAAATTATTTTTGGCAAATAAGTTTTGGCAAGTGGTTTTTTTCTTCAGCTTAACTTCAGAACTATATATATATTTTCCTAAACAAATTCCCAGATATTCTGGAGGGGATAGGTGGTGAAGTTAAAGCTTTTGATTTTATCCTTCAGATGTACCCGAAGTCCCACCTATGTGTTAGGTTTTAACTTTTTAAATACGATGAAGCATACTTTTTTATTTACTTCGCGATTTTCATTTTAATAAGTGTAGTGTATTCTGAAGTCTAGTGGATTCTTTTTGCGAGAGAACGACATAGTTGTGCATTTGTCAACATTCAAAGGAAGAAGATTAATGAACACATATTATAAAAGGCGTCTAAGTCAGAATTTCAAATAGCATAGTCGTCTACACATGAACCAATGCGAAAAAATCTTGCTATCGTCAGCATAGCAAAGAATTCTCAAATTATTCAGAACCGTAACTACATCATTGATGTAAATTATGATAAGTAATGGTCCCATATGGCTTCCTTGTGGAACACCAGATGCGTTATGAATTTCATTAGAGAGGGCGTCTCGGAATAAAACGCGTTCTATACGTAATGACAGATAAGAATCCAACAAATTTACAAAGTTGGAAGAAAACCCGAGAAGAGGTAACTTAAGAAGAAGAATCCCATGATTAATTCTGTCAAATGATAGAGTGTGATCCACCATTTCTACTATTAGAAAAAATTTGCACTTTAGGTGGATCGGGGGTGGAATAAGGTAAGATGATTCTGTTTTTGAAGTGTAGAATGTGTTCTCTTATTAGTAACATGTCAAAAACTTTTTGGTGAATTGGGGGTGGTGGAGGAGTAGAGCCTAACTTCATATTATGTTGAATAATTCGTTAATTGCTAAATAGAGAGTATTTATTTATACCATTACAAAAATAATGGCTTATCATGAGAGTGGAAGGAGGGGCGGCACCAAGCTTCTTAAGGCGTAGAATAAATTTTGATGATTTTGATTCTGTTGTACAGAATATGTGTCCCCATTGGTAAATGGTGAGAAATTTTGTACCTAGAGTGACTACGATGATTCCCTGGCTATACTGATTCTCTTAAGCTGTATAGGGTACGGTGGCGCACTAGAGTCATGGTAAGAATTTTGTATCTAATATCAAGGTATGAAATGGTGGCCGTGACTAATTTCGTAATATCTTTCCGGATTTGGATAATTCTGTTTTCTTTCTATAGATGCACTATCTCTGCAACTGTGTTAATTGCTTTGTTCGTACAAGCAGCATTTTTCGAGTCGTTTATCTGAAGACACTAAAAAGTGAATAATAAAACAGTTTTTAAAACTAAGTGAACCGACTTGACAAAAAGCGCTAAAAAGCATAAGATAATATTTAATTTTATATCTATTACGCCATTCTGAAGTCTGTGCAAATTAAGAAAACAAATACGATAAGTACGGCAAAAGCACCAAAAAATATTAAATTTTCCAATTTTAACCGCGTGATCAGACTTAACGACTGAATAAATAATCAACACTGTTGCATTATTGTTATAATTGTTCGTCGGATTTTGATTTTTCTTAAAATGAATTAACGAGTTGCACAACGGTAGTGCATCAAATTTTGTGAAAAGCTTGGTGATTCTCAAATTTTGCATCACGAATACGCACCGGAAGGACAAACAGTGACAAAGAAGTACTATAAAGAAGTTCTCTGCCGACTCCGTGATGCAGTTCGGCGCAAAAGACCAGACCTCTGGACGGCGAAAAACTGACAGACAATGCTCCAACTCATTTATCGCACTTGATACAAACTTTCTCAGCAAAACATGAAATTACAGTCGTGTAGAGAGATACACAATTAAAAACAATTAAAAAAAATCAAGTGTAATGTTTCACTTGTGTGATATTAGGATGAAAATGTGAAAAATTTTAGTTTTTAAAAAAACTCGAAAATCTCGAAAACCGTAAGACTTTGTACTAAGGTATATTTGGCTTAATAGACTCTAAATGATCTCACCTATCACCTCCACAAGGCTTTGCATCGAGCTACCAAACACCCTGTATTTTTCCCAGCCAAAGGTCGGATACTTTTTAGACAGCCTCCGTATATATTATAAATAGCTTAAACATTTATGACAATTTTATTCATTAAGACTTTTGTTTTGTTTAACTTTAAACGGTTCACCTGTGTTGTCAGATAATTAGATATTTCAGGAAGAACAATCGGTCAGATGAACAGCTGCATGTAGCTGAATTAGAGGCAAGTTTACTTTGATAGAGTGAAAACAACGCTCTTTAGTTTGATAGGCTTATGTAACAGGTTAACAGAGAAATTTTAGGCTCCCCCTTAGATATAGCTGAACTGGGATCTAATGATTCTATGACCGCTTCATAAGGAGTCCGAATGATTTAACCGTTTTTCAAGGCAACGGGAGTCTAGTCCAAATGTGATATAACAATGGACCATATTAGCTTAAGTGAGCCCTTGGCTCCTGGGGCAACCTTTTCACACTAAGCAGATCTAACCTAACCATTTGACAGACTGCCGAAGTAATTGTTAGTTGAAACTGCTGTCGCCACAACAGTAACAAATAAGACTTAATTCAATTTAATCTTAGAATGCGTTGTTCCCATAGCAAATCCTAAATATATGGTGGAATACCGACAGTGCAGGGTTTACGTATTAGCTACACAAGCCCCCAAAAAATTTTCCGATTGAGCAATTCTCATATATACTTAAATATACTGCAGCATTATTTGTCCCAATGCCGCACGTCCGGAACGCCCCATACTCTTTACCCAATTTTTTTGGCGCGTCTTTTCGAAGAAGAAAGCGCTATTGTGCCTAGCAAACGCCGGTAATTTCGGTAATTTTTTTAATTAGATCACTATTATTTTATAATAGAAATGAAACGTGTAAAGTATATAATCAGAGATTAGAACAAGCAAACGATTTTCAAGCGAAAACATGTTTAAAACACAGTTTACACAGTTTAAAGGAACTTTTATTTTTGTTAACCAGTTTGCATTTTTAAGTTTGTTACGAATAAAAATGATTTTAAGTTAAAGATTTATTATTTCACTATCTATATACTTCTTAATTATATTTCAGTTTAACTCTCTAGGTATCCGAAAATCATATTTGGCACTGACATATATTATCTGGACTAAATGGCCCCCTATCTCAAATAGCTTATGGCCTTATCAAGTTTAAATCCGGCCCTGAATACAGACTTGTCCAAGTTTAAGGATAATGCCAGCTTTACGATGCTTAGCAAATGAGTCACATATTGGTTTAGAGTCAAGTTAGTTTTAGATCTTTTGAGAAGGAAGAAGATGCTTTAGGAGGAAGTTTTGTGGTACAAGTGAACACAGATACGTGCAAACTTCTGAGGGTCTTATTGAATGAACTATAAATTTAGTCCGTCATTAGAGTGGTGTTCGGACTATCACAAATAACGATAAATTAAATACACACTTGACAGCCACTTCTTGCGGATGAGCCCAAATGCTACAAGTTTTACCGAGAACTCGACTGCTAACATTGGGACCATCAACAACATTGTCAGTTAGTTATTTCGATCAAGTTAATCATATGGGCTTAGAGCAATCATGCTTCAAAAGGCATGATTGGCGACGATATTAAGAAGCTATGTTATGATATATACTTCAAGCCTGGCAGGAAGTGAGGATATTCTTTATTGCGAAAGCTGCTAAGTCAAGCCGCATATCATCGAGTGATTTTTAACCAACCAGCCCCTCCTCCTTTTTTTTTAAACGATGTGGCCAAAGTCTAGGGGACAACCCTTTGATGCGGTAGCATGGTTTTCGCCGGAAGGGAATTAGGGTAATGGAAGTGAGGAAACTTGAATGTCTTGTTTTTGCATTGCTTCGAGCTAGACAACAGCCCAGAGACGGAGTGAATTATTTTAATTTCTCAATAAAAACTCGCGGGGAGACCTGGTCTCGAACCCGGGACCCATGACATGGTGGTCGTGCCGCTCATCGAATGGATCCAACTCCGTCTCCTTTAAATTTAAGCATACTATATTTGTATATAAAAGAGGTAAGACTGGGCTGCTATATAAAAAAAATCAGCCTGCTTAGATCAATTTGGTCGAAGTTACAAAAGAGTTATATAAGTACTTAAATCCGCATCTAATAGTAATAAATAATGTAACTGGGTTAATTCGACACTCCTTAAAATTAAGGTAAGGTGTAAGGTGCTATGAATAGTGTCAAAAAACCAATATGCAAAAAACGCCATAGGGCGGGGTGCTATTGCCGCTCCTGCTGTTATGGCACGAGAGTTTTTACAGCTACTGCTTTAGCGGAGCTTTATGTAAGTACAATTCGAAGGACTTTTTTCAAATTCCATAAAAAAATTTTTTTTTTCGATAAACATTCTTTCAATAAAAACAGAATTGGTCCATGTTTGTCTCCCCAAAGAAAATTGAAACGAGAGCACCTACAAATGTATAGTTCGCTGGCTCTTTACTTTTTTACGCGGATATTTTTCCAAGTTCTGTATTGAAACATTGTCGAGAAGTTGTTCCTTTATTGCATAATTGCTGTGCGCTGCTTTTGGCGGGTGATTTTTGTTTTTTTTTGCTTAAAATACTGCTTTATAACTTTTTCTCATCGTTGTGTTATGGCTGGAGGAAGTAAGGCAGCACAAAATTGTGGTGTTCCACCCACACCTACAGTAAACACTAGGAGCAGGAAAGAGAGTGCTACAAAAAACCAACACCAAGATCATAGTAGAGGTGCGAATAGCCCTGTCTCTTCCATTGCTGAGTTTGTCGCAAATGATAAATGATAGGTTCATAGAATCTAGGGAGGCAATGTCCGAATTTTCGAAGAAGATGGATACAATTAGTGATCTTGTTACATCAGAACTACATAAAATTCGTGAAGAGTTAGACTGTACGAAGCTTGAACTGTCTGAGGTACTTCACCAGATTGAGGAAATAAAGAGAGTAAACAGACTGACTGATGTTGTGGTTACTGGGATACCATTTGTGGAAGACGAAGATCCTCATAAAATTCTCTTAAATTTATCATCAGCTGTTAATCACACAATATCAGCATACTCAGTGGCTTTCCGCACCAAACCAAAAGGTCGTTCACTACACCAAAAGGGGAAAGGCTCACCAATGATCTTTAAATTCTCTTCAGCCAGTAAACAAAACTCATTTCAGCGTAAACTCAGAGAGTGTAGAACTCATGAACTTAAACAATTGTCCTCTGTGTTTACCTCTGACGGTAAGGTTAACGCGTATGAGAGTCTGACTCGATACAATCAAAGAATTCTGCGTACAGCACTGGCATATAGGAAGGAGAAGGTTATTTGGTCTGCATTCACGCGCAATGGACTTGTCTACATTCGGGTACGGGATGGCGACTCTCCTATAGCGATATCAAGTGAAGAAGCTCTTGACGAAATTGTTACAGGAGCAAAAGCAGAAGTGGCCGGATGATATGAACAATTACTTTTTTCACGTAAATTTTTTCTTTTTGTTTTCCTTTGTATTTTCTATTGCTCAAAATTTATTTGATTTTTGTTCCGTTTCCTTTTATTGAAATTATGGATTTGTTTTTCTTCTTCTCTTATTTTTTTATTGAAATTATGAATTTGTTTTTCTTTTTTGTTGTAATTTGGTTCAGTGAACTCTTGCGGATGTGTGTCACTCTCATATTTGTTTTGATTAATGGTCGAACGTTTTGTCGATGGAGCCTGCCCTGTGTTGAGAATAGATTTGCATATAGATGACATACATATAGTGCATCTCCCCTGGACAAGGTAAGAACCATGATAAGGGGGGTGGGGGGAATTTTGTGAATTTTTTTTGAAGGAATGGATTGAGCAAATTTATTGAAACCTTTTGTGCATTATTAAGCATACTTTAAACAATATTCTGTAATTTTTTCATGCAGAAATATTGCAAAATAAGCCGGTGACAGAGCTTGCCCCAGAACGGCTTTGAAAAAATACAATTTGCGGTGTTCACTGTATCTCGGTCGGAAATTATCTGAAATCAAAAACCATTAAAATTTAGTCAAAGTATTATCAAATCCTCCCCCCAACGTTCTCCGATTATTATTTTTTTTCATTTAAAAATTTTGGGTGGCCATCTAAAGTGTAAACTGCTATTTTCCACGAAAAATTCCGCCATTTTGTGGGTGGGAAACCCACTTAATGTAAAAAAAAATTTTAACTAAACGTTGAGGGGAGGTATTTTATATGTAGAAAATGTGTACCAAGTTTCAAATGAATCGGTCTAGTAGTTTTTAAATGGCAGTGAACACGGACTTTGAAAAAGTTGTTTTGAGAAAAAGTTTATGAGCTAAAAAAGTTTAAAGTTTATGAGCTAAAAAAGTGAAGAAAACACTGCACACAGCTGCACTGAAGGACAGCGGACTAACTGTAGACCATAATTTCAAGAGTTTTGCTCAGATCGACTTAAAATTTTGAGAATATATTCTTGAAATGTTTAACAATAAGTTAAGCCAAAAAAAAATTCGATTTTTCGAAAGTGTAAACCCTTACCTGAATTTGTATGTATCAAATTAACACTGAATAAGTGTAATCTGTATATTCTTTGTTGTTATATTCGTCCCTCTCAACCTATAGAAGCCTACGAGCCCGTCATTGAAACGTTAGACACCCTGCTTGAGAACGCTAACGCCTCCGATGAATTCATTGTACTGGGTGACTTTAACCTCCCCCGTATTCAATGGTCATTGTCTGAGGACTGCTCACACTTTGTCTCCCTGAACGCCTCTTCCGCCAAAGAAGCCTTTTTTACCGATCAGCTCTCTGTTTCTGGTCTCTTTCAAGTTAGTGGAGTCAGAAACTTTCTGGACAGACAATTAGACTTAATGTCTTCCTCAGACCAAGTTAACTCGGCTGTCGCGGAAAGCGAACATCTCCTCTCCTCCCTCGACCGTCACCATCCTCCCCTGTTCCTCGCTTTCTCCTACCATCGTTTTCTCCGCCATTTTAAGCTCCGAGTCTTCTCTTTCCTTCAATTTTCGTAAAGGCGACTTTGAAAAATTAAATCACTTGCTCCTCAACTCCAACATTGGCAATATACCTCAACATCTTCCAATAGACGTTGCTGTAGAGGCGTTTTATTCGGAAATACACGCTTGCCTTACACAATCTATCCCTCTTCTTCCTCGTAAAAACTGCTCCTCATCCCCTGTTTGGTACGACAAAGAATTACGCTCTCTCCGCAACAGGAGAAATAAAAGTTGGCAAACTTTTCTTCTAACCCAGACTGAGTCTGACTATTCTTCCTACTTGTCTGCTTACACCTCTTTTTCTGAACGTTGTGATACCCTCTACGTCGTTTACATCTTTTGACCCTGACCCCGAACAAATCGCCGCCAGTATTAACGGGCTTGCGAATGACTTTCACCCGGGTCCTGACGGCATTCCGGCCATAGTTCTGAAAAAGTGTGCCATGCATCTAGTTCAACCCCTTACTTTGCTTTTCCGCCTCTCGGTCACTCAAGGGGTTTTCCCTCAATTATGGAAAAACTCTTATATTATTCCCATATTCAAAAAAGGCTGCAAGAACAATGTATCCAACTACAGACCCATTGCTAATTATCATCAATACCTAAACTATTCAAAAAATTTATCTATGATTCCATGTTCTTCCACTGTAAGTCTATTTTCCCCCTCTCCCAGCATGGCTTCCTCAAAGGAAGATCTACAACCACCAACCTTACCGAATTCGTCTCCAAAACACTATGTGCCCTGGAAAACGGTAAAGATGTTGATGTTATCGCCACCGATTTTAGTAAAGCCTTTGACAAGATCTCCCATAGCGTTATCCTGTTTAAACTTGATCGCCTAGGCTTCCCCCCAGATTCATCTCCTGGATTTAATCCTACCTCAACAACCGTCAATACAATGTTCTTTTCAGCTCATCCATTTCTAACCCCATTGTCGCTCGCTCCGGCGTCCCTCAGGGCAGCCACCTCGGTCCATTAAGTTTCATCCTCACAATTAATGATGTTGATTGTGTAATCAAATACTCAGAGTTGTCCATTTATGCCGATGACATGAAAATAATTAAGCATATGTCCTCCACAACCGACCCTCTTCTTCTCCAAAATGACCTCGATTCGTTCACCACATGGTGCATGAAAAACTTTCTTGAGCTAAATGTCTCCAAATGCCAGTCCATCTCTTATTCCCGCAAGCGTCTTACCACCACCCCGAGAACCTACCTGTTAACCGACGTACCAGTCCCTATCGTTACCTCTTTGTGCGACCTAGGAATAATCTGTGATAGTGAACTAAATTTCCGTTCCCATATTGATAGCATAATTAACAGAGCTAACTCCGCGCTAGGGTTTGTGAAGCGATGGTCTAGAGAGTTCTCCAATCCTTATGTTTCCAAATCTGTCTATATTTCCTTCGTTAGACCTCTCCTTGAATATGCCAGCCAGGTTTGGTCACCTACGCAAACAACCCACATTAACAGAATTGAATCTGTCCAACGTAGGTTCATTCGCTTTGCTCTACGTGATCTTCCGTGGGTAGATAGTTTCAACCTTCCACCTTATGAAGACCGTCTGAAACTGATCGACTTACAACCCCTAAGTAAACGTCGTGATGTTTTTGACGTTCTCTTCATTCATCAGCTACTAGCTGGTGCCATAGACTGCCCTTCAATCCTGCAGTCTTTACCCATCTATACCAACCCTCGCAACCTTAGGTCCACTCCCCTTTTCCGACTCGACAAAGCCTTATATCTTTATCCCGCCCATCTTGATCGCCTTTCCTAATTCTCCTTCCTCCCAGTTTATATTTATCATAATCATAGCTCATATTGTAGCTTACATTATCTGTTATGAATTATTGTTTATTTTAGTTTGTAGTATTTATTTAGTTATTTTGTATTTTTTATGTAATAGCTTGCATTAAGCTTAAATAAATAAATAAATAAAAGAGGCTTCCATAGCTGGTAAGTTTATCCGAAGAGTGGTGCAAAGTATCGCCAGCTCATTGGCTCTACAGTTATCTGGAATATCACTATTCCCCAGCACCCAACTCTGAATTAGCCTGTGAAATGAAAAAAAAAAATAATTAGGTCCAGGTGTTCTGAGTAGACACCTTCACTCACTTTACTTTATAATTTAGTCAGTTTAAAATTCCCGTTCGGCCTCATGAGAACAAAGGAATCGAACTTGGCATTGAAAGTAGGATTCGGTATGATGTGGTCAGTGTTACTATGTAATCTATGTATGATTTCAAAAAGAAAATTTGCCTACAATTCAGTCGTCTATTATTTTGAAATTGATTGAAAACACTCAATTCTCAAGCTATAGAGACTATTTTACACTGACAAGTTGTCGATAAAATTAAGATCCGCTATATATGTATATTGCAAGTGCACATTTCCTTTCACAGAAAGTCCTAAATAGAAAATATTCCAATTACGCTCACTTTTGGCAGAAAGCATGCTTCCATAATATTTCATGCTTTTCTCATGCAATAACTAACATATGCCCGAATCTTGTGTGAATAATATCAAGTATCTCTTCGTGGCCATATTGGGATAACTAATTACTATTATTCCAATTAAGGCAGATCTAATACTCGGCAGGATTGTGGTCCAGCACCCGCCAGCACAAAATACCTTAAGTTAACAAAAATAAAACCTAAAATCATTTGACCAGAACTGAAGAAGCTGCATTCATGGCCGACTATATTCTCCAATCAACACGATCGTGTTATGCTCTTGGTTCATTACTAGCGCTCCAAGGTAAAAAAGGGTAGAGAAAAGTGCAGCGGAAAGTGGCTTAATGCGAGCCTAAAGTAACAACAGTAGATATCAGGAAACAACGGTAACAACAAGAGTAATAATAAGGTGGGGAAGACTTCCAGCATTCATTCAGTTTGGCATTGTTTCCTCTTTGGCCATTTTCCACTTTAAGGCATTTATTGTTCGATCATTACAGCCATCGATCGAGATACATTGTAACTTGTTAAAACAAAATAAGCCCAAGCGCATTCGTTATGAGCCGTGTGGCCGTTTACGAGTGCGCACACACTGCACACATTGCTATTAGCCATTGCGGCAACCTGTGTATCCACGTACAATGCACTTGAAATTTTTTTTTAAATTAATGTTCGCCCCCGTAGGCTAAATATTGCGAAATTGAATGGTACGATAACAGCGGCGCGGAATAATTTTGATCAGCATCTGAGAATTTTTATGAATATTTAAGCGTAAATTGAGTGCACAGCTTTGTTTGACTCTATCGAGGCTGTACAAAATATAAGTGATTATCTACGCCTATTTCCCAAGGGCGGTTAGAACGTTCATGGAAGAGATTAACAGATCTAAGGGTTACTTAACTTCTATCCAACGGCTATATCGAGGACTGATGCTATAAAATCAGTGGCAGTGCCTATAAATATCCATCAAAACTATAATAATGAGAAACTGTTGTTCTTCTAAGACAAAGTGACGACAAAAAACGAGGTTTCGGGTTAATTCGAATTTAAAAAGAAATAGAAAGTAATTTTTACTCACCCCGTTGGTCCAACATCATCAGCGTAACAGGTTGAGTCTCCTGGCCGGCATTCCTCACACAGGTCTCCATTCTCAGAACATTTCGATATACTAAGTGAAATAACACGACCGTTTCTGGTGGCCGTAATTTTATGCCATTTTCCATTTGTAAAGCTTTTTCCTGTCCTTCCGCCTACAACAACGGTTGTAATAGCGGTCCTAGCTCCCCCGAATGAAAAGATTGCCTTTCCTTTGATAATTTCAATAGCTACAAAATCCGATCGCCCTCCACTCTGAATGCCATAGTTATAAATTAGCAACGCATCTGGCTTTGTAGTTGCAAAAATAATCGATATGTCATTGGTAGCCGCATCGAGTGAGGGAAAAGTCATGAACGAAAGTTCTTGGAACCCAAAAGTTGTCTTTTCACAGTGTCGACCGTAACGGCCGTCAATGCAACTACACTTGTAGCCGGGTTTGAGGCTAACGCAAAGACCACCATTAAGACAAGGATTTGGTCTGCAGGAGTCCGTAACGTGCTCGCAATGATTTCCTCGATATCCTGGACGACATAAGCAGAAAAATGACGAACCATCTGGGCTTTCTCGACATGATCCCCCATTGCGACATGGATTAGTTGAGCAGACATCGCCGCGTTCCTGTTGGCAAAATTTCCCTTCTCTATGAGGTGGACAAGAGCATTGAAATTCATACCCCTGTCTGCGACATTCCCCATTGGCTTGGCATGGATTCGGAGAGCAAGGATCTTGGCGTTTTTCACATTGTTGTCCGGTGTATCCATCGGTGCATTTGCATGTAAAGTCGTGCGTGACTAGTGGTGATGTGAAGATCAGGGCCTGGCTGTCTATAATATTCAAATTGTTTCGAACGCGAATGTTTTCGCTGCAAACGCCACCATTATCGCACGTGTTAGCATTGCACGGTGTATAGCCAATTATCACATCACCGGACTGAAGAAGTTTTTGTATAGCTTCTTGTTTTTTATTTAGTCGATCAATGACGTACTTGGGTGATCGATATCCAGTGAAATTCTTGTAGGCAACAGAAATCTCAAAACTTGTTTTATTCCTATCACGTAAGCTATACAGACTGAACTCATATCCATACTCGGCCGCAGATTTTAGAATATCCAAGAAGCCACGATAGTAATTAGAAAGAAATTGCTCAGCTGTCATGTTGTCAACGTGTATGGTGATCGAATTGGCCACAGTGGTGTTATCAAAGTGAGAGAATTCAATAGTAATCGTTGATGTTACATCACTGTGCTTGCCATCATTCCCAGACACTACATACGAATAACCCTGTGCTGTGGTCTTTGCAGTTGTATGCAGATCACACTTGTTGGGGATTGTGAAAACGCCTAGAGGGCTAGAGCTTGAATCAGTAATGATCTTGCATTTGTAATCACCCGTAGTGTCAGGATCATTGGGATGAACATCAGCGACTCTGCCAAGAGGAATCTCATTGTTAAAGACGTGAATTAGAACATGTGCTGTTCTCGGAGTTGAGGGACTATCGTTTTGATCAAGAACATTGACAGTAATCATGTGCTGTGATCTCATTTTGGGCTGTCCATTGTCTTCAACTTCAACGAGAATTTCTAATTTGGGCGTAGCTTCTCTATCAATACTTTGAGTTATTTTCATAAGACCTGAGTGCTTTTCTATAGTAACTAAAGATTTATGCTTTCCTCCGATTAGGTAATATGAAAATGGGCCCCCATTTGGGGGTAAGTCCGGATCACTTGCTGAAAGCGTCATAATTGGGGTGCCGGGAGGTTCATTTTCAAGGACATAGCCAACGGTGTCCGCCGGATCAAATATTGGGCCATTATCGTTTATATCTAATAAAGTTATTTTTACTGTCGCAGTTCCAGTCTGTGGGGGAGTGCCGATGTCGATAGCACCAATAGTCAAGTTATAGATGGGATTTGTTTCACGATCAAGTTTTCGTGAAGTTTCGATTTGCCCTGTTTGTGGATCAACTTTGAAAGCCTGATTAATATTGCCGCCTATAATTGAGTAGCTAAACTGATTGTTTTGAGGACGCACATCTTTGTCAACCGCTTTTACACTTACGACTTTCGTTCCAACGTCAGCACCTTCAGATATTTTAGCTTCGTAGAGTATTTGCAAAAACTCTGGTGGATCATTTCCATCTTGAATAGAAATAATCACTTGAGCTTCATCGGTATCATTTCCTCGAATTCCGCCAAAATTTTTAGCCATAACTGTAAGGACCACACGGCTCTGTGTCTCACGATCAAGGTTCCTAGATACTGTCATTATGCCAGTTTGTGAGTTAATTGCAAATCCTTTGTCATTACTAGATCCAACTAGAAGATAATATACTTTTCCATCCTCCCCTGCGTCTTTGTCAGTTGCCTGAATAGTGCCAACACTTGTACCAATTTCTGCAGATTCCGATACATCGAAATGAAAAACAGGTTGGACAAATCTGGGATAGAATTCATTGACCCCTGTAATATGAATAGTTAATTTTGTCAATCCTTGCATTGGTGAATCTGGATTGACAGCTAGTATGTTAACAAAGTAATCCACCTTCTCCTCATAGTCAAACACCGATGTGGAGTTTATTACACCAGTTTTTTGGTCGATCCGGAAATATTGTTTCCCAGATCCTCCCGTAATAGAATATCTCATTATAGCATTTTTAGGAGAGTCCTTGTCAGTAGCTATTGCTTTAAACACAAACGTATTTGAAGGTTTATTTTCCGCAATATATGCGTGGTATTCAGATTGATTAAATTCGGGGGCATTGTCGTTTATGTCTGTGAGAATTACTGTTAACATGGCAACAGCAGTTTGTGGTTTATACCCAAGATCTTCAGCGGTGATATTTAGATGGTACACTTGAATTTGATCGTAATCAAGTGATTGTAGTATCGTGATTGATCCGGAAATAGGGTCAATTGAGAATTCATTACGTTCATTACCACCTGATATTGAGTACCTTATCATTCCATTCGGTCCATCATCACTATCAGAAGCAGTAACGGTTAGAATGGTAGAACTAACTGGTTCATTTTCTGGCACGATAACTTGGTAACTCAATGCTGTAAACACTGGACTGTATCTATTTTCTCCAGTTACTATAACAGCAACATTGACTTCATCATTTTGTGGCGGAACTCCTCTATCAACTGCTTTTACTTTTAGAACAAAAGCGCTATTTGGCGGCACCGAAAGCACTTTGAACACTGATATCCAACCATCCATTTTATTAATAGCAAACATACTCGACCCGTTTCCTCCTGTAATATAATAATCGATTTCTGCATTTATGCCAAAATCAAGGTCATCTTTAGCAATAACTTGTATGACTTTCTGTCCAACTCTGGCATCTTCAGGTACTGGTGACAAATATTCCCTTTGTAAGAATGTTGGTGGATTATTATTGGCGTCAACAACATTAATGTTTACAAGGCACTCTGAATACATTGGCGGCTTTCCATTATCAATGGCCAATACGATTAGCGAATACATATTTTCTGGAGATGCAACAATTTGAGAGTGCTTGTATTTTACTGTTCTCTTACTGAAAATTTCTCCTGTTGCTGGATCAATAGTAAATAAGTCCGACGGTTGCTGCAAAGAGTAGGAGATAACAGAATTTGGCCCTTGTTTATCCCTGTCAGTGGCTATAACTTGCCCAACAAAAGCGACTGTTCTCTGTAACTCTGGGAAATTGAAGCTATAATAGCTGTGTTCGAACTCAGGAGCATTGTCGTTTTGATCTTGAATTGTAATTGTTAAGGGGGTCTCTGATCGCCACGCGCCATCAAAAGCAGCTACTTTTAACAAGTATTCATCTTGCTGTTCTCGATCAAGATGGGCAGCAACTGTGACATTACCAGTAATGGGATCAATTTTGAATTTGTTCCCTGGATTTTCCGTGAAACTATAAGTTGCATTCGCATTTTCTCCAACATCTAAATCTGACGAGGTAACTTTTATTACAAAACTCCCAATTTCCGCATTTTCAGTTACGTTTACACTAAATAATCTTGTAAAGCGCGGCGGATTATCGTTCTTGTCTAGAACAGTAACTATGACGCTTGCAACTCCAGTCAGTTGTGGCATTCCTTGATCAACGGCCTCGACCGTAAGTTCATACGCATCTACCTCTTCCCGGTCTAATTTCATAGTCGTAAAAATTTCTCCACTATCGGAATCTATTTCAAACGTTCCATCAAAATCTTTTGAAAGCCTATAAGTCAATTCGCCATTGTCCCCGGAGTCTTTGTCGCTTGCTTTGACTTTAGTTATGAACTGAGGTGGAATTTCTTCTTCAAGGACGTCTGCAGTGTAAACTAGTTTTTCCATTATAGGGTGGTTATCATTAGTGTCAGTAACGTTTATAGTTAAAAGAGTAACACTTCTTAAGTTTGGCCGGTCTGAGTCTGATGCTTCAATCCAAATTTGATATTGATGCGACGTTTCATAAT
This sequence comes from Leptarthrus brevirostris, assembly GCA_964036015.1. NCBI lineage: Eukaryota > Metazoa > Arthropoda > Insecta > Diptera > Asilidae > Leptarthrus > Leptarthrus brevirostris. The sequence continues at coordinate 55,196,814 of OZ038375.1, forward strand.
CGAGCCCCTCTTTTCCTACTGATATAACTCCAGTTCCAGGATCTATCCTTACAGCAGCATACACATTTCCACCTGCTATCGCATATCGTATACTAGCCACGGTTCCTTTCTTTGGAGATGTTGCCATAATTTTCGTAATTACCTTACCCTCGGTAACGTCTTCCGGAAGCATAAACTGCGTATTTGGCATATAAGAAAATGTAGGGAATAGATGAGCTGGTCTTAGGAGAATTGTCAGGTCGGCACTTTGTGTTCTTTGCTCTTGCCCTTGATCTGTTGCGTGCATAACAAGGCTGTAAACCTTATCAAACCCTTGACCACCAGATGTCAATTCTTCTTTGGTTTTTATCACTCCAGTATACTCATCTATAGAAAATTTATCAGCGTCTCTTCCACTTAATGAGTAAATAATTTTGCTGTTATCTCCGGCGTCTATATCACTGGCTCTAGCTCCGAAAACAAATTCCTCTGCTTTAATTCTATCGGGGACATTCACATTAAAACTGGAACTTTCAAATGTTGGAGAATTGTCGTTAACATCACTTATTGTAATCGTAAGATTTACGGCTGATGCTTTTGGCTCCGTAGCAGAACTATCTTGAGCCATAAGAGTCAAATAATAAATGGCCAACTCTTCGCGGTCTAGGCTTACAGCAGTGGATATTTCTCCAGTATCGGGATTTACAAGGAATTTTTCCACTCTTTCTCCTAAGAGGCTGTATCGGATCTTTGCATTCACACCCTCGTCTTTATCACTTGCAATTGGCTGAAGAATTTTTGTCCCGGCTGGAAGGTTTTCTTGGACGGTGGCTTGGTAAGATTGACGTTCAAAAACTGGACTATGATCATTAACATCCTGAACAATAACGCGTACAGTACCTGTCCCAGTCAATGGAGGTGACCCTGAAAAAGATAAAGGTGGAAGTTAATTGTGTATCAGGCTTAGGCAAGACAATGCAGTATACATGTAAATTTAAAAATTGTAAATTTCTGAGACAAAGCAAGCTATTAATTTTTAATAAAATCATTAAATTATTGAAAAGTCTAATTAATAAATTCATCTCAATTAATTTTATCCACTTAACTCAAACTACTTAATTTTTACGAAAGAACTGTTTACCAATGTTGGAGAGTGCATCTTTTTTGCCCATTTATCATATAAATGTTGTCATCTGTTTTCCTAAAAACGACTTAAGTTATACGTCGATAAAAAAAACAAGTACATATTTCAAATAGGGCATTATTCGGTTAGTTTAATTAATCTCTATTTCTAATTCTCTTAATCCCTTGTGTGCAGGAGAAGAACATCACCTGTACGAACCATAGGTGGCCGACTTTAACCTAATTAATAGCTTGACGATAGTATTTTTGTATGTGTAGGTGGTAGATATTTGCATTTATTAAGTATAGCATAGTTTAACCTTTGAGTATTGACGTATAATTATTCAGATTTTCTCTATGTAGTCTAACAGATTAATTTAATAATGATTAACGCGAATTAATGATATAAGATATAGTCTAGTACTGTTAGAATTTGTGCAGAACTTACTGTTGAAGATGGAGGTAGCGGGATCAATAATTAATAATGACCGCTGTCTCAGAATTACTGTAACTATATTTACTAATAAAATATAAAAGCTAGTTTACGGCTAGGAGGGGATTACAAGACTGACTTACTGTATATGAGTATACAATGTATTTGTTCTTCTATTATACATTATTGGCTTGTTTTTTTTTTTTATACGATGTGGCCAAATCCTTGGGGACAACCCTTTGATGCGTTAGCATGGTTTTGGCCGGAAGGGAATTAGGGTAAGCGGAGTGAGGAAGCTTGAGTCTTGTTTGTACATTGCTGCGAGCTAGACAACAGCCCAGAGACATAGTGGATTATTTTAATTTCTTAATAAAAGCTCACGGGGAGTACTGGTCGCGAACGCGGGGCCCATGGCATGGTGGTCGTGCGGCTTAACGCATTGATCTAACTCCGTCTCCAAGTATATAGTATTATTCTATAAGAATAGTTAAGTACTGCCAAAACCTCTACTTAAGATATTATTCTACATCTTCCCATTCAACAGAATTTGAGTAGATGTATTATAGACTTAACTTATATTATATGAGCATAGGAGGATACCTTTATTTTTCAACCTAATCATAATAATTAAATCTTTGTAAGTTCCATATTAGCTCAAGTCGAACAATAAATTACATGGGCTGTGACGTAGTACAATATTGTATAATAATTCAAATTGATATAAAAATAATTCAAAAAGTCTTTTTTATACTTATATACCTAAATTAGAGACTGCAATAAATTCAATAAACTTCAAAACTAGAACTTAAGTACAGTTACTCACAAAAGTATTTGGAAATGAACTGGATTGAAAATAAACGGGATTTTTTCCAAATATAAGTTTTAATTTACAATAATAATAATATAAACTAAATATCTGATCTTTTCATTACCGAATACAAAAAATAATTAAATTCTAGAAATATACATTTTTAATGAAACAAAACATTTTTTCAGTCTATAAAATTACACTCACAAAAGTATTTGGAAATTCAAGTCTTTAAAAATTTTAATATTGGAAACTTTGTAATCAATTCTGCTCTATTTATGATCCTATAGGTTGACAGATGTCGTTTTATATGCAGCCCAAGATGCTCTATAGGGTTAAGATCGAGTGTTTTAGGGTTAAGATCGAGTGTTTGGGGGGGGGGGGGGGGGGTTGTAAATACTTTGGCACACTGCTGAAAGAAGAAATTATTCTGGATCCCAAGCTTTCGGCACTTTCATGTAAATTTTCTTTTAGTATGTCAAGGTACATAAAACGGTCCATAATATCTTCAATAGTATACAAATTTCCTACTACCGCCTGCCGCCATACACCCCCACACCATCACCGACCCACCACCATGTTTGACAGTTGGAATTAAGTTGTTTCTCTCCATTTCTTTCCCGGGTTGTCTCCATAGTTTTTTATTCCCATCAGGGCCATTAATACTAAATTTTAATTCATCTGAAAAAATGTTTGTAATCCAGAGCTCCATAACACTATTAATATGCTTTTCTGCGAACACGATACGTTTTATTTTGTTTGCCTTCCTAATAAAAGGCCTCTTGCGTTCTACACGGCCGTGATAATTTGCTTCTCGCAATACTCGAAGAACAGTTTCGACACTACAGCGCTTCTATCCTTCAGCAACGAGGTCATCTCGGATGTTTACACCACTTTTGAAAGGATCTTTTCTTATTTGACGTCGAATTTTCCTTTTGTCTGTGTCCGACAACACTTCCGGGCGTCCTTGTCTGAGCTTATTTTGAACTAACTTATCCGTTTTGAATTTTTTTATAATATATCCTACAGTTGACACACCTTTATTAACAATTTGACCAATTTCGATATATATTTTACCTTTTTTTAAATAACCCGATGATAATTTCCCGCTTCGCAATTGTCGTTTCTCTTACTTTCACTATTTCGAAAATAAAACTATCACAAAAAAATCTTAAATTAACCCAAAAGTTATCTAACAATTAAGTTCACCGAAACTTACTACAGGCTTGTAAAACACAATCTCAATACAACACACAATTCCAAATACTTTTGTGACCGTCATTTAGCATACTCCCGTTATCACTTCCTTGTAGGAAATTTTGTCTTGCCAGATTTCAATAATTTAAAATATATTAAACAGAGGAAGAATTAAACAGTTACTTTACATTGTTATTCAGTTGTGTAAAGTCATACCTTTACAAGAAAATAAAGATTCATTACTATAGACTGACAAGACTGGGCACTACGTACCTTTTCTCGAAGCGTTTCGCCGTATTTTCGAACCCTCATAGCTTCGGGCTGGATAATACTAGAGAGCCCAAATTCTTAATGTGCCCAAATTCTTAAGATGCAGTTACCAGACACACACTAAGTTTCATTTGTCTGGCTTTTATGCTTTAGATTTTATTAATACCTGAAATACGTCGATTTCGCCACTCATGATCATCAAAACCTCCGTCATCAAAACCTCTAGGGTACTTCCTGAAGTCTTAGAAATTTGGTATACTGGCTAGCACACAAACAACGAAAATATTGAGAAATCTGTAACTTTTACCCTCCACCCCCCATAAAGGGGGTTCAGTTCTTCTTATTGATAGGTACTTTCAAAGTTCTAGAAATCTGAAATTTGATATGCCCACTAGGATCAGCACACAAACAACGAGAAAATTAAGAAATCTGTAACTTTCACCCTCCAACCCCCCATAAAGGGGGTACAGGTCCGTGTTCTAGAAAGCTGAAATGTGATATCAAAGCTAAACAAACTAAAAGCTAACAACTAAAAAGTGAGTGTGCTATGAAGAAAGGAACTGTGGCGTGTAAGAAATACCTTCTTCACTCGACTACGCCAAAAAGATGGGGCCGCCGGGGGTCATTTTTGTTTAAACTCGTCCTAGTGCCTAATCTATTGCTTCTATGAAAAGTTTGTTTTTCTTCTACCTGACGTAAACAAAACAATCTTTCGAATGAAGTAAAAATAGTCATACCGTATTTAAGAAACTAACAAGCATTTTTAACCCTAAAAGCGCGGAATTGTACGGAAGGAGAAATTAAAAAAAATACAAGCACCAGACCATGGTCGGACCATGATTTACTGCTTGCGTTTTGGATGAAAATTTGGTTTGCGACTAAAATTTCTGGTTTAGTCAGAGATTTCTTGATATTTCGGTTAATAAAGTGTACATGTTTTTACTTTGTTAGGAACATAATTTAGTCTGCTTTAAGTTAATATAATCGGTTAATAGCTAAGTACCACGCTAACTTATCGCTTATTGCAAATAATAAGCCAAAAAGGAAAAGAGGCAACGATAGTGAGTGGGCTATGAATAAAATAATTTTTTTTTAAAAAGTAGAACCGACTTCACAAAAAGCGCTAAAAAGCTTAAAATAATTTTTAATTTTATATCTATTACCACATTTTGAAGTCGGTGCAAATCAAACAAACCAAACAAATACAACAAAAATATTTAATCGTCATTTCTTATGATCCCGTGAGCTGAAATGTTCAGGCAGTATAAAGTATTATTTTCAATTGTGGTACTAAAGGTACGCTTTTTGTGAAGTCGGTTCAACTTTTTTTTTAAAACCTATTTTATTTTTCACTTTTTAGTGTCTTCTACTCTATACAACGAAGAAAGAACCATCCAAATCGGTCCACCCGTTAAAAAGTTAGGTTTAACCCCCTACCTTTATCATCGTATCAATCAAGGAACAAAGTCTCCCGAACAGAAAATGAATCATCGAAATCATTCCACGCGTTACGAAGTTACTACCCCTCCCCCTCCCCCACCACCACCATAGGACCAAATTATTCTCCTGTTAGCAATGGGAGATAACACTCTATATAACAGCAAAAGAACCATCCAAATCGGTCCACGCGATACAAAGTTAGGTTCCGAATAAACCCATATTTTACACTAGCTCGAAAGGATTAGTTTTTCCTTAGCTGCTGGACGTCTTCGCACGGAATCGAAAACTAGAGGATAAGCTAACAAAACTAAATACCGATTAAGAAGCTGTATTAGATAATGATCACAAACCTTAATCATAAAACCTAAAGCCATAAACCATAAAAAGAGGAAACCTAATGCTGTAATTGTAAACTCTTTAACAAACAACCAAGGAGTTAACAGCAAACTCCAAAAAATCAATGCCACTTATTATTTGCAACTTGAAAATGTACTAGACCAAAATTTTGCCTTTAAAATGAGGTACTAGACGATTTTCAAAAATTTTGAACAGTTACCCCAACATCCAATGGGTTTGATGAAACAACTTTATCTTGGCTAAGTGCTACTTTTTGCATTTTTCATTTTTCCTAACTTGAAACACAGATGTCCAAATAAAACTTCGGAAATGAAATGAGGGAGGTGCGGAAAAACCAGGAAAATTATTAAAGAAGTTCTTGGAACAATTCCTGAGAGGTACCCCAATTGAACTGCCTAACTTAAGGGATCACTCTACTGTTAAAAACAATTTTTTAATTTTTTTTTATATATTTCGACACATATATATCTCGAAAATGACCTCCTAAAATATTTGATCGATGTCACCTTTCATTTTTATCTTAAATATACACATTTTAAACGCACGCGGGGCTCCTCTGTTTTCGACTAGCTACTAAAGTTATTTCTTCAGTATACATTTAGATTTGTGGCTATGTACATCACATAAAATTAGTTGTCATGCTTTCTCGTTATTTTTTCAGTATACATTTAGATTTGCGGCGCAGAAAGTATCGCAGAAAAATGTCTTGTGCAAACTTTAAAGGCGTTTTTCTCAGAACATGTTTTTTTGGTGCGGTTGACAACACCAATAAAAAACTACTCCACCGAACGTCTTCAAATTTGGCACAGATATTTAGCAATCATTTTGCCATGGAAATAGCCATGAATAATTTTTCACTATTTGGTAACAATTTTTGCTTCGAGAACACATAAAAATCGAGACTCCGGCTTTCAAACATGTGCCAAACTGTGAAAAAACAATATTTTGCTCCAAATTTAGGCTATTTCTTTAAGTTATATAATAAACTATAGATATTTTTTTTATATTAATGTTACAGATCACTACCGCAACCCCTGCACATCCAACCGCCAAAAACATTTCGTCGGCACATGCTCGATCACCTGGATAGAGTAGCCGCTATTTAATACTTTTTTAAATCAGCATACAAAAAATGAAATTGATTTCTTTTGCAGTCCTTTTTATATGTCGTTTCCAAATTAACATTCGATTTTAGCATGTTCTCAGTATAGTGCCCTTTTAATATTTAATCCTTTGTTTATTTGCTCAATACAGATTCGTCACAAATGACTAATACAGCGGTATATATATATATATATATATATATATATATATATATATATATATATATATATATATAAATTATTAAACTAAAACTAAGTGAACAAGTCCTAAAAATAACTGTGGGGCAGCAGTCAACAGAATTCATATCATCCACATCAACCTAGGCACTGCCTGAGTAAGCCCTTCAACCGCAGCCTAGAGAAGTCCATGTCGAAGTTGGCGAAATGTTGATTAAAGAGGCGAGACATCAACGTGATGGGCTCGTGCATCCCATATAGAGTTTGATGACCAGGGACGTACAGGAAGTCTCGATTTCTTAAGGAGCGTTGCGGAATCGAGATGTTGACGGCCTCCAGTAATTCGGGCGAGTTTATCGTTCCCTGCAATATATCGAACAAAAATACTATTTTGGAAATATTGCGCCTCTTTTCTAGGGAATCGAGAGAAATCAGACACAAACGAGTAAAGTAAGAGGGTAAAAGGAATGAAGGAATCTGCGCTGTACTGCCTCGACGCGGTTGACGTGAACGGCAAAGTAGGGGGACCACACAGGGCTAGCGTATTCCAAATATGGCCTTACGAAGGTGCAGTAGAGATGTTTGGTTAAGTAGGGATCTTCAAGCTCCTTAGACCATCTTTTAACAAAACCCAACATCGAACTAACCGTAGCAACGATCGAGTCCACATGATCCTCGAAAGAAAGACGAGAGTTAAGGACCACGATCAAATCCTTCATTCTGTCGACCCTACCCAAGACAGCACCATCGACAGTGTAGTCGAAGAAGAAAGGAGACCTTCTACGGGAAAAGCTCATAACGGTGAACTTGCCGGTGTTTAAAGGGAGGAAATTTATGAATCACCCTGTAACTCCCAAACTGTTGAGATTGTCCCACCCCTGTCATACAATTTTTTGTTGACTAGGTGAGAGCTATCATTTGTATTCGTATTGACCTCTAGAAACGTTACACCCTGTATAGTCGCTAAAGCAATTGAGTCGCGACATAACAATTTCTCAAAACAAACGGGCTTTAGTTTTCAATAGGTCTGTTTACGTCCTTTTTGGTCTGAAATATTCTGAGTAAAAATCTTAGATAGGAGAAATTACCAAATGCCAAGAGTACGGGAATAAGTTTGAGTAGTCGTGGACAAAAACTAAAGCAATAACTCTCAAAGTAACAAATAGTGCCTTTATAACAAAAGTGCTCAACTTATTTCTTCGAGTAAATTAGGACTAACATTTTAAAGTAGGGGAAATTTTCCCCCATTTCATGAGTACGTGAACACGTTTGTGTAAAAATATGATAATGCATTTACCCAAAACTAAGTACGTGAACAGACCTAATATAATTGATTGAACAGTTACCGGGAATACACTTCTGGTTCTAAAAATAATTTTTAATTTTGATGATTTAACGATTTAGAGTCATCGGTTAGCTCCAGAGTCATATTTTAGGATATCTACGAGTCTCTGCAAAGAAATTATTAATTGAATCTTTCTAAATACAAAATCAAAAAATTTCCAAATTGTTTTTTATGGAATCAATTCTGTGGTCACAGGGAATAACATGGGAAGTCGAAAAATGGCCAAACCGATGTCTTATGCGTACTTGTTAAGAAGTTGGTAACTCATGACCCAAATACTTTCCGCCCTCATTGTCATCAATAAAATGTATTTTCTCCCAAAAATGAATTTACAGGAATTGTTCAAAAGTAAAAAAAATTGCGATTTTCGACTTCGAAGGGAAGGAAAATAAGCTGAGGATGAAATGGATATAGCGCGGAGTGGGTGGGGAAATGTTGTAGTCGGTAAAATAGAGTAACTGACTAGAAAAGAATAGAAAATATACGAAAACATTGTTAAGGCCATATAATAAGCAAGGGCAGAGATAAAAATCCTTTATCGAAAATAACCTAAAACTACTTTTCATTGTGCTTTCGCAGACGTAGGCTGCGGGTACAAGCTAGTTATTTTTATTTAAAGTTAGTTTGTAAGTAAAACTTGTGATATTTTAATAAAGATAAAAAGAAAACTACTTGCTTTGAAAAAGTTCAATAAATTGGAATTGAATTGAATAAGTTCGGACTGCGTACAAAGAAACCCTTAAGATATAGAAAAACACGTTCACGTCGAAGGCCCCTTATGTTGATATTTACATATGTATTTAGCACTAATTAGGATTTAAAATCTTAAAGATTTTCTTTGCAGAACAAAAGACTTCAATGCCAAGTGTAAGAAAACGACAAGCTTGATTTATTCTTGCATATTAAAATCAAGACATTTCGTCTCATTGTTGTTAACTGTAAATCTAGAATCAAACTACCTTAGGCAACTGTAGTCTTTTGTGTAACAAGAGTTATTCTATGAAAACAAGTACCTTATGCTTTAGATTCTATAAATGACGTGACAAAAGTAACACGACAAAATGCCAATTTTCCTCTACATAATTTCTTAGAATGCCTTTACGTCTAAGCGACTCAGAGAGGCGGCTTCAGAAAATCACTTCCTTATCAAAAATGGCAGCTGAAAGTTTTTACAAGTAAGAAAGAGTGCATACGTAAAGATTTCTTGCTGACATTACAATACGATCTCAAGCAAATAGCAAAAGTAAAAGCAAAAGACGAGTAGCAAGGTATCATTCTTGAAGAATCAAAGCTGAGGCTGACTGCTGATCCGATCCCAGACACAAGACTCCCTATTACAAAAGTGATATTAGAAAAGTGCGTTCTGCCCTCCTCAGCAGAACAGTGCACCCATCGACTAAGAGTTAAGAGAATGCCAAGGTTAAGGCATACAAGAATAACAACAATACTTAATTCTGTATCTAGCCTTTTCCTCTACGCAGATAAGCAGTGATATAGTACAGAGCTCTCACATATAACAGCCTCTGGTACATGCTGTATATACTGTTGGAAGTTACTGTTATCTGACAAAACGTATCCGCGGTTCTACAAAATTGGCATTAATTTTTAAGTGAAGAGGAACAGAATCCTACATGGAAGAAATATTGTCAGAAAAAAGCGAATAAAATAAAGGGAAAAACTTTTTGTTTCTACGCTTACTTTCTGCTCTCCCTTGCCTTTGCTGCAATTACACATCGACGAGTTTAGGTCTGGGTGATACTGATTTAGTTGCTACGAGGGCCCAGGTACAGTATGATGCAGAGAAGCTTCCATGTTTGGAGGTAAATATACGATTTTCTCGTTAAATTTGATCGAGAAGGTTCTGACTCGACTCTGACCCGTCATAGTGCAAGTTGCACTGATTTTATCATGTTTTGCTGATCGTAGAACAAACATTTATCTGACTTTCAAATTTAGATTAATTTGCCTTTCCTATTTGGATTTAGATTGGTTTACAATTGGTCCATTATAGCTCTTCGCGTAGTAAGTATTTGCATGCACCACTACATAATTCACATAACCTCGCCCAAAATTAAATAACGTGCAGTTTAATCTTTAGCCATAGGTCCTATTCATGTCGCTGATATTTTAACAATACTTGCAAACATTTATAAACTGTTGGTTAATTTAATTATGCCGGTTAAATTAGAAGATCTAAAATTTATCATACCAGCTACTTGCTGCTACTTTGTTCTTAAAAACTGCTACTTTGTTCTTAAAAACTGCTACTATTTAATATTTAAAATAAAATAGCAGTGGTATAAACAGAGTGGCAGTCTTTTGGACGTGTTAGTAATGTATGGATTAGTTGAGGCTGTGTCCGGTATTCTTTATTAAGTTATGTCGTTCGATTATGGATACCAATTAAAGAAAGTCAGAACAATTTTGTGGTCTTATGTGTGTTTCAGTTTAGCACAATTAGTCAACGATGTTATGTATTCATTAGGAAGATTAATTCTGAAGAGGTTAAAGGACTCATCCAGCAAAAAAAATTAAATTTGAAGAGCAGTAATTTGAACAGTTTTGAAGTTACCGAAGGAGGTGATAGTTCTCATTAGGATAAATAACAAATTTTAGGGCAGAGGAGAGGTCAGTCTTAACGATTAAGAATGTACTGAATAATAATAAAATTTCAATATTTGAGAGTTTGTGAATGGGTTTATTTTAAATATACTCTTCCTAAAACAACATAAATGTGAAATTGATTGCAAAGGTGACAAAATACCGTTCCCAACGTTCTGTACCTGTTTTTATCTATGTAAAAATTAAACAAAAAATTTTAAATTAAATTTCTAAAAATTGACTAATACTGGGTGCTTTCGAATTTGCTTCCGAAATGGCGTCTGACTACTTGAGTTAATTTATTTATTTATTTATGCAAAGATTCAATCAAATTATAATACAATACATGAAACAGTCAATAACAAAGAGATAAAGTAACTTTAACTAAGCTAATTTCTCGACATATAGTTAAACATCTCATTAAAAAGACGCGACATCGACGGCAATGGCTAATTCATACCATACTTAGTGCGATTATAAGGTACTTGGAAAAAGCGGAGATCCTAACAGCTACGGAGAATTCATTGTCAAAATTGATCTTTTAGTTTGATAGAGTTAAGAACCGTCAACCGGCTGTTATGCGCTACGTTATTGGTACTTTTATTATTCCGAGGTTTGCTACTTAAGTTTTGAGACAAGTAAAAATAAATATTTATAATCGAAAACGGTTTTATTGTTTTTCAATACACTTTCGCATGCGTTTGAGCCAATTTTGGAAGCACTTTTTCAACTCCGATTGAGGTACCACCAAAACATGTGATTTGAACGCATTAACCGCTTCTTCAGGCGTCGGAAAACGTTGACCTCGCATTTTGTTTTTGTTCTGCGGGAATAAGAAGAAATCATTGGGTTCCCAATTAGGACTGTACGGCAGATGACCCATCAATTCGATGTTTTGAATGCTCAAAAATTCACTTGTTTGAGCCGATGTGTGAGAGCTTACATTTCCGTGATGGAGAATGATTCGTCTTCTGAGATGGGTTTCCCTCATTTTTCCGTACACTTCTGGTAAACAAATGGTGGTGTATCATTGAGGTGGCGATATGTCCAATTATTCCGAAAAAACAGGCGACCATTTGCTTCGAAATGCTTCGTGCACAAACAACTTTTGTTGGATTTGGTTCGCCCTGAAAGACACATACAGTCGATTGTTGTTGCTTAGTTTCGGGTTCATATGCATAATTCGTCGCCTGTTACCTTATAGACGTCTTTTGAAGCACTGCGATTGAATATATTGTTTGTCAAATTATGTGGTATACAACGCGAATAAATCTTTTTGACGGTTCATGCAATATTGAATTTACGCGATAACAAATGCCCAAGCATGCCTCAATGACACGGTGTGTCACATGACAATCTTGCAATAACAGTTCACGCACACATCGATTTTTTCTAGCACCGATTTAGGACGACCTTCACGAAATTCGTCCTGTAGCGAAGTGCGACCACGATTGAATTCGGGAAGCCAGCGAACACGGTAGCTCCAGATGGTGCTTCATTACCAAAAGTGGAAGAGAGTTGATCGGCACACTGTTGTTAGTTTAAAGCAGTGATGTCCAAACCTATGCCCGCGGGCAAGTGAGCTTTTAAGCTTTTAAATTCGTATATGCACTGTTGGGCTGTATTCGGTTTTCTGTTTTCGCGTTTTTTAATCGTTAAAACATACAAAAGTTAAAAAGATCGTCATATTTAAGTTGTTTTGTAAGCAATTATACAATATCTTGAAATATACAACCTTTTACAAACATTTTAATGTTCTAAATTAAACAAACAGTACGAAATGGTTCTAAAGCTTTTAAGCATTCCTCACATTAAGTAGTGTGAGTTTGGCCATCACTGGTTTAAAGTCATAGGAAATCGTCGCACGAAAATGTTCACGATTAAACTCCAGTTTTTTACCAAGATAATGCTTTAAGTAGCTGTAAACAACACAAATAGCACACGTATGACCTACGAGGAAGAAACTAATGGAGATGCCCTTACGTATATGTATACGCTGATTTTCAATGATCACATTTTAATGCGTGTGATGTCAAAATTAAACGAAGTGCTGTCAAATTAACGAAATTCGGTCACTTTTCTGATTACTTGACGTGACAAAATTGTTGACAGATTTAAAAGTTCTACTTTAATGAAATTAAAATAAAATTTTATATTGGTGAAGTGCAAGAAGTTTTAAATATACTTTAAATGAAATTGTTAGTTAAATAAAGAAGGTTTTAGTGAAAACTTATTATGAAGTTCATAGTTGAATTTTGTTCAAATAACAGACCCCTTGTTGACAATCTGGAATATCCTATCACAACTAAGACAAGCTACCATTAACCAATTATCTAGAAATGGGGAAAGTTTTAAGATTAATCACGAAATATTCATAATTTACATAAAAATGAAACTTTGTTTACATTTCATTTTGAGATCACCAGCTGTTCTGCGAATATTTGGCACTGACGGATGGAAAAAAGTTTGTCTGGGAGGGGTTTGCGAAAATTTTTATTACATCAAAATGTATAGATTTTTTGATGGTTAAAGTTAAATTTATGTTACTATGAATTATGCGGTTAATAATATAAAAATATTGACATTGATTAGTATTCTTGTACTTTAGTTTCCTAAAATATGTAAAAGTCACATTTTTATGATATGTTGCGGCTAATTGAAGTCCCTCATTAAATTTGGTGAGTTTTCTCATCGCTTTTTGGCGCTTCGCCATTCTTTTATCCAACAGGTTCGTTTTTTTTCGGTGATATTCTTCCTGGTTTTCTTACTCTGTACTACAAATAAACAACAGATAGCCGTAGTAGTTATGGAAATAATCGCGGCGTTATAATTAGGGCAAACTCCTCTAAAAAATTTTATTTTTTCATTAGCAATTTAGATTAAATTGATAAAATTATTTTGTATATCAAATCTCTAATTCTCATACTGATTTTGAATTTTCCTGACATAATTTTGTAAATGGGTGAAATGCCAGTTGTCAAACGTTCACGGCCAGCACTTAACTTAAAATGAAAAGCAATGCACACACACATGCATAGCCTCTTATTCGCACGTAAAAATGGCAACGGCAGCCAGAATACCCGTGTGGAATAGTTTGGAAAACACTAACTGTTGTCGAACTGGGTTGACAAGAATACTCGTGTGGAATGGCCCATTGAGCCATTGGGAGAATTAAATTCATCAAATTTAACTCAAGTCGAAATATTAAGCAGTTTTAATAATTTGATATTTTATTCCAAAATCGTTGTACTGATTATTCTTTTAAATAATGCTGAGATTGAGCAGACGAACTTCCAATTTTATATGGTAACATTTGTATTTATATTTAGTTTATTTGAACGTGAGTAGGTTGTTTAAGAAACGCGCCAAGAACCCTCTCAAACGAAATAATTTTGTGCCAATGCCGTTTTACTTAGTGTGGGAAAGATTACCGCACACTATTAAAGTTGCCACGATTTTTCGAGTATAGGGCATCTCCATTTAGTTTCTTCCTAGTAGCGTATAACAAAACGTTTTGAGTACGATTACCATTAAAAATTTCAAACTTTACGATGACAATGTCAGATTTGACATATTCGCACTGGTGTTTCCATATCTCAAAACTTAAGTAGCAACCTACATAAATTAGTAGCACCACCTGCTTCTTTTGATTATTTCAGCAGAAAGAAGCAAAATTACCAAAATAAATTTCTTAACAAAATTTTGCACAACGTTATCTTTAGCGAATCTTTTGTAAATATATCGTTTTCTTCGGGGACATGAATGTTTCTAGCATTGAGCAGAGGCCATTGGTGCTAGCAGCGGAGTCATTGAGAACCAAATAAAAGCTCAAAAGGGACAGCTTCGGAGTCAAAAGACTCATGACTTCGGTAACTCGAACACGTATTTGGGAGTCATTTTCTCGGGAGTCAACCTCGAAGAAAACCGAAAACACCCACTTATAGTTTTTGATGGCAAGACTTTGACACCATCCTATCAATTGGCCGTATGAAAAAAGTACATAATACTTCCAGCAAGCCGCTGCTCGTCTAATCAAGCTAACTTCTAATTAGTTCAATAATTTATTAATTGGTTGCAGTATCCGGATGTATGTGTCTCATCCCTGCGTCCTTCGTAATTATTGATTGCACCTCATTTCACCGTACTGAGGGTCAACCAGGCAAAATGACATGGGCAAATAATATATAATGACACAGGCTAACTTTGAAAAAGGCTAATCTGATTTCGATGACGCTTTCACAGCAAGGTTCAGTATTTTCTTAGGCATACAGGCAACTACAAAAAAACCGAGGGGGGGGGGGGGGGCTGAGATGAATAATGACACTGCCGATGGCGGAACTGCGTTAGTAACCTCTACCAAGTGCCAATTAAATATTCTGTAACATTAATAATGATCTTTATAGTCATTCAAAATACTTCTGTAGCCTTAATGAATAAGTAACTAAAAATGTTACTAGCATGTGAAGACTTCTTAACTTGAAAAGAACGCAAAAACTATTAGAATTGCATTTGGACGTTAAAATTGGCATAATATTTAAGGCTGTGAATGTTTTCGTACTTTCGTTATTAAAATTGCTAATTAATTGATATATGTATATAAACTCAGTCAAGGAAAAAAATGGAATTATATTTTTGAATGTACATTAACTATTAATTAATGTTATATTGCTCTAGTTATGAAATGTATAGGTTTTTTGATTATATTACAACGGTCTAATGGAAAAAATGATTAGTTAGGTTGTAGTAAGTCAATTTCGACTTATTTCCATCTGCAAATTAATTTGCTTACTTTCAGAAGTCTGATTAAAAATCCTTATAAGCATTTTTACAGCCCTTCTGAAAATAACTTAAAATCAATAATAGCCATTTCAGAAGCATCTATATGTAATATCATTTGGCTTCCGCATTTATTTTGCTGAAGCAGTTAAGAAAAGCAACCAGGTAAGAGCACAACAAATTCTTTGTATCTTGAAAGCAGCAGCCTTATCTCTGCTCCTCGTCCATAATTCAATAGAAAATTCGCTCAGGAATTTCCATAATTTTTTCCGTAATCTTTTTACTATAGTTTTCTCCAGCCGTGCCAGCTTGACCTCTACACCGAGAGACTACTCTTCACTAAAGTGCAATTTCTCGTATCATCATCATTTTTCTGGCAACAAAAATTTATTATAGTAACGGCTGGACCGCATCTACTCGAGTTTACTGGTTCCGTGCATTTTTCTACTACTGCAATTCTTTTTTTTCAAGCTACCTATGAGTGCGCGGTATTAGCTCTGCAGCAAAGGTGCTTTTGCTATCTGAGGAGATCATAAGTCGGTCTTTTTAAAGCCTGTTTATACAGCGCCTTCCGATCTCCTGCTTGCCAGAACTGATATCCACTCCTTTGGGTTATGTCGGAGGTTTTTTAAGGTCGTCTCTATCATCTCCCTATGCTTTTATATGGCACAAGACAGTATCTTTTGGTAGCTGCAGATGAGTATTTTATTTATTAACGATGCGAAATATTTTCTCAATAGAAATAGCATCGGCTGCGAAAGATGTACAATGTCTAGGAGAAACGATAGATCAAAAAGCAACAATAAACTTCACGGTAAATTGTTTTTGAACATTTTTGATTTTATTGTTTAAGAGTACGGAATATGTAGAAAAATTAAAAGCAAAATAAGCAAGGCAAAAAGGGTAAAGCTGAAAACATGTTGCTCCCTGATGGGATTTCGGTATATGCGCTCTGCGGAAGAGATTGCTATTTTGTCTGACTAGATACTGAACTTTTTGGTTAACCTAAAGCAAGACACATGTGTGCCCAGGTGTACTTAATCAAACGAGTTTCATGTCTTCCACATTTAAATTTTACCCATTTAATACAAAACAATGGAAGAGATTATGGCACTTATGATGACCCCAATCTTGGGTATTAATTCACAAATTCACGCCAGCTTGTAGCATGCAAAAAAAAAGCAGACTTTCAATTTTATATGTCCGCAGGATGTTCCTGTTTGAGAGCTTAATATGAACGACATTTTTTAAAAGGTGTATATTAAAAACTTAATTTAAAATTAAAAAAAAACTCAATCGAAAATAATTTTTTAGAAGTTTCGTCAAGTTTTAATTTCCAAACGATACGGTGCCAAGATGGTAGTAGTTGGTAATCTTTTATTACATTGTTGGAAAGAGTATTATGTAATCTTTAACTTGGCAATCCAAAATGGAAATTTAATAATCATCTTGTGTTTGTCTCAATGAGTATTATCACCTCCTTCAGTATTGACCTTTCAATCGGAAACACCCTGTATTATTATGTACATATGACACAACACTCGTTGATATCCGTAAATATTTTTAATTAAATACTAAGAAAGTCATATTAAATTTATTACGGTTTTATGTTAAACTTTTCACAGTTCAAAGGAAAAAAAACTAGTCAAGTATGAACAATGTTCATGCGCCAAAGAATTACTTCAGTTATTTAAAAAACAATGATTTTTTAATATTATCCTGTTAAAATGATCGATGCTAAATCTGTGAACGCCACAATGTTTTTATTTGTAGTTATTATTTTTAGGCAAAACGTCACTTGGCAAATGTCACCTGGCAAATGTCACCTGCAATTAGTCCCGCAGTTTTTGCGTAATTTTACTCTAAATATTTTTTCAGGCTATATACTTGCCTAATAGGAATTATATGCTCTTTTACCGAATCACTGCAGCACAGTGAAGAAGAGTTATACACACTTTTCAAAGCCTAGATCGACTCTTGGTTTATTAATTATTACAAGCTGTGTATATGCAAAATTTGTTATACACTAAATTAAATATGTTCTAATTTCATCATCACAAAAATACATGGCATTGTCCTCCCTTTCTCTCTCCCGTAACCTTTCGTGGGCATAGGGCGGGAGAAAAACTTCATTCGATTCGAGACAATTATTGCAAGTGGGCCTTCAATTTAAGGTAGATCCGAAACCACCTACATTAGTTTGCAATCGCCAAAGGCCTATTTATCGCAATTTGTTGTCAGTAGATAACAAGCAAGGGTCACCGCCGGTGGGGTACGAACGTGGCACCCTGGCATGGAAGGCCGACATGTTGTCACTTACTCCACAGACGACTACAAAATACCTTAGAACCTTGCATTATGAGTCACATATGAACATAAACCCAAGAGTTTGTTACGTCATTCTCGATATTCATTCAAATGCAGTAATTTATATCAACGTTTTCTTGGCCGACGAAGCTAAATTCATTGACTTCAATTAACTTCACTTCACTTCGTTCACACTTACACGCGTTAGTGATATTCTTCACCGGTTGGTTGTTACAACACATCTCGTCGATTACTTGGAGTTGGAAGGCGAGCCAATGGTTCTAGCGTTGTTTTGTAAATAAATGAACTACTTACATTATATATAAATAAAAATATAAAGTGAACAAAAACCTTTTTAAAAAACAAGTTAAAAAACTACAAAGCTAAATATTCCCCACAATCTCTTGGTTTTACTTACAGCTGACTGAAAATTTCTAAAAGTAACAACAAATAATAGCTTGTTTTTTTAACTTTTTTTCTACTTTATTTGTTTTTTGATTTGTTTGTGCTATTGCGGAATTAAGGACTAATTATACTTAGAGAACCTAGTACCTACGAATTTAACAACATAAGTTGCTGAATTTGTATCTATTTATGCATTTTAACATGCTATTCTTAATTTTTTTAACGACAGCAGTTCCTTATACGGTTCATTTATGTTTATGGTGTCAATAATAAAAGGCCTCTTCACAGACAATTAAGTACAGTCCAGTTCATTAAACTTGACTTAAGGCGACGCGACGTACTCTTGGTTTACAGCAAAGAGCTTAAAGCCGCGATAAACTACAGCATATTTTGTTTCTTTTTAGTAAATTTATAAAAGCGTTGCTTTTAGTTTTTTAAATTACAAATTATTTGACTGTTTTTTAATTTAATAATCAGTGCGTCCTCCTTACTTAAAAATCTAAAACCATCCGCCATCTTGAAGCGTCCGCCATATAAGATATAGAAAGACGCTGCTTAGTTTAAGGTATTTTACTTGTCAAACCCTTTTATTTGATACCCATGTCTAGGGAGTGGTGAAGAAACAGGTAATTTGCAGCCCTGGGGTGACCCGTTATTGGAAGTACCAAATTTTTTTTTTCATGAAAAGGTCCAAGATGCGTGTAGAAGTGTTAAAATAAATTAAAGTATAATTTATCAAAATACATTTATTATAAAGATAACTGACTGAAATACAAACGTTGAATTATATGAATTACAAAGTAACCTTGTTGAATATTGGGTAATTATATGAGAAATATGGCATAATATATGTAGTATTAAGTGTATATTTAGATAATGTTAAATCGATAGTACTGCCATTGAGCGTGGCCTGTTAAGCCAGGTCGTTCTTTAATTTTATACTGTGTTAATTAACCAATTTGTTACCATATATTTATAGCATTGGCCAATCGAATTAATTTCAAAAGTTTTGTGTTGCCTACTTATATCCAACGCGTCTGATCCCAATGAACTTAAACTTATTTTTTTTTATCCCAATTGTACGATTTTTATCAGCAATATATCTTTTACATTTTTAGCATTCAGCATTCCATTTTAGCGTACAGACTGAACAGTTTAACAGGATGAAAAAAAAATTATTTTTATTAATTTTGACAAATTCGATTTCTTAAACTTATTTGCTTGTAACTTAAGTATAAGTATAGTTTTAAACAAAATTCTCGTGATTTATAATAACAACTGAGCCAAAATTGAATTTTAAAGTAAAATGTTTGGTTCTTATATCATTACATCGACTGCTGCTGTGATCTTTATCGAAAATCGGTTTTCCAACCATATTAAAGAAATTGTCAAGCCTATATCTCTTTAGACATTTTCTATGTGCAATCGCCCATATATCATAGACCAAGGGTTGGAGGCGGATTTACTTAAGGTACTTCAGCAAGCTTAAAAAAGTGTGAAAAGTAGCTTAACATGTACTTAATGGAGAAGGACCGGCCTTACTCTCGGGCGTGGACGGGTATAGGCACAATTTAGCCTTAAAGAGGAACTTTAATATCCACGGTGTTGTGGTTCAAGGTATAAAGCGCTATGCCAAACGATTCCTTCGACTGCTTTAAGGCAGTATTCTACTTTGAAACTTTGAAAAAATCGATTTTTTTAAATTTTTCCAAAGTAAATATATTCAAGAATATTCTCTCAAAATTTTAAAAAGATTCAAGCAGTCTTAGCATATTTTTCCGCCCCTCAAACGTAACTACCTCAGCTCACTAATTCGACGCGGTGACCCACTCGCTGACTTTGAACGCGTTTATCTCAAAACTACTTTTTTACACCGCTTTTTGCAAAAATTTCAGAAACTACTGAACCGATTGTTATAAAATTTTAACCACATATTCTGCACACCTATAGCATGATATATATGTGAACTAGAATTATTTATAAATTTAGATTTTTACTACTTCTTTTATGGCAAAAAGCAGTGAAAAACATGCAATTTTTTATCTTCCTTCTTTTTTTCGCCGCCATTTTATTATTTTTGCATGTACATCAAAAATCCTAGTTCAGTCGGTTGCTAGTGATGTATCTAAAAATTTATAAATTTTCTGCTTTATATAACCCATTTTTAAAATTTCATTGCGTTGTATTCAAATGGTGTTTTTGTGCGTTAAAAGTGCATAAAATATACATATAATAAAATTTTGTTAATATATTTCAAGTGTGTACATATTTATTAAGTCTAACAAACCCTATATCAATATCTTCATTCATAATCTCATAAAAATAGCCTTTTTTCGAGCGCCCAAAGTAGAATACTGCCTTAAATACAAAATCGTTCTAGGCCCACTCTAAAATGTGTTCTTCCCCAAAATCGCATTTAAAATTTTTCTGTTTGATCTTAGAATTAACCTCAAAGTAATCATCAGAGCTAAAGTATCGTAAGCCCCAGATACGATATTTTAGATTAAATTAAATTACAGTAGCTGCAAAACGTAACCTTCTGAAAAGATTATTATTTTGAAGTCACTTATCGAGAGCTTCACTGTATCAATGTGGTTCTTGTATCCCACACATGTATTTCGGGTGTTGTTTTGGGTGCTAAGTAACAATAGAAAACTCTATCGACATATATCACTACTGTCTATAAAAATGCAAATTACAGAAAGGTGTCTAAGCGAGTAAGTGTAAAAGGATGTATAATCTAAGACTGAAGTACTTATTTTCACTCGGCCTAGAATGTTGAAAACTATTTTCCTCCAGCGCACTTAAAAAGCAATTTCCATCCAACAAAATATCTATTTGTCCACCCACATGCAAGCATTAACCTGTGCAATGAATGTACAGCGCTAAGAAATAAATTATTCAACAAATATAGAATGCCAGCTATTCTTGCACTTCAAGTGTCCAGCCTAGGTACAAGCCACAAATGCCTTGCTAAGCAGTTGCACCGTATAGAGATCTTGCTTCGGATTAGTCAGCATCTATCCACACTGCACAAGGCTCATGGTCGTTTTTTTTTTAAAGCGGAAGAATTTTTCTTGTACTTCATTGGCATCATCCGTAATTCTAAGATTCTTTGAGGGTTTCCTTTGCAAGGGGGTCAGTAATGCTGTAGTCCTTCCACATTGCGAGTAATTAAAATGACCTTAGAGTTATGCTTTATTGCCGGTGAACATATTATAATATGCCACACGTATGTACCCAAGGTTAACTTAAATTTTCTTTACACACCATTTTTGGAATTTACCGGCCAGGATTGAAAATAAATAAAAAGTGGGACTGTTGAACATGGGGAACGAACAGCTAGTGAGCCTTGAGGGTTCTCGTGGCGTCACGACTTCATAAACTCAGGTCCAAAGCATAGAAGAACAAATTTTATTTTAAAAATTAATGCCAAAGATATTACGAGCAGATGAGTAAAAGCCGAATAAGAGATTCTCTAGTAACGCTCTTACAATATCCTGTGCAAGTATTTCTAAGTCGGAATTTTGCCTTAATGTGACGATACGGAGCAACAACTTTATCTAAAAATCTTATCTGATGTAGGTAGCTACTTTCCTTCAGAAAATTGTCACGAGCTCTAAACATGTCGACTTCGACTTTAATCGTTCTTCTCCGGTTTACATTGTGCGGCAAAAAATTTAAAAGTCAACAATTGTTCACAGTGTTTTGTATTGTTGGTATTGTTGTTTTGTAGATTCTTGCGTAAATGGGCTGCTACCTAATCTCAACTCATAATATACTTATAGTAAAATCATGATAGTTATTGATTAATTCCTACATAATAGAATATATATTTCTTTTAATCATTTGGACATTAAAATGCTATCTATACAGTTTTTTGATCAATGTGTAGTAAAATAGGTTCGCTCACCTAGTCCAATGTTGTGAACTAATTTTTAAATAAGATCTACCGAATATATATTTATATATATATATATATATATATATATATATATATATATATATATATATATATATATATATATATATATATATATATATATAGTAGGTAGGTAGGCGGCTATTAGTCGATACTGATCAACATCACATAAACCTTGAGAATTGACCGTTGTGCTACCAAAACTATGGGTACGCTACCTAAACCGTGGGTAATTTGAATTCAAATTATGATAATGAACTTATGAGTTAGGATAGTGCAAGGTAATTTGAATTCGAATTGTGATAATGAACTTATGAGTTAGAGTAGTGCAAAGGTTTTTTGAAAGTAATAAAGCAATCATTATTATGAATCCTTCGGTAGAGGCAGCATTGCACCCAGTGGTGTCGGTGAATAAAAGAATACACCCTGGGTGACTGAGGAGGATGGGCATTCGTAATGGTCGATGTGACTTGATTGATTCAATCCTGCTTCGTAGCAAATAAGCTATCATCACTTTTGTGGTTATTGGTAAGAGAGCAAAGTTTTCTAGTTTCTGCACATGCCGATGACCCGGCGATATTGGTATCCGACAGATTCTTGATAACGATTACGAGAGATTCTTAACACACTTGGAAAGCTGAAAAACTTGTGGGGCTTGTATTTTTCACCAAATAGAGGACAATACCAGGGTTTAAGATCCCAATGCTGGGGGGAAAAATCTAACCTTTCTAGTGAAGCCAAGTAGCTGGGTGAAATATTGGACTCCAAACTTAACTGGAAGAGAAAATTTCCACCGAAACCCAAGAAGAAGGAATCCAAAAGTTAGAAAACTTCAGACTGCGGACGTAGCAATATACTAATGGTCTACCCGTGAGATCAACTGCAGGAGAACACTAACTATACCGTTCCTATAATACGCTTCGAAAAAGTTTTCTCTAATAGAATATCTGTTAGGGAGCAGGGCTTTTGTCCAACTGTCTCAGCATACGAAACTCGTATCGACTGCCGAAATACTGCAGTGTATTTTAATCAGGGGTCCGGACAATTGAAAGGGAAACAAGGTGATTCTCTGCCGGGTACCCTGTCATAGCGATGTATCCGGTAATGGGGGCGATCAGATCAATCGGGGGGCCTCTAATTTCCGTAAAAAGAGAAATCAACCTGAAAGCTGTTCAGCGCACCGAGGTTCAACTTCTGTCGGAGTTGTTTGGATGCGGAAGAAGTTGAATGCTTTTAGCATTTACTTCGCGAATGCCCGGCACTAGTCAGGAGAGGGTTTCACGTCAGTCTTTCACGTCAGTCTTTCACGCCAGTACTTTCTTAAGGGGACTTTTCAGTTCAAAATATAATTTTTTTTTTTACAAAAAAGTGTTCCTTAATATCACAGAAATACTGTCCCAAAACCGATTTAAGAAATTCATATAGGAAAAAAAGTTATACATATATTTATAACGGTACCTACCTATACGCGTTTTATATGCAAAAATTATGTTACAAGAACTTAAACCGGGTTTTTCTCAAAATCACGTTTTTTGACTTGGCTCCACACTTTTCTCGAAAACTACTCAACGGATTTTATTAATCCAAAAACAATTTGATTCGTTATAAAAAAATATTTGTAACTAAACCTTTAAAAACACTATGTTGCACACCCCTATTTCTTTATACAGGGGGACTTTGCCCTTAAAAATATGGATTGTTTTTATTTTACAGAAATATGTTTATAAAATGATAAAAATATTAAAAGTAAAATGTTTTTTAGGTTAAGTTACTAGTAATTAGTCTTATGAATAAAATTCCGCTGGAATTTTTACTCTATCTGTTACAGGAAGTCCAATAATGTGGAACCGTTTAAAAAGTATCTTTTGGAAGACAGCTCTGCAGTGTTCAAAATATTGTAACGTAATGGGGCTCTTCGGGCTCGAAGGATTAATTAAGACAATTATTTTCAATCACAAGTGTTCACAATTTTATTCACTTCACTTAATTAGTTCGTTTAACAATTTCTTATACACGTTTTCTTCACAATATAACGTTTCACTTTTCTAATAAACACTTATCACTTCGCTGGTTAAAGTACAACTGACTATTCGCATTATCACATGTAAACACTTCGCAGTCTAAATCCCGACTAAAACTACCTAGGCTACTGCTCAGCCCTATTTATACTACTTAGCTTAATTCTAGAAAGTTCAGTCACTTAGTTCTAGATATTTCCGTTGCCCTTTTTCACCTCATATATTCAACATTGGTTCGAGTCGTCCTTGACTTTCCCCGTTTGGCATTTCCTTTTCTTGATTTCTGGTCACCTGGGACATGCGCATTACACGGTTGACTATTTGTCTTTTCGAGGCCTACCTCGTGCACGTTAAAATATAATAAAAATATAAAAAAAATTTATTATGTTTTATAAAATGCCCTGCGAAGTGGTATTACAACAGATGTATATTAAGGTTTATGTGAGGCCGACTGGTTTACTGCCCGTGGCCACCAACTAACTTATGTAACCTGTCTTTTCCTTTTCCTAAGAATCTATTGTGGCCTAAGTGAAGCGAGCTGAAGGTAGCTCAGGATTTACTCGTTCAAGGCGTTCCACTATACTACGCCAGACCTATGACTCTAGGTTTCGTGAAGAGATGGTCAAAGGAGTTTAATGACGCTTAAAGTACGGCTTTTCCATTGTACGTATTGTATTTTTCAGGCCTATTTTGGAATATGCTTCTTCAGTCTGGTCGCCCTTGAATGCATATACACCTTGAATACTAAGCTGAGTAACGCTGTAGGCCCAGATACATAGGTTCGAAGTGGCCTGACAAGGTGAGTGGCGGGGTTTTCAGAAAAATTGAAGATTGATCTATCCTTTCGCTTTCCGTATCATTGTAGTGTGTTCCAGGCGGAAGTAATGACAATCCAGGAACCACTGATTTGGCTAAAGGGAAACAGCATATAACAGTTATCCGTGTATGCTGACAGACAGTCAAGTGATGATGCTACCCTGAATTTGTTTAATCGACATCAAAAACTGTGATCAGCTTCTGTACTTTTACATGTACTGTAAATGAGTTGGCAGAGCAGTACCATACAGACCTGTGCTGAGTTCCGGGGCACAGTGATATTCCAGGGAAGTGTGTAGCGGACGAGCTCGCTAAAGACGGACGGGAGGCCTCTAGCGAACTACCAGCCAGGCGGATGGGAAAATTGGACTACGTGTCACACGATGTGGGTATTAAGCGCTCCAATCATCTAGTTTCAAGGGATAGAACCACCCGAAACTTAGTCATACGGGTGATCACTGATTGCTGTCTTATTGGAAATAATGCAAACAGATTGGGACTCTACTCAAATGACTTTTGCAAAAACTTATGGGATGACGGAGCAGATCACATCGATGTCGCGAATCTTTAATATCTCTTTTGATGCATTGATTTTCTTCTATCACGAAATCATGTGAGGAGTCAGTTACTTTTTTTTCTTCTTCCTTGCATTTGTATTTTTGTATATTTATTGTTTGTTATTAATAATGTACTATAGTACTGAATGCCTTGATGATATTCGAATGAAGTATGTTACAAATCGCAAATATAATCAAGTTTTTATGCAGAATTAAATTTAACAAACTACTTATTAGGAAAATTGAGAAAGCATTCTCATAGTAGAGATGTGTAAACCGTCTTTAATGCTGCTTTGAGAATATTTAGGTAAAATTTGCATAGGGCTCGTGCAAGAATACAGGTTTTGTGAAAGGGTTCTTTAATTTAAACAATGTGTGACTTGTTCAAACTGACATTGACTTTTGTGGTTAAAACAGGGTTTCTTTTATATGTATCTTCTCAAATATATTTAACGAAGGCTTCTATAATACAGCTTCGTAAATTCTTTATACGGGAAAGTATAGTTTTTGTCGTACACATACAAATACAAATATGATACGATAAAAAAGATGTGAAGTAGAGTACGGAAGATAATGCCTTTAAAGTTCTCTGAATTTTTCTTCATTAAAGGTTATGCGCAGCGATGCCAAATCAGTAACTTCCTCACTAAATCTGGTGTTTTCGAACACTTTTCTAGTGACAGATTTTCTTTTCTGCGACACGTGATTTTAAACCTCTTCTGGTGACACCAAATGTCAACAAATGTTCGTATTTCTCGTTGCTTTTGACTACTTTTCCACATATTTGACGGCCTACCACTTAATTCAGTTACAACCTATTATTCAAGCGGCCCATTCAGGGGTTTTGTTGCTGAGCTTACCGCATGTGTAACACAAGTCGAACACTTTTCTGTGAAAGTTTTTCTATTTTTATCCTTCTCTTCTCTTCTTTTTTACAAATTGAAAAGAAGGAGTTAAACGACACTTAAGTACATGAGATCAGTTGTAGATCAAGTCAAAGTGCACTTAAGTTCTTCCATTAAATTCAATTTAAAGGTAAATACGCGTGTGATCAAATAAATACATAATTTATTTTCATTGAGTAGTAGTATTTCTATTTTTCTTATTTAGATATTTCTTATATTATATTAAAAGCAATCTTGAAAAAAACAACAGCGTAACACTCGACGTTTGGGTGTATTTTATCTCGTTACGGATGCCAAAGGGTTGAGACAGAATGAGTCGCATTGCGAATTAAAGCAGCCGAACGTCTAAAAAAAACAGCATTATGAATTGAGTTAAAATATCCCGTTAAGATAGTGAACACGAGTTGTCGAGTTAAGATAAAATCGTTTGTCCCTTCTCTTGAATATAAAACCCTAATTATATTTTAAATAAGTTAGTTGAATATAATTACGAAATATTATTTTTTGCCAACATTTTTTATGTTACGAATGTATTCAGAAAAATGAATACTTTCATCTTTGTGCTGACATAATCTGCCAATTTTGCCTTCTAAAATCATCAATTTTACACACCTCGCATCTTGCACCATTAAATTCTCTTCAAATGTTACGAAGCCGACAATGTTTCCATTTTGACACAAGAATTTTATACAATTTCGCATATTGGGCTGCGTAACCTACCTTCCCTGTTCTGAATAGCTTTCATCTGCAACCGTTTCTTCTTTATTTTGACTAACAAACCAAAAGCCAAGATGCACGGCTATTATTGAATGGACGAGATACCATCGTTCTTGCTGTTTCCATTTCATTACTTCTGCGTCTCTGAATTTACCATGGAATTTATTGGATAGTTGAGGAGATTTTTCCAAGATGCACTCCACCACACTTCAAGCAGAATTGAGAAATAAATTGGATGTAAAAGTTGCGAAAACAAACAATTCCAGGATAACAAGAATAAAAGAAGAATGCGTAGTCTATGGGATATGGATACTGCTTCGAATGCGTTTCACATATGAAGTTTCATTTAGCTTGAAGAAATGCATGTTACGTAGCTTTTACTTCGCTGCTAAATTATATGTACCTATGTATTCTTAACAGGAAGGGAATTTGCTGACAGTCTGTCGACTGAGTAATATTCCTTTGTACAGGATATTGTTTTTTTTTCTTTTTAATAAATTACAACATTATCAACTTGCCTGGCTTTATGCTCATATCCCCTTTAACTTTCCGTATTCAATATTAAATAATTAAACAATCTTGCACTCTTTTTCGCATTTATGTATGTGATGGGTCGCAAGCCAGACATGAATACCCCACAAAACTATACAACTTAGTTTCTGAGTGTTAAGTAGCCGTCGTACATACTATACATCGTTTTTACGGGAATAGGATTTCTGTAAC
Organism: Leptarthrus brevirostris; assembly: GCA_964036015.1. NCBI lineage: Eukaryota > Metazoa > Arthropoda > Insecta > Diptera > Asilidae > Leptarthrus > Leptarthrus brevirostris. Next base: position 55,224,792 of record OZ038375.1, read on the forward strand.
TTTTTGTTAAAATAAATTGTAAACTAGATTTGCGTGGCAAACCTTTAAAAACACTGCAATTAATAAATGGTATGACTATACCACACTTACTAATTGCAATATAAATCTTCTTCTTTAAGTATTTTGTTTTAAAAAACCCTAACGGAATTAATGAGTTGTAACCGTTTGTGGTAACAAATTAAATCCGCGATTATTATTATTTTTAGGTTCGGTACCTCAAAAAGGGGATAATTTATCTTAATGGTCTGATTTCGACATTTGTTTCTGAATCTGTCGCAGACCCCTAACTTCTAAAATTTCGAAACGGCACAAAGGTAGAAAGTTACGAGACGCATACGTTTTTAAAATTAGTTAAGAATTACGCTCACTGGCGGGTCGAGATGACAATGACCATTTTAGTTATATGATATCTGTTTAAAGCTCCCATTATGAACATAACACGTATATCTTTTAAAAGGAAATTGTTTTACGCACTGTACGCGGCATAGAGTATGTATGAAAACGAAAATAAATTGTGCAATCGCATGTCCCAGATTTCGGAAATCAGAAAAACAGCAGTTGCCGTATGAAGTCAAGGCCGACTTGAAACTGTGATGACGGGGTTAACGACCTTTGAAAAATGAGCTTTTAGAATTGCAAAAAATTTTACTTCGTAGAATATTAACTTTTCCTGGGAACTAAAAAAAAATTAAGTTTTTTTTAAAGCACCTTTACTTTTATCTCTTGGTCTACTCAACGCAGCCACATCAAAGAAACATTAAAAAACTATTATCGCAATGACCTTTCTAAAATTGTCAACATTGTTGATTTAATTCCTACATCACCTCAAATTCAGCATTTTCCAAAAAATGTTAAATATGTCAAGGTGGAGAAGGATTTAGAAAGACCACTTCTTAGAAGTCCCTGCCTACCAATTTATTTTATTGCACTGTAGTTTAAAAATTCTTTAAATAAACAAAAATTTTAAGAGAAAGATTCGAAAATGTTTGTTTAGGGTTCACAGGTAACTAATTTTAATTAAAAGTTATAAAAACGCAAGTGTAAGTTATTTTATTGTCGTTATAACTTGCCAGTGTTCACACCCAAATATCCTGGCGTTCTGTTAATAATACCTGATGACAATTTTCCCATAAAAGAGGGTCAGGCAGCAAGAATGTCGATCATAGTTGAAAAACAAGTCGACAACTACGGTGTTCTGAACAAAAATTATTACATTAGTTGTCATTTACATTTACGTTAATTATCTAGTAGACGTACACGATGGAGCGGCTGTACCGGAATATCAAGGGAGATTCTCTAATCTACGTGCACCCCAAAGAGGGGTATTTTCGCGCACTTTTTAAACAGCGCGGAATTGTGATCTGAAACATGGGAAAATTTTGGCGTCGACGAGCAACAAATCATCACCCTCATGAGGAAAGACCCTGAAACGAGCATGAATTAGTTCCAATATGGTTAGGAGTGTCTGCAGGGTTATTCATTGAGGAGTATTAAGTCTATAACATCATATCCTAGTCTAAGGACTACTGGAAGAAAATTTTGAAAGAAGATTTTTATTTTGCATTTGCCTTCTTAAATGCAACATGGAAAACAGGGCGTTAATGGACAGAACTCTGTGGACAACTTCCATATCTGACCAGATAACTCACATAGGAAAAGGGTGACCTCATTTCGGCATACAATCTCTGCCAATATCTGGCCTAATGTTATCGCACCCATTTAATAGGATCATTCATTTTGCCGCTGCTTAATAAAGCGTTTTGGAGAATATACTATCAGATCTATTAAAGGACATCACTGTTGATAATCGTAGTGCAACCAACACGATGTAACCCTAGCGCATCGAAAGTGACGGAAGACAGACAGCTCATGTAACAGAATAACAATAATTGTAATAAGTTTCGAATTTACTAGAAAGCATTTTAGAGTTAGCATGAGATTAAAGAGCTCGGACTTTTAATTTTAACAAAAGCATAATGTTACGTAACGCGTTGCTTAACCCCCCTCCCCCTATAAGGACCGTAACGTTTCACAAGACTCCCCTCCCCCCAAATTGCGTTACGTAATACTTGAATACCGTGGGGTAAAATGTCTATCGGTGGGGATGACATTTCTGAATAATCGATAGTTTTCTGCGTCGATAGACACTGTGACGGTAAGATACCACTAACAATGGTCATGGAAATAGCGATAGAAAAGTGAGAGACAACCGACATTCCGTCGATGCTCCAGAGTATCAAGGCCCTCAGAGATTAAGAAATCGTCAATAAGTTTAATAGCCTTACGCTGGACTTTGTTTAACGCGGACAATGCGGTGTGTCCGGCCCCTGCCCAAATATGAGAATTATATTCAAGTCTAGGCCTAATGTGGGACTTGTAGATCAGCGCTAAGTCAGGTGGGGTGAAATATTTCTTACATCTCTGTAGAAACCCCAAACATTTCATCGCACTTTTAGCGACTGCAAATATATGATCAGTCCAGCTAAAATTATTGGATGTCTCAATACCCAACATGTTTAGGGAGGGTGAATTGGGTATATTCACTCCGTCGAGTAAAATGGGTTGGGGGTGAACTGGGCGTTTTTTAAGGGACATTAAACAGCATTGAGTTTTGGATGCATTAAACGTAACACGATTTGCTCTACCCCAAGCGAGGACCATAGAATGCCATTGTTTAATGATTTAAACATGCGTTCCCGATAGATTTCTGTAGCATTTCCACGTGAATTCATTATAGAATCAAATGAATACGCGAAATCAAGGGTGCTGTCGGCGAAACTATGAATAGGATTGAGAGTCAGGGACAAAAGATCATTAATAAAAAGAAGAAATAAGGTTGGTGAAAGAACTGAACCCTGTACCTCAGGGGCATTTATTTCGTAGGAATCAGATGTAACTCCGTCAATTTCTACACGGATTGAACGGCCTGACAAAAAACTCTCCATCCATTTAACGAGGGTAGGGTGCAGACCAAATGTTTGAAGTTTGGCTAAAAGGGCAACATGCCAGACTCTATCAAAAGCCTTTGAAATATCAAGAACGACGATTTCGGACTCACCAAAATTATCGAGACAATGATTCCAACGCTCCGTTAGTGCCGTTAGTAAGTCTCCGGTTGAGCGGCCAGCGCGGCAACCGTACTGGCAATCGTTGTTAAGATGGTTATTTTTTAGATATTTCAACAACTGTTGAGTGATTCAAAAACTTTAGATATGATCGAAGTTAGTGCAATCGGTCTGTAGTTAGAGGGGTCGGATGCCTCTCATTTTTTAAGTCTCGGCTGGACATGAGCAAGTTTCCATGCATTTGGAAATATTCCTGTTGAATATGACAGGTGAAAAAGTTTGCGCAGAGGTTTAGCCAAAGCAGAGGCGCAGCATTTTAAAACAAGGGGCGAGAAACCATCAGGCCTAGTAGCTTTGGACACGTCGAGTTTCAAAAGTACTCTAAAGAACACGAGTGCGAAAGTGTGGCGGCTTTTGCCTACTAGTGCACTGTGATGGAGACGAAGGTACGAATTAGCAGCAAACATGTTGACCTTGTCCAATGAGTCAGTAAAACCATTCCCATTATAAATGAGTGGTGGTGAGATCAGAAGCCCTCACTACCCTTTTGAGTAGAAAATACCTTCCGTCGGATGCTCTGGTCGAAATTGAACTTTGCCCGACTAATTGCTGAATTGCAAATATGCCTGGAAGGCTGCTTCCTTATTTTTAATGGCTGCGAAACAGGCATTATTGAAACAATTGGTGTTAGTTGGTTTGATGTTCTTGAAGCTATGAGGAATAAAGTGATGCATTCCAAACCAAAGGATGTTCAAGATATAATCGTGGCTTGTATTAACGTCTGAGATATTTATTAAGTCCCGCCCAATCAGCATTTTTATAATGCCACACTAATCTTTTGGTGGAGTTTAGGTAAGTGCTTGTCAGAGAGGAGATGGAGAATTGGGCGGAGATTAGGCAATGGTCCGAATTACCCAAGGGAGCAGTTACCGAAACCGAGTACTTTTCTGGATGCGATGTTAGAAATAGATCCAAAAGATGCGCGTTGTGCCCCAAAGTATCAGGAACACGAGTCGGACACTCAATCATTTGTTGTTAATTAAAAGACTCACTAAATTACTCGATGTCTTCCAGACGGGCTTGTGGTAGAAGAATGCCTGAGCCACTGTGTGTTGTGGACGTTCAAATCGCCAGCAAGAACGATTTTAGAAGAAGGGAAAATTTCCAAAGTCTTATCAATATCGGAAGACAGCTTATCGAAGGAACACACAGCGTCAGTGTCAGACATATTCTGGGCCCGGTATAAAAAGCAGAAGTGAATGATGTGCCGATTAAATTCTGGATTAGTAGAAGAAAATTGAGGGAGATGGGAGAATGTCACATCATTTCTAATATAAACCGCGATTGCCATCTGAGGAGAGAAGAGCGGCACTAAGTGATAACCAGGAATGTTATACTGATTAATATCAGAATCGAAAACAACCTTTGTTTCACTTAGTGCAAAAACAGCCGGATTTTCCGCGATCAAGTGGCAGTAATCCGAAAAATGGTTACTTTTCAAGCCACGAATGTTGCAAAAATTAAATAAAAATGTGTGCATAGTCCCGGTCTTAATTTGCCCAAAACAAAACAAAACGAAAACGTACATAAACACAAGGACTGAGGAACGGGATCCACAAATGCGTTGCAAAGTCGCCTCTGTGAGCAGAGATGCCAGACGGTATGCAGCAAAAGTCGCCGCGCCATTATTTGAAATCACCCAAAAATCACCTTTTGATTTTATAATCAATCAAGTCTTTCGAATTGTTGTTTGTACAACTTTAATGTAATATTTATTACAGTAATCACAGCAACAGATGCAAGTAACACAACTTGAAAAATAAAAATAATAAGTAGTAATAAGTAGGTATTTAATAATGGAAGTGACTATTTACACTTACGTGTATTTACGTGTACTTTATGTGTACTTTTGAATTCGGGAAAGTTCCGCTTTTACGTACTTTATGTATTTTTATGTACTACTGTACAAATATATTCCCTGGCGGGGGGAGGGTGGGCGGTGACGCCCATTTAATGAAGCAATTAAAAACCTGATTAATACACATCTTCCTCCCAGAAAGTCTAATAAATTGTTGACGTTCATAAATACCCGTAAATACACCTAAGTGCTAATAGTCACAACCTTTAATAATTTACCCAGTCGCTTCCATCTATTTATTACGCACATTTTAATCTCTTAGGAATTAATATATATACAACGGATAGCAAAAGCAACCGTAGAGACGACAGAAAAATGGCTGTTTCAGAATCAGATATCCACGACATGACGACGGCATTGAGCACACTTTTATGTTTGAGAGAAAAAAATTCCATTGCGATAAACGTCATTTTGGGCTCGTTGGGAGTTCAGTAAAAAGTTATTCGCGCAAAATTTGAATTTGAGATGACTTGACAGCAAAAGCTTTTCTACTGTCACGTCGGGTTATGTGATTTCGGTTAGCCAATATGAACTATTGCTGTAGGCTGCCGTGCATTCTGATTCAGCCTATAGCCCAAAAGCGCCCAGCAAGAATTACAAAATCGCCCAAAAAGTGCCTAGTCGCAGAGAGGAAAATGTTTTCGCCCAACTGACATCTCAAGTAGAATAAAGAACTAGAGAAAGAGCTGTAAGTCGATTTCAGTGAAGCAAATTTTCTTTGTAGTAGAATTTCGAGCGATGTAGTGGTACCAACAATGCGGTCGTTAATTAAGTCAGATTTAAAGCGGGGCCAAAGTAAATTTAAAATCTTGATAATTCGTTAAAGAATAATTTGATTTTAACTTCTCTTAATAAACTATTTAAGCTGCATATAAATTTTGACATAATATTATAGGTCAAGCGAATCTTCAATTTTGGTTTTTATTGATTAAATCTTATTTAAGATTTCCTATCGATGCCCCCTAAAAATTTTGTTGGACGCCTTCCTGGTGCCAACGACCCAAAACATTAAAATCAGATTACACATTAAGCTCACAAATATTCTTTCGAAACTTTTGCTTTTTTCCATAAATTGAGGTTTTAAATGAACTTCACATGTTTTTAGAATGAATTTAGAAGTAATTCGAGTTAAGCATTTGCAGGAAAAACGACTTCCCATAATCTTATTTCTAATTATTTGCGCACGAAAAAACCGAACACTTCATGCTGATTAAATTATGCAAATTCAGGCTGTTAAGACAAAGTCGGTTCACAAAAAATCACAAAATAGTCTAATAACTTTATTGGAGTGATTACATAACGTTTTAAAAGACGTTACTTTAACAAATTTAACATAATTCATTCGAGGAAGCTTTTTCGCGCACAAAAGTAAACAACATTTGACAGTCCGAAATATATTTGTCCCATTTTCTTACATGCTTTCGTCTCTGTTAGTCAACGGCCCCAGCTGATTTTAAATTCCTCGAGCAGCTTCACTCACGGGTAGGAATTTTACACAGTACAGCGCTTCCTCTAGTTCTTTATTCTAAGGCCCGATCGGCGAGAAATCGCCCGACTTGGCGACTCTGTCTGTGAGAACAAAGCCAGCAGCAGTGTTAAGCCTGCTGTGCTGAACTTTGATCCCAACGAAGGCAGGCAAATGCTCAGCAGTGGAGACCCGTTAAACGCATTGGGCCATTCCATACGAGTATTCGTGCAGCTGTTGTCGAACTGGTTTCCTGGGTAAGAGGTAACAGAAGAGGTATTTCTACAAATGTGTTGCACTTCGGAGAGAAATGTACATCAAAATCCAAACCTATTTCACCTGTTGTCACGCACTAATACAACCAGAGCTCCATTTTTCTGGTTTGGAGCAGTGCTGCCACTTGCCAAATAAATTCTGTACCTAGATCTTCTTAAAATTGTAACAAAAATGCACGAAGTTATGGAAAAGTGCAACCACTTCCAAAATGTGTTTGTGAATAACCCTCTCACCCTATTAGTTACATCTAGTAACAAACTTTTTATAAAAAGCATTGCCAGTTATACATATGCTACATGATTCATACATATAATAAGACGTTTCTAAAAAACCTATCCTTTATTGCAATTTTGAATAAAACAGTTTTTATCCAAAATGTATATACATTTTTTATATAAAAACCTTTCTTTCAACTTGCAGTAATAAATTCATTGACAAAAAATTGCTTTCAAGTCAAGTATTTCATAATCAGTTTATGATTAGGCAACTTTTTAGTAAAAAGAGGAATTAGCAAATAAAATTCTCTTTTTAAATATTACAATTCAATACTATCAAATAATAATCAAAAAATATTTGACTATGAATGTCACAAATTAGGTATATAACATTTAACTTTTGATAGATTTCTACAATACCTAATTTGTTCTTATCTAAGATATATGTTTTAATTATCTAAAAGTACTGATGCTTGCGGATTGTACATTAATGAAACTTATATAATATTCATAATGACAAAAGTAAATATTTTCTTATATTTCTTTGGAATCTGGTGCATTTTCATTTATAAATTCTTTAAAAGACCCGAGATAAATACTATTGCTAATATTTTTTGGCATTTTGACATATTTGAAAAAATTCTGTTTAAAACGTGCCAAATGAGAAATAGAAGTGTAAATGTAACTAATTTTGTTTTCTATATGAAAATGTAACCAATTAGTTACAATTGTAACTAAGTGTCTGCACTGGTTTGGAGGGTCATTCTTGTTTCGGCTGCTGATTGAGCGCGACAAAGAAAAGATTTAGATAATTTTGATTCATAATTGCCAATTATTGAGAAAATTTTTATTATCTGTTCCGCCTAATTGAAGTCCCTTATTAAATTTTGTGAGTTATCTCATCGCTTTTTAGCCCTTTGCCATTCTTTTATCCAAAAGGTTCGTTTTTTTGGGTGATATTCTTCGTAGTCTTCTTGCTCTGTACCACAAATAAAGAACAAATAGCCGTAGTAGTTAAGGAAATAATCGCGGCGTTATAATTAGGGAAAATTCCTCTAAACCATTTTATTTTTTAATTATCGATTAAGGTTAAATTTAAAAAAAATTATTATGTATATCAAATCTTTAATTCTTATAGTGATTTGAATTTTCCTGGAATAATTTCGAAAATGGGTGGAATGCCAGTGGTCAAACGTTCATGACCAGCACTCAACTTAAAATGAAAAGCAATGCACACACACATGCATAGCCTCTTATTTGCATGTAAATTTGACAACTGCAGCAAGAATACCCGTGTGGAATAGTTTGGAAAACACTAACTGTTGTCGAACTGGGTTGACAATAGCTGCAAGAATACTCGTGTGGAATGGCCCATTCAATGAAGCACGATTTTATTACATTGAATGTTGGATGGAAGAAAAAAGATATAAATCGGAACGGACTCACCAGACTGTGCTTTTAAATAGAGCATAAGCCATAAAAGCCCTTCCCTTCGGCGAAGATGGCACTAGGACTTTGAATAGTTTGAACTTATATGTTCGCTTTCGCAACCGAATTTAATTTTTTTTTTTTTGGGAGCAAGACACGGCGGCACGTCCGTCCCCGTCAGTAGTTGAGCTGAAACTCAATTAATTTAAATTTATTAACTGCAAATACAAAAGGTCCATTTCATCCGTGTGTAAGGTAAACACTTCTTTTTACATTAAGAATAATAGTATTAAATAATATTCAATTAATAAAAGAAATAATAGCGAATTCTATTCTAAATATAATTCAAATGAATTATTTAATATTTATACATAATTACGACAAAATTTTATTTTTATTATTGTTGTTATGCAGAAAGATATATTTTTTATAGTAGGAATTCTTAATTGTTGTAGAATAACTAAGGATTTTTTCTTGTGTAGATTGTAAGATTTATGATTCTTCGTGAAGTAAAAAGTACGGATTGCTTCCTCTTAATAAGTCTACATTTGACTCCCGCCAATGCTGCAATGCAATGTAGTAATTTTCGGCGTAATTTTTCTTTCTATGTTTAATTAGGGATTAGTTCATAACGATTCTTGTTAACAATAGGATGTCCGGTTGAAGCTGAGGGAGGAAGGATGCACTCATTGTCCCTTCCGCCCTCCCTTGCATCCGCGCCTGGGCAAGGGTCGGTGTAGTAGCCACAATGTGCCCCACAAGAAGTTAAAGAAAACAGGGGAAAGCTAATGTATTTAATTGGAGGTAATTGTTGTGATTTATTAAACTGTAAGCAGTGGTATCAATTTTAGTATACTTTAATGTACTTGACTACTCTTATTACTATAAATATCGTAAATTCAAGACAATCTAGATAATTAAAATATAATATTTTAAAAAATAGTGAAAAGTACGTTTCCCTATGACATTTACGCTAATTGAATGAAACAAGATCGCAATACGTTTTTCTGATATGTGGCTACATCCACTTTGGTAAGTCCTAAGAACAAATGTATGACAGGCATAAAGAAGTTCATTAAAAAGGCGTAGAAAACAGAAAATCTTGTGCATTACTGGATAATTCAGATGCAATAAAGCAAGACCGAGGGCACAAGCAAACAAGAATAACTGTGTACAAAATTTTAGTTCATCTCACGGATTCTTTTTGTACTATTTTCAGCCAAGCGAAGAATAGGAGAAAATGGTTAAGCGCACCTAACTCAGAATATTCAACGAACGCACTTCAGAAGGTATAGCACCATGAAAATAAATAAAGTGTGTCTATATCTTACGTGAGATGGGACCATTTCTATTATTTTAGTAATTTTATTTATTCCCTTTCCGTTTGCTTTGTTCTTGAAAACAAAGTTCCCTGCTTCGCTTCATCTTTGACTACACTGAACCAAATAGACCGTTTATCAATCTTTTACAACCAGCAGTTTTCCTTACGACAGCAGTATCTATTTTTGTATGTACATGTATACTTATTTCTATTTGACATTTCAAAATAAGCGGTTAATTGTAACTAATTATATTGAATTTATCGTTATCATTTAAAATAATATAAATAAGCTTAAAGAACGGGTTTTATGTACAATGTATAACTATTAATTCAATTTAAATTTTACACGGAGGTTTCCAAATCTGTTATTAAAATATTTCCCAAATCAAAAACAATCAATAATAAAAATAACATTTAACATTTAAAATATTTTTAACGCATATAACATTATTTTTTAAATTAATTTTTCCAAATCCTTTTTTATCTCTTTCCAAGACTGCGATAGAATACCATAGGTTTCCTCTATCATCATCAAAATAGTGTCCTTGAAAATCTATATATTTGCCCTACTGGATATGCATCTTTTTATTCGGGTATCATAAAAAAAGCCATATAGTTTAAAAATACTTCGACCGGAACACTTGCATTTTTTTTGATTTTCTTGGAAAAAGTGTACATAAATGGTTTTTCCTAGATTTTTATCTACTTCTTAACATGAGGTTCAGTAGGGAGAACTTCTGAATAAGGGTGGAATTATTCTTCTATTGCCGGATGGGCATATACGCCAGCGAAAAGGAAAAAAGATAATTTGTGGAAATACATATGCCGCTCAAGGTTCAAATGACCTTAGCGTTACAACTTCGCAAACAGAAATTGGACTTCATTCGACTGGTGGAAAGGGATTCGGTCAGACGAGAGCAAATGCAACTTATTCGTCTTAGATAGCATCTAGGACGAGTGACGACGTATTGGTGAGAGATTTAAAAAGGCCTGCATCAAGCCAACGGTAAAGGCATCGGGTCAAGGTGCAGAACAGCTTCCCTCTTTGTGAGCGGATATGAAATATCTTGGCAATCTTTGATTTTGTAGTTTGTGTGTGTCAGGCGCATTTGAATAACGCTCTGTTTGTCTAATTTATAAACTAAATTAAGCCCAGAACGTATTCGAGAATTTCGGACATGGTGATAGAACAAAGAACAGTAAATACATGAATGTACGTATACCACATTTTAGTTAAAGAAGGTATATAGAGAAAGTACTGCCAATTCGATATACCAAATTAAGAAAACAAAAACTTCTTCCCTCCCATATGGTCACTATTTTCGCTATTTTTCGTGCCCTTTCGCGCACCATGTACATTTACAAATTTGCTGTCAAATGACAAATGGCGCGAAAGTTTATTTTCCTCTCGGTAAAGTGCGCGCGCGAATTACATAAAGACTGAATCGATTACATCGAAGAATTATCGTGCAATAAGTGTAAGTTTATTAATTTTGATTTAGATTTTATTAATTTTAGGTGATTTAGAACCGTCATAGTGACATTTACCATGTAATTAGTTGAGTTTTTCGTGCTTTCGCGTAAATGTTGTACCACAGCACTGCGCCATACTTAATTTAAGGGTAGAGCAGCCAACTTTAAAAAAACCGGATGAGGGAAGATTCTTCGTGCAGTTTAACGAACCTGGGCCATATTGGCGGTACTTTCTCTATATACCTTCTTTAATTTTAGTTACCATAGATAGATAGATAATAACCATTGTAAATTTAATGTTTTTCCTTAGTCTTTTACACTTGCTAAATTTATTAATTAATAAAGACAAAAGAAGTTTCACTTTATCCGAGCACTTATGTAGGTGTGGTGTTTAGGTTTTTTGGTTCTATAGCGGTTTCATTATAGTTTCGATCTGACACACCTCTTGATTCTCTCATTTATAAACAAATTATGATAAAATTAGCTATACCGACATTAACAAAAACGGATTTAATGACCTTTTAGGACAAATAATTGTGTGCTGAACAAAATTTTTTTTTGATTAGATAGTTATACTAAAATGCAAAAATGTCTTAAGACTTGACAATTGCACCCCCTCACCCTGCCCTGGAGTTTGGATTCGTCCGTTAGATCTGGATGGGTTCTATGGATTCTGGCTATGGCATACTCAAGGTTTACTAAAAAGAGCGGTAAGGCTTTAAAGAGTGTCCGATACAAGCATTGAACAACTGAGAGTCTAATCGAAGCGCTTGCTGCCATTTATTTGCCTACCAAATGTAAGGGAAGTAGATGAAAGAGTAACTTCAGAGTAGCGAAAGGCTAGACTAAATATTACATTAAAATAAATTTGTATTAATGTAATTTAAATAATTGTATATACATTCTGTATCTGTTAAATATTTTCTATTAAGTGAAAAACTCAAAAATAAAAAATAAATTATTTACAGTCATATACTATGAAAAATTATTTGTTTAAGACTATTTCTTTATATATTATAATACCTCTCCTCAATTAATAATTTATATATTATAATAATTACTGCTCAGAGTGAAAAATGACTGAAGTTTATGAATTTTTTTCTCACAGAAGAAGGTAAATAATGTATAATTTGACTTTTTCAGCTATTAGTACATTTACTTAAGTTCACAAAAAATATTTTTTAATTCTTTCATTTGTAAAATTTGCGAGATCCACGCGCTTCTGCAGCCGTGTAGCGCGTGCAACGCGTTGCGCCGTGCAGGATTCCGCCTTCCTCTTTTATCTGAGACACAAAATTCAACGTTATTTGAAAAGTAAAGTAAATTTGCGTTTGTGGTTTTGATAAAAACGCGTTTAAAGTTTGACCAAGAAAAAAAAAGGGAAAAAATAAATGAGTGCGAAAGTGTAGCGGCTTTTGCCTACTAGTGCACTGTGATGGAGATGAAAGTGGCTGCGTTGAAGGTGGAAAATACGAATTAACAGCAAAATTAGCAGCAAACAGGTTGGCCTTGTCCAATGAGTCAGTAAAAACATTCCCATTATAAATGTTGACGAAGAAGTGAAATTGTGCTCTACGGTTTTTACTAAAGACCAGAAGCCCTTACTACCCTTTTGAGTAGAAAATACCTTCCGTCTAACGCTCTGGTCGAAATTCAATTTTGCCCGACTAATTACTGAATTGCAAATATTCCGGGCATCTCTATAGATAAGTCTCAATTCATCTGAAGGGCACAATTTATATGCCTGGAAGGCCGCTTTCTTGTTTGTAATGGCTGCGAAACAGTCATTATTGAACCAATTGGTGTTAGTTGGTTTGATGTTTTTGAAGCTATGAAGAATAAAGTGATGCATTCCGAACCATAGATAAATCTAACGCTTATTGAATAATTTAAGAATTAATATCCGCTGAAATAATAACCATAATTCATGCAATCGCCAATGAAAAGCCGCTTTCTGTAGAAGGCAGAATTTCTGAAAGCCGACTCAAGCAAATGTACTACATTTGATCCTAGAAATATCATGCAGCGCTTTTATCTTTCAGAAAGAATGGACACAAAAGATAAATACAGGCATCTGCCTACTTTTAGCTGTGGGTAAAGTATTATGCACATAATATTGTCAAGAGTAAAGAAGGCATAAGATCAAATGATTAGAAGCAGAACGCAAAATTTTTTTTGTCGCTCCTGTAAAGATCACATAACTTGAAGGTCATTGTGGAATTATAGCTCTTTATACCTAGCCTCAGTAGATTATGCAGGCGTTTGACTTCGATAACTGGAGTTTTACATGGAGGGCACTGCGGAAACAAGCACTGCCGAAGAAAATAACTGATTTAATAAAAACTCTCTGTAATAATTCGTGATGTAGTGTTTTTCAGCATGAAAAATAACTTTGAAATAACTCCGAATGAATTTCGGAGTTCGACAAAGATTCCTCCTTTCGCGATTTCCTTTTCACTGTTAGACCGTATCGAAGACCTGGACTACATTGATGATATAAGTTTGCTGGCCGATATACACCAGGACCTAGGTAACATTATACAGAATTCAGCAACAATGTCTGCTGATGTAAGAAATGTGGACGACCTAGATAGCCAAGACTTGGCTGAGAGACCCAGTTACCTTGGTAGCACTATTATAGAAATTGTGAAGGAAAAAAATACATCAGCTAAAGTAAAACTAAACCGTTCTGTAGTTTTTCAACTCCAACGTAAAGCCGGTACTCATTTATGGTGGAAGGTCACTCAGTCTATCATGATTTATTTATTTATTTAAGCTTAATACAAGCTATTACATAATAATACTTAAATTACGAGCTATAACATAATACTAATACTACAAGCTATAATAAATAAATAGTAAAAGCTACAATATGAGCTCTAACTAAAGTAGATACGGGCTGGAAGGAAGAAGAATTAAGAAAGGCGATCAAGATGGGCGGGATCAAGATATAAGGCTTTGTGAAGGGATGATTTAGTCAGATGGAAGTTAAAGGAGGAAAGGTCGTTGACTTTTCGTAGCATCCTGGTAATTGGCTCGCTTTGACCGTAGTTTGTGCGATGGCGGTCAAATCAATATTTGACAATGATCAATATTAACTTAAGTCGTTCCTGACTTAAAACATACTTAAAATTACAAAAAGAATCTTATAATACCTCACTCTGAACAGTCTCATATACATATACATATGTATGTATTACCAAGAAACTTGAGATTAGTCTAATTGTACACCTGTTTTTCATTTATTTATTAAATTACGTCCTGTTATTATCTATTTTCATCCAGGAACCTTGACTAAGTTTCGGCCAGATTTCGGGACTGCGACAGGCTGGTTTTGGAATCATTTATGATACCAAGGACAGCAGGCCGCGGACCTGTATTGTATATAATAAAGAAAAAACTAACTGTTTGCCGTCCACAGACTTACGTACAAGGGACCTTAGAGCTGCCAGAATGGAGGTATGTGCGGGGGGACGAAGATGCTGGGTGTTAATCTGCTCTGCGTACTTCCCATACGACTCCACTGAACCACTACCGACGAGAGAACTAAGGGAACTCATCGGGTCGGCAAACGCGGCGCACATGCTAATTGGATGCGATGCGAACTCACACCACATTACCTGGGGGAGCAGCGGCAATAACAGAAGAGGTGAGTACCTTATTGATTATTTGCTAACTACTAACCTAGTTATACTAAACCGTGGATCTAACCCTACCTTTGACAATGGCCGTCGGAGGGAGGTAATTGACATCACTCTCTCCAGTAGCTACATATCAGAACTGGTAAGTGACTGGAGAGTGTCTGACGAGCCATCATGCTCCGACCACAAACACATTCTATTCAGAGTTGGAGAATGTGTCAATGAAATAAAGGAATACCTGAACCCCAGGAACACCAACTGGGTTACCTATAAAGAGGAATTGGGTGGTAGACTTTATGGGTTCATGGGCTCGATCAAGTCTACGCAAGACATCGAACTTGCGGCAGACCTCGTAAACGATGCCATACAGGCGGCCTTCAGGGGAAGTTGTCCGGTGTCAGTAAGGTCCCAGAACAGGAACGTCCCTTGGTGGACGAGGGAACTTGCGAGACTAAGGGCTATTACCAGGACGCTGTTCAACAGGGCGAAAAGAGGCGGGTGCTGGGAAGAATATAGACAATCCCTAATTGCCTACAACCGAGAACTGCGCCGTTCCAAAAGATAAAGCTGGCAAAAGTTCTGCCAAAACGTGGAGGGCGCTCGCGAGTCTGCGAGACTGCATAAAGCCCTTATGAAAACTACGTCGGGCGACCTGGGCACACTCCAGTAACCGGACGGAACATACACCCAAACCAGGGAAGAAACACTAGAGATTCTACTGCAGTCCCACTTTCCTGGTTCAAGGGTGGAAGAACCGAACGAGGCAGACAGGCCCAGCCTAACTGACCACCTAGCAAGGAGGGTGGACAGGAGGGTTGCCAGCTCGGTTTTTACATGTAAAGCCATCAAGGATGCTATTTCATCCTTTGAACCATTTAAGTCCCCTGGCACGGATGTTGTGTACCCGGTGCTCCTACAGGAGGGCTGTGATGTTCTCGCGCCGGTGCTGTGCAGAATATACAGGGCGTCCTTTGCAGTAGGATCCGTACCATCTATCTGGAGGACTGTGAAAATAGCCTTTATTCCAAAGCTAGGCCGTGTAGATTACACACTCGCTAAAGCGTACAGGCCTATTAGTCTAACATCGTTCATGTTAAAGACGATGGAAAAAGTTGCTGATCGGGCGATCAGGGAGAGGTATCTCTACACTCACCACTTCATGCCCGGCAGCACGCCTACCAAACCGGAAAATCTACTACAACGGCACTCCATGACTTAACACTCAAGCTGGGAGCGGTTTATAGCAAAGGAACTGCGATTGCAGCCTTCTTGGATATAGAAGGCGCTTTTGATAACACATCATTCGATGTGATCACTCGGGCCCTAAGAAGGAGAGGCCTTGGGACGACCTTCTGTCGATGGATAGATGTGCTGCTCAGATCTCGAGATCTTACCTTGAGTCTCCTCGATAGGACGATAAGGAGCTGCGTCACAAGAGGGTGTCCGCAGGGTGGGGTGCTGTCACCCCTCCTATGGTGCCTTGTGATCGATGAGCTACTTGTACGCCTTGATGAGCGAGGCTTCTTCGCGCAGGGCTATGCAGATGATATTGTAGTTGTGGCATCCAGCGATATGGGGAACAACATTACGCTATAACTCCAGCAGGCTCTAGACGTAGTTGCAACCTGGTGCAATGAGGTTGACCTCAAAGTCAACCCTGACAAAACAGTCGTCGTTCCGATCACTAGGAAGAGGAACACGACGAGTCTTACTGAACCGACCTTCTTGGGCACTGCGCTACCCTTCAAGGATCAGGTGAAGTACTTGGGGGTGATCCTGGATTCCAAGCTATACTGGAACCTGCACCTTGACATAACTGTGGAAAAAGCTCGGAAGTCCTTTTGGGCATGCCGTCGAGCCTGCGGGACCACCTGGGGACTTAAACCCAGAACAATGCTATGGATCTACACATCGGTAATAAGGCCCATGATAACTTATGAAGCAATTACATGGTGGCACAGAGCAAAACTTAATGTGATAAGGACTAAGCTTAGCAGATTGCAACGTATGGCCTGCCTATGCATCACTGGAGCCATGCGCACCTCGCCGACGGCTGCACTCGAAACCATGCTAAACATTAAACCTCTACATATAGAGGTTGAAAGCCTGGCTATGTGTGCGGCCTACAAACTAGAGGGAGCCGGTCTCCTTGGGGAAAACATAGGTAAGGGCCACACGACAATAAGGGAGATTCTAGAAGCCACACCTGAGTTGCCCATGCTAACTGATCAGATGCCGGCAAGACTCTCACCATTTCAACCACCCCTAATACGGGTGGAAAAGCGTGAGACCTGGACGCTTCCAGCTGTCCGTCCAGGGGAGCTAGTATGGTATACGGATGGATCCAAGACTGAATCAGGTGTTGGGGTAGGGGTCTGGAGCGACTCGCCTCGATTCAGTTTATCACTGGCCCTGGGAATGTATACCACGCTATTCCAGGCTGAGATCTTCGCCATACTGACATGCACCTACGAGAACCTAAGAAGAGCCTATAAAAACAAAAGGATCTCAATCTTCTCGGATAGTCAAGCTGCAATCAAAGCAATTGCTTCATCTACCACCAGATCAAATCTGGTGTGGGAATGCCAAAGAAGCCTAGACGCACTGTGTAGAACTAATCAAGTAAGCTTGATCTTGATACCGGGACATCAGGGCTACACGAGGAATGAAAAAGCAGACGAACTTGCTAGGAAGGGGTCTAACACCCCTTTTATAGGGCCGGAGCCGGTCTGTGGAATACCTCTCTGCACGGCTAAAAGGCTAATAGCAAACCGCGCAAATGAGGGGCATAGGCTGTATTGGAACAATACTGAGGGGCACGCTCACTCAAGAAGCCTTATGCCCTCACCGTCGCCGGGTAGATTCAGGGAGCTCCTCAAGCTGAGCAGGTCGGCTGTTAGAACTCTGGCAGGCCTACTTACCGGCCACTGTCAGCTAAGGAAGCACCTGGTGAGGATAGGCAGAGCCATCGACCCCACCTGCAGACTCTGTCTGGAGGAGGATGAGACCCCATTACATGTGCCCTGCAGCCTATTCGGGAAACCAACCCTGGTACCGAGCGGGCTGAAGGACTGCCTCCTGCGGGAGCTGTTGAACTTCTTCGGAGGGACCGGCTTACTATAAGGAGTTGAGAGGGTTAGCACAATAGGCCCTAGTGGCCGCGGCGCTTGAGAACCTCGCACCTCCAAATTTAATCAGACAATCAATCAAATCTATTTTTAATTTAATTTAGGACAATTCTTTTCTAATTTAAGTGCAGAGTTATTACTCTAACTAAAAATTTATCTATAGGTTCTTGGTCTAACGAAACTGCAAGGCTAATTCCATATAGATCTTCCCCTTCTCACAGTATTTTAACCTCAAGACGGTTCCAAATTTGGCCGAGCCGTGAAATTTCCGGAATCCTTTGCCATCTTCTCTTTTCTCTTCCATACGGGCCCTGAGTATTTAGTGATTTCTTGAACTCAATGTCTCCAAATGCCAGTCCATCTCTTATTCCCGCAAGCGTCTTACACCCACCCCGAGAGTCTACATGTTAACCAACGTACCAGTCCCTATCGTTACCTCTTTGTGTGATCTCGGAATAATCTGTGATAGTGAACTCAATTTCCGTTCCCACATTGACAGCATAATAAACAGAGCTAACTCCGCGCTAGGGTTTGTGAAGCGCTGGTCCAGAGAGTTCTCCAATCCTTATGTTTCCAAATCTCTCTATATTTCCTTTGTTAGACCTCTCCTTGAATATGCCAGCCAGGTATGGTCACTTACACAAACAACTCACATTAATAGGATTGAATCTGTCCAGCGTAGGTTCATTCGCTTCGATCTACGTGATCTTCCGTGGGTAGACAGATTCAACCTTCCACCTTATGAAAACCGTCTGAAACTGATAGACTTACAACCTTTAAGCAAACGTCGTGATGTTTCCGACATTCTCTTCATTCATCAGCTATTAAGTGGTGCCATAGACTGCCCTTCAATCCTGCAATCTTTACCCATCTATACCAATCCCCGCAACCTTAGGTCCACTCCCCTTTTCCGACTCGACCGCCATCGCACAAACTACGGTCAAAGTGAGCCAATTACCAGGATGCTACGAAAAGTCAACGACCTTTCCTCCTTTGACTTCCATCTGAGTAAATCATCCCTTCACAAAGCCTTATATCTTGATCCCGCCTTTCTTAATTCTTCTTCCTTCCAGCCCGTATCTACTTAATTAGAGCTCATATTGTAGCTTTTACTATTTATTTATTATGTCATAATTTATTATAGCTTGTAGTGTTGGTTGTTGTGGCTTGTAATAGTAGTATGTATTATTATGTAAACGCTTGTATTAAGCTTAAATAAATAAATATTGTTTTTCTTGAGGTTTGTCATAAAACTAGTAAGACCGCAATAATTTAGTTGATTTTCTTTGTTAGTGGATGATATTTTAATATCTAGTTCATATAGGTACATATCGATTTGTAATTCAAATAAAAACCTTAATTAATTAGCAAATAATTTGTAACTTTTATCAAAGTTTTCAAATGATTGTTCTTATCTATGAATACTAACGCCTTTACATCTTTTTGTTGAAGTAACTATTTCGAATCAATATTGAGAACATCTTCTATGATAAATAACAATTTCCGACTCAACGTTTTTCTGCAACGGAAGAAATTTCACCATGAGGAAAGCCAGAAATAATAAAATTTTTCAGACAGAAAATTATTTTTCACCATGATTGTAAATCGGATTATACCGAACCATTAAAGAACTTGTATTTATACTGGATGCACTTGATCGGTGCGATTGCTGGGTGCTCCTCGATGCTTTTCGTAGCCTAGAGGCAGAATAAGGAATTTAACTTAAAAAAAACTTTTACATCAAATATTTATGCCGCAGTTGGCGAGGAAAAACGTAATTTCTGCATTAAATAAAGGGCTTGTCTACAGTGGACCTAGCTGGTATTGGTGCGCTGGAATCTTCCTACTTTTCAATAGCTCCTCTGGTAATTTGATCGATGTTGTGATAAGGCACTTACCGAGTTACTATATGCAAATCCATAATATGTAAAGCCTTCAACAAAAAGGTGGACAGAAGACAGGAGGTTTTATTGTGTTTGTGTGCTGTAAAGGCTGAGATCATTTTCCTGTAATTTTTATAACGAAATTACCATGTAAACGGGGCTTCTTGGCTGCAATGAAACCCCACGATTAGAGGTGGTTCTGGCCCCGCCTTGTAAGTTGTTTCTTTTCGAGCCAGTGCAATGCTCCCTTTGCAGCTGCCCGGATCAATGCAAAAGTGTGTGTTTCCTTACCTCTTGATTTTGTAGTAAATGAGGTGTGCCTTAACCTCACTTTTCGGGATTATTAATAAGAGCCACCGGTAAAGGTAATTCAAACTGGCTGATGTACTTATTGCAAAAATTTCAGAAATATTAAGAGTCAAGTCAGGAGCTGTTTATTAATCTTTTTACTTTGCGTACATTTTAATCAGACAATGAATGGACAATTATTTCCCCATACTTATCATATCTACAAGTATTAGGCTTCGTGACTCCAAAATGTATGATCATCATTTACCAGTTTTCTGCAGATTCATTTAGCTAATTTTGTAATTTATGAATTACCTACCCACTTATCTAATTAGAAGCAGGAGTTTTAGCACAGTGTTATCAAGTTCGGAATTCAATAGCTGATGCTATTGTAAGCCCACTTAGTTTATAAACATTAATGTACCTTTATTCAATTTCAATGGTTGTTCTTCTTTAGCTGATATCATTCTTTTTGCTTTTTTGTATATTACAATTTTTACACTGTTGCAGAAACTCCCGATTATAAATTTTATGCGGAATGAATGAACTTTTATCGGTAACTCAAAAATTAATAACAATAACAGAAATACCGCTATAATTGATTCTTCTTTAGTAATATCATTGGTATTTAAAAAATTTTCAAAATTGTTGGTCCAATACTTTTGAAAATAGAAGGAGCAACGTGGTCCTCAATAGCTTTTAAACATCGGCCTGTATACATTCGCATTTTTAACTATTATAATATCCTAGATAAACGGGAGAGACAGACAAACAAGCGCTCGTATAAGGACTCCGTTGTTACACTTATAAGCAACCAGATTCTTCAATCCTAGTATTTCCTATTATAAGATAAGAAATGTCGACTTCTGGGAAAAGCTTTTCAATTTGAGGTCGGTCTCTAATGTTTTAAGCTATGATATATTTGAAATCTTTGTCTCCAACCGTGTGAAGCTGTTATAGCCTCATGCTTTACAGAGGGTTATTAAAACTAAGGAGATAATAATTAACTAAATTAATCAAATCACTTGTGGGTCATACAAATGTGGTTTGTTAGTCTCTGGCCAAGGTTTGGCTAAGCTTCGGCGCCCAAGCCCAAGCCTAAGCCAAGACTCAAAAGGCTTTGTTTTACAATTTACGCCCAAGCTCTAGCCAAGTTTTAACTATCAATCTTTGGCGCTTCAGCCTTTGCCTCGCTCTAAGCTAGTGGCTTTCAATACCATATACAATGTTACATATAAGTAAATAAATATCTTTCTTTCTTCATTAGATCCAAATTGTGAGTTAGGTCATTCAAAAAACTGCGTGTATTAATATTTATTAGACTGAGTTGTTATCAAAAATATTCTGAGTTAAATAAAACTCGTGCAAAGTTCTTGGTAACAGTGATTTTATTGTGTGTTACATGCTCTTGATATACATGCGTGCAATTCGCAGATCCCGTGGACGACCGACTCATTTGAGACCGACGTCTGAAATAACAAAACTATCTCTGCATAGCATAGATCCAACTGCACACTGTCTCTATTCTCTACACTGCAATTCTTTTCACAATTTCCTTTAAACGCACACACAGAATAACATTTACCTTCGCTTGTTACAACTTAATTCTTCATTGTTTAAATAACTATAAAGCCGTATTTATGGATTTCAGCTTAATACTAGAAGCTTTAGCCAGTTAATTTATTTATTATAGTACATATTTTTACTTAAGCATCACAGAAATGTGACGTCCTTGACTTCCAATGGAATTTGACGCTTTCTTTCGATAGTTGTCTCTTATTCCAACACTAATGCGAAATGTCCTGTGTTATTATGCATAATTAAGTTATAGTGATCGGAATTTGTTTGTGGTTTTAACAGATTAAGCTTGTCAAAATAAGCAAAAGCCTAATGTTTTTATTTGCTAAACATTAAACAATTTTGAATAAATGTTAAAGTGTTGGTATGGCAGTTTTTGACCTTCCACCGCTGATGCCGCAAGAACAATAAAAGATACAAAAAAATTATTAGAGGATTTTGTACACAGAAGTCCCAAAAACGCGTGTTTTCACACTAATCTTTAAATACTTTTAGCGCACCAAATGAATTTGTAATAAAAAAAAATTATATTTTAAAATGGCAATGAAGTGCTATGACAGACATGTAGTTCTCACTGCTAATAAGCCCAGCAAGTAAGCACCTTCGTATGTGTAGGAATGATTATTTGTTTCTATGGTTTTCATTTTAAAATATCTCACTCAACTGAAACAGGGTGGTTCAGTACAAGTGTGTACGTGAAATCAAGGCGAAAAATAGAATGGATAAGCATTCATTTCTCCCCTTGCCCATAAACTCATTCAGTGTCTTCAGTAAGCACTACACGTGTCGCATCATGTCGCATACACCATAAAGTTTCGGGCGCTCTATACAATGGTAGGATTGATTTTTTATTAATATGTTTCTTATCAATCCTAAAAATTTAAACAAATGGAAATTTCAATGTTTCAAACCCATTTTAAGGGTGTAAGATTGAATAAATTATTTTGCTAAATTATAACTCTTGTATAACTGATAATGAGAAAATAAAATATAATTTGAAATTTTTTTTTTTTAACAATTCCTATAAACAGTCAACGTCAAAAGCTGTTGTTTACTAGAAACGGCGGGCTTCGAAACGGTTAAAGAGATTCATCATTTTGTTCTCTTCAAAAAATTTATTTATTTTAAAAATATAAATATTGAAAAATTCAGAACCAAAACAATTGAGTATTTTTTATAATGTTAAAAAGTTATGGCGTAAAATTCGACGGGTCAGACTCGGGTTAAAGCTATTTACAGCTGTGCCTGAATGCGTGTATGTTAATAGTGACCCAAGCTTGTGTTATTTATAAAAGAAAAATAATTAAAAAAAATCTACAATGCCTTGATTACTTTTTCAAGCGGACGAAAAACCGCAGTACTGTCAACCACAACTTACTGGCTTGTTTCTAGTTTTAGGTTCGAATCATTTAAGGGCTAATTTCAAAACATATTCTTAATATTGTGTTTTTTTATGATAATGCCAAAGCTTAGGAGTTGCCTTATAATGGTAAAGTACAGCCTTGGTAGGAAAAAAATTAAGGATAAAGGAAATGGGTTAATAGGTCTTGTTATTCTGCTTAGGAAAAGTGCCCGAAATTTAGCAGTATTAGCAAATCTAACTGGCAGGGGTGGGAGCGACTTGAAGCCTTTATAACGCGTGTTTTGATGTATCTTCAAGGAATCAGGCTAGCAATTTCGTTAGAACTATGGCCGTGGAAATAGCAATAGAAGAGTAAGAAACAACCGTCATTCCGTCAATGCTCCAGAGAGTCAATGCTTTCAAAGATTGTGGAGTCTTCGATAAGTTCAATAGCCTTTCTTTAAACTTTGCTTAACGCCGACAATGCGTTGTCCCCTGCCCAAAAATGGGAATTATATTCGAGTCGAGGCCTGATGTGGGACTTGTAGATCAGCAACGAGTCAGATAGAATGAAGTATTTCCTACACTTCTGTACAAAACCCAATCATTTCATCGCATTTCATCGATTGAAAATACCTGATCGATCTAGTTACAATTGCTGGATATCTCAAAACCTGAGATATATAGAAACGGCGAATTGGGACATGTTGAAAGTGGGCTGGTACATATTTAAGGAACATTAAAGAACATTGAGTTTTGGATGCTTTGAACATAAGACGCTTTGCTCTGCAGCAAAGGATTATGGTAAAAATGTCGTTGTTTAGTGTTTCAAACATTTTGTCGTCGGCGAAACTATGAATAGGATTGAGAGTGAGAAATGAATAAAAGGTCAATAATACAAAAAGAAATAAGGTTGGTGAAAAAAACTGAATCCTGACGTACAACAGCATTTATTTCATAGGATTAGATGTAACTTCGTCTATTATTACACGCATTCAACATTCTGAAAGTCTAAATGCTTGAAGTTTGGCTATAACGGCAGCACGCCGTTATAGCCAAACGGCAGAAAAATTAACTAAAGCTCAGACTCAATATTTTTTAACTGCTCGCAACTGTTTTTTTTTCGGCTGTCGTGGCGTTTTGTATATTATTATATTATATTATGTAATTCTTGCATGAACCTCGCACAATAAATGCTGCTTATTACTGTGGTCCTGTGGTCCTGCCTATACCTATCAATTGTCGCCTTCTGCTTTCCATATGTTTCAGCCGCTGGACTGCTGGGGGGAACTCTTGGGAATTACAGGGTGACTCATAAATTTCAGTTTTTCATGGTATGCACATTACTCTTTTATTTTTATCTTTTGATCTACCCAACATAGCGACATCAAACAAACGCCAAAAAATTACTATCCTAATGATCTTTCCAAAATTGTCAACAATATTGATCTCACTACTACCACTGCAGGTACAGTCACGACCAAAATTGAAACAAATGTTTTGAAATTACCATAATTTCAGCATTTTCTCAAATTTTCTCCGAAATTTATGTAATTAGTATACCTCTTTTTTATTTTTATTGGATTCCCCGTCTTATTACCTTTCCAATAAGGTGCAATATGCCAAGGTAGACAAAAAATTAGAAAAACCGCATTTTTAGACATCTCTGACTACCTAATTATTTTTTTGCACTTTAGGTAGCAAATTCTTTAACTAAACAAAATTTTTATGATAAAGGGTCGAAAATGATTCTTTCGGCTTAACAGGTAATTAATTTTAATTATTGCTGCAAAAAAGTTTTAAAAATGTTAGTGTAATTTTATTATATTGCCGATATTAGCATGTGTTAGCCAGAATTCACATCCTTGTATCCTGGTTGTTTTTTCATATTTACTACTTTAAGTCAAGGAAATATAGTACACCGTTGCTTTAAAAGTGACAGCTAAAAACATCACGATATTGAGTTAATGATGGCAATTGTTTCCCTACATTTTGGATTAAAAAAATTAACACAACTCCGCTCAATGCCGCCAGAGAACAGAAGCGCATAACAACTATTTTTCTGGAAAACGTGGACTACATATTGCTCTTTAGAAAAAAACATTGACACTGAATTGAACATTTAATTTTTGAAGGTACAAGAAATTAGTCTTCAAAACTCACGTTGAATTACCATTTTGCCAAAATTTCATGAATTGAATCAAATTGCGAATAATTGTACTTACCAGTATCCATAGCAACTAGCGTTAATGTGTATTCGGCTTGCAATTCCCTATCAAGAGCTCTCAGCAACGAAATTTCTCCAGTTGAAGCATTGATCTGAAATAGGTCAGCATCGCCTTCTTTTAGAAAGTAACGAACTTGTGAATTAAATGGTGGTGTATCCGCATCATATGCTTTGACTGCAATTACGTAACCACCGTTGGGAGGAATAACATTTTCCATTACATACGCCAGATATGGTGAATCCAAGAAAGTGGGTGGATTGTCATTAATATCGGTAATGATGATGGATAACTCAGCAGTATCGAATCGAGTCTCAACACTTACACTACCAGCAACATCAGCCGCGCAGTCTTCCGCACGCACTATTAACACATATCGCGATTTTCGTTCGTAATTTAAATTTTTCGCGACCCGAACAACGCCAGAGTCCTCGCTTATACTAAAGTCACGGTTATTGTCACCGGCCGCTATAGAAAATCGCACTCGCCCGTTTGGCCCTTCATCAATGTCCGTGGCAGATACCTGCAAGACCATCGCGCCGATGCTAGCATTTTCGGCAATGGAAGCACTATACTGTTTTGGATCGAAAACAGGACTATTGTCATTTTCGTCTAAGATTTTTACAGATATTTCGGTTTGAGTTGAACGCGGAGGCTCTCCGCGATCACGTGCTGTTATATTCAGTGTGTAGGATGAACGAATCTCACGGTCTAAACGTCCAGAAACCCTAAGCAGACCATCCACGGATCCCAAAGTAAACGGAACAGGTGGATCAGAGGCCAAAAGATACTCTATGTACCCATTGCGACCCTCATCACGGTCCACGGCTTTTACTGCCATAACGACTGTGTTCACTGGAATGTTTTCCATGATTGATGTTTCGTTAGATGAGGTGAACGTCGGCGACTGGTCGTTAACGTCTTTAAGCACAACTGTAACCTGCAATAAAACGATTTTAAGTTAGATTTTCTTAATTTGAATGTATTGAATTGCGAGTGTCCAACATGATAATAAAAATTTATATCTTTTTTTATGTAACATTTCCTTCGTCCGAAACAAGATACTTCGCCGCAGTCCGCACTAGACCTATGTTTATCTTAGCTTATCTTAACATATGCAAAAGCGTATCCGGGAAATCACACAAAAGTAAAACTAATGCCAGATGATAAATCTTGTAATCACCTCAAAGATTGCACTCCATGATTCTTAGTTAGCACTCGAAAAAAGAGGATTTGTGGAAAAGATAGCATCGATCTTTGGACATGTTTATCCAACAACTTCATTAATAACCATACACAACTTGCGGAAATTAACCAGCGATGGTCCTTAGAATAGATATCACTATTACGTGAGAGGAGATATATTCCTATTATTACCGCCGGACCGCGGTGGCTACTTGCCGGGTAACGAATGAAACTGAATTGAAGGAGTAAAATGCAAGAAATGTGTAACATCTGACTTAGACAGATTTATTCACTTTAAATTAATTACCCCATCAATTCAATAAATTATAAAAGCGAGCACCCATCTCTACTTATCTATTTCAGGCGAGATCGAGAAGTTCCACGTCTATCGCAAATGCTCGAAGTTATGTTAAATAAACAGACAAATCTATAGAAAAATAATTAAGTCCTAGAGATGCACTCTGTCTTCTTACTCTACACGTGATATCTTCATTTTATGGTTATAAAACTTAAATAGAATCCCCTTGAAATAGAAAACTGCGACCAATTCACTTGATACTTCTGTGTAGACCTCTTAGGCTTAATGCTTCTTAAAGATTGGAATATACATATAAAGGAAGAAATCACCTCTGCGTTCCTAGGAGTATTAAAAATGAAAACGTCATCAATAAAGTATTCAAAGAGCACAGAAGATGGTTTAGGAATTTTTAAGAAGACTCGCAGAATGTGGAGAGCTTTCAAAAAGGGACAAAAAGTAGCCATCGACTCTTATGGGCCTCCCAATAGAATACTGTTGAATAAATTACTGATCTCGTTTCGATGAGTTGCGCAGCAAGGTGAGATGAGTTTCACTTTTTTTACTTTCTCAGATCCTTCTTGTGGTCTTGATTTTTACAGAGTCGAAAGATTACTCATTTTTAAGAAACCAAGGAAATGACGGTGTAAAATCTTAGATATGTGAAAAGCTTTTTTGAGCTGGAGTTGAAATTGGGCCGAACTGATAGCTTTTGTTTCTATCTTTTACAGTGGGATTTGTGATTCAATTTTTATTTACATGTAGAAAATCACATCTGGTTTAGTTTATGGAGTAATAACACAATCGGAATTCGTATATAGAATGTCCTCTTTTATCACTTCTAGGGGAGCCGAATCATACTCAAAATACTCCAAAAAATAAGCTAAATGTGAAATAATTTATTTTAGAAATTTATTAAAATACGGTTTAACCCCCCAAATGCGAAGAGGAGGTTTTGTAACGAATAATTTAATTTATTAAATCGAACACTACTTTTTACAATGATTATCACAATTTAAACCTTTTGCTGAGTTAAGTCAAAACGAGGAAATTTGGCAATTCGTCTAACTCCGTAATCTCTACTCCTGAATAACTTGTAGGTTCTCCAGGTAATATTCTCCCAGTGAATTAATCCTGATGCCCGCTAATTCTGGGCCCCTGCATAGAAGATGAAGTATAGCCAGTTTTTCACTGGTAATGCCGCAGCTGCGATAATGTGTGTTGTGGAGAGCTTCGAATTCAACGAATGTTTACAATGGACTTAAGCAAATAATCTTAAAATCGCGAAAACTAAGTGAGAAGGAACGCAATGAAAAAGGTAAGCAAACAGCTATGCTGATGGTGGCGCAAATTAATCTTCATCACTCCAAGGTAACTTCAGCTCCTGTATTTATTTATTTATTTAAGCTTAATGCAAGCTATTACATAAAAAAAATACAAAATAACAAAATAAATACTACAAACTAATATAAACAATAATTCATAACAGATAATGTAAGCTACAATATAAGCTATGATAATGATAACTTTAGACTGGGAGGAAGGAGAATTAGGAAAGGCGATCAAGATGGGCGGGATAAAGATATAAGGCTTTGTGAAGGGATGATTTACTCAGATGGAAGTCAAAGGAGGGAAGGTCGTTGACTTTTCGAAGCATCCTGGTAATTGGTTCGCGTTGACCGTAGTTCGTGCGATGGCGGTCGAGTCGGAAAAGGGGAGTGGACCTAAGGTTGCGAGGATTGGTATAGATGGGTAAAGACTGCAGGATTGAAGGGCAGTCTATGGCGCCAGCTAGTAGCTGATGAATGAAGAGAACGTCGGAAACATCACGACGTTTACTTAGGGGTTGTAAGTCGATCAGTTTTAGACGGTTTTCATAAGGTGGAAGGTTGAATCTATCTACCCATGGAAGATCACGTAGAGCAAAGCGAATGAACCTACGCTGGACAGATTCAATTCTGTTAATGTGGGTTGTTTGCGTGGGTGACCAAACCTGGCTGGCATATTCAAGGAGAGGTCTCACGAAGGAAATATAGAGAGATTTGGAAACATAAGGATTGGAGAACTCTCTAGGCCAGCGCTTCACAAACCCTAGCGCGGAGTTAGCTCTGTTAATTATGCTATCAATATGGGAACGGAAATTGAGTTCACTATCACAGATTATTCCTAGGTCACACAAAGAGGTAACGATAGGGACTGGTACGTTGGTTAACATGTATGTTCTCGGGGTGTTGGTAAGACGCTTGCGAGAATAAGAGATGGACTGACATTTAGAGACATTGAGCTCAAGAAAGTTTTTCATGCACCATGTGGTGAACGAATCGAGGTCCTTTTGGAGAAGAAGAGAGTCGGTTGTGGAGGAGATATGTTTAATTATTTTCATGTCATCAGCATAAATGGACAGCTCTGAGTATTTTATGATACATTCAACATCATTAATTGTAAGGATGAAAATTAATGGACCGAGGTGGCTGCCCTGAGGGACGCCGGAACGAGCGACAATGGGGTTAGAAATGGATGAGCTGAAAAGAACATTGTATTGACGGTTGTTGAGGTAGGATTGAATCCAGGAGATGAATCTGGGGGGGAAGCCTAGGCGATCAAGTTTAAACAGGATAACGCTATGGGAGATCTTGTCAAAGGCTTTACTAAAATCGGTGGCGATAACATCAACATCTTTACCGTTTTCCAGGGCACATAGTGTTTTGGAGACGAATTCGGTAAGGTTGGTGGTTGTAGATCTACCTCTGAGGAAGCCATGCTGGGAGAGGGAGAAAATAGACTTACAGTGGAAGAACATGGAATCATAGACCAATTTTTCGAATAGTTTAGGTATGGATGATAATTTAGCAATGGGTCTGTAGTTGGATACATCGTTCTTGCAGCCTTTTTTGAATATGGGAATAATATAAGAGTTTTTCCATAATTGAGGGAAAACCCCTTGAGTGACCGAGAGGCGGAAAAGCAAAGTAAGGGGTTGAACTAGATGCACGGCACACTTTTTCAGAACTATGGCTGGAATGCCGTCAGGACCGGGGTGAAAGTCATCCGCAAGCCCGTTAATACTGGCAGCGATTTGTTCGGGGTCAGGGTCAAAAGATGTAAACGACGTTTGAGTGCATTTGTCCAAGAATGAAAAGTAGCTAAGGTCAGGTTGGAGCGAATTGTCGCTGAAAGATTTACTGAAGAAGTGTGCAAAGAGGTTGGAGATAACCTGAGGATCTGATGAAGAGGTATTTTCGAGCTTTAGGGTGGAAGGGTAACCATTGGATTTCTTCTTAGAATTAATAAAGCTATAAAAGCACTTGGGGTTGGATATGAGGCTAGTTTCCATCCGTAGGAGGTACTCATGGTAGAGGGTATCACAACGTTCAGAAAAAGAGGTGTAAGCAGACAAGTAGGAAGAATAGTCGGACTCATTTTGGGTGAGAAGAAAAGTTTGCCAACGTTTATTTCTCCTGTTGCGGAGAGAGCGTAATTCTCTGTCGTACCAAACGGGGGATGAGGAGCAGTTTTTACGAGGAAGAAGAGGGATAGATTGTGTAAGGCAAGCGTGTATTTCCGAATAAAACGCCTCTACAGCAATGTCTATTGGAAGATGTTGAGGGATATTGCCAATGTTGGAGTTGAGGAGCAAGTGATTTAATTTTTCGAAGTCGCCTTTACGAAAATTGAAGGAAAGAGAAGACTCGGAGCCTGAAAGGGCGTGAGGGTGTTCGTAGGAGAAAACGAGGAACAGGGGAGGATGGTGACGATCGAGGGAGGAGAGGAGATGTTCGCTTTCCGCGACAGCCGAGTTAACTGGGTCTGAGGAAAAGATTAAGTCTAATTGTCTGTTCAGAAAGTTTCTGATTCCACTAACTTGAAAGAGACCAGAAACAGAGAGCTGATCGGTAAAAAAGGCTTCTTTGGCGGAAGAGGCGTTTAGGGGGACAAAGTGTGAACAGTCCTCAGACAATGACCATTGTATACGGGGGAGGTTAAAGTCACCCAGTACAATGAATTCATCGGAGGCGTTAGCGTTCTCAAGCATGGTGTCTAACGTTTCAATTACGGGCTTGTAGGCTTCTATAGGTTGAGAGGGACGAATATAACAACAAAGAATATACAGAATACACTTATTCAGTGTTAATTTGATACATACAAATTCAGATATTGAAGAGTCGGAGGTCTTAAACAGGGTGGCATCATAACGGTTGTGAGCAGCTATGAGAACCCCACGGCCTGGTGGGTCATTGTTGCCTACACAACCGTCAACACGGAAAATGGTATAGTTAGGAGGGAATAGTTCGCTGTCGAGAATTCCTGGAATTAGATTGGTTTCAGTTAAGGCAAAGATATCGTGCGGGAATTTGTGGGAGTTTAGGAAAACGTTGGATGTTTTTGTGCGAAGTCTTCTGACGTTCTGGTAATAGACTGACAAGCTGCTGGGGAGAGGTGCTTGATCGGAGACCGCAGGTGCATAAGGGGGGAGGTCAGAAATAGAGAAGGCGGGGGGGTTAGGAACGAAAGTAGTTTAAGGAGTCGTTGCGACTTTTTTGGAGATGGGAAATGCGGCGAGAACTGACGTACGCAGCATAGGTGGATAGATCTTCTGAAACCTTATGGGAAGGGATATTAAATGATTCATGGTACTTAGTGAAAAGTTTATGTAAGACTGTTGTATCTGTGGGCAGGCCTTCTTGATGTATGCTTAACATGACGTTGGTGCTGGTTTTACCATCAATGCAGACGGAATTCGGTTTGTCGTGCAGATAGGCAAGAAATAGACGTACGTTTTCGTAAATGCGACGGTCCCGAAAACGGGACAAGAGGTATCGTCCATCGTTGGAATCCGCAGAGCGCAAAGTCAATTTAACTGTAGGTGGGAATAGGGGATCGATAAATGAGTTATGTTCGGATGTAGGAGTTTTGGTTAGCTGAAGGGGCGGGTTAGCGGAGGTAGAAGAAGTTTGAGAAGGGGCGATAGTGAAAGAAGATGATGACTTGCAATTAGGTGGGCATGCGGAGGAAGTAGCGAGTGCGAGGTTAGGTGTATGCAGAGGAGGGGTGGGACAGACGGAAATTGAAGTAGAGGTGGTGGGGTGGTCGGAAGCTGATGGCTTGTGGCTAGGTGGGCACTCGGAAGAAGTTGGGAGTGCGTGGTTGGGTGGATGCGCTGGATATACAGAATTCGAGACAGTAGTGATAGGGTTGTCGGCTGGGATGGATGTTTTCGAGGGCTTTGCTGTAAGTGGATCTGAGGGGTTAAGGGTGTGAGAATAAATAAAGTTAGGATAATTGATTCGGGTACTTAGTTTAAAGTCTGGAAATACACCCATTTTGAATTGCCAATTGGAGTTTGGATCACTAGGTGCGGAAGAGTGATGAGAGATTATGTTGTTACTAGTGCTAATGTTCTTACGATTAGGCTGAATACTAAATTTAGGTATGGGAGAAGGACGTTTGGAATTACGTTTAGGATAGTTAGTAGGATTTGGTCTATTAGAATTTAATTTAGGGTTAGATGCAGAGGGCTTAGGGTTAAACTTAACATACTTCCTGGACCACTTGGATATTTCGATAGTCCCGAGAGTGAAGATTTTGCAGGTGGGGTTACTGATGAGCCACACATACTTGTTCGGGATGGAGATTTTGAAGTTGCTGAATTTCCTTGCGTCCAAGGGTAACTTCAGGCAGCTAACGGGGATGAATGCAAAATTCCGGGAAA
Organism: Leptarthrus brevirostris; assembly: GCA_964036015.1. Taxonomy (NCBI): domain Eukaryota; kingdom Metazoa; phylum Arthropoda; class Insecta; order Diptera; family Asilidae; genus Leptarthrus; species Leptarthrus brevirostris. The sequence goes on from OZ038375.1 coordinate 55,257,228, forward strand.
AAAAGCTATGTACCCAGGAAACGGTGGCGTTGTGAGGCGCACCCTTAAGGAGAAATGAAGTATGGTCGTTTGATGAAGATGAGTATTTGCTGCCTAGTTTCTTTAATCTCTGTTCCCATTCCAATACCGACCAGGTGGTGCCAAATTTGTTTATCGTAGGTGCGGTGGAAGTGGATTGTGATGACACTAGCGGTGAGACATTGATGACGACACCAGTATCCGTCGCCATCTGGGGCACGATCGAACCAACAGTAGCATCAACATCTGGAGCAGGCTGCGCCGAGGAGGAAAGCGAGTTTGTGGGAACCACTTTCTCAGTTGATTGAGGTGGAGCTGCAGGAACCACATTCTCGGTTGATTGAGGTGGAGCTGCAGGAACCACTTTCTCGGGTGATTGAGGGGGAGTTGCAGGAACCACTTTCTCGGTTGATTGGGGTGGAGCTGCGGATGTTGAATCCCGGCGAGTGGGGCAGTTGCTGTTCGGTGATGAAGTTCCTGAAGAAGCAGAAGCCGAGCCAGATGCAGCAATGGCGTCGGACGGATGAAAAGAAGAGCCGAGAGAGCCTTTTGACGTTAAACACCTAAGATCAGAGGAAACTGAGCCAATGAGTTTAAAGTTTCTATCAATGGCTGTAGAGCACGAATTTAGATCCTGCTTGACGTGCCGGACACCGCGCCGAATGTCGTCTATGAGTGGCATAATTGACCCAGCAGGCTGGCCGATGGAGGGAGATGGTGAGCCAGACGTAGATTGTGTTAAGCAAAGGTCATCCAAGGAAGCCACCAGCGCACTTAACTTCGAAGAAATCACATGAATCTTATTAGAAAGCAGCGACGAATCACTGCTCAAAGCCTCTGCGATTTGAATAACCTTGTCCAGTTTTGAATTTAAACTGGCGCAGTCATCGGACAGAATCTGCAATCCGGCCAAGTTAGAGGATATCTCATTGACCTTATCCCCTATAAACGTTTGGTCAGTGGAAAGCGTAGCAATAACTCCTTTCATAAGACGTAAAACATGGCAGGGCTTTATATTGGAGCAATCCTTGCATGTAGCAAGACCACCAGTAGAGGGCTCCAGACATGTACCGTGGAAACTATCACCACAAATGCCATCACAGGCCACAACATTGGTAAGTAATTCAATAGAACACGCTTTGCAGATTGCCATTATGTTTAGAAAGATTGTCACAAAAAAAAATTTTAGTAATGAGAAAAGTTAAATAGTTGAATTTAAACCAGATTATAGTAATTTCCAATGCGAAGCAAAAAATACTTCACGAATACGTAAATAAACAACTGAGTCACGCAAAAAAAGGTCACTGAGAAAATAGTTAACACGCAGAAACTGTGTCAATGTAAATAAACAACCGTGTCACGCAAAAAAAAAGGTCACTGAGCAATACCAAAACACGCAGAAACTGTGTCACGAAAGTTTAATGATTGGGAAAGGGTGGCACTCACTTTGCTGACACAAGCGCAAAACACACGAACCGAAAATATTAGAGTAAGACTTGGGCAAATTATAGAGCGATCACGCAACGCGTCCGATCGATTAGGCAGCAGACTATTGACGTACTACTCCTCCTCACAGAAACGAGAGGAATCTGTTATTGTCCAAGAACCTTGGGTCATCATAGACAGGGTTTGTGGACTCAATCTACAGAGCTACTAGCTCTTTCATGTACAGTGAGCTGGTAAACCCAGATCTTGTGTTCGAAAATAATGACTTTAATGCCTTTACCGCCTCTCAATTAAGCGATAAGGCCACCGTAGCAGTCATGGGCGTAGCCAGAGGGGGGGGCGAATTGGGCAGAAATACTTTCGGTAGTACTCTTCGGAAAGTAAACGGAGTTGGATCAATACGTTGAGCGGCAAGATCAACATGCCATGGGTCCCGGGTTCGAGACCAGATGACCCCGTGAGCTTTTATTAAGAAATTGAAGTAATCCACTTCGTCTCTGGGCTGTTTTCTAGCTCGCAGCAATGCAAAAGCAAGACTAAAATTTCCTCACTTCCCTTACCCTAATTCCCTTCCGGTCAAAACTATGCTGACCCATCAAAGGGTTGTCCCCTAGGATTTGGCCACATCATATAAAAAAAAAAAAACTTGGACGCGTACCAACTACGGATATTCTAAAATATTGGACGTTAGTTTAGTATAATAAATAATATTGACTACATTATACCCAAGCCTTCTTTCAACGCCAAATTCGGCTCCTCTATTCCTACTACGAAGGAATAGGAGCATGGTGTCAGGGTGGGTATGGAATCAGTACATTTTTACACTGACGGCACTAGGTTGTAAAGTGGATGGAGGTGCTATTCGGAACACTTGGACCTAAGCTTTTATTTTCGGGTTCAGGACTTTATAAGCAGCAACAGTTTACCTGAAGAACAGAAGAATGTCTTCAAATAACGTCATCTTCACATGCACTCAGGCTGCTATTAAATCCCTTACGGGTGCATACACGACTTCTAATCCTAATAGAATATGCCTTTCAACTCTGCATGATATGGCTGAGCGCCTTAACGTACGCCTTACACGGGGCGTAATCAAATTCCGGGTAACTGTTGAGTTGGCGGTCATTTCGGGTTTTTGCCTTGTGGGCCGACACGCTGACAGAGTTGCCAAGATGAGTAAGAAGAGGAAACCATACTTCATTTCCTCTGCAACTGCCCGAGTCTAGCAAGAGCCGGTATTTAGGCTCCCCATTTTTAAAGAAGTTAGTCGAACTAGGATCTGCTGATATCAGAGTTTAGTTCCAAATGGTGTTAGGAATCTTTGATAGGGATCGAAACTTAGGCCCAATGTGGTATCACAATGGGCTATTATGATCTAAATGTGCTTTTTTCCTGAGTAGGCTGACACTGTAAACTACTCTAACCTATTGACTACACACGATCAATTCGTGCATAAAATCAACAAATTTTCAGCAGAAAAAACAATTCATCCCCAGAATGCCAAGCAAAGATGTTACTAACTATCGTAGCTCTTGTTTCCTCCGATGATGTCGATAGCTCACGAAGTTTTTGTGTTTTGTAAGCCTTTCTACAAAACTCCTTTACTTGGGTTAATGGAATTTTTCCTTTGTTTTGTGTGTTTAGCGCATAGAGGTCCGCTTCTCTTATGGTCTTATACCAAGGAAGTTTGCTTAAAAAGTTTTACTCCTCCCTTTCTCAGGTGCCGAAACATTGTGGACGGTTTTATTCCTTTAATAAATTTGTTCACAATAAACTTCCGTAAAACTGCAATCGGCTTTTATTCCTTAAATAAAAGTGACACAAATTCTAATTATTTATCATTGCATCTGGACATGTTATTTAAAACGTTGGCATATAAGAAAACATTTCTTTCACGTTTTAACAAGAAACAAATTTTGTATTAGATTTTTTTTTGAAACCGTGGTATATGCGAGGTTTTTCGCCGTCGCCACTAACTGCAATGTTTATACTTACTTAAAGCGTTAAAGGTTTTCTTTGACTTCCTATTCCATATTCATTCAAATGGGTATACACTAAAATAGTTACAGGATGCCTTTCAGAAAGGGTTTGTCACTGAGCAAAAGCGCTATCATTAGAATTGTGAATTTCGGGCACCAATTCATGTGTTTCCTAATTGTGACCATAGATGAAAGATGCTAAGATTTAAATATACATACATATTAATGTTATTTTCTGAATTGTGGAGAAAAATTCTACCTAAATCAATACCACGATTTTACTGTTGCAACACTACACTTAAAGGCTCTGTTTGCTACTCTTTCTTAAAAAGAATGTTCGCTTAATTCGTGAAAAGTATGAAAATTATTATATACTTGATAATGTCTGCTATATTCATATATATAAGTACAAAATAAAATAATAATTTGTTTATTTCATACTGACCTGTACTGTTGATGATAACCTCCTCTCCGGTTCTTTGGCACAATCTTTTGCGGTCACCACTAGATTATAGGAGTTCTTGGTTTCGCGATCGACTTCACGTTTTGTACGAATAGTACCGTTTTGTGCAATTTCGAAGTCATCATTATCGTCACCCGCTGTTATACTGTATTCTATTCTACTGTTATCTCCTGAAAAGTATAAAAAAACATTAGCACTACGTTATAAATTCTATTTTGTTCTTATCTAAAAATTTTTATTGTATAAGATGACAGAGCTATTGGATTATTCTTTGGTTTACTTAGTTATGACTAAACTGACATTCATTGCGATGCAGGTGAAAGAGATTCCGTAAATATTTCTTACAACATCCATTGCTGGCAATAATCTTTTGGTTTCCTTGATTGCACAATTATTTAAACATTTCAAATCAGATTGAAGTTTGCGGTAAAGGTGTGATGGCTTCTGCAGTGAGCCTTTACTTTTCCGCTTAAGGTAATTTCTATGTCAATAGGTGAAGTTGGGTGTGTGCTACTCTTAGAGGAAGTGCAGCAAATTTAAAATGATGCAGGTAATCTGGAATACTCGGATATCTAAAGTTATGTAAACGCCATCTGTGTTTTTTTCTCATAAACATAACGTCAGGTGGCATACAAAGTCAATGAGTACTAAAAAAATGCCACCATCTTAACATTTCTGCTGACAGCCACACGGGAACGATATCTCTACTTTGAAAACGTTTTCGGTAAGAAAGCAATCCTTGATATCTAATCATTTGCTATGATATACAAAATTATCATTATAATTGTTTAAACTTTTAAGTGACCTTATAAGTTTATGATTTTGTCTTGATTTTGTGAACATTTCTAAAATTAAAAATGTGACATGGAGTTTTAGGTTAGGATGTCATGTTGTGAATATTCTAAATTACCTACACCCTAAGTGCAATGACGCTTTTGGAGACTTTTAGTTTGCTAACAATTTTGAGAAGGTTCCTAATTTTTGTTTTCTTTCATTGTTTGTACATATTATTAAAGTTAAATAATTTTCCAATAATTTAATGCATTTTTTATTTATCTAACTCGTTTCCTTTTATACTTATTCCCAAAAAACGAACTGATATTCCAAATTTGCTGCACTTCCTCTATTGATTGTATGATTATCTTCAGATTAGATACTATAAATGCATTAAAACAAAATCGATTAAAATACCTTTTCTAAAATATTAGGCATGATAACGCGCAAATTCGCAAATTCACAAAGTCTAGTTAACTATTACTAAAAGTCAAAAAATAATAGTATTTATCAGATGCAATTAATAATTACAGTCGCAAATTAGTTGGGTCCTTTGAAAAAAAGAATGCAAAACATTATATAAATAAAATACATATATTGTAAATAATACAAAGTGTTAATAAAAATAAATTGTCTTTACCTGATAAACAAACTATTACAATCTATATCACGATATATTTTGAGAATGGAGTTCCAAAATCTTGCCGTAAAATCCAATCAAATATCTTAGAGACACGTACGCATAAAAAGTAAATATAAACTTCTTGCCTACTAATATTAATTGAAAGCGTCCCAAAAAATGCTGCAGTTGGCCGTCTAATTGAGATATAACTACATTTACCTTATGACCAATCATGCTTCAGAAAATTTAAATAACCTCATAGCGCTCGCCAGGCTTTCAATTTTGTATTTAAAAAGGTAAAACAAGAATAATTGTGAGACTACGTTGTCTGTCTATCTAGGCAGTCAACGGCCTATAAATTTTAAGGTAATAAAACTAGGAACACGCAATCTCAAAAAAATTTGTCGAAAGATTTCTGTTTATCTAGGTAATTCGGATATTATTTTAAAAGTTTTAGGCTAAGGATTCCAAAATTCTTTGTTTTAAATTTATTTTAAAATTTTTCTTAATACAAATTAAAAAAAAATTCTTATTCTGTAAACATCATAGTTGGCGCCCTAGCAAAAATTTTGTAGTAATCTCAGCAAAATTTGACGAAAAACCGAATGGAAATACACTACAAACGGAAAGATTACAGCGACTATCTACGGCTGTCGAACGGACGTGCGGACAAATACCAACACGGGAATAAACTTATTGAATATGGTCACAAATGAAATGGACTATTGAGTCATTCGATCCCTTCAAATCTCCAGAAGGAAATTGGGTTATGCCCAGAATGCTACAGAGAGCTCATACAACGATCATCACTTGGCTTCTGGTAATTTTTTAAAAGGTGCTTACTTCACGCCTATATCGCCCTTACTTGGCGACAGGTCAAAGGGATCTTTGTCCCCAAGGCGGGGAGGAACGGGCACATATGTAATGGCTAAGGACGTTAGACCAATTAGCCTTACCTCTTTTCCCTCAAATACGTCTCAAAGACTCATAGATGTGCACCTACGCGCTGCCCCCCTTTTTAACGATGTTAGCAATGCTCAACAAGCTTTTATTGTGAGCTTCAGAAGTGAGTGCAAACTCCGCTTCATGAGGTAGTTGGCACCATTGAAAAGACACTCAGAATTCACATTGGGTACTTTTCTTGACGTAGAACGTGTCGTGTCAATGCTGAGTAGCTGATAGATACATGGGAAACCACGAGCCTGTAAGAAAAAGTTGCCTCACCCCAAAGGGCGGCATTATATCCCCTTTACTCCGGCTGTTAGCTGTTGATAAAGTACTGAGAACGCTAGAGAGCACTGGAAAAAAGTGGTGGATTACGTGGACCATCTGGTCATAGATGGGCAAGTGACTGTGTTTTAGTAACTAAGGCCCAGAAGACTGACAGTTTGGTGGGGCGTTCTTGAAAGGAACTGTAACCTCAAGAACCTCACCAAAGTGCAAAAAGCTGCCTGCTTGGAGATCTCTCTGGAAACAACGCTCCATGTCCCACAACTGGACATCCACGGTAAGAGTATAGCTGCTCATAAAGCCATTAGACTGAACCAATCCAGAAGTTGTAAAACTTCGGACTACGGGCACCCTACCTACCCGCCTATCATTTCCTACCCGGGAGATCATCTGCAGGAGAGCACTAACTATACCAATCCTACAATAAGCTTCGCCAAAGCTGTCTCTACTAGAATACCTAGCAGACAGGGGTGGGAAGGTTGTCAGTGGCTGCCAATGCCAGGTATACTGATCTTCATGGATGGCTCAAAAGTGGGGAACAGGGTGGGGGCGAGAGTTTTCGCCGACCGTCTCAGCATACGAAACTCTTATCGATTGCGGAACCACTGTAGTGTGTTTCAAACAAAGATTCTCGCCATTGAAAGGGCGAAAAGGGTATTGCTGTCGCACAAGGACTTACAAAGGCGTAGTTAAAGTTGTTTGTATAGTGATAATCTAGCGGCCATTAAGGGCTCGACTCAAACACGATTAAATCACTGCCGGTGCGCAGCTGCCGGACCGGTATCCAAATCTTGGGACGCTGCTGGGTACCTGGTCATAGCGATGCAACAGGTAACGAGGCGGCCGATGTTCTGGCGAAAGAAAGTTCGAAGTTAAACGCTTCACAAATAGACAGATCAATGGGAAGGCCACTACTTTCAGTAAAAATAGAGATCGACCTAAAAGCTGTACAGTCCGCCGGGAGCAGGTACATTGGTCTGACAACCTGCGACATATCAAACAGGATGTCGCCACAGTGGAATAAAGGGGGAGTTTTTACTGAAGCTGCTGCAAACTCCTTAACATCATTGTCGTTTTAACGGGTCACTGCCTATTTGTTAGTAGTCCGCATGCGTATCCCTGCCAACGAATTCTGTCGGAGTTCCCTGTATGAGGAAAAATTCATTACTTACTTTATAAATGCCCGGAACTAGCCAGGAGAAGGTTTCTGGCAAGCACCTTCTTAATTGACTAAAAGAGTTTGCCAGTGGGGAGCTAAAAGACCTAACCAGGTTCCTCAATAGTTGCGGATGGTTCAACTAAGCACTGCATGGTAGTGCCAAATCGATCCAGGTAAGGTCTCTTCGTAGTGGTATTACAACGGACCATATCAAGGTCTATATGATGCGACTGGTTTAATACCGTAATAGACAACTAACCTAACCCAACCTAAGTCGGGTTCAGCATTAGAAAATTGAGTGAAATCACGATAATTAAGTTTGGTTTTTAAAGATTTTGCTATCGGTTAAAGCGGTTGATCCGAGGATACTCAATATCTTCAGTGTAGCCTTGTTAATTTTGTTTTGTTTTTGGATAACATGTAGGATTCTATATTTAATTAAACTCACAATTAATTTTAACAAAATTTATATTATATTAGTTTTATTTTTATTTTTGATGTTCAGGTTACAAATTTTATATTAAAACTAAATTCTAAATCCCTAAATTTTCTGTCTATCAAAATTAAATACATTAAAGTCTTTGATTGTAATATTTTATTTATCTGAGTACAGTGTCATGTAACTGTGATTGAAAGCTCTTTATGCTTTCAAAGTGTTTGTCAACTATATTACTCAAAGTAAACCAAAGAATTCCATTCAATTAATAAAAGTTAATAAATTTAACATCGTAGCAACTGCTACTACAGTACTTCTATATATGTACATTCAACATTACTTCGGTATGTACTGCAATAATTACAAGGAAAATAGTGAGAATTAAAAATATGTTTTATTAGATATGAAAATATTTAGTTAAATAAATAAAAATTTCTTATAGCATTTAATTATCGTTATATTATGAACTTTCTGATTTTCATTTTATATTTATTTATTTTCTTAAAATTCCACGTAAATTATTTTTTGAACTCCGCCGTAGTCGGTTCCAAGTCTGGTAGAGAATGGAGGAGTAAAACCAACGCATCAACCAGAACACCTCGTCTTAGAGAGTACCTACGCGCTATATACACTCTCGGTGACTCCCAGGACGCCTTAAGGAGCGGCACTCCTCCTGGAATAGGATAATTAGGCTTGTAATCCGCTTATCTGAAAAAATATATACGAAATGTCTAGAACGGAGTTTGATCAATTGGTTGAGCAGCAAGTCCACCATGTCATGGGTCCTGGGTTCGAGACCAGGTCTCCCTGTGAGCTTTTATTAAGAAATTAAAATAATCCACTCCGTCTCTGGGCTGTTTTCTAGCTCGCAGCAATGCAAAAACAAGACATTCAAGTTTCCTTACTTCACTTCTCTAATTCCCTTCCGGCCAAAACCATGCTAACGCATCAAACGGTTGTCCCCTAGGCTTAGGCCACATCATATAAAAAACAAAAACAAAAAAAAGTACACCTCGGATACCTCGAATTGATTTTTTGATGACTACCTTTGGCTATAAACAACGAACTACGATCAGGCTGTGGAAAGTGAGAACTCTGTGGGATGAGTGTGGATACGCAAAGATCATTGCGGTGAAGCGGGAAATGGCCCATTATTAAATAAAGATCTTGGGATTAAGTGAACCCAGATGGAGAGGAACTCTAGAGTCTACAACACCCATATCTGAAACCGTGCTGCTATACACCTGGCCATGCTATACGCATGGCAGGTGTAGGCTTGTTCCTAACCAAGCTTACCCGCTAATCACTACTGGACTAGTCACCAATATTCGACCGAATTATCACCGCCAGATTCCGGACCAGAGTACGTAACATCTCAATAATTCAATGCTATCCGCCAACCGAACAAGCGGATATAACAACTACATCGCTTGTGCATGGCAGCAGAACGCCCACATAACATTACTTTTAATATGCCACTGCTCAATCTGCAGAGGCTTAAATACCACAGCATTGTGCCAAACGACCATGGATCAGTGAAATAAACATGGTGAAAAAAACAGGAGAGAAAGCAACTTAAAGACCGCATCAGTTCTGCTACCGACTTTGTAGTTAAACAACAACTCAGAACTGCATACCGATCTCTACAGAAAGGCGTCCAAAAAAGTGTAAGACGTGCGCAACTACATCGACGCGCTAGCAGAAAAGGCAGAAGAAGTGACCTACCGCGATGCCAGTGCAGATATATACAAGATTGCCAAAAAACTGGCAGGAAAGACTCTTAAAACACAACATCCTGTAGGAGATACTAATGGATCAATTCCCATTGCTCCGGCTGATATTCTTCTCCCCGTTATCCATGAATTTTGGGAAACCGAGACCTATACCACTGAATGTAAAACAGGCGTAATTGTGAAGATTCCCAAAAAAGGCGACCTGAGGAGTTGTAGAAATTGGCGCGGTATCTGTCTTTTAACTGCAGCCTCTAAATTGATCGCTAAGATAATCTTAATGCGAATCAAGAATACAAATGAGCTCACTCTTAGCGATGAACAGACGAGGGTTTCTCCCGCAGCGATCACATCAATACCAATACGTCGATTTTGAGAGGGCGTTTGACAGCGTTGATCGCGAATATATATGGGCAGCTTTACGTAGGAGAGACATTCCAGAAAAAATTGTCCTACTCAGGAGCTCAATGTAACATCACAAGGGAAAACTCGGACCAAGTCCAAGTACTGAATGGAGTGACATAAAGCACGCATCTGTCACCTTCGCTCTTCCTAATCGTCATTAATGACGTATTTTGCAGCGCACTAGACGAGCACCCATCGCGAGGGATTAGATGAAAGCTCTTTAACCACCTTACGCACCTGAACTATGCCGACGATGTATGCCTCCTATCCAGCAAAAAAAGTCATGTAGCCCAAATGTCCAAAGTCTTCAGCAGAGAAGTTCGCAGGGCAGGGCATAAGATCAATGCTGCTAAAACCAAACTTATGAGCTTGGACTTCAGGAGATGACTTGAGATTTGTCTGGAAGAACAGCAAATAGAGCAAGTGGAAAATTTTGCTATCTTGGAAGCATAGTTACAGCAGACGGCGGAACTGAAGCTGTCGTACAGGTTCGCATCAATAAGGCTCGAATTGCATTTAATAACAACATCTCCAGAGGCACAAAACACCTTTGTCAACCGGTGTCTCCGGCGCATCCTTAAAATTCAACATACACATATTAACAGGCCACGACGGGATACACACCAGTGGATAGGCAACACACTAAGAAAAGAACCAAACAACATCGCACAGCACGATCTAGATTGGAATTTTCACCGAATCCAAGTAAGACGCCGAATTAGACGACTGCGCGACACATGGAGGATATCCGTCGAAAGTGAAGGTACCAGATCAATAAAAATTGTGGCTACAGTTGAAGGCGTCGGCGCAGAACCGGGCCAGGATGACTTTTGTGGAAGTTGTATGGACGAGGAAGCGAGGAAGTGGAAAGCGTTCCGCATTTACTCTGCGATCACCCGGGCCTGGCCAGGAGAAGGTACAAAGCACAAGGCGCGAACTTCCTCAGTAGACTCGACGAGGTTGCCAACATAGTTAGGGCTTAAGCAGCTAGTTTATTAACAGTTGTGGCTGATTATAAATAACCCCTATGCCAACATTCAAGTGGGTACCGCTGATGTGGTAATATCATCTTTCTTAGATCTATGTGAGGCTGATCGACTTTCCATTAGCCAGCACCCCAACCTAACCTATTACTTACTCCACCGACGATAAACTAGGTACTTAATATAATTAATATAAACAAAATATTTAGTTCTTTAAATGATTATTAATGGGATACTCAAATTGATAACAGTCACATTTACACATTAGTAAAAGATATTACTTTCTGTTTTCTCACAATTAAAATATGCCACATTATAAGACAGGATAATTTAAATAAAATAGATTTAATTAGACAATATAAAATTAGACCAGATAATTTTTGGAATTCAGTAATTTTTATATATAAGCACAGCTGCTGGGAGAGGTGTTTTAGTGAGTAAGATTCTCACAATACCGGAATGTACGGGCTATCCGGTATATTCCTAATTTATTCATTGTATTCTTAATTTTTTCATTGTTTCCAAAATTATTTTCGATTTAATATGAAATAATTAAAAAAATGTTACGCTTTTTTTTGTCCAAAATTATTTATTTCATTTCAGATATTGAATAATATGATTAGAATCTTCTAAATAAGAGGAAACTTAGTTTTTCTGACGTGATTACATATATATTAAGTTGCAAAAGAAAAGAGTCAGAATCCAAAAATTGGACCATGAATTGTTGTTGTTTTCGCGTGCTTTTAGCAACCGGCGCTATCTCCATTGCATTGCGCTCTGTGGAATGTATATATCAATAAATTTTCCTCATAAAACTATGAGACTCATAGCACTATACGTTTTCCTTCAAACTCCTCGGAGTAGTGGTTTCCTTACTAATTTACGTCCAAACAAGTTAGGCTCCCGAAGACCTTACTTAAACATCGTGAGAGATAGACGTACTTCGCGTGTATTCCTGACCTTGACGCTAATTTCCAGTGCTCTCTTGGGTTGTGATCTTTTGCTTGTAGTGACAATAAGCTAGCACTTAGCTTTCGTCGGTATTCTCGGCTTTCTCATCTCTCGTATGTTTGTCGTTTTTTCTACAGTCTTAAGTTTTTTTTATATGGTGTCATAACCTGCAGTTTTACAAGTTCTAATTTTTTGCAATTGAAAGTGCCTGTTATTTCTTAAAGCTCAAATCAAAGCAGGCTCTTCTTGTCCTTTTTCCATGATTACATTTACTGGCATTTTTAATACGCTGGATTTGCACTTTTCCGTAAATAACTTTTCACTACGCACTTAAAGGGATATTCGAATGTAAAATTAAAAAAAAAATTATAATTTTTTTTATTATACAAAAGTATCTAGTTCGAAGTGCTAGTTCTCTCCTGAAAATTTAATTTGAAAATTTGAATAATTTTAGATTCTGCAGAGCCCAACGGCCGTTAACTAAGGCAATTTTTTCTATCCTTTTGTATGTGATCTTGAGAGGCTCTAACATTGTTCAGTACGTTATGAAAAATAGATTGAACTTCAAATAGGTATTTCTCAAAACTATTATTATTCAATATTATCAATTTATTTTGTTTTTTAATAATAATGCCAAAAATGTGTGATGCAACATATGTAGTATGAAGGAAAAGGAAAGAAATACACCGAAATTAGCAAACAACACCCAACAACAAAATTATTAACCTCTCGTCACATAAACTTCCGACCAATTGATTACGCAGCAATTGAGACGGTAACCAATTCCAAAAAAATATTAATTTTCATTTGCAATTAATGATTTTACTCCGAATTAGAGCGGTAACCCTACTGATTAATAATCCTTTGGATTTCAATAGTTCTATCCAGAACTATTTGTCGCCACTTTAGAAATATTTTATTATTATTTTTATATATTTAATTTTTTTTATTTTTTGAAGGACCATATTTATAAATAAGAAAAACTTAAATCAATAGGTATTGTCTTTAGGAAAGAAAATTTCCAAAAAGTACATATTTTTCAGCCCGTTACAGTAGCATACCCTCTTAAGTGCAGACGTTTTCTTTTTATACTAGAAAAATTTACCCGAAGGTATGGTCTTGCCCCTTTTCCTAATTCCAAAGTAAATAACACAATCATTAAACTGAAACAGAAAAATAAAAAATCGTAAGAAATTCCTTTTATTGTTATTATGGAAGTATTAATTCCCAGTCCAACTTTGGAAACATTGGCATACTTGACTCGGATAGTAATTATATCTGTATGAAGAGAATCGATGAGGTTTACAAATACAAGTAACAATAAAAAAATTCGGTGTTTCATTCTAAAAATTCTAAAATTTTTGGTATGAAACTTTCCACTGTTAGTGTACGTAATGCGAAGAAAAGGAGCCGTTTGTAAAAGCAGTCATTTTATATTCCTCTCTCTTTTTGTGTCAGTTCTAACGTTGTAAGCTACTAGTGATAGAGGGCATACCCTTTCAATCTAAGCAAACTTTTTTTTTAATATTGCCTTCACAATATTAACAGTATGTGCTGGTGCTCCAGCGTGTTGGTAAAATATTGCCCTCTGATTATCCAAAGGGACGTCCTTTGGCATATCTGGCATTGTATTCTCTAAAAAGTCCGCACAAATTTAGCTATTCAGTACTTGCGGCACCTATTAAATTGCCAATGATACCAGCCGAAACATTGACACTGAGTTTGGGCTGGATTGAGTTCACATTTGTTCTATGTGAGTTAGTATCCGACCAAAAATAGATTCTTCCATTTTTTAATTATGTTAGCTTAAGGATACTTGGGTGTGAACGCTGGCTAACACAAACTAATAGCGACAATAAAATAAATTACACTAACCCTTTCAGCAGTATTTAAAATTACCCTAAACAATCATTTTCGACCCTTTATCTTATTTATTTTATGATACAATACAATAAAATAATTAAGTAGTCAGGGATGTCTAAGGAAGCGGTTTTCTAATCCTTTTGCACCTTGATATGTTGTACCTTTTTGGAAAGGTTTTAAGATGAGCAATTTAATTACGATAAAAGACAGGTGTGTTAATTATAAGAATTTCCAAAAAAATTTGAGAAAATCCTTAATTTTAGGAAATGACAAAACATGGTAGGAATTACATCAACATTGTTGATATTTTTGAAAAGGACCTTATGATAACAGTTTTTGGTGTGACTTTAATATGGCTGTGTTGATTAAATCAAAAGATAAAAATAAAATAATGATGTGCATACATGAAAATTTGGAATTTATGAATCATCCGAAATGGTTGAAATTGCCCTCTCCCTGACATACAATTGTTTGTTTCGCTAAGTGAGATCAATCACTCCATTTCGGAAAAATTACTGGAAACAATACATCATTTTAAGTTACAGCTTCACATTAATAAATCATTGAATCAAGTGATTGAAGAAGTGAAAGAAATGGCCTATCTTCTACAAGAAATATTTTTCTCTTTCTTTTGCATAATCCTCCAATATTTCGATATACAATTATATAATAAAACTTATTTTGCGATCCTTGCGCAGTCGCAAAAGTTCAAAAATTTTGTAGAATATAAATTATCTTCCATCAATACCTATTTCAGCCGTTACTTTCAAATATACATATTAAAAATAAGCTTCAAGTCTAATTAAAAATAATTTTAAATGAAATTCCAATAAAGGTAAATGTTAAACTCACCTGAATCAATATCAGTAGCACTGACAGTAACGACTGGGGTTCCTATTGAAACGTTTTCAAAAATCTCGTTTGAGTAGCTCATGGGATCAAACACCGGAGAATTGTCATTCAGATCAAGTACATTGCAATAAACTGTCAGCGTTGACGAGAGACTTGGGTAGCCATTGTCTTGCGCCTGTACCACAAGAATGTAATACTGTACCTGTAATTAAAGTAAATGTTAATGTTAATTGTAACTGCATTCGTGATGACGTTTTTGACAATTAATTCTTTAGTAAATGGTAAGCAATTAAGAGTGCTGCGGTTGATGCAAAAACTCTTTTGTGGCTTCATTTGAACTGAATCGGCATTCCAATTTAGGTTTCATAAGAAGCTGAACCCGTATTGTGACGGCGATTTTAAGACCCCGAATTCCGGTTTCGGTTTATTTATTTCTTTCCCTTGCAATTTCACTCTTATTGCTAGTGTCGCATAAAAAAGTTTTAATTGTTAATTTCCCATTACCTTATTAGCTACCTACACACTACAAAATATTTTCGTCTATGGTTTCAAAGGTAAATGCGTTCAATTTGTACGCCAATGTGTGCATGTTATATCACACTTTCACTATGCGTTTTAAATCTATATAAAGATTTTATTAAATCTTAATTATTGAAATACTACATACAAATTTTAAAAAATCTTCGAGGCTGAAGTTAAAATATGTTTTTTTATGCAGAAAGTTATAAAGTAAGTTAAGCTTTTGAGGGAATAATAACTTAAGAAAAGATTACAGCAGAAAATAAATACTCCATATTTAATGAATTGGATAATTTTGCAGATGTGGGCTCCTTGCCAGATGGGGCTGAACCTATTTCTAACTACTATCATATTTTAAGTTTTACATTCGATAGTATGAGGTTTGTAGTGATTAAACTGTAAAAACCTCATATCCTATTGCGTTTGAACAGATGCTAATAGTAATTTAAGTTCAGGTGGACCCACCTTCTCATTCAATCTTTGCCACAACTTTTCAGCTTACTACCGGTTGTCCTACGCCGGCCTCATCCACTATCCCTCTAGCCATAACAATTATTTTAAATTAAAATAGGAGTACAAATAAAGTTGGTAAATGTAAGAGGTAGTGAGATAGTTTCGGAAAGAGAAGTGGTAGAAAATCTAGAGGAGGTGGGATGCACACTTCCCCAACTACCTGTAGTTATCTCCACTATCTGCTCGCGGCGCACTACATTCAATGTATTTTAACTCTTGATATCGCAGTTGACTGGTGTTTAAGACTATGTAATCTTTTAACACTTAAATTTTCTGAAAAAAATCAATTTTTGCATTTCAAACCGAGATCCTTTAAAAATTTGCCTCATAATCTTTTTTGATTTTCGGGTTTAAAATAGTCGCTGATGATGGAAGCAGTTATACATCCTGCAGGTGAACTAGAAGTCGTAGCACCTACTAAATTTAACAAAATGACGTTGGGAATATACCTACATCTCAAGAAGCAGTAACTCAAAAATATCAACTCAAATACATATGTTGGAGGTGAGTAAGTTTGAAAAAGATTTGAACCTCTCATGGAGGTAGCTATTAATTCCGTCGTCTCCAACGGAGACGAATTATAATAATAATAATTATCATTCTTTTCACATCACGAGGATAAATTAAATATAAACGAGAATTTTGTTTTTGAGAGAGTAAATTCGAAGAGAGTGAGCGGTCGCTTCTAGGGGGCATATGTAGGATTTCCTGAAAGGGGAGGTCATACGGTCGATGTCGAATCAACAGCTGTATCCTTCCACTGCGCAACGCATTATTATTAAATTCTTTCTGACGTGGTGTTTTGTACATTGATTGCTGGCATGAGCCTCGCACAATAAATGCTGTTTATTACAGTGAGCTTTTAAGTAAGGTGAGGAAAGCTTATCGTTCGAAATAACGTGACCAACAGATTCGAAACGTTATTCACCTACACGACAACGCTCAGCCTTATATTGCACGTTTAACTTGCCAAAAAAGGACATGAGATGCCTACTTGAGCATCACCCCTACAGCCCGGAGTAATCATTTCCTAGAATACGCAGTGGACACGTTACCGGCAATGTAAGTAAAACCTTTAATATGCCTTCTATAGGGTTTCGCAAAAAATCCAAAAAATCTTTCCTCTTCTTCCTTACCTCGTCAACTTCTACAAGAGTCAGAGGGGTGGGGTGGGGGTGAAACCTAACTTTGTAACGCGTGGTCCGATTTGGATGGTTCTTTTTTTGTTGTACAGAGTATGATCTCCCATTGCTAATAGGAATAGGGTGGAATAGGGTGGGGGGAGGGGTAGTCCAACTTTGTAACGCGTGGACCGATTTGGATAATTCTTTTTCTGTTGGGTAGAGTATGTTCCGTGGTTGATACCACGAGAAAAAAATTTTGGTGGGATGGGGGTGGGGATGAAACCTAACTTTGTAACGCATGGTCCGATTTCGATGGTTCTTTTTCTGTTGTATAGAGTAATAATTTGGCCCATGGTGGGGGTGCGGGAGGGGGAGGGGTAGTAACTTCGTAACGCGTGGACCGATTTCGATGATTCCTTTTCTGTTCGGTAGAGTATGTTCCTTGATTGATACCATGAGAAAAAAAAGTTCAGTGGAATGGGGGTGGGTTAGGGGGTAAAAACTAACTTTTATCGCGTGGACCGATTTGGATGGCTCTTTCTTCGTTGTATAGAGTAGAAGACACTAAAAAGTGAAAAATAAAATAGTTTTAAAAAAAAGTTGAACCGACTTCACAAAAAGCGCTAAAAAGTATAAAATAATTTTACGACATTTTGAAGTCGGTGCAAATTAAACAAATAAAACAACTACAGTACCACAATTGAAAATAATACATAATACTGCCTGAACGTTTCAGCTTACGGGATCATAAGAAAGGACGATTAAATATTTTTCTTTTAGTTGTTTGGTTTTTTTGATTTGCACCGACTTCAAAATGTCGTAATAGATATAAAATTAAAAATTATTTTATACTCTTTACCGCCTTTTGTGAAGTCGGTTCAATTTTTTTTTAAAAACTATTTTATTTGGTAATGACCCAAGATGACAACCACGATAACGCTAATGATATTTGGCTTGAGCGGAATGAGCTCGTTTGGCCGCTTTAGGTCGAATGTCGGGCAGATCTGCCCGTTGATCATGTAGGTCTGTCGTCCCAGTTTGCATGTAGCTAGGCATGCCATTCAAAAATGAGCGGCATAGTTTAGCTGACTGTATGTAAAGACACGTATGTCATTTAAAAACATTACTCTGCCCTCCACACGTTCTAGTGCTTTAATCTTTATAGATATGACTTCTGCTTGAAAAATACTTCAGTAGTTTGGCAAACGAAATAAAATGCTTAGATCTAGGTGCTCCAAATAGAAATATCTTCCAACTTAGAGCTGGAAATATAAAGATGCACTAATTCTCCTTTCTCCCAATCCTGCCTGGTGGAAATAGAGGAATCGAATTTGACGTTGAAAGAAGCCTTGGGTCTGGTGAACTCTATAATGTTTGTTATACTTCCGACTACTTAGATTTTTCACAGTTACGGGCTCATCCTAATTTTTACTAACATATATAAATACTATTACACGTATATAATAAATAAATAAAATAAATGTAATATAATAAATATATATAATAAACAAACTTATACTATAACACTCATACCTATAAACCCTTAGCAACATCCTCCACCTACGCCAGTGAAACTCTACTTTTTTAAGTTAAAGGGTCGTCCTACTCCTCCAAGCTCCCGTGCTCTTGACATAATCCTCCACCTCCCCCCTCTGGACCTGTACGCAAAGAACGCCGCACTGAGAGCAATATTGCACCTTAAATAATCAAAGTTCCTCAAAGTACGGCAAGAGTAGCTTAGGCAAGAGTCTCGATATGACCACTGATTACATGCTACCGGTTTTGGAATTTAACAGGAAGTTCAAGGTACGAATTCCGGAAGGCAGTTTTGGAAACAAGAACAGAAGAACCTGACCTGCAGATACCGTAAACTTCTATAGGGATGGCTCTAAAATCAGCTCCGGAGTGGGAGCACCAGTGTTCTGCCAAGAGCATATCTACTCTTTATACAGACTCCCTAAAGTCTGCAGCGTCTTTCAAGTCGAGGTTGTGGTTAAACACGAGGCGGCAGAATCGGCTCACAGCCAGCTGGCAACAGGGAGTTCAATCAATATATAAGTGGATAGCCAAGCGGCGCTAAGAGCTCTTTGGTCCACAGAAATTAAATCAATATCCTCTTTGATTACTAAAGAGCTTTACAAACTGTAAGCACGAATAGAAGGGTACAACTCTGCTGGGTAACCGGGCATAGCAGCATTACCGTAAATGAAGCAGCAGATGTTCTTACTAAGAAAGAAGCCGCTGTGGGAGCTCAGGAAGCGGAACAAATACTTCCCCCAATACACGGTGTTCCCAGATCTCTCAATGATGGGCTGTTAGATCTTTCGAAAAGAAAATGAGAAGAAACCACAATGTGTCGATTCACAAAGACCATGTGAAGAACCTATGATCAAAAGAAGACTTAACCTATCTCGAGCTCAATATAGAACTTTGGTTGGGATCTACACCGGCCACTATATTATGGGGGTACATGCACTAAGAATTGGCGATTGATATAATAAAGTACCTCTACGAGGATCGAAAAACGAAACCTCCAGGACTTAAAGCATCTGATTGAAAGTAGTGCTATGGACGCGCTGTGATCTATGCGAGGCATTGTCGCCATCACCGTAACCTAACCTGACCTAATCAAAGGGCTAATCCTATATATTAAGTTGTCAGGCACATTCCTGCGCTTCTCATTTTTTAGTAACACAGAATAATGAGAAGAACGAAGAAGTAATCAAGAAAACGGCAGTCAATTGAATTATGTTCTGTAGTATATATTAAAAGAAGCTGAGTGAAAAATGGAACTCTCAATGAAGGAAAATTTAGAAGAAATTAAGAATGAACTAGAAAGCGTACAGAAATAGCATTCAGGAACTTAACTTTATCGGGGCAAACGTAACTGTAAATAAAATACTTCACTACCTCCCCCCCTCCACATATTTGACAGTCAAACTCCCTGGCCGACATACAGACTTCAGTTAGAGACAGCAGC
Organism: Leptarthrus brevirostris; assembly: GCA_964036015.1. NCBI lineage: Eukaryota > Metazoa > Arthropoda > Insecta > Diptera > Asilidae > Leptarthrus > Leptarthrus brevirostris. The sequence goes on from OZ038375.1 coordinate 55,277,275, forward strand.
AATGAACTTTTCGTTTACCGTCTTCAGCTACGGAGTCGAATGCAAGAGCCTGGAAAGACCTTGCAGGTATTGAAAGGCTGACACATTTGGCTTATCCCACGTTTAGCCAAGATTATGTCAACGAGGTCACAAGAGAAGCATTTATTAATTCATTTGCAAATCGTGAAGAAGCACCCTCCACCTAAGAGTGGAAGCCGAATTAGGAGGATCATCTCCGACGAGATTGTTGGAAACAGAGAAGATCAGCCCTTTCGGGGTATAGAACGAGATAGAGTGATTGTGAAAAGTGCAACAGAAAGGAACAGGAAGAAGTGGATTGAAGGGATGTACCGACTGAAACAACGAAGATGCAGTACATCGTCTCAAGTATAGATGCTGGTTTGCGGTGAAGAAGGTCATCTACAAAGTGATCACTTGTCAGAGGAGTACGGCCGAACTGAAAGTGCCCGAAAGTGTTTCGAGACAATGTCCATGAAGAGGAATGAATGAAGAGAGAAATGTGGCAAAATGAAAACGAGTCAAGAACATGCCAGAAGTGCGGAGAAGATGACTTAGAATTAGATTTAATCCTTCTAACTCAGAAGGCGCACGTCATAGGCAGAAGCCTAGAATCATTTGACCTATTCGCCAACATATAACAATATATTCAGGCGAATGAGGCACCCACACCAACATGCAAAAAAAAAAAAACATTAGTAGCCAACACACTAAAAAACGCCTTGGTAAGAGTCAGGTCAAAAAGAGGACACATATTCACGACTCTATACATGCGGTTTATAACAATAATAGTGTTTCTATTCAAATGCAAAAGAATCAAAATGCAAAACAAACAAAAACGAGAAATTAAAACAAAATCCAGTGCGAGCAAAAGACTGAATTACAAATTGTAGATACTCCTTTTAAGTATTACTTTGTCCACACTAGTATCAAGAACGTCTCCAATATCATTAGCAGACCTACACATGCGGTTAATAGGCTCGAACATGCCGTAATTAGTGCGCGAAAAAGCAATCTGTAAAAGTGATCGATTACGTAGGGAATGGGACAGTTTTCTAGGCAAAACTTTGGAAGCAAGATCAATACTGTCTATCTTTCACTGCAGAAACTGATGCAAAAATATCAAATCTGCAACCCAACGTCGCTTCTCGAGTGTAACAAGCTGCAGTAACCCTAAGCGCTCCTCATAAGGTGGTAGAATAAGAGGGTCATTCCAAAGCAAACAACGCAATGCCGATCGCACAAATCTACGCTGGACGGACTCGAAACGTTTAATGTGGGATCCGTAAAACAGAGACCTAACTTGACTAGCATATTCAAGCAGGGGTCTAACCAGTGACGTGTAAAGATGGAGTCTTATTTGAAGGCTTGGAAATTCCTTGAACCATAGAAGAATAAATACCAGCATAGAGTTTGTCCTAGCAACGACGTTATTAATATGGGAGATGAAGTTCAATTTAACATCAAGATTCACTCCCAAGTCCCTCACCCCTTCCACCCGTTTTATACCAGTACTCTCAAACATGTGCTGAAAAGTATTGAAGCTGCGAGACCTGGAAAAGCACAAACCTGACATTTCTCAATTTTCAGCTTAAGATTGTTGTTGCAGCACCACTCATAGAAAATGTGCAACTCTGATTGCAAAATTTCACAATCAGCATTAGATTAAATTAGGAGAAAAATCTTAATATAGTCAGCATATATAAGAATTTTTACATCTTTGAAGCAAATACGAAATATCATCAATTGTCAATATGAATAACAATGGACCCAGATGGCTGCCTTGGGGAACGCCAGAATGAGCCACAAAATTATCAGAGAGTGCACTACGAAAACGTACTCTATAAGTCCTATTAGATAAATACGACTAAATCCAAACAATAAGCGAGGGAGGGAAACCCAACTTAGCCAATTTAAAAGCAATGATAGAGTGAGACAGCCTATCAAAGGCCTTACTGAAATCAGTGTAAATACAGTCAGTCTGGCAACCATCCGTGAATCCACCCACAGTGCAGGAAACAAACTTGACCAAGTTTGAAACCGTGGACCTACCCTGAAGAAAACCATGCTGCCGAGTGGAGATTAAGCCTTTACGCACTTCGGAAAATTGGGAATGTATTAACAGTTCGAAGAGCTTAGGGATACAGGACAATTTAGCAATCGGCCTATAATTGGAAATATCTCTTCTATTGGCACTCTTAAAAATAGGAATTAAAAAAGGATATCTTCCAGAGTGCTGGGAAATGGCCCCGCGAGAGAGACTTCCTGAATTGAAACAGCACAGGCCAAAATAACACCGAAGAACATTTCTTTATGACTGCAGCAGGAACCCCATCAGGACCACTAGAAAAGTCAGTTGGAAGCGCATTAATATGCTTCAACAAGATTTCCTCCGTAATAGATGGAACAATTTTACCATGGGTAAAATTCGACTATTTATGTGCGAAAAGTTTTCACTATCCGGGATGAAATCAGATGTTTCAAATGCACCCTTAAAAGATTCAGCAAATAAGTTACAGATAATATTAGAATTTTTACTAGAAATCCCCCCGAATTCCGTAGTCGATGGATAGTTATCGACCTTTTTCTTCACTTTGACACATTAAAAAAATGCACGGGGGTCAGAGAAATGAGATTGTTCAATTACGACAGAAATTGAAGGAAGCAGAAAATGCAATCAAGGTCTGCGATCTCAACAGGAGTAGCTTTCGTGATGTTACAGAGACCTTCAGTGAAGCTACAGAAAACTAGAAGAAAAATATGCAAATCTGAAAGCTAAGCGAAAAGAGAGGGCTAACAATAAGAATTTCGAGATTGGCTACCTTGTTTCTATGTTTAAAGAATAGAATTCCGATGGACGATTAGAGAAACAATTGAGATCTGAGGAGCAGTTACCGGAAGGTATAAAGGATAATGTAAGAGTATTGAAGCAAAAGAACTGCAGATAGCCGTACAGGATGAAAACAGTTATTACAGGGGGGCCAGTGTAAGGTGCACGAGTAAGGCCACCACAAAAAGGGAAATATTGAACCGTTTAATGCGCATGGCCCAGGTCGCCAGATATCAAGGCAAGGAAATGTCAAACGTGGAAAGTCAAGGATGACTCGAACCTATGATGAATAAGTAAGGTGAAAATTTATAACGGAAACATCTAGAACTAAGTGACTGAAGTTTCTAGAACTAAGTTGAGTAGTAGTAGTTTAGCCGTGATTTAGACTGCAAGATTACTTCTGATACTGTGAAGAGTTATGTTTTAACCAGTGAAGTGATAAGTGCTAATTAATAAAGTTAAACGTTGTGTTGTGAAAACAGGTTGTAAAGAAAATTGTGAAACGAACTAATTAGTGAAGTGAATAAAAACTGTGAAAATTTGTGATTGAAAATCAGTGTTTTAATTAATTCGCCGAGCCCCAACTATGCCAAAAAATGGTATAACGAGGGTTAAGAACGGTTTTGCATTCATTACTTCTCATTCCAGACAGTTAGCAAATGTGATCAATATACCTACAAATGACGAATTCCGCACTGAACTTTTATTTTTATGCAAAAGGAGGCAAAGAAAACACTTAACTTAACGTTAAGGTACCTATGTTGTTCTGCTAAGAGATGATAACTCTTTAATAAAAAAAATAAGTAATGGTTAACACACTAAAATATTTTTATATTATTAAGTAATACATTTTTTAAATATCCAAATAAGAGCTAGTTACCTCCTCATAATCCAATCGAGCTGTCAACGTAAATATGCCAGTTTGGGGATTTAAGCTGAACACATCGTTAGCCCAGTCCGATATGACAGTGTATGATATCATAGAGTTGGTTCCTAAGTCCGGGTCAGTTGCCGAGATTACACCGACCTGATAGCCACGTGGCGCATTCTCAGGAATATCAAATGAATACACTGGTTCTGAAAACGTTGGCGGATTGTCGTTGGTGTCAGTAACCTGCAAATATAAAAACAATTGAAATTCAAGCCTTATAAAGAAAAACTAGACTTAAGGGCGATAATGTCCGTTAACATTTTTAAGACGTGATTATGGTAATTGGAACACAAGGAGTATAAAATAATAAGAATCTTTGGAAACTTCTCTGACAACATTGTCATATTTACACGTACCCAGCTAAGATTTTACTTTCTGCGTATTTGCTGACGATTCGTTTAAGAAGAAACTTTTCGAAAATTATTCTCTTACCTAAAATTAAGGACTAAGTAAGACAATGCAATAAAAAATATTAAATTCTTATGACTTAAAGCAATCGAGGCTCAATTCTTTAAATCATCCATCGTCTGGCCTGTTCCCATCATGGTTATCTTAACCATCTTGACGCTAACCATCGGCAGCATATATCATCATCATCACACCGAAAGATATTGAAATGTTGAATTATGAATGTTTGGCCCTATGGGCCAGTCCTGCCATTTGACCGTCATTTTCGTCTTTCTTGCCATATCGGCCTCTGCCTCTTGTAGAAGCACTGACCATCTTCAAGCAATGTATGAAATTAACATCAAATGCCATTCCAGAAATTCCAATTGATATCTCATTTGAAGGTATTTGGTTTCTTTCATATTTTACCGACAAGTCAGCAGCAGGTACAGAAGACGCAGAATTTTGGTTCCTCTCGAAAGCGAACACAGTTGAAACGATGATTCTGAGGTGGTACAAGAACAAGTTTGATAAGTTCGCGATAAAAGGATTTTTCATGGACTCAAGCAATGAAGAGATGAAGCAGAACGGACAAAAATTTTTGGACAAATGCTCGACCAAAAATCAGCTTCTGTTTTTGTACCAATGTCCTCAAGGAGTTGCTGCATTCATCTTGACTGCAAATTAGGCGAAAATAAGATAATGAAAAGAAAGGTACAACATGAAACCAATAATTTAAGAAATATTCTCTTAAACTTTAATGTTGTTACTTAATAGTGATTAAGCTTCGATACTTATCTGGAATTTTTAATTACTCTGTACCAATATTTCGTTTACGTTTACGTATTGAATAACAATCATGTTTTTGATGATAATTTTATTACAAGTCTGCATTGATTGACAGAATTTACATATAAGTCATCGACAACAAAATTAAGCAAATATTAATTGAATTAAACTTTAATGTAACAGGGATCTGATAATGTGACGAATAATAAGACTGACTAGGCTGTAGCATAGAGCGCAAGAATTTGGGAGGCGCATAATTTGATGGATGACTGACGATCGGAAGCGGAACTCTTAAAGAATTGACAACGAAACTAGGAGGTAAAACAACTTGATTGCTTAAAGCCAAGACATTAACTTAAAGAATAGTTAAATGTTCGCTCAAACTGTGTTTTTGTTAACGCTTGAATATTGAATACTTAAGGAGGAACAACACTGTGACAGACCAAAAAATAAATTTTTTTCTTACATATTTTGAAAGTACATATATTCCAGATCATTCTCCCAACATATTATTATGGTTGAACTCGGAGAAATACCGATTCTATCAGCTATTTAAGAGAGCCATGGAGAGTTAAAGCCAGAGACACATTGCGGGGCAGTGCAAAATGTCAAATTAATTTGTTACTAAAAATAACGAAAAAATATATTAATTGATATAAAGTTATAACGTTTTGGAGCCCAGGTTTAAATCACAAAATTTTTAGCCAAATTTAAATTGCTCTTGCCCGTTATGCTATTTTCAAACAAATGTCAACTGATGCAGTGCGCAGTGTTTTTAGAAATTAGCCTAAACGATGCAGTGCAGTGCAGTGAATGTGAATTGCTATATGGAAACACATGAGTTCTAAATTTCAATGCAGTGCATCGCAATGTGTTTCAGGCTTGAAAAGAAGTCGACCATCCACTAGTCGTGGAGACAACTACTATAGTACGGGCAATGACAGTACGTCGTAAGTTTTGCAATTACTACCCCTTTTTATTTAAAACTACTCCTGCGTTTTCCTCAAAACCGGGATAAGTTCAAGAGATGCGTCGTAAGTATCGGCTCCGCCATCGCATGGTGAGTCACTTGAAAGCGCTGAATCTATTGACATCTTGAGAGATAGCTGACCGTCCAGCAAATCATCAAGAATCATTCAACAAGGCTAAAACTGCTAGACTAGCTGCGGACTGGGCTGTATTTTTAAAGCAACCCAAAAGAACTCATAAAAGAAATTAGAAGAGTCAGACGTATACGGGGATTTTGTGAATCCATTGAGGGTACAAACGAAGCCACCAGGCTCAAAAAAATTATCGCAGGTAATTTTTTTTATTTTTCGATGCGAAGTGATGGCACTTTCAGAGTCAACTGACAAGACACTGGAAGACGATTATCCATATTAGAGGTAATTTATCAAGTATTGTCACGTATGACAAAATAAATTGGCCCATCGAACCATTTGATTCCTTCAAGTCGCCAGAACAGATGAGATTAGGCCTTAGCTCTCTGCAGCTCATACAATAAGCATCCCATGGCTTCTGGCGATTTTTGAAAGTTGTCTACTTCAGGCCTGGAGACAGGTCAGGTTTATCACTAAGGCAGGGAGGAACGGACTTTAGTTCAATTAGCCTTTCATCTTTTATTTCAAAAACATAAGGAATACGCACAAATGAGCGCCTATATGCTGCCTCTTCTTTCAGGGGTGTTAATGATGCTCAACACGCCTACACTCAAATGTAAAGAATTTACATTGGGTACTTTTCTGAATATAGAGAGTGTATTTCCCAACGTTAAAACTAAGGCCACCGCGATGCGTTAAGATTTCATTGAATCAGTAGATATATACGTCCGTCCGTAGATCGAGGCAACGCTGTGTAGTCGAAAGAAAGGTCACAAGTTATTAGTTGATAATAGTAATGGGCGAAATCGGTCACTTTGCTAACTCAGGTCATGCGAGTCATTTGGCATAAATGATTAAAAAAAAAAGATTCGGTCATTTGGGTCACTTGAGCACATATCTATAGAGGGTCAATGCAAGCATTTGAGCCCTACCAATGGAGAATTTTCCATTTTTCTGTATCGGATCGAACTAAGTGGTTTGTGCTTTGCTTTGTGTTTTCAACCGACTTCCCAAAAACAAAGAGGTTCTAAGTTTGACTTATTTCTTGTTTATGTATGACCGGGCATAATTTTGTAACGCGTTGAACTACATTTAATTGAAGGAGTGCATGTCGCGTGAGTTAGTTGAGTTCTCAGCTTTTGACTCAAGCAATGATTCATTGGGTACCATGCACGGTGTGCCACTCTTTAGCCTTTAGAGATGTTATATGGTGAAAGGGAACTGAACGATTGACCGATATAGTAGGAAAGCAGTGACTCATCACTAGTTGATAATGTTCTAAAGTTGTTAGAGAACACCGGAATAAAAGTGCTGTCTTATTCAGATGGCACAGGTCTTATTGGTATCAGGGCAGTTTTTAAGGACTATAACCGATCTAATGGAGAGAACTGTGAGCATAATACATATGGATTTGGGCACATAACTTTGGCTTAGTGGCCAATACTCAGAAGACTTAAATGGTTCTGTTCACAAACAGAAGACAAATCGACCCTTTGAACTACGAAAACTTGGGCAACACCTTAACGGTAAAAACCTAAGTAAAATATTTGGGTATCTTTCTTGATTCTGTTGGCGCATCAACATTGAGGAGCGCGTAAGTAAGGCTATAGTTTTTTGCCTGCAAAGCAACCATAGCCTCTGATAGTCTCTGCAGTCTGGCGGCGATTGACGTTGCAGATCTTTGGCGCTTCATCGACAGCTCCGGATGGTTCCAATGAGGAGCTGGAGGGAATTCTTGGATTCCCCTGGCATCACAATGGGCCTTTTGAGATCTAAGTGTGCCCTTTAAGGCAGCCACACAAACCTAACCTAACCTAACCACAGGTAAGAAATGAGGAATTAGCCCTCGTATGCATACATCAACAGTAAGACCAATCCGAATTTACGGCATCTTAGTTTGGTTGTGCTCCCTACACTGGACAGACTATGGCCACTGCAGTGTACTAAAGGCCTTTTGGGGATAGACGGGCACTGATTATATCGTTCTTACGATATGCTTCGAGAAAGCCTACAAGGGCGCAACGAATAGCCGAGCGGCCATCAAGGCGCTCGACTCCAACACGATGAAGTCACAGCTGGTGCTAGTTGCCGGAACGGTCCCCAAATTCTGGGAGCTTCACACAGGGAAATTCTCTGCTAAGCACCCGATCATAGAATAGGCGCGGACACAAGGGAGAGCTATGATGGATAAGGGTGTGATGGTCGTTCTTTGCACAGCACATTGTCCGTCCGGACGGGTAAATTACTTACACTTACACCGCTTAAATGGACATCGGGAGAGTGCACCTGCAGTTCCATGGGATCAACCTTCCAATAAGTAATCTCAAAATCATGGGATTGAAGTCGTTCAGCCACCTACCTACTTTCCCTTCAGGATTTTTAAATTGCATAAACCACTTCAGCGCTTCATGATCTGTATGAAGAGTGAATTTCGGATTATAAAGGAATTTATGAAAACGCTTTGTTAAATCAACAATTGCGAATAGTTCTTTTCTTGTAATGCAATAACTTCTGTCCTGTTTTGACAGAGCTCCGCTGGAGTATGGCTCAGTGTTTTAAAGCTGTTTTCTGCCTTCTCTATCCACACAAATGCCTTATCCTCTTCCGTTTGCTTATGAAATTCCTTTGCTTTGTCAGCAAAATTCTTCATAAAGCGCATGTAATAAGTGGCTAGTCCAAGATAACTTCGCAGCTCGTGCTTTTCTTTGAAGCTATTGGTACCACATCACCTGGACTTAGTTTAAGTTTGGCTGTCTCTTATCTGGATCAAAATCTGAACTTACCAGTAGCCGATTTTTAAGTGCAACCACAGGGATCCTGATAAGTTATCTTGAATTTCATCTAGACGAGGTGACACCATTTAGACGATGGTGGAGTAAGTGTTAAAGTGTCGACCTACCAATCCGTAGGTCTTAAGTTCGAATCCCGCTAGCGGCGACCCAAGGTTGTTTTCTGCTGACAAGTGGTATTTAACCTTTCTAATGCATGTTGAAAGTCAGAAAGTGAAGGATTCGCATGCCTTGAGGCTTTTGCTCTTTTGCAGGCTATACAATTTTTGCTCCATTCCCAGTTCTTTTTAATGGATGGCCAAATAACTGTATTTGTCAAAAGTTTTATTGAAGCTTTAATTCCTGGATGGTTGAAATTATGAATTGCCAAGAAAATGTCTTTCCGAAAATTAATAGGAATGTATGGGCGCATTTTGTTAATTGATTTGAGCTTCCGCCACTGCTTTGAAATCAATGGCTCCACTAATATTGATATCATTAAGGCTGGACAATGTGTCGGCCACAATATTTTCTTTACTCCAAATGTGCCTAATGTCTGTTGAAAACTGACCAATGAAATCAAAGTGTCAGACTTGTCTAGGCGAAGCCTTTTCAGGATTTTGAATAAACGCGAAAGTTAAAGGTTTGTGATCAGTGAATATAATAAAATTTCTTCCTTCTAACAAAAATCGAAAATGCTTTATTCCATAGTAAATTGCCAAAAGTTCGCGGTCGTACGTGCTATACCTTTTCTGTGCTAACGATAATTTTGAAGAGAAAAAAACTAATAATTGCCACATGTTTTATTGTATTTTTGCTAAATAACTAATGCCAATGGGGCGTTGGCTGATTGAAATGCCAATAGCGTAGATTTACATAATTGCTTTTTGTCGCATTGAAAGCTTTTCTTGCTTCTAATGATCAAACGATTTTCCTTTTACCATCTTTTTTACCTCCAGTTAGAAATTTGTTCGGGGGCATTTGAGTAATGGCGGCATTTTTTAAAAATTTACCATTCCCAAGACACATCTCAATTCCTTTACCGTCTTTGAAAGTTTCATGGAATTGATTGCTTCAACTCGTTCGCGTAATGGCTTGATACCGTCAATTGAAACTGAATGTCCCAAAAATGTAACCTCCTTTGCCATGAAATTACACTTTTCTAAATTTAATGAAAGCCCATATTCATCGAATTTTGAAAAAAATTGTTTAAGATGGTCGAAATGTTCATTATCTTATTTGGAAGCTATTAGTATATCATCAAGGTAAATAAAACAGAAAGGTAAGTCTCGTAAAACCGAACGAATAAATCTGGGAAATGTTTGTGAAGCATTACATAGACCAAAAGCCATTTGCGTAAATTCGAAAAGGCCGAATGGTGTACAAATTGTTGTTTTAGGTATGTCGGAAAAAGCTACCGGGATTTGATGGTATGCTTTTATTAAATGAACTGTCGAAAAAATCTAACTTCCTTCCAGTTGATTCGCAAAATCTTAGATATACGGAATGGGATATTCCTAAAGTCCAAACAATGTCTCCATTCGCCGTTCTTTTTTAAACAAGATGAAGCGGAGAAGACCAAAGACTACTTGACGGACGACAAATTCCTTGTTCTAGCAAAAATTTGAACTCCTTTTTTGCTGGTGCCAGTTTTTCTCCAGTAAGACGTCGCACTTTAGACGAAATTGGATTCCCTTCTATTGGGATGTAATGTAAAAAGTCGTGTTGTTGGTTGTTTTGCAAAATTAGTCTCGATTGAGATTGTTTGGAACTAAGTATTTTAGTAATGAGTGTATTTTTGGATTTATAGTTGGATCGGTGTAAATTGCTAGGGATTCGGAGTGACCTTTAACTAATTTAGCAGCTGACTGTAAAGAAGTTAGAGGATCTATCAACACCTTATTTTTCAGGTCGACTAACAAACCAAATTTCCGCAGTAAATCTGCACCAATGATCCGCAATGATAAATTCCCATTTAAAATTTCGTCGCAAGCCTAAATCTAGCAATGTTTTGCCGTATGTGTTGATAACGGACGAGTTAGCTGCCAAAGGTCTAAGACTTGTAAAGTGTTTACTTTTTGAATGGTAATTTTTAATCAAAGAAACATATGAACCTGTGTCTATTAAGAATTGTTTGTTGGTAGAAATTGTGTAGGCGACTTCTGATGAGGGCATATTCCCCCGTCGATAAAGGAGATTGACCTATTAGTTTGTTCACTGCTTAACAAACTTGCACGGTTGTGTGCATTTATTGGCTTTTACACCGAAAAATGAGCAAATCAGGAGACGTTGTTGCCATTCGTTTCTGGTCAATTGGCTACTCCACTTTTTCAGTCTCCAGAGTCGCTTTCGATTAATGCGCTTTCTATCAAAACAATACCTTTTTGGCACAAGCCTGGTTCCTCCAACTCGAAGCACGAGTTATAAATATTCTAAGTTCAAGGAAACGTTAATTTCTCGCCTTTCCAAATCCGATAACGTCAAGCTGAAGCAACTCTTAAATGAGTTGACTTTAGGTAGTGCGAGACCATCGCAACTATTGCGAGAAATGAAGACGCTAAATTCGGGCAAGTTATCGGATGAAGTATTTAAATCGTTGATGGTTGACAAAATTTGGGAGGTGACTGGGTGAACCGAGGTGTATTCGGTATTAACCGAACCAAACCTAAGTGCTGCTGCCATAACAGCACTTCAAAATCAAGTCAATGAACTGAGCAATTTCAAAGATTCTCTCGACCGTCTTATGGGCCCACAAATAGAAATTTTAATTCAAGGTCTAAATCACGAAATCATGCAAGAAATCGAAGTTTATCTAGAGGCAAAGAACTTTGCTGGTATCATTCAAACAACAAGCCCTTATCAAATAGTTCACTCGTTACGTATCCAATTTTTAGACGCTGTTTCATTTGGGAGATTAAAAATACAAAAATTGACATTGAAGTTTTGATTAAAAGCGTAGTTATTTAATAAGTTGTTTCTTTTACTACAGAATTATCTAAATATAGAATATTTTCTGTAGTCTTGCTATCGCTTGCAACCTTAAATTTCGCTTACATCTGTAAGAAGATTTGTCAGGCGGTAATAACACCAGAGCGGTTGATTTAATAATTTATTTAAAAACTAGCGCGCTTTACAGAGGCTTCTTACCGACTGACCTACTTGATACAGAGTACAAAGTATATACAGCATCCGAAAACCTAACGGGCTAAAAGGCTAAAGCAATAATCGAGAGGATATTAACAATGCTTATTCGGTAAAGTGAAATCACAATACAATACAATTTCTCTCTTAAATATGATTACACTTTGATAGCTTTCTATCCAGATCGGTCGTTAATCATGTGTATGTGACAACACCTTTTCTTCATGAAAGTAGCAGACTAATCCAACTCTCAGCAATCCGTAGTTGTTTTCTGTTGACGGTTTATTACATAAAATAAAGAGTTATTGGGAATTGCAGAAAAATTCGAATAGCTCAGAACGCATCTTAACGCATTGTTGACCGGTCACACAAGTTACCTCGTCTTTTTATGTCCAAACCTGGGTGACTGGTCACGAGTTAACTCGTGTTTGAACGTGCATCAGTTTATGCAATTATAAAAAAAACTACGTAATACTTTTATTTAATTAGTCGTAACTTTCGTAGCTCCACGTAATGTGCTTAAAATTTAACTACAAAATAATATCAAATACAAACAATTTCGACTAGAAATAGCTAGCGAATGGAAAACGATTTAACTGAGTGCAACACGGCACCTTGCACTGTTTTTTTTTGTATTTCGAAAAGTTCTCCTTACAGAGATTCACCTTTCAGGCTTTCAGGAAAACTTGAGGATAATATTTTAGTAAGATAGTCACGGAGTAAAAAATCCCAACAGAATATGTAAAGTTTGCTCTGTAAAAGTAAAACGTTATGTTTATTTACCTTCAGGCATTCTAATATTCAATTCCGGAAAAATAGCCAGTGGCACGGGGAAATATTTGAATAGAATTGCCGGTCAACATGTGTTAAACAATAAACAGATATGAAATAAAACTAGGCAGAACCTATTAAGTTCAGTCCACATAAGGCAAGCGACTAAATTTTATTTCCTTATTTCAATCAACTTTGAATTATATTCTTAGTTAGAATCATAAGTATCAAAACTCAGAGTTGTTGACATCACTTAACAATTCATACGCTACCCTGGAAATTAACGGCAACATGCTGTTCAGCAGCTTCTTACAAGCGATGTTTATTGCTGTTTTAACTCGGAAGCGGGGAATCTTTATACGATGTATTTAATTTTATTTTATTTCGCGATTTTTTATTTACTTGATCTTCATAAAAGCCTCTGCAAAATGCATTCGGCCCAGTCCATATTTATCAAGTTTTATCGCTTCGCCGAATCGAGGCGAGGAATGCTAAAGAGAAAAATTCACTGAAGAGTGCAAAAGTTTAAAGCATCAAATTACATCAGAAAAATGGTGAAAATGTTTGATAATTCCCGTGCGCACATTAATGAAGGTAGATTTCTTCTCTTCAGGTTTTTCTCAGCGAAGAAGTGACCAATAATGTTGCGTTAAAATTTGGTAAAACAGAGAAAAATGCAAATAAGGCTAATATCGTCATTCGTATATTCATACTTACGTGGACTGTAACGGTAGTCTCAGTATGTTGTACACCATCGGTGACACGTACAAGAAGCTGATAAACATCTTTTGATTCACGGTCGAGAGCATCTTTCAGGCGCAGGGCTCCAGTATCGGGTTCAAGAAGAAATTTGCCATCGTCACCTTCTATCGTCGTGTACGTCAAGGTCCCTAATGTGTCAGGATCCACTGCACGAATTGTCGCCACTGTGTGGCCAGCACCTAAATCTTCACTGACACTGTACACAAGTGGAGTATCGCGAAAAACCGGAGGGCTGTCATTTTTATCCATCACTTTTACTTTGACCTAGAAAAAAAAAACATAATTAGATTTTACTTTACCAACCTATAAAAAATAACTGTTCAGCTTAAGCTAATTGTTAATTAGGACAAACGTATCACATAGGAAAGATTAACTACTTTTCTCGAGCCACAGAATAACGCAAGGTCTGGTCCGCTTCATGCTATACCACCTGGCTGTCAGTCATATTAACACACTTTTAACGCCGTTGTAAAATCAATTTCAACACGTGTATTATGAACAAGCGTGGACTCTGCGGTGTTTTATTAATTGAAACGAATGTTTAATGACGGCTTGTCGATTAATTAAATTATTGCGATATGCGGTCCTATATATCAACCATCGCCTAGGAACTGGAATGGAGCCAGTGACTCAATGTATCGTCGTTTTGCATCGGTGAGCAATAACATAATATTCGAATTACATATCGATTGCGGTCTTTTTCATAGTTCTCCATAAGTTAGCAGATTTCTTGACGACGCTACGATTAGCTGAGGTTAGTGAGCGCTTTGTAATTAAACCTTACCTTAATTACACACTTCCGTTGTTGACAATTGTTTTCTATATGAACTGCTAAACTGAAATTCATACCCGTACCTAATTCAGTTAATTGGGAGTAATTATTTCTATTTATTACATTACATTTTCTAGCATTCCTGTTTACCAAGTTTACGAATTATAATAATTCTATTAAATCAGTTCTTGTCCTTAATCCACATTTAAAATCTCAAAATATGATCCAAGATAAACATGTTTAATACATATTAAAATTAATATCAATCTATTTGTATCTATCCATATATCTTTGTTTGAGAATATCTTATGTTTCAGTAATTTTCAGAAAATTTAATTTTTTTTCGTCCAAATTTGAATTTAAATAATTTATTCCCAAGTAAACAGGCGAACAGATATTTAACGTGATTTTGTTCAAACTGTTGCCCATAGTGGATATTCTATCCAGATCTACATAGTAAGGTGCAATGCTGTCCTTGATAAGCCCAATATGCCGACTGTAATACTCTTGTACATCATCTGCATACAAATAATATAACGCAAACAACTTTCGGCCAATATTTGATGAACAAACTGACTAGCAATGGACCCGGAATCGAACCATGCGGAACCGCAAGTCGTAGACGGAACGCAGTGAAAAAATGTTGCTAACCCTGGCACACTGCGAATCGGGTCAACTTACAGATCAATTGTCCAAGAAAAATCAAAGCGAAATTGGTTTATAAAAAGAAAACACAAATTTTAGGGCAGTATGTGAATTGGACCGGTTTTTGTGTAATAAAGTCCATTTATTATGAATGCAACAAAACTACTGAAATTAAAAAATGAACAAACCTTCTGTATGAAAGTTTCATCATAAACTTCTGGATATTTTCATGAAGATTTCTTCTTCATTCACTTACGTTTAGGGATGTGCATATTCGTTACTTTAAAGTAACTAGAAATACTCGTTACTTTTAAAACAGGTACTCATTACTTAATACTCGTTACTGAATACTTTTCATAAAAATAAAGGCAGCCGCAAAAATGTTAATAAATCCACTACATATTCTACACATTTATATATTTCCTATTCTATTGAAAACTAACTCGCCCATATTCGCATGGTTACAGTTTATCATCATCAACAACTATTTTAAATTATGACTGTATTTACTTGCCTGAAAATATATACATCCATCCTCTGATATGAATCTGATTTCGGAGAGCAAGAAAAATCGGCACCCACATTGGCTGCGTTCCCTGCATCCATCAACCACTGCTCAAAAGTAGAGCACTTTATTTAGTTTGCTTTTCATGAAGAGAATTTGTAGATTTTACAAAAATTCGCTACAAAAACGCAGCTACGACTCAATTGTACTTGAATGCTAGGCAGATATCTGAAGAATTTGCAACTTATGAGTAGCCGGTACAGAAGTGCCGGTTTTATTCTGTATCAATTGGGCATTATTAAAGAGTAAAGTAACGAGTACTTCTGAAAACTGGGTATCGTTACTTCGAACTTCACGCAGTAACGAGTATCAAAATAACGAGTAGGTACTTTTCGCACATGCCTACTTACGTTTAACTGCGTACTCTTATTTAAACATAGGACAAAGCTAACACCCTTATGACGGGGATGGAAGGAAGGACATGTTAAAGTAATCGAAACGACCGATATTAGTGTCGAATCAATAATTATCGAAGTCGCTGATACGAATAGTCATACTCTCGATGCCGTCAGATACTGTTGCTCTAGCACTTCTAGCACCCAGAGAGCATGAGTGATGGAACTTACATGTATTAAAATAGTTTTTTAAAGAAAAGTTGAACCGACTTCACAAAAAGCGCTAACAACCATAAAATAATTTTTCATTTTATATCCTATTACGACATTTTGAAGTCGGTGCAAATCAAACAAACCAAACCACTACAACAAAAATATTTAATCGTCATTTCTTATGATCCCGTAAGCTGAAACGTTCAGGCAGTATTATGTATTATTTTCAATTGTGATATTGTAGTTGTTTTATTTGTTTAATTTGCACCGACTTCAAAATGTCGTAAAAGATATAAAATTAAAAATTATTTTATGCTTTTTAGCGCTTTTTGTGAAGTCGGTTCTATTTTTTTTAAAAAACTATTTTATTTTTCACTTTTTAGTGTCTTCTACTCTATACAACGAAGAAAGAACCATCCAAATCGGTACACGCGTTAAAAGTTAGTTTTAACCCCCTACCCCACCCCCATTCCACAAAATTTTTTTTCTTATGGTATCAATCAAGGAACATACTCTACCGAACAGAAAAGTAATCATCGAAATCGGTCCACGCGTTACGAAGTTACTACCCCTCCTCCACCACCACCATAGGACCAAATTATTCTCCTATTAGTAATGGGGGATCACATTCTATACAACAGCAAAAGAACCATCCAAATCGGTCCACGCTTTACAAAGTTAGGTTCCACCCCCCTCCTCCCACCGCAACCACACACAATTTTCTTCTCGTGGTATCAACCAGGGAGCATACTCTACCCAAAAGAAAAAGAATTATCCAAATCGGTCCACGCGTTACGAAGTTAAACTACTCCTCCCCCCACCCAACCCCCCAACGTGGGCCAAATTATTCTTCTATTAGCAATCCATCCAAATCGGGCAACGTGTTACAAAGCTCAGGATCCGACATTTTTGAGGATTTTTTAGTTTTTCTCGCAAAATTGACAAATGTATTTATTTGAAATATGGTTTACATTGCTTTTACACCAGTTCAAATGGGCCTTGTCTATTCCTTTGAACTATATAGGATATTTTTATAGCCGACTACCAACAATGATCGAGATATGGTTATCGATGCTGATTAATCATTTATCATGTCATTCCTTAGAGATTCTATTAAATTGTTTTTATATTCAATTCATAAAATATGTACATATATAGTATAACTGCAATAAGAGCTTGATCAAGGGAAATGCTTTCAAAAATTAAATAAGCAGAAAATCCTCTTGGCAATTATTTTAATAAGCAATTTCTTAACCAACATTTCTCATTCATTACTAACAAATTTCCATTAATTAACATTTAATTATGCAGCACAGGTAAAACTGCGGCATAAATAGTCGCAAAAGCAATTGAGTCGCAACATAACGTCTCAAAACTTAAACGCGGCCAAACATTCAAATCTTCATGTTGTATTTCTAGCAAATCGTCTAGTAAGCTTTGGGTTTGATATAGAAACTGACATCGATCGGGATGACGACAGATGGAACGGTGTAATGGTAAAAGGTCGGCAAACTTATGCGAAGCGACCGACAGTTGCATACAGCTTACTATTATGGACATGATATGCAAAACAACTGAGGAGCATGAATCAACCAAGCAAATCAAATCCTTTCGAATCAACAAGCAATGTCAAAGAAAAATATGATGATGGTGGTGGTAGCAAAAGCCATGAAAATGACAGCCTGACAGTAAATTTAGATCAGTCACCCACAGAATATATATTTTATATTTTATTTATCTCAAAGATTCGTCAATATAAGATTACTTAGACAGCAGTTAATATATATAAAAATACATTAGACTGAAAATTAGAGTTTGAAAAAGTGAAAACTAAAAAATTATGCATCTTTAGGCTTTAAGCGTCGACCAGCATAGTTGAACCCTAAATGAGGCGTCGTCAATGAAGTCCAAGCATAAATTGGCTTTTCAATCGTCGCCTGGAGAAACTTAGATCCACGCTATCATAGCGCTCATTGAAGAGGTGACACATTGACGTACTAGGCTCGTACATGCCGTACAAAGTACAATGGCGAGGTACGTGAAGATAGCCGTGACTCCTGTGGCAGGGGGCGGATAGAGATGTTCACAGCGCTCAGTAATTCGAGAAGATTTATCGATCCCTGCAAAAGATAAAAAATAAAAGATATTTTAGCGATATTGCGTCTCTTTTCAAGGAAAGCCAGAGAGATAAACCTCAATCAGTCAGGATAAGGGAGAGCGCGGTAGGGTCATTCCAGGGAAGACAATAGAGAGCAAAACTTAGAAATCGCCTTTACACCATCTCAATGCGGTTGATATGTACAGCAAAGTAGGGAGCCCACAACGGGCTGGCATACTCGAGGTTTTGGTCTCAAACAGGTGCAGTACTGAAATTTGGTTAAATAGGGGTCACCAAACTCCCTAGGCCATTTCGTTACAAAGCCCAGCGTCGAATTAGCTCTGATAACGATTGAAGCCAGATGATCCTCAAAAGAAAGACGGGAGTTGAGAATAGTGCCTAAATCTATACCCTGCTCAATAAAGTGTCATTCGCAGAGTAGTCGAAGAGCAAAGGACGTTTGCTGCAGGAAAAAGTCATAGTAGTGCACTTGCTATCATTTACGGAAAGGCGATTGTGAGCACACCATTCACAAAACGTGCAAAATCAGTGTTTAGTAAATCGCCGTCAGAATTCTGAGAAACAATGCTAAAATTCGCATCATTCGCATAACACAAGATTTCAGAGTTGGGCAGAAGAAGCGAAACGTCATTTATATACAGGATAAAAAGGAGCGGACCAAGGATGCTGTCCTGATTCAATGGCTGGTAAAGAGTAATTCAAAAATTCAAAGAGATTAGTGGTAGTTGATCTACCCTAGAGGAAACCCTTTTAGAAGAAACAAATAAGAGGCCTGCAGTGATAGCGTAGTAGGGACGTACGACAAGGGTCTCGAAGGTGTTTGCGACATTTTAGCAATCGGTCAGTAATTTGGGATATCAGACCTACTGTCGTTCTAATGAAGGGAAATAATCAAGGAGCTCTTTCAGAGCGCAGAGAAACGGCCGAAACACAAGCACATGTTGAATACTTGCTAGAAAAACGTTTAATGTTGGATTGTAAAACAACGGCTTTACATTGTAAAAAACTGCATAAGTAAAACACTGATTGACATTGGTTCGGAAATTCATTTTACATTCGGGAAATAGCTCAGAATAAGTTGTCTGAATATTTACTTGCAACCCTTGAAAATGGGCCTTGAAGCTCTCTTCAGAAGGGATGTCACACTATTAGCAGTTGAAGGATCGTTCAAGTTCATGCTTGAAAATGTGGATACGGAAAATATCTGGTGCTTATCTGCGACACTTCGAGGGAGATATAAAGAACGGCGTACAGACTTGTCTGAAGTAATTAAGTATTTATTAAATCCAAAAACCTACGGAAAGACTCTTAATTTACATGACTAGACTTTCAAACCAAGTAAAAAACAGTCATCCGTCAAGCGCTAAAGAAACTTTAAGAAAGATTGCTCAAATAAAACGTTAAACACGACGAACCACAATTTGTTTTTAGGAGTAGCTAGGTACTAGACCGTAAAGACGTAAAGTCTATTGAAATTAAAAATTGTTGTAGGTGTTATGTTGGTATTCATACAAAAGAAACATGTTGAAGATATTTTGTATATTTGCTTTATTATTTAAAAGTCATAACAAGTTGTTTGAATAGTTTAAGAACAGTTATCATAGTTAGTTGTTTGTTTCTTTAATTTGCAACGACTTCAAAATGTCGTAATCGGCATAAAATTAAATATTTTTTTTCGGTTTTAAGTGAAGTCACTTTAATTTTTTTTAACTATCTAAGTACTAGAATTAGTTTGTATTTGACTCTCTTGAAAATGGCCTCATAAGCCGAAATACGCGTATCGGAAAAATAAAAATAAAGTTTGAAGCAAATAAAAAATCAGTTTTAATTAATTAATAATATAGGTACGTAACGATGTTTCATAAAAACCCGAAGGTACAGTCAGTTGAGATATTTTATTACTGTCAAATTACTTTTATTGAGTTTCTTTACTTGGCAAAGCTTCCGCCGACTTCACATCCAAACAGCATTCTGACGGTAAAATTTTACTTTGTTATTCTGCGTATCTATTCAATCGCGGATTACTTAAAAGATTAATAATTAACTCACACTTTTCTACCTGATTGTACATTTGCTATGTACTGCCATGCACCGTGTGTAGCAATAGGCCTTAAGAAATGGTTTAAATCAAGTGAAAATTTCACCCGTAGAAAGTGTTTGGTTTTAAGCGGTATGTGGAGAGGTGTAATTCCAGAGCATGGCAATAAATCATTTGGTACGAATATGTATTTTGCAACACCTTTTCTACCATCTTCAGTGCAATTAGATTATCGCTCATTGAAACCATTAATTTCGCACTACCGGTTACCGCAAGGCAAATGGTAATTTACACAAATTTAAAAATTTCTTCGGATGTATCGCTAATTGCTGATAGTAGATATTTAGGCGGAAAGATGTAATTACGCGACCTCAAATGTGGAGCCAGAAATGATTTCCGAAGTAAAAAGATATGTATGCAAGAATTTATGTAAATATAAATGTGTGTGACGCTTAAGCAAGTCATAGGGAGGTTGCTTTAGTAGAATAAGTTACCAGTTACCTTTAAAATCATATGAAAATCAATTCATCAAGTAGAATTGACAGGTCTAAGCCTAGTCTAAGAACTATTCTAGTCTAGTCTAAGAACTATTGAGCAATCTATATAAGGTGTTTTATAAAAGCTAAAACTTCGTATAATGATAGTTTTACATCACATGATATATAAAAAGAAAGAAATCAAAAACCTATCCCCTACTTAACATACCTTACTTCTAGTTGTTAATAGTAGGTACTTCCTGTTTCTATTTTCAATGGACTAATTGCATAATCATTTGATTGTCTGCTGAGTTATACTTATTCACAAAATTGTCTCTTATTATAATGGTTTTTCTGAAATCATTAACGTGTTGGACAGAAGAAGGGTGTGTCCTTCTGAAAATAAAGGCTTGAGTTTTTCCGGCGTTGAGCTTTATTTTCTACCTCCAGATTGTCTAATCTTTGATTGGAATCAATGATGCTGAGAGGATTACTGTGTCGTCGGTGTAAGGACCGATTTGGCAATCTCTAGGTTTGGGTAGATCACTGGTAAAGATGTTGTATAATATCGGACTGATTGAGGATCTTTGGTGTACACCAGATGAGATACCATTAACCTATACGTAGTACGATCTATCATGCAGAAAGCTTTGGATCACTTTTATATTGAAATATGACTTTAATAAGATGATCTTTCATGATTTCTTCAAACAGCTTCCCTATGGACCTTAAAGGACTTATAGGTTGGTAACTGCTGTGGTCAGAGCTGGTTTTAATTGTTTTGAAGATAGGAATTACTACAGCAATTCATTAGTTCGGGAAATAACCCTTATTGAAGCAGTTATTAAAAATTTTAGCTAGGTATATAAACTTTTTCTTTGGTAGATTTATACGCAGGGCAGGTACGATGCCGTCGAGATCAGGGGCTTTATTTTATTATATTTTTTATTCTTTTTTATTTTATTTTTAACTTCCCACATATAGGAAGCTATTGTAATGGGCCCGATTTTCAAAATTTTTAGTTTTAAATTTTTTTTACATTTCAAAGTCACCATAGTGTTTTACGCATGTTTTTGAACACATGTATGTGTGTGTGTGTGTGTGTGTGTACGTACGTACGTACGTTCGGACCCACTTTTTTCGACAACGAAATTTCGCGAACAAAAAATGATACCGACTTCGCTATGGTGCCATTCGAAGCGTATTATTGGCAATAAGAGCTGAAAGAAATTTAATCAATTTCGGTTCGGCCGTTTTTTTGTTTAAACAAAAAAACTGAATAAAAAGTTGATTTTAGACTTTTTTGAAAAGGATTTCTTCGATATAATTTGTTCTGATGACGATCGGGACATCAAAAAGTCGGATAATAACAATTTATTATGAACAGAAATTGTTTATAATGATGAAAAATTGTTTATAACAATAAATATTTGTTTATAACAATAATAAATTTATAATCATAAAAATGGTTTTACCTCGTTGAAAATTGATTATGAAAATTGGAAATTGAATACAAAATTGAAGATTGTTCATAGCAATTGAAAATTCTTATAAACAATTGAAATTGTTGTTACCACAAAAATTTTTTTTTATGAATTAACTTTGTTTATATCAATTAAAAATGGTCTATAACAATTAAGAATTGTTTATATCAATTATAAATTATTTATAACCAAAATTATGAATAACAAATGAATTCCAAACAGAGTGCATTTATTTGGTTTTCATTAAAAAATAGTGCTATAACGGAATAATTTTTTTAAAATTTTTTTGCATCTAATTACAACGAAATTATCATGATAAATTAAATTCATTAATTTATTTATTTATGAATTTTAAATATCAATTTTTTAAGTATTTTTAAATGAGATAAAAGTGGGCGGAAGTTTTTTTTTTAAAAAGATTCATCTGATCTAATTGGTTCTGATACAACTCGATACTTTAAAAAAAAATCCAGAACTTTTATAGTTTTTTGTAATATTAAAAAAATGATAAAAAAAACCGTAAATAGTTGATATTAATTATAAATAAAACGATGAATCGAATAGTATGAATTTTATTGAGTTTTCACTCAGTACTCGTTTGTACTATGATCATGAAATTTATCGCTATTAACAATTAAATATTGTTAATAATAATTGAATATTGTTAATAACAATTGAAAATTGTTATTAACTGGGAAGTTGTTCGTGTGAACCTCAAGGGTCGCACCAATGATGCGACACACAGAATCTGGACCCACCCCACTAGTTTTATTTTTTGTTGCTCCAAGAGCTTTAGTTATATGGCTAGGTTTGACCAAAGGAGAAATGAGTTGTGGTAAACTGGAGTTTATAACTTGCAAACTCTCTTTCACTGCTTCTTCCGTCGCCGGGTCCTTTAGACTCGCTGCAAGTTCGTGATTGTTCAGAAAAGTCGTAGCTAGTACCAGTTTTTTCTTGATCTGTGACTAAAATTTTAGTTTACGTTTTTAACAGAGGAATTTTTCGATATTTGTTTTTGAGAATTTTAGCTAATTTTCAGAAAGGTTTAGAGCCTTTGCTAAGCGAGGATACTTTCTGTGGCCATATTTCGTTTGAGTAGCATTTGATTGCATCACGTATGCTAGTTTGTAGTCAGTTAATGCAATGCTTTAGGTTGTTATCACTTGTACGTTGCCAGTACTACTTCATTAGGTTCCTTAGTTTGATTGCATCTTTGATATAATTAGAAAGGTTGGAGCTATTCGGTGGGTGGAGTGTTGCGCTGCAGCCGTGATAATTTTTTTTATACCATGTGGCCAAATCCTAGGGGACAACCCTTTGATGCGTTAGCACGGTTTTGGCCGGAAGGGAATTGTGGTAAGGGAAGTGAGGAAACTTGAATGTATTGTTGTTGCATTGCTGCGAGCTAAACAACAGCCCAGAGACGGAGTGGATTATTTTAATTTCTTAATAAAAACTAACGGGAAGATCTGGTCTCGAACCCGGAACCCATGGCATGGTGGTCGTGCCGCTCACCGAATTGATCCAACTCCGTCTCCGTTGATGTAAAATTGTTGATGTAAGTATCCAAATCACATTTATTTTGAAAAGCAGCAGGTAGTAGATCAGTGTTGGGGTTAATATTTTGTGAAACTAGATTTTTTTGTTTGAGTCAGTCAGCTTTGTTGTGGTTAGGTGAATATTTAGGTTTTTTAATATTTCTCAAGTCCAGTATATCCTAGAATAAAGTTTAAGAGAGTCGAAGCTTGTGACATGAAGACGAGCACTAGTAAGTATAACGTCGAGTGTAGATGGAAGTCCCCTAGTACTTTTAGGATAAAACGTAGGTGTTGGAGGAAACATAATTGAATAATTACTTGTAATTAATTTCCCAAGTAGAATTTAAACTCAAGTGTTGGGTTTAGCGTAATTCCTTTCAGTGTATCTGCAGTTTAAGTTGCCGGCTACTATAAAATGACTAGAAATTCTATTAAATGCATCAAGATCATTTTTAAATAGGTTGCCTTTGATCTGCTTATGATTGCCCCTTGGGATATATGCAGCGATGAGTGTGTAATCAAATAGTTTCGCACTTATTTTCACCGCAATTGTTTCAATTATTTTTCTGAGAAGCACAGGCAGTAACATGAGAGAGATATCTTTACCGATAATGATTACAACTTCACCACACCTTTGCTTACGTCTGTCAGTTCTGTGTATCGTGTAATCAGCAGAGGAAAATTTATCTGTGCTCTTTAGCCAGGTCTCGGTAACTCAATCTCTTTTTCATTTAATACTTTGCGAATTCCAGCGCATGATTTGTAGATTATTAATAGTAATTGGTATTGACACGGTATATGATCGCAATTATCACAGAGTTGACAGTGAATTATGTATTTGACTGCGTGCTCTGTGATAATTGCGAATTGTTCTGCTTTTGTGTTGCTATTTGAGAGTTTAGTTAATAGTTCATTAGTGATGTTAATAAGGGTTTGGCAGTTATAGCAACCCGGAGCTCCAAGGTTCGAATCCCACCGACCGCGACCCATGGTTGTTTTCTGCTGACGATGAAAAGGCCATGAGGGTTGCAGAGAAAAATGTCAGTGGTTCGGAATCCACTTTAAATTGTAGGGCCACTTGCAACCGCTGTCTCAAATCGGGTAAAGTTGTTCTCCCGCCCCATGCCCCACAAGAGGATACAGGAACTAGAGAAAAACATTTAATACAATGCCGTTTTTAGCTGATTACTTTTATGGAATATAACAACTTGCGAGGTAGCCGGTTGATAATCCCTAATTTCATACTTTTAGTTTAAATAAACCAATCAGATAGGTATAATATTTAGTAAACTAATGGTAAAGAATATAAGCAGTTTGCGTTGGGCATACATAAACATTTATGTAAGAAAATCTTGCAACTTCGTGAACTAAAAATGTTTGGTAAAATCTAAAAAGTCATGCCCAACGAGGATTTATGTTATACGAAATCCTTAATTTATGTTATTTACTTTAACTTTATTTCTTTAGGCATGGGTTTATTAAACCTAAATCGACCACCTCGGTATTACGCCTGCCAGCCAGTACATTTTATTTCAGAGAGCATCACAAAAGAGCTATACAAATAAACTCTCTAAACTGCTAATTTTTGTTGATAGAAAAGGATGTCCGCTTAGTTATATATTTGAAACAACCTACTAAGGCATTCTCTTCTCACTCTATTTAGCACTTCGACTTTTTCCTACTAGGATTCATTGGTGATAATGATAATTATTTTTGGGATGTCCCTCTTAAGTCGAGCTGGCCTTGTTGTTTGTACTCGCGATCTACGTTGTTAAACACCTCGAGTAGTAAGTTCCTTTTCTCCGAAGAATCTCAATTGTCCAAATAAAGAAAATATGACATTATTGTTAAGTCCTCAGCTACACCTTTATACCATCAAAAGCCTTTTCATTTAAAGTTGGAAAACCCAATACGTTGGACACAAACTGAAGCAGGTCTCCATGACAGTGGTAGGCGCAATAAGGTCACTGCACCTCGGCCAAGTGTGCAGAGATAAACGAAGTGCCCGCAAACTACTCTACTACTCTACTTTCTATTTGTGGAACTAACGTTCTCTTTGTTGTTATCAAGGTCTGGTGGGAAACTGAGACCTAATTATTCGGAGAGAGAAAATCATAACTGCAAAGATATCTTCTAACCGCAGTGTCAAACGTGGTAGTAATTATCAATTAAATTCAAATGAAGCAAACAATCGAGTGCCCACTAGTAGTCAACAGGCTGCCTTTCAAAAGCTGTTTTTTGCAGGATGGAGGTCCTATTTCATCTTATATTCAGTATTTTTTAGTAGCTTGAGTATGAACAATTTTCTGTGCATCATTCACATATGCTATTATCTTTAAAAATTTATATATTAATACTTTAATTAAACTGTCGCCACACCTATGAAACCCGTGCATTTCCAATCTACCCATGTACTGTAGTATAGTGTACTACCTCCAAAATTTATCGCTCGTCCAAGTCCACAGGTCTCTGGATATCCACACCTAATGTGAGTTTCTACTATTTTTCTTTTGATATTGTTAATCGAGTAATTCTATTGTGAAGATCAATTTGAAGATGCTTAAACTCACGTAGCAATATATCAATCATCGATTATAGTACGCATTAGACGCCGATGTAAGTCTTCGGGGTCCATATCTGCTATCGTGACGCTCGGAAAATAAGTGCATGTATGCAAATAATTGAAGTGCAATCTGATTAACAAAATTCGACCTATGTAAATAGGTACTATACTAAATACATATGTCCTACATCATTAATTAGGCTCCTGTTGTTTATTATCTGTAGACACATAATAAATGCAATTGCGACAAGCTGGTCATATTTTTTGACTTACACAATCAATCGTAAAATTTGTTTACGAGCGAATGTCTCAAATCACGACGCCGTAAGGAATGAAGGAAGGGTGAGAGGTGGTATGAGGGAATAAAAGGTATTCGAATGCCTTTCGCTTCCAACCCGAAACCAAAAGAGTTTTATTTAATATGTTCCTGATCGTTTTCCGTTTTATGATTGCACTGAACTTTGCCAGAGATCATTGACACAGGCCAGTAATTTTTCATCCTATGGGATCTTCTTGATCTCGCATCGCTCCCATTTCATTTCTTTATTACTGCGGACAAATAAAAGGCTCATCCGATTCTACCCTTCATGATCTCAGCTCAGATTGGCAGTCTCATATGATTTTGACGTAAATTATAATTTTCGGTCATACTGCTGATTTCACTCCACAGTTCCTCACACTTTAATTTTTTCATAGCTGCTAAAATACCACTTTCTGGAAACATCTTAAAACCCTCGAACATATTAATCAAAGTAGTGATGCTGTTCATGTGGCTATACTCAAAGCAAGAAATAAGAAAGTAAGTAATCCCTCTTGTCGAGAAGCGTGTCGGGCTGATTTTAAATAACTTTAATTAATAGGTGTCAACGGTGCTCCTCAAAGAACACTCTTAACTTTTTGTTTTGAAGAAGATATTTAAATTAAATGGACCAGAACCTATCATCGTGTTCAGTGCAAAGATTATTTAAATATATACGTTCAGAAGTATGTACACGGTGGGAAATTGTTTTTCAAATGCATAATTTTAATAACAATCTTTTAAAACGTCTTCCTTTCTCCAGTAAATGTCAAAACCGCGATCATTATTTTGAAACTAAAACTGTCGTTAATGATTACGTTCCTAAATTTATATAGCATAAGCTTATCTTTTAAACTTTCGCTTGAATTGATATAGTGTTGGTTGGTTGGTTTAAGTGGGTAGCGTCGCCATCATGGTAACACTCCAATTAGCACTATTATAGCGGCATTTCGATGCCTCAACCAGTGAGATCCGGTTTTTTTTGTAGGACTCAGTTCTTATCTGAAATGTAATGTAATGGTAATGCAGAAAGAATTCCTTCTTAAGGGAACCTAGTGGGATACGAATATTTTCAACATGGCTACGTTGTTAAGCTGCGCCCTCTCTGGCAAGTTTTTCGGTCATCTCGTTCCAATGTCCGGGAACCCAGTGCAAGGTTACATTAAGCAGAGTGCCCAATGAGCTAAGTAACTCCTTAAAAGCCTACGCCACCCTAGAAGATATAGTAACTAAGTCAAGCGCCCTAATGCCCGCCTCACTATCTGTAAAAATGGCGATGTTCTGTTTCGGTGAATGGATAGACAGAAGCAGCGAACACCTTATGTTGCCTTACCGGTTACCTTATGCTTTACCCGCTTCATGACAGGGCTGCATCCTTGTGCTCTAGGCAACAATATTTATCCAAGTTCGAGCCTCGGCCTTCCATAAGATTTAAGTTTGTAATTGAAATAAATGTAAAACCAATCCATCTAGGCCGCAGCAATTTCTTCATTCCCCTTACTGTAATTACCTTCCAGCTAAAGCCACGCTAAAGCATAATAGGTTGTTCCTTGGGCTAGCTGCATTAGGAGAAAAGCTGTCCTTAATAGCCGAATTTATGAAATTAGCACAAAAATATTTTTTTTCATCGCCCTTATTAATACATCTTAGTAAGAAAAATAATAACAACTACTGACGAAAGAAAATGCACACATTTGCGAACCATGCTTTTAAGGTTGTACGAGTATATCAAAGATGATGTTTCGGATAGCTGTGTTAAGAGAAAGTGAATCAGTTTTCTAGAATAGGGGAGTACCGCAAACACAAACATACTAATCAAGAAACAATTATTAAAGTGAAACGTAATATTGTCAAGAAATATTGTCAAGAAAATTGTGCAACGAATTAAAAAAGTGAAGCAAATTAAAATTGTGAGAATTTGTGACTGTAAAGGGAGGGGTTAAAGTGGTGCGGGTGGCCCCCCTCGACCAACCATGGGATGGTAGGGTATTGTACGAGTGGTGGGGGAAGGGGGGGGGGGGAGTGGCGAGACGCTAAAGTAGTTGCCGTCTTCCAGGAGCGCAACAAATGTTTTATTAGACTTTCTGGGAGGAAGAGGTGTTTTAATCAGGATTTTAGTTGCTTTATTAACTGGGGGGCTACCGCCCCCTACCCCCGCCTATACTATAATTGAAAGTCTAATAACACATTGATTGCGCTCCTGGAAGGCGGCAACGGAATGGAATTGCGCGCCTGGAAGACGGCAACGGAATAGAATTGTGTGTGAAATGAATGTGAATGATGTACCATTGAGGCATTTGCGAGGTCCCGCCACGTCCCCCCCCCCAACCGGTGGGGTTGTTTGCTTAACCTCGCCACTTCCCCCACCCCATCCCATGGTTGTTCGTGGGGGGTTACCCCCACCACTTCCACTTCCACCCCTCCCCATCCCTCCGTGGGGTTGTTTGCTTAACCTTTACCGATTAGTGAAACCTTTATTTTGAAAGCTTTGTAATTAAATTATATTGGATGAGGCAGCAAGTATAAAATGAAGATATGATAGTATATTAATTTAATTATATAAAAGATATATAGATATAGAAATTGGAAATTTCCTTTTATTTGAGCAAAATAAATATGTGTGGATTTTCCTTTCTCATGCGTATGTTAAATGAAACTGAATAAACAAAAAATTATTAAATAAATTTTCAATCAGAATTCAATAAGAATGGGTAAAAGACATAAATTAAAAAGGTGTAATACAGTGTTAGAATCTGATTAGAATGGAAATATTTATAGCGTTTCGTACGAACCATTAATCAAGGAGCTAACATAAGTTATACATAAGTAAAACAGGAAAATTAAAGGATTTAGAAATCAAGAGTTTACAACGATAAGTTAAGACTTCCAGTGCTGGGAACGAAACCTCTTCATTGCATGATATTGAGATATTGCTGATTAAATTCAGTAGCCGTCCGGGTATCATTTCCATTACCGATTGGATAGCAGTGTTTGAAGAAGCCGCGTAAATATTTGAGTGGACCGAATTAAGACGATTTGTTTATGCAATGAATTTTTTATGGGGACCCGCTGAGTTACAATCCGAACTAGAGATTGTTTACATAAGTGGGATACATTAAAAACATATTGGAAGGGTTCAAGATAACGGAAAATAGTGCTAAGCTACACGACATGTTGCAAAAAAGACGCAAGTTAAATAGAATCTTTACAAGACTATTTCCTCGCGATAGGGTAGTTAGGTAGAAGGGTTCACCTGGACGGTGAAATAATTAAATACGTGTGTGACGGCATAAACGATAGTCCAAGCAATACGCTAATTTTCTACAGTTCTCGGGATTCAGTTGAATTGCGACGAAATCTAAAGTAATCTATGCTAAAGTATATGGACAGATTAGAAAGAAATCGAAGCAAAGCGAGTTCTGCGTAGCGTTATTTTAATTGTCAGAAGGATATATTTTTCCGAAATAGTGAAGGCGTTTTAAGTTTCGCTTGCAATCAATTTCGTTACAGGGGTGCGGAATGCAAGCTCATAACAGGTAATAAAATAGACGTAGTAATAGTAGTAATGCAAAGAGTACCGCATAAGAAGCAAAAAAAATGCAACTACGAGATGCGGATATTCCTGAAAGATGGTAAAGTCACTTCAACCCAATCCGAATAAGCGATTCCTCTTTTTAGTTTCCGTAACCCCTTGCAAGTGGACCAACAATTTAAAGTGAATTCCGAACCACTGTAATTTTCTCTTCAACCCCCATGACATTTTTTTATCGTAATCTGTGGGCAGCAGAAAACAATCATGGGTTACCGAAGGTTGCATTCGAACCTGAGACCTCGGGATTTGTAGGACAACACTTTATCACTTAATTTTACGGATGCATTCGTTGAGCGGCATGACCACCATGCTATGGATCTCGGGTTCGAGACCAGGTCTCCCCTCCACTCCATCTCTGAGCTGGTGTCTAGCTCGCAGCAATGCAAAAACAAGACATTCAAATTTCCTCAATTCCCTTACCCTAATTCCCTTCCGGCCAAAACCATGCTAACGCATCAAAGGGTTGTCCCCTAGGCTTTGGCCATATCGTATAAAAAAACCGACGAATTATGGATTGTAATAAGAGGATATGTGTTGACTATCGTCGAATTAATAAAGTTATCTTGAAGGATCATTTTTTCCTTCCCCGAATTGAATAACAAATAGACAGCTTCACCATGGTACGCATCCTTATAACTCTAGAAGAACGGCTTTTTTAACTTTTCCATCGCGCCAATATACAGCTTTTGTCTCTACGTGTGGAAAATATGAGTTTACAAGAGCACTATTTGGTCTGTGTATATCGCCTATCACTAATTTCGAACGCTTTATCAACCAAGTATTTGACCTGCTATCAAGGCAAGGGAAAGTTTTGATTTATGTCGACGATATAATAATTCTTGCCAAAAACGAAATGCAAGCGTTGAATGTTATAGAAGAAATTCTCGAGATTGCATCAAACAGTGGCCTTAACATTAAGTGGAGCAAATGTGATTTCCTGAAGCGAACTGTCAATTATTGGGTTACGTTATTGAAGAAGGGAAGGTATCAGCTGTATTATTGAAAACAAAACCGACAAGCCAGTTCCTAGAATCAAAGCCAGCAAAAATCGTGCAAAGTTTTTTGGGACGGGCGGGAAGTTTATTGAGAGATATGCCCTTATCACTCGACCAATAAGTGATCTACTTCGCAAGGACATTAAATTTGCATTTGAGGATCCGCAGAAGCGGGCTTTTTCGAAACTAAAAGAGGTCACACGAAAACGGAATGTTATACACTGTTTACTACTTAAGCAAGAAAACGATAACAATTAAAGCAAATTATAGAAGTTAAGAACTCGAAGTTCTCGTCGTTATTACAGCCAATTAGAAATTCCGAGTGTACTTATTGGGTTTTAAGTTTAAAGTGGTAATCTACTCACTGCACTCAAATAAACCATGGAAGAAAAGGAAGATTTCCAGATGGTCGATGGTGCTATCTGAATTCACATTCGAACCTCGTCCAGGGAGTAGGATGAAGCAAGCGGATGCTCTAAGCCGCAACCCTGCTATCATAATTCTCCAAGAATATACTCTAGGTTTAGAATATACTCAGCTATATTCAAATTTTATTCCGAAGGTCAAACGAAAAATCCAAGACTACATCAGTTGTTGCATCCCATACATCTTGCCCACGAAGAGAGGTCCACCGGAAGGTTTTCTATCCCCAAGGCAGCTCTGCCATTACAGACGTACCACATTGATCATTTGGGATCAATGGTAAAAATCCAAAAATTTTACAAGTACATTCTTAGCTTCATCGATGGATTACCAAGTTCGTGTGGCAATTCCCTACTAAGGCAACCACAACTTTGGAGGTGCTGAAAAAGCTTAGACTGCAAACTTTTAGAAATCTTTTGTGGATAATTACAGATAGGGGAACGACATTTACGTCGACCGCTTTCGAAGATTACTGCACTCACGAAGGAATAAAGGATGCCAAAGTAACGACCAGAGTGCCTCACGAAAAATAGTAATGTATTGTAACGTAGCTAGTCATCGAATCGGATGTCAAATGGTAGAAGCATATACCCAAAGTTCAAAACTGGTTTAATAGTACATATCAACGTAGTATAGCCACGATACCATTCACACTGCTTTTTATTACCAAAATGAAGTTGCCGGAAGATCTGAGTTTCCACTAGTTGACTTCTACCATTAGAACAACTGCAGATTGCATTCGATGTTTGTGTCATGTCATGTTGATGTTTGTGTGTGTTTTTCATTGCTTACTTTTATTGCAGAAAATCGCTTTTGATTGGATCTTGTCGCTTCTGGCGTCATTATTATTTTTGTGCGTAATTTTCTCGCTATCCTTCTGTCTAATTTCCGTAACCCTTTATAAGGCATGAGGCGGGAGAAGAACTTCACCCGATTCGAGACGATGATTGCAAGTATACAGTTTACATCGATTCTGTTGTCTGCAGAAAACAACCATGTGGCGCATTCGGCGGGGCTCGAATTTGGGACCTCCTGGATGAAAAGCCAACACGTCAACACTTACTCCAGCTTCGACATAATATTCTTAAAAAGGTTCTTAAGTCTGCTTCGATTAGGTGGTTATGCACATGAAAACGATTTGTTTTAAAATCGCGAGTATGAGCAACAATGATAGCATTTTGAGCACGTGGTATTGAGAACCAAAAACTCCCCAATTCTAGTCAAATGTACATGGTATCAAAATTCCATAATGCAGGTTGTTTTCGTCTTGTAAAATGTATAAAGCTTCTGCAGCAGTCGCCGAATACTCCAAAAATTTTTGTATATATGTGCGAATGAGGGAACTTTAAAGCGGAGAATTAGAAACAGCATGGTTGGGGTAATAGAGTATCGTACGTGTGGTCCTTGGTTCTAGAATCGATTTCGCCAATAGCAAGATTTTCTCCGATTCCTATAAAATAGATTCAGAAATGGGATTTAGAACACCTCAAAAGCGTTGCGGATGGTGCACTGAGGAAACTTTGGCATATCTCCGCCCGGGTCTCGTCAAGGTGAAGACGATCTTGCTCTGGGTTTTTTTTTTTTATAGGATGTGGCCAAATCCTAGGGGACAACCCTTTGATGCATGGTTTTGGCCGGAAGGGAGTTATAGTGGGTCCACACGACACAAACTTCTATAAACTTCTATAGAATTTTGTCTGTGCAACAAAACAGTACAGACAAATGTCGGTGCGTTAGAAAAGTCGGAGGTATGCATGGAATTCGGAAGTAAGCATGTATGCTGCGTATTTTTTGGAGTAAAGGTGGGTCCACACGATGCATACTATTGTTCGTACAGATATCTGTACGAACAAAAGTATGTATCGTGTGGACCCACCATTAGGGTAAGGGAAGTGAAGAATCTTGAGTCTTGTTTTTGCATTGCTGCGAGCTATAGACAAAAGCCCAGAGACGGAGTGGATTATTTTAATTTATTAATAAAAGCTCACGGGGTCGTCTGGTCTCGAACCCGGGACCCATGGCATGTTGGTCTTGCCGCTCAACGTATTGATCCAACTCCGTCTCCGTTGCAATATCAGGGATATAACGGCCAATCTCGCTCTCGGTGAGATAAAAAAAGGGAATTTCAGTGAAAAACGGAGGAAGGAGAAGTGATATATCTGTGTATATAGGCATTTTATTCTTTTTCCACTCGCCTGAACAAGGTAACAAAGGCTCTTCTTTGCTATTGGGGATAAAACGCTAATATCTGAAGAAGGAAATAATGTAGGAAAAAGCGAATAAGGAAAGCAGCGTATACTTATATACCCCATAAATCATACAATTGACACTTTTCGGAGCGGCATACAAGCTGAAATAACTAAAAAAAATTTCCACTATAAAATAATAAAAACTGAAAACTCGTCCACTCTCGTCACTTTAAACTCACTCTCGTAACCGTACTGTTACCAATGATGTTGGTTTCGACGCGAGACCGGCACAGGCAGCGAGAATTATCTCAGGTATCGCGAAGCCCTAGTTGCTTCAGCAGATGCCATTATTTTCAAGTTTTCTGTTTTCCATTTCCAACCAAAATACAAACACTTTTACAATTGCACAACTTTTCTGTCTTACTTTCTTTAAACTATCATTTTCAGTTTGTGAAAAACAAAATCTTCTTCTTTAAAATGTTAACTATTTGGCAGTAAAGAGAAAATATACACAAAACATAAGTGAAAAGATGGCGCTAAAGTCATTAGATTCGTAGTAGGTATACTAGGGCAGATTTGCGAATTTCAATACCAAGAATATGTGAGAATGCCATGTCGTTTCAGCTGGTATTGGCATGGCATGTCATTTCAGATGGTATTGAAATAATATAGGGTGACACATGTATGGTATTGCTATACCATAGCATACCACTTTGTGTCCCAAAAGGAATGCAGACTGAGTTCAAAAAGCGCATACATCCGCAAGGTAATTTCAGACGGAAGAAATTTTGAAGAAGAACTGTGCCATACCAACGCCATCTTGATAACTATATAAATATTATTAATATCAATATATTATCAAGATGGTGTTGGCCATACCCATAATAAAAGGAGGCATTGATTTTTGTACGCATTGTATTCCGTGCGTATTAGCAGAAAGAAAAGAAGGAAAACAATATGGCCTATTGCACCCAATCCAGCGGTGGATGGCAGCAGCGGCATAAAAGTATCGCTTTAATACATACTGGTATATTAACTTTATTCGCGTTGTTTAAAATGACGAATAATCCATTATGATTTGTCGCTTTAATAAAGTTAATCGCGCATAAATCTAGACGAAATATTATTTGAATAATGCCCTGATAGTCTGATAACTATGATTACTAGACACTAGAGCTTTTAATGTTGCAGGGCACAACAGCCGTTACCTAATCAATACAATTTATATTTAAATAGTTTTGTTATGACTTGTGCTTTATTCAGATGTTTTTGCAGACGGTAGCCGGTCTACAATTTTAAGAATGGTTTCCTTACTGCAGTGTCACAGCCAGGATTCGTAGAAGTATTTTGAGGTTATTTGTAAATAAGAGCATTTCATTGCTACACTCTAGAAATAGTAGGTATTATGCTTTTAAATTTTGTGTCAATAGATTTACGTTAACATTTTGTTAAATGACATAATATTATTCTCTCAAAGACCCCGTCCATAAATTTCATATAATAATTTTAATTTTATCATAACCAAATAATATGGTGGTCAATTTTGCCGTATAACTTTGGCGAGGCAGTGATTTTTAATATTGCTCCTTCGAAATTTCCATACATAATTCTTCGTTGTCGCCTATCACGGCTTCAATAAACTTGAATTTATGTGACTTGCTCAAATCACTTGCGAGACAAAACAGTATATTGTACTGAGAGAAAATTGCTCATTTCGATGGAAATGGACTGAAAACAGGAAAGGCAAATAATGTGCCATCACTGTACGTCCTTTACCCTGAGGTACAGATAGGAAGCGAAGAGGACAATTATTTGCCCACTTCAATTTAAATATGCAATTAATCAATCGAATTTTGCACGAATGTCTATACGTTTGCGTACTTGTATGTAATTTTGATTTACTCATCTCCTTGGTCCATGATAAATGTTTACATTTATTTTCTTACTCGGAGGGTAACGCTGCAATAGCTACTTTAAGAAGAAGATAAAAAGATATCGCGGCACACAAATTTCTTGACCCCCATAGGGTTCAATTTTCAAATCGATCGATTTTGATCGTGATCGCCCTTATATCGTGAATTTTTTATTGCTTCGTTTTTGTTTTACCTTTTTTGCATGCCTTCATCTTATTCGGTTCTCTCGATTTACTCGGCTTTTTTTTCCACGATGTCCATTAGTTGACTGGGAGCTTCTACCTTTGGAACAACTGGGGATTGCATTCGATGTTTGTGTCATGTCAGATGTGATCACGCAACATTTTTCATTGTTTAATTTTATTGCAGAAGATCGCTCTTGATTGGATGCTGTTCTGTAGTATATTTCACGATGTGAACACTCGGAAGGGTAATTCATTTCGGTCTTACATTCGGGTTATTCTTAAATTATTTCATAACAAGTTAAGAGAGAGTTCAGGAAATTATTTTGTGATTAATGTTTGAGGATTACGTTAGTTTCAGTTCGAGCTTAACTGGACGTAAATAATACATTTTAGGGAAGATCTTTTCATTACGGGCCCCCTGTGATTAATTTATCTAAAATTATCATTAACTGAGTGCTTGGCCACCACACGATGAAGTTGAAGCCCGGAAATATTCTCCTTTGCCGGTATTGCTGTCTGGAGCTGTCACAACAGTGCGTAATCGATTATGCGCTTTGTAAGATTCTTAAGCTGTTATGCAGATACCTATGGTAGCTTCAGTTCTACGGTTCTACTTAAGCACTCTCTGGCAGTATCTTAATGGTGTTTGCACCGAAAACCAGGTAAAGCAGCAGATTTGAGCAAAAAAAGATCCTATGCGGTTGCACCTCAGCTTTGAGTCCATTCCTCGTTTAGCATTAATTTTCCAATCTTTTCTCAGACAGTAAAATTCTCTGTGTGAGATGCCCGGCAGTGCAATTTAAGGATGTGTATTCAGTATTCAGACTACAGATGAATGATGGATTTTAAGATAAATGTGCAGGGCGTAGGTATATTTATTGAAAGAAACCAAGCTTCACTTCAGTGGGTACCACATATTTGCATTCTACCACTTAACGTTGTCAGTAAGGTTCCAACCTAGTCTAAAAAATGTAATGCGTTGCAAGAACTTAAACGCGTTGATTGGGTTGGAAGAGAAATTGTAATGATTAGTAGAAAGTAAATTAAATCAAAAATTTCAAGACATTAATAATTCTGGGTAGGAAAATGAAACACGATAATATTTGTACTTTACTTTACTTTACTTTTTTTTATATATATATATTTACACAATATTCAAACAGCGGGAAAAATTTCAAGCGCCTCAAAAATTAGTAGATTTAAAGCGGATACTCTCAAGGAAGAGAAAGGAGCACTACTTAGTTCTCCAAAGTTCTCTCTTTCAGCATGGGGCAGGAGAAAATCACCTGATTTGGTGACAACTGTTGCAAGTGGATTCACGATATAAGGTGGATTCGCCATCACTTTGCAACTCCGATGGCCTTTTTAACGGTGGGATTCAGACCTGAATAGCAGGTAAACAATGCATGCTTCAGATGAAGCGAACTGCGTTGATTGTGAATATTTTACAGAAGTGGCAGAAAAGTATAAATTGTTCGAGGCAAAATTTTCAACATAACTAAAATTGTTGCGCAAATAACAATAAAACATTTCATGTACTATAATACATTAACTTCATCAGGATCCAACGAACACGCATATTAGCTTACTCCTTTGTAAGAACACCAATGCATTTAGCAAAAAAATGTTAAATAGGAAAAGCAAATTGCTTTATCTGATTATGTTTATATTTATGACTTCCATTTTGACATGTCAAATGTCAATTAGAGTTTCAAGAGCATTTTGGAGAAACTTTTATACATACAGCACATAACTGGGGTAAAACGAATAGAAAATAGTTGTTGCTGTTCCTTTAAGTTATACGGTGAAAAATAAAAATTGTGTTCTGTTCTTTAGCTAAACCCTTGTTCTACTCAAGATAACTAGCTCAGTTATTAGATAAAATATTAGCGCATTACGCCTCATTAATTTCTATTAAATTGATTGTTTTTACAATTTAAATTTCAAAAGTACTCACTTTTCCATAAATATTTATTCCCTCCAGAAACCTCAATTTTCTTCCGACAAATTTAATTTCAATTGTTAACTGCAAATCTGAACTGTTTGTGTCTGCATTTCGGGCAACTACGCGATAACTACTTAGCCCAACATACATACCATGAATTAAGGGACATAAGCGGTCTTTACTATACTATATAATATAATGCAAGTAAGATACAGGTTCCGCTAGAAAACCAGTTTTTTTTTGAGGAAGTTTTTATTTTGACTAGGTAAAAACACACTGTGAGATCGTTGCCACTGCAAAAAAAAACCTTTGCAACAGAAAATTGGCAACTAGCTTGGCAGCAGTAATGACAAATCAATGTTTTCGAAGACCTCTCTAGTGACAGAATTTTTTTACTGCGACACGTCTAAACCGTGGTGATTTTTAACTTTTATTTATTTTTATTGAATTGTAGTATTTACATTTTTTTTTATTTAGAAATTTCTTCTATTATATTGGAAGCAATCTTTAAAATTTTTTTTATTTTGTACTTGGTGTCTTGTTTTTCAATGGTGTCTTTTTCAGCCCCTATCTAGTGACACGTTTCACACTGGCAATTGATCGTCGAATGCTACGTACATATTTCTGTGGATAGATGTCCCGACGTTTCGTTTACTACACCCACTCTGCGCATAGCTGTAAGCATGTCCTATATCCTAATGTAAATTTTAATTAATTTTCTTTTCAATTTGTAATGACGTTACACTTTCTTCCAACGATGCCATCGCCCACAGCGAAGTTTGCTTCTTTTTAGGGCTAAATCGTCGTCAGACCCCAGCCAGATTATATAAGTCAGTCAAGCGCAGCACGTCGGTAAGCCCAGGCGAGCGACCAGCGCGAAAGTGTTTCAACTGGTAAGAGTAAGACCAGGTAACGTTAACTTTTAGTAGTTCTTCTATCACCATTTTTGAAATTAAACCGCACTTATTTTTTAAAATATAAGCTGTAGAACATAAAAACAAGTGCGGTTTAATTTCAAAAATGATGAAAAAGTTCTACCAAGTGCCTTCAAAATATTCAATTGAATTGAGTTCTTCTATACCACGAGACGAAACGTCACTACTGCTGATGTTGAACGTACCCACCTTACAGTAGAATATACCATTTTTATCATCCAGCACTGCCAGTACCAGTTCTAGAGAAGAGGAAAAAATTACGTATCGGCCGATTGGATTGAAAATCATTGAAGATTTAAGATTAAGGTGTAAGAAAATTGAACTCTTCAATAAATTTAGAATTATATTTACGTACAGGTTTGTTTCTTCAAAAGACCTGACGCTCGAGCCGGCGAGGTTCTTTCATGGTGAAAACCAGAATCACCTACACCAAAAGCCCGCTAGAAATTCTATGAAACTATTTCAATTACTTCCCAATTACTTTGATAGTTTTATGAAGGTTTGACCTAAAACTGTTACGACAATTTAAAAAAATCCATCTGCATTAATTGTATGTTTGGTTAGGGTTTTCAATAAAAAACATGTTAAGTCAATTTAGCAGTGGTCATTAAATGTCATCGATATCGCCACATCGTTCCCCATTTTAGATGCAATTTCAGCACAACCTTGGCAGGAAAGGAATAGCGATAGAAGAGTTATAGACAACCGATATTACGTCGATGCCCCAGATAATCAATGCTCTCCGATATTATGGGAATGTCAACAATATGGAATCTTTGAGCAGTTTGGTAACGGCGGAAGTATTTTTGGTCGACCTATCCTCTTTCGAACTCACCAAATGTTGAAATAATAAAAACAATTTGTGGGAAAGATTAACAAACATAGATTACGTAAATGGGTACGCTTGAAAAAAATTGAGTATATGGTGTCGCTGCCTGATACAGCCTTTCTTTTTATTATCTAGCCAAAGCCCAACATTATCACTTCACTGTCGCTATTATAAAACAGAACCACCCGCCGCATCTGTCTGTTTGTGCGCATTTTTTCTACGCTTTTTTCTTTGGTTTCTACATTCAACGTGGACATATATATACTGTCTTTAAATTTTGCTATTTAAATGTATAGTTTCGATTTTATAAGATTGTTTTTGAGTACGTAAATTGCACCGCCTCTCCGAACTTTTAGGGGTCATTGAGATGAATAATGACTCTTTCGATGCAGTTAGCTACTGTTGGGTTAATACATATGTATCATACTGTCGAAGTAAGAATAAAATTATAAACGACGCACACTTACCTAAAGTCCGAGCAACGCCGGGTACACGCAGCTAGTTCGTTTATATTTAGGCTTTAACTGGGATGTAATATTGTATAACTCAAATAAAAAATACATAAATTTCATATTATTGCAGTCTTGGCTCTATAGTAGAAGCGGCTATATATAAATAAATAAATAATACATATAATTAAGATTTTAATTAGCTTTTCTTAATCAGCAAATAAGTTACTAATAATATTAGAATCATTTCTGGAAATCTCCCCGAATTTCATAGTCGATGGATAGTTATCAAACTTTTTCTTCAAGATAACATATTCGAAAAATGCACGAGGGTCAGAGAAAAATCTGTTCTTTAAACTTTGAAGGCATTCTTCATAGAGAGAACGAGAACGGCTTGTAAAATGTTCATTGTAAATACTAAATTCTTGACAGGAGTCGCCACTGTCAACACGAAGGTACTTTTTGCAAAGTCTATCCTAAGACTCTTCAATTCTCTGGTAAACCAGGGTGGAGCGGAGTCTCTACCTTTAACCCGAACTAAGGGAACAAACCTCCCAAAAGCTTCATACAAAAGGTCGTAGAGACCTGATACGTTACTGTCGATATCGTCACCAGATAAGCAAGTGTGGAAGTCTATCTCACCAAGGTAATCATTCAAAGCCTCAAAATCGGCCGACCTAAAGTTGAAATGATATTAGGTCTGTTCACGTACTTAGTTTTGGGTAAATGCATTATGATATTTTTACCCAAACGCGTTCACGTACTCGTGAAATGGGGGAAATTTGCTGAAAATGCTTTCCCCTACTTAAAAATGTTAGTCCAAATTTACCCGAAGAAATAAGTTGAGTAATTTTGTTAAGCTTTGTTATAAAGCCACTAATTGTCACTTTGACAGTTATTGCTTTAGTTTTTGTCCAAGACTACTCAAACTTGTTCACGTACTCTTGGTATATGGTAACTTCTCCTATTTAACATTTTTACTCAGATTATTTCTGATCAAAAAGTACGTGAACAGACCTATTGGCTACCGAGGTTATCGACAAGCACGTCTGACAGACAATGAAAAGCAACAAGCAGTGCGGGGTGAAACACGTAAAGATTTGTCAGTGCAAGGAAGCTGGAATCAACTAAATTGAGCGTGGAGTTCGTAGAGAACACCTAATCAAGCTGTCTTATCATATTGTTACTCACATTGCCTATTTGGCAAAGTCCAAAGCTAGCCAAGGTGTCGACAAGGATGTTAAAATGACAACAATGTCTCTTTCCCAGAATTTCCAAAATGTGTGTTTTAAATTTCAAACCTTGATATTACTTAAATAATAAATGATTGACAAGGTAGTTAGGATAATATAATTTAGCTATACTTTTTGTAAATGTAATATAAGAAAAGATTTCACTGAAAGCGTATAACCTATAAGTTCTTAAAAGTGTTCGTATAACATTTACATTTTTGCATAATAGAAAAATTTGGTTGTTTTATGGCATGCTACAAAAGCCTGTGCTATCTATTGCTCGTCACACATACCGATAAGATAAGACCACACGACGGAAGAGCACGAATATTGCATCATTAATTAAAAAAATATAAGAGACAACAGTAATATCAAATTCTTTAAGACTGTCGGTTAACGCTTTTAAGACAAACCTTAACCTCATATTTATGACTACAATAAAATTAGAAAGAAACTATTTATCTCAACCTTAATTTGTATCCTTTTTACACTCCATTTTTTCTGTGCAGAAGAGCTTCTTATTCTTTTAATTGACGTATTCATGCGAGGTGTACTTTACCTGACACTTTTATTGTCAGTTTATCCATAAAAGCTACTTCGTCTACGAAGGAGATGCTGCAGACGCTTACCGTCTTTTTCATAATATCAACTATTGGGTTATTAAGCAATTAACCGTGGATTTACCTTTACGCATAGAAATGTTTGTTGGTTTCTCTTAATTGGACACCATTCTAGAAGATAGAGCCTATGACCAACAATAAAAAAGGAAGTGATATTAACAAAAAACCAAGGCCTTTTGTCGAATTTACATAGAAGCATAAAAATCACTTAGGAAGAAGAAGGAGCACGATTTAAACCTCACGTGATTAATCAAATTCCACATACAGCAGTTTACCCAGGTAAACGCTTCCTCAATCGCCAGGCCTGATATGGAAGAAGCAATCTTTAAGCGCAACAGGCAACCTGGCGGTGGCGAGTCATTCAACCTCTGATTTCGGTTACCCGATGGCTTATAACTTTTAATTTTTATCATAACCCTGCCATGATCTGAAGAATACAAAGTAAGCTGGCAGCCCAAACAGAAACAAACAAATTAAAATTGTATTCGTGCAAAGAAATTAACCTTTCTCTGCATTCCCTGCAAAGATGGGTCAGAAAATACGGCTTGATCAGTTGGTGGATCCATCATGTATGGAACGAAAAACCTACCTTGACAGGTTAGCGCAGCTGTCCAACTGAGGGCTAGCGGTCATTATTCCAAGGAAGAAATAAGTGTTTTGCATAAATTAATCGTTTGAAATCCATCAAAGCTTATTTTTATCGATTGTTCTGTATTCAAATGAATCACTTGACACATAAGCGGGAATAATTTGCAGCTTTTAAATTTCTTGGAGGAATTATTGAAGTTTAATTTATGGTTAGACACAGCGTGAATCTACTGAATGGAGCATTTGTCAGAGCTAAGGCGAATCGAAATAGTTTCCGTGATAGGGAACTAGTTTCTTTGTTTGCTTTCCATAATAGATTTACTGAAGTAGTTTTCATTTTCCCAATTAGAATATTAAAGCAATCTGCATGCTGAATACACAGTGATATAACCTTTTGGTCACATAATGAATGAGACAAATTTTCTATTGAAAAAAATTCCGTAAAATCGACTTTGATTTTGGAAATACGAACAGTAATGTTTTTGTTAATTCTCGCTGTTTACTTATTATATAAGTATTATCATTACATACATACACATCTGCAGATACTTCGTTTTTTATGATTTATTCAATTGTCATCAATTTACATATACTAATATGGGAGCAAGAAGACAGAAAAGAGATAAAATTATGGGTGAATATTATAGAAGCGTTTACGCTCCCCTCTCCTATATTTTATATAGTTTAAAGTGAAATTTTGAAAATATTGAAGACATTGCTTATGTCATACCTTCAATAATTTTTTTTTTAATAGTACAGGAAACAAAGCACGAAAAAATAGGGTTCCTTCGAAAAATTACCTACAGGAATTTGACTTGATAAATCGTTAGGGGGGCATAAAAAAAGCTTAACTCTAGATTTCCGAATTTCCCCCCCCCCCCTGTTTTTGAGAAAATCCAAAAAAACTTTGGATGCGTTTTTCTCGGAATCTATGGGTTTTAGAGAAAAGTTTATTTAACAAAAAATGTTCAGGACATTGTTAACTACATTTTTTGTCATTGAAGCCAAGTCGTACGACTAACATTACAAAAGATAGGTGGCGCTAAAGTATCAAAAAAGTGGTTTTTTGGCATTTTCGTTAAGAAAAAATAATTTTTTCATAATAATGTAAATGGGAAAGTTGTTCGTCACAAAAATACCTACATTTTTTATTTAAACAATTTTTTTGTAAAACTTACCGTTCTCGAGCTGGAGCTTGCCAAAGTGTGAAAATTGTACTTTATGGCCGCGCTGAGTCGCGTATTCCATAATTTTGATTTTATTTTTATATTTTAGGATTAATAGACCATATTATTTATTTGATTTTTTCATTTTCAAGTATAATTCTGATAAACAAGATTATCAAAATTATGGAATACGCGACTCAGCGCGGCCATAAAGTACAATTTTCACACTTTGGCAAGCTCCAGCTCGAGAACGGTAAGTTTTACAAAAAAATTGTTTAAATAAAAAATGTAGGTATTTTTGTGACGAACAACTTTCCCATTTACATTATTATGAAAAAATTATTTTTTCTTAACGAAAATGCCAAAAAACCACTTTTTTGATACTTTAGCGCCACCTATCTTTTGTAATGTTAGTCGTACGACTTGGCTTCAATGACAAAAAATGTAGTTAACAATGTCCTGAACATTTTTTGTTAAATAAACTTTTCTCTAAAACCCATAGATTCCGAGAAAAACGCATCCAAAGTTTTTTGGATTTTCTCAAAAACAGGGGGGGGGGGGGAAATTCGGAAATCTAGAGTTAAGCTTTTTTTATGCCCCCCTAACGATTTATCAAGTCAAATTCCTGTAGGTAATTTTTCGAAGTGTAATTCGTTTATTTACTGTACTATAATGCAAAACCTTAAAGC
This sequence comes from Leptarthrus brevirostris, assembly GCA_964036015.1. NCBI lineage: Eukaryota > Metazoa > Arthropoda > Insecta > Diptera > Asilidae > Leptarthrus > Leptarthrus brevirostris. The sequence goes on from OZ038375.1 coordinate 55,321,547, forward strand.
AAGGTTTTTACCACAGCCTACTAAGTATTTTGTTACGTATACATCAATTTTTACGATTTTTCCTGAATGCGCTCCTCATTCAAGCCTCGAGTTGTATTTAATACTATTGCTGAAATAGAGCTCAATCACAACATCTGCAAATGCACGTAAAATATCTCCAGTAACCCAGCGCATCCTACATATATATTGACAGGAGGTCATTTAGCCTGTCAGACAACTATAGAAGCTAGTTTCACAGTGGAATTGCTGGTATCGCAGCCGGCAATCTGGGGCCACTTGATCACTTCAAGATCAAATCAAAGAACGCACTTAGTATTACAATGAGTTAGAAAGAGATTTCTAGGCTAGCCTATGCGAGTTATATGTGATCTTTGCAAGAGCTGCAAACATCTTGTCCGTAAGCGTACATCCCTGGCGACTAGAAGAAGGTTTGGCGTCAGTTACTTCATTTTGGGGCTCACTGGATTCTAGACAATGACTCCTAAATCTCTGGTCTTGTCTAGTCTGGTTAATAACCTGCCATCAATAAAAGAGTTAAAGTGTAGTGGAGTCCTTTTACGTGAAAAGGACATAGTGGTACACTTGAGGATGTTCATAGGGAGGTAGTTAATAGAATTTAAAGTGAACTATCCTGTTCATTGGCAACAGTACAAATAATTATGGCGTCGTCGGCATAGCAAAAAATTCCCGAAGGATGGAGGATCCTTGATACATCATTGATGTAAATGATAAAAAGCAACGGTCCAAGATAATATAATAAATCAGTTGTGGTGGATTTGCTCTTTATAAAACCATTCTGAATAGCGATAGGTCGATAATTCATTATGTCGTACTTATTGTCATTTTTATGTTGAAGAATAAGGAACGATACCGCAACGAATAGATAAGTTAAATAAATAACAAATAACAGAAACAAGAAACGAGCTGCAAGCTTAAGATGGTAGCCTCGTCAAATACAAGCTATTTCAGTTGAAGAGAAGTCGGTGGTGATGACCGGTTTTAGGAACAATGAGCGACAATCATCTTCTCACAACTGTACCACAGGAATCAGTAGAGAATGCCAGATCCAGCAGTTTACCTGAGTCGTTCTCAATAAATCAAGCCAGAAGCCGCAGTGCCATCGATGAAGGACGAGCAACATTGAGGAGAGATCAACATGCCGTCGCCGTCAGAGCCATAAGCCCAGTCAACTGTAGGCATATTGAAGTCACCGAGAAGCAAAAGTTCATCAGAAGGCAGCATAGCATCAGTAATCTCGTCGATTCGTGCGGCGGACAGATCACAAATGTTAGAGGGAGAGCCGGGCAGGACATTCGCAGTGACAACAAACACAAATGAAGCTTCAATACCACACACGAGAATTACAGCACGTCAGATACAGCAGCATCGGAAATCAAGCACGGAATGTTAGGCCGAAGAGCGTACAAAACTCCACCTTCCACAGAGGCGTCCAAAGCACAAAGATATTGATCAGGAAGGAAAAGCAGAAACTCCGAGCTGAAGAGTTCCGCGTCAGATATTCTGCCACACAGCCAAGATTCAGTCAGGCAGACCACATCGAAGCAAGAATCAGTCGAACTAATAAGTAGGTGAGCGAAGTCCTGTTTTATTGGCATATTAGAGTTTTTTGAAGTGGAAACAAATTCGTGAACGATAGATTTAATAGACCAGATGTCAGGTGAAACAACTGCGTCAAACAAGTCCTCAGATACAGGAATCTTGAATGATGATGAAAAGGAACGGCGGCTGCCCCAGCTATGTGTAGAGATAATCACCGCTATCAGAGTGGAGTAAACTGAAACTTACCGGCCATCCCCTAGGGAGGACTTACTTATGAAGTTTATGACATACTGGCTGTGCATACGAAAACATAGGCTTACTTGAAAAACTTTGATAATCAGAATGTGCTAGATATTAAAAATTATCACCAGTCTGACCACCGGCCATCGTCAACTCAGAAAGTACTTATGTGTGGAGGACGACTAAACTCCATTTCACATGATATATTTTGGTGATAGTCACGCTAGAAATCAAGTTAGCACAAAAGGTCTTATACAGAAATTTAACTTGTTTGCAACTTCCTTTGTTATCCTTTCTTAAAATATAGGTTTTTGTAGGAATTTATATTTTTACTCCATAAGAAATATATTTTTTTCTCTTACGCAATGAGATTTTTTTTCATTTCCTCACACCTAATAAAATACTTCTGTTTTGTAGTAAATAAAGTAATTTCAGTTGAATATACAAACCAAAGGAACGCATTATTAACATATTTCTAAATACATGTTATAAAGTTTATACCGCTAGAAAAATGACATTGTTAAGTTGGTAACAGTAGAAGAGCAACACCAAATTTAATATTTATTGTCATATCAGATCGCACGATAGCCGACAGCAACCGCAACCACAGGGACGATAGTATAAAAAATGTTTTCTGTCGGATACAGGCACGAACTTACACGACCGCATACTTTGTGCGGAAAAATTTGCCATTTCGGCAAACGTCTGTTCGGGGCGGGGCGTTCAGTAAAAAGTTATTCGTGTTGCCCGCGGGAGGGTAACTGCAAAATTAGGATTTGAGATGACTCGACAGCAAAAATTGTTCTGCTGTCGCGTGCAGTCACGTAATCCGGATTGGCCAATAAGAGTAACTTGCTATCGCTGCCAACTGCTGTGCAATCTTATGCGGCCTTGATTTTGCTGTGATAGCCGTCACAGATTGCACGACAGCCGATAGCATCAGCAACAGCTAAAAAAAAATTCTCTGTCGGCTGTATTAGATTGCACATACACGACGTCATACATTTAGCGAACAAATGCCACTGTGAGAAACATCAGTTCGGAGTTACGAGAAAGTAATTAATGGAAAGGCCCTTACCTCAGAAAAGCGTGGCAATTTTAAGCTGGTGTGAGATATATATGCATACAATCTCAGAAGCACAAAGCAGGCGATTAAAATAGTATTTTATATACGGGAGTTTGGCCGCGTATTTTAAAATATTGAGCTAAATAATAAATTGTGATCAATGTAATAATTTCTATATAATAAAATATATTTATATAATATAATATATATTATTTCAATTTGGAAAAGTTTTCCTCGGCTAAATATTGTGCATCGACCACGTAAATTATAAAACTTTAATAGAACGAGTTCCTTCCGATTTTAATTTTTACCTACGACGATGAAACTAAAGTCTCAACTACCCGACTAGAAATTAGTTCAGGGAACCCGGATTATGATCAGATCCGGATCAGATTTTTCTTAACACGGGCATCTGATCAGGAACGGATCGGAGTACAGTACTCCATCCCTTGATCCAGCCATCTGATCAGTTTCTGATCGAAGTACAGTACTCCATCCCTTGATCCGGTCAGCTGATCAGAAATTGATCAAAGTACATTGCTCTATCCTTTGATGCGGTCATCTGATCAGAATTGATCAAAGTCTTTGGTCCAGTCACCTGATCAGTTCTTTATTAGAATCGAATATTGAAAATCTTATTACGATTCCAGTACCTGTAGGTCTATCTGCGTGTATAGTATGTATATTCTTTACCTGCAGGTATATTTTGAAATGCTTGCACTGTAAAGTCATTAATAAACTTTAAGGAAAATTTTAATATTTATGTGGGATCGAGGCTTCTCTATGAAAAGAACTTTGGAACGAAGAATTGGCAATGGCGCTGGTGGCCCAGTGGTTAGGATAATGGAGTATCATGCGCATGGTCTCGGTTAAAACCCAGCTCGCCCAATGGCTCTTTTTAACGCAGATTCTCCGATTCCTACAAATTGGTGTCAGAAGTGGGATGGAGAAGATCTCATACGACGTAGCCTCACAATCAGTAATTAAAAGACGTAAAAGACGGACATCTGGGGGCAGCAGATGTCATTTCAGGACGACCGAGTTGTGGGATCGAGGCTTCTCCATGAAAAAAACTTTGGAACGGAGAATCAGTAACGGCGCTGGTGGCCCAGTGGTTAGGGTAATGGAGTATCATGCGCATGGCCTCGGTTCAAACCCAGCTCTCGCAATGACTCTTTTTAACGCAGATTCTCCGATTCCTACATTTATTTAATTATTTTGTACATTTACCTTTTTCAGCAAAGTTAACTTTAATAAAGTCAAATTAGAGTAATTCGTAACTAGTATACTTTTCTGATCAGAATTTGATCAGAAAGCCTGATCCCCAGAAGATCTGATGACCTCATCCGTTCCTGAAAATAATTTATGATCAAGATCGGATCCTTTGAACGGATCCTGAGGGGATCATATAAGGCGTGACGTTTTATAGTCACATCCGGATCAGGAAGCCTAATTTATCCCTGGTCAATCGTCAGGGAATCCTGATCCGAATCGGACCCCAAGCGGAACTAATTTCCAGTCGGGTAAATGACAACCATTAAAACAAATGTCAACTTTACTTACGGCCTCTCCTTTTATTACTTCACAACAAAATTAGGATTATAGATGACTCGGCAGCAAAAATATTTCTGCTGTCGGTCCGGGTCGGATGATTCGGTTTAGCCAATAAGAATACTTGCTGTTGCTGTTGCTGACGGTTGTCGTGCAATCTGATACGGCCTTAACTATCAGTCAACTTTACAGAATACATCTCTTTGGCTTTGAAATTTTGCTCAAAAAATTTCCGAATTTTCCTTATGTGAAAGGTGTGAATGTGTAAGTTTTCACCATGGAAGTAGTTAATTTATGATTCATTCGAAGTGGTCCTCGCAAATATTACTACAATCGGATGGTATATAATCAGTTCTACCGATGGATTTTAACCACAGTTCTCTGAAGTCTTTATCTTTTGGAAACCTAAAATACCAAAAAGTAGAAAAATATTTTAATATTTTTAAAGTTTTATTAAAAAACAAAAACAAAAACTTCCGTCAGCTGTCGCTGAAACCACCAAGGCGAAAGAGAGAAATGTTTATATTCTTTGGTAATTTAGCTTTTATTTATACAGCTTTTGCACATATTTTAAGGAAAATGCTGTATAATTGGTTATTATATTATTTAACTTTCCTGAAAAATGATTTTCCACACTCAATGCGTCGATTATTTTTACAACAAAATACCGCACACTTCATCACGAAAAATGTTCAAATTAAGCACCTCAGATTCTTAGTAAACTAAACCAAAACAGTCCTTTAAATAATGATTGTCCTTATTTGTAAAATTACACTGAATGCGCACTCTTCAGAAAGTCGACGTCAAATTGACATTTCGGAAGGCGTACTTTTGGGTTCCCTTCACACACCTTTCCCACGAACAAAAAATCCGAAAACACGTACACGGTTTATACACGGTATTGCACTTCCTTTCGTTTTCTGTTCTGAGACTTCAGCTTTAAATAAAATGTAAGTAGTGTTGCCAAGTTTTTGGTTTTCTCACTAGATCTAGTGGTTTTTATATGTCCCTTGTGGGGAAAAAACGTAACGGTGGGTAGCGGAAAATCTAGCGGGAAATGGCATTGTCAGTGGTTTTTAGCGGGTTTGGATGATTTTAAACAATGTTGTAATATTAAAAACAATTACTTGTTTATAAATGTCTATACTCTATATTTGAATATATATTTACTTTACGATGAATTCGTAATGTTTTCATGTAAACAGATCTTATTGTTTAGCCATAGCGAAACTGGTCCACTAGTGAAATGAATATTGTTAAAAGTATACAAAGAAACCGTATGCAAACTGAGATGGTTAATGCTATAATAACAATGAGATTCAGACTACGTCGCCATGAAAAGTGTTGTCACGACTACGTTCTCCCAAATGATATTCTCCGAAAAGTAGGATCTTATGAAAACTATAAAAACTCAACAGAACTGTCAACTAATGAAGTCGAAGAACTTGTCTCGCTTTTGAATCACGAAGATGAATAAGAATATTCGACGATCGACATTTTGTATATGTTTGTATATGTTTATTTATATGCATCATAATATTATAAAAATAGTTTTTAAAAAAAAAGTTGAACCGACTTCACAAAAAGCGCTAAAAAGCATAAAATAATTTTTAATTTTATATCTATTACGACATTTTGAAGTCGGTGCAAATCAAACAACTTCAACAAAAATATTTAATCGTCATTTCTTATGATCCCGTAAGCTGAAACGTTCAGGTAGTATTATGTATTATTTTCAATTGTGGTTCTGTAGTTGTTTTATTTGTTTAATTTGCACCGACTTCAAAATGTCGTAATAGATATAAAATTAAAAATTATTTTATGCTTTTTAGCGCTTTTTGTGAAGTCGGTTCAACTTTTTTTTTAAAAACTATTTTATTTTTCACTTTTTAGTGTCTCCGACTCTATACAACGAAGAAAGGACCATCCAAATCGGTCCACGCGTTAAAAGTTAGTTTTAACCCCCTACCCCACCCCCATTCCACTAAACTCTTTTTCTCATGGCATCAATCAAGAAACATACTCTACCGAACAGAAAAGGAATCATCGAAATCGGTCCACGCGTTACGAAGTTACTACCCCTCCCCCTCCCCCACCTTCACCATAGGACCAAATTATTCTCCTATTAGCAATGGGGGATCACACTCTATACAACAGCAAAAGAACCATCCAAATCGGTCCACGTGTTACAAAGTTAGGTTCCATCCTCCCCCTTCCCCTCCCCCACCCCAGCAACATTTGTTTTCTCGTAGAATCTAGGATCATATTCTACTCAATAGAAAAAGAATTATCCAAATCGGTCCACGCGTTACGAAGTTAGACTACCCCTCCCCCCCACCCACACCTTTCACCACAGGACCAAAATATTTTCCTATTAGCAATGGGGGATCATACTCTATACAACAGAAAAAGAACCATCGAAATCGGACCACGCGTTACAAAGTTAGGTTCCACCCCCACCCCCACCCCACTCCGCTCCAAAAATTTTTTCTCCTGGTATCAACTACGGAACATACTCTATCGAACAGAAAAAGAATTATCCAGATCGGTCCACGCGTTACAAAGTTAGACTACCCCTCCCCCCTCCCCCCACCCTAGGCCAAAATTTTTTTCTCCTATTAGCAATGGGGGATCATACTCTGTACAACAAAAAAAGAACCATCCAAATCGGACCACGCGTTACAAAGTTGGGTTTCACCCCCACCCCCCACCCCCTTCCTACCAAAAATTTTTTTGACATGGTACCAATCGGGGAACATACTCTATCCAACAAAAAAAGAATCATCAAAATCGGTCGACGCGTTACGAAGTTATGCCCGGTCAGACATAAAAAAAAAAAAAAAAAAAAAAAAAAAAAAAAATACGCGTCGAACTTAGAACCTCTTTGTTTTTGGGAAGTCGGTTAAAAATATAATATAAATCAGTCAGTTAGGGCTGGGTTATAATTGCGATAGACTCCGTGCGATATTTCGTCCATCTCACTTTTTAAATACTTTTGTTTCAGTCTGCGATTATTTTTCATCGTATGCCCGTTTACAAGGTTTACAAACGAAGATTTGTTGTTAACATTTGAATTTGCATCATTAAAGTAATATATATCACTCCAAATATAAATATTTACAGTGAATAGGGAACGCTAATTTAAGTTAATGTGAATTAGTGACTTCTAGTGGGAAAACTACACTGAACAACACTGAATGTAAACCAGTTTTAAAATTAATATACCTATTATAACGTAATTGAATGTGCCTATTATGACTGAAATTAAATGTGCATAAGATAACGTAAATGTTATAAATTTATATAAATAAAATACGTAAAAAGGTAATCGTAAAAACAAATTAAGTTCCATAAATTTTCTGAACGCAATTGTGATAGAAATGTAGGTCCGACTTATGTATTTTACTTATTAAGTAATTTCTTCTAGAGTGCAATCTTTAATACTTCTTTGGTAAAAAGAAGTCAGCAGAAATCTGATTCTATGGTTTGCAATCAACAGCAGCCTTACAGTAAAACCTTCCCTATTCAATCAGAACAGCCTCTGCCTACGGTATGATGACAATTTGCAATAGAATAATTTTGGACATTTTGAATTTGATTTCGCCCGATTAACCTTATTTGTATGAACACAATATTTGTTCTTTACAAAAGCCGGTGAGTTGTATTTTATATTCAGTTTAAAACCAAACGAAAACCCAGGCTTAGCGGATAAAACGTGTAAGCCTACCGAGCATAAATTTGAGCGCAAGGGCTCTGTTTGAAAGGAGAAGAAAGGTATTATCAATATACAATTTAATTTTTAAGCCCTTTCGCAATCTATTCTAAAATAGTTCAAGCTATATTCAGTACAATATAAAAAGTCCTCTACTTTCTTTATGCCCTTGAAGAAGGTTCAATTTGCATATAATGGCGACGTAGTCAAGGCGTATGTATATTCTGCAAATTATGCGAAATAGAACAAAAGAGATCCCTTATCTGTATATGTATTTATATTGAACTTCTCAATCAAGTATGAGTAAGCATTAAGAAAATTAAAAAATTAAGAACAATTAGTATTTAAGCAATTACGGAAGGGCTGACTGCCTTGCAGATTTTTGGCAATCTTTTAAGAAATTTCTCCAAAGTTTCTGTATGCTCTCTCCAACATTGATGAAGTTTTTGCCAGAGGTCTTCTTAACTTTTAGGACTTTAACTCTTGACTAAGATAAAGTTGGTGATGCTCCTTTGATATCCGTTTGTACCCATCTTTTGTCAGCTTCTTTGTGATTCTCGTAAGGTCACCAATTGATTCTCTGAAACATTCCTAAACCATCAAATTATCTCCTCCATGTTTTACTAACAAAGGTAATTTACGCGCTATATGCGACTTTAAAATTCCGAAAAATTTTAAGGGAATTCATAGTTTTCTGGGGCTTTGTTCGTATTTTAGGAAATTTATTATGAATTTTGCGATTCTGGCCAAACCATTGTATGATCTTTTAAAAAAGGATGTATTCGGTTCAGAGATGTTAAAACAGAAGTTGTTAGGCTCGCCTGTATTATCAATTTATAGTCCCTTTAACGTTACGGAACTGCATTGCGATGCGAGTAGTGTTGGATTCGGGGCAATATTGCTACAAAAACAAAGTGATAATAAATGTCATCCTGTGTTCTACTTTTTATATAAATTCATATCGATGTTAAATTATCTTAATTTGATCAATATTTCAACAAAAACTGAAATTTTTTGCGGTGTATTGAAATTAATGGGCGATAGTATCTATATATATATATATATATATATATATATATATATATATTGAATTTATTTCTCAGAAGTCAAAAAAGTGTATACAATTAACTCATATTTCTATTGTAAAGAAAATAATGTCATCCAAATTCATTAAATTCATTCACGAATCTGTCAAGCTTCCTTAAGGTGCCGGTCCAAACACAGAAAATACTATCAACATATTAATGTACCATATCAATATACGTTTCAAAATAATCATTTCTTAATTTAAATAGTTTCTTTTGATTGAAAATTCGAGGATCTTTCCGGATTGACAATATTTTCGTCGACGTCTTCCCACAAGATATATTTCAATCTTTTTATTGGAAGTAGAGATAGGAAGAACGGATCTTTTCAGCGAACCGGTTTTTCGGATCTGCTTCTTTTAAAAGATCCGGCTCCAAGAGTCGGTTCGAAAGAGTCACTGAAAATTTTCAGCTTGAGACATTATGTCTCTCTCTAGTGAGAAGATTGTAGTGTTGCGTTTGGTTCAGTTGTAGTTTTTGCAGAACTTTTAGTTCCTCGTTCTCCTGTTTTTTAATGCATTCCTCTTTCTTTCATTCTTTTCTTTGAGTGCTCATTCTCATTAGTCAACAAGAAGAATCAAATCAAACTGACGGGATCCGTCACGGGACAAAACTGAGATCCGGTTCACTTGACTCACTTTTAAGAGCCGGATATTTGAGCCCGTTCAGATCTGAGTTACGCATCTCTAATTTGAAGATATTGGTGACATCAAACGGTATTCAGTTCGAATTGGACGGTAACTGTAAAAATTTTTTTCTTATCAATTAAGTCTAAAAGATTTTTTATTGCAGGCGGGTTTAAAATTTAATAAGTTAGGAATAATCATGTTTAGTCTTTTACATAAATTTTGTGTTGGAGCACAAAGCATTGAACATACAGGTCTAATTGGATAATTGTTTTTATGAAGTTTAACTAAGTCATACAAAACCTGTATGAAGTGTATATCATATTTGTATTAGGTCTGTCTCGATCGTTTAATATTATATTAGAATTACATATGGCCTAGCTAACCTACATCTGAAATTTGCTCGTGGGTTCACTATCCCAATTTGAAACAATCTGCTGAAGTTCACTAGCACTAGAATAGCCGAGTAAGTTTTCCGTGAGGCGAACTCGTACGTGTTTGTTAAGGGATCATTCTGGTTTATAATTTTTGCATTTTTCAAAAGTATATATATCTAAAAGCATTTTGTTGAAAAATTAAAATGATCGGAGCAGTCTAACTATATTATTTTCCGATCTTTACGTTGCCACTTCTACTATCTGAGTGCGCTTAAAAAAAACTGTAAACACGTTTTTCTCAAAACTATGTTATTATATATGATCTTCATGAAATTTTAACCACATATTGTACACATAAACAGTTCTAGCCTGAACTACAAATTTAAATTTTGATTTTTACTATTTTTTTTGGCCCAAAAACAATGAAAAATCCCCGAATTTTTTGAAATTTTTTTTTTTAAATGTCCGCCATTTTTTTTATTTATTAATAATAATTAATATCCGTAGTTCGGGCTAGAGCTACACGCATACTGAATGTAAACAATTTTGATTTTTTCATTTTAGATGAGCCATTATCGAGATATCACTACCGCCAGCGAACTACCTTTTTTCACCTTCACTTCCGCCATTTTGAAGTATAATTAAAGTAAAAAAAAATGTTTTTTCTATGTACTTTAAGAGTGTATTAGTTGACCCAAATTTATATTTATAATTATTTATAACAATTCCTCCCTAAAAAAATTTATGAAAAGAGACCTTATTTTGACCGCCTAAACCAGAATGATCCCTTAAAATAGAGAAGTTCAGCGTATATTCCTTATCGGAAAATATCAAAATTTTTAGAGAGTTCATTCGGCCATTCTCAGTAATATTTTGAGAATTTCTGCAATTTGAAGCAGTTTACTAGCAAACTACTTTCATTTTTATCTCTTCGACTGCAACAGCTGAGATTATTGTACGGCTCCCCTGCGACAGAGAAAGCAAGAGTGAGAGGCTCAAATTTGAGATAGTCGATACGACGTTGATTCCGTTTCGAAATCTTTAAGATGAAAAGGTAGTTAGTGAACTAATAGATAACTAATATAAAACACTACATAAAATTATAGATCAATTACTATTTTTTCCGTTTTTTTTTAAATTAATATACAAAGTAATCAAAAAGTTCGCCGGGTCAAGTATATTTTCACACAGTTTTTGTATTTTGAAAATAAATGGAACTTTTCCATTGAGCATTGTCGTGATGAAGAATATTTTTTTGCTAATTTCACAAATTCAGTTGCTTAAGTTCAGTTGCCTCAATATATTAATTTCCTTCAGTGGTAAATATAGATGAAGAATATTTAGTTAGTATTCTTCATCTATATTTACCATTAATTTACAAAATATGTCACTAATTTAAAGAGCAGTAATTTAAAAAAAAAATTAATTAAAAGTCGATTCAAATCTTATTTTCTCTACTGCTGTACTGATATACATATTTAGGGCATCGGTTTCCTAATTATGTTAAATTAATAACCATTGTTACACGGAATAAGGTATCCCTAAAATAAATTCCTCAAAAAGCATTGGCTTAAATTTATAATTCAAGAAAGTCAAAATTCTTTTAAGATATTTTCGCTTAAGTGAACTATTTGGCATCTACATACGCGTACATACCAGATACAAGCCTTAAAGCTGGGGCTTGGTGGTGTAAACAAATCGCACTTGCCTCACATATCCGTAATAAATCAGGAATGTTATTAAAGTTAAGTTGAGACTTTCGACTTTTTAAAAGCTTTTACTTAACTTGAAATGTTTGTATACATACATCTTTTCGGTTTAAAATTTGTAATCAATTTTTCGGCCACCTCCTGGCATCCGATCTAGCTAAAATTTTGTACGCAGCTTTGGTTCTGATGAGAAACTTTGTTTTGGGAAGTCTGTTAACAAAACCATATTGAATATTTAATATCCTCCTAAATCCAATTGTCGGATGATTTAAGATGGCGGATTACCTTTTTCTTCACAACTCGTTTAACATGGGCATTAAATAACAGGGTTCGATGAGATGAATACTATAAGCTATGTGACGTCATTTTGAATCCAATATGATGAACGCCCCAAGATGAAGAATTACATTTCTTCTTCACAATCAATAACAAAGGGTATGGGTATAAAGTGAAAGATTTCGATGGAAAGAATACAATAAGCTACGTGACTTCATCCACAAATCCGCTATGGCGTACATTGCGGCTAAACATATCTAGATTAATTTTCCAGGTAAATGGGATGTAAGCTACTCATCAACAAAAAGAGATTTTCGCCACTGGAAAAACCTATGTTACACTGTACCTGTGTTTAACTTACCCTTTAAGTACCTGCATCTCTGATCATTGACCAAGGAGGGGTTTTTCCCGTGGCTGTATTTTTGAGCTTTTAATTTCACCTAACATTATTATTTACTGTTTCAGTTTAAAGATTTTTAAATGAAAGCTTGTTTTTAAAAAGAATTTTTACATATAGTTTTCCTTGCGGCAAAGCCCCAAATGTTTTGAACAGGTGGTCACGATTAGAAATTTCTTTCTTATAATTTAAAAAGTGTGCAGTTGTTATTGAGTTGTAAAGAATATTAAACACATATATATATATAATTAAGCTCTAAACCACTACTACTGATAGTGGAATAGAATCACTAAAACGAAAAATGGTATCAGCTACATCACAATTCACATAGAGAATTGTTATATGATTTTCTTAACAGTTGTGTTGTTATTCAAAGGTGGCACAGAATATTTAAAGTATATTATATAATATTATATAAATATAATTACAAGTTTTATTAGGAATAATTTCATTATTTTTAACATGCAAATAGTATGTAAAACTAGTATATAAGTCAATTCTGTGGCACCGTGAATTGTTTGCTAGAAAGGAAAAAGAGCTTTACTTCACATGTGCTTGCGTTCAAGTACGAAACACCTAAAATTCCATACATGAGCTCAGTACATAGGCCATTAGTAAAAGAAAAGGAGACAGTTGCGAGTACTTTTTACTTGCACAGGACAACCACTTTCATTCTGAAATACATTCTCATTCATGTACTACCAAATCTGCTTTCAAAATGCCTTCGACCATTTGTACATTACCTGCAAATTCCACTCCTTATGATATTTGCTCGAGATTCACTCATGCTTTCATCCATTTATAATAAAACCTTATCTAATTTTTAGCTACCTTCTATTACCATACATTCATGAAGATTGCTAACCATAAATGTCAAAGGGAGCATACCTGCATTATCTCGACAGAGCTGACCGCCCTTCGACCAAAAATGTCCAAAAGAGCTCATCTCGCTCAAGCGAAATATCATTAGCGTTATTGTGGCTGTAATCTTGGGTTATTGCCTAATAAACAGATACGCTTACAGACTCGGCGCGCCCTCAAATGACTTTTCTTTTCGCCAATATAAGACAGAAAAGCAAAACATCCCCTCTGCAACTGTCCGGTCCTAGTCCACCGCTGCAGCCGGTATATGTACATTATAGGCTCCTCACTTTTGGGAATTTAGTCGCACGCAGATTCTAAGTAACTAGCTTGATTCACCAAGAACTCCAAATAGTTTAAGGTATCGTTTATAGGGACGTGAATCATTGTATCACAATGGGCTATTGTGGCCTAAAGTGCCTCCCCATGAGAGGATGCCACTCTAATCTAATCTAACCTAGAGTGCTTCTAATTCTAGAGAATCAAAAGACTAATGGGTAGTCGTTTTTTATAGAGAAATCGATTAAAATATTATTCTCTTGATTAATTTCCCGTTAACACTTTTAACGTTAAAACTGGTACTAAGTCAATTATGATATAGATGATCCATTCTATTTCTTTAAGTGGTCCTTTTTACCTGCTGGTGGAAGTGATTTTGTCTCACTTCTGATGTAAGTTACTATTGGTAATGTAAAAAGCAGACAGAACAGATTTCGCTCTAGGACACAACGTTAATGTAATAGATAATGTGAGTCGAAAAGTTACCCGAACTGCATACAGAGAAGTGGCAAAAAATCCATGTCGGAAGTACCTTATTTTATTTTGGGTTAAAGATACAATCGTACAAAACAATACGAATTGAATTGGTTCTGAACGGATATTATGTGTGTTTTTAAGATCGAAACTTCAAAGTTTTTGAAACGTAAAAGTATATACAATAATATTGTTTGGAAATCTAAAAAATGGGTTTTGTCCGCCGTAACAATTTTTCCTACAGTATACTTTGTAATATGTGTATTTGGGGGAAGGGGAGGGTGGTAGAATCTTATTTTGCGATTCCTGAAACAAAAAGTGCATAAAAAGTTTATATTTTACTTGCATTTGAATAACACTCTGTGTTCTAATCGTCACCAGAACATATTCGAGAATTTGGCAGAAGATAAAACCAAAGACATGGGTGATACTAAGCAGGTTTGTTACAGGCTTTCCATCCTCTCTGTTATAAACCTATTAAGATGAAATTTGGTATACGAATGTTACCAAAAATAGCTTTGATAAAATTGAAAAAAAAATATTTTGCTTAGATAGGTTTCCTAGGTTTTCTTAGTTCCTTGGGACCTTTTGATTTTAATCCTTTAATAACGAGATATTTGCTTGCAAAGTCGTTACCAAAACGAGCCCTCGCCTACGATAATTTTTAAACTATTGATGCAAAATATCTCCAAAAATTCCAGAATGTACGAACGAACATTCTAGCAAAAATAGTTTATGAACAATTTAGAAATAACTTTACGGAACCCTATCATGTGCGTTTCCAACATGCTTTTAACCAAACTTTTAAATTATATTATTAATAAAAGTATTAAATATATTCAATTAATATTTGTTTAATCATAATGCCAAAGGATTAAGGATAAGAGAAATGGGTTAATATGTTTTGAGTGAAGGCGGTGATGATGTACGCCCCTTTCCAAGTTTTGGACTGATAAAATGTGAGAAAAATTAAATGAAAACTTATTCCACATGCATGTTGTTCTGGTTAGGAATGATTCCCAAAATTTGAGAGTGCGACAAAATTTGAGCATTAGAGTATAAGGTGGAAGTTACTTGAAAATCTTCTATCGCGCGATGTAATATGCCCACATGGAATTAGCCGAGCAATTTCGTTAGGGCAATTGCCGTGCAAATAACGACAAAAGAGAAAAAGACGACGACGTAAAAGAAAACCGACCTTCTGTCGATGCTTCATAGAGTCAATTTTCTTAGAGATAGTTTAGTCACCAATATGTTTTATAACCTTTCTTTTAGCGTTATTCAACGCGGACAGTGCGGTATGCCCAGCCTCTGCCTCAATATAGGAATTATATTTTAGTCTAACCCTGATGTGGAACTTGTAGATCAACGCCAAGTTAGAAGTCCATAATCGTCAACTCCACCAAGGACTTCTAGACAGGAGCGGATCCAGGGGAGAGGGGAGGCAAAGGGTGCAATTGCTCCTTTCCGTCGCTGAGCATCGACCAACTCTTCACTGTTTACAAGAATCGTTGTGAACTAATTCTTAATTAAACTTATTAGACACGGAAAGACCCTTATAGGATAAATTGAGGCGAAAATCACGCTAGAGTTTGGGTTTTGGGTTACAGAGATGTAAGAAATACTCCTTCTGACTTGGCGGTTATCTACAAGAGGCCTAGATAAAATTCAAACAAAAGCTATAAAACTTAGTGGCGACCTCAGTATCTCTGAGAACGTTGACTCTGTGAAGCATCCACGGAATGTCGGTTGTCGATCTTCCACGGTCATTGTTCTAACGAAATCGCTAGCTTAATTCCTTATAGGCACATTATATCGCGCGATAGAACTGCTTCAAGTCGCTCACACCCCTATACCCTAAAGCTCAAATTTGGTCGTACTGTCAAATTTCGGGAATCTTTCCTGAGCAGAACAGCACGCATGAGGAATAGTTTACCATCTTCTGTTTCTCACATTTTATCAACCCAAAAATTTCATTTCCTGCATTCAGACAGTTTTGGAGATATTTTGCATTAGTAATTTAAATAAAATAAAAAAAATTAAATCATTTCGCGTAGTGGAGAGGGGCCTTTTGTAACGAGCTTACAAGCAAATATCTCGTGATTTTTGTATATTAGGAGGCCTATAAAAAAAACTGTTTTGAGCACACTTTTCACTCTATGAGTGGAAACGTAAAAAAATATTTTTCCAAAAATTTCTCAAAATCTGTTGTTGGTAACGTCCGTATACCAAATTTCATCTTAATAGTTTTCTAACTGAGAGGACAGAAAGGCTCTGACATACGAACAGCCCAACATTATAATGGTTCCTGGTTGCTACGGAACCGTAAAACCTAAACCTCAGCTACTCGTATATAAGCGCACGGATGAAGTTTGAAGTTAGTTAGAACTAAGAAGGGACCAGAGGCAGTCAGTGTTTATATTGTCAATGCCTTACTTGCCGTCTGTGGCCTCACAAAAGGTGTACATGTCTCAAGGAAGAAGATTTCGACGACTTTAAGTGCCGTACATGCATAAAGTTGTAACAACTACCTTCACCCGGTTTTGCCCCTTTTCTGTGTTCGATCTTGCCCCGAGCACTGAGGAAATGCATTTTTAACATTTCATTTTCTTGTAAAAGAGACAAAGGACTTCCAAATGTATTGTCAGCCTCCGGTATGGGAAGTGTCTGTCTATTGCAGGTAATTTGATTTTATTCCGACAGTTTAAAAGTGTCTGTATATTAGAGATGTCTGTTTAAAGTAGGTGTTCACCCTACTTTTATTATACGCTCTTTCGAGCAATTTATTAGTGTATCCCACAACCACTGATTGTTGTTGTTGCAACTAAAGTACGAAGTGTCAGAATCGTCAGTACAGCAATTTAATTATAAAAATATATTGTTGCAAACCAATGGCATTTGCAATTCATACAAAGTGTCATAATCCGAAATGACAGTGGCAAAGGAAGCGGAGTTAATTATGCGACAAATGACTCTTTTAACCACAGAAACAATCCGAGGCACAGAAGAATTAAAAGAAATGAAGAGGTTGCGCGATGATAATTAAAACCACAGTTTTCCCACAATTCTCAACCATGATACGGTGGAGTACAGAAGCCGTTTGAATTATAAGGTAACGTACGACTGAATGGCATGTAGGAGGTAGTTTTTTGCCAACAACACCTTACCGTCATTTGTGAGCTGCGTGAATTACAAAACGACCAAAGATAAAATTGCCAATCCATAGCCACACACAGGCTTCACATTTACCCTGGACTTTATAACATTAGTACGGAAAGGCTAACAATGAACTCTTTCTTTTATGACCTATGATTTTTTTTAAATTAACACAGTCGTGATATTCGTATTTCTTTCTTTTGGCGCACTAGAGCGTTGGCAAGGTGACTATAGAGATGTCGCTGATTGAAGATTTTTTACTCAAACAATTGAGGCCCTTAATGTTGACTTTATCCATTTGCTCCCTACCCGAAAGTGTACACCAGGCTTTGTAAAACAAAATGTTTTGTAATTTAATTAGTGTATACTGTTATGGCTGCCACTCTAATCAGCTTGCTAATTTTTCACTACTACTGTTTTCTAAACAGTGATAAGAACACACGAGCACGAGCTCCTTTTTCAATTTATCCATGGATGTATTGCACGTATTTTGTGCGTCCTGCTGTTTCCACCGCTTTATTCTACGATCCGCGAATATGGAAAAATAGTTAAAATAGAACAGTAAACCGCCAAGGAGTTCATCACTTTATGACTCCATGGCACGGTCTAACTTAAGGCCAACTTATTTTACTTTTGTTTAACCGATCCAACAGTTTTTCCTGTCGCCATACTGTAGCTAAACTTTGTTGCGAGAGTCGCTGATGCATATGTTATCAGCTTAGGTAAAGTGCATATAATTGATACCGCGGCTAAAGAAACGGCGTCAACAACAAAAAGCCTGGCCAGACCAGGCGTAGTCCGAAGTAGTGTACAAGAGACGCAGCTAGGGACGGAGATGGGCACGCATAATTGATGCAAAGTGATGTGTTGAGGATGCTGGGAAGAACAACAAACAGAAAGATATGAATAAAACGCTTCGGTTAAATAAAGACTAGAGATTAATGTTGTAAGTCCAGCATTTTATTACATTGTTAGCAGAGTGACATGGTGCTTCACTCGAATGAGATATTGTTACAATTCCTGCCTTTATTGTTTTTAGTAATTAAAACTGCTGTTGGTTCAAGCACGAAAACTGGATATTTAAGGTGCGGAACATGATGCGGGGAAATTTACAACGTGCTCGTATTTTATGGTACTACAAATCTCACAAATTACTTTCAATTAAGTTGCTTTGTTGTATTTCGGTGAGAACATCAACCACTGTGTGCTTGCTGATTAAAACACTGATAGAAACTGCAAAATTGTGATGGTCAGTGAACTATACTCCATGTCAGTCCGCTTTTCAGGGTACAGGAACATGCACTTGAGAATGTTGATTAAGATTTAATCTGCCATCTGATATTTATAGCATTTTTGAGATGACTCTAATCTATCAATTTTCCCAAAATACTCTTTGATATCATACTATATCAAAGAACAAAATTTGAATTTGCGTTGTTAAAGAATGAACGTCTGCCAAATGAGTTCAGATACACTGTTAATTTTTCCGCATTTCTTGTTCAATACAAAATATTTTTAAATCTTATCGTAATTCTCCATGGAATTCATCAAACCAAGAAAATTTTATTTTTATTTAAGCTTAATACAAGCTATATATATAAGGTGTAGTAAAAAGTAATCCATTATTTTGCCAATAGATGGCTTTAGGAGTCTGTATCTCCCGTTGTAAAAGTGTGATCGGGTTACACTATATGGCGTTAGAAAGATAAGATTTCGTACTAAAAAAGCTTCTGATACAGTTTTGTGATTACTTGACTCAGCACGCGTCAAAGATGGACACCAACAAAGAGGAAATACGCCATATTTTACAGTTTTTCTTCGATAAAGGCGAAAACGCAAGCCAGGCAGCTGAAAATGTGAATAGTGTTTATGGTCCTGATACTGTAACAGCCAATCATGCGCAATTTTGGTTTCGTCGATTCCGTTCCGGTAATTTTGATGTCAAAGATGCACCACGCTCTGGAATGCCAATTGTCGAAAATATCGATAAAATAATGGAAATCGTCGAGTCAGACCGTCACGTAAGCACTGTTTCGATTGCCCAGGAGCTAAACATTGCACAAAAAACCGTTTGGAACCACTTAAATAAGGCTGGATATAAAAAGAAGCTCGATGTATAGGTGCCACACGAGTTATCGTGTGTTACCTCATGGACCGAATTTCCATCTGCGAATCAATGCTGAATCGCAACAATATCGATCCATTTCTGAAACGGATGGTTACTGGTGATGAAAAGTGGGTCACTTACGACAACGTCAAGCGACAACGGTCGTAGTCAAATCGCGGTGAGCCGGCGCAAACGGTGGCCAAGCCAGGATTGACAGTCAGGAAGGTTTTGCTGTGTGTTTGGTGAGCTGCTCCCCTACGCCCGAACTCTTACTTCGGACCTATACTGTCAACAATTGGACCGTCTGAAAGAAGCAATCGCCCAGAAGCGGCCAGCTTTGGTTAATAGGAGAGGAATTGTGTTCCATCAGGACAACGGCAGGCCGCATACATCGATAGTGACTCGCCAGAAGTTCCGGGAGCTTGGTTGGGAAGTTCGTATGCATCCAACCTTATAGTCCGGACCTGGCACCAAGTGATTACCACCTGTTCCTGTCTATGGGGAATGATTTTGCAGGTGAAAAATTCGCCTCAAGAGAAGATTGTGAAAATCGACTGTCCCAGTTTTTTGCCAATAGGGACGGGGGTTTCTATGAGAGAGGCATTATGAAATTACCTCCAAAATGGCGACAAGTTATCGAACAAAACGGTGCATATTTGACCTAAATCGTATCATTCTATCTATACTAAATAAAACCTTAAATTTAATGCAAAAATAATGGATTTCTTTTTACTACACCTAATATAATAAATGATAATTAATAATAAATAAATAAAATGTATAAGCTACAATATTTATTGATTACTGGCAGAAGGCGTAAGGAAGAAGAATTAAGGTAGGCGATCAGGATCAAGATGGGCGGAGTCAAGATATAAGGCTTTGTGGAGGGATGATTTACTCAGATGGAAGTCAAAAGAGGAAAGGTCGTTAACTTTTCGTAACATCCTGGTAATTGGCTCGCTTTCACCGTAGTTTGTGCGATGGCGGTCGAGTCGGAAAAGGGGAGTGGACCTAAGGTTACGGGGATTGGTATAGATGGGTAAAGATTGCAGGATTGAGGGGCAGTCTATGGCACCAGTTAATAATTGATAAATGAAGAGAATGTCGGAAACATCACGACGCTTGCTTAGAGGTTGTAAATCGATCAGTTTCAGACGGTTTTCATAGGGTGGAAGGTTGAATCTGTCAACCCACGGAAGATCACGTAGAGCGAAGCGAATAAACCGGAGGCGATAACATGAAAATCTTTACCGTTTTCCAGGGCACATGGAAATGATGAATGATGTTCGGGTAAAGGAGTTTTGGCTAGTGGAATGGGCGGGTTAACGCAGGTAGAAGTTGTTTGAGACGGGGCGACAGTATAGGAGGATGACGGCATGGAATTAGGTGGGCATGCGGACGAAGTAGCGGGTGCAAGGTTTGGTGTATACAGAGGAGGGGTTGGACAGACGGAAATCGGAGCAGAGGTGGTGGAGTGGTCGGAAGAAGTTGGCTTGTGGTTTGGTGGGCACGCAGAAGAAGTTAGGAGTGCATGGCTAGGTGGGTGCGCTGGATATACGGAACTCAAAACAGTATTGGTTGGGTTGACGGTTGGAATGGACGTGTTCGAGGGCTTCGGTGTAACTGGAACAGGGAGGTTAAGGGTGTGAGAATATATAAAGTTGGGATACTTGACTGGAGTACTTAGATTAAAGTTTGGAAATACTCCCATTTTGAGTTGCCAATTGGAGTTAGGATCACTAGCTTTAGGGTTAATGGTGAGATGTGCGGAAGAGTGAGGAGTGATTATGTTGTTACTAGTTCTAAGATTCTTATGGTTAGGGTGAATACTAAATTTAGGTATGGGAAAAGGTCGTTTGGGGTAGTTAGTGAGGTTAGGTTTTTTTGTATTTAATGTAGGGTTAGGTGCGAAGGGCTTAGGGTTAAACATAACGTACTTCCTAGTCCACTTAGAAATTGTGATGTTCCCGAGAGTGAAGATTTTGCTGGAGGGGTTACTGATGAGCCAGACATATTTGTTTGGGATGGAGATCTTGAAGTTGCTGGATTTCCCTACGTCTGACGAGAGTAACTTCAGGCAGCTAACGGGGGTGAATCCAATATTCCGGGAAAAAAACTGTGGGCCCAAAACCCTCAGCGATCTTAAGCAGCTTGTCCAGTTTTAGACAGGCGCAGTCATCGGACAAAATTTTAAGTCCAGCAAAGTTTGTGGGGATCTCGTTGACCTTATCAGCGATGTAGGATTGATCCGTGGAGAGCATAGCAACGACACCCTTCATGAGCCGTAAGACGTGACAGGGCCTAATATAGGAGCAATCTTTACATGTAGAAAGACCACGTGAAAGTGCCATGAAAAACACCTCCACAGATGCCATCACAGGCAACACCATTGTTTAGCAACTCATTAGAGCATGCCTTGCAAAGGGCCATTATGTGCCTGAAGATTAGTCGGAAATATTTAAAAATAAAAAGTTAAACAAAAGGCTTTACACCAGGTTGCAGCAATTCCGAGTTAAAAACAAAATAAACAAAACTGAGTAACTTCCGTTTGAAAAACAAAAATATTTCCCGGCACTGTAAAAAGCGAAAAAACAAACTGAATCACTTACAAAATAGCGGCCAGTTAAAAATAAGGTCACTGACAAAAATGTAAACAAGGAGAAACTGTGTCAGGTAAGTTATTGACCGGGAAAGGGTGGCACTCACTTTGCTTTGACACGCACAAAACACACGAAACGAAAATACTGCAGAGAAATTGAACAGAGTGAGGAGCGATCACGCAACGCGTCCGATTGATTAGGAGGTAATTGGTGGTAATTTCCAACTCCTTCTTTACTATTTAGTAAAAATAGAATTCTCTTTCTCTCTAGTGCGGACATGGGGTGGGAAAAGAACTTCACCCGACTCGAGACCTTGCAAGTGAACCTACAAGATTCAATAGATTTATCGTATACTTTTGTCAGAAAAGAAACATACGTCGCCGCAGGTGGGCTTCGAACCTATCACCTGAAGGTTAGAAGGCCAACGTATAACACAATAATCGGTCCGACCCTTTTCGGCTCTAACACCTTCATCAGAGTTTTGTCAGGACTGCAAACCTAAACTAGTCGCCACAATAACTGGGATAATCTCTCTTTGTCCTTTAACCACTTCTGTGGCATAGGGCGTCTATTACACCGGCTCTCCACCTGGTTCGATTATGCGCCAACACCTTTAACTGTTACCACGATTTCTTGATCGGACAATACTACATAATAAAGTTAAAAATTGTTCCTCCAATATTTTACTTGTGAAATATATGTTTTGCAAGTTGATGCTTAATTGCTGAAGTGAAAAACGAGACCCTAACTCATTTCGGCCTTGGCTTAACAAGTCTCTAAGATATCTTAAAAATCTCAGACATAAGGCTTGGAGTAGGTGCTGTTTTTTCAGGAGAGATTAACAGAATTTAAAAATACAAGGTGGTGGTGGTGGGGGGGCGGGGGGAGGGGGTAAGGGTTTCAGCGTAAAAAAAAACACTTATTTGTGAATTTTGTTCATTATTGTACATTATTAAGCATACTTTTAACAATATTCTGTAATTTTTTCATGCAGAAATATTGCAACAGTCGGTGACAGAGCTTGCCCCAGAACGTCTTTGAAAAAAATGGAAATTATCTGAAATCAAAAACCATTAAAATTTAGTTAAAGTATTATCAAATCCTCCCCCAACGTTCTCCGATTATTTTTTTTTTCATTTAAAAATCTTTGGTGGCCATCTAAAGTGTAAACTGCTAATTTACACGAAAAATTCCGCCATTTTGTGGGTGGGAAACCCCCTTAATGTAAAAAAAAATTTTAACTAAACGTTGGGGGGAGGTATTTTATATGTAGGAAATGTGTACCAAGTTTCAAATGAATCGGTTTAGTAGTTTTTAAATGGCAGTGAACACGGACTTTGAAAAAGTAGTTTTGAGAAAAACGCGAAAAAAGTTTATAAGCTAAAAAAGTGAAGAAAACACTGCACACAGCTGCACTAAAGGACAGGGGACTAACTATAGACCATAACTTCAAGAGTTTTGCTCAGATCGACTTAAAATTTTGAGAATATATTCTTGAAATGTTTAACAATAAGATAAGACAAAAAAAATCGATTTTTCGAAAGTGTAAACCCCCCTTAAAAAATCCACTCCATCTTTGCGCTGTTGTCTAGCTCGCAGCAATGTAAAAAAAGGCATTTCGAGTTAGAAAATCGTATGCTATGCTAACGATGCTTAGATTTTACGTGTAATCTCGGACACTGTTAATTCTTAGAATGCTTCTGAACGTTGATAAGATGACCTTTTTCTCGAAGTCTAGAAGGAAGGATCCATTTTTGTTCATCCTCAGTTTAGTTGGTTTTATTTAGTATTTTTGTTGTTCATTATTATATTTTCTATTGTCAGCAATGAGCCTTGATAAAATTTTTTTAAATAAGTAAATAAATAAATAAATCAGTTAATTAGTTTATTTTTTCTAATGCAGAATTTAATTGTGTTTGGATTTTACTGAAACTTCATCGGCATATCATTCTTTTTTGCTTTTATATCGCAGCACCAACAGTTTTGACGCTTATACTTTGTGTTCCTTAATAAATTGTCTTTTGATGTCGATAAATACTTGAAAATATCTGGAAGATACGTTGAATTATGTGGCGAATCCTTTAATCTTAAGCAACAGGTCGAATCCCGTATGCATCTTCCGGTGCTGCGGCGCACAAACTGCACATTTTGGATCTGTTTCTGACAACACATCCGGACAACTGTTTGGTATAGATTGGTGTTTACTCGAATAATTCTGGTCATCTTATTTACACAGTCTTCCAATAATGGAAATTGCAAGAAAAATTGTTCTCTATTTGAACATGAGGCTCGCCTATGTATTACCGGAGCCATAACCTTGAGTGGACAGGCATTCTTGAAGTTGAGTACACTGACGAATTTAAAATTTAATGGTTTGCTGCGTGTGGACTTTTGAGAGACTACTCCGGATCCATTGCGCCATTGTTCTTGGAAATATATGCCACGGTATTTAGACATATAATCACAAACTAGTTTGAAATTTTTCTTGCAGATAAGCAGCTCGTTCATCACTCATTTAATAACTAGATCTTAAGTTGAATGGGCATATCAGCGATATCTGGATTACATAAATGTATTCAATTCAACAAATAAAGTTAAATTGATAGGAATTCTAGAAAAGCAAGTATTCACTGGATATGATCATCAGATCGTATGTCAGAAAACTTGCTACCTGATCACAACAGGTCTCTGCCAGTTCAGAAATGCAACTAGTTAAAATCGGTAGAGCCGCTAAAGCCCAAAATACAATGAGGCCGACACAGCGTATTGGTCGACAAAACTGTCTTTGAAGTATGGCGCTACCGTACTTCTACAGATACAATGGCACCAACACAGCAAAGTTGTTAGATAAAGTTCGACGAAATTCGAAATTTGCTGGCGCCGACAACAACATTTGAGTTTGACATTTCATTCTGAAAGGTAATCTTTGCGCGTTAAGTTTGAAAACGAATTCATGAAAATGAATTTTGAGGAGAAATTAATAGATTGGTGCGAGAAGTTTAATATATTTATAATAAAAAACATTCACAACACAATTAACTATTTTTAAAGCTCTTTTTTCTATTTATTCTTCCCATTTCATAATTTCAGATATAAAAGTCACCACTATTTTCCGCAATTATTTCGCTGTCAAACAAGAAATGACAGCGATATGTCGGCGTCATTGTATCATAACACCAACATTTTTACCTTGTACATTGTATTTTGGGCTTAAGTCTACTTGGAGAGTATGTCCGTAGCCAAACTTTTTATAACCTGGCATAATAAATGTTCTGAATACGTGGTAACAATACAGTTTCTTCCTTAGAATTTTCATTCAAGGTACAGTGTTTTAAGGGGAAGAATTTCTCTTGTACTCATTTTGTTAAAGTATTGAGCTTGTAATGTTTCGATGGTATCAGCATTTCTCTTTGGTTAGGTGAGGAGGGTGTGCAGTTTTATTTGCGTGCGACTGTCATATTTTCCGGCTGCAGCTCAAGATGACAGCTGCGAAAGTAAATTAAAGAAAATTCACTGTTGCATGTTAGGCTTCAACAGTTTTGTCTCATTGTTTATTGAATAACTCAAATACATCATTACCAATAATTAGCAAGAGGTAAATATTGCTCATAGGTCAAATTATTGTCCGATTTATTAAAATTGTCGACATTTTATTTAAAATTACTTCGCGGGTTAGTTCACTCCAAAAAAGGTATATTAAGAATATGAACACAGCTTGAACAGCTAATCAACGTTAAATAAAACAAAAGTTACTGCACAAAATATATAAAAGAAATTCTTTTAATATTTTTAAGGTGTTTGACACCGCTAATTCAATGTGTTAACCACTAGAATGTGGTCGCTTAACGCCGTCCAGCAGTAATCAAAGAAGTTGAAAACTCAACCTGAAAATGACTAAAAAATGCAAATTTCCGTCCAATCATCATCAACAGAGACACATTCAAAAATTCCATTCCCTCGACGGCATTAAAGAGGTGTTTTCTTTGATTCCTTTTCTGTTTCTGTTTTCGTCTCGATTTACGTGGTACTGCAGCTAAGAAGATCGAATTCCGACGAGTGTTAAAATAGTAAGAGGCACCACTTCGATAGGAGAACCAACGAATATAAAATCTATTATTATGACTTTAGAATGCAAAGTATTGGCTAAAGCGGTTTTTGAGTATTCCTTCATTCGACAGGGAATAATCTTACAGTCTCATACCAAATCTCTAGCATCTATGCAATCTTAAGCCTTGGTATTTCTTGTTAATGAAAATGGTTTATGAGTGTCAACTAACCATTCAGTTTAAGCATGAAATATGAAATTTTCGGATTAAAGTGTCCTTAAGATTTTAATTTTAATTGATAGCCTACTTTGCACAAGAAAGTGAAATAAACGTTAACACTAAAGAAAGAGAAAGTGGGATGAATGGAATAAATGCAATTTACATTATACAGCGGTAACAGTCTCTGCTTTCGTGTCAAGGGCTGTTAATATCGATAGATATTTGTTATCTTTTTGTAGAGATTTTTATTATCAGAAATTCTTTACATTGCATTAGAGAGTTGCATCTCCTTCAGATTTTCTTTCACTTAAGGAGAGGATATGCGTAACACGCCTCTCTTAATCATTTAATTAGTTTTCTAGTGAAATTGTCAACGCCAACCAGCACGCATATCAAGTAGGCAAATCGACCTTAACAGCACTACACAGTAGTTGAAAAACTAGAAGATGCTGGGTGTTGCCCTCTGTGTCGTTCTCACCTATTGAAGGAGTGGCCATTCACAGAGGTATTGATCTGCCGACAGTCCGATGGATTGGAGCAATGCTAAGTAACCGGAACATCACGGCGACAGTAAGGGCCACCAGATTCTGTCCGCGGGGGGGAAGTCTTTCCCCTCTGCTGTGGTCATTTGTTATCGATGATCTCTTGGCTAAACTGACTGATGCTGACTACGAATGCCAGGGCTACGCAGATGAACTGGTTATTACCATTATGAACAAGCAGGACAGAACTTTATCAGTAAGACTGCAAAGTGCTCTCAATATGGTATAATCCTGGTGTACTAGTGAACGACTCAAAGTCAACCCTAGCAAAACAACCGTTGTACCTTTCGGAAGAAAAAGGAAACTAAGATTAGAGGCTGCAACTCTTGAAAGAATACGAATAGAATTCACAAGTGAAGTTAACTAACTAGGAGTGATTCTAGATCAACGACTCACACGGAATCCTCAATTCAATAGGGTCACAGGAAAGGCTATGACTGCCCTATGGTCCTGTCGAAGACTTTTTGGCAAAACTTGGAGTCTAAAATGGCTCTTTGGGCCTATGAAGCAATTATAAGACCCGTGGTCACCTATGCAGCTCTCGTGTGGCGGCCAAAAGCAGAACTAAAGACAGTGCAGTCCACACTGCAACAACTACAGAGGTCAGCATGTCTAGAAGTCACGGGTACCATGCGCACATGCCCCACGGCAGCTGTGGAGGCTCTACTATACCTCCTCCCTTTATACCTACACCTAAGGAAGGAGGCTGCCTCAAGCGCAATAAAGCTACTGGGCACCAATCTCCTCTCAGCAGGCAATGTGACTAGTCACAGGAAAATTCTTGAAGAATTCAAAGTGATCTGGAACTGGTTCAGGGCAACAGCATCACGCTGGTCTGGGTACCAGGGCACGATGGTATTGAAGGAAATGAGATCGCAGATCACCTGGCGCGAATTCTCAGTTTCTCGGACCCTAGCCATTCTGTGGCTACTCGAAAAGCCGACTAGCAATGCGTATCAGGTCACAGGAGGACTAACGCAAGCACTCACACTGAACAAATATTCTAGGGTTAAGATAAGCAAAGAAGTTTATAACTCATTTAAAACAGAAAACGGAAGCGCTTCTCTCACTCAGCAGACCAGATTTAAGGCTCTAACTGGTCAATGCTACCAATTAAAAAAGTTGGGACTAGCTGAAGAAGACAACTGTCGCTTCTGTTTGGAAGAGGAGGAGACAGCGGAACACATCCTCCGTTACTGTGACGCCCTCGGCCGTATCAGGCTCAGATATCTTGGTGGGGCATTCCCATCATGACACGGTACGTTAATCAAAAGAGGTTTCGTAAAGACGACTCCAAAAATTTAAAGGCACAAAAATAGTAAAAACCTGTAAAAAAGAAAATACAAGAAATTTTAAAATGCCTCCAAGCGAGTGCCAGCTCTAAGAAAAGTTTCCAAAAATTTTGAAAAACTTTCGAAAGGAATCCTAGCACTAAACCTGAACGACCGAACAAAATTAACCGAAACCGTGAAGAAACTTAAACTAGAACGTGATTGTCTGAGTGATCCCAGAGGGTAGATGCAGCACCGGGCGAACCACTGCATAGAGCCGTTCTCCACTTTTCTAGTCCGCCGGGAGCACTCATCCAAACATGTTCTAAACGAACGCGCAAAAATTTCGAACCGATTAAAGTCCCGCGGGACCAGTTTGCAGAGTCATTTACTTCTGCAAAAGCGAAGGGAAGCTTCGCGGACAAGCTGCTGCAAGTCTGGCGCTTGTTATCCCCAGTGAAAGACGAGGCTTCCGTTTCGCAAAGACGATAAAGGTTGCTAGGTGCAGTTGAATGTGGCGTCCACCGCTGCCTCTTCAATTTGGCAACGAAGTGGTTCTTAATGGCTGTGTGAAACTGCAGGTTAGTGGGCTCTCGCCCAGGCTCCATCCACAGGCAGTACAGATGAATTGTCAATTTAGCGAGTGTTAGGATAAAGCTTATCAAGCAATTCACCTGGTTACAAGTCCTTGGCCCCAGTAAATCCGACGTTCTTGTAATGCTGAATGTCGGGCAGATATGCTGGCACATATCGCGAACAAAATTATTAATCTCGCACAAGGGCATATGAAGTATCTGTGGAACAGGGTTCCTTCACCACCACAAACCGTGCAGGCTCTTTGAATTCGACGATCGCTGCTGGTTTGGATGCAAGAGGCTGTGATGGAGCAGTTTCAATGCCACATCAGAGTCACTGTAACTATAGATCACTCTGCTAGTTATGGTCCCCATTACCCAACCTAAGTTATCCGTAGGATTAACTCCTACGAAGAGATCGCGCAGCCGTCATGAAGTGAGTGTACTGAATGTCGTGTCATTACGAAAGCGTTTATCACCTCAGTGATAGGTTCCCTAGTAAAAAAACGACTAAATCGCTCTCGTGCTGTATCCACGAATTCGTTTAATTGTGTGGTGTGGGGGTGTATAAGTGTGTTCCCAGAAGCATCAATGATGTCTTCAAGAACTACTACTAACTCAGGGTTCAACCTGATCACAATTGCTGAGAATTCTCCGTACCCAATTTCATTCTATCGCAAATGAAATGCTGGTTTTATTATGGCCAGGTTGTAATCGTAGAGATCAAATAATGGGACCAGTCATGTGGATATGGTGGACGGACCAAGAGCAGATAGTAGTGCTCCTCAGCCGATACCTCCATAGAACTTACCCACAGCTGCGACATTAAGTAATATCTTTGAGAGAACACTCATTGGAATGCCCGTACCTGAAGACAACGAAATTTCACGACCGTGTCTGTAAGACCCAAACCACCCTCCTCTACTTGTCGGGAGAGCGTGCTTTCAGCGACTCATCGTCTCCCCCCCCCCCCCAGAAGGCGCCAAAAATTTTCGCCTGTAAAGGTTTCACGAAGCCTTCTTCGGAGCACTCCGATTTTGACAGGTGCACGATGGACGAGGTAATCAAATAATTGGCAACGACTGCACGTCCTTTCAGCGAAAGTGGATGCAGTTTAGTCCGCCACGAATTCACAGCTCCAGAGAGTTCCATAAATTACTCAATTTATTCCTATTAGATGTTTTACAATCGAGCCGCACATATATATGTTCGTATTGTTCGAAAACTCTACCAGAAACTGGAAATGCATCCGCTTTCGTCATGGAAATAGACAGGTTGTCAGCATGTAATGCAAGCTATTACATAAAAAAATACAAAATAACAAAATAAATACTACAAACATATAAGTGGCCTTATATTAGTGTATGGTAAGTGAACGGAATATTTCCTTAACGATCGACAAAGATTTACCAACAGCGGCTCCAGTGAAAGGTCACTAAGCATACCTCACAACGGGCATCCCTGCTTGATACCCTGACGAAACGGAATAGGAGACAATACATATATGCCCCTTATGCTTTATAAGAATCACTTAATCCCTATACAGACCACTGATGATCTCAATCTGCTTGGCCGGAAGCAAAAACACATTGAGAACGCTCAGCAGATATTCGTGCGAGACGCTATCAAACGCCTTTTCATGATCGTAATAGATCATGGCCATTTGCGAACCAGTTGTTTCATGGTAGGCGAAAAGATGCTTTGCTACGGCAATGTTGTCGTAAATACAACGACCTGGAACGCAGTAGGACTATGACGGGTGTATTACTGAGGCCATCACTGCTAGTGTTTTGCAAACTATTTTGTAGTCGACATTACACAGAGCAACTGACCTCCAGTTTCCCATCCTCTGAGGATCTCCCTTCTTAGGCATTAGACGCATAGCGGATCTCCGCCAACTTGAGAGAAATTCATCATGTCCAACCACTGCAGAATTACAGACATCCAAAAGGTCCAGAATTAAACGATTCCTAAAACGAACAAAGAATTCATCATAACCAGGAGAAGTATGACGTCGAAGATCCTTCGTTGCGGTAAGCATATCATCGAGAGTAAGCGTTCTGTCCAGGAATTCTCTACTTTCATCAGAGAATGTAGGAACATCATGAAAGAATTCATTGTTGGACGAGAATGTTGGCAACGTCGATGCAGCATAAAGCTACGTGTAGAATTTGCGGATATAATTCGCAAGTTCTTCTCCGTATAGGATTTGGCTCGAGTCGGCAAGAATAGAGTCTACTTCACAAGAAGTGGTACGACGTCGAGTTGTCTGGAAAAAGTACTCGGTCGGAGACTCGCCCTCTCGCAACCAGCGCAACTGATTTCGAAGCACAAACTCCAAGCTGTGCTTGTAGTTGTGTGCTGTCAGTCGTTCTTTAAGCCTCTCGTATCGTGCGAGTAATTCTGGTTGCGCGGGCAGGAGCGTACCAATCCGGGTTACTTAGGCCGTCAAACTCGATGCATGATATCTGCTTCGATTGAATCTCGTCTGAAGCTTTCCAACATCCCACCAATGGCTACAGTTTGAATAAATATTCTTATCATCACGTCATTGGTGCCAAAACTGAATGAATTCTAATAAAAATTCTAATAATAATAATCCCGCAGGGGGACTTGCTTGAACTCACGGGCTTCAGGATCCCGCGGACCCCAGTTAAATCCAGGTTGCGTCTGTTCCCATATTGGGCGGCTTCTTGGTTGGCGTCTGTTCACCATGTCAGGGGCGGCCGATTCAACCCTACTTTAAGTGTTTCGCATGCGACAAAATCTTAAATAAATCCGTCGAGCCCGAAGAGCCCCATTTACGTTACAATATTTAGTAGTTATTATTTCAAATTACCATTTTAAATTTTTTTGGTTTGTCCGTCGACATTCCGTGTCCAGATTAGACTCAAATCTAGATAAACCACAAGACTGTGATCCAAAACGCGTAAACGGAACAAATCCTGATAACACTGTTTGTAATATGTTGTCCACACATCTAGTTAGCAAGGAGTTGACTCCATGTTCTGCCAGGGCTTTCTTAAGGTTATTGAACTGAGGCTTAGTGAAGGCACATTCAATGATAAAGCTCCAGAATTCAGCGTTTTTTCTACAAATCATTTTACGCAAAGCTCTTTCCATAGATTTTTCAGCCTGCTACGCATGCCGATTAAAAATAGGGTGACAAAAACTTGAAAAAGCCATATGGTCTGATCATACGCTAGTTTTCAAAGTCACCAAGAATACAAATCCTGCTCTAAGTGCCCTCATTTGTCCGTACGCAATCCCAAAACGAATATAAGTTATCATACAGTGCGAATACAAATGAAATCAATAAATATACAAAAATAGTATATATTATTTAAAATTAGTTCCCCGCTGACTGCGTCGTTGTTAAAAGAGACAACTAACAGGGAGAATAACACCACCACACAAAAAATAATTTTTTTCTGATCAGACCATGTTACCCATATGTTTTTGAGGTCACTGAAGTCGAATAATCCCCGTAACCTTAGGTCCACTCCCCTTTTCCGACTCGACCGCCATCGCACAAACTACGGTCAAAGCCAGCCAATTACCAGGATGTTACGAAAAGTCAACGACCTTTCCTCTTGTGACTTCCATCTGAGTAAATCATCCCTTCACAAAGCCTTTTATCTTGACCCCGCCCATCTTGATCCCGATCGCCTACCTTAATTCTTCTTCCTTACGCCTTCTGCCAGTATCTACTGAATTTATAGCTTATATTGTAGCTTATACTTTTTATTTATTTATTATTACTTATAGTAGTTTGTAGAATAAGTATTAAGTTATAGCTTATATTTTTTTTGTATTTTTATGGAATAGCTTGTATTAAGCTTAAATAAATAAATCAATACAAAGTCCAGTTAACCTCAAAACGTCAGGGTTTTTCTTAGGTTTCGGGGTACTTTAGTGCAGACAAAAATAGCTCAAGGAGAGGCTTAGTACGATGTCTAACTTTCTGTCTTTTCAAGTGTTTGGATTTTTACTTTAAACAGATAGGTACAAGACGCTCGAATCTGCACCAACCAGCTTTCAAGCAGAAATTCACGCTAATAAACCCTGCGCGCACGAGGAGTCAAAACATACATATATTATGTCGGACAGTCAAACGACACTCACGGCTCTGGCAGCTAACCCCTTTGAGTATAGAATTGCCTGGGACTGTTTTAAGACACCTATAAAACTTGCCCGCAGAAACAGAATCACGTTAGTGGGTGTTCTGACACGAAGGCATTGAAGGCTATTAGTTGTCAGATCGCCTAGCAAAAAGCATGTGCATTCCCTCAGGTTATCGGACCTCAGCCGTTATATGACTGCTCTAAAAGCCGTGTCATAGGAGGATATATACAGTATTACCGGGAATAAGCCAAGCAAAGAGCTTCATAACCTACTCAAAACAGAAAACGAAAGCGCTGCTCTCTTCAGCAGACCAAATTTAAGGCTTACAAAAGGGATGACAGGCTTACAGGTCTAGTTGATGAGGACAGTTACCGCTTCTGTTTGGAAGAGGAAGAGTCACTGTAGCACATTCTCTGTCACTCAGTCGACATTCTTAGCCATAGACATAGCTAAGGCCATAGACATAGCCCCAAGGACATTTTGGGCCTATTCAAGGAGCTACAATTCGATTAGGTGGCTTAAGTATATGTGGCGTGGAACGAGGAAACGTACCTTACAGCACCAAAAATCGAATTTCAGGTTTTTAATGAACCTGCATGAAGAAAGTACGTAGAATCGAATGAGCATACCTTCAAGTTTGTGCGATAAAAATTGAAAAATCTATAGCGCATTTTGTAAAACCTATTTGAGAATACGAGCTTCGCGCGAGGGGAAATGGTCCACTCTCTCCAGCCGGAGATAGACCATCGAAAGAAAAACGTGAAAATTTTTTCATCGAGTTCTCCTTTCGGTTTCGCGTTTCCATCGAAAACTTTTACTTTATTCCAAATAGAGTTGAACTATTTGAATATGTGTTAGTTTTCTATATCCTCCTGCTTGCTCATTGTGTAATAATTTTAAAAACAATGGAAGTCGACATAGAA
Source organism: Leptarthrus brevirostris (assembly GCA_964036015.1). Taxonomy (NCBI): domain Eukaryota; kingdom Metazoa; phylum Arthropoda; class Insecta; order Diptera; family Asilidae; genus Leptarthrus; species Leptarthrus brevirostris. Next base: position 55,355,324 of record OZ038375.1, read on the forward strand.
CTTGCTGCACTTGATCGCGAATATTTAACATCACGTGAAGATTGTGATAGTGATTTATCAGAATATAGTGATTCTGAAAGTGATTTATCAATTGTTTGGGAATAAAATACGCTGATGGGGAACTCTCGTAGGAGAAGTGTTCTATACCTGCTTGAATGGGACCCGACTCGTCCCTTTCAAACACGTTTTTCTCGAAAAGCTAAAAGGTGCTGTAAGGTACGTTTCCTCGTTCCACGCCACATATTATAGGACCTCGTCACAAAATATCTTTCTGGTTGATCGAAGTGCCAGAAGAATGATATACGGCCTCAGATGCAGAGGTATAATAATAATAATACCTTACAGGAAACGTGTGGTTTTTATTTTATTTCCTGTTGATTGTTTCTCTGACATACATAACATACATATATTGAATTTCGGTTATTCATCTATTTTAAATTAATGATAAACTCAATATATGTAGAATGAGATAATGTAAACATATTCTTAAAAAGCATGCAGAACAATACAAACGACTATAAAACAGTCATTTTGCGAACACTTTAATAATAATAAAACTGAAAGACCCAAAAACGATTATGAAAAACTTAAACTGTAAAAAGCTTTTTTTAAGTTATTTTAACTTGTAAATAGTACTCTAAACGCTCCCAAGTATTTTAGCTCCTTATTATATCCTTCGTTTCTCTAACACGAATTCTTTATTTACTGTAGATTTATGAGAATTTAAGAATTCTATGAATAGTTTATCCAAATATTAATATTTATTCAATTATAGTAAATCTAAAGTCGTAATGATTAGCTGTAATTTGTAATTTGAAATGAGGTAATCTGTTGCTGTACAGGAAATGAGAATTAAAATGGAATTAATTGAGTAATTTATGGAACTATTGAAATACAAAAATTTATAATTTACGATCGTTGTAATTGGATCCGCATTAAAGCAGTTTGTTTATACTAGCTTCCGCTTTTGTTAAAAAGTAGCTGCACAATTCAGAAAATATTTCTGGACATGAGTTTTCGAAGCCAAAACAACCACCAAGCAACTCTTCAAGAAAAAGCAGGCAACTATATACCTTAAAATGTCTCGCTATTCGATAGGTATCAAAACTTCATAAAGCAAATAAAACAAGTTATTCGGAACGATTCCTTTCTTACAGGTATCGCTAAGCCCACAATATTGTGTTGGAGTGTGAAATAAAATTGTCTCTTTTTGTTTCCTTTTTCATTTTGGGGCCAATTTTGTATTTTGTTGGCCGTGTTCAGTGTACAAGTTTTACTTCTTTTCTAGGTGTTAAAAAGTATTAAATTTCAATGGTGATTTTAAGGCGTCGATGTTTTGTACCCTTTTTACTTTGCTTTATATCGTCATAGCACATCACATACAAAGCTGAAAATCCGGATTTTTTCGCTAAAAAATGGCGGGATTTCAGCTCGAATATATAAAATTTTCTAAATTTTTATAGTTGGCTAAGATTTATAGAAGAAATTTTGTGTTAACTGGTGCTTAGTTATATGCATACATCGCATTTATATACCTGCATGTGGGGCTCAAAGTAAATAAATTGTATTAATAGTATTTAATCTTATTAACTACAACAGCATATTTTATCGATTGCATCTTCAGTTAAATTTTTATTACTTTAGTAATATGTACCAGGGCGTCAATTCCTGAAGACCACCGAGTAAACTGGAGAATAAAACAAGTTAAAAAGTGACAAGACTTCTTGGCTAGCACGTCTGACAAATTTTTCTTAGAATTCGACAAAGAAGCAAAAACCTGGTAGCGGAAGTAGAGAGCAGAGATATTAGATTTCTCTGAAACGTGCGAAGTTTTGTTGACATTGGCAAGAAGGTCGACATTAGGGTTATGCACAATCTGTACTAATTAGATACTGAATCTGGAGTTATACTTACAAAGTTACTACAGATTTAATAAATATGGCGAGTGTCTACTTGAACTATTTTGAAAGTGAAGCAAATTGATTATCACTACTTTTGAAATCCTCATGAGTTATGATTTTAACCATTTTTTTTAAACCTATGATTTAATTTTGCTAGTATGAATTTTTATTAGCAAAGCTGAACTTTTGAAATAATTAACATGTATACAGGGTGTTTCAAATCTGACGTGCCAAAATGAGGGGGGTAATAGAGTTCACCTACACAAATACAAAATTGAATGGCAGGGGGGGGGGTTCATAGTATGCACATTACACTTATATTTTTATCTTTTGATCTATCCAACACAGCGACATCAAACAAACTCTAAAAAACTTCTATCCCAATGACCTTTCCAAAATTATGAACAATGTTAATCTATCTCCTACCTGTTAGCTAGAATTCACACCATTGTATCCTGGCGGGTATTTTTAACCAAAAAGTATTAAAAAATAGTAGAATTTACTTCTGCGGAATACGCCGATATTATTTACATTTATGGTGTAGTAGAAGGAAACGAGAGAGCGGCTGTAGTGGAATATCAAGGGAGATTCCCTAATCGGCGAGCACCACAAAGAGGAGTATTAACACGGACTTTCCGAAGGTTAAGAGAAACAGAAAGTGTAACTTCACATTACAGGGAGAAACGACCCGACACTTAGGGAACTTCTGCCGATGTTGAGCAGCAAATATTCACCATCGTGAGGCAAGACTCTGAGACGAGCACGAGACGAGTCGCGAGACGATTAGGAATGCCCTCATGCAAGGTTCATATCATATCACCATCACTCAGTCCAAGGACTGCTGGAATGAGATTCCGAGAGAAGACTGGATTTTAGCAACATTGCATTTCTGGACCGAATTCTGTGGACGGATGAATCTAAATTCACCAAGGATGGTATCACGAACTTCCAAAACCTCCATACCTGGTCGCAAACTAACACACGCAGGACAAAGGTGACCTCATTCCAGAAGAGATTCAGTGCCAATGTTTGGGCTGGTATCACCGGCAACCAATTGGTAGGACCATTCATTTCGCCGCAAGTGCTTAATAGTGAAATTTATGCGGACTTTTTGGACAATACATTGCCAGATCTAATAGAGGAGATTCCTGTGCAAAATGAAGAATGAAGTTTATTCAAGCCCTGTTAACACTAGGGAGGATTTAGTTAGCAGAATTGAGAATGCAGGGACGAAAATACGGGAGAGGCTGGCTGCAATACGACTTAAACAGGGACTTAGAAGGAGATTGTTTTTTCTTTTATACGATGTAGCCAAATCCTAGATTACAACCCTTTGATGCGTTGGCGTGGTTTTGGCCGGAAGGGAATCAGGGTAAGGGAAGTGAGGAAACTTGAGTCTTGTTTTTACATTGCTGCGAGCTAGACAACAGCCCAGAGACGGAGTGGATTATTTTAATTGCTTAATGATCCACCTCCGTCTCCGTGTTGGCATGCATCCAAAGTGGCGGTGGATATTTTGAACGTTTGAAGCGTTTGTAATTTACTAAGATTAATTCTAATACATTTTGAATTCAATATAAAGCGTTTTAGAGTTAATATGAGTTTAACTTCTTGAAATTGCAGATTTTCAAATATTTCCCGATAAATTTTCCACTTATAAATTTCTACAGCCTTTCTCTACCTGTTTTACCTTTTTGGAAAGGTAATAAAATTGGCAATCCAATAAAAAAAAATGCTAAATTTTAGGTAATCGCAAACCATTTTTTTCACTTTTGAAAGTGACTATATCTAATGCCTCTATAAATAATTCTGTCAACTGCTTTAATGAAATCAGTAAAGACGCAATCAACATGCCTCCCAGTTTCGATCCTAGAAAGACAGAAGTTAGAGAATTCCAACATGTTTATGGTACCTCATTTACCCTGAAGTGCTTCGAATGCAATTAAAGAACCTTACAAACTAAAGCATCCACAACTTTACCAATGCAACTCAAGTTGGTCTATAATTCCTTATATCATCTTTATTACTATTCTTGTGAAGGAGGATAATCACAGATGATTTCCAAAGATTGGGAAAGACACCGGTAGCCATAAATAGATAACATATCATAGGAACAATAGAACAAGAACAGTATTTAAGAAATGAGGCAGGAATGCCATCCAAACAACAATTGATGAGTTGCGCGACTGTACCGTCATCAAAATACAGATTCTTCATCTCCAAGGTTGAGGGAAACTTCGTCAAGTGAGAAGAGATTTGAGATAACTGCATAGGATCACTACTTTAGCGATCACCCAACCTAAGTGAAGGAGGATAATAATCGGTTTGTCGTTTAGAATTCACAAATTTCTAAAACTATTTTAGCTGATTATGTAAAGTATCCATCATACGGTTAACATAAGAACTCTGTTATAGATGCCAGAAATAAATTGATCTCGCAGAATAGAATAAGTGTAAAAATGCGTATCGTCTCCTTCTTGAACAGAAACCCTTCCATGCCCTATTAGTCGAGCCAAAGATAAGAGGAAAATGAATTACTAGAATCAGAAATAGGAAGACATTGACAAGCAAACGAATAGTAATAAAAAAAACTGAAACAGCTGCATCAATGTCGCATTCAAGAAAGACATTATTCCAGTCGCAATTAAATAACAAGTCATTAGGCAATGAAATCTCAGCCTTTTTAAAATTAAAAAAATAATTACTTTGAACAATATATGCAGCAGCAACATGATCCAAGGAGAAAACGCAGACGCAGTAAGAAGCATTATGATGCGAATACTCAGGCACCAACGGAGCGATGCAGTGCGTGACAACAATCAGTGGTATACACCAGATCCAAAAACCTACCAGAATCATTCGAAACTCCGCAACACTGCTTCAATACAGAAGAAGCAACGGCATCAACAAAGAAGGAAGCCTGTTGGGATGTGGATGGATGTAAAGAAATCAAATCGTCCGAGTCAGAAGAGGTGCCCAATTGACACTCGGCAAATTTAAGTCGACCAAGAGCGAGAGTTCAGCACAGGGGTGTAAAGTGTTGGATAATATATCAATCTAAAAGCCAACAGCTCCCTATTTGATAAGATTCGAACCAGTAGGAATCTAATATTACTGACACACATATGGTATCGATACCAAAGTATCAATACCATGGTATCGCTCATACTATAGTATGAGACTACCCCTGACACACGGGATTCGTGGTATGGAGTTGTCATTCACTAGCAGTTGTCATTATTGTCAAGTTTTGTGTTTTCTATTTCTAAAAAAATCGAACAATTTTACAATCGTATAATTTTTCCTTTTTACTTTCTTTTCAATATTGTGTTTAAGGACTGAATTCGTACAACTTTTAAAAGATTTTCCAGAGTTTTTGTGTGAAAAATTAAAATCTTCTTCTTTAAAATGTTAGTGACGCGGCAGTAAGTAGACAATATATACAAAACATAAGTGGTAAGATGTCGCTGAAGTCACTAGATTCGTGGTATACCAGGTCAAATTTGAGAATTTCAATACCACGAATAAGTGGGAATACCATGTCGTTTCAGATGGTATTGACATGGTATGGAGTGACGCATATATAGTATACCTCGCTGTATTGCAATACCATGGTATCAATACTACATGTCTGTCATAAGCATAAGTCAGCAATCAAAAGATTCTTGTTTGTCAATTTCTGAGCGACGCAAACAACTCCAAGGCATGCGAGCTAAAAATCTCCACAAGGGCACACAACACTCCAGGTCTTCGACAGACACACCCCGTCATAACAAGAACTTGTGGATTCAACAAAAACGCCAATCGTCTTGAAGCGGAGACCTGCTTTGTTTGCGTAATAGAAGGACGTCTCGCCGAGAGGTTTTTGGAGAAGTCACGTTATTCTTGCCGAAGTCCGTACGGTGCGCGGGGATGAACTCACGAACAATGCAGTTCTCCAGTTACCGCCTAATCGATCGGACGCGTTGCGTGATCGCTACTCACTCTGTTCAATTTCTTTGAAGTATTTTCGTTTCGTGTGTTTTTTGCGTGTCTCAGCAAAGTGAGTGCCACTCTTTCCCGGTCAATAACTTACCTGACACAGTATCTCCTTGTTTACATTTTTGTCAGTGACCTTATTTTCAACTGGCCGCTATTTTGTGATTCAGTTTGTTTTTTCGCTTTCTACAGTGCCGGGAAATATTTTTGTTTTTCAAACGGAAGTGACTCAGATTGTTTATTTTGTTTTTAATTTTGGTATTACTGCAACCTGGTGTAAAGCCTTTTGTTTTACTTTTTATTGTTAAATATTTCCGACTAATCTTACGCACAAAATGGCCCTTTGCAAGGCATGCTCTAATGAGTTGCTATATAATGGTGTTGCCTGTTATGGCATCTGTGGAGGTGTTTTTCATGGCACCTGTCTTTCACGTGGTCTTTCTACATGTAAAGAGTGCTCCAACATTAAGCCCTGTCACGTTTTACGGCTCATGAAGGAAGTCGTTGCTACGCTCTCCACGGATCAATCCCACATCGCTGATAAGGTCAACGAGATCTCCACAAACTTTGCTGGACTTCAAATTTTATCCGATGACTGCGCCAGTCTTAACTTAAGATCGCTGAGGGTTTGACCAACGACTCATCGCTTCTTTCAAGCAGGATTTGCGAGCTTTCCTTAAAGCTGAGCGGCCTGGTCGCTTCCTTGGATGACCTCTGCGCTGGTCCACCATCGCCTTCCATCGGCCAACCTGCGGAATCTATCGTGCCAATCTTCGACGACATTCTGCGCGGTGTCCGGCACGTCAAGCGGGATCTGGATTCGTGCTCAACAGCCATTGTGAAGACATTGGCTCAGTCGGCTCTGATATCAAGAGTTTAACCACAAAAAGTTATCTCGGCCCCTCTTTTCCTCGGGCTGACACCACAGATGCTTCTGGTTTGAATTCTTCTTCTTCTGGACCTGCATCTTCTGAAGGGGACTGCTCCACTCTTCAGGATGCAACATCCGCAGTTCCGCCTCAATCTACCGTGAACGTGATTCCTCCGCATTCCTCCTTGGTGCAGCCTGCTTCGGATGGTGATGCTCCTGTTGGTTTGGTCAAGCCCGTTATAGAGAGTTCTTCTTCTTCTGGACCTACATCTTCTAATGGGGACTGCTCCATTCTCCGGGATGCAAGCTCCGCAGTTCCGCTTCAATCCACCGTGAATGTGATTCCTCCGCATTCCTCCTTGGTGCAGCCTGCCTCAGATGTTGATGCTCCCGCTGGTTTGATCAAGCCCGTTATAGAGAAGGTTGCTGATGCTGCTATCAATGTCTCTCCGCGAGTGTCATGCCAACCCACTTCCACTACATTTACGATCAACAAACTTAGCACCACCTGGACAGTATCGGAATGGGAGCAGAGACTAAAAAGGCTAGGCAGCAAACATTCATCTTCATCAAGCGACCATACTCCATTCCTTCTAAAGGTTGCACCTCATAACGCCAACGATTCCTGGGCCCACAGTTTTTTTTCCCGGAATTTCGGATTCACCCCCGTTAGCTGCCTGAAGTTACTCTCGTCAGACGTAGGGAAATCCAGTAACTTCAAGATCTCCATCCCAAACAAATATGTCTGGCTCATCAGTAACCCCTCCAACAAAATCTTCACTCTCGGGAACATCACAATTTCTAAGTGGACCAGGAAGTACGTTAAGTTTAACCCTGAGCCCTCTGCACCTAACCCTAAATTAAATACTAAAAAACCTAACCTCACTAACTACCCCAAACGACCTTCTCCCATACCTAAATTTAGTATTCACCCTAACCATAAGAATCTTAGAACTAGTAACAACATAATCACTCCACACTCTTCCGCACATCTCACCATTAACCCTAAAGCTAGTGATCCTAACTCCAATTGGCAGCTCAAAATGGGAGTATTTCCAAACTTTAATCTAAGTACTCCAGTCAAGTATCCCAACTTTATATATTCTCACACCCTTAACCTCCCTGTTCAAGTTACACCGAAGCCCTCGAACACGTCCATTCCAACCGTCAACCCAACCAATACTGTTTTGACTTCCGTATATCCAGCGCACCCACCTAGCCATGCACTCCTAATTTCTTCTGCGTGCCCACCAAACCACAAGCCAACTTCTTCCGACCACTCCACCACCTCTGCTCCGATTTCCGTCTGTCCCACCCCTCCTCTGTATACACCAAACCTTGCACCCGCTACTTCCTCCGCATGCTCACCTAATTCCATGCCATCATCCTCCTACACTGTTGCCCCGTCTCAAACAACTTCTACCTGCGTTTACCCGCGCATTCCGCTAGCCAAAACGGATTCTAGCGATGGACGATACCTCTTGTCCCGTTTACGGGACCGTCACATTTATGACAACGTACGTCTATTTCTAGCCTATCTCCACGACAAACCGAACTCCGTCTGTGTTGAAGTTAAAACCAGCACCAACGTCATGTTAAGTATTCAACAAGAAGGCCTGCTCACAGACCCATCAGTCTTACTAAAACTTTTCACTAAATACCATGAATCATTCAATATACCTTCCCATAAGGTTTCAGAAGATCTATCCACCTTTGCTGCGTACGTCAGTTCTCGCCGTATTTCCCATTTTCAAAAAAGACGTAACGACTCCTTAAACTACTTTCGTTTCTAACCCCCTTGCTTTCCCTATTTCTGACTTCCCCTCTATTGCACCCGCGGTTTCCGATCAAGAACCTCTCCCCAACAGCTTGTCGGTCTATTACCATAACGGAAGAGGACTTCGTACAAAAACAACAAATATTTTCCTTAACTCGCACAAATTCCCGCACGATATCTTTGCCTTAACTGAAACCAATCTAACACCAGGAATTCTCGACAACGAACTATTCCCTCCAAACTATACCATTTTCCGTGTTGACGGTTGTATAGGCACCAATGATCCACCAGGTCGCGGGGTTCTCATAGCTGCTCACAACCGTTATGATGCCACCCTGCCAAAGACCTCCGACTCTACAATATCAGAATTTGTATGTATAAAAATAGCACTAAATAAATGCCTTCTGTACGTCCTCTGTTGTTACATTCGCCCCTCTCAACCACTATATGCCTACGAGCCCATAATCGAAGCGATCCCCTGTTTGAGAACGCTAACGCGTCCGATGAGTTTATTTTATTGGGTGACTTTAACCTCCCCCGTATCCAATGGTCATTGTCCGAGGACTGTTCTCACTTTGTCCCCCTTAACGCATCTTCGGCCAAAGAAGCCTTCTTTACCGATCAGCTCTCCGTTTCAGGTCTCTTTCAAGTAAGCGGAGTCAGGAACTTCCTGGACAGACAATTATACTTAATCTTTTCTTCAGACCCAGTTAATTCGGCTGTCGCAGAAAGCAACCATCTTCTCTCCTCCCTCGACCGTAACCATCCTCCTTTGTTCCTCGTTTTCTCCTACGAGCACCCTCATGACGTTTCAAGCTCCGAGTCTTCTTTATCCTTCAATTTTCGTAAGGGCGACTTTGACAAATTAAATCACTTGCTCCTCAACTCTAATATTGGCGATATCCCTCAACATCTCCCAACGCTTGTCTTACACAATCTATCCCTATCTATCTATCTTCCTCGTAAAAACTACCCCTCAGCCACCGTATGGTACGACAAAGAATTACGCTCTCTTCGCGACAGGAGAAATAAACGTTGGCAAACTTTTCTTCTAACCCAGACTGAGTCTGACTATTCTTCCTATCTATCTGCTTATACCTCTTTTTCTGAACGTTGTGATACCCTCTACCATGAGTACCTCCAACGGATGGAAACAAGCCTCATATCTGACCCCAAGCGTTTTTATAGCTTTATTAATTCCAAGAAGAAATCCAATGGTTACCTCTCCACCCTAAAGCTCGAGAATACCTCTTCGTCTGATCCTCAGGTTATCGCCAATCTCTTTGCACACTTCTTCAGTAAATCTTTCAGCGACAATTCCTTACAATCTGACCTTAACTACTTTTCATTCTTGAACCAGTACACTCAAACTTCGTTTACATCTTTCGACCCTCACCCCAAACTAATCGCAGCCTGTATTAACGGGCTTGAGGACGACTTTCACCTAGGTCCTGACGGCATTCCGGCCATCGTTCTGAAAAAGTGTGCCATGCATCTAGTTCAACCCCCTACTTTGCTTTTCCGCCTCTCGGTCACTTAAGGGGTTTTCCCTCAATTATGTAAAAACTCTTATATTATTCCCATCTTCAAAAAAGGCTGCAAGAACGATGTATCCAGCTACAGACCCATTGCTAAATTATCATCCATACCTAAACTATTGGAAAAATTGGTCTATGATTCCATGTTCTTCCACTGTAAGTCTATCTTTTCCCTCTCCCTGCATGGCTTCCTCAAAGGAAGATCTACAACCACCAACCTTACCGAATTCGTCTCCAAAACACTATGTGCCCTGGAAAACGGTAAAGATGTTGATGTTATCGCCACCGATTTTAGTAAAGTCTTCGAAAAGATCTCCCATAACGTTATCTTGTTCAAACTTGATCGCTTAGGCTTCCCCCCCAGATTCATCTCCTGGATACGGTCCTACCTCAACAACCGTCAGTAAAATATTCTTTTCAGTTCATCCATTTCTAACCCTATTGTCGCTCGTTCCGGCGTCCCTCAGGGGAGCCACCTAGGTCCATTGATTTTTATCCTCACAATAAATGATGTTGAATGTGTCATCAAACACTCAGAGTTGTCCATTTATGCCGATGACATGAAAATAATCAAACATATCTCCTCCACTACCGACTTTCTTCTCCTGCAAGAAGACCTCAATTCATTTATCAAATGGTGCATGAAATACTTTCTAGAGCTCAATGTCTCCAAATGCCAGTCCATCTCTTATTCCCGCAAACGACTTACCACCACCCCGAGAGTCTATATGTTAACCGACGTACCAGTCCCTATCGTTACCTCTTTGTGTGACTTAGGAATAATCTGTGATAGTGAACTCAATTTCCGTTCCCACATTGACAGCATAATTAACAGAGCTAACTCCGCGCTAGGTTTTTTGAAGCGCTGGTCTAGAGAGTTCTCCAATCCTTATGTATCAAAATCTCTCTACGTCTCCTTCGTTAGACCACTCTTTGAATATGCCAGCCAGGTATGGTCACCTACACAAATAACTCACATTAATAGGATTGAATCTGTCCAGCGTAGGTTTATTCGCTTCGCTCTACGTGATCTTCCGTGGGTTGACAGATTCAACCTTCCACCCTATGAAAACCGTCTGAAACTGATCGACTTACAACCTCTAAGCAAGCGTGGTGATGTTTTCGACATTCTCTTCATTTATCAATTATTAACTGGTGCCATAGACTGCCCCTCAATCCTGCAATCTTTACCCATCTATATCAATCCCCGTAACCTTAGGTCCACTCCCCTTTTCCGACTCGACCGCCATTGCACAAACTACGGTCAAAGCGAGCCAATTACCAGGATGTTACGAAAAGTCAACGACCTTTCCTCTTTTGACTTCCATCTGAGTAAATCATCCCTCCACAAAGCCTTATATCTTGACCCCGCCCATCTTGATCCCGATCGCATACCTAAATTCTTCTTCCTTTCGCCTTCTGCCAGTATTCAATGTATATAGCTCATATTGTAGCTTATACTTTTTATTTATTTATTCTTAATTATCATTTATTATAGTCTGTAGAATTAGTATTAAGTTATAGCTTGTATTTTGTATTTTTATTTGTTATTTTTTGTTGCAATAGCTTGTATTAAGCTTAAATAAAAATAAAAATAAAAATAAATGGATCTTTCAGGCCAAACATTCTAGGAAATTGCACTGTTGAACAAAGCTGCTGGAATGTTGATCCTGAAAGGAGTGGACAATGAGCCATCAACATTACGAGATTTGTCGATACGCCTACAATTTATAACAATTAATTAAATTTATAACATCCTGAGATATGTCGCAGTGTGACGAGATGTGGCAAGCGACATCCCTTTCAGTGGTCATGGAGTAGATGCTTGAGACCTAGATGCTTCGCATAAGAAAGTAGGTCTTAGAGCGGATGCATCGGCAACTGCAGCAGAAATAGACGAATTGCTCTTTCAAACCGCATCTTCAAATGGGGTAATATAAGTGTCGATGTGGCAGTAGAAGAGAGAGAGGCCGAATACGAGGCGGAGGGCAAGTCAGACGAAGCCACAGCCGGGACCTCGCCGATCATTGGCAGGAGCCTAGCGCTGAGTTCTCTACCTCCGCCAGCGCTGGATTCTCCGTGAAAGGAAGAAAGGAAATAGGAATAACAGTAGTAACGGGCTATAGAATGAAATATATTCGAGTTTTAGCGGCATTCGAAGCCCAGACTCAAACATCACTCTTAACCTGCTTTACCAGTCGATAGAAAACCTCCACAATACTTATCGTTTGGTGCGCACAGCACAAAGAATTGGTGCTGTCGCCCAAAGTAAACATCGTCAAAAGCTCTTATCTGGGGAGAATATAGCAGAATTACCTGGATTTTTATTTATATGATGTAGCCAAAGTTCAGAGTACAACCTAATTATGGATCAGCATATCTAGGCCGGAAGTAAATTAGGGTAAGAAGAATGAGGGAAATTGAATGTCTTATTTTCGCATTGCTGCGAGCTAGACAACAACCCACAGAGCCCAACGGAGTACAAACAAACAACTATTTATTTTACCCTGTCTTAGTCGATAAATGAGATCCAAAGCATATCATGGAATCAGGCATCATCTCGTTACCCATTACTAACTACAAAGCTGATTAAAAAGTTGATGAATTTTTGTAAAAAAAAAAACCATAATTTATAAAAATTTTGAAAATTAACATCCCGACTGTCTGGAATGAAGTATATCCCAGTCTACAGGCAGCCCTTTTAATCTTGTAATTTTTAACGAAACTGTCAGCAGAGACCTAAAAACATCGTTATTGATCATCAATCAAGAGTTTACATAGCATCATGCAGCAGTTAATATATCTTTTCTTTTATTTGGCCAGATTTTTTTTTATTTTATTTCTCTTCATTTTTCTGGCCGGATCTTTGCATTGTCAATGCACGATCACGAACCATTTTGTTCAGATATTAGCTGGAAAACATGACAATTAACAATTTGTGCGGTCATCTAATCGCGAGTGCTTAAGGTTTAGATCCTAACCTGAGCATTTTGTCTTTAAACTTCTTGTAATTCTTGATATTTTGTACGATCATTCGATAATGATTACTTCAGACCTTAGGTGGAGTTGATCTTCTTCTCTCGCGCGTACGTGCACGCGGTTAACATACACCTGAAGAATTATTCTGCTGCAGCTGTTGTTGCTGGGATAGTTCAATTTTGTTTTATTCGCTTTAAGAGAGCACGACGGTGCTCAAGGGAAATGATTCAGAAAATTTCGTAGCCAGTGACCGGCTTAGTGATTGATGATGTGCTGTACCGATTGAAATTGTAATTTTTATTGTCACGGTGATCGGTCTATGCCAGGAGATCTTAAACGTTTTACGGTAATTGACCGATCATCGTAAATGTTCCATTTTCAGGGTATTGTAAATGGACCTGGTAAAAGATAAGATATTTGAAAACACAAGAGCCGTCAGAAAGTTAAAGAATCCTTTTCTTCGTGTTTTAATACCTATTTAAAGACACCTCACCCGTAAAAAAATAACGTCCATATACCAAATTTAGTAGTAACACTTCTTTCGTGTTTGTCAATTATTAGATTAAGCAGGTGAAAAAGAGTAATGTAAAACAGTAGCAATAGTTTATGGTAACGAAAGTGTGATACAAATATTCGTGTATTTTCTGTTTGTAGATATCTGACAAAAACAGCGTCTATGGTTTGGTCGTCCAGCACCTTGGCTATTATAAGTAAGCTTTAGAAGTTAGAAGAACAGGGTTATATTCAACATGACCACTGTCTAGAAAATTCCCATAAATACCCATTCCTATCCCGGTAATCTATCAAGAGTAGCAGCAATGCATCGACCTATCATCGGGCAGTTTTAGAGACCGTTGATCCCGCTTGGGATCCGCCAAATTGCAATCTAAGTTCAAGTCAAGTTCGACCGAAAATTCGTAATTATACATATTTCAGCCGTTGACTTATTCCCCAAATCGAATGTAAATTTTTTGATAACATTTTGTTAGGCTTTTTATAATGTCAGTTGCAAATAGGAAAAACTTATTAAAATATAGTTGAACTACGAAGCCCATGCATGGATTGGTTTTTCAAACTCTTGTGGCTCTCTTGGCTCCGCGGGTTAATTAAGACACTTACCTGATATAACAATTATTTACAGATTTTATTCCCTTCACTGTCCAATTCGTTTCGCAAAGTACTTTACAATTTTAGGATATAGCGTTAACTTTCAAAACTTATCGCTTAAACCACAACTAACTCGCCACTACTCACCACTACACCACTACTCGCCTTAATTCTTGAAACGTCATCCACTTATTTCTAGTTATTTCCGTTATTCATTTTCATCGCACCAAGCCGCCGCAAGTTCGAGTCGGTCTTGACTTCGTACGGCAACTGACGATTTTTTGATTTTGGAAATCTGAAATATGCCACACTGCTCACCTTCGGCACAAACGACTTATATACGGCACAAGTCCTCCACGTTCTACTGCATATTTAATCAGTTAAATCGTTTCCTTAATTTCTCCGAAGTCTTATTGACGCTAAGATTTCCTCCTAAGGCACCATTAAGGAATTCTCCAGCACACGCTTTGTTTTGTTCCTGGGAACCAATACCTGCATCCGACATGCTGACTCCTTTGATTCCCTATTTGCGCTTCAATATTCCACTTTCAACACAGCGAATTATATTGTGCCCAGTAGCTCTTCAACGGTGCACTTCGGTCTGAAACATTTTTCCATTGGAGCCTTTTGCCCTTCAGTTCCCCCGTCAAAATTGGAGATATGTTCGAAAATCTTCTTTATTCCATCCTATTAAGGGTCACACGGGATCTATCCTTTCTATGAATAATTTCGAAACCATAGGATTGAAGTCCTACCACCCATTTTGCCACTTGTCAGTCAGAAATTTTAAATTGCATGAACCACTCCACAGCTGCATGATCTACGCCAAGGATGAATTTGTGACAATAAAGAAATTTATGAAAATATTTCATTGAATTAACAATAGTGAACTGCTCTTTTCTTATAACGCAATAGTATCTTTCTTGTCTTGAAGGAGTTCTCTTGTAGTATGCCACCACTTTTTCTTGCCCATTTACTTCCTGTAATAGCACGGCACCAATCCCAACATTACACGCATCGGTATCGAATATAAATGTCTCGCCTGCCTTTGGATAAGTTAGCACAAGTGTATTTCTGTCCAGCCAATTGCCTTATCCTCTTCCGTTAGCTTATGCAACTCCTTTGATGCATCAGCAAAACTCTTCACAAAACACCTGTAATAATTGGTTTATCGGAGAAAACTTCGATGCTTATGTTTATCTTTCGGAGTAGGCCAGTTTACCACTGAAGCTGTTTTCTCAGGATTGGTGCTAACTCTTTCCAAATGCCCAAGGTACTTGACCTGGTCTCCAAATAGTATATATTATTTAGGACTTAGTTTTATTTTGGTTGATTTCAGTTTCTGAAACACTTCCCGAAAATTTCCTAGGTCATCTTTAAAACTTTTTCAATTACACTCATGTCATCCACTTCGATAGGTGATATATTTAGAGTCGGCAGGTTGTCCAAGTTAAACCTCGTAAGATGCATTGAATTAAGAGTTCTAATGTTGCTTGGGCATTGCAAGCTCTATCATCTGTCATACATACAAGTCATCTATGTGAGTCAGTGGGTATCTGTCTTTCTTCGTTACATCATTTACTTACTTAATAGTGCAGGCATCGTCGGTGTCAATCTTATGTTTCACTGTATAAGTTCTTCCGCCCCTAGTGCAAAAATATCTGCAAATTCTTCAATTAACTTCTTTGCTTTACGATATTCCTTTTGGCGCCCTTCTTTGGCTGCTTGTTTTCATCTAACTCGAAATATTCCGTTAACACGATCCCTTCGGCTGCTTCTCCATGACCCAAGGCTTTACCTTTCTTTAATTTGAAGCCTTTTCACGGAAATTTAGGATTCGTATTTTTTTCTTTTCATCACACTCACTAAATATTTTCCAACGACAACATTTCTTATTTGCTATGTTATATCTGGTTCTATTAGAAAAGCTCTTACTAAGGTTTCTGTACAAGGAGGAAGCTCGACGTCTTCATATGTCACGATGTTTAGCTTCGTATAGGTATTTAATCACAAAGCCAAAGGAATATATACAATAAAATGTTGTGTGCACTCATGAAATGAAGGCCAAGTATGCACCTATCCGGTATATCTGCGACAAGAAATCTGTGTGAAAATCGAGTGTCGCCGAAAGATACTGCCGTTAACATTTCCCCACAGACTTTAACGGATTCTTCTCTTGTATCAGTCTTCAATATTTATCGATTTTCGATACTAAGCCAGTTGTTTTTAGCATAATCGCACTGAAGAATAGATCTTAAAGCACCTGTAGCACCTTCTATTACTAACATGTTATCGCTTTGCTGCAAGTTTTTCATGTTGATGCTTTTAACTGGGCCTTCGGCGATTTCTGTTCTTCCAGTTATGATTTTAACTCTTTAACTGACTTTTCCATCGCTGATTTCAACTCGGACATCGACACTTCGAACTCAATTCAAAACGACCGTCGAAAATTTCTGTTAAGTTCCAAGAGAGCATTAAAAGTACAAACATCGTCGACGTTATTGGAAAAATATTTAAAGAAGGCCTAGGAAATTTTCGAGAAGTGTTGCCGAAACCGAAGTCAACTAAAAACTAAGGCCCAAAAAGTGTACACTCTTTGGAGATCAGGGAATTTGGAAGGAGTTAGCACCAATCCTGAGAAAATAGCTTCAGTGGTAAACTGACCCACTCCAGAAGATAAACACGAGCTGCGAAATTTTCTCAGACGTGCCACTTATTGCAGGCGCTTTGTAATACACCTGTGCTGACTTATCGAAAGGCAGGTGAGAAATTTCTACTCGATACCGATGTGTGGCAGCTACTCAGTCCTATTTGTGCTAATTAGCTTAATTCTATAAATTTTTGCTAATTAGCTTAATTCTATAAATTTCAGCCACTTAGTTCTAGATACTTCCGTTAGTCAATTTCACCACAAAAAAGTTACCACAGATTCGAGTTGGCAGCTCACGACAGCTGACGTTTTTCTGATTTCCGAAATCTGGCACATACGCCGTACAGTGCACGTTGCAGTATAATTGGCTTTTTATTTGTTATGCCCCTTATATGTACATATAGCACGGGGGGCCTTTCTAAGTGATGCGAGCAAGTTCATATGTCCAAACATCAACCGAGTACTTTAAATCCCGCATCTTTTTTAAGTGTTTTTATTTTTTATTACTAAGTCCACCGTCTTAGAAACCTTTTTAAATTAAAATCAGTCGATTTAGGAAAAAAGACCTTTTGTACAGACCAAAAATTTTTATTTTCTTCTAGTTTTCTGTAAATTTAGAAAATTGTTACTGCGTAAAAGTATTATTATCTAGTAGTAGAAAATTTGTTTTATGGTAAATTCAGTAAAAATAGATTAAGGTTTAAATTCTTGATCGTTTTATAGGAAGGTTTTCGGGCAATTGCATAGTCAGACAAAAATGTCTGCGAAAAATTTACAGATTTACCAGTAAACATATTCAATGAAAGATCGTCCAGCAATAGAAAATCCTCCCGTTTACATGGTCTGGAGTGCGAAAAGTGCACCGCATGCCTTGTCACGAAAAATGTGTAAGAAAAATTTCTTACTGAGACCAAAAGACGGAAACGGAGCAGACAGCAAGCATTGAATATTGTGAGACATTAACCAAAGATGAAGTAGTTTTTTTTATCATAGTAATTCTTTCTTATTAAAATATAAAACTATAACAGGAGAAATCTTAAAGCCGCGTAACAGGAATGCAGAAAAGAAGTATGCTGGGAAAAATATGTTTGTCGTTGGGACCTCTGTAATCGCTTAGAACCTCCTTTCAGAGCTCTCTTGTTCAGCGATTTTCTTTTTGCCCTTAAGCTAAAAGACAAAGGGAGTTCGGCCAGAAATTCTTGTCTCCTTCTGATTCCCTATGATAGATTATCGAGTTGGATTATTTATTGGTAGGATGACTGGATCATGAGTAAGTACTTGTTCGAGGTTAAACGGCGAACATAGTTCAGGGTATTCGTGCTTTCCAGTGATGCAGAAACAAGAAAATTTGAATATTGATAAATAATGCGGGTCTATTGTCTTCTAAGAACCTTCTCCATTGTCTTCTAGTGGAGTCAAAGGTCCAGCAATTACTCATGTATTTAAAAAAATATTTAACAAAGAGAGAATTTTCTCTCTAAAACTGGAAACCAAATTTGTGCCATTGCAGATAAAAATCTTTTGCATTCTCCTATTTTACACTAGCAGAACGTTAATGCAGGTATTAATTTCTACACTAAATCTTAGATTTAGGCAGGTTTTTTCAGTAATAAGTGAACATTGTGAGGGTTTTCTAACCTATGCTGAAAATATACTGGAAACAAATAGGCAAAATAGCCCTATTGACCCTACTGCAGAAATTCTGTATTAATAATTAACAGAAACGAAATTATCTTCTAATTAAATGCACTCGTATACACAAAGAATATCAAACCTACAATAACAATATATGCCTAAAGGGTAGCTTCTAGTCGAGCGGCCTGAAAAATGGCTGAAGTTAAAAGAAATGTTTTTTAATTCGTGTAGCACGTGTAACGCGCTGCGCCGTGCAGGATTCCACCTTCCTCTTTTATCTGAAACACAAAAATCAAAGTTATTTGCAAAGTAGAATTAATTTGCGTGGCCATGGACCCTTTTTAGAAAAATTCAGTGATTTCTGATAAAAAGGCGACTGTTTGAAGAAAAAAGCTGTTTTTTACCCTTTGTTTTGTTGTTCATAGTGGTTCAATTAGTAAATATTAATATTTTTTGTTGAAAATGGTCCATGACCCCCAAAATTCAATAATCTTTATTTAATAGAAGAAAGAAGTGACACATGGTTTTGAAAAAAGCGCGCTTAAAGTTTGACGAAGAAAAAAAGTGGGAAAAAATATAATTTTTGTTTCTTACAGCTAGTCAACTGTTACTGGATCATAGAGCAATCCTTGCTCTTCCTTGTGAAACTGATTTTGACTATTATATTCAAGGAACATTATTTTGTCCAAACCGAACATATAAAATAATTTTTATATTCTACGTTCAATCCAAAGATCCAGAGTTTTGTACGTTTGGAGATGTTTTTATTGCTCCAGAAATCTCAGAAAGAGTATTAAATGCAACTTGTGCATAGTCGATGCGAGCCTGTACATCGAAAATCTGCCTGCCATCTGCTGTAACTATGCTCTCGAGACAGCAAAATTTATCTACATGTTCTATTTAGTATTCTTCAAGATAAATTCCTTCTTGTTGCCTGGGAGACCAAGCTCATAAGTTTGGTTTTAGCAGCGTTGACCTTTAACCCTGCTTTGCGACCTTCCCTACTAAGCGCTTCGGACCTTTGGGCTACGCGACTCTGTTTGTTAGATAGAATGAGATCCTCCATAACTATTTTGAGAACACTTATAGGAGCCTTATGGAAGGACTCGCCAAGAAGTTGTTAGAAGGATAGCATAGCACTGAATTATTGAGATACATGATAGATATTGAGGATCTCAACTTCACAAACATCGGCCTAGAACATGTAATTGGCAAATTTTATCTCGGAAAGAGGAACGCGAATGGTTAAATGTTTTTTGATCTTTATAACTCGCGGCAATTTGTCATCGGTGGAAAATGCGGATCCTGGCGATGATAACTCGGTCTTATATTGTCTACCACTCCAGTAGGGATCGGGGGAGGGGGGCGGCAAGCTTTGTTCAGAAAAAGCCGACACCTGCCATGCGGGATACTGATAATGTTTTCTTGCTAGAGTATAGCAGCAAGGTTTCAGATGTGGGTGTTGTAACCTCTCAACTTCCCCTTCGTACTCTTATCGTATCCACAGTCGTCCTACAGAGTTCTCACGTTCCATACTCCATAGCCTGACCGCAGTCCGTAGTCGTAGCTGTAACCATAAACAATGGCCGAAGTATTCGAGGTGTACTAGGCGCTTCATATGTACTGATTGAGGTTCAAAGAAGCGCACCTATCCTATCACAGAAAGAGGACTGCTCCGTAGGTTGTCATGGGAATCACCGAGAGTGAATTCTTTGTAAATAAATTCTCTCTAAGCCAAGATGTTTTGGCTGGCGCATAGTTTTCCTCCATTTGGTGTCCATGAGCGAACGTACTACAAGCTTATAGCGGCTATTATTGAAAAATGGCGTCTGGATAATGTCTCCTAAGCACTACGAAGAGTATAAAATATAGGATGCCTTGTAATTCAAAACAGAAAGTTGGCAATTACAAGTTTTACCATATTAACCAAGGGTCATTAATTACACTGTGTGTAAATCGGAGAGGTTTTTTTTCAACAGTTTTCGAAATATTCGCGATTTAAAGTTCTAGACTAAAATACCCCAAAAAGACTGTTTGTTCTTTAAATTTTGACCATTTAGTGAATTTACATCGATGGAATCCGATCAAATATTCATCGTTTCGATGAAAAAACATTTCAAGAAAAAAATGATCGATTTGGTCCAATACAACACGTTTTTTCATCCATTTTTCTTAAGTTTTTATCCTTAATTGATTGCAAACTTTGAAAAATGATTAGCACCACTAAATTCAGCGTACTTGAATTAGGTTTACCAGGTACATAGGTCCACTTTCTTTGTTTAATTTAAAATATTTGATTTGTATGACAAGGGACATGAAAATAAAGCTTGTTTTCTCAACAGTGGATTGAAAAAACAGTTTATCACTACAAATATTTTCGATTTTTAATTTTCTTTTTGAATCCATCTTTAAAATAATAAAATGCTCGACTTTGATTAGAAACTTCATAACCTTGCTCATACATTTTTTTTCGAAACAATGGCGCTAATTACTTATGAGAAGTAACATTCAACTACAATATTGTATGCATAAAATAAAATGTGGACCCACCGTCAAGAAGAGGAGGCACAATCTGAAGGTGGAAGGTAGGTACGTGTGTACTTAAAATCATAATCATAATGATATGACTGAAAGAACAAATAAGTAATAAGAACTTCTGGTGTTACACGCACCTTACGCAAATTTTCACCTTAAACAAGGAAAGAACGACGAAGACGAAGAACTGACTGGATGGACCTCATCCAAATGGCTAACCGACATCCAGTGCTTACTGCGCCGAGCTAGTTCTCTTAAGACAAGAGGACTGGCAAGAACCATGGAAATCACTACTGCCTGCAGAAAGTTATTGCAAAGACAAAGTGTGAAAAAAGACTACGAAAAGAAAGAATTTAGGTAAGTAATGTAAGAAAGTAGTGGGGTTTCCGGAGCAGTGCGAGAAAAACGCAAATCAACACAAGGAGAGGCTTCTATAAAACATGGAAGTTACTGAGTTCTTGCTGGTTTGGTTAAAACATGGGTGTTCGATTTTCTCAATACCTGAAGACGGTAGCAGAAAGTTATTTTACGTTTTACCGCTCTACGGCAACTAAACTAAGAGAACAAAGTTCTATACGGTAGTGATGATCATGACATTAATCTGACGGCAAGACGGGAACTGCCTCAAAAATTGAATGGCCGACTTCAGGAAAGTGTAGATGGTATGATCATCACGGTGACGACCATCGGATGGTGCGATAGGAATAATACCGAGAAGAAGGCGGGCCTGATTCGAGTCCATTTCATTGGACAGATCATGTTTTAATTTTTATACTTTACGATCGTTTTAGACGTATTAGTGTGTTTTGTCTACCGCAATCCAGGCATTATAGCAGAACTACAAATTTAAAAAAATTAAAATCTTTATTTGTAGATTTTGGAAAGTGCTTTTCACTTATTGATACCTGCTTGCGTGCACTAGTGGGTTGGACAACAAATTTGACTTCTGAATCATTGAACACGTGAAAAACTTTAGTCAGCCTTTTGTATAGTTCAATTTAAATTAATTAATTAGTACTTTGAAAGAAAACTATTTAGTAAACAAAATACTGCGGAGTGCACTTTTCAACTTTTAATTATTTTGTGGAAAAAACGAATATCACGGCGAAGAATTAAATAATCTGATGCTGACTTTAAAGCAAAAAAAAATACAATTTCGGTAGTAAATTTATGTTATATTCATCAGTTTCGAGCAAGTCGACAGCAAAGTTGTTGGGTGTTGTGTTTTGGAAACGCATATTATATGAATTAGAACGATATATTTCCGGAAATTGTTTTTTTTTTTAAATTTTGCTTTTGGCTAATTAAAACTTACATTTTAAAACTATTATTCAAAATTTCCTATTATTCAAAATCTCTAAATTATAACAAAAATAAATATAAACAAAAAACAGTACGGTATCATAAAAACTTTCTCATTACTTCTTTATCCAAATATTCTATAGTTTTGTCTTCAAATGTTTTTGTGTTACATTGAAAATTTGTTAAAGTTGGCATTATTGTTAAGAGCACTTCTCAATTCTCTTCTACTGGATTTCTCGTTACTGAAATCCCTGGCAAAAATGAGCGCGTAAACTAAAAAAAGTATAACCTCGTTTCGAAGTATAGATATCTGTGGCTTCCCCGAATAACCATTTTAGTACATGTGTTTTTCAAAATAGAGTTAAAATGGGATTTTATATCTTCTATATGCTACCTTTCGTATAGTAATCCCCAAGAATGTAAAAGCAGAGTATTTAATGTTGAAAAGACGATGTGTATAACAACTTTAGCCTACAATGAAACAAAAACATCGATTTTTAGAAAAGTTGATATACATATACATATATATATATATATATATATATATATATATATATATATATATATATATATATATATATATATATATACCCCGCACAACAAAAAAAGCCGCACGTGGAATTATATTGATAAAGGGATATAAAGGCTAAATAACAACATGGAATTTTTCTGTATTTTACATTATTCATATATAGCCTAATTAAAATGTATGTTTTATGCAATATGTAATTTGTTTTCAGTAATAAAAATTTAGTTTCACGTTCGAGATCAAAAAATGCTTCAATTTGAAAAATTCAAAATACAGTAAGCCAACAATATATATTTCTTTAGTTTTATTAAACTTAAAAATGTATTTCCAAAAATTAAAAGTGAATTTAAAATTGCAATTAGTACTTTGTAGCACCGCCCTTTGCCTTAATAACGTCTCAAACCCTATGTATTTACGCAACTGTACACAGCAATTTGGATACCTTGGAGACTATTTAGTACGAATTTAGCCGGGAAAGTATGAAAAAGAAAGCCACGTGCGGCTTTTTTTGTTCCCCGGGGTGTATATATTTATCCTCCTGACGTTCATCCATACAGTAGGTGTTATCTAGGAAATTGTCTTGGCATCAGCCTACTTTCCTGGAGGCAGAATATCCGCTCCACCTAATGTGGTGAATGAGCTCATCACCTATTGTCAACACCACACGATTTAGGGCAGCAGCAATATTAGTGAAAGAAGTGAGTGCTTGTTAAATTATCTAATAGATAATCTCCTCCTACAATGACACCTCCATCTCAGACTCAACGACAGTAGTACGAAAGATGGCAGAGCTAAGTGCTCCAAGCAGTAGAATGAATACAGGATCACATTTAATTAACATATTAAGGAATTAAGTCGTTCCAAACGCGGCTCCAGGAGAAGACTTTAAAAGCGTCCTTGCCAGTGACACGTCATGAAAAGGTAGTAACTTATGATGACCCTAACGGGATAGGGTTTCTCCGGAAGCAGGAAAGCACTTTTACCGAAACATAGAGGGAAAGCCTAGAATATTTCCAACCTTCTGTCTTTGGTCAATTTGTTTACAACCAGCTGCTATTGGGGCAACATAAAACTCTCATGGAGGAAAGTACTGTAGTGTTTATCTTCAAACTAGCCCTTAGATCTGGATAAGTAATATAGACCAATCAGAGTAACTTCCTTTCTACTTAAGACGACCTTCCACATCAGGTGCAAGCTGGACCAATCATCTCCCCCTTCACTTTACTCAGTTTACCCACGCAAAATTTAAATCTACAGAGATTGCCTTGCATAATCTTGTGAGCAAGATTTAGTAAGTAGAGAAATGGTTTGATGTGTCTTTTTGAAATATACGACGCTTTCGACAACGCTAGACATCGAGGTGTCTAGATACACATATTCTAATAAGTGTGGATGCTATACTAAAGGGACGAGAGAGTACATCCACTCTTAGTAACAAATCTGCTTGCATCAGGGCTGTCAAAGGGTGTCCTGAAGGTGGGGTTCCTTCACCACTCCTCTGGTCACTCGTTGTGGACGACCTCCTACGCTACGCGGTCGTCCGTGCAATTATTATTTCAGGGAAGGTTGACTCGACAGTCATTATCATGAGATCAGCTCTATGCACGGTTTCTGACTGGTGTGTAAGTGAAGATCTCGGACCAATTCTTCTTAATAGCTGCCACGGAGGTGGTAATCGGATCACTCCCCTGCACATATCTGTCAGAAAATCCAGTTAATGCCTTGAGAGTCTAATATGACATTGTGACAAAGTTTTGTTGTCCTTAAATTTGAACATTTTCAAGTTGTTTTCAAAACGTATGAACATTTTGTAATTCTGTTTTAAAAGAATCGGTGCACTCGAATATCACGACTAAAAGAATCGATTATTTTAATTGTAGATTTTATATGGAATCGAGTAGAAAATCGCCATACCTACTATAATGTTCTTCTTCTACCCGCCGATTAAAGCAGTAGTATCCAAAGGTTTTAAATGTACTATTTATTCAATAATAAAATACAAAAGTGTTGGTACAAAAGGTCTTTACTAATTTGCATAGTTCTCGGTTATCTGGGAAATTGTAACACCCTAGTTGTGATAACTAGCTTATATTAGGTCAGAGTCAATAGGTTCCTAAAACCACTTGCAATTGCTAATAAACCGAATTAGGTCCCTGATATCAGCAGACCGGAGATCCTCAAAAAACGGACAGCCGAAACATCGATTCCGGCGATTGACTTGAGCCGGACAATTGCAGATTACATGGGGAATGGTTTTCTCTTTCTACTTATCCTTCTTATCTGCTAGCGTGACTGCCTATGAAGCAATGACCTGTGATGAAAGCTACGGACCACTCTAGATCGAAAGTAGGACTGTTCTGCCAGGTGATTAGGCAAGTGTGTTTCCATTGCCATTACTCAATGGCATTCTTGATGATTGTTTGTGTACTTGTAGAGTGGTGTCGATTCTCAATAGATGATCGCCTTTTCAAGGAAGTTAGTTTCTAGAGATTTCTAATAATCTTAATTTGCTGCGAATACTTTCAAGTTTAAAGCAGAAGATACATTGTCATTCGGTTACACTTAAAATATTGTAGATTATCAAATTTATCTATTTTACAATAATAAATAACGGCCGCGACAAAAAACAATCTTTATAGAAATATTAATAATTGCCGACCACCGTACCGTCCCTATTGGGAGTTAACGGGCTACATGTACCTACAAGGAAATGTCACAAATTAGCGACATATTTTTTGAAAGTGATAGCGAAAGTTTAATGGAAAAAAGTGATTTAGGTCAATCTGACGAAGAATTTTTTAGTGATTATAGTGGCTTTCTAAGTGAAGATGATGAAAACTATAGCGAACTTAACAATGATAGTGGTGATGATAGTGAGATAAAACCAAGATGCAAAAGACGTACAAGATACTTATCAAGCAGTGATAGTGAATCTCCTCCCGAGGAATTAGATCAATGGATTTGGGAAGAAAAAGACAATCTACCTAATGTAAAACGGTTTCGTGAAGTGCCTGGAATAAATCCTTTGTGTCTACGAAGGTTAGGTGCTAATCCTAAACTTTTGGATATTTTGAATGAAGTCCTAAACGAAGATTTTTAGAATAGCATAGTGGAAGAGACAAATAGATATGCTAGGCAAATAATTGAAAAAGAAGGTTTTGGGAAAAAAAGGTACGAAAGGTGGGTGCCCATAAATTCTAACGAACTAAAAGCATATATTGCATTATGCATTTTGATGGCTCAAGTGAAGAAACCAAAGTTGGAAATGTATTGGTCAAAAAGGCAAATTATAAGTACTCCAATTTTTTCAAACACTATGCCACGTAATAGGTTTTTCGATATTTCATCTCTCTTGCATTTCACAGATAATGAAAAACTAAATACAAACGATAAAATAAGAAAGATAAGAAATATTGTGGATTACCTAAATAATATATTTTCTTACCTTTATACTCCAAATAATGAAGTATCTCTTGATGAATCGCTAATGAAATTCAGAGGTCGAATAAGTTATATTCAATTTATTGCCAGCAAAAGAGCACGTTTTGGTATAAAATTCTATAAACTCTGTGAATCTTCATCTGGTTATTGTTCTCATTTCAAAATCTATGTCGACCAAGATAAATTAACGGGAAGTGATATACCTGCTTCTGAGAGTGTAGTCATGGAAATGGTGCAATCTATTTTAAATAAAGGCTACACGCTGTACATGGATAATTGGTATTCATCGCCTCAGTTATTCCTAAAGTTTCTGAAATATGATACGAATGCCGTTGGAACTGTGAGGAAAAATAGGAAGAATATGCTAAAGGAGCTTGCTGTACTCAAGTTGAAAAAAGGAGAAGTCAAAACTTTATCCTGTCGTGGTATAATGGCGTCAAAATGGAGAGATAGAAAAGATGTGTATATACTTAGCACGAAACATTCAAATGCTAATTTAGTAGACACTGGGAAAAGGCAAAAAACAAATGAGGAAATGTGTAAAGGGATATAAGAAAATGTTCTTTTATCTCCTAGATATGGCCTTTTACAATGCATATGCTTTGCATTCTAAAATTACTAGCACGTCTAAAACAGGCATTGTTTCCTTTCCTTTAAATATTGCTGAAGCAATATTGGAAAATATCACATAACCAAATTATAAAACCCGTGAACGTCCTGCAACTGGCGATACACCGCTTCGTTTACAGGCGAAAAATTGGGCACACTTCCCTGA
Organism: Leptarthrus brevirostris; assembly: GCA_964036015.1. Lineage (NCBI taxonomy): Eukaryota > Metazoa > Arthropoda > Insecta > Diptera > Asilidae > Leptarthrus > Leptarthrus brevirostris. The sequence continues at coordinate 55,382,342 of OZ038375.1, forward strand.
ATATATTCCACCAAGTGAGTTTGAGCTGAACTACTGACGGGGACGGACGTGCCGCCGTGTCTTGCTCCCCAATAAATTTTTAAAGCGGTTGCGAAAGCGAATCGAATTTTAAAAAATCAAAGTGCTAGTGCCATCTTGCCGGAGTGAAGGGCTTTTATGCTCTATTTGAAAGCACAGTCTGGTGAGTCCGTTCCTATCTATTTTTTATTTTCTTCCATCCAACATTCAATGTAGTACAATCGTGCTGCATTGAATGCGTTTAACGGGTCTCCACTGCTGAGCATTTAGCTGCCTTCGTCGAGATCAAAGTTCAGCACAGCAGGCATAACACTGCTGCTGGCTTTGTCTTCACAGAGGCGGCTTTGCTTTGCATCTGTGGATCCCGTTCGTCAGTCCTTGTGTTTGTGTACGTTTTCGTTTGTTTTGTTTTGGGCAAATTAAGACCGGGACTATGCAAAAATTTTTATTTAATTTTTGCAACATTCGTGGCTTAAAAAGTAACCATTTTTCGGTTTACTGCCACTTGATCGCGGAAAATCCGGCAGTTTTTGCACTAAGCGAAACCAAGGTTGTTTCCGATTCTGATATTAATCAGTATCACATCCCTGGTTATCACTTAGTGCCGCTCTTCTCTCCTCAGAGGGGAATCGCGGTTTATATTAGAAATGATGTGCCATTCTCCTATCTCCCTCAATTCTCTTCTACTAATCCAGAATTTAATTATGTCTGGATTAGATTTAAACTCTATCGGCACATTATTCACTTCTGCTTTTTATACCGCAGCCCGAATATGTCTGACACTGACACTGTGTGCTCCTTCGATAAACTGTCTTCCGATATCGATAAGATTTTGGAATTATCCCCCTCTTCTGAAATCGTTCTTGCTGGAGATTTCAACGTCCACAACACACAGTGGCTCAGGCATTCTTCTACCACAAGCCCGTCTGGAAGACACGTCGAGTTATTTAGTGAGTCTTTTAATTTACAGCAACTGGTTGAGTGTCCGACTCGTGTTCCTGATACTTTAGGGCACAACGCGCATCTTTTAGATCTATTTCTAACATCGCATCCAGAAAAATACTCGGTTTCGGTGACGTCTCCCTTGGGTAATTCGGACCATTGTCTAATCTCCGCCCAATTCTCCATCTCCTCTCTGACAACCACTAATCTAAACTCCACCAAAAGATTAGTGTGGCATTATAAAAATGCTGATTGGGCGGGACTTAATAAATATCTCAGAGAGCTGGACTGGTCTGATTGCTTTTCTATGAAGGACGTTAACAGAAGCACCGATTATATCTTGAACATCCTATGGTTTGGAATGCATCGCTTTATTCCTCATAGCTTCAAGAACATCAAACCAACTAACACCAATTGGTTCAATAATGACTGTTTCGCAGCCATTAAAAAGAAGGAAGCAGCCTTCCAGGCATATAAATTGTGCCCTTCAGAGGAATCGAGACGTATTTATAGAGATGCGCGGAATATTTGCAATTCAGCAATTAGCCGGGCTAAGTTCAATTTCGACCAGAGCATCAGACGGAAGGTATTTTCTACTCAAAAGGGTAGTAAGGGCTTCTGGTCTCTAGTAAAAACCGTAAAGAACAATTTCACCTGTTCGTCAACACCACCACTCATTTATAATGGGAATGTTTTTACTGACTCATTGGACAAGGCCAACCTGTTTGCTGCTAATTTTGCTGCTAACTCGTACTTGCCACCATCATCGCAGCCACTTCCATCTCTATCACAGTGCATTAGTAGGCAAAAGCCGCTACACTTTCGCACTCGGGAAGTTTTTAGAGTACTTTCGAAACTCGACGTGTCCAAAGCTACTGGGCCTGATGGTTTCTCGCCCCTTGTTTTAAAATGCTGCGCCTCTGCTTTGGCTAAACCTCTGCGCAAACTTTTTCACCTGTCATATTCAACAGGAATATTTCCAAGTGTATGGAAACTTGCTCATGTCCAGCCGATACTTAAAAAAGGAGAGGCATGCGACCCCTCTAACTACAGACCAATTGCACTAACCTCGATCATATCCAAAGTTTTTGAATCACTCATCAACTCTCAGTTGTTGACATATCTAGAAAATAACCATCTTATCAACGATTGCCAGTACGGTTTCCGCGCTGGCCGCTCAACCGGAGACTTACTAACGGCTCTAACGGAGCGTTGGAATCATTGTCTCCATAATTTCGGTGAGTCCGAAATCGTCGCTCTTGATATTTCAAAGGCTTTTGATAGAGTCTGGCATGCTGCCCTTTTAGCCAAACTTCAAACATTTGGTCTGCATCCTACCCTCGTTAAATGGATAGAGAGCTTTTTGTCAGGCCGTTCAATCCGTGTAGTTATTGACGGCGTTACATCTGCATCCCACGAAATCAATGCCGGTGTACCTCAGGGTTCAGTTCTTTCACCAACTTTATTTCTTCTTTTCATCAATGATCTCTTATCCCTTACTCTCAATCCTATTCATAGTTTTGCCGACGACAGCACCCTTGATTTCGCGTACTCATTTGATTCTGTAATGAATTCACGTGGAAATGCTACAGAAGTCAATCGGGAACGCATGTTTAGATCATTAAACAACGACATTTCTAAGGTCCTCGCTTGGGGCAGAGCAAATCGTGTTCCGTTTAATGAATCCAAAACTCAATGCTGTTTAATGTCCCTTAAAAAACGCCCAGTTCACCCCCAACCCATTTCAGTCGACGGAGTGAATATACCCAATTCACCCTCCCTAAAGATCTTGGGTATTGAGATATCCAGCAATCTTAGCTGGACTGATCATATATTTGCAATCGCCAAAAGTGCGATGAAATGTTTAGGTTTTCTACAGAGATGTAAGAAATATTTCACCCCACCCGACTTAGCGTTGATCTACAAGTCCCACATTAGGCCTAGACTTGAATATAATTCCCATATTTGGGCAGGGGCAGGACACACCGCATTGTCCGCGTTAGACAAAGTTCAGCGTAAGGCTGTTAAACTTATTGGCGATTCCTCAATCTCTGAGGGCCTTGACTCTCTTGAGCATCGACGGAATGTCGGTTGTCTCTCACTCTTTTATCGCTATTTCCATGGCCATTGTTCTAACGAAATCGCTAGCCTGATTCCTTGTAGACTCATTACAACGCGCGATACAAGATCTACAAGTCGCTCCCACCCCTTTACTCTCCGGGTCAAATTTGGACGTACCGTCAAATTTCGGGAATCTTTTCTTAGCAGAACAACACGAATGTGGAACAGTTTACCATCTTCTGTTTTTCCCTCGTCTTATGAGCCTGAAACTTTCAAACGGGGCGTACATCGACACCTCCTTCACTCAACCTCCTAACCCATTTCCCTCATCCTTAATTCCTTTCCTGCCAAGGCTGTGCTTTAGCATCATAGGGCATCCCCTGAGCTTTGGCAACATCATATATAAAAAAAAAAAAAAAAAAAAAAAAAAAAAACCAAATGCAAGGAACACCCTGAAAAGAGATGCCGTGTTTGTTTGAAGAAGCAAATTAGAAAGGACACCACCTGACAGTGCAAAGAATGCAAAGTACCACTGCATTTACCTGTGTGTTACCACACTCTTCAAAATTATTAATAAAATTTGCTTTTTATTATAACATGAATTTGTTTGTTCCTAAATTTTTCTTTTTGTGCAATACTAAATATTTAAAGTTATCCCAATATCATACATGTATTAAATATATCATGAAATAAATGAAATCTTGCATAAAATATGCTGTTCTTACAAATTACTCTATACCCCAAAAAATTAAATGTGCTCCAAATGCAAAAAATTATTCGAATAAATGTGCACCGAAAGGGTTAAGGTAAAATTGCGGTTCCACTCATAATTGTGTTGCAAGTAGCACATTTAAGCAGATGCGAAATAAAATTTACATACGAGCTTTCTAGTGACCGTAAAAGTTTAGGAAGCTGAGTGCAACACGATTAAACCGTAATTTTGTTATTAAAAATTCAATCAGTACATCTCAAAGTATATACTTTCAATTAATATCAATTATCATATCATATATTTTATTCCGTTACTGTTATTTTAACCATCGTTAACTGGAAGATTTGGAAAATACTTTATACAATCAACCTGCTCCAAACTGCTTGTTAGGAAGCTTTTTATTTTGAAGAACTTGAACTTCTTCAAAACTCGAGATGAAATTAGTTACTACCACAGCTAACCGCTTGTTGCGGATTAAGGTGTTGAATAACTTTCGTCGATGGACGATCCTCTACCCAACCACTCCCTTGCATCCTGCGTATGTAATTAACCTTGCAAGCAACTTTTGCAATTCTTGACTGACATTTTATTGAGTCCCGGGCTTAGCGTGCACTCAAGAGAATAATTCAGTAATATTTGGCACCGTTTTCGCAATATCTTTTTACCATTGAATCTGAAGTGATAAAGTAAAACGAGGAGACGTGAAAAGACCGACTTAAGCCGGCCATCTCGAACGCAATAAATGTAGTTGCCAAGTTCGACCGCCATACTGCTGGGTTCTGGCGATTCGCAAAGATCCTAACATATCCTAATCATTTACGATTATTGAATAATGGTAATAATTACATACCGGTTCCGAGATAGCCAATAAACTTGTGTATTATATGGCTGTGCACGAGTTAGCAAGTCTATTAATGCTTTTCTTTTATGATCTTACTTTTCTTTTATTTGCTTCTCGCAAAGTGTTAGGTTATTGCGCTTAATCGACTGCTATGGGAGACACTAGTAGGCAATTATAGTTTACTTTCTAGTCACGGACGCTCACAAAGGACAGTATGCTTTGAATTTTTAATTGCTTTAAGAGTTCGACATTTCGCAAGACAAATTGGAGAAATAATACAGGCTGGACTTACCATTCCTAAAAATTGCGGGAATTTCAGTGATTTGCTGCTCACGGAGAAAATAAAGTTACAAACAAACAACAAATATAAGACTTGTTACCAGATTTCTTACCATCCTATGTTTATGGGTGCAAGTGTTGGATCATACCTGAAACAAAAAGAAAAGTCGGTGTTAATTAACAAATAAATTTAAATTGCTTAGATAGTATGTAGATATAAAAATTAGAAGGCAAATTACGTGTCACCTTTCCGTAGGTGTTATCATTTATCAAGGCAATAATGTGTTAATACAGCGTTTCTTGTTCATCCTCCCTATTGTCTAAACGCCTGAAGAATTTTCCCACAAACCATTTCGTGAAGCCGCGAAAAATATTTTCTTCTAATTAAACGTCAACCCTATTGTAAAGATTCAGTTGAGTTCTAGCCTGTGTGTCACTTAAGAATTCCTCATTCTGTCCGAAGAAACAAGAAACGAGACGAAGGGAACAGGTAAGCCCAATTTATCTAAAATTTATCGCTAGATAGTTGTCTAAAGCCAAAAGGCGATCGCCTTCCTGAAAATAAAGCAGCGTAGCAGAAAAAGTGGAATGTACTCAAAAGTAATTCGTTTCCGAGTCCAACAAAACAAGAAATCCGTCACGGTTTTCTATGTAGGTAAGAACAGTTCACCAAGAAAGCGGCGTCTAGAAAAGCATTTATTTCAGAAAAGCCAACATAGAAGATAGGAGGGAAAGGTGGGATATGATTGAAAGGTCTTGAGTTCAAAGTTGTTTAAAATGACAAAAAGTTACTCAGCTCTGAGTCTTTTCGTTTAAGAAAATTTTTTCATCATTCCCCCCTAACAAAACGTCTCTAGCCAGGGTCGATGTAATTTGTCCAGTTAAAACTAAATGAATTTTTTACTCGGTTCGTCGGCTTAAAACAATTAAAAAACATCAGTTTTTACAGTGTACACAAAGGCAGTTTTAGTTAGTGAATTTTTCATTTCAGGTTCATGATTAATATCGTAAGAATGTCAAATACTTAACTACATCTTTGAAATAATTGAATTGACGACATATCACCTACGGCCCGACCGAATTTCGTTTTTAGTTTAGATTTTTTAAGTGAAATTTTAATGAAAAAGAGAGATGGTAAAATGTTTCATATTCGTATTGTTCGAATGAAGGTACTATTAATGAGTTAAAGGGGTCTACAAATGTGTCAAGAATATTTACTTAAAATTTCAGGTCAAAATTCAAAATAGAAAAAAAGTTATACAGGATTTTTTTTCAAATACACGTCATTTTTCGATGAAACGCTTTACTTCCGGTTTTGGTAGAGGGATGCACAAATAAATATATAAATATGTCTATATTAAAATGCCATTTGTTTTTTTTCTTTAGATGTACTGGAGAGGCTCTACCATTTCCTCTTTGTTTACTTAAAAAAAAAAATTATAATTTAAAAACAGTTTTTTTTATAAAATATAGATCCTAAGTTATCATATGTAAAAAAATTTAGCTCTAAAAATAAATTTTTCCCTTAAAGAAAAACAAATTTAAAAAGGGTCTTTTTTGTAACTTCACTCACTAATAGTACCTTAAAAGGATTTCCGAATTTCTACGGCACGGCCCAATTTGTCTTGAAGGGAACCATGGAAGTAGCAATAAATCCGTCAAAGACGTTAAGTGAATGTTCTTGAGAGTCAATATTGAAAATGAATATTGTTTTTGGACTTTATTTACTTTGAGCGAATATTTGCGAAATGTCATTGTTTAATGATTTGAGCATATGATTGATCTCTATTGAAATCTGTACTTCCACTGCAGAGTCTAAAGAGTGTGCGATATTAAGGCAAACTTATAGAGAAAATTGAAAGTCATTAATAGATCAACCCTCAAATACAGGTTCAGACCCAAAATCCCATGGCTTTTCTTACGGAGATCCCAAAACTCACTTTTCCCCCTTCTTGCAGATGACGCCATCAAGAATATCTGGCAACACTATTTTCGTTGTGACTGTACTTTGGTGCATTGGTTTATGCAATTTGGTGTATTTATGGTTGTTATTGGCTTGGGGCGTGTTTTAAAGAAACCTCCAAATTAAGTTTGCCAAGTACAAATTTCACATATAGAATTACAAATTAATAATTTTTGGTATTTTTCCTTTACTTGTGCTATGAGACGCGCTTTTAAGTGCTTTTTGTGAAGTCGGTTCAACTTTTTTTTAAAAACTATTTTATTTTTCCACGTTTAAGTGTCTTTGTATACGACTCCAAACTGCTGCTCAGACAAACAATCCTATTTCAACAGTCGCAAGGGTAGTGCACTCTATAGAAACGAAATGCGGCATCTGAAATCGAAATCCGGCAACATATTACGAAATTAGTCACGGTCACCCTTTCATATTCTTCTTTACAAAATTTTTACGATCGTGCTAGTGCGCCACCGTACTGGATGCAGCAAGAGAGAATCATCATAGATAGAGAATCATCGTATTCACTCTAGGTAGAAAAATATTATCATTTAGCAATCAGTAAGCGTATTCTTTACAACAGAATCAAAATCATCCAAAACGGTCTACGCCTTACGACGCTAGGCGCCACCCCTCTTTCAACTCTCACCATAAGCCACATTTTTGTCATGACACAAATAGGTACTCTATGCTTTCAGAATCATCTAAATCAGTCCACGCGTTACAAAGTTAGACTACACCCACCACAACCATTGGTAAACATTTTTGCTTATAGTAGCCATGTATACAACAAAAAAGAAGCATCCAAATAGGTCTATGAGTTAAGATATTTTGTAACGAGATCTTCCCACTCCACCCCACCCCATAAATTGTTGTTGTGGTAGCAGTGAAGAAACATATTCTACACATCAAAATCGGTCTACGCGTTAAGAAGTTGACATCCATCCCCTCCCCCACCCCAACCACACCGTTTGAAATTTTGTGGCAGTACCTATGGGGTAACATACTCTATACATCAGAAAAAGAATCATCTTAATCGGTCCACGCGTTACAAATTTAGACTACCCCTCCCCCTCCCCAACCAACCCAAGGACCTAGCAATAAGAGAATATACTCTCTACAACAGAAAAAGAATTATCCAAACCGGTCCACGCATTACGAAGTTTGGTTTCATCCCAATCCCACCAAGATTTTTTTTGACATGGTACCAATCGGGGAACATACTCTCTCTACCCAACAAAAAAAGAATTATCAAAATCGGTCGACGCATTACATAAAATAGTTTTTAAAAAAAAACTTGAACCGACTTCACAAAAAGCGCTAAAAAGCATAAAATAATTTTTAATTTTATATTTATTACGACATTTTGAAGTCGGTGCAAATCAAACAAACCAAACAACTACAACAGAAATATTTAATCGTCATTTCTTATGATCCAGTAAGCTGAAACGTTCAGGTAGTATTATGTATTATTTTCAATTGTGGTTAGGTAGTAGTTTTATTTGTTTAATTTGCACCGACTTCAAAATGTCGTAATAGATATAAAATTTAAAATTATTTTATGCTTTTTAGCGCATTTTGTGATCGGTTCAACTTTTTTTTAAAAAATATTTTATTTTACACTTTTTAGTGTCTTCTACTCTATACAACGAAGAAAGAACCATCCAAATCGGTCCACGCGTTAAAAGTTAGTTTTAACCCCCTACCTCACCACCATTCCAGTAAACTTTTTTTCTCATGGTATCAATCAAGGAACATACTCTACCGAACAGAAAAGGAATCATCGAAATCGGTTCACGCGTTACGAAGTTACTACCCCTCCCCCTCCACCACCCACACCATAGAACCAAATTATTCTTCTATTAGCAATGGAGGATCACACTCTATAGAACAGCAAAAGAAGCATCCAAATCGATCTACGCGTTACAAAGTTAGGTACCAACCCCCTTCTCCCTTTCCCGCCCCAGCAACATTTGTTTTCTTGTAGTATCAACCAAGGATCAATAGAAAAAGAATTATCCAAATCGGTCCACGCGTTACGAAGTTAGACTACCCCTCCCCTACACCCACACCTTTCAAATTATTCTCCTATTAGGAATGGGGGATCATACTCTATACAACAGAAAAAGAACCATCGAAATCTGACCACGCGTTACAAAGTTAGGTTCCACCCCCACCCCCACCCTACCAAAAAATTTTTTACATGGGGCTAATCGGTGAACATACTCTACCCAACAAAAAAAGAATCATCCAAATCGGTCGACGCGTTACGAAGTTATGCCCGGTCAGACATAAAAAAAAATAAAAAAATAAATAAAAAAAATACGTGGCGAACTTAGAACCTCTTTGTTTTTGAGAAGTCGGGTAAAAATAGTTGACAGTATACTTAAAATATATCCAATGCCCCTTAAATAATTCCACTGCCCCTTAAGTTCCTGCTATTAATTTAAACTGGATACCTCTAGCTGTTTCTGCGAAAAAGGGTCTTGACAGACAACTTATGTACGGCAACCTAAAGGAAAAATGAAAGTAGGCGAAATAATGGAACCTCATGCACACCTCCATTAATTTTGTAGTGAACAACTATGACCTTAGCGAAAGGAGGTTATACAGAAATATATATTCGTAATATTTCTAATTAATTATTATTAGTTTTGCATTAAAATGATTCGTTTTAATTTTTTTTGATAACTTCCATTTCCCATCTAAAAAGCATTTTATCCGAGATCTGAGTTCCAAAAAATAGATTTTTCACACCACAAGCCAAACTTTGATTTTTATAAGGACCTGATATTATTTTCCTATTGTTCGATGACTATGATAGCATATGGACCTGCAGTTTAAGGTGGATTCTAGAGATGGGCGATACTGTATCGATATACCGGAGTATCGATACTTTGCTTTCAGTACTTCGAGGTTTTGTAATCGGTACTACCAGCCCCCGATACTACCGATCCTCGATACTTTTCTTTCAATACTCGAAGTATTGACAGCTCAGCACACTCCGTCTCATTATTTGGTGTATGGGTCCAATCTCTAGTCGTGTCTAGTATGCAAAAGCTAAAAATAGAGTTCTATTGAAATAAAAATTTATTGTTCTTTATTTCATCTGCTTTTTTTGTTGTTCTTACGAAATTTCAAATTATTTATTTGCTAAAAAGATATATAAAATCACCCGCTGAGATGCGTTTTCATTTGAAAAAAATTATCAATCAAATGCATATATCTTTTGAGCAAATCAATATTTTGATATTTCTCAACGATAAAGTTGTTGCAAATTGTTTTGCAACAACAAAAAACCAATAAGATAATAATTGTAATTTCTATGCAATTTCTACATCATATATAATTTTTTTTAATTTTTTATCCATATGGTTCCAATACTTTTGGGTATCGATACTTCTTCAACGGTATATTTGTATCTAAGTACCGAAAGATGCGGATATATTGCAATGCCAAGTATCGATACTTTTCGATTCGGTTCCCATCTCTAGTGGATTCCTTAACGCCGATATCACGAAGGGACCCACAATGATATTTCAGACAGAAGAACGCAATCATCGGTCGCCGCCGGTGTGATTCGAGAATTCTTTTACTTTAATTTAAACTGAAAATTGAATTCAACGCTGTGGATATATGTTGACTCTTACCTTAATAAAGCTGAATAATAAAATTACATAGCTAATTCATTTTGGTTAGCCAAAGCTTTTTGAGGTGTGGCTTTAATACGTCATGGAATCATTTGACCCGCAAACGCGTGTGAAAAGAAATTAAACTTTTGTGCGAAAGGTTTGCTTACTGCTAAGAGTAAGATTTCGAAGATCGAGGTCGAGAGCTTTAAGGCGATGATACAATCGCGGGTTCAGCTTTTACTTCGAATTTAAATCCGAAGCCGCCTGCTGTCAAAACAAATGATTCGAAGCTGATCATAACACAGTGACAGCTTCGGAATTACTTCATGAGTTTGAAGCTACTGCAATATCAATTTTTCTTTTTTCTTTAATACTCTCCCAAATTAAAAATTACTAAAACCGTTACACAAAATACTTGAAAATTACTGTAAATTAATCACAAAATAGTTAGAAATTGCTATATCTAAATCACAAAATAATTAAGAATGAATACATCTATTTCAATAATTAACAATTACCATAAAAAATCACAAAATAAAAGAATTTTTTTATTCTTTATAATATGCATAAATACCTGGAATGCCCATTTGCTCGCTAATATTCTTCCATATTTTATCCTTTTTGTTATTATTTTTGTAATCCCTGTCTCTTTTATTGTATAAAAAAGGATTTAGTCTAACAAACTGTATCAAATTTTCCTCTAACGACATTTTTATTTACCTTCTTTGCTACGCTTCGGTTTCGAAAATCAAACATCAATTGAATCGTGCTTTGCCTTCGAATTTTATTTAAAGCCGAGGCCGTCATTGATTTTGACAGGAATCGGCCTCGAATTCGAAGTAAAAGCCGAAGCCGCTATTGTATTATAGCCTTTATTTGCTTGTTTTGATCCTAAAGCAGAGATTAGAAATTTTGTAAAAATCAAGCGGATTTCCTTTATGTTCAGTATCATTGGAAGGAGCAGTAGATATTAAGACTAAAAAAACACTGTTCAAAACTAGCTGCATGTACCAGCTGCTCGGTAAGTAGCAGGTTAGTGAATGTCGTTTTCGATTATTTTTACACTACCTTCTCACCCCGCTTCCAAAACTATATATTCGACGCTAATATAGGTCATTTTTGACTATGTTTAGATGTCATTCTCTTCACACCCAAATTTTGAATTCAACTACAACATCGACCGTTTTCGAATATTTTTACATGTCATTCTCTTTCCACCCTCACCTAGGGGTATCTTATCCCCGCAGTATGTGCGTGTATTGGGGATGTCATTGCTCATTTTAGCGTTTCCGAAAACTATGAATTCGATACCAATATTGGCCGTTTTCAATTATTATTACATATCACTTACTTACCACCCGCACTCCTTAGGGTACTGGGTGTGGTCTTATCACCACAATATTTTTCTACAGATGGGAATTGATATATATACTCCTAACTGTACATTTCTCCAAGCAATCCAGAGTTTCGCTGGAACATACATACCCACATCCATTTATATAGATCTACGAGGAAGAAACTAATGGAGATGCCCTAAACTCGAAAAATCGTGGCAACTTTAATAGTGTGCGGTAATCTTTTGTTTGAGAGGGTTCTTAGCGCGTTTTTTAAACAACCTAAACACTTTAGTTCAACAATATATAAATTCAAATTTTACCATATAAAATTGAGAGTTCCTATTCTTAATCTCAGAATTATTTAAAAGAATAATCAGGATAATGATTTTGGAATGAAATCAAGTTACTAAATATTATGACTTCAGTTAAATTTTATGAATTTAATTCGCCCAATGTCTCAATGATTACAATGATCACACATTTAATTTGTGTGCCTGCAAAAGCATTTCCAGTTATTGAAAATATTCAATTTAATTTGTCATGATTTAAAAAATGCTCTGAACAAATCACTTTACCCTTTCGAGTATGAAAATCTAATTTACAAGAACTGAAAAAAACATTTCCAGGTATTGCAAATTTTCAGCCCTAATTTAATTTGTAGGATTGTCTCGTTTCACTGCTCTCGTTGAAATAGGTCTTCTTCTTGAAAATCTTCTTCCAAGAACTTTAAGCCACTTTTGGCGTACGTAAAACTACATATTTTGGGAATCTAAAGTATAAGAATACTAATCAATGTCAATATTTCTATTTTATTACCCGCATAATTCATAGTAACATAAATATAAAATTAAACCATCAAAAAATCTATAAATATTGATATAATAAAAATTTTCGCAAACCCCTCTCAGACAAACTTTTTTCCATACGTGGTGATCTCAAACTGAAATGTAAACGAATTTTCATTTTTACGTAAAATATGAATATTTCGTAATTAATCTTAAACTTTCCCCAGTTCATAATAATTGCGTAATGGTAGCTTGTCTTAGGTGTGATAGGATATTCCAGAGTATCGTCAAAGGGGGTTATTTGCACAAAATTGCACTATGTACTTTATAATAATTTTTTACTAAAACCTTGTTTATTTAACTAACAATTGCAGTTAAAGTATACATAAATCTTCTTTCACTTCATCAATAAATAAATTTTAATGATATATATATTACACCTAATTCATTAAATCAGAACTTTTAAATCGGTCAACACTTTTGTCACGTCGAGTAAACAGAAAAGTGACAGAACTTCGTTAATTTGACAGCACATCGTTTAATTTTGACATCACACGCATTAAAATTTGACCACGGAAAATCAGCTTATACATATACGTAAGGGCATCTCCATTAGTTGCTTCCTCGTAGGTATAGATATAAATAGATAACGCAATTCCCCAATATTTTGCACTCGTTTCCCATATGACGTAAAGGTAAAAAATTCCAATTAAAGGTGTAAACACAATTGCGACAAATCGATTGCACAACTGCCAACCTAAATTCGCTGTCAAAAGTTGCAGTCAACAAAGTTGGAACACAATCGCGGCGGCGACGAATACCGTAAAAGAAGAATTTGACACTTGTTTGAAATCTTGGCAAATTTGTGACAAAAGTGTATGAAGTGTTATTTACGAATGCTGTTTAGTGAATTTCAATAGAAAGTTATATTATTGAATTAGAAAAATAATATATAGGCATTTGAAGATTAATAAACAAAACAATTAAAATGGATATTGATTGATACTGCGAAATTGGTAGAGATGTACAAATTGTACATATTGTAAGTTGTATAAAACCTAATTTTTTCGCACTTCTTCAATTAATTTTTCATCAAAATCCATTTTTCACTATTGCTCTTTTATTACTGACATCAAATAATTTCGAATTCAAAAATGCTTCATGAACCACTTTTATTTTGGCTGCACTTCAAAATATTTTCAAATATCACTTTTATTTTAGCAATACTGAACGTCCGACTGCCAAATTAGAAAATTGCTCTATTTCGACGTTGGCAGTTCCAGTTTTGTGCGTACCCATTAAACGTAGCACTTTCATATTTTTGACGGCGAACCTTTTCATGCGTTGGACGTCGGCTGTCGCAATTGTGTTTCATAGTTTAACCTGCGCCGAGTGCTGCAGTCCAATCCTTGATCATAGTGCAAGAATTTGTTGTCATATAATAATTTGAAATGTTTCTTTAAGCAATTGAATTAATTAATTACTTATTCCTGAGAAAAATGTTTTGTGTCATCATAAGAACCTCCTGCGTATGAAGGTGCAAAAAAAGTTGCTTCCTGGCCGCCAATTTACGGAAGTCCTGGAATATCAGAGAAAATATTGCTGAAGGTTTTCTTTAAGTATAGAAGTTTTAATGGAGTCAATGAATCGGGATTTTGGCCGAAAAAAAATAATAAATTCGGGCACCAGCAAAACCATCTCCCCCCCCCCCTTTCCGAGGTCCCTTTACCAGAAAATAATAGGAAGAAAAAGTTTTTATACGTGCACACCTACAACGGCCAAGAATCACCCTTTTTCCCGATTTTCGAGCACGGACGCGCGACAGCATGGTTTTTGAGGGAAATTGTTGATAATTTGACCGGAAAACAGGTTGTTTCAGATCTGACGTGCCAAACTGAGTGGGGTGATAGATCTCACCTAGTCAAACAAGAAATTGTACGGCAGGGGAGGCGGAACTTTCAACCATTTGGGTAACAGGTTAAATTTCGAAAAACACTTAGAGTATGCAGGCGAAAAAGTGGGTAAGGCTGTAGCGTCACTGTCGCGTCTGACGCCAAACATCGGAGACCAGCGAGGAAACTGCGTCCAGCTAGAGATGTCACATTAATATTGTTGTTCGCAATCTATCAAAAATCTGTCAGAGTGAAGTGCTATAGGGTCGTTTGGTCGACGTGGGATGAGTCAGTGTATAGCAGGAATTCCCACTAGTGGTCATGTTGGCTGATGAAATGCAGAGAATGTATCGAAGCTTACCAGCTGACCGTCAGGTCACTGAGAAAAGACGACGCTCGTAACCTAATGTTGTGGTAGAAGCGATGGGATAACTATCGCAAAGGAAAGAGGACGCATAGATTAACTCCAAGTATCGAGCCTTAGATAATGCTGCGCAATGCATTACCACGTTACTCAGTTTATAACTGGGGATGGTGGTTTTTTTAATTACTTGCACCGGATATGTCAATTCCTCTTTTTGGTCTCGGTTTAGTAAGTTGAAGTCCCACGCCTTCGCTTTCGATGCTTTCTACCTCATAAAACAAATACACTAATTTCTTTTAAAAGTAGTGCGAAAATACTGCAGTGACCTTTAAACAAATTGAAAATTTTGATTTGAATTTTCGGACCCCTTGCCATAACTTCTCTATATACTGGAAAGTTAAAAACATGAACATGCATTCATTCACATTCAAAATATTAGTTCAATCTTCTATTGTTAAAGTAAATAATACGTTAAAAGCAAAGATTGTTGATTGCACAATCACTTTTTAAATAAAAGACCCCATATTTGTTATAATTCCAATATGGCTATTTGTCAAAAAGAAAACCTTCACATAAGCAGCAGCTATAACTCTTCAGCTCATTATTAAGTACCTATAGAGTGAATAGAAAATTAATTTTTCTGTTACGTCAGTTTTCTTTGAAACATTGCTATATATTTTTTTCTAAGTTCTTCGCTTAAAAATTACTAAATGACCACTCTTCTTCGCATTCAAGCATTGCCTAAGACGTATGCCGATTTTGGGCCTTCTGTAATCTCTTACGTCGGTTATTGCAACGGATACCGATGTTGTAAAGGGCAAAAGTCAACATTTGAAACATTTGAATACACCAATTTCTGCGATAAATTATAGAAATTTTTAATACATTTTTAGATAATATTAGTTCGTGAGAACAAAATTCATTAACGGTCGGTTTGTTAATTATGGTTCTAACAGAAAAGATTATGCTTTTATATAACTCTGAGTAATCCATTCATGCAAGACGCGAGAACACGGTGCATTAATTAATATTCAACGGATGTCCCCTGTAACCATACTATTAAACTATGAATGGCGCATATTACTCACTGTTCTTTGAATTATTGTCAATTTATCTTTTCAGTATAATCAAAACATTAGTTATTGTCATTTAAATACCCTGGGGGCTATTGTCAAACCTCTAGATGCAAGCTGCAGAGCCATGAAATGTCAAAGTGAACCATTTCTTAAAGCAACGAAAGAATATGAACCGCAGCAGTTCAATCCACCTAACTCCACCATTTGCTATATAGGTGTTATTTATTTCCGTTAATGAATTTATTTACGTGGTTTGAAGTCCAACTATCTTATATTGCCCATTTCCATATCTACTCTGATCCCAACGACCTATGAGTATGTTTAATTAATGAAAACGAAGAGGAGAAAAATGATTTCAGAGATAGAAATGATTTTATCTATCAATCAAGTAAAAGCAACACTAAAAATGCCCCTGGGATATATGCACAGGTATGTAGAACTAAGGAGGAGGACGGATATGCTTGGCAATGGGGCATGAGTTTTGATTTTCGGTACTGAAGTATCTACATAGTTTTATTTCTTGATTACACATGGTTCATTAGTTATCTAGCAACAGTAATAACGTAAGGAGTTGTTTAGTAAAGTTTTTCCCTTCTCTCATCATTGTTCGCTCATCCGTTATGAGGGCTTGATGTTGTTCAATTTAAAGAACTCAATGAATTTTTTTAAACGAATGAAATACTGTTGCTTCAGAAAATTCTTTTCATATAACATTTTTAGTTATATTAAGGGAAGACGTACGCTTGACGAGAATAGAGCATCGTAGACAGTTAAAATTCAGGGCAGTACTTTCTGAGATAGTCGTAAGAGCTCATGTGTGTCCACTACAAAATCATTGCACTTTAATATGGATTTTATAACCCTACACTCAATGAAAAAAGCACCGCACTCTTAAAACTAAGCATTTAAAAAAAATTTTCGGCGACAAGGCGAAATAAGCGAAACCTTCAGAAAATAACAAACATAGCAAGGTGACAAATTATTTTTGATTGTCAGCAAGTTTAATCAAAGAAGGAACGGTATAGCCATTTTTAACGGCGAGGCAAAAGAGAAAAAGTGTGAAAATTAAGTATCAAATCAGAACTTCGAAAGAGGTTATGCGGTCAAATAGACAAATAGCCAAGCAAATAAGATTCAGTGAATTTGCTGTGAAATTATTGAAAATGTTACGGTAAATCTGGAAGTTTATTGCGAAACTATGATTCCAGATGAAAAGCAAGACTATCCTCGTCATCGGTGGAGTAAGTGATAACGTGTCGACCTACCAATCCGGAGATCCCAGGTTCGAATCCCACCGGAGGCGAGCCATGGTTGTTTTCTGCTGAGAAGAGATCACGATAAAAAAGCCATGAGGGTTGCAGAGAAAATCTTTCCACTTTTAATGTTGTAGACCTACTTGCAATCATTGTCTCCAATAGGGTGAAGCTCGTCTCCCACCCCATACCCCACAAGGGGTTACGCCAACTAAAGAGAGAGAGAGACTCCCGTCAGTATAATTCATTAAAGCTAATCAGCAAATGCTGATTAAAAAAAGAAGTTTTATTTTCTGAAGAATCAAAATATAATTTAGTAGGTCACGATGGACAGGATAGAGTTCACCGTCGAGAAGGAGAGCATTATATTAATAAGTGTTGGACCGATATTTATTGTAGACTGTTAATGCAGCCAAATGTCTCAAGACGATTAAACCCCATGCCGGCGAGCTCGACCTGTGAGTACCTGAAAATAGTTCGTCTAAAATATTGTTAGCAAATTAATTTTCTATTCAAGGCTGCAAACTACTACACAACATGACATAACTTCCTTGTCTTGGCCAGGGAAAAGCCCGGATCGCAACCCCATTGAAAATGTTGGACCATTTTGGGACGAAAAGTTAAGAGGAAAGACTAGGATTGTTGACTGAATTTAAAAAATATAGTAAAGAGAGTAGACAAAACATGGTATAATGATATAACTACAGAGTTAAAGAAGGAGATGGAGTTGGATCAATTGGTTGAGCGGTCGACCACCACGCCCTGGTTACCGGGTTCGAGACCCGGTCTCCCCGTGGGTTTTTAAATAAGAATTAAAAAATTTACTCCGTCTCTGGGCTGTTTTCTACTTCCCAGCAATGCAAAAACAAGACACTCAAGTTTCCTCACTCCTCCTTACCCTTATTCTTTTCCGGAAAAAACCGTGCTAACGCATCACTAGGCTTGGGTTACATCGTAAAAAAAGCCGTAAACAAGAAAGTAACACCACACATTATTAAATAAATAACAAATAAATATTTAAGGTTGAAATAATAGCGACTGTAAAAAAGTAACAACATTTTAAACATCCTATACTAATGGTTTCATTAAAACATTTCAAGTCTTTCGAGTATTTACACTCCTCAAAATATTAGCAAACAAACATGAAATACGCTTTTAATAAATATGTCTTTTAAATTGCGTAAAGCAGCACTGCTATTTTGAGCAACATTCAGGTATTATTATATATTTCTTAATTTTTCACCTAAATTACCAGAACAGTGTTTTTGTGTGGATACGATGTTTTTTTTCGAGAGAAAGATCAGAGGCATGAAATACTTTTTCTGATAAACAAATTGCCTTTAACAGGTTTAAATTTTGCCTTTATAAAATTCTATTCATAATTTTAGTGATGCCATAATAGTCCGAGTGGAATTTTTATTAGTCCTGGACACCGACCTGGATACGACGTGCTCTTTGTAAGCAATGGCTTATGGTGATATATAGAAGCTGATTACTCCACTCCTATGTGCCTCTTGCTTGGGGACAAGTCGAGGTGATATTTATCCTCAAAAAAAGCAAAAACCGACATATACGTAACTGCTGGGGACTTTAGACCTATCAGCTTTTCCTCGATTCTTTTAAAAACGCTGGAGAGACTTACCGACGTGTGTCTACGCGAGCGTACTCTACTAACTACTAAGGGGTTAGCAGTGCCCAGCACCGGTAAACAAAAGGGAAGTCGGTCATAACCGTGCTATTCGAAGTAGCAGTATTGAGAAATAGGTTAGTTACAAAGAATTCCTCGACATTGTAGCGGCCTTCAATAATGCCAAAATTGTACCAGTACACAATGTTCTGGTATCCCAGGGCACCGATAACCTCTTTTGCCACTGTAGTGACGCAATGGCGAGAAGTCGTCAGATTCACATAAAATACGGAAATTACGAGACTGCCAGAACCACATGCAAAGGGACTCCGCAATGAGATGTATTACCAACATTACTCAGTAGCTAATAAGATCCCGGTCTCACTAGAAGGTGATGGATAAAAACTGGTGGCTTATGCAGACAACTTGATCTTATTGGTCTCAGGAAAATATCTAAGACCCATCAGCGAACTAAGAGAAAGAGCATTGAGTAAAATCCACAGTTGAGCAGTCATCTCTACTTATTCGTCAATCCTCAGACCACGGAAGCAATTCCCTTCAAAGGGAAGAGAGTTATTGAATCCTTGCAACCACCCAGATCGGGCGGGAGTAACTTTCTTCTAATCAATTAGGACAGGTATTTAGGTGTCATACTCGACTCCAAACTAAACGGTGTCAAGAACATAGAGGAGCGCATGACAAAAGCGTTGCTAACATTCTATATGTATGCCTGCTAAAAAAGGTTTGGCAAGAAATAGGGCTTAAGCCCTTAAATTTTACAATGGATGTACATTTCCATTGTGCGAACTATTCTTACTGATGGAATAGTACTCTGGTAGACTGAGAAGCTGAACAAACTTAAGAAGTTACACAAAATTCAAAGAGCAGCCTGTCTGCGCATCTCCGGAGCAATTAGCACAACTCCAACTGTCGCCATAAGACTGAAAAAGTCTAAATATTGGAAAAGTTCTGACAATGGCCATAGCAATATACTAAAGTTCTATCCTGGAGGCTGCCTGCAGGAGAACACCTAATACAATATCCCTGCACTGAGCTTTGGGAAAGTCTTCTTGACGGAAATTCCAGACAGAGCGGAGTCGAGGGAGGGTGGTGGTATCATCATCGCAGATATAGCGGTCTTTACCGATGGATCTAAAGTGGAGGTCGGAATGGGAGCTGAGGTGTACTCGGTTATCGGACTACTGCAGTATGTTTTAAGTACAGATCTGGACTATTGAAAAAGTAACAAGCCAAAAATCTACCTAATGTTAATGACATAGCAATTTATATCGAGAGTTAAGCGGTAATAAAGACGCTGGACTTAAACGTAATAAGTTCATAGCTGGTACGCAGGTGTCAGATTAGTCTCCAGAACTTATAAGCAATACACAGCGTAACTCTCTGCTGGATCCCTATCATTGGTTAACAGGAAAATATACTTGTTAAACAAAGTCCGCAACTGAATGTTTCCTGTATTGACAGTTCGATCTGCCGGCTTTTAAAATCAGTAAAAATACAAGGCAGCTGAGGGTTGTTTGGGACATTAAGAAAAAGGCTTTTCTGTGAAGCAGAAACCGCAACGATCTCCGCGTCGATCTATTTACGCCCCCACCAACAGCTTTTGTAGAAGTTGTCTGGACAAGGAAAAAGTGAAAATCATCCAGCATTTACTCTACGTCTGCCGCGCCAGGCTAGGAGAAAGTAAGAAGCTTCAGGCGCATACTTCTTCTGAGGACTGGATGATGTTAATAACATATGTTAGGGTTGAACAGCGTTTTAGGTTTGTTAACAGTTGTGGCTGGTGCTAAGTAAACTCTTTACTAACACGTAGGTATATTAACGTGGATCTGGTAACACAGTGGATGTTTGTTAGGTGTATGTGAGGCTGATGAGCTTTCCGATATTCACCGAAGTAATCTAAGTCAACCTAACCTAGGGCTTGACCCGGCCCTGGCTGTATTCAGGCATGCCGTAACACATAATGAAAATTTCTTTGAGAGGGTTCAATAAAGGCTAAAATCAATTAGTGACGGATTTTAATAGCATCTAGAAGAAATATATAAAGATCCATTAGATACCATTAGATTTCGAAAAGAACAAGTAACAACAACAGCAAACATATTTTTAACACAAATATGTTTTTAAAAAAGCCAAGGTACTTATAATGGACCAACAATAATAATGACATACATCACTGTCTGTTGCCTAAAAGGCTGGCACTTTTATAATCTAAGAAAGTACGCGTCTACAAAAAATTTTACACAAAACTTTTTATTTGTTGCGAACCACAATTTCTCTGCTTGGCACAGAAAGTTTGACGTGCTAATGCTAGTGTCGCACTTTGGATTATATAAACTAATAGATAAACTAGGTAAAAAATACATAGCAGTAAAACATAAAAATATTCTTGTCTAATTTATCCACTTTTGTCAGATTATTGTAAAAAGACAGTTACTATAACATAATGTTGAAATGTATGCATTTGTTAAAGATGATGAATATTATGTTATTAAATTATATATAATAATTTATATAATACAAAAATCAATTATAATACAAAAATGCTTTTAGTAATTTAACCAACACCTGTAATGTCATTTGATAGATGTTAGATGATGTAAGAAATAAAGGTTTTTCGTTTCATGTCAATAAAATTTACTCTTCAGTGTTCTTGAAAGACTCGCCATTAAAAAAATTTTTGTTTGTGCGAACATGTCAAAAATTGTATGCAAAAACAGGACAAAAACTCTAATATTTATCTATCTCCTCGAGTTAAAAAGTAAATTTCTCTCGGGTTAAGTGCATTTTTGGTATATATTTTGTACTTTTTCAAAATATATATTTTAGTTTTCCACTCAAGTGGCAGACTTATATAAGATCCATTTATTTCCACAAGAACTCGTCCAACAGAAAGTACTTAAATGCATAACATAACAAATGTAGTGCATAATGTTTTCATATCTAAGTGTAAAAGCATTCCGTAAGTTATTTCTCATATTTCAAATGCACACATTAATTTCCTCGTAGAGATTAAAAAATTCCTGACGAATAACGAAACAAAAACCAAATGTCGAGTTTTTAAATTATGTTTAATATCAATTTGTCACTCTTTTAGTATTTTGTTACCATTCTCATTAAGAAAAGAAGTGTTCCTTACAATTTAATGCTTGACATCGGAAGTATATCCTCAATTTATTTTGTGCATCTGAAGCAGTTAAAATGTTACTTTATCTCGTTATCACGTTATCCAATCGAAGCCGTCAACCAATGCTGGCTGTAGGTAGTAGCGATAAAAATAAATTTCATTTTATTTCTTGTTCATTTCAAGGATTCTTGAATTTTAGATATGTTCGATACGTATAGAAGCGGCCCGAGGTGCGTCTACACTATTTTACACGTTTCGTACCTACCTACTATCTACCAATCTGGTCAATAGTAAAGTTATAATGTCTCAATTTATTTATGTTACCCGATATCCATTTTATGTAGCCTCATATTTTGTGCCTGGATACCTACAAAATGTTGGGTGGATAATTGAGATTTTAAATTATTGTCAGTTGAAGACAAGTTTTTATAAAGATCCGTAAGGTGAAAAGAACAGCAAGGGCAGGTATGTGGTATACGGCACAAGCGTAATAAGTTGAGCAAGATGAAGATTATTTATAAGAGTTTTACGAACATAATTTGCTTATTACACGTTTCGAGGCCATTCCATTAATATACGACGGTGCACGACTACCATGAATCCGTGGTTGGTTATCTGTCTTAAGGGCATACCTATTTAGGTAAGAGTTACGATATTAAAAAGCAGAGATACGACTCGATCAGCAAGGAAAAGTAGTCTGATAACAAATCGCTGATACAACTCTCTTTTATGTACACGAGATGATTTTCTCCGCAATGCGGTAGCTTTACAAAAGGGAATTTCAAAAATAAAACAAAATCATCTTGTATTAACATGATACAAGTTCTTTATTTATTTAAGCTTAATACAGGCTATTACGTAAAAAAATACAAAAATAAAAAATTAAATACAAGCTATAACTTAATACTAATTCAACAGACTATAATAAATGAATAATAAGAATAAATACATAAAAGGTATAAGCTACAATATGAGCTATATATATTGCTTAATGGCAGAGGGCGTAAGGAAGAAGAATTAAAGTAGGCGATCAGGATCAAAATGGGCGGGGTCAAGATATAGGGCTTTGTGGAGTGATGATTTACTCATATGGAAGTCAAAAGAGGAAAGGTCGTTGACTTTTCGTAACATCCTGGTAATTGGCTCGATTTGACCATAGTTTGTGCGATGGCGGTCGAGTCGGAAAAGGGGAGTGGACCTAAGGTTACGGGGATTGGTATAGATGGGTAAAGATTGCAGGATGGAGGGGCAGTCTATGGCACCAGTTAATAATTGGTAAATGAAGAGAATGTCGGAAACATCACGACGTTTGCTTAGCGGTTGTAAGTCGATCAGTTTCAGACGGTTTTCATAGGGAGGAAGGTTGAATCTGTCAATCCACGGAAGATCACGTAGAGCGAAGCGAATAAACCTACGCTGGACAGATTCAATCCTATTAATGTGAGTTGTTTGTGTAGGGGACCATACCTGGCTGGCATATTCAAGGAGAGGTCTAACGAAGGAGACGTAGAGAGATTTGGAAACATAAGGATTGGAGAACTCTCTAGACCAGCGCTTCACAAACCCTAGCGCGGAGTTAGCTCTGTTAATTATGCTGTCAATGTGGGAACGGAAATTGAGTTCACTATCACAGATTATTCCTAAGTCACACAAAGAGGTAACGATAGGGACTGGTACGTCGGTTAACATATAGACTCTTGGGGTGGTGGTAAGACGCTTGCGGGAATAAGAGATGGACTGGCATTTGGAGACATTGAGCTCCAGAAAGTTTTTCATGCACCATGTGATGAATGAATCGAGGTCTTCTTGCAGGAGAAGAGAGTCGGTAGTGGAGGAGATATGTTTGATTATTTTCATGTCATCGGCATAGATGGACAACTCTGAGTGTTTGATGACACATTCAACATCATTTATTGTGAGGATAAAAATCAATGGACCAAGGTGGCTGCCCTGAGGGACGCCGGAACGAGCGACAATAGGGTTAGAAATGGATGAACTAAAAAGAATATTGTACTGACGGTTGTTGAGGTAGGATCGAATCCAGGAGATGAATCTGGGGGGGAAGCCTAGGCGATCGAGTTTGAACAAGATAACGTTATGGGAGATCTTGTCGAAGGCTTTACTAAAATCGGTGGCTATAACATCAACATCTTTACCGTTTTCCAGGGCACATAGGGTTTTAGAGACGAAGTCAGTAAGGTTGGTGGTTGTAGATCTACCTTTGAGGAAGCCATGCTGGTAGAGTGAGAAGATAGACTTACAGTGGAAGAACATGGAATCATAGACCAATTTTTCGAATAGTTTAGGTATGGATGATAATTTAGCAATGGGTCTGTAGTTGGACACATCGTTCTTGCAACCTTTTTTGAAGATGAGAATAATATACGAATTTTTCCATAATTGAGGGAAAACCCCTTGAGTGACCGAGAGACGAAAAAGCAAAGTAAGGGGTTGGACTAGATGCATGGCACACTTTTTCAGAACGATGGCCGGAATGCCATCAGGACCTGGGTGAAAGTCGTCCTCAAGCCTATTAATACTGGCGGCGATTAGTTCAGGATCAGGGTCAAAAGATGAAAACGACGTTTGAGTGCATTTGTCCATGAATGCAAAATAGTTAAGGTCGGGTTGTAGAGAATTGTCGCTGAAATATTTACTGAAGAAGTGTGCAAAGAGGTTAGCGATAACCTTAGGATCAGATGAAGAGGTATTCTCGAGCTTTAGGGTGGAAGGGTAACCATTGGATTTCTTCTTAGAATTAATAAAGCTATAAAAACGCTTGGGGTCGGATATGAGGCTAGTTTCCATCCGTTGGAGGTACTCATGGTAGAGGGTATCACAACGTTCAGAAAAAGAGGTATAAGCAGATAGATAGGAAGAATAGTCAGACTCAGTCTGGGTTAGAAGAAAAGTTTGCCAACGTTTATTTCTCCTGTTGCGAAGAGAGCGCAATTCTTTGTCGTACCATACGGGGGATGAGGAGTAGTTTTTACGAGGAAGAAGAGGGATAGATTGTGTAAGACAAGCGTGTATTTCCGAGTAGAACGCCTCTAAAGCAACGTCAACTGGGAGATGTTGAGGGATATCCCCAATATTAGAGTTGAGGAGCAAGTGATTTAATTTGTCAAAGTCGCCTTTACGAAAATTGAAGGATAAAGAAGACTCGGAGCCTGAAACGGCATGAGGGTGCTCGTAGGAGAAAACGAGGAACAAAGGAGGATGGTGACGGTCGAGGGAGGAGAGAAGATGGTTGCTTTCTGCGACAGCCGAATTAACTGGGTCTGAAGAAAAGATTAAGTATAATTGTCTGTCCAGGAAGTTCCTGACTCCGCTTACTTGAAAGAGACCTGAAACGGAGAGCTGATCGGTAAAGAAGGCTTCTTTGGCCGAAGATGCGTTAAGGGGGACAAAGTGAGAACAGTCCTCGGACAATGACCATTGGATACGGGGGAGGTTAAAGTCACCCAATAAAATAAATTCATCGGACGCGTTAGCGTTCTCAAGCAGGGTATCGATCGCTTCGATTATGGGCTCGTAGGCGTCAAGTGGTTGAGAGGGACGAATGTAACAACAGAGAATGTACAGAAGGCACTTATTTAGTGCTATTTTTATACATACAAAACCCCGCGACCTGGTGGCTCATTGGTGCCTATACAACCGTCAACACGGAAAATGGTATAGTTTGGAGGGAATAGTTCGTTGTCGAGAATTCCGGGTGTTAGATTGGTTTCAGTTAAGGCAAAGATATCGTGCGGGAATTTGTGAGAGTTAAGGAAAATATTTGTTGTTTTTGTACGAAGTCCTCTTACG
The DNA here is from genome assembly GCA_964036015.1 of Leptarthrus brevirostris. Taxonomy (NCBI): domain Eukaryota; kingdom Metazoa; phylum Arthropoda; class Insecta; order Diptera; family Asilidae; genus Leptarthrus; species Leptarthrus brevirostris. Next base: position 55,408,073 of record OZ038375.1, read on the forward strand.
TTCTGGTAATAGACCGACAAGCTGTTGGGGAGAGGATCTTGATCGGAAACCGCGGGTGCAATAGAGGGGAAGTCAGAAATAGGGAAATCAAGGGGGTTAGGAACGAAAGTAGTTTAAGGAGTCGTTACGACTTTTTTGAAGATGGGAAATACGGCGAGAACTGACGTACGCAGCATAGGTAGATAGATCTTCTGAAACCTTATGGGAAGGTATGTTGAATGATTCATGGTATTTAGTGAAGAGTTGGAGTAAGACTGATGGGTCTGTGGGCAGGCCTTCTTGTTGTATACTTAACATGACGTTGGTGCTCGTTTTACCTTCAACACAGACGGAGTTCGGTTTGTCGTGGAGATAGGCTAGAAATAGACGTACGTTGTCATAAATGCGACGGTCCCGTAAACGGGACAAGCGGTATCGTCCATCGCTAGAATCAGCAGAACGCAAAGTCAATTTAACTGTAGGTGGGAGAAGGGGATCGATAAATGAATGATGTTCGGATAAGGGAGTTTTGGCTAACGGAATGGGCGGGTTAACGGAGGTAGAAGTTGATTGAGACGGGGCGACAGTGTAGGAGGATGACGGCATGGAATTAGGTGGGCATGCGGAGGAAGTAGCGGGTGCAAGATTTGGCGTAGATAGAGGAGAGGTGGGACAGACGGAAGGCACGCGGAAGAAGTTGGGAGTGCATGGTTAGGTGGGTGCGCTGGACATACGGAACTCAAAACAGTATTGGTTGGGTTGACGGTTGGAATGGACGTGTTCGAGGGCTTTGGTGTAACTGGAACAGGGGGGTTAAGCGTGTGAGAATATATAAAGTTGGGATACTTGAATGGAGTACTTAGATTAAAGTTTGGAAATACTCCCATTTTGAGCTGCCAATTGGAGTTAGGATCACTAGCTTTAGGGTTAGTGGTGAGATGTGTGGAAGAGCGAGGAGTGATTATGTTGTTACTAGTTCTAAGATTCTTATGGTTAGGGTGAATGCTAAATTTAGGTATGGGAGAAGGTCGTTTGGGGTAGTTAGTGAGGTTAGGTTTTTTAGTGTTTAATTTAGGGTTAGGTGTAGTGGGCTTAGGGTTAAACTTAGCGTACTTCCTAGTCCACTTAGAAATAGTGATGTTCCCGAGAGTGAAGAATTTGCTGGAGGGGTTACTGATGAGCATGACATATTTGTTTGGGATGGAGATCTTGAAGTTGCTGGATTTCTCTGCGTCTGACGAGAGTAACTTCAGGCAGCTAACGGGGGTGAATCCAAAATTTCGGGAAAAAAAACTGTGGGCCCAGGAATCGTTGGCGTTATGAGGTGCACCCTTTAGAAAGAATGGAGTTGTGCTTGATAAAGATGAATGTTTACTGCCTAGCCTTTTTAGTCTCTGCTCCCATTCCGATACTGTCCAGGTGGTGCCAAGTTTGTTGATCGTAAATGTGGTGGAAGTTGGTTGGGATGACACTGGCGGAGATACATTGATGGCAACATCAGCAACCTTCTCTATAACGGGCTTGACCAAACCAGCAAGAGCATCAACATCTGAGGCAGGCTGCACCGAGGAGGAATGCGGAGGAATCACATTCACGGTGGATTGAGGCGGAACTGCGGAGGTTGCATCACGGAGAGTGGAGCAGTCCCCATCAGAAGATGTAGGTCCAGAAGATGAAGAAGAATACTAATAGTTGTCCTACGCTTTTGAACAGTAAACCACTAAAGTAAATAAATATTTTGTCATTATGAGTAGGTACAATAACTAATTATATAAATTTAAGTTATTGCTAAAACCCACAAAGATAAACGAATTATGGTTATGTTGCCTTCAGTGTATTTCTCCGGACTGGGTAATCCATATTAATGTTCTGTTCTTAAATGCAGCTCTAAACGTTCAATTAAATTACGCAGTTTTTAAAAGAAACTAAGCGAAAGTAAAATTAAATTTACTTGCCGGTTTTTGATTAGAAAACTCCAATTTAGGGTTGTAGGGTTGGCTTTAAGAATATCGCTAGGTTCCACAAATATAACATTTGCTCCCCATTCATGTTAAACTAAGTGATGGAAGTTTCGTTGAGCAGATAAATACACTGAAGAATGTTACCCTATTTTAAATTAATATTTTATTTTATTTTCATATTTGTTTTAAAGTGAAACTGTAAATAGGAATATTAAATAGGAGCGTACCGGAAAATAAAACGCTCAACGATTGCCGTTGTATATATATATATATATATATATATATATATATACATATATATATACATATATATATATATATATACCTATATATACACATATATATATATATATATATATATATATATCTATATATATATATATATATACATATATATATACATATATATATATATATACCTATATATACACATTTTTATATATATATATATATATATATATATATCTATATATATATATATATACATATATATATACATATATATATATATATACCTATATATACACATATATATATATATATATATATATATATATATATATATATATATATATATATGTATGTATGTATATATATATATATATATAAATATATATATATATATATATATATATATATATATATAATGTTCGAAAATGAATTCTTTGAAGTGTCCTGATCACAATTTTCTTCCAAACCCCCCTAAAATGAACCCTTCTCCTTCAAAATCGCGTTTGAAAGCTTTGGTTCCTTCAAAGGAGGTGCGCTCACTTAAATGCTTGTAAGTCCTTTCAAGGACATCTCAAGACCGACATTTAAAGCTTTTTTGAAAGAGGACACTTTATCCTTTCTACTGGTAATGGTATATATATATACATATATATATATATATTTATATATACATATATATATATATATATATATATATATATATATATATATATATATATATATATATATATATATATATATATATAAATAAAGAGTTTACTGGAGCCATGCACTGGATGAAAATTTTTCATACAAATATCTTACGCTCATCACCCGATGATTTTGATGAAATTTTATTACAATTGATACCTTTTATATGGAAAAAAGACACCTATATGAGGAAGATGATATCTCTCACCGAAGGAGTAGTTGTAACGCTGGGATTTTTGGCAACAGCTGGATTTATATAGACGTACATATATCAATGGTCTTAGCCGTTCTTTCCAATAATAAAAAACTGGAAATTTTACCGAATCTATAACTACAGACCCTGTCCAAAAAATTAGCACCACTACAAAAAATGTTCAATCCATGCACAAACAATCAAATAATTTCTAAGTAAATTTCCGAAATGCATCCTTTATTTACTATTTTATTTCTCTGACTGATACGCTTTGAAGAACAAATAATTTACCGTTTTAATTACTTGGAATGGAATGTAAAATTAAATGATCGCTTGGCAAGTGCCATTAGTTTTGGTTCTTTGAAGATTGAAAATTGTGAACATGGCGTAATGGTGCTAATTTTTTGGACAGGGTCTGTAAAATAAAATAATTTATCGCATGAATTTTACAGTTTCCTAAAAAGTAAAAGGGTTGCACGTGCAGCCGCAACAAAATTTTTAACAAAACTAAAATGTTGTACTGTACCTGCAACCCTTATTTTAGGTGTTCATATATCGCAACCTGTACGGCCGCACGTAAAGGCAACCAAAGTACTAGCGAAACTTTTCAGATTTCAGTCGTTCACCTTTGCAATGACACAAACGTAAATTTAAAGGCCATAAATATTAAGGTAACACAGCTTTTTCTCATTTGATATTAAGATAACACAGCTTTTTCTCATTGGATTCCTGTGAATTTTCCCTGAATTTTCAAATACTTCCTCGACGCTTTCTGTTATGGCAGACATCCGACGTGGCTTTAGCAGATGAGGGGTGAGTTTGGTACGCGGTCTGCCGACGTGTCTAGCAACTCTGAGCTTATCAGCACTGTGTGTGTTTTGGGATCACCGGTTGTTTCCTTACCCGCTTCTGTTGTTCCACCCTCTTATGGTACTGCTGGTGAGGATGCCAACACGGCCTCTTTAATCGCCTCCATTGCTTTGAGACCGGTTGCTTCTGGTGACGCTAATACAGCCACTTTAATCAACCCCTTTGAGGATAAGGTGATTTATCTAATTTCATCGTGGACTGGAACTGACCGTGACTCGATTGTTTGCAGACGGATTGATGCGCGGCGGGCGTGGACAGCGGGGCATGTCCTTTTCCGCTTGTTTCAAGGTCCTTGTTCCAGACATTGTGTTTCATCCAGCGATGGATCCCACAAGTACGGGAGTTGCTTTCAAGTTCTCGTCTGAGTTCGTCTACTTCTTCAGAAAATTTGTCGCAGAAATTTCGCTCTACAGCTCTAACGTAACTGGAGTACGCTCAAAAATAACTCGCCTTCTGTTGGGAACGACTGAATCTTGTTTTGACGTTGTGTGTTTGACTGAGACATGGCTCTGTGGAAGGATTGCTGACGCTGAGTTTTTTTGGCCCCGACTGCCTGGTTTTCCGCCGCTTCTTATACTGACTTTTTAGATAGAACTAAGCAAACCCTATGCGCTGACCTTAAGCAATTTTGGAAAATTGTGAACTCTAGGCGCAATGTGCCAACTTCTTACTCTACTAGCTTTAAGGACTTCACTCATTTAACGAGGCTTCCGACGACTTCCCTTCATTGCAAAGACTTAGTATTTGACGAGGCTACCGTCTTGAAATATATAACGAATTTGGCTAATAGTTTCCCATGTGGTCCTGATGGCAATCCTACGTATTTCTTGAAAAATTGTAATGTGTCCCTGGCTCCTGTTTTCTGGCACTTGCTTAATTTGTCTATTTGTACTGATGTGTTTCCTAAATCTTGGAAATTGTCTTTCATTACCCCTCTTTATAAGAAGGGCAACAAACGTGACATCTCAAAGTATCGACCAATTACAAGTTTATGTTGTATTGGCAAAGTATTTGATGCTATGGTTTGTGATATACTTTACTTCCATTGTAAACCGTTCTTGGGCTCTTTCCAGCTTCCTTTCATGAAATGTAAGTTCACCACTACTACCATTTGGAGTTCTCTAACTTCTGTATACCCGTAATTGAAACTGGAAAGCAGGTTGATTGAATTTTTACTGATTTCAGTAAGGCCTTTGATAGAATTAATCACAAGATTCTTATTAACAAGCTGTAAGGGGTTAATCTTATCTAATCAACATAGCTTTCTGCCTTGTAGATCAACGACAAATAAATTGCTTGAATTTACATCCCACATAATCCCTGCCTTTCAACAAGGTCTCTAGACTGACTACGTCTACACTCTAAAGTCTTAATCTTCGCAGACGATATGAAGATTTTCTCATGCGTTAGAATTCGTTGTGATTCTTCCTGCATCCAGGATGATTTAAATACTTTCACGAACTGGGGTAGATCTAATGGCCTGCAGCTTAACTTAGATAAATGTGAAGTTATGTCATTCTCTAGGAACCAAAATCAGCTCGTCTTTGATTGTACCTTTGCGGAAACTAATATCTGTCGTATGCACTCAGTTACTGACCTTGGTCTGAAGCTTGAGTTTACAGTCACATTTCACTCTGCACATTAACTACATTATTTCTAAGAGTAATTCAGTTCAAGGTTATGTAAAGCGGTGGTCAAGAGAGTTTTTTGATCGGAAGACCTTAATTCACTTATTCTTTACAATGGTCAGGCCAATTCTTGAGTTTGCATCTCAGGTTTGGTCTCCCTGCTATGCTGTTCATTCTAGACGCATTGAGTCGGTGCAGCGGAACTTTGTTACGTTCGCATTAAAAGACCTTCCATGGAATGATGCACTCAGGCTTCCTCCTTATGTGGATCGCCTCCGGTTGCTTAATATACACTCCTTGGAAGAACGACATAGAGTTGCTGAGCTAGTCTTTATTCACCAGCTTTTGAACTCGAACATAGATTCTTGCACTTTTGCAGAAATGGTTTCTTATAGGAATACCCCTTGAAGACTGCCTTTACTGGATGTTGTTTACTCTCGGCCTAACTATGGTATGTATGAGCCTATGAATCGGATGTGCAAAGCGGTAAATATGTGTCCCATTTTTGACCTGACTCTTACTAAGGATTTGCTGAAACAATCTCTGTTGTCTGTGCACCCCTGATTGTTGGGCGTGTTTTGGTTTTTTGTTCACTAAAGTTCTTTTGCATGTTGGCGTGGGAGCCGCATTGGCCTCAATATTTTGTTATATTCTGGCGAATAGGTCAATTAATTCTAGGCTTCTGGCTGAGAGTGCGCCTTCTGAGTTAGAAGGATTAATTCTCATTTTGCATTTCTCTTCCATCCAACTAAGTCGAAAGCCGCAGTAGCACTAAATCGAAACACTGTTCACAAATTTACCAACTTGGGAGGCAAAAAGCCTAGACAAAACAGAAAATGTTTATTTTCTCAACTTCATGAAATAATACTGATCCGGAGATTTCATCGGCGACGACCCATGGTTGTTTTCTGCTGATAACATATTACGATAAAAAGGCCATTGGGGTTGGAATATGGTGGTTCGGACTCCACCTTAAATTGTAGGTCCACGTGCAATCATAAGGACTTGTTTGACTGAGCAAGTCAAAAAAAAATTACAAATATCATGTGTTTGGCGGCGGCGGTTTACCCTGAGTAACGACCAGGATACAGGAAAAACGTTGGCGCCTGACCGTTCTGGAACATCGGCAAAAAAATTTGATAAGATTATCTTCAAGTATATTGAAGAGTAGCCGATTCATTAAATCCAAGAATTTGACGTTCTGAAGAGATGGAAAAAAAGAAATATTGAAAAAATCCTTATCTATCCTTTTGATAATTTATTTTTACGCAAAAGGAAATCATTATGTTGTCTGCATTTCTATCATGTATTGAATAATATACGAAAGTATTGTATTTATATTTGCAAAAACAACCAGCATAAACAGGTGCAGAAATGCATAAATTGTGTATTATAGTACAAGTTAACGTTTGTTTCAAATTTCAAATAATCGAATTTTTTTAATAGAGTAGCAGCCGTAACCTAGATAAAAAATGTTACCACGGGTGGTTATCATGAGAAATTTCGTAATAGAAAGAAATAAACCAAACGTTGTGATTTTTACAGTCTTAATTGTATGAAAATCTGCGATAATTTATTATGCTGATCTTAATATTCTGGTTTCTTTTTTTTTGTGTATTGCATCAAAACGTGCTTCAAGAAATATTTTGAATCACTTAATTATATAATTCCACGCATGAAACGAAGTTATGACGTACGATTTCATAGGATTTAACTTCACATTCCATTTCATGCATTTTATTTTTTTGACGATATCGAGTATTGAAATTTTTAAAGTGTTCGATAACCATAGCGTTGGATTTTATATTCATTCAAAAAATGTTCTCGTGCGAACTGACATAAAGAATATATTGCCCTGTTTAAACAGCATTTCTTATGATTTTCTCCAAATTTTCCTTAACTGTTTTGAAGAGGAGATTTTTAACTATGCTTAAATACCATACAGAGGTTAATATTTGGGAGCAATTTTTTCACATGTTTTTGGGCATAAGTCAAAAACTAATACGGCTTAAAATTAAAAAGAAGGATTTTTTAAATCTTTAAAGTAAGCGCTTTCAAATTATACTCCACACGGTATAACAAAAATTATACTAGTTCTCAATATGACCACTATTTAATTAAAGAATATATATTTCTGGAATTCTTTCATCGGGAACAGATACGGCGAATGCCTTCAACTGTGCCAAATTTCAATTTGGCTAAAAAGCGCAACTTTTAAATAGAAGCAATGGTTTCATGAAACAGCTCAAAGCTTTTAATCAACAACAAACTTGTTAACTGTAAAAACTCTCTCATTACACTTCAGATGAACAACTCAGATATTCGCTATAGAGGCAATTTTACCCTTCTTTAGATAGGAAATTGATGTCTATATTTTTGTAGTCAATAAAAGAGAAGCCATTAGGAGAGGGAGTCAAGTCTACTGAAAATTTATAGTTTAAAAAGAGAATATCATGATTTATTGTATTAAATCAAGCAACGAAGGATTATGTGTGAAGCGACTGTATTAAATGTGCGGATTAATTTTTCAAATTGTCCGGCCTTCGCAAATTAACGCTAAAACTCCTGCTTTTAAGACATTGTGACAGCGATATGTTATGAGGTTTGTTCCTTTGATTTTTGTGAAAAACATTTCGGGGCAAGTTTTTACCCAGAAAGTTGCTTGAGTGGAAGGAAAAATTTGTTTAAAATGTTAAAAAGTTGATAAATACATTTATATGACAACAAGAAATAATATTTTATTAATCAGACTTAAACCTTACATGTGTACCAACTCTATTTCCTGGAAAAGTGATGTCTATAATGTGATGTTAATAAAATATACGGAATTTTTCGAGCCCAAAAAATGTGGGAAACAGAAAATAGAATAGACTTATGGAGAACTTAAATTCTATCAGATTTTCACTGCTAAGATGTTTAGTGAAAAATATAAAGATATCAACCATTTTCGACTAGTAAAGCCTGACATATAAAGACAAGGAAAACAAAATTAAAATAAAGATATTTACGGGCTTAAATAAATTTAAAAAACAGTATATCAAAAGTTAATATTACTTAGCCGCCCCCCAACTTATAAATTATGCAATTGCTGTTGATTTAAAATATTCTCCTCATTTAGTGCCGTTTTACTTAACATTTCCAAGTATTTGAAATATCCGTCTTACACGAAATTAAGTCGCGCGTCATGTTTCGTGCGCGTATCTTTCGTCGCGCAACAAAGTGACGTCAAAAATTATCCTAACGCGAATCAAGCAAACAATCTCAAAAGCTCACTCCTAACAAGAACAGGTTGGCTTTTGTGAGGGTTTTTGGCATAGCGAATCATCGAATGAAGGTTCCTATTATACCCTTACACCATTAGTCGAATTTAAGAAGGCGTTGATCAAAAAGTGGTAAAGGTATTCTTAATTGTCGTAATGTGCACTGCCGTAGCTAAACATTCATCGCGAGTGGTTAGATGAAAACTTTCTTAACAGCTTACGTACTTTGACTATACTAGCGATATATGTATTCTGTCTAAAGGGCAGAGTGTTCTCCGAAATTATGAGTACAGAACGTCACATAAGATTAATGCTGCTAGAAACAAATGTTATTAGCTTTACTTCCAGGAGGCAAGATGACATTTATCTTAAGGAACAGCGAATAGAACATGTTAGCAAACTTTGTTATCTCGGAATCATAGTAAGAGTAGATGGCGGCGCTCAAGCTAATATACAGGCTCCCATTAACCAAGTTCGGGTTGTGTTTAATACGCTGGATAAGATATGACACAATAACAATATGCACATTAATTCCGGATCTTTCAATCAAATTTTAAACTGTTATATTGTTTGCTGAACTTAGAAAGTGACCTATCAAATAACATCTGAGCTACAAGCCTTTGTCAACTGGTGTCTGTCTGCGTCTAATGAACATCCATTAGCCAAATGTTATTACTAACAAAAACCTAAATTACGTAAACGCTTACAAGCCAAGACGGGATGAATAGCGGTATTCGAAGATATGTACAGTGAGCGAAATTTCTTTAAACGCACCCGATATTGTCGAATATTAAAATGGAAGATGCATTTTCTGCTTAAAGTAAAAATATAAAATTATATTAACAATATTAATATTTATTTTTATTATAAAATTAATGTAAACAAACTTATTTATTTCTGTTTAAACAAAAAAAACTCATATTCAGGTGCGAAATTCAATAAACGCACATTTTATAACATAAAATAAAAAGAACGAAAGGACTTCATATACCTAGAAATAATGCACTTTATATACCTATAACTACTAAAATTTATTTAATACTTCGTTTGCCCTCCTGTCTAGCATTGAAGATATAAGCTTATTTATGCATTCTTGGCTAATGCTTTCCCAACAATTTTTGATTTCTGCTTTTAAACTAGAAACGTTTGCAAATTGACGACCATTGGCATAGACTTTTCGAGCCATGATACCCCATAGATTTTCTATGGGGTTTAGGTCGGGACTGCAGGCAGGCCATTTCAATAAAGGGATGCTACGGGACCGAAACCACTCTCGAGATGTTTTGGAAACATGTACAGAGGCGTTGTCCTGTTGGAAAATCGCTTCGCGCGAGCCGACTACATCATCCAAAAAGAAAATCAAAACGTCATCTAACATTTCTACATACATATCAGAATTCATTTTAGTCGGAATAAAACATAGCTGAAGTTTTCCCAACGATGAAAACGCTCCCCATACCATAAGACTTCCTCCACGAAAATTTCGACTAAATTTTGGTGGATTATTTTTGCGAAGGTCATGCCAGTAAGAAGAAAAGCCATCTGGTCCGTCCAAACAAAACTTTTTCTCATCAGAAAATATTACATTTAGCCATTTGCTGGTCCAATCCATATGCGATCGTGCAAAATCCAGACGGGCAACTTTGTGGTGTGGTTTCAGTAGTGGTTTCTTGACCGGCTTTTTGAAGACAACGTTCGGATTGGCATGTAAACTCTGCTGGACACGCCTTTTTGTAACTGGAAGGTCAAGTTTACTAACAATTTGTGACGCAGTAAGTCGATTTTTTGTCGCTTCAATTGTAATTTGGTTCTTCTGTCTGTTAGAAAGCTTCGTATTTCCCTTTACTGCCATTTTCGTTCCGTATTTCGTTCCGTATTTCGTTCCCAGTTTTAAAAAATGGCGAATCACATACTCCGAGCGTTTTTTGTCTTTTCTTCAACACACAAACATTTTCCTCTTGCCATCTTCCCCTTTTTATATTCCAAACTGAAAAAAAATATATTTTATTGTTAATAACAGTTATAGCAAATTAAAATTAAAAATTACCTTTGAACAGTTAAAAAATTTTCAGGAAAAATCACTATTTAAACTGATGCGTTTAATGAATTTCGCACTAACAACGGCGGCAGTAATCACTTATCATCAACTGTTAATTGATAAACGCAGCTGCAAACAATAACCCTCGGAGAATGCAAAGTGATGATTAACAGGAACAATTAACGGTAATATCATGACACTTTGACTACAAGTTTTCAACTAATTCAAAAATATTGCAAAATATTGCAAATGCGTTTAAAGAAATTTCGCTCACTGAAGCAATGAATATTTCACACACTGACGAAAAAGGAAACCAACACCGCTCAACAGGCTCTAGATAAGAACCCGCACGGGACCCCAAGAAGATGCCGGACTTCGTGACTACGCAACACGTGAAGATCTGTAGAGAAGGAAATTCAACGAATTCAACAATCTTGACAGAGTTAAAGGCGTTACTACAGCACCATGCAAGGTGGAGAGTCGGCGTGGTATCTCTATCGCACAAAAGGAAAGAAATTAGATTAGATAGGAAAGGAGAAAGATTTAAAGATACATTTCTAACATACTACATTGCACAACGGTAGTCAGATTATTTACTAATATTGCAGTTAAAGTTCTTCAATATTTTACCTTAAAAATAATAAATATCGGATTCCCAAATACCAAATTGCTGCATAAAATTAAATCTCTACAGTCGAACTAAATTAGTTTCATCCTGCACAGCTGTGCTCGCTAATAAAAGGATATTTATGAAACATAGTTGGACATATTCTATAAATGCTGGACAGTTCAGACGACTGAATTCGCCGCGTGCCACTTTGCCGACTGGTTAGACAGTCTACCAAAGCACGACAATAAACCATATGCATACAGAACAACTATAACGGTAGCAATAGCGACGGGTATATTGTTGCACGAGCAGGCGGGTACAAACCCTTTTAATTTCCTGTAATGTCGGCCTAACAGTTTTCTGAAATGCTTTCGAAGTTGCTTTATTATTTATTATTTTTACGTTCTCAAACAAACCATGCTCGAATCGCGAATTCGCATTTATTTCGTACGCAAGAAAAGTGAAAGTTGATTGATTGTTGCGGCCTTCCTTGCATTGAATGGGACCCCGGCAAGCTACATGTGCATAACATTTTACATGTCAAGTTATTTCGAGTAACGTTTTGTCTTTGAAGACGTAGTCGTTCTTTGGTTTTATTTCGTGGACATGAACGTTAATCATTAGTTAATACTTTATTAACCTAATTTTGATCGTACGTTGTGTGGTTGCTGCTTATATATTTCTTCAAATTTTATTTTTCTTTGTTAATAAATACATCCAGTTTTTAAAAATTTAAAACGTGTATAATTTGCTATGTATGACGTGAAAGCAGAAATTATTATTATTATACGAAGTCGTGAGTCACACCCAACAAACGCATAGGCAATAAATAGTCTCATCGAAAATATAAAGTTCTCTGCTTATATGCTGAGGACAGATTACCACATATCCTGGCTACTAAGGCAATCGAACATGAGGCATATTGGTACGATGAATGGCGAGATCTTTCAACCAAACATAACGAAGAAATTGAATTAGCAGTGCAAAATAATATCCAGAACCTATCTTCAGTTTTAACGACAATCCTGGAAAAGGAGGAGCGATGGCAATGGTCAAAAGCGGAGGAAAAAGCAAGGCAAACAATTCGACACGGACTTTATAATAAACTAAATTTTGACCTAGGAAAGCTTAATTATTTCAAAGATATCAACAGTGTCGAAAGAATAAGATCAATTCTTTTATACAGAAGTGGCATGTTGCAATTAAATGCAAGCCAGTTTCGAAACGAAGGCAGATCGGTATGCTCACTGTGTAACTTGGATGAGGACGAAGATTTTATGCACTACATAGCTATATGCCCAATTCTTAAAGAAATGAGGATGTCAGCTCTTGGGAAAACCTATCTTACAGAAGATGAAACAATATCTATCCTAAACGGTGAAGATTTCGATGGTCTCGTAAGGTACGCAAGAACGGCGTGGAAGTACAGACAAATGCTAGTAAATGAATATAACAACTAACTACCCAATAATATTTTTTGGAAGCATATTTATGATTTTAAAAGCATAGAATATGTTAGCTTTATCAAATTTATGGAACTATTGTATATTAATTAATGGAATTGAATTTAAATTGATAGGAATTAGGTTTATATTTTAGAATTTGCCAGCCACGACAGACGGCCTCGGAGCCATTGTCTTTGTTTATTAATTCTGATTGTGAAAGCCTAAACTTGTCATTTGGAGCTTGAAGAATAAACATTTATTATTATTATTATTATTATTAGTCTCATTATATTATGTCAGTAGTAGAGAGCGGACGTGCCAATTTGTGCCGAAAAAATAATTATCTTTAAAGCGAACGCGTAAAACGGTTAATATTTTATTGTGTTGTTTTTTGTTTTCCAGTTCCGATTGTATGTTTATTCCGAGTTATTATTATTTTTTTTTTTAAAAACTTTTACAAGTATTTAATTGTTTATAAAAATTTTCGGAAATTTTTTGACATTTTTTGCAATAAATTAATTAATTTTTGAAGTGTCAAACTTATTATACTAGTCGGCAGAGACTTTTGAATAATAAATTGGCTACTGCCACAAAATGAGTGGCAGTAGTAGTGACAGTAGTTCTGGGGGAAAGAAGAAACCCCCCAAGTCACGAAAAAAGAAAGATCGTGGCCAAAAAATTAATTTGACGACCTTCCTCAAAACTAAAGAGCCCACTGAAGAGGCTTGTAAGGGCCCAAAAGAAGAGGCCAAAGTTGTTGAAGCAGCGAAGAAAACTTTTAGCACCGCATCAAGTAGAACAGCAGCAGTTGCGATTTCCTCTGTGGCACCCGCCACTAGTGCGCAATTGACGAACTGCGCCACAACGTCCGGGGTATCAACCGCAGTAATTGTAGCGGTGCAAGCCGTAAATAATCCAGCAGCATCAGCAGCTAAAGTGCCTGTGGCATCTGCCGCAAAAATTAAATATTTTCCAGCTCCCAAATTGAAGGATGTGGTACAAGCTGCCTCAAAGGCAGCCCCGCCTCCTAATCCAGTTATCATGCGCCCGAGCCTCACTGGGGCCAAGAAGATTGGACCAATTAAGCAAGTGCCAAAAGGACCAACACCTGTTAGTGTAGAGGTAGTAGCAGGGACAAGCTACGCCCAACAGGTGAGTGGTAGCTCTAAAAAAAGTTCTTCAAATATTATAATTCAGGGAAGCTATGTGACTCCACGTCAGCCTCCGGCTGACTTGGGAAAGTCTCGTCCCAAGACAGTCGCGGGGCTTCAAGGTCTTTTTGACTGTCAGTGGCAGGACGAACGGTATGGTATGCACTTTGAGCATCTTCGAGGGTGCACACAGAGTGCATACCTGAAGGCCTTGTCACTGGTGGTCCCGTTGGAGAATATTTTCTCCTTCGGACTGGTTGGCCGCGGTATGGTGGAGGTCTATACCACCACAATCGACGCAGCCACTAAGCTGATGCTTGAGGGCATCGACGTGGGTGGTAGGCATCTCCAGCCTTACCCGGTCTCAGTGAAGCCGACGAGAGTCTGCTTTTCTCGGGTCCCCCTCCGGGCCAGGTCAGAGGATCTTGAGGCCTTCTTGGGAAGGTTCGGAAAGATCCACGGCAAGGTCCGGGCAGTACCACTCAGAATTGGGGACGAGGGACTCGGCCGTGGCATCTTAAGTTTAAGCCGTGAAGCACACATCACTCTGAACCAGGGGTGTGTGCTTCCAGATGGCTTCTACTGGAGTGTTGCGGGATCGATGACCTGGATTGAGGTGAGCACTGAAGCGAAATGCCATGCTTGCCATCAGGCAGGGCACTTTATTGCGGAGTGTCCTAAGAGGCTCAGGAAAGTGGCTGAGGTCACTGTGGAGGAAACATCTGCCCCAGCAGAGGTTTCCAAACCGGTGACTTCGCCCAGTGCTGCGCCTGTCCTCTTGGAGCAACCTGCCACTAAGGTGTCCGACGCCGGCTGTAAACAGTGCCACTCCAACACGGTAAAAAGTAGACTCTTCGGACGAGGAGGTTACAAGTGGTAGCCAAAAGAAGAAAAGAGGAGGATGAAGAGGAAGACGAAGGGAAAGCCTGACCAGGAGGTGATGCCACCACCGAAGAAGGCAGTGAGCGCTGGGAGGGTCTCGGGGGTAGAGGCTACACCTTGCGCTCCGAGTGTACCTTCAGTGACTCCAATGGATGTCACTGAAGTTCTCTCGGACGTAGAGGTTGTCTCTGCTCTCGAGACGGCCGGTCCAACCCAAAGCGGCTATGAATCGTGTGGAAGTTCCATATCGATTAATAGCCGCTTTGAAGTGGATCCTGCTTTGGTGGAGGTTCCGAGGGAGAAGCTGCGCTCGCTCCTCGACAGCCTTCACTACAAGAAGAGTTCGGACAGGATCCTGACCATTCTCAGGCGTGAGCTTGGAGACCCAGCCAGGATCCTGCCCCAACTGAAACTCCTCATGGCAGAGGCCAAAAAGAAGGCCAAGTACAATGAGGTGTCGAGGTGCGAGCGCCTCTTCAATAAAGTCTCGGGAATCCTTGAGGATCTCCAAATGGACAGGGCTCTTCATCATTAGAGTCGTACAGTCATTGTCTGAGTTCTTGCGGTTTCTTGAATGTGTAGAATAACATCAATCAATGCAGGGGGCTTGAGTGCACCCACTAGACTACACAGTATTTTTGAAGACATAAGACAATGGAATACGGACATTGCACTTATACAGGAGACGAATTTTACACAAAACAATTTTACACGTCTAGAACAAAATTCAAATCTACACAAGGGTTACACAGTCTTTGCCACAGAAACACCCCGTAGAGGTTCCGGTGTGGCAATTGCTGTGTCCCACAGCTTTACACTGATGTCTCCTGTATACACAGACATCTTCCCAGGTTTCGCATCTTCCTTGGATTTTGTCTTAGGGGACAAAACGCTAAAGGTAGTAAACGCGTACCTGCCGCATGACCAGGATACTGCAAGACAGGTGTTGGACTCGATCCTGTCGCATATTACGAACTTCGGTGGTGAGGTTATCCTTGGTGGTGACTTCAACTGCACACTAGATTCTTCAATCGATAGTCATTCTAGAGTTGAATTCAACTCGGTGAACGCCGCGCGATTATCGAGCCTAGTCAGACATAGCAACCTTGTGGATGTCTACCGCTGGCTCAATCCAACGACTAGGTCATACACAAGGGTTTCCAGAAATGTCCAGGGTAGCTTTTCGGGTTCGAGGATAGACAGACTTTACGTCTCGTCTAGCCTTCTTAACTTTTTCGTTAGTGTCACTCATGAAGTGTGTTCATTAAGTGATCACCTTCTTGTTGTGGCAACTAGCACTTTGGTCGAAAAGCGAACTGCTTACTGGATTTTCAACAATAACTTGTTGAATTCAGAGCAGTTCATCGAAGAATTCATTCAGTTTTGGCACCAATGGCGTGATAACAAGAATATTTATTCAAACCTTAGTCATTGGTGGGATGTTGGAAAGCTTCAGATTCGCTCATTTATCGAGACGAGATTCAATCGGAGCAGATATCATGCATCGAGTTTGACGGCCGAAGTCACCCGGATTGGTACGCTTCTGCCCGCGCAACCAGAGTTACTCGCACAATACGAGAGACTTAAAGAACGACTGACAGCACAAAACTACAAGCATAGCTTGGAGTTTGTGCTCCGAAACCAGTCGCGCTGGTTGCGAGAGGGCGAGTCTCCGACCGAGTACTTCTTCCAGACAACTCGACGTCGTACCGCTTCTTGTGAAGTAGACTCGATTCTTGCCGAATCGGGCCAGATCCTATACGGAGAGGAACTTGCGAATTATATTCGCAACTACTACACGCGGCTTTATGCTGCATCGACGTTGCCAACATTCTCGTCCAACGATGAATTCTTTCATCATGTTCCTACTTTCTCTGATGATAGTAGAGAATTCCTGGACAGAACGCTTACTCTCGATGATATGCTTACCGCAACGAAGGATCTTCGACGTCATACTTCTCCTGGTTATGATGGTCTAACTCCAGAATTCTTTGTTCGTTTTAGGAATCTTTTGATTCCGGACCTTTTGGATGTCTCTAATTCTGCAGTGGTTGGACATACCGAATTTCCCTCAAGTTGGCGGAGATCCGTTATGCGTCTAATACCTAAGAAGGGGGATCTTCAGAGGATGGGAAACTGGAGGCCAGTTACTCTGTGTAATGTCGACTACAAAATAGTTTGCAAAACACTGGGAACTCAACTTCGCTCAGTGATTGCCTCAGTAATACACCCGTCACAGTCCTACTGCATTCCAGGTCGTAGTATCTACGACAACATCGCCGTAGCAAAGCATCTTTTCGCCTACCATGAAAAAACTGGTTCGCAAATGGCCATGATCTCTTTGGATCAAGAAAAGGCATTTGATAGCGTCTCGCATGAGTATCTACTGAGAGTGCTCGATAAATTTGGGCTTCCGTCCAGATGGATTGAGATCATCAGTGGTCTGTATAGAGATTCAGTGATTCTCATAAAGCATAATGGGCATATATTGTCTCCTATTCCGTTTCGTCGGGGTATCAGGCAGGGATGCCCGTTGTCAGGAATGCTTTAAGACTTTTCACTGGAGCCGCTGCTAGTAAAACTTCGTCAATCGTTGAAACAATATTCAATTCACTTACCATACACTACTATAAGGCCACTTATTCTAGCGTATGCGGACGACCTGTCTATATTTGTAACGAAAGATGATGCATTTCCAGTCGCTCGTAGGGTTTTCGAACAATATGAGCGATTAGCGGGCGCTAGGGTTAACCTAAGCAAAAGCCAAGGCCTATGGTGTGGGAGGTGGCGGAATCGTTCAGATTCTCCCCTCGGCATACAATGGACGAATACTTGCCTGAAATATTTAGGTGTATATGTGGGGCTCGATGGTAAAACATATAATAGCCGCATGGCTCTGAAGAAACTCTCCGGAGCTGTGAATTCGTGGCGGACTAGACTGCATCCACTTTCGCTGAAAGGACGTGCAGTCGTTGTCAATTATTTGATTACCTCGTCCATCGTGCATCTGTTAAAATCAGAGTGCTTCGAAGAAGGCTTCGTAAAACTTTTACAGGCGAAAGTCGTTGACGCCTTCTGGGGAGGAAGACGATGGGTCGCTGAAAGCACGCTCTGCCGACCAGTAGCGGAGGGTGGTTTGGGTCTTACAGACATGGTCGTGAAATTTCGTTGTCTTCAGGTACGGGCATTCCAACGAGTGTTCTGTCAAAGAGATAACTTAATTTCGCAGCTGTGGGTAAGTTCTATGGGGGGTAGCGGCGCAGGGGAGCACTACTATCTGCTCTCGGTTCGCCCACCATATCCGCATGACTGGTCCCAGGATATGATCTCCACGATTACAACCTGGGGCAGAATAAGACCAACATTTCATTTGCGATGGAATGAACTTGGGTACGGGGATTTCTCAGCAATTCCGATCAGGTTGAACCCTGAGTTAGTAGATTCGGTGTTTAGTAATGCTCGAGGTGTAACGGCCGATACAGGACAACTCACAGTTCTTGGAGACATCATTGATGCTTCTGGGAACACACTTATACACCCCCACACAACACAATTACACGAATTGGTGGATACAGCCCGAGAGCGTTTTAGTCGTCTCTCTACTAGGGAACCTAGCACTGAGGTGATAAACGAATTCGTAACGAATCGACCACCGCACACGACATTCAGTACACTCACTTCACGTAGGCTGCGCGAGCTCTTCGTAGGAGTAAATCCTACGGATACCTTAGGGGTTAATAGATGGCGCGCACATCTTGGGGTGGACTTGGGAGTAATGGGGACCATAACTAGCAGAGTCATCTATAGTTATCCGTCCAATTACAGAGACTCTGATGTGGCATTCAAACTGCTCCATCACAGCCTCGTGCATCCAAACCAGCTGTCACATATCGATCGAAGAATTCAAAGAGTCTGCACGGTCTGTGGTGGTGAAGGAACCCTGTTCCACAGATACTTCACATGCCCGACCTTGTGCGACATTAATAATCTTGTTCGCGATATGTGCCAGCATATCTGCCCGACATTCAGCATTACAAGAACGTCGTTTTTACTGGGGCCAAGAACATGTAACCAGGTAAATTGCTTGATAAGCTTTATCTTAACACTTGCTAAATCGACAATTCATCTGTACTGCATGCGGATCGAGCCTGGGCAACAGCCCACTAACCCACAGTTTCACACACACGCACTTAAGAACCACTTCGTTGCCAGATTGAAGAGGCGATTACGCCTAGAGTTCATGGCAACGAAGGCCGACACATTCAACTGCACCTGGCAACCTTTATCGTCAGTGCGGAACGGAAGCCTCGTCTTTCACTGGGAATAACAGGCCGCAGACTTGCAGCAGCTTGTCCACGAAGCTTCTCTTCGCTTTGGTATTGCTGCAAGTGCTGCGGGAAGGACAAGTCTCACGTTGGAATCGTAGAACTGGGAGGATGATGGGAGCAGTTTGCAGACGTCAATGACTCTGCAGACTGGTCCCGCGGGACTCTAATCGGTTCGAAATCTTTGTGCGTTCGTTTAGAACATGTTTGGATGAGTGCTCCCGGAGGACTAGAAAAGTGGCGAACGGCTCTACGGAGAGGGCATTTGCTTGGGAGCAGTGGTTCCCGAAGTAGGAACTTCGCCCGGTGCTGCATCTACCCTCTGGGAACACTCAGACAACCATGTTCTAGTTTGTTTTTTCGGTTTCGGTTCATTTTGTTCGTTCGTTTTAGGTTAAGCTCTAGGTTTTGTTTCGGATTCTTTTCAAAATTTTCTTGAACTTTTCTTAGAGCTGGCACTCGCTTGGAGGCATTTCAAAATTTCTTTGTATTTTCTTTTTTACAGGTTTTTGCCTTCAAGTTTTAGAGTCTTTTTTATTTAACCTATTTACAGTAACGTAGTATATTGAGTCATTTTTGTTATGTTCTTTTTGTCCTTATTACTGTGTCTTTTTAATGTTTATGTGATTTTTAGGGTAGCTAGTTTTTGTAGGATTTTTACGGTTTATAACGATTGTGCCAAATAAAGAGCCATATATACATAAAAAAAAAAATTAGTCTCATCGAAAATATGGCACTACTTTTGCTTTTAAAAAAAATAAGAAAAATTATGTTTTTATCGTCTTATTGCAGATACAAATAATAAGTACAAGTTTGACAATAAAATAAAAATGGTCAACGATTAAGAAAAGACTACTAACTTCGATGATAGAAATGTTTGCAAGATAAACGACAAGATAGCGCGTAATCGATTCTTTAAGGAATATGCGTCGCCACGCGATCGAAAATAACTTTGGTGCAATGCGGCGGTTATACTAATAACATTTGAGGAATAACATTAGCACAGAATTCTCTTTTCGCCACTTCTATAAATTGTTCTCTGTCATATTATAAAATAAAAGTCCGGCGCAGCATACTCTAGATATAAGCCCGCAAATTCTGACAGAAGTGGTCATTTGATCTGCAAGCGTGTCTTCTCTATTTAATCAATCCTTGTACATGATTAAAACGGCACCCTCTCGTAAACACAACCACAGAGAAATAGTGATGTCAATGAAGTGTTACAATCTCAATACTTCAACAAAACGAACACACGAGATAGTACTCGCTTTAAAGCACCACACCTTAAATCAAAATTGTAAAGAAGAAACATTTTATCATGACCACATGTTCAGAACAACTGTAGGTTCACTTCAGGTAAATTCCAATATTGCAAGAAATACTAGAAGAAAGTAGAACTTTCCAATTGTTTCCTATGGTTAATTATGGGAAGTGCGGTCCGTGTATTGATGTGATCCGGAAGTATTGATCTGAACTCCAACATTTTGGTATTAATTTTTTATACGATCCAAAGATCTATTAATATTTAAAAAAAAATCAAAATGTACTAGACCAAAATTTCGAGTTCAAAATTTTTGAAATTTTCAAAAAGAAATTTAGAGTAATTTTTGGTAGACGCTCTTTCAAATACCTAAATAAATTTTTTGTTCTACTTCATACTACATTTTTTCATCGTAGCCCCCCACTTCTTGCGGTCAAATAAGGCATGTGGTTTTTTCTACAAATATACTTACATATTTAGCGCAATTTTTTGGTATGAATTAAGGGTTGAATTTTTGTAGGGGATGTTTTGCACGTTAGTCCCAATCCGCTAATATTTTAAAAGTTAAATCGCTTCAGTGCTTGTTAAATTACCAGCCAAAGAGGAATTTTGCAATTTGGGCCAGATCATATTGATTGTTAATAATAGATATTTAATAGATTTTTATTAGTTATCTTTTTTCTTTTCGATAAGGCCTAAAATCTTGCCATACGGCTTAAATCTATATATATGTTAATAGCTTTTGAGTGATAGTGAGAAGAAAACTTTTTTTTCGTGATACTCTTTACTATTTTCAGTAAAAGTGGGTACCTTCTATTGCTAATTACTATTAGAGATTATGAAAGCGAGGCAGGTTTGTTCATATACATCGATGCGAGAAGTAGTCTAGATGGTATTTTTTACCACATTTGTTTTTGGATATTTACGTTTAGTAATCACGTTTAACTAAATTGTCTCATTTCCGATTCTTCAAATAAAGCAGACAAACCTGTACCACCAAAACCTTTGGTATTTATAAACCGATTATAATAATTCTTTTAACTCTTAGGCAAGGCTGCTATTGTCTATTTGCTAGGATAATTCCGGTGGATATTAGTACAGTGGTTAAAAAAATGTAATGCATAAGGACAAAAATATCAAATTAAGAAAGAGTTTTGGTTGATTTTGATAAGCAAATTTAATTTGGTAAAATTTGTAAAAAATTTTAATTTGGCCTGAAAATTTTCTTTGAAAATATGAATATCTTACGATATTTCCATAGTGTGAATACGTATTAAAGGGGAAGGTTATGATTAAGTGCTGTACCAAGTTTGGCCCAATCAAATTATGTTTAATCAAGAATTTAAGGACATTTATAATTTTGCTGATTTAGCGATTCTGATTGGATGTAGACGAAGCCCTACAGAAGCAAGGCTTCCATCGCTGGAAAGCTGCCAATCTCTGCTTTATTTAAAAAGAACTTTAAATGAACGAAATCTATTGATTGATGGCGAATCAATTAGCAAAAATTACGAAATTTACGACGTCTCCTTTCCTGGAAAGCTTGGTATTAAATGAAAGGTATTGTTAAATAGTAAATATCTTCATTTCTGCGACATATACAAATATAAGTTTCTTTGTGTAAGTTCTACTAAAATGTAAGGGAGAGTACATTGTATCGCTTTCTGTCAGTATGAATATAGATCTAGATATTGGTAAAGAATATTTAGCAGGATAGATGTAACCCTATATTTTACTTTAAAAATTATTTTATTAAAATTGGTAAATTCCTTAAAAAGTTATAAAGCCAAGAGCAATTCAATTTGGCTTCTTTTCCACTTTATTCGCAAGGGGCGGGATGACGCAAAAGTAAGGAAGGGACGGGGGTACAAAAGAGTCGTTGTTCGCAAGAGGCGGGGAAACAAGAGCAATAGTTCGCAAGGGGCGATAGGAGGCAAGGGTGGTTAACCGTAGGGTCGGGATTGTACAATTATCGTAGCTCGTAAGTTGAGGGAGGATATAATGGTCGTAGCTCGCAAGAGACGGAAGGATACAAGACTGGTAGCTAGCAAGTCGCGGGAGGATACAAGGGTCGTAGGTCGTAAGGGGCGGAAGGATACAAACGTCGTAGTTCGCAATGGGCGGGGAGATTTAAGGGTCATAGCTCGCAAGGGACGGGAGGATACAAGACTCGTAGCTCGCATGTGACGGGAGGGTACAAATGTGACAGCTCGCAAGGGGGTGGGAGATCAGAAGGGCGGTTGCTTTTGCACGTTGGGTAAGAAAATGCTCTAGTTCAAATTTCTAACGCGTGGACTGCTTTGAATAATTTTTCTTATTTTTTTGGTAAATATAGTATGCTCCTTTCTCCCACTGCCATCATCCACACTGATCCAAGTAGGCTATAGGCGCAGGCATCAGCTACTTTGCTATGAAAACGAGTGGTAGGTGCTGTTTCTTTAATCCATTAACACCCGGTTGTTGTATATGCTTCTATGCTGATATCTAGAGTAGTCTGTGGAAATAGTAAGTCTTCAGATATTCAAAGAATATGGTTGTACACTTATTAGGATACTAAAAATTCACTTACAAAATTATATCCAAAACATCTCGAAATCAGACGCTGTAAAATATTTTTCAAATAAAAGACGTGGGGACATAAGTTAGTTCCTTGTTGAAATTGCTACTAAAACTATACCATTCAATATTCTTTACTAAGTTTGAAGAGAATACATTTTCCATTCATTTCTGGAAAATAATTTCATTCATGGCTTGGAAGTAGCACATCCTTTCAAACCAAATTTATATTATCGTTTGTATTGCCGATTGTTTGTGGCTATATTTCACCAAGGGCGGCATCAATAAATCATGTCGTTACTTTCAGCTCTCGCATTTTTGCAAAATTGACGCTGCTTTTACACAGGGGTTAAAGCTTCGATTTCAGTGCTAATCATCGCTGCCTTATAGATAAAGTTACTGGTTTTCATGTGCATATAATAAATAATAATTTAATAGTGCTATCTATTAAGTTTTAGGTATAGATTTGTGTAAATAATTGTATAATACATCTTTAATTATAGGTAGGTCGTCGTTTTACAATATTATGATAATATAGCACCAACTTCAAAAAATCGTAATAACCTTTTTAGTTTTTATTAAAATATAAGTTCGCTTACAAAAGTAGTTTACAATTTGTTAATGCAAATACTCATACCGAAATCTAAGTGTAGAAGTAAAGGGCGCAATCTCGATTTGATACCTCTGTTTAAAAACTACTCCGAAAAATATAACTATTTACGGGAACTATGTAGTAATAAAACACCACTATAGAGAAAAAAAAGTGACTGTTGGTTTGAAAACAGAAGAGTTAAGTACCTTCATATTAATAATATTAAGTTCATATCCGGAAATCCGAAAAATATATTACTCCGTAAATCGGAGGTCTTAAATCCTATTGCAGCTTTCAGCCCACAAAGAAAATATTTATTTCATATTCAGCTAAGGAGCTTCAAATAGAAAAACTAATGAATTGTTAAGAAGATATGAACTACGAAAAATCATTTGAATTATTTGAACCGACTTCCCAAAACCAAAGAGGTTATAAGTTCGACGTGTATATTTATACGTATTTATACATATATATATATATATATATATATATATATATATATATATTATATATTTGGTGAAACCTAACTTTGTAATGCGTGGAACGATTTGGATGGTTCTTTTTTAATGTACAGAGTATGATTCCCCATTGCTTATAAAAGACAAAAATTTGGCCTAGGGTGCTGGAGGGGGGAGGGTAGTTTAACTTCATAACGCGTGGACCGATTTTGATAATTTTTTTGTCTGTTGGGTAGAGTATGATCCCTGGTTAATATCACGAGAAAAAAAATTCTGGGAGGGGTGGAGCCTAACTGTGTAACGCATGTACCGATTTGGTTGGTTCTTTTACTGTTGTAGAGAGTGTGATCCCCCATTCCTAATAGGAGAATAATTTGGTCCTTAGGTACAGGGTAGTCTAACTTCGTAACGCGTTGACCGATTTCGATGATTCTTCTTTTGATGTGTAGAATATGTTCCCTCACTGATTCGACAACAAAAATTTATAAGTTGGGTAATGTGCGGAGGGGGCGTTATATAATTTCTTTTTGTTGCATATTATATTATCCCCTATTGTTACTCTATGGAAAAATATTGACCTAGTATTGGGGTGGGGGAATGGAAACACGTGGATTGATTAAGATTATTCTGAATGCACAGAGTATCTATTTGTATTCTGACAAAAATTGTGGCTTATGGTGAGAAATGGAGGATGGGCGGCGCCTAGCTTTATAAGGCATAGATATACCGATTTTGATTCGGTTGTTTCCTGATTGATAAATGATAACAATTTTGTACCTAGAGTGATTACGATGATTCTCTGACTACGATAATTCTCTGTTGCTGCATAGAGAAAAGTGGCGCACTAGGGTCATGATAAGAATTTTCTAAGGTGGGAGTACTAAACGATGACCGTGATTAATTTCGTAATATGTTGCCGGATTTGGATTATTTTGTTAGTGCACTACCTCTGCAACTTTTGCTTTGTTCGTAGGAGCAGCATTCTTCGAGTCGTATATATGAAGACACTTAAAAGTAAAACATAAAAATTTGAACAGACTTCACAAAAAGCGCTAAAAAGTATAAAATAATTTTTAATTTTATATCTATTACGACATTTTAAAGTTGGTGCAAATTAAACAAACAAAACAACTACCGACCCGCAATAGAAGATAATATATAAAACTACCTGAACGTGTCAGAAGATAATATATAAAACTACCTGAACGTGTCAGGAAACATAAGGAAGTACGATTTAATACTTTTGTTGTAGTTGATTGGTTTGTTTGAGTTGCACCGACATCAAAATGTCGTAATAGAAATAAAATTAAAAATTATTTTATGCTTTTTAGCACTTTTAGTGAAGTCGGTTAAAATGTTTTTTAAAAACTATTTTTTAACTAAGTAAGGTAGAACATCGAATAAAAAAACAGTTATTGTGAATAATATTTGTGAATAATTTTACTAAATTAGATGTAAATTAAACATTTCTTCGAGCTTTAATTGATTTTCTTCGTTATTCCGTTTTTGATTGATATATTTTCTCAAATAATGCCCAACTTTATAGTATTAACTATGTATTACTCTCCATAACCAGCCCTTTTATTCCGATACGAGTTGCAATATATAAAGACAAAAATGTTGCTTCCCAAATCGTAATAGGCTATAAGCGTTTTGAAGAAAGTAAAGTAAGATCAAAATATTAGCAAAAGATTAAGCCTTTAAAAGTTTTATTTACGGTGTACATTAAAATAAAGTGAAGCAGACCTGTGTATGTAAATCTTCAGCCAGTGCAATCAAACTCCCTATTGGGCCATACGTTGTCGTTGCATAGCTCTCTAGTGATCAAACTTGTACGTTAAATGTTACTATTTGTAATTAGCGAAGTAACAGGTATCATTAAATTTCATAGCGAAAGTGAGATATCTATAAATTGATTTTGTTCGATTTGGAATGAATCCGCGGTAAACATTTCCATGAGAAATAATTAATGAAAATGGCATGGGAAAGTAATAAGAGCGCGCGCATGGTCTTCCCCGGTGGCAACGTGGAATTACCAAATCGACCTAATGGAATTCTCTGGTAACATATTTCAGCTCGTGGTTAACATACTTCAAGACATGTGGTTTTTGCCAATACAATTCAACCGCATTCGGAAACAATCTTCAAAGATATTCAAATCTTGTAGTTAGCTGTCTTTTGTAGGTCTGTGGGTATTTGATCCGCTGTAATCACTAGCAACTTGTGTTTCAGCAATTTCAGTGGGTGAACGGTTGGGTTACTTTTATCTTAGATGCAAGCGTTCAAACGACTGCTAATCTGCATATATCTCATTCGAATAAGGAACTCAATAGTATTCCACAGAAGGTCGAGTGACCTGGAGGGTAACATGATCGATACCCTCGTCTTTTAACCCATATTGGAAGTGATTTTAGTGATGAAAAGTTACTTCATGCTAATTTTTAGTTATGATTGCGGTAAATGTGAAGTAGAAATGTAATTTTATGCAGCAAATTTGCGTCACTAATTATGTATTTCAGGATATGTTAAAATTGTATTTTCGATTTCTGTAATGTTCTGATTTGCCGCGAAAAGTAAAATTGCGTCATATGCGGTTTCCAATAAATAAATAAATTACTGAAGAATAAGGCAAATAATAAAGTCTCTCTAGTTCGTGTAACCCCTTATGCGGCATGAAAACTTAAAGTGTGTCCAATAATGATCAATTCACCCCTTCCTGCTCAAAATTTCTCTAATGGAACAGAGGGGAAGCGTAGAGAAAAGAAGAGAGGTATCCGTTTAAAAGCCAAATTGAACAAGTTCTTTTCAATTTTTTAACTTTGTCTTATTAATTTTTAAGGTTTTGTACCCCAAGGGTGTCTAACGGGGCCCTATTGTTGTGGCAAGTCTGTCCGGTCGTCTTTTAAAGACTTCTAACTTTCAAACAAAGATATCGGCTTGCAATTTACACGTCATATGTAAGTACTCGGCCCAAAAGACGAAAATCATATTTAAAGTTATAAAACGTATTATTTTAAGGAAGAAATAGGGGGAGAGGAAAACAAAAATAACTTTTATCTATGGTTCTGGGATATAGTTGGAAAACAGAGTTAAAACAGACAACAAATATATTCTTTTAAATGTTCTTGGAGTTAAAATAACAACAAAATCAATTTGTTTTATCAGTTATCGCAAAAACGGTGAGTCTGTAAAATACTTTATTATACAATGAAGCAAAAGTTATGAATAATTTCCGGCTCCAGAAGTTTTACTGACAAGGAGAAAGCCTTTATACTTTTTAGGGCTTCCATCTTGCCAATAGAAAAGTAAATAAGGTAGAAACTGGTCAAGTGCGAAACGGACCACACTGGAGGGGCCCGATGCACTACTGTGTGGGGGTATTGTAATATTTTCAAAGTATTTACCGTTTTCATATTTAATAAACCTAAGTCCAAAACTAAATTGGTCGTAGTCCAAAAACAATTATCACAAGTCCAAAAATATAACGCTGAGTTCAAAAATAATTGACCCCAGTCCAAATATAATTAACCTTAAAATAGCTAAACCTTAGTTTTAAAATAAAAAAATTACCATGAATATATCAGACAAGTTTTATCCCGGGAAAAAATTAATTTTCGCGCAGTTGTGAAAATAATATACCTAATAATGCTTAATGGTAATGCGCATGCCACAGGTGGCCAGAAATCTAGGCAAGGAAATGTCAAACGTGGAAAGTCAAGGACGACTCGAAGCAATGGTGAATATGTGAGGTGAAAATGAGTAACGGAAACATCTAGAACTAAGTGGCATAAGTTTCTAGTATTAAGCTAAGTAGTATATAGTATATTAGCTTTAAGGATTTTACCCATCTGACGAGATTTTCACCGATTTATCTTTCATTTTGTCTGTTAGTTTTTCAATTGGTCCTGACGGTATCCCCGCCTCACTCGTGAAAATATGTCGTTCCGTTCTTGCTCCTATTCTGTGTTATTTATTTAATCTGTCAACTCGTTCCGGTGTTTTTCCGAAAGCTTGGAAAACCTCATTAATTATTCCCCTTCACAAAAAAGGTGATAAATGTGAAATCTCAAACTATAGACCAATTGCTAATCGTTGTTGTATATCAAAGATTTTTGAGGCACTTATTTGCGATGTTCTAAACTTCCACTGCAAGCCGTTTTTGCAGCCGTTTCAACATGGCTTCACTAGGGGTAAATCACCTACCACCAATTTATTGGAATTTTCAAACGTCTGTATTTCTGCAATAGAAGGTGTTAAGCAAGTTGAATGTATTTCGACGACGCTAAGTTATTTCGCACTGTGTCTGACAATGCCGATTGTCTACTTTTAAATTCTGACTTGGACGCCTTTCAAAATTGGTGTTCCATTAATGACCTTCCCCTAAATATCGGATAGTGTACATCTATGTCTTTCTCACGAAAAAGGTCCCCCTTTCAATTTAAATTTACCATAGAGGGTTGTCCTTTAACAAGAGTTACTAAGACTAAGGACCTAGGTGTCTGGCTCAATTCCCAATTTTCTTTCGAGTATCATTTTGATGCCATAGTCAACAAGGCTAATATGACTCTTGGTTTCGTGAAGAGGTGGCCAAAGGAATTTGATGACCCTTACATTACAAAGCTTTTATACTGCACTTTTGTCAGGCCTATTCTTGAATATGCCTCTCCAGTCTGGTCACCGCTCTATGTGACACATATCAATCGCATTGAAGCTGTTTAACGGAGGTTCGTTAGGTTCGCTCTTCGAGGCCTTCCTTGGAATAACTATACTGCCTCCTTATGTTGATAGACTTGAACTCCTGCACTTGGATACGCTTGAAAAGAAACGACGTAACGCAAGGATCCTTTTTGCTTTCGACTGCATTTGGGGGTCCATAGACTCTTCCGTTCTCTTGGCTTGTTTTGGCATGTCGGTTCCGGCTCGCTGCTTGAGGAATCACGACTTTCTTCAGTTACCTTTTCATCGCGCTAATTATGGATTAAATGAGCCTATCACATCGATGTCGCGATTTTTTAATTCCTCTTTTGATTGCATTGATTTTCATCTATCGCGAAATGAAGTGAGGAGTCAGCTTTGTTGACGTTACTTTTTGCTTTTCACTTTTTACTTTACAATTTATGTACTTTCTGCTTTTTATATACCTCTTGTACACTTTACACATTTAATTTCTGTACATATATTCTTTCATTATCTTTGATTTCATATAATTTATTACATTGTTCTTATTTATTTTTTTTGTAGTAATCAGCACTTTGATGAAATATTGTAAATAAATAAATAAATAAAAAGTATAAATAGGGCTGAGCAGTAGCCTAGTTAGTCTAGTCGTGATTAAGACTGCAAATTGTTTACATGTGATAATGCGGATAGTTAGTTGTATTTTAACCAGTGAATGTTATTAATTCTTATTAAGTATTAATTATTAAAGTGAAACGAAATATTGTCAAGAAAATAGTGAAACGAAAGTGAAGTGAATAAAACTGAAAACATTTGTGATGGGAAAATAAGTGTCTCAATTAATTCATAAGTGTCTTAAACAATCAACCAGTCCAAAATGAGTTAACCCTTGTCCAGAAAGAATTAACCGTAGTTCAAATACAAGTAACACAAGTCTAAAAAGAAAAAAATTAATCCAAAGAGAATAACTCTTTAAAATTAAACTAAATTTCTAGCATTAACAACTATGTTTTTATTGCAAATAGGGTGGGGATAGGAGAAAATTGCAACGCTTAAACTCGTAACACGTGGACCGATTTTGATTTTAGTAATTTGTGTACACAAGTTGGGGCGTGGGGTTCCGCCACTATTCTACCTCGTGCGATTATTCATCAGATCAACCCCTACAACTTTTGTAAACATTCTGTTCATATGAGCAGCATTTTTTATTTGTCGGCCTTGCGTTCATAAACAAAAGCGCGAAGCAGCATGAAGTTATATTTAATTTGATACCTTTTTCGACATTTGAAATCGGTGCTAAATAGTACCTACAATCAACGGTAGTATATAAAACTCATCTATCAAATTAAACTTGCTTCTTTTCTAAAAGTAGATATTTTCAAAAATATATGTATAACAAAGTAAAAAATTAAAAAAATTACGAAATTATTAGTATCGCCGCTATTTTTACCTCACGCAGAGAAAAGGAACATATGCTAACACAGGAACATATCACAAATGAGTGAGAAATTATGTACATCTTATGTGGCCGGAATCGACGAAGTTTGGTAAATATCAAAATGTACTTAATTACTGCAGCTGAAATTGTTCGATTTTAAATTTTTAAGAACGAAATTTGTTTACATGTTTACAATGTTTGGGTTATTTTTTTCCACAACCGATTCAGGAAGAAGTGATTCCGACATTGGACCACCATTTTCTTACAGACGTTTGACTGTAGGTGTAACTTTGTTAATCTTTTTTAAATTAACATTCATATAAATTAAGTTTAATGTATGCTTAATAACATAACTTTTTCCCAAATCCTAAATAAATAATCTAGTAACCAAAAAATTCAAGAAAAATTATTTATTTTGAGCCAGCCCCTAAGGTTTGCAATCCCCCGGGATTTTTAAAAATTCTTAGAAAAATATTAAAATAGGACAGAACTGTTTTCAAACAACTTGTTATTACTTTTAAATAATAAAACAAATATACAAAATAATTTCAACATGTTTATTTCGTATAAATATAAAACCCACACCGATATTTAGTTTATAGTTTCAATAGACTTTACGACGTGGTGTAGAAGCTACACAAATTGTGACTCATCTTGTTCAGTGTTTTGTTTGTACAATCTCTCTAAGAGATTCTTTATCTCTTGACGGATGACTATCGTTATAGGTGCTTTCAAAGTCTTATCATGTGATTTAAGAGGCTTTTCGTAGTTTGCTGGATTTAACAGTCAATACTTCTGAAAAGTCTGTATGCCGTTGTTGTATCTCGCAGATAAAACCTAGCTTGTGGATGTGTTTTCTATATCCGTATTTTCAAGCAGGAACTCAAACGAACCTTCTGTTCATAGTGTGGCATCCCTTCTCAAGAGAGCTTCAAGACCCACTTTCTTGGGTTGCAAGTAATTACTCAGCCTACTTATTCTAACCTGTCCCCCGACTGTCAAATGGAAATAATCCACTCCTTCTCTGGGCTGTTGTCTAGCTCGCAACAATGTAAAAACAAGACCCAAGTTTCCTCGTTTCCCTTACCCTAATTTCTTCCTTTCCTTTCTGGCAAAAACCACGCTAACACATCAAAGGGTTATCCCCTAGGCTTTGGCTACATCGTATATATAAAAAAAACAAATTAGAAATTGCAGAAATCTATCAAGTTAAATGTGATATACCTAATTTGTGACATAGATCATAGTTAAATATTTTTTGATTATTATTTGTATTGAATTATAATATTTAAAAAAGAGAATTTTATTTGCTAATTTCTTTTTTTTTACTAAAAAGTTGCCTAACTAGAAAATACAAATTTTTGTTAATGAATTTATTACTGCAAGTTGAAAGTAAGGTTTTTGTATAAATTTCGGATAAAAGATGAAGTAAAATATTTAATTAAAAACTGTTTTATTGAAAATTGGAATAAAGGATAGCTGGTTTTTTTAGAAACGTGTTATTATATGTATCAATCATGTAGCATATGTATAACTTTCCTTTTTATAAAAAGTTTGTTACTAGATGTAACTAATTGGGTAGGAGGGTTATTCAGAAGATTTTTCTTACAATTTATGCACTTTATAGCTTCACACACGTATTGTAAAAGTGGTTACGCTTTCAGGGCCTCATCCACTATCGGAAATCATGGATTTGTCGAACGAACACAAGATCGAGGTCGTAAAAGCATCAGTGCTGTCACTTGCCAAATAAATTCTTAAACTAGATCTTTTTAAAATTGTACCTCATCATGAGGGTAATGTGTTGCTTTGCAGTGAACTAAGAATAAATTTATCTGCCAAGCTGTGATTTTCAATCGTGCAAATGTTGAAATGTTTTAAAATTTTAAATGTTCATGCTGTCGAGATTGTTTGGTGGGGCCTGGTCTCGATTGCACCACTAAAACCGACTCGGTTCTGATTATTCACTAACCGCAAAATGTCAAATAATGGGAATCCACTCACAAATAATACTCCAAAAAAGAAAATTCGGCCGATTAAACGGCAAAGGCTGCCGATCAAAAGACCGATTAATAAGCTATCGGTGATGAAATGCTGGTGGAAAATAGCCTATTACGGTACGTGAACTGTTTAGTGTTTATATCTCAAGATACACTTCCCTACAACTGTTTCTGTTTACTAATTATTTTCCAATAATTTTCCCAATAAATTCGCGCACACAGTTCCTGGTATTTTTGTGTTATTACCTAATCGAAGTGCTAGAAGTAGTCATAAGGGACTGGGTTAATATAGAAATTTTTATATACCAGAAGAGTATTTATTCCTGCGCCAACTATTTTTTGAGATATCGTACTTTTACAACTGCCAACAAATTTAGTATCGAGAAAATCGCGTTTAAAGCTGTTGGAGCTAGCACGTACTATATGTAGTGCAAAAGAACTGAAGAAAGTTGAAAAATGATGTTTGCTCGAATCTGCGTTTTCCAATTTTTCAAAAACTCAAATAGGATGATTTACTTTAAGGATCACCTTATCCAAATATGCAATAAGTAAAAACAATTTGTTTAAAATATTAAATCGTCCCTAGTCCAGATGTTAAACAAGCGTTTTTCGTTCGCCGCTTATTTTTTGCAGTTTCTGTAATTGCAGGCGTTTATTTTCAAACCAAAATAAAACTTAAAGTTTCCTTTATTCAGAAATTTCAAAATCTTACTGACGCAAATTAGCTTAATTTATGTTAGTTCCCTAAAGTTTTTCTAGGTGCCAATATAATACATAATGTGACAAAAATTAAGAGCTGTTTTGTGGTTTTTTGCCTTTATTTATAAAAGTCCAAAACATTCTCTAATTTTGTGGTGTTACTGGCGAAAAGCATGCGGTTTTAAGAGGTACTTTTTTCAAATTGTCAGCACACCTCAAATGTTTCTTCGTCGTCGTCTTACTATTAAATTAGCTATCTCTTGTAAAATATAAATACTCTTCAAATTTCGTTACTAAATTAAAGGAGAAAGCGTTTCTTTTAATGGGCTCTACTAAGCCTTGTTCACTCTCTTTCAAGTACTTCCCAGCCCGATTTGTTTCTTGTCGATTGCATACATATTGTCATGATTACAGGCCGGGGAAAAGCTTGAAATCTAAACTTTGCAAAATCTAATTGGCCACACTTGCATTGGATGCACAATTTCCACCATTGCGCCTGCGACAGAGTCTCGAATACTTCGTGTTAGATGCAGGACGATAATGCATGACTTTTCTCCTCAGAAAAAGGAGAAGTTTTGATGAC
This sequence comes from Leptarthrus brevirostris, assembly GCA_964036015.1. Classification (NCBI taxonomy): domain Eukaryota; kingdom Metazoa; phylum Arthropoda; class Insecta; order Diptera; family Asilidae; genus Leptarthrus; species Leptarthrus brevirostris. Next base: position 55,441,600 of record OZ038375.1, read on the forward strand.
TGAATTTGATTTCGCGGGTAAACTCACTTTCTACGCTGACTATTGAACTACATTTAAGAACTGAAAAACTGCATCTGTCAGAGACCTCATTAATCTAATTGCGAGGTTTGTTGATTAGAGGTGGAAATAGGAAGAACTCGGGAAAGTACCGCTCCAGTAGAAGCCGATGTAAACAGGTCGAGTTGCAAAGTCGTGTCTTGGGTGAAATGCTTGCTTTCATGTTATGACATCAAACTAAATTGAATCATTAAATTGGGAAATTCGGGAAAAGGAAGTAATCTATGTTAATTAGACATGTTTTGAAAAGAATGTCTTATTCGAGGTAGTTGTCTCTGGTAAGCATCTCAACATGACTGCAGATTGCTTACCTACAAAATTTTATTAAGGAAAAAAATAGGCCAGTCGTGGTTTGTCGATTCACTTAATCCGATAAACTTAAGTTGTTTGTAAATTAAATATACTTCTTTATGGGAATATTGTAGTCAAAACAAAACTAAACCGCTGTTTTGTGATTTCAACTTTTTTGATTCCATAATTATAATTATAATTTTTATTTAATGTACTAACTAAAAGCGTCGATAGTATAGAAAGAAGACGTCGTTGATAACATATTTGTAAACAAGTATTTGGTGACTGAAAAGTTAAGATTATGAGATCCCAAAGATTTTTGTGGCAAGGCGATCTATCCAACGAGACCCTACTATTTTGTTTTGGGCTCAATTTTTACTGGATAGGATGGTGTCCAAAAATCTATTCATTCCTCTTTTTGAGCCATCAATTAGCGCCTGTATACCAAATTTCATGTTATAAATATATAAATGAGAGAATGGAAGAATTGTTACATACAGACAGACGGATGGACGCATCTACCAAAACCACAAAGCTCATTAGTTAATTGGCTGCTGAACCCGGTAAAGTTCAAAAATTAAACCTAAGGAGTAAAATATACATAATCTAACCTCTGCCAGAACTAAGTGAATTAAGGACGGGCAAAGGAATCATCTGAAAGGGGTTTAACCAAACATTTTAACATCTAAAACATTTTCTAGAAATATTTAATTTGAACAACACTATATTTATATTTTTATTGCTCAATAACTGCGCAAAAATTTCTACAATAAAATAATCGTATTTATAGTATATAAGATTTATATATATATATATATATATATATATATATATATATATATATATATATACTATATATGAGCTGAAATACGAAATAGTTCATAATTGTAACTCTATCATTTTTGATGGTATTCTCATATTCAAACCTGGTATAGAAATTTTGTACAGATACCACGGTTTTTAATATATACCGAGAAAAAATACCAAAAAATATAAATTTTACCTGTAAGAGCGCTTTTACTTCTAGTTGTACCAACTAACAAATGTAATTTTCATACACTGATACTTCAATATTATTACAATTTTTATTATTTTGGAGAGAAAGAAGGTATAAATTTATGTTATTTTCTCTTTCATGAACATAATAGGAATTTTTACGCTTAAGTAGCGCTTGGAACAAATAAATTTGTTTGTAGGTTGGTACGACCTACAAAGTAACATCTGTGTTTTTTTTCACAATCGGCACCAAGATTTCCGCCAGCAAAATAAGGGTAATTAAGAGATACCATAAACGCTTATAAGTGATGGTTCACTCCTTGTAAAAGCTAACTGACACCACAATTTTAACGGTTGGATCCAAATTTGATGGAAGGCCAGGAGTAGGAATCTTCAGCGAAGAGCTGAATCTTAGCACTCATCTAAGCCTGGGGTGGTATTGGGTAGTAGGGATGAAAAGAGACCCGAATAGAGCCATCTTATTTGGATAATATCTAGAAAGGTGTTTTAGTGAGTAAAATGGTCACACTACTACAGACATCTGGGTTTCTCGATGACTTTGGGAGTATTCACCTCTCTCAAGGTCAATATACATCCAAAAGTTCGGGTTAAATAGACTATTCTTCCTAATGCAAAGTCGGTCGTGGGCGCCGACTTAGTCGTCAGATGCGTTAATTACAAGGAAGATACATATTACTTGTTTCAGGTTCTAAACTTTAGTTTTCTACAAGAAATGAATGAGACGAGAATGAAGTTATAAGAATGAAAAAGACATCCATATTTACGGATAGATCAAAAATTAGGGCAGGTACAGGAACGGGAGTATACTCTAGCAAATATCAGTGGCATGAATCATACAGACTGTCGGACAAATGTAGTGTTTTTCAGGCAGAAATAGTAGCGCTACTGGAGTTGAGAGACAGGCTGCCATTAAAGGCGCTGGAACATCGTACAATTATGTAAGGATAGGCTATGCTGGGTACCGGGATGCAGTAATATTCTAGGGAATAAAAGAGGGAATGTATTAGTTAGAACCTTATTCAGATCATCTGCCAGTTGAAGTAATATGTTCGTTTAAAGATGAAGTCAACGCCAGAGAGAAAGATATGAACTTGCTACCTAAACTTGAGTGGAAGCGACAGAATCCAGATCAATACCGAAGTAGATTGCAACGGAGCTTGGGAGAACTGCCTAATGACCCTTCTGTGAATGACCTCGTAACGATCATCTTTAAGTCTTCAGCAAGAACAGATGGCTTGCATTACATGCCATACAAAAACAAGTGGTTTGACATCCAATGCCACAAAGCAAGGAAAAAGTCATTCAAATGGCTCAATCTATACCGGAAACATAATACCGATTTTGAAAAAAACATGTACTTGATAGAGAACAAAAACTTCAAAGAGCTGTGTCGTAAGAAGAAGCAAGTCTACTTCGAAGAACTTTCGAATAGACTCGGTTCATCGCGAGATACCAGGGAGTTTTGGTCTTTGGTGCGAGAAATTCGTGGCAACAAATTCACCACAGGTATGGATATCAGCATACTAGATTTTAAGAAATATTTTGAGGAGCTGTTAAAAGGACCCCAGCGACCAACTGATATTCTATACGCTGCACCATACATAAGCATTGAAGAGCTGGACAGAGAAATTTCAATCGATGAACTTAAATCTGCACTAACAAAATCCAAAGACAATAAGGCACCGGGACCAGATCGGATCCCTTATGAATTTTTCAAATATGCGCCAGTAGATTTCTTGAAAATTCTTACGAAAGTTTATAACAGTATACTGGACAGTGCAAGAATCCCAAGCAGCTTTTTAAACTCAATTGTCTTTCCTATTTTTAAAAAAGGAGATCCAAATACCCCTGAAAATTATAGAGGGCTCTCATTCATGGATGCGGTAGCAAAGCTCTTAGCGGGAATCGTGAACAACCGCCTTACGTTGTGGGAACAAAATTATGGCATAATGAAAGAAGCTCAGGCAGGCTTCAGAGTGGGGTATTCAACTATAGACAATATATTTAGTCTTTGTAATGTTGTGAAAGCCAAGTTAGCAGAAAGAGGCAAAAAAGTGTACGTTTTCTTCGTAGATTTCAAGGCAGCGTTTGATACCATCGATAGAGGCGCACTCTTCTACAAACTCTACAATATTGGAGTGTCTACGAAGTTAATCAGATTCCTACAAGAATTATATAAGAACACCTCGGCACAAGTGTGGAATGGAGATGCACTTTCGGAAAAGTTTTTCACTTATACGGGACTTAGACAAGGATGTGTACTCAGTCCCATGCTATTCTCATTATTTATTAATGATATTGATGACAACATTAATGGCGGAGTCAATTTAGATGGATTCATCATTAAGAGCCTACTATACGCGGACGACCTAGTCCTGCTAGCGGAGGACCCCACTGAACTGCAAACAATGATAGACCAACTAAGTAAATACTGTCAAACCTGGAACTTGGTGGTAAATATGAGCAAGTCGCAGATTATGATATTTCGGAAAGGAGGAGGTCGAAGAGCGAGTACCGAAAACTGGGTATATAATGGAATAAAAATTGAAGTCGTCAATAGGTATAAGTGCCTTGGAATAACGTTATCACCGAGACTGTCTTTGAAGGAACATATGACGGAACGACTTAATGCGGCAAAAGCTACTCTCAACAGCACCTGGAATAACTTTATAAAAAATGAACACATAGCTCATTCATCTAAATTCAAATTGTTCTTAGCGGTGTCCAGATCGGTGATGGGCTATGGATCGCAAGTGTGGGGCATTAGGGAATACGAAGAAGTAGAGAAACTTCAGCGCTTTTTTATTAAAAAACTGTTCTCATTGCCTAGAACAACACCTAATTACGCACTCACCCTTGAAACAGGATTAGCAAATATTTACATATATACCCTTAAATGTCATTTTTCGTATCTACTTAAAGTTTTAGGTACATATAGTGAAAACAGATTTCCCTATATTTTGGTAAAAAAAGCTGTAGAGAAGAAAATATATTGGTACAAGGAATGGCTTGAACTAGCTGAAAAACACGACCTCGAAATCAAATTATCAGAACGCAGTGTTGAAGATTTATCAGAGATTTTAACAAAAATTGTGGACAGGGAGGAAAGGTGGTTATGGCAAAAAGCTGAGGATAGGGCCAGACAAACCGTACGACACGGTCTGTATGATAGATTGATCTATGACCCGTGCGAGCCAACTTATTTTAGGGATGATTTCAGCATCGCGAAAATCAGAACAATTTTTATATACAGATGTGGGATGTTACAACTAAATGCTAGCCCGTGGCGAACCGAAGGAACATCTACATGCTCACTCTGCAACATGCTCGAAGATGAGACCTTGTTACATTACCTGGCAATTTGCCCGATATTGAGGGAATTTCGAGTTGTAGCGTTTGGTAAAGGAACTCTGACTGAAAATGATGTTATAGAAGTATTAAACGGCAGAAAGATCGATAATCTCATCACATACGCTCAATTAGCCTGGAAATACCGGAAAATGCTGATCGATGAATACAATTGCTAAAATATTAATTGCGTTCCACTGTCAACAAAAGCACATTGCTGAATATTAAATCGTGCATAGTTTTATAAATAACATAAGTTTTAAATAATATCAGTTCATTCGTTGCCTCACTCTATATTTTTTTTTCTATATATATGTATATGTATGTAAATAAATACCATTAGATTATTTCACGTAAACTTATAAAAAAAAATTGGATTTGAACAATATAAAATGCCAACTCGACAGACGACCTCGGAGTCATTGTTGATGTTTATTTAATTACTCAAATTGTATTACTGAACTGATTTGTAAAATGAATTGTTAAAATAAAAAAATAAACTTATTATTATTAGTTAGAAGGGATTCTCAAATAGATATCTCCGGTGCCCTAAAGGAGGACATCTATAAAGACGCATTTAGGAAAGCTGGTCACCGGTGACAAAACAGGGACATTAATAGGCAACTGAATCATAAGTAATAACGCTAGTAGGATAGGAATTGTTGCTAATGACTTTCGTCGTAGCTGCAAAGATCCGAAGGAGATCGAGTCAGTTCGCCGCGTGCTTTGTGAATGCCCTGCTCTGACAGTAAGAAGAATAAAATAGTTTTAAAAAAAAGTTGAACCGACTTCACAAAAAGCGCTAAAAACCATAAAATAATTTTTAAATTTATATTTACATTTTGAAGTCGGAGCAAATCAAACAAACCAAACAACTACAACAAAAGTATTTAATCATCCTTTCTTATGATCCCGTGAGCTGAAACGTTCAGGTAGTATTATGTATTATCTTCAATTGTGGTTCTGTAGTTGTTTTATTTGTTTAATTTACACCGACTTCAAAATGTCGTAAAAGATATAAATTTAAAAATTATTTTATGCTTTTTAGCACTTTTTGTGGTCTCCTATTAGCAATGGGGGATGCAACAAAAAAAGAACCATCCAAATTGGTCCACGCGTTACAAAGTTAGGTTTCACCCCCACCCCCACCACCACCCCACCAAATCAGTGCACTCGTTACGAAATTACCACTCCCACCCACCCTAGGCCAAATTTGTTTCTCCTATTAGGAATGGACAAAAAAAAGAACCATTCAAATCGGTTCACGCATTACAAAGGTATGCCCGGGCACGTCGAACTTAGAAGCTCTTTGTTTTTGGGAAGTCTGTTAAAAGGCTACTTGTTGTAATTTCTTTGTGGAGTTTACAAGATTGCGAAGGATTAGAAATGGATATGAAGAACGTCGGTTAATTCGCGGAAAAAAGGGACCCAGGCTGCGGTCTAAGTTGCACTCGCAAAATATATTTTTCACGTTAAGTAAAAAAATGGTTGTTACGTTTTACTAACATTTTAATATTTTATTTTCTATTTTTCGAGTGATTTGGAAAAAAAAGTATCTGTTGGACTAATGAATTAATTAAATGAGATATTAGTCCTATGATGGTGAGCGAGATACGACTCAAAAATTGATCCCAACACATAGCTCCGTACTTTTCTGTAAAATGTTTTTACAATTATACCTAAACTCCAAAAACTATGAAAAAATATATTCAACCTGATTCACGCGCTTCACGTATAAAAGTGAATTTTGTTTAATTTAACTGTGAAATTCAAAAGGTGTGTGATTAAGTGAGGTTAAAAGATAGTAACGAAAGTATCTAGAATTAGAAAAGCTTTTAGGACAGGGTTTGCTGATATGAATAGGGCTCAGGAAGTGTCATGGTAAGTAATTGCAGTTTCACCAGCGAGAATTAAGTTGTGCTTGAACTTATGAGGTAAAAAAAACTGCAAAAAAAAATAGTGTATCGTGTAGTAAATAATGACTGAGGGCATTTGTGATTGCAAATTCATGCTTAAATAAATCGATCGAGCCCGGAAAGCCCGATAACATTAAATGTATTACTTTCTCCTTTACAGCGCCAACTGCAATGATTTTGTATTTTTTTCAGAGGCATTTAATTGTTTAATAAAATATTAACAAGTTTTTAGTAATATCTGCGTTTGCACCACATATTTTGATATTTTTGTCAGTTAGTTTAGAAGTTAAACCTGTTTAGTAGAGATGGGTCATGCCCAACGGATCCGTTCCAAATACATATGCTGGACGAAAGGGCTTAATTCCGGTGGCTGCTAGAGATTCGTTCAATTATACGTTTTGAGTCCATCTCACAGCAAACAAGCAAGTCAGAATAGGAAGGCACTTTCAAATACGGGTCACAATTCGTAGTCATTTCTGTCGTCGCTATGAGTATTGAGTATGGCTCGCTCCCCTTCTTAACTTCACTGACTCAGTCTGAGTCCATTAATAAGTACACGCATAGCAAAAACTGCAAACGTCAACTTTGATGTCATAACACTGTACTTGCTTGCAATGTTGGTAGTGCGTTGGGCTAAACGGAACCAATTTCAGATTATCAGATCTGTTGGTGAAAAGGAATGAGTCCAACTGAACGAATCCTTAAAGTGACAAGGAATGAGTCCAACTGAACGAATCCTTAAAGTGACTCAGGACTCAGAGATTCGAGTAGTACAAAAGACCATTTTGCCTACCTGTACTCTGAAGCCATGTTGTGATTTTTCAAGGCTAATCATACTATTCATCATTTCGTGATGGAAAAGAAACGAAAGTAACAACTGGGGTAAGAGATCATATGAAAGACAATACAGTATTATTTAAAGGGTTTATGTTATAAAATTAAGAAGAGCTTGAATACCATATTAATAAAATATTTAATTGATATCTTCAATTTCCGTAGTTTCTTCAGGTAATGCGACAAAAATTATGTCGTAATTTTGCGGTTGTGACATAGATAAATTGGATAAATAGATGGATCAGCTAAATATTATTGATATTGTATTCAAGGTCAAAAATCCTAATTTTTATAATATTTCTAGTGTGTTGGCTTCAAAAAATCAATTGTTTTATTTTTGCATTTTTCGATATTCTGAAGCATGCAGAATAACCCTATATACACCGATTTATCATATCTGCCCTAGAAACTGAGTTGTATGCGATTTCATGACAGCCGGTCGGGTCACGCTAAAGCACTTTGAAAACTTTTGAAACGTGTTTCCCTCGAAACCATATTTTTTGAATTTGGCGGACATGTAATTCTCGTCGTGATTTGACTAAGATTTTTAGCGATATTAAAAACAAAGCTATTTAGTTTTTTCTAATTTTGCGCCATTTGTAGGGTTTTTGGAATTTGGACTTGAATCAGTTCAAAGCGGTAGCCACAAACCTCTCTACCCCCCCCCCCCCCCCTACAAAGTTTCACTTCTATCACGCACGCGTAGTTTTTTTAATAATCTGACCGACTGATTGGCGATAAATATGATAGATATTAGACTAATGATGTGAGGTGTTTAAATAACCTTATTGTTAATTGAAAAAGAAACTTTTAACCTCACCTAGAAATTTGATTCTCAGAACTAAAACGGTCATCAAAAGTGCACTATCACTGAATTTTTGAGCTTTCGGCTTTGATCTGAAGTTATTTTAGAAGTGTAATTATCCCAAGTTTCAGGCAAGTTGAGCAATAAATGTCATTTCTTATTAACCGTTTGAGTTTAGAGAAGCGCTTGATATATCTAAAGGTTACAACAATATGAGCAGGGATGAGGAAGTATTTAGTAATGAGTGCTATAGTGGTAGTTGAAGTGACATCATTATCCCTTGTAAGAGATTAGGGTTATTAGTAAAAACAGTGATGACGAGCTTACTGAAAATGCTCCCGTTCCGATAATATCGATGAATTTTTGCCTATAAACTCAACATTTTCAAATGAATGGAATAGTTTTCCGGAGATACCCGGCCCAAAACATATCATTGCGAAATCAATTGAATATTGTTGAATCATTTTATTGTAGTATATTCCACACTTGTGAAAAAGCGTCATCTGGCATCGCACATTAAAAGTAAATACAAAAAAATTATGTTTTACCTTCCTTAACTTGTGTTAGAAACTTCAAACGCGTTTTTCTCGGAATGTTTTTTCCAACTAGCTGGAAAAATAATTTCTCCAATAGCATTAACATTTTTAGGATTTATTTATCACATTATCATATCAATCGACATAAGTAGAATCAGATTTTCGTATTTTTAAAGCCAACAAACTACCGAAAAACTCAGTGAAAATTGCACCTCCATGTTTTCAAATATGCCATCTTCTCATTGTTCGTTTAAAATTCTTCATTCATTCATTGCCGCCATCGATAGACTACTTCCTGGAGGTGAACGTTCAGCGCCACTTTAATTTATTATTTTTATTAGTTATAAAACAATTACCCCATTTTTTACAAACAATATTTAACTTTAGAAATAAAAAAATTTATTAAATCTGCATCTGTGATAGTTTCTCTTCAAAAAGAAAATCACGAATATTTTACCGCTTCTAATCCGTAATTATCCCTTAATAACTTTTACAGGTGGATTAGGCGTGCTGAGAACACCGCAAAAGCGATTTGATTATTTTTTTCTCTCTCTAGTTCCTGTAACCCCTTGTGGAGCATGGGCGAGAGAAGAACTTCATCCGATTCTAGACAAAGCTTGGAAGTGGTCCACAATTTAAGGCGGTTGCCGAAGCATCGACAATTTTGACATGCAAAAAACTACAGCGTTTTTATAATAATCTGTTGTCAGCAGAAAGCCCCTAAGAAAACAATTGCTGCAACATATCTTAACTGAAACGAAAATGTGATAACGAAAAGTTAACTGCAATTTTCGGAAGTTATAAAACAAAGTTTAGAGCAAAAAGTGAAAAAGTGACATTTTTACCATTCTAAAATATCGTTACACTCCTTCCCAAAATGTCGTAAATACCAATAGGAAGTTTGAGAGAAGAAACAAAAACCTGTTGACTTCTTAATGAAGCATTTTTTATCGTAAACTGATTTCTAATTTTGTTACATTTATTTTTAGACTACAAATCAATCTCCGATAAATAATTTCCCACTGAAAAATCAACACTTTCTGTCTATTTAGAATTAGGCTAACCATTTAGGATTTCATTTAAACAATCGTACAATAAATACATATACTAAAGTGGTGAAAGAATTCCAACATAAAATTACGAGTTGGACAGAGACAGGCTGAAAATAAGTAACATAAGGCGACATAATTTACCTGAAATAAGTACTCGAAATTACCACTTTAGCACCTAGAAATTTTAATTAGCTTGCTAAATATATATATGTACGTGAAAGACATCTCGCACATGACTAGACAAGATTAAAAATATTTCCTTGAGGCAATTGCATACATACCTTAAATTCATGTCAGCATTTCATATTTTCAAACCAGTACTAGAGGCGCTCCGAAACGGCGATAGCATGTACATATATGAAAAATTTCTATCATACGGCGATTTGTGATTTGAGTAACAAGATAACCCCCGCATCCACTATCGGTCTGGCATATCTATCAAACAAGCCTACAACCAATTATGTCTTTACTACAAATCATCAGCAATCAATTCTGTTACAGCTTTTCCTAAATACTTTCAAACACTTACCTTGTTTGGCAGGTATTTCGTGCAATCATTAAGACATTTGCTTTTCAGTTCAATCGCAATGTTTTGTTGACGTTTTACATCCTAATAAATATACATATGTATATTGCTCATCTTATTACCTTTCTAAAAAGGTACAACATAGCAAGGGAGACAAAGGATTAGAAAAATCGCATCCTTGGAAATCCCCGACTACCTAACAATTTTATTGCACTTTAGGTAGGATATTCTTTAAATAAACAAAATTTTTAAGATAAAGGGTCGAAAATGTTTGTTTTTAGGTTACCAGGTAATTAATTTTAATTATTACTGCAAAAAAGTTATAAAAATTTTAGTGCAATTTTGTTTCATTGCCGATAATAGCTCGTGTTAGCCAGAATTCACACCTAAGTATCCTGGCGTTCTGTTACTCGTACCTTATGGAAATTTATTATAAAAAAGGGTCAGTCAGCAAGAATACCTGTCATAGTTGAAAAACAAATCAATAAATATGGGTGCTTTTAAGCAAAAATTATTAAAAAATAGTAAAATTTACTTCTGAGGAATACGCGGATATTATTTACATTTATGGTGAAGAAAACGGAAAAGAGAGAGTGGCTATACTGGAATATCAAACGAGATTCCCTAATCGGCGAGCACCCCAAAGAGTGGTGTTTACACGGACTTTCCGAACGTTAAGAGAAACAGGAAGTATAACTTCACACGATAGGGAGACACGACCCGAAACTTCGGGAACTTCTGCCGACGTCGAGCAGCAAATAATCACCTTCATGAGGCAAGACCCTGGCACGAGCATGAGACGAGTCGCGAGCCGATTAGGAGTGTCTTCATCTAAGGTTTGAAGGGTTATTCATGGAGAGGGATTACGTCCATATCGCCATCACCGTGTGCAAGGACTACTGGAAGGAGATTCTGAGAGAAGACTGGAATTTAGCACTTGGCTTCTGGAGCGCGACATTGACGACAGGGCATTTCTGGACCAAATTCTGTGGCGGATGAATCTCAATTCACCAGGGATGGTATCACAAACTTCCATAACCTCCATAATGTACTTTATTAAATATGGAGAGAGGAATCCTGTGGCAGCGTCACCTTACGGGATACGCACTAAAGTTTGGCGTCACCAAGTTGGGATACGCCTAATTTTCTAGGTGACCAGCGATTGCTAAACGCTGAAAGACAGCATTTTGAGTTTAGAATCAACTGTTGTATTTCTCTTCATTTATACGGTCTTAAATTCTTAAATTTTGAACATGCTTTCTTAAAAATATGACTCATTTTCTTTCTTTAAACAATTAATAATATAAGTCAATTAACGATTGCTTATTTTTGTCTATTCATCAAAATGGTTGCAGTCAGTTATGTTTACATTTAGTTATGTTTACAATGCTTGCCCCAGATGTGACTCATAAAAGTAATTAAAGGAAAACATTCTGGGCAATCGTCACATGCTGAATGGACGGTGGAATCACTAGACCGAAGTAGGAGTCGGATTACTACCAGCTCCGAGTAGTACTCTGTGCAATCATTCGAAATGTGCCATTGATAGGAATTCTAGGTGACATCATTTGTTTTGGTTCTGACTGACCTCGGCCTTGTTATATCACATTTATTTTTACAAGCAGTGGCCTTGGTGCCGTGATCATTGCATTTGCATTGATTGCATATGATCACTACACCTGGTCGGAAATTAACCCATACAGGACAAAGGTGACCTCATTCCAGCAGAGATTCAATGTCAATGTTTGGGCCAGTATCATCGGCAACCCTTTGGTAGGACCATTCATTTTACCAAAATGCTCAACAGTCAAATTTATGCGGACTTTTTGGAGAATACACTGCCAGATCTAATAGAGGAGAACCCTACGGATAATCTTAGGGGAATGTTTCACCAACACGATGGAGTACCAGCTCATACGGCTAACATTTTGAAGGTATTACTAAGTGAAAAATTTCCCAATCCTTGGCCTTCTAGACCTCTAGAACTTACGCCATTGGACTTTTTCTTATGGGGAGCATTAAAGGATGAAGTTTATTAAAGCCCAGTTAACACTAGGGATGATTTAGTTAGCCGAATTGGGAATGCAGAGACGAAAATGCGGTAGAGGCTGTCTGCAATACGCCTTAAACACGGACTTAGGAGAAGATTGTTGGTATGCATCCAAAGTGGCGGTGGACATTTTGAACAGCTTTTGTAATTTACTAAGATTAATTGTAATACGTTTTGAATACAATAAAAAAGATTTTAGAGTTAATATGAGTTTAGTTTCTTTAAATTGCAGATTTTCAACTATTTCCCAATAAGTTTTCTACTTATAAATGTCTACACCCGTTCTCTACGTGGGCATGTTGTACCTTTTTGTAAAGGTAATAAGATGGACAATCCAATAAAAATAAAAAACGGGTCTGCTTATTACATGAATTGGGGAGAAAATTTGGGAAATACTGAATTTTAGGTAATCGCAAACCATTTTGTTCACTTTTGGAAGTGGTTGTACCTGCAATGATATAAGTTTGATCAAAATTGTTCAAAATTTTGGAAAGGTCATTGGGAAAGTAGTTTTTTAGCGTTTGTTTGATGTCACTGTGTTGGGTAGATCAAATGATAAAAATAAAAAAGTGATGTGCATACCATGGAAAACTGAAATTTATGAATCATTCTGTAACTCCCAAACGGTGGAGATTGCCCCCCCCCCCCTTCCGCCATACAATTTTTTGTTTGGCAGAGCTATCATTTAAACTCTTATTGACCTCATTCTGGACTGTACCTACGTCAGGAAAGAATTGTTGTCAAAGTCGCGTTGATGATTTTTGGAAATATAGACAATTAGCACTGATATTCTAAGTAAAAAGATTATCGGAGTATTAGAAATACCAGTATTAATTGGTGAAATTGGAGTTTATTGCAAAAACAACTCCTAAAAGACAAAGATTAATCTGAAAAGGGAAAAAGCAGATATAACCCAACTTCGCAGAAGTGGGCAAATTGACACCTCGGAGTTTCGGAGCTCCGAAAACTCCTAACAGCAGGGTTTGTGCATGTGATTTGGAATAAAGAAAGGCAGATTAGAACACAAACGAAAAATAACTAACTATTGTGAATGAACATTACAAAAACTTAACCTAATAAAATACACGAATGACATTTTAAAAAGCAGCAAAACGAAAACAACAAGACTTGTATTACAATCATTACAAAAACGCAAACGAATATATTAAATTAAAACCAAATTAGACATAATAATTAGGGTAGGACGAATTGTAGGATTAGGACTAACAAAACTAACAAAATAGGTTAGGTGGTAAAGGGTAGAATAATTAATAGGATAGGAATTGAATTATTAGGGTTTAGATTAGAATAGACAAAATAGGGTAAGAACAAAAGGATAGTAGGAATCAAGAGGGATTAAAGAAACAATAGACAGACAAGAATTTAACAAAAGGGAAATATTTAAAGCTATAGGAAGGGAAAGCAACTAGGGAAAGGGGCCTGCAAAGCAGGCGAGATAGGACCGGAAGGCCAGGGAAACTACTTTGCGATCCTGAGGGACAACCCAGGACCGCAAAGGCCACCCCAAAAAAAGAAACGGCAAAAACAAAACATTAGCACCATCCCAAAAAATAAAGAAAATCAGAGCAAAAAAGATATTTCAAAACCAAAAACGTATATTGAAGTAAGGGAACAGGATGTGGTAACTGTCACATGTGAAGGTACTCAGGTAACACCTAAGACCTTTGCATCTGAGACAACTAGCCCACTCAAGGAAAATACTCAACAACAAAATACACAACACAACGATACAACAGAACAAAATAATATCACTAAAGAAAACAAAGAAAAATTAATCGTAACTGAAAACAAAAATCAAATGACACCAGTAACAATGACGAACAGAATCGCGGAAGCTCTGACCGGCCGGGTCAGCGAGATTCGCGACGTAGATGCCGTGAGCTGCGCGGTACCGGACATACGGCTAAGGACAGGGACAGACGCGGTATTATTTGAGGAAGACGATGCCATGCAGGAATAAAAGGTAGAAAGCCAATTACCCTAGCTCTACAAATCCATGGAGGACATAGCAATCCTTCAATGGAACGTCAGAGGTTTATACAATAGTCTCCCCCAACTGCAGTTGCTAGTTGCACAGTATAAACCTCAGGTCTTTAACCTACAGGAAAGAAACATCCTGATAGGGGAAGAGCCTGAACGGCTGATAGAATATAGCTTTGTAGGTACAAATAACGAGAGGCAGACCAGGCACGGCGGTGCTGCCATCCTGGTGCACGCAGGCCTCACCTTCATGGAGGAACAATTCACACCTTCACTGACATGCTGTGCAGTAAGAGTTCAATCAAAACCTAACTTAACAATAGCATCCATGTACGTTGAGTGCGACCAGGAGCTAAGCCAGACAGACCTCGAGCGACTAACTGACCAATTGCCGGGAGCCATGGTCCTTGACGACGATTTCAATGCACACAGCCCTATTTGGGGCTGTAGGGATTGGAATCGGAAGGGCAGGGTCGTCTCGGATTGGCTGGAGGACGCCCCCTTGTTACTACTCAACGATACATCTCCAACCTATCTCTCCAATTTTAACACCTTCACATCCATAGACCTATTCCTATTCTCTCCTAGCATAACCCCTCTACTAACTTGGACCGTGCACAGCAACCCGGAAGGAAGTGACCACTTCCCGATAATTATAAAAGTTGAGAAGGCTACAACTAACTTTAAGCCCATAGCAAAGTACCGTGAAAATAAAGCAGATTGGGACAGATTCTGTGCCAAAACAGCACAAAAAACAAAAGAACTGCTACACTGCGGAAAATGTCAATAGGGAAGCAGCTTTAATCGGGAAGATTATCAGGATGGCAGCATCGCAGTGCATACCATCTGGTCACCCAGCCCCTCAGAAACAACCTCATTGGATGAGTTATGAGATAAAAAAACAAATCAGGGTTAAAAACAAAGCCTGGAGAACATTTCAGAGGCACCCTACTACAGAGAATGCTATCTCATATCGTAGGGAATCGGCAAAATCCAAGAGGATGATAAAGATCGCAAAAAAATAATCTTGGGAGAGTTTCGCAAACTCCATAGATCCTTCTATCAACCTCGCCCATGCATGGAAAAGGTCAAATCATTTTATAGCAATAAATCCCCGCACATAATATCGAACCTAGAGTTCAACAAACAGAGTAGTCTCCCAAAAAACACGCATTCAAAATAAGTGACCTACCATACGCACCAGACCCTAACAGAGTTCTAACAGACCGGATTACCTTTCAAGGACTAAGTAACACACTAAGTAATCCTGGCAGTCAACACTGACTATACCACACCCAAGCCTTTTTTTGGGACGCACTTTGATTCCTCTTTTCCTACTAAGTCAGAGTGGGAGGAAGAGGGACCTTACTCAATTTGTATACCAGGAATATTATGAATTGATGGCTTCTTGCATCAATACTTTATCCTCTGCCTTGCGTCCGCAAGATGAGTTGTTGCTCCTCGGAAACTTTAACCTGCCAACTATTAGCTGGGTGTCATCGGATGATTCCAGCCTATTCGTCGGCATCGCAGATTTCTCTATGCTTCATCGACAGCCTTTCTTCTTCCGGGCTGGTACAGTGTTCCAGCATCGCTAATAATTCTGATAGATTCTTGGATTTGGTGTTCAGCACTAACCCCTGCGGCACCTTGGTTAGGCGTTAGGCGTCTTCGATCCAATATCTGCAGCATCTCCGATTCACATTAATTTATTTTTATTTTTAAAAAGCTGATATTTCTATTTTGAATAATTTATTATTGAATTGTAATTGGCCCAATGTTTTTGACAAGCGGTGATGTGACGGTAAGTGCCTTTTATGACAATATATTTACTTGTTTCTTGCATTGTGTTCCTATTTCTTGAAAATATTCTTCTTTTTCTAGTTCGCATTGGCTAAACAGCTCACTACAGCATCTTAAAAATGTAAAAAATTAAGCTGGAAGCGGTTCTGCTTATCAAGGAGAAACTCGGATTTTTATATCTACTCACATTTACGTGAGCCCTAACAGTTTTGGAGATTTGTTAACTCTAAGGGCCAAAACACATTCAGAGCCACAAGTACCAAGCATTTGAAGCCGATGAATGATACCAAAGCAAGCCACATTCAAAGTACCAAGCCGCAAGAATCATACAGAAGTGACAACTTAAAATATTCACATTTATAAGGTGAAATTTTGTAAAAATGTAATGATCCGTGGAGTTTATATTATGCATAAAATTATTTTTCTTCCAAAATTAAATAACTTTTACTTCCATTCAAAATTTTAAAAATTCTCACTCCGTTGACAGCTACAAAATTAATTTTAAAATTTGTTTACACTTCGTCTGTTGGCATTACTGGGGTATCAGTACCAACATTTTAAATTTTCCAAACATGGGTAGCAAGCATCTAGACAGAGAGCATCTGGACGCTCTCGTAAATTTTCGTTGTTTAAGCTTACTTGTTTTGAAAATGGTCCATGGCCCTCTAAATTTAATAATCTTTATTTAATAGAAGAAAGAACTCAATCGGTTGAACGGTTCGACTACAATTCTGCACGGCGTGTCTAAAAACATGGTTTTGAGAAAAACGCGTTTAAAGTTTGACGAAGAAAAAAGTGGGAAAAAATATAATTTTTGTTTCTTACAGCAAGTTAGCTGTTCCAGGACCATAGAGCAATCCTTCTCTTCCTTGTGAAACTGATTTTGACTACGGCGCGCGGGTATCTGCATTTAGCCAAAACGCAGGCATGATTTTCGGCCGGTACGCGTTCTCACTAAATCGGCTGTAACTTTTACATTTTTCGGAACTTCGTCAAATCGTTTTAGAGGCTTATTCTAGACACTGTAAGGATTTAAAATATGCAAAAAAAGAAAAATTAATTTTTCGAAATTGCTCGACTAGAACCTACCCTTAAACTGTAGCTAAATTTACGTGTTACTGAGTGTCGAGTTACAATGTCAAACTTTAAACTTTAAATAAACTGTTGCCACGATTACGTTTGAATGGATAGATCTTTCTTGCCCAATTTGTCTGCATATTGTTCAAAAATATATTCTTAAGTCTTCTTACTAACAAAATTCTGAAAAAAAATACGAGTGTGCTTTAGACCAGTGTTGTGTGTGTAGATTACATCGTGTACTCTACACGATAATTTACGTGTAATCTACACGCAATCTACGTGGGATACTTTACATCTACACGTAAAGTAAATACATAATTTTAAAGCCATTTCCTTTCGTTTCTTTTTAAATTGTCCTTGAATTTTTCTGGTAATTCTAATTTTAGCCACAAGAATGCTGAATTTGCGATAAAAACAAAAGAGTTCTGGGAGAAATTGACAAGTTCACATAATGGATCGAGAAGCTTGAGTCCGTAACCTCCTTCATGAATTTATCATCAAATAAGAATAGTGAGACACTTTGTTTAATTTTTCTGAGACAAGGATCGGCTGCTATTTGCTTCATAATATCTTTGTTTTGAATGAGACAAGAAAAAGAATTACGGTAGAAACACCATCTATCTGTAAAGACTCGCTGCTGAATGCATCATCATGTTTACGCAGTCGTAATTCGCAATTTCTATAATCTACACCAATACTCTACATAATACATACTCTACTTAATTTACACATACTCTACACGTCGATGTAGATTATTGATTAACACGTGTAGACGCACAACCCTGCTTTAGACCACACGACTGAAGTAAAACTTCTTTAGCTCCATCTATATGTATGTATATATATATATATATGTTTACATATATAATATATACATGTATATGCATATACATATATTAATTTTCTACAAATATTTAAATTTATTTTCATTGATAAACGAAATGAAATTACGAAATAATCAAGAAATCACCGTATATCTCCCTCTCAACTTCCGTTCGCCTCGCCCGATCACACTTTTCGTAACGCTCTCATCACGCATTCACCAGCTTACTCCCCAAGACATGCGTGCGTTAAGAAGTTTTACTTCAAAAATTATTTTCCAATTTCTTTCACCCGAAAATGAATACGCCATATTTTTCGGAAAATTACTCATTTCCCGTACTTATTGACTGCCATCAGACCAACACAATAAGAGGATTTCTTTTTTTTTAGATCTATTGGGAAGTTCCTGTCGTGACAACCGCGGAGCACCTCGAAATTTCCGCGTTGTCTGGGCTCACCCTCTAACAAAATAACGTTACCAAAAACAAAAAACAAAATGCACACACTTAAGATTATACGCTTTAATATGCAAAAGGTTTTTTTTAATTTGATAAGAAAACTTCAGCGATAAAAATTCTTAAAATTTTGTACGAGGATACCCCCTTATGCACTTGCAACGAGAAGTTTATTATATTAATGGAATTTACCTTCAAAACATTTTGCACATTCCTAGAACTAAAATGGTTTTCTCGAAAAATTGAAATTATTTTTTAACTTTGAACATGTACCGTAAAGAGTTGAATAACTAACTTGTTAAAGCAATAATTACATTCATAATTTTGTTATTTCATAGAACTTTAAAGCAAAATCGTGATACTCTTTTGGATAAAGTTTGCTTAAAGTGTTTACCATATTGAACCATTAATTATGATAAAAAAGAATTTGTGTATGTAATGACTAAAGAAGAGAAAAAACGAATTTGTCAAATCACTTAAATCTATAATATTAATTTATTTAGTTACATCTATACGAAAAGTACAGTCATGCTCTTTGCGATCCGATCATCTTAAAGAATATCAAATAGTGCAGGTAAAATAGCATAAAGCATTATGAGGAATTTAAAATGGACATACATATGTGTACCTACACGTAATCATAGTTAATTCTTACAGGCCGCAAAATCATCCGATATCAAATTTTTAACATTCACGCTTCTAGTAAAGCTGTTAACATACATACGTCGCGGTGTGATATTCATAAATGAATTTTAGCAATTTCAGAGTAAATCGATATTTTTCAATGAGCGACTGAATTACTTCATAATCTTTCCACCACGTAACTAAACAATAAGCGCCCGAATATTTTTCAATAGAAAAATTAGAGAGTAGCCATGCAAGTTGTTTAACTTACCTGAAGTTGTTAAATTCACATCCAATCACATACGGGCACAGAGTACTGGTTTGAGTCGTTTTTTCCGTTTTGCAGAGTAAAAGTTTTAACAGAAATCGAAAACGTTGTGGATCAGTTTGTAAGTAAGAAAGATCAGAGGAAAAGTTGGTAGATGAAAATATGCTATGGAGCACCGTTAGGCTTATACTATTAAACAAAAGCTAAATTTTTAGAAAAAATCTGAAAGAAAATGTCTCATGTTTCCTGTATCTGCTTTGTGTGCCCGATGAATTTCAGTTTGCAACGTTACCGATATTCACGTACATACATAGTCTAGTCAATCGAAGAAAATAGACGAGTCATTGAACTAATACAAAACGATCGGTGTAAACACGGCCGCTGCTAAGATTGAAAGGTATGGAATGGGAATGGGTTACAAGCAATGACTGAAGTGGCCGATAAGAAATGCTGCTTAGGCTTGCAAAATTCTTGTACCTACTTGGAATGTGAGGTAATTTTTAGCTGTACGGATCTATGGACACGACATAGGTTGAAAAGCTGATGACACGCCTTGAGAATGCTTGAGATCTGTCACCAGGACAAATCGCCTTATTTACTTGTGAACCGTACATTTGGTACACTTACGTTGACTGGTTACTTCAAGTTGCCTGACAGTGAACATATCAGAAATTTCTCTATGAAGCTGAAACGGTAAATTACAGAATTTCCTGAAAAGATCAACTTGCTCTACTACCGCCACACATTTGAAAGAAAATTGTTTACACGAAAAAATTTTTAATTTTAATTCATTTACAGATGCCACAAAAATTACAGGTCAACCGCGATTTACTTTGCCACGTTATATATTGTTTCAGGTATGTTATTTGCATCATAATCGCGATGTTGTCAATGCAAAGATATTTTTGCAAGATTAGGCGGAAGGCACCTAGTACTGGACAGTTAAGTAATATGGAAAATAAATATAAACTACTTAATTTTTTTTAATATTTTTAGTCAATTAACATAGAATTAAATGTTATTAACAGAATAATTAATTGTCGGAATAAAGTTATTCTTAATGACAATAAACTTTGGGGTCTTTGGAATACTATATTTTAAAGAAGCTTCATTTCACGATCATTTAATTTAATTCACAGATTATTCTCAGTAAAATTAAAGTTATATACATATATATATATATATATATATATATATATATATATATATATATATATATATATATATAAGTTGGCCCTTGTTGCGGATAAGGTCAACTCCGTCTACAATCGCTTGGCTGGTCTTGAGCTGCTCTCTGATGACATCAACACCTTGAATGGGAGATTGGATAAGGTGGTTGGAGTCATTGAAGTAGTGGAGGCGAACTCTGGTATTTTAGAGAGGAGATGCCACGAGCTCACGCGTTACCGCGTTGTCTGAGTCACTGGACGATGTGCAGACTACACTTGCGGGTTTCAATCCTGCTTTTTGTCCCTCAATGGATTCATCTCCCTTGCTGCCTTTCTTTGAAGACATTCGTCGCTGCGTCAAGCAAGTGAAAGGTGATATTAGCTCTTGCTCCTCTGCTGTTTCGGCCAACGTTGTTGCGTTATCCTCCATTTCGTCTGATTTAAGAGCTTTCTACACCCGCTTTGAAAGTTTCTCAGTGCCGTCTTCGTCTGGTTCTACTGAGGGTGACCTACTGTCGTCCCTGCCATTGTCTGTTCCCGGGCACCCGGCGAGTCCTGCTCCTGTGACTGGGCCAAATTTTTCTTTCATACCCCTTTCTGATGGGGCTCGTAGTGTTTCCGAGCCTGCCCTTCGCAAATCCGTGCGCCGTGGTCGTGCACGCCGTCATCGGAACCGTGTGTCCGCGTTACCTTCTGACCCTTTGGTCAGTGGTCAGGCTCTTGCCTACCATGATCCTGCTATTCCGGGGCTGCATGTTTCTCCTTCTCCATCTCTCTCTCAAGGCCTATCGAATGCTGTTTTGTTCTCCATGCCGTAAGGTCAGTCGGCTGGTGAACCTGGTGGTGACATTGTCGAGCTATCTGCCGTTCCTCGCCCGAAACAGATTTTTGTCTCTCGACTTACACCTGGTACCTCTTGTGAGGTTATGTCACGTTTCCTTGGATCTAAGAGTGTTGACACATCAGAGGTGTCCTGTAGGAGGATAAGCGGTACTTCAAGGCCCTATTCATCTTTCCTGTTGTCTGCTCCTACTTCGGTGGCCGATACTCTTCTTGGGGATAATTTCTGGCCCGTGGATGTCTTTTATAAGATCTCCGTACCCCGTTCTCACCGCCGTGCCAGGCCGATAGTTGCTCAATCTCCCAATTTAAAAAACGGGATAAGCTCTCTCTGTACTATCAAAACGTGAGAGGGTTAAGGACTAAAACTAATAATTTTTATTTCTCATCTGTTAACTCTGATTTTGATTTGATAGCTTTATCTGAGACGTGGTTACACCAGGGTATCTCGGATGCTGAGCTGTTTAATGACAGGGACAGGTCTGCGGATTCGTCTGCACGGGGAGGTGGGGTTCTCATTGCATGTAGAAATTTTCTAAATGCTACTTTTGTGGACCCTCCGACTTTTTCTGATCAATTTGATCTGGAACAAGTCTCAGTAAAGGTTTCATTCGATTCGGGCAACCCCTTTTTAATTTGTTGTTACATACCTCCAGATATGGGCAATGTCGTCGATAATAATGGGTTGAGTCGGTATGACATTCTTATTCAGCATATCGACTTTATTCATGACCAGATGGGTTCTAAGGACGAAATTGTCCTAGTAGGGGACTTTAACTTACCCAACGTGAGATGGGTAGTGAATGGTGATGACGATAGCTATCTTCCCCATAACTTGACTGAGGGACAATCACTGTTCCTTGACACCTTGGCTTGCATAGGACTTTGCCAAATGAGCAATGTGAGTAACAATATGGGTAGACAGCTTGATTTAGTGTTCTCTACGAACTCCACGCTCACAATTGTGGAACCTAGCCTCTTTCCCTTGCCGAGTCTGGACATGTTTCACCCTGCATTGCTTGTCAATTTTCATTGTCTCTCGGACGTGCGTGTCGATAATCTCGAATGTGAATTTAGTTTTAACTTTAGAATGGCCGATTTTGAGGCTATGAATGAATATCTTGGTGATTGAGACTTCCCTACCTGTCTGTCTAGTGAGGATATTGACAGGAACGTATCTGGTTTCTATGAAATTTTATACGAAGCTTTCGCTAGGTTTGTCCCCTATGTCCGGGTTAGAAGTAGAGAATCCGCTCCCCCTGGTTTAACAGAGAATTAAAAACTCTCAGAAATAGGAAAAATAGACTCTGGAAAAGGTACCTGCGAGTGGGAAGTGTAGACTCTAAGCATGAATTTATTCTTTGTCACGAACATTTCATAGGTCTTTCTCGTTCTCTTTATGAAGAATACCTACTGAACCTTAGAGGCAACTTATTTTCTGACCCCCGTGCATTTTTTGATTACGTCAACATGAAGAGAAGCGTTGATAACTATCCATCGACTATGGAATTCGGGTTAAGTTCTAGTAACGATTCTAAGGTTATTTGTAATTTATTTGCTGAATACTTCAGGGGCGCATTTGAATCACCCGATTTTTATCCAGAAAGTAGCAACTTTTCGCACATTAATAATAGTAATATATCCCCGGTACCTATTCCATCTATCACGGAGGAGAGCTTATACAAGCATATTTTGGATCTTCCGGAAGACTTTTCTTATGGCCCTGACGGGGTTCCTGCTGTTGTCTTAAAGAAGTGTTCTTCGGTGTTATTATGTCCTTTACTTTTACTCTTCCGGCGATCCTTCTTGGTTGGTAGCTTCCCTATATTCTGGAAGGCTTCATTTTTAATCCCCATTTTTAAGAGTGGGAATAGGAGAGAGATTGTTAACTATAGACATATTGCTAAACTATTTGCATTCCAAAACTCTTCGAACTGATGATCCAGTCCCAATTGTCTATTGGGTGTAGGGGTTTAATCTCTAGCAGGCAGTATGGATTCCTTTAGGGAAGGTCAACGGTTTCCAACTTGTTAGAGTTTGTATCTGGCAGTGTGGATGGATTTCCAGACGGTTGCCAGACTGACTGCATTAATACCGACTTTAGTAAAGTCTTTGATAAGCTGTCTCACTCTATTATCCTTTTCAAATTGGCCAGGTTGGGTTTCCCGGCCCCACTCATTGCATGGATTAAGTCGTATTTATACAATAGGACTTATAGAGTGCGTTTTCGTGGCGTGCTCTCTGATGATTTTGTGGCTCCTTCCGGCGTTCAGAGTAGTCATCTTGGGCCTCTGTTGTTCATCTTATCTATTGATGACATTACTTATTTGCTTCAAAGAAGTAAAATTCTTATTTATGCGGACGATATCAAGATTTTTGTCCCAATCAAATCTTTTGCGGATTGCGAGATCTTGCAGTCGGACCTGCACATATTTTACAACTGGTGTGTCAATAATATTCTTAAATTAAACATCGGTAAATGTCAGGTTATGACCTTCTCGAGGTCCCGCAACTGCTGTACTTTTCAGTACAAGTTTGGAGATACTTGTATTCAACGGGTGGAAGGAGTGAAGGATTTGGGTGTGTATCTTGATAGGAAACTTAACTTCATCCCCTCTCTCTCCCTCTCTATGCTCTATGCTGGGTTTTATCCTCCGTTGGTCCAGGGAATTTCCTAGCCCTCACATAAGACTCCATCTTTATACATCCCTTGTTAGACCACTGCTGGAGTATGCTAGTCCGGTTTGGTCTCCGTTTTATGGATTTCACACTAAACGTATTGAGTCTGTACAGCGTAGATTTGTGAGATCGGCCCTTCGCGCTTTTCCGTGGAGGGACCCTTTTATTACACCTCCATATGGTGATCGGTTGGGACTGCTACAGCTTGCTACTCTCGAGAAGCGTCGCTGGGTTGCCGATATAATTTTTCTACACCAGCTCCTGCAGGGAAAGATTGATAGTGCGGAACTTTCTTCCAAAATATCACCTAGAGAACTGTCCTATTCCCTTCGAAACCGTTCGAGCTTTCATATAGCTTTCTCGCGCACTAATTACGGTATGTTCGAGCCTGTTAATCGCATGTGTAGGTTTGCTAATGGTGTTGGTGATGTTTTCAGCACTAACGTGGACAAGTTAACATTAAAGAGGAGCCTTTATAACTTGTAATCATCCTGTTGTACTCACTTGTCTTTGTTTGTTTTTTTTTGTAAGGCGTAAAGTTGCCTTCCTTGTATGTTTTGTATTGACTTGGCTAAAGCTGCCTGTGCATCCCTGATTGTTGTGTTTGGGTGTATTTTGGCTTTTGTTTACTAATGATTTTATGCATGTGGTGTGGGAGCCTCATCCACCTTAATATTTTGTGTATTTTGGTGGGTAGGTCAATTGATTCCTGGCTTCTGCCTGTGAAGTGCGCCTTCTGAGTTAGAAGGGTTAATTCAATAATAAATAAAATACTTAGCAGATCTTTTTCTTATTACGAATAGAATCAAAATATTGTAGTAAAATTGAGAAATAAAGGTTACGTGTGCAACAGAAGCATATCACTTCCCACTCCCCCCACCGCCTAACCTGGACAAAATTGTTCTCTAACGAGACGGTGTAATTTGCCGTCGCATTCGAACCGAAATTTTACCTAAGAAAATCAAGTCGTACCCGTTTACCCTTGTTGTGTTGTTACAATGCAAATTTAAAAGTGAGCTGCCTGTTATTTTAACTTTACAAATAAGATGAAGAAGCATTCTACTGACGCAGAACGATGAACACTTGCTGAACTGTGTTGATTTGGTGGACTTTTTTTTAAGCGTTTACAGAGTTGGTTTGCGGTCGCATAAAAGTCCCTAGTTTTAGCTGGCGTTAATAACTTAGAAAATTCCGAAGACTTTTTATTAGAATTACAAAAAAACTATGGAGAGGTTTATCTGGTAAATTACTTTAAAAAATATATTTGTATATAACTAGCACACATGTGAATGCAAATATATTATGAAAATACAAATAAAAAGCCATAAATCTTCACAGACTAAATTCGATGGAAAGATGAAACCTTAGAATAAAGAACTAGTAGAAGAGCTGAAACCCGAATTCAGTGAATTTTCGGCTATGCAGTGGTATCAATAACAAAGGCGTAATCTAAGTCAGATTTAAGGCTGGGCCAAAAGTAAACTTGAGACCTTGATAACAGATAAACGGCATCGAACAAAGTAGTGAAAAATTGTGTTTGCTTTTATATATTTCCCGCATCGGGTAACCCTGCAGTCAGAACTAAAAATTTGTTTTCCGGGAGAGTTTGTGGATAAGAGACACGTATTCTTTTCTTATGTGCATTTACAAATGTCAAATGTACTTCACCATTACCTTTTCTAGTTCCAAGCCGTGGCGTTTAAAATTGAGCATGTGTGAAAGAAGTGTCGTTTCAACCATTGAAATCTATAAAATGTATGGAAAATGGGCACTTCTTGAGCACTTCTTTTGTTCAGAGCTCCATACAGGCAAAACTAGGCCTCTGATCAAAACATTTCCCTAGAATTAATTTAACCTAAACGTGTTATCTTTCCAAGTATAAAAAAATATATACAATATTTAACAAAGTAGTGCACATCTAGAAGCTTTTGTTATTGTGGAAGAAACTTTTTACTAAAAAGCTTTTTTCTTAAGAGCTTCTCTGTTTGTACTTCTATGTGTTCTTAAAAGTGCTAAAATGTGCACTATTTTGTTAAATATTTTATATATTTTTTATATTTGGAAAGATAACACGTTTAGGTTAAATTAGATGAGGCAACAGATATAAGCAGATATGAGCAAATGATTAGCTGTATGTATTCCGATTTTAATTTAAATACTTATTTCAATAAGAAAAATGTTTAATATACCACGTTTATAAAACGGACTTAAAAGTATAAAATAATTTCTCCTAGCCCCACACAAATAGTGCTGAAAATGTGAGATTGTGAATTTTTAATAGCTATGAAAATACTTATAAGATTTAAATTTAAAAACGTGGGGCGCATCCAATAAGTCAAGAAACAATTTCTATACAATAATTCAGATTCATTTCAATGATATGGGAGAAATTTTAAACTCCTGACATCGGCGCAAAAAAAGCTGAAGACGATAGTAACGTGATTATTGATGCTTATTGATGTTCATTATTGATGATTATTGATGTTCAATGCCATACAAATAAAACGATTGTTTCTGGCGAAGATGATTTATTAATACTTTTATTTGTACGAACTGCAGCTGAGCGGAAAAGTTAAAACAAAAATATGTTGTTCAAAAAACCTTGATTTATTCATAAAAAGTAAAGAGCATATTTTGCTCCTTAATGCAATGATTGGGTGTGATACCACGCCAGCATCATTTAATAAGGGCAAAGCAAAATGTTTGAAGCTACTTAAAAAACTAAGCGAAAGTGCCAGAAGGACATAACAATCATATTGCTTTCACTGTTAAATGGTTATCAGATCTCATGTGGAGCCAAGCCCCTAATTCTACAAGGCCTAACTCTACAACCCCTAACTCTAGAAACCATACATCTTGGTCAAAAAGTATGACTTGGCAGTTTCGCGGCCATCGCTCACTCCTATGGACTTATGGTAAGAAATTAAGTCACTGGTCTTAAATGTTGTGTCATGCATTAGATCCATGAAACGGCGAAGCCATACTTTTTGACCAAGAAGTTGGGTAGTAGATTAGATAAAAAGGCTATGGAGGTTGCAGAGAAAATGGCAGTGGTTCGGAATCCACTTTAAACTGTAGGTCCACTTGTAATCGTTGTCTCAAATCGGGTAAAGATCTCATCCCCATTCCCGCCAAGGGCTTGAGAGAACTTGAGAGAGGTAGGAAATGTTCTTTTACAACATCTTTTAAAAGGGCTCATCAATTAAATACCAACGCACCAATATTAGTATTGTGTCGTAAAATGTGTTGTGCTAAGTGTGAATTATATTTTGAGTTTGCGCGTTTTCATTTGTTCAATTTTTCTTACAAATGCGTAATGAAAGTGTTAATTTAAAACTAAGCTTCCTTGTCATGTGTCCATGTTTCATCCAATGAAATAAAAATATCGTAAAATCTGCATGGGACACAGAAAAATGGATCGCACTGCAAACGCAAACATTTTCATCAGGCATAATGCTTTCAAATTTGTTAGTTCTTTGCAGTTTTGATTAAACGAATAAATTTCAGAAGTACATTACAATTCGATTCAGGTTCAAGTGCTCCGAATCGACACAAAATGTCGCTTTATATATCGCTCCAAAACGTTTCAGGACGACTTGGTACGATACCTAAGAGTTCCATTCAGCAGTTCAAGCTGTGTCATATTTAAAGGGGCAATCCTATTATTTAGTCAAGTAAATAGCCCATCTAGTCCGAAAAACACCGAAAAATTTATAGTATGAATGCTTCGGGAAACAGCTCTATCATATTTTCTTTTCAGAGTTAATTATTAATAATAATAATAAATAATAATAATAATGTTTATTAGTTTTAAACTTACAAAATCCAATAATAGCTCTTCTAGATCTGTAGAACAGTATAAAATATATTATATAATAAATATAAAAAAGTATTAATTTCAAAACAAATTGCAAAGTAAACGAAACAAAGTAAATTAAATAAAATAAACTACGACTATGACTTGCGTCGTCTGTCGAGGTTGGCAAATTAAACAATGTAAATATAAAACATAACATTTAAATTTCATTATATTACTAAAGGACTAATACTAAAACTAAAACTGTACCGAATACTTCATTTCAGGAAAATTCCTCTAAGATAAGTCTGCGATACTTCCATGCATTTTGTACATAATTGAACAGTGCATCATAATCTGAGCCATTCAGCAATTCTATGATCTGTGGTTCTTTTGCCAAAAATTGGAATCCGAATTTCAGCCAGCATCGGACAGTTACCCAAGAAGTGAACAATATCCTCATCTTCCTCTAAATTGCATAATTTGCAAATACTACTGCCCTCCTTTCTCCAATCATTACCTAAAGAATATGTTTGGTGTTTGAAATATTGTAGAAATAATATGTTAACATTGAAATTGAAAATTTTAATACTGAAATTAAAATTTGGTTTTGCGAATGGAAAAATTTCACTTTGCAGGGTGTTTCACATAAGGTGTGCCAAACTAGGTGTATTCGTAGATCCCATCTAAACAAAAATACCTCTCTTTGGATTGCACGTTGATTAGGGAATCTCCTTTGATACTCCAGAACAGCCGCTGTGTCGTTTTCGTCTACTACCCAATAAATTTAATTTATATCCCCGTATTCCACAAAAGAAAATTCTGCCAATTTGTAATAATTTTAGCTTAAGAACACTCGTAGTTATCGATTTTTTTTTCAACTATGATCAATATTCTTGCAGACTGACCTGACCCTCTTTTATAACAAAATGTCCATCAGGTATTAGTAACAGAACGCCAGAATACTTGGGTGTAAAGAATGCGTAACACAAGCTACTACCGAATTACTCTTATCTAATAAGTATATTGCACTTACCTTTTCATACCGTTTTTGCAGCAGTAATTACAATTAGTTATCTGTATATAATAAATAAATACTAAAGCTACAGTGTAATCAAATAATTGAGTAGTCAGGAATTTCTAAGGAAGCGGATTTTCTAAGCTTTTCTCCACCTTGACAATCTTTTTTGGAAAGGTTATAAGATCGGAAATTTAATAACATTTCTGAAAAATTACTGAAAATGTAATAGGTATTCGTAAATCATTTTTGTTATTTTTGCAAGTAACAGTACCTGCAGCTAGGAGTTAAGTCAAAATTGATATTTTCAGAAAGGACATTGAGATTATAGTTTTTTGGTGTTTGTTTGATGTCGCTGCGTTGAGTAGATCAAAAGATAAAAATGAAATGATGATGTGCATAACATGAAAATTTCAAATTTATGAATAATCCTGTAACTCCCAAACGGTTCAGTTGGTTTCCTCCCCTGCAATACCATTTTTTATTAAGATTGGTGAGATCTATCACCCACCTTATGTGAAATACTCTTATGTAATGAACAAAGTTCATGTAATCGAAACGAGTCGAATCGTATGCAATAGGGTATGTTAGGCAGTGGTAAACAATATTATTTGAGCTGGTGGATCCTATTTGATTGATTTAAATACTTTTTAGGGTATTCCCTGAGCTTTGACATCATCATTATAAAACAAAAACAATACTGCACCAAAATCAATATATAATCGTCCAGGCAAAGGACCTTTCTTCTGTAGAAGATTCACACTTAGTGCAGTAAAGCTTTCTGCAGGATGGTAATTATGGGTTTTGTTTACGTTGTGAAAGGCAAAAACATGGAAAATTTTTTTCTATTGATTCACAAAGTTATCTGCCTTTTGAAAACTGCAAATTATTGTCGGGTACATAGCTACGTTCAACTTAAGCCGTTGCTGGTGTCCAGATTCCAGAATTGCTTTTCCCATTTGACAAAAGTCCGAAGGCAGACGAAGGCACTAATTTCACACGTTTAAATAAATCGCATTTTTTCTTTATGCGGCTCAGGTCTGAGGAACCTCCGATGGCAAAAGAATAATTTCATAAGAATTCATAACACAAAACTCTATTGCACTAAAGGGCCGGTACAATGCGTGAAAAAACTTAAACTCGGCTCAAAGGCAACATCTATAGATATGCATACATGAAGGAATGCTGTAAATCGAGGTAGCGACCATGGCTGCCACAACACCACCATACCTTCCTTTTTGCTTTTGTCATCTTCGTCAACCGCATCACTACAGTCACACCATCTGCCGCTAAATTTGCTGCAATAACAACGCCTTAACTTTCAATTTTATTATGCTTTGCTTCATTGTTTTGGTTTTTTTTGCCGTGCATGCGCTGGTAAACTGCACGCGCAGCCTTGGACTGTACCGGTCACTTATTTATAACAAATACAATGCTTTTATGAAAAGACTACATATTGTGCTGAAGTAGTTCTGCTTTACATGTGTACTACTATAGAGTATAGAACTAAATTAAAAAAGTTGTGATGTTTTTAGGGATGGGAATCGAAAGCAAAAATATCGGTACTTGGTATTGCAATGTACTGGAGTATCGATACATTGAAAAATGAGTATCGATAGTTGAGAGTATCGGTATTGTAATGATTACATTCAGAAATTTAACATGAAATATTGAATTATTAAATAACCATAAATTCGAAGACGGAGTTGCAACAATGGTTGAGTGGCACGAGCACCCCACCATGGATGCAAGATTGAATCTTGGCCTACCTACGAGCAATTTAAAAGAAATGCAATAAATAATAAATCAAAGCAGTTTCTGCGCTGTTGTCTAGCTCGTAGCAATGCAAACAATCAAACATTCTATTTTCCCACATTCCCCTTACCCTAATTCCCTTGCGACCGTAGCTATGTCCCCTGGTTTTTGCCTACATCATACAAAAAAGAACCACAAATTATTATGGGTATAGAAAACATTTTACAAAATACATAATTAGCAATATATATCATTAGAAAATGGAAAAACTTATTTTCTAACTCAGCAGATTTGTTAAAGTAATGGGACATCAGTCGAATAAATGTTAATTCATGTAATATCTATGTCAACAAAGCTAAAAACTAAAAGTAAAATGTGATTCCATCAACAAAAGTATAAGATCATGCTTCACTTGATAAAGCAATTCGGGAACTGGGATAGAGGATCTGATGTAAGACGATTACCATTGTCACCCGAGATTCTTGCTGCATGTGAAATATATGTAAATTATATTACATATTCTGCCTTTATCTTTCAAAAACTTTCCAAATGGCACTTTTTGAAGACGTCATTTCACAGCTGCATTGAGTAAATACTCTTTTTTTAGTCCTAGCTTCCTATATATGAAAAGAAAATCTACCTTGTAACCAGCCGAAAATGTGATAAATAAAGTAAATAACTTTAAGATCTGAAATTTATTTACGTGATGAGCATTTAACTGATGAGGTTATGTTACCCTTGAAAAGTTGCAAAATATATATGTAAATAGGTACTTACAGCGATTCCTCTTAAAGCGTTTTAACATTAAACATACTCCGATAACTAATCACTTGGATTGTTTTTATTTCCGAAAAAACGTCAAAACCGACAAAAACTTTGTGGTATATCTGCATCTCATCAAATCTTCGAGAAAAGCGTTAAAGTACCAAAAATCTTTCGATACTATGGCCTCTTATTTCTACAGTGCACTTCTCGATCAAACGATAATTTTCGCGATACTATGGCGAGTATCAGTAAAAAACCTAAGGTGATGGCCCAATGCACGCGTCGCGGCACGCGGCGCGTTGACAGTTCAGTAGAATGCTCGCGTTTAGGTGCGACTAGGCCAAATGGCTGCCGCGTTTGCCGCGGACGACGCGTGAGTTGGCCTATTTTCTACTTTTATCGCGCGGCAGACGCGTTGACAGTTCTTTTTGAGAGTTTTTACCGCGATATTTGAAAAGAATTCTAACGTTGCAAAATGGATTTCAATAGTTTTGAAGAAAAATTAATTTGTGCGGTGGAAAAATATCCTGTGATAATTAATTAAGGTTCCATTAACTACAGAAACATAAATAAAAAGGTAGAAGCTTGGGTTTCCATTAGCAAAGAGGTGAATGAAACTGGTATTCGCCTGACAGTGGTTAATCCAACTTTAAATAACATAGACAAATACTGTTTGCTCCCGCCATGAGCAAGTTATCTGTAACAAAATTTATGTTGAAAAGTGCTGCGATTTAACAATAAAATAAATATTACATGAGCGTCGAGAAAAGTCTATATTCAGGAGAAATTGGAGTTCGAATGCTGGTTTTAGTTAATATTTCTTTCAAAATATTTAATAGTGCGTCGAAAGTCCCAGGTTTCATTCTCGTAGCTACATAAAATTGTTTCCCATCATTTTCTTTCATTTGCTTGAATGTCTTTTCAAAGAATCCACTTATCATCCTGTCACCATACAATTCTCTAAATTCTAAAAAAAATTTATTAACTCGTGATTATCGAGTAAATAGAATATTGAGTTCAAAACCTCGATACCGAGGAAGAAAATATCAATACATCGATATATCGCATCGGTATCGCCTATGCCCATCAGTTTCTGCTACCAATATCATAAATTTACCTCTTAATGAGGCTGAAATTCTAAACAAGCCGACATTTTTGTTCACTTTCCAAGCATAATAAAAGCAAATAAGTATGAACCAGTCCTCATTAGTTATTGAAGTAGCAACAAAAGAAGTGTTAGAAGTCATGAAAACATATAAACAGTTTAGTATTGAAGAAAAGTGGCGTGTTGACACTTTGCCTGAAGCAGGATATAAAAAAGTTTATAGAAAACTTTTAAGTTCAACCGTTAGATGATGATGAAAATAGTTATGGGTTTTATTTAAGTCTGATTACTTACTCATTCGGCTAATGAGTCGACCCAAAGTGGATCTTGGCTAGATGATTTCACACTTGGGAAGAATATTCCAGAAAAAAAAGTGAAATTTTTTGAATTGCGCTTTTGGAGATAGGTTGGGGGACAGCGAAAAGAAGAAAAATATATAAAAGTATATAAGGCAAAATAACAAGTGTAAATTATTTAAAAACAAACAAGCCTATCTTTTATATCGGAAACTGTTGTATTAAAATATCCTTTATATATATATATATATATATATATATATATATATATATATATATATATATATATATATATATATATATATATATATATATATATATATATATATATATATATATATATATATATATATATATATATATATATATATATATATATATATATATATATATATATATATATATATATATATATATATGGGATCGAGGCTTCTCCATGAAAAGAACTTTGGAACGGAGAATCGGCAACGGCGCTGGTGGCCCAGTGGTTAGGGAAATGGAGTATCATGCGCATGGTCTCGGTCCAAACCCAGCTAGCCAAATGGGTTTTTTAACGGAGATTCTCCGATTCCTACATATATATATATATATATATACACAGATATATACGGAATGAAATTTGTTAGAATGTAGAATTATCGTCAGTTGTCTATAAATAAAAAATAGGTAAAACAGTTATACGGTTTTATTTAACATTAGATGATGTACTAAAAGCTGGAAATTAACAATTGGTGACAAATGTGCGGCTTACTTAGTTATAGGTACTATCTACTGGTAAGAAATCGCAAGTCAAGATCCACTTTGGGTCGATGAATCAGCGAAATAAGTAAGTAATTAGGTGCTTTGATTAGACTTAAATAAAACAGGGGGCTTATTTGCCGTCACCTCTTACACTTTGAATTTAAATGCGATTCAGAATTTGATTATCACTTCCTTTGACAGTGAAAAATTCATTGTGGGGTAATCTGGACACCTAAGGCTCCCGGTTTTATTTAATTCTGACCAAAGCCTCTGATTACTTACTTATTCCGGATTATGGCCTCCGAAGTCGTCACTGCTCTTGCTCTTACGCGACTCTTACCAGTTGAAAGTACCTATGCATATCTCGGTAATCTCAACATTAGTAACCCATAATAATTTTCCAGGGTTTAATATTTAACAAAACCGTTTAACTTAAGAGTTTTTTTACCTATTTTTTATTTACGATAATTGTACCAAATTTAATTCCGTAGTAAAGTTTGTTGTAACGTATACAAAGTGAATTCGGTTTTGTCAAAGAATATCAATTTTGAAGTTTTCGTTTAAATTTAATTTCATTTCATCGAAAACTGTCGGATTCTTCAATTATTTTTCGCACAGTCCTCAAAGAGGGGTTTCAGATCAAGGAATGTAATAACTGGGAATTTTGATTATAAAGTAATTAACTTAACTTGTAAATACAACTGTTCTTTTGTTTTCTTTGATCTAGAGTGGAAGCTTCTGCGGTTTTTACAACACACTAAACATTTTAAAGTCACTAATTGAAAATCCAAAATTATAATCACCACACTGATGACTAGAAAAATTTTTAAGGCAATAATACGTCCAAACGCTTCTTTTGAGTTATAAACCCCTAACTCAACTCTACTTTATCAACTGAGAGATAAAGATATTCTTATGAGCGCAACTTTCGCTGAAATCATTGCTACATACATGTAAGCCCACACATGAGATATGAAGCAAGTCAATTTAACTTCATTAATATCATTCAAGTTATCCTTAGAATTTTATAAAAATCTGACAGCAGGGTGCGCAGAACTACGCGCACAAGGCGTAATTTGCTGTGACAAGTTATTTGAAATGAAATTTCAAAAAACATTGATGCTGCCTTCGTTAGGAGAAAAGTTCACTCCCCGCACATCTGCACATTGAATTCAAAATGAATTATCCTAACTAAGTGACGTGGTGAGTTTTGTTTCCAACACTGTGCAATACAGAAACAACCATAAAAGCTACAATCACAGCGACAGCCTAAACACCGTTATAGTTTGTGCAATCTAAAATGGCAATAACAACTGGAGACAGTTTTCCGGTCACCACACTCAATGTAACGTAAAGCGAAACGTTCAGATGCATACTAATATATTACGGGTACCCACATGAAAAGTCGGGAAATTTCAGAAAGAATAGACGCTTACTGGCCGACATGCACAAATCTTTTACACGCATTCTCGTAAACCGGCATAAAAAGATAACTTTTCTGATCGTGTCATAACGTGAGATGAGAAATGGCATCCCGGTGATAACCCGATGAAAAAAAACCAACGACTTAACATTGGAGAACAACCAAGCAAAACCCCAAAACCTAATGTTCAATTGATTGAAAGTGGCCGTTACTAAAAGAACTCCCTGTTTTGATTACCAGATAGGATTACAAAACAAAAAATTAGGGAATTATATGGGAAATTCCTTCGCATCCCCCATATTCACGAGACTATCCAGATAAAATCATGGTTCCATGTGGTAAACGTTGATGGTGAAATTAACCAACAGGGTTTCCTTTTCGAGAAAAAGACAGATATGAACGTTCCGATGTACAGAGAAAGGCGGTTGATAGAATACCAGCTATGGCAGATGTCCAAGTCAAAATTTAAAAGAAGACAATCGGAAACGCTCGACAGATTACGGAAGATCTTAGCGACGTCAGTATAACAAAGAATTTTAGTATGAGACACAATCAAAGATACGCTATTAATGTGGATGATAAAAAGCAATGGTACGGGATGGCTGCGATGTGGTACCACATACGTATTAAGAATTGGCTTAGACAGAGCTCCGCGAAACAAGACCCGCTGAGTACGATACGAACATAACAAGTCAACAAAATCAGATCGAAACCCGAGACGAGGGCGCTTGAGAACAAGAATTCTATGATATATTCTATTACACGGCTTGCTAAAATCAGTGAAAAGGAAGCCAACCTGCCTATCAATCTCAATAACAAGTGACAAGTTAGTGGTGATAGATTTGCTTTTCACAGAGTATGTCGAGAAGATTGTAAGAACGGCTTGCAACTAAAGTAAGGACTAACAAACCAAGGCATCGAAAAGCTTGGAGATTAGCGATTGACCTGTAATATATATCACACTTGAGGTTTTTTTTATGTAGAGGAATAATTAGGGAGAGTTTCCAGGCATTCAGGAACGCACCACAGATAAAGATAAATTAAATAAATATCATAAACATCAAAACCGGATCCAAGGACAGTGAATTGTGACACGACTCCGGAACAAACGGGACCAAACATTGCCTAACCAACGTGCCAACAAGATCAGTAGAAAAGCCTGGATCGCGAAAACTGCCCTGAGCATTGTTACAGGTTAGAGTAAGTCATGTTATCTGTAAAAGATAAAGCACATTCATTAGCTGAAGCAAAAAAGATTGCATCAAGAAATCATTCGAACGAGAAGGCGCCCAGCCAACACCAGGTAGGTTGAAGTCGCAAAACAGCAGAAAATTGCCACAAACGCCCGGTGGCGAGCTTGAAGGAATATATGTACATAGATTGTAGCAATATACACGTTTTTTAGGGTAACCCAATAACGCCAAGTCGAAAAAATCCGTAAAATCAACAAGTCTACACGGGATACCACGGCGACCGCACAGGAAACTCCATTCCCAATGGGCGCGTTAAGAACAGTGACGTGACGATCACGGCGAAAAACGAGGTACTGGTAAGTTCCGCATTCAAAATGCCCTGATGCAGCCAGGTTTCAGTCAAACAGACCAAGTCGAAAGAAGAATCGCTGGAGCAAGTGTAGAGGCAAGTTTTCATGGAGCTATGTTTTGCGTAATAGATGGAAATCTAATTGAATCCTTTTGAGGAGCTGTAAGGGCAAGCAAGGATTTAAGAACAAACTCGCGGAAGATAGAGTTGCAGGGTTAGATATCCGGATAAAGAACAGTCTGTAACAAATCCTCTGAGAACCTTGAAGAATCAATCCTGCTGTATGCAATTACGGCGGGCATATCCACAGTTCTAGAAGCAAGATGACTAATGATTCCCAGTGATGTCAGGATGGATCCGAGACACAAAAATATATCGAGGGAGCTTGTTAGGTGTCAAATACTGGTAACTAGACCAGAAATTACCGCATCAGCAGGATTCCATACAGATGAAGGGGAGACGCTGGATCATCTACTACGGAATAGCATCGCACACAGAAATAGATGGTGATGATTCTGCTGGGGCAGGGCCAACTTCGTTACAAGAAATTTTCATTGATCTGTAACGTGTTTCATTTACTGTAATGTTTCCTTATTTTCAAAAACAAATCAAGACCATCTGAGGCTGCAATAAACTCTGCTGAATGAATTCTGGATTTTCCTTACTGGAAATATGGCAATTTTGCATAGTAAGGTAATGAATTTGAGTTTCATCGTTCGATAAAATGTGGGTCAGATGACAGTTGTTCAAGATACTGGACTGTGATTTCAGAAACTTGTAAGCGTTGTTCCAAGCTGAAACGCTTTATAAATAGCCGTGGGATGGGTCTGGACTCTGGGTGTCCCATCATTGGTACGACCCTTGAGGTCCACACGAACAACTTCCCAGTATGATAACGAGTAATATTCGTGAAAATCAAAAATTTCAACACATTTATGTATATATTTAAAGGTCACTACAGTATTTTTAAATTATTTTTTAGAATTATGTGTAAAGTGTAATATTTGATTGTTAATATCAATTTTTAATTGTTATTAACAATATTTCCAGCAGAAATTTTATTTTGTAAATATTGTAACATGCACTGTAGCCTGGTATATGCTACGTGATGAAAACGAAATCAAGTTGTACAATGCGCATGTTCCGAATTTCGGAAACCAGAAAAACGTTAGATGCCGTATAAAGTCAAGGCCGATTAGAACCTGTGGTGGAAATGAATAACGGAAATTGCAAGAACTAAGTTGCTGAACTTTCTAGAATTAAGCTTAGTAGTATAAATAGGGATGAGTAGCAGTAGTGAGTCAGTTGAATTTTAACCAGTGAAGTGATAAGTGTAAATATGTAAAGTGAAACCGTGTATTGTGAAGAAAAGAAAATTGTACAACGAATTAATGAAGTGAAGTGAATAAAAATTGTGAGAATTTGTGACTGTAAATATGTGTCTTAATTAATCCGTCGAGCCCGAAGAGCCCCATTACGTTACAATATGCATTAAAATTATGTAAAACCGTAAAGAGAGTATCGAAAGCTAAACAATAAACACATATTACATTACATTAAGGGGGGAAGTACATGAAGAGGCCGAAAAAAGAGGACTTTTTTGGGATTTATTTCTGGGAAAATGAAAAAGGTCCACATGAAATCGATATTATATGTATTTAGGGCAATGTTTAAGAAGAGAAAAAACATTTTTTACATTTTGAAAAATAAAAAATTAATCAACTTTTGGTGGGTTTCGTAACTCGTGTCGCGGCTGACATCGAAATCGGCGTAAATTCTCCTGGCCGCAATTTTCATCTCAAATCAAAAAACCAAACATTTTTATACTCGAGGGGGTTGTTTATTCTAGATAAACTACGATCTTTTCGAAATTCGAACATTAACTATAAAAATCGGGCATGAAAAAAAAAGTTGGCTTTTTTTGCAAAAATTTTAATTATTTTCGCGTCAAAAATGGTCTTAAAATGATTTTTTTGTTATGTCCGTAGTCTATCTAGAGTAGTTTTTTATGCCCTTTAAAATGAGTGCTGGATGAAGAAAATCGGTTCACTAGTTTTTTTGTAATCTTTTACGCCAATTTGAAAAACATGGTTTTGAGAAAACGCCGTTTAAAGTATGTCCCGCAAAACTGAAGAAAAAGATGCAGATAAGGAGAAGGTAAGAGGGGACGGGTATTCTCAGAAAAATCGGTATTTGGACTGAAAATGTCGAGAACGCTCTTTAACAAAGTCGCATTCATCACTCTAAATTCCAGAGCAGAAAAAAAAATTCGGTAAGCGGAATCACGCGCGCAGCAGAGATCCTCGATCCCAGGCGCGCTGGGCCGGATCGGCGCCGACCACTTTCAAGTGGCATATCTTTCAAAATTTTCGAGATAGGCTTTTGTAATTTTGGAATTATATTCTTAGAGCATATACTTATCGATTAAGACAATAAAAAAAATCGATTTTTGAAAACGTCTTCATGTACTTCCCCCCTTAAGCAAATATGTCAAGAAGCGTTGTTCAAGCTTGTTTTCAGTCGGCTCGACTAAAGTTTATGATAATCTAATCAACTCATACTTATGAAATTACCAGTAACGTACGTAATTTTACAAAAGCAGCTTTCACCTACTACTGTAATTTTTATTTACACGTTGTTTGTCATTTCCCTTGCAATTGAAAAGAAAACGGACTAATTTCAATGTATTTATCAATCATATCATTAGCATGGCGGTTAGTTAGGAAATCTTGCATTCATGGCGAGATATTATTAGCTTTGGAAACTTGCTTCGCTCACTCCAGACTCGCTTTGCCCATATTTAGGTGAAATATTTGCCCGTTTGAAGTAAATGACTTAATTAAATGGCATCGAGGCTATTAATTATTTTATTCTATGAACAGTTTAAAGATATACCAAGCTAGCACCAGAAACACTCCCGCAAAGTGCACACCTTGAATAGGAAAATAATTTAGCTAGCAGTCGACTCTCAGCCAGTATCAGTTTTATTTGCCGCAATTGGCAACGTTCGCGAGCTGTCTCGCTATAACTCGCTGCTCTGACATACAATTTAATCAGAAAATCCGAGTTGAAAATTTTTTCATCTTTCACAATTACATTGCTCTACGGTGGAGATCACGTCAGGAAATTTATAAATTACAGCTGCAGGTGAAAACTTTACAATTTATTTATTAGCATAGTATGCAAATATATCAAGTTTCATGAAAATAGGAAGTTCGGTAATTACCGCAGGTAATGAGATCTGTTGAAGGTAATACTTCTTCTAATCTTAGGCGAGGTATCGAAAACTTTCCCGCAAACTTGGAACGGGCCCCCCCAACATCTTGTGGAAAAGAAACTATTGAGCAAATGCTCTTAATGCGACAATATCTGACATACATATATCACAGCTGAATGCGATTATGTTTCTGATTATCGGCCGCTACTCATGTGCTTTTTCGCAAATTAATTAAAGGCCGAGTCGTTTTTCACAACAGCTTGAAAATATTGATTTGCGAACAGCAGCTTTCCTCGAAGGCAATCAATTAATCTCTAACATACGGGTGGCTCAATTTTGAATCAGCGTATTAAGAATGATTCTGAGGTACTTAATAAAATAGTAATTGTTTAATTGGTGTTATGTTCAGCTAATGACGTTTCACTAATTATTCAGGATATATACATAAAGAGTGTTTCAACAAAGTTTCATTTTAAATTACTCACTATTTGTGAAAGTTGCAACTGTCGCTCTTTGACATTTGGTTAGTTAAAATTATACGGCCAATGAAAATAAAGTGATATATGTCTCCAGAGATCATTTAAAATGTGAAAATTTACTACAAATAAAATAGTTTTTAAAAAAAAAGTTGAACCGACTTCACAAAAAGCGCTAAAAAGCATAAAATAATTTTTAATTTTATATCTATTACGACATTTTGAAGTCGGTGCAAATCAAACAAACCAAACAACTACAACAAAATTATTTAATCGTCATTTCTTATGATCCCGTAAACTGAAACGCTCAGGTAGTATTAGGTATTATTTTCAATTGTGGTACTGTAGTTGTTTTATTTGTTTAATTTGCACCGACTTCAAAATGTCGTAATAGATATAAAATTAAAAATTATTTTATGCTTTTTAGCGCTTTTTGTGAAGTCGGTTCAACTTTTTTATTAAAAACTATTTTATTTTTCACTTTTTAGTGTCTTATTCTCTATACAACGAAGAAAGAACCATCCAAATCGGTCCACGCGTTGAAATTTAGTTTTAACCCCCTACCTCACCCCCATTCCACTAAACTTTTTTTCTCATGGTATCAATCAAGAAACATACTCTACCGAACAGAAAAGGAATCATCGAAATCGGTCCACGCGTTACGAAGTTACTACCCCTCCCCCTCCCCCACCACCACCCTAGGACCAAATTATTCTCCTATTAGCAATGGGGGATCACACTCTATACAACAGCAAAAGAACCGTACAAATCAATCCACGCGTTACAAAGTAAGGTTCCACCCCCTTCTCCCACCCCCACCCCAGCAACATTTGTTTTCTCGTAGTATTAACCAAGGATCATATTCCATCCAATAGAAGAAGAATTATCCAAATCGGTCCGCGCGTTACGAAGTTAGACTACCCCTCTCCCCCCACCCACACCTTTCACCATAGGACCAAATTATTCTCCTATTAGCAATGGGGGATCATACTCTATGCAACAGAAAAAGAACCATCGAAATCGGACCACGCGTTACAAAGTTAGGTTTGACCCCCACCCCCCACCCCCACCCTGCCAAAAATTTTTTTGACATGGTACCAATCGGTGAACATACTCTACCCAACAAAAAAAGAATCATCAAAATCGGTCGACGCGTTACGAAGTTATGCCCGGTCAGACATAAAAAAAAAAAAATTTAAAATAAAAAAAAAAAATAAAAAAAAAAATACGCGTCGAACTTAGAACCTCTTTGTTTTTGGGAAGTCGGTTAAAAAGATGAAAATTTCGCGAGACAGTTCGTAAAAAAAGTTCCAAATGGAAGAATTTGAACGGTTCGGTCAAGCTGCGATAAAATTCAACCCGTCAACGAAAATATCTAAATCTAGATGCTGGTGTAGGGAGTCGAAATTGTTTTGGGTGCGGATAGGTCCCACCATCGCTAACGAACAAAAATATCGTGGTGGTGGACTCCCATAAAAAATATACACCACCTAACGGTATAATTAGATTTGGCAACCACTAAAATATGTATATATGGTAAATGATGGGACCGTCGGTCGGATGTGGTAGAGCATAACATTATAAAAGGGCCTTGCATAACATTATAAAGTGTTTGCTGGTGGTGGCGGGAGGTTCGGGCACAGGGGGCGGGGGTAAAAAATCGGGTAAATGTCTAGATGAAGGAACGGTCGGATGGAGGAGGAAAGCGAGGGTTAGAGGGGGTCGGATGGTTTACTTGTGATGATTAAAAAGTTGGGGAGGCGCTGAGGGTGGAGGTGAAAACTGACGTATTTTTCGCTTTTGGTGTTAAAAGAAAACATTCAATTTAAACGCTGGAAAAATATTTTAGGAGGTGAAAAAGGATGAATTAAAACCTCTTTTACAGAATACAGAATATTGAAAGAATACTTTTTGTACAAGCGAATATTTATATACCGAATTATAATTTGCCTTTTCCAAATTAAGGGATATTAATGATAGTGTGCAGGGCGGGCCCGTGCGCAGGGAATTAAAAAATAAACTAGTGGGGTAGGTCCAGATTCTGGGTGTCGCATCATTGGTGCGACCCTTGATGTCCACGCGAACAACTTCCCAGTTTATAACAATTTTCAATTGTCATTAACAATATTCAATTATTATTAACAATATTTAATTGTTAATAGCGATAAATTTCATGGTCATAGTACAAACGAGTAAGTGAAAACTCAATAAAATTCATACTATTCGATTCATCGTTTTATTTATCTTTCATATAAAATATTTATGGTTTTTTTATCATTTTTTAATGTTAGAAAAAACTATAAAAGTTCTGGATTTTTTTTAAAGTATAGAATTGTATCAGAACCAATTAGATCAGATGAATCTTTTTAAAAAAAAAAACTTTCGCCCACTTTTATCTCATTTTAAAATACTTAAAAAATTTTAAATTTATAAATAAATAAATTAATGAATTTAATTTATCATGATAATTTCGTTGTAATTAGATGCAAAAAAAATTTTAAACTATTCCGTTATAGCATTAAAAAATATGAAAACCAAATAAATGCACTCTATTTGGAATTCATTTGTTATTAATAATTTTGAATGGTTGTAAACAATTTATAATTGATATAAACAATTCTTAATTGTTATAGACCATTTTTAATTGATATAAACAAAGTTGATTCATAAAAGAAATTTTTTGTGGTAAAAAAAATTTCAATTGTTTATAAGAATTTTCAATTGCTATGAACAATTTTCAATTTTCATAATCAATTTTCAACCAGGTAAAACCATTTTTTATGATTATAAATGTATTATTGTTATAAAAAATTTTTTCATCATTATAAACAATTTCTGTTCATAATTAATTGTTATTATCCGACTTTTTGATGTCCCGATCGTCATCAGAACAAATTATATCGAAGAAATCCTTTTCAAGAAAGTCTAAAATCAACTTTTTTTCAGTTTTTTTGTTTAAACAAAGCTCAAAGGAGCGGAGGTGGTGCGGATGCCATTTTTCATATCCATCTACTGCGCCTCCTCAATTTTCATAATTGTCGACGACATATCGCCTATTAAAAGCAGGTCATAGAAATGGATGGCAAATATTCACAATAAATTTATATCTTTTTGCTAGGTAAGCATTTTACAGATTAGAACAACCTTATTGTAATTTTTATTAAAGTAATTCTAATGATTTTTACATTTTCCTAACAATCAAAAAGATTAAAATTAAATATATCATTTCGAATATATTTAGTTATTTTATTCTGCTCTCAACAGCTGCAAATTCACAGTAAACATGTGAAATTAAAAATGGTTTTCGCCCACCAAAAATAAAATTGTACCCATATGAGATAACTGATAAGTCACTCAATTTTAATACATCTCAGTGTATCAATCCAATACTGTAGCTGCTTATAATGTGTCTTTGCTTTACAATTTTATTCCATCGTGGAAATTGCAGTTCTTCTATTCACGTTCTAAAAATA
The DNA here is from genome assembly GCA_964036015.1 of Leptarthrus brevirostris. Lineage (NCBI taxonomy): Eukaryota > Metazoa > Arthropoda > Insecta > Diptera > Asilidae > Leptarthrus > Leptarthrus brevirostris. Next base: position 55,485,380 of record OZ038375.1, read on the forward strand.
GGCAATTGCCAAGAATTTTTGTACAACGAAAAGCGCAAAAATTCTTGGCAATTGTATCAAGAGAGAAATGTACGAAAAGTCTTCCTCAAATATCCTGTAAAAAACAAATTATAAGGGAATATTTGTAATTGTGTATTTATAAAATGTGAACAGCACTTTTCATAATTGACAAATTTTTGATACGCAAAACAAAGACAAATTGTAAACAGCTGTAGTATTGGGTCGCCATATACATACATATAATTACAACGTTATCCAGTGTATCTTTTTTATCGGGGTCGGCCGCCACTATATTTTTGTTGATTAGTGCTCGAGGGTCCCGCCCGCACTTACCACTAAATTTCAAACCAATACTGTCTTGAAGTGAAAATGTTATCTAGGCATTTACCGCCAGATAAACCGGAAATATTGTTATTGTTACTGAAAGTTTTTTTAAAGCCCCATGTGTGGCGATTCAAAGATTATCACAGCTGTTGCATCAACAGCCAGCGTGCAGCGTACTTTGCGCAAAGATCTTAAGCTAAATTCGTACAAAGTCCATCTGTGTTCGTTGATTGGGTGTTTGAAATGGAGAAAGGTGGTTCAATTTGTTAAAGAAAATCATTTCAAGTCATAACTTTGTAAATAAGTAGAACTTTTTTATTTGAGGCTCTTAAAACCCAACAGAAATAGTCGAGCAACCTTTAAACAAATGACAGTTTGGACAGTTTGGTGTGGTTTTCGGCCAGGGATGCGACTGGACCGTATTTTTTCGAAAATAAAGCTGTTGCGACCGTTTCAGTGTTTTTTGACCTGCAGAGGATGTTTTGGATGTGGACGAACTTTACGAACGCATCTAGACATTTTGCTCTAAGGCTATCCATGTCAAAAAATCAAATATGCTATGCCAAAGATAAATCAGAGCTGAATTCTCGAAATAGAATCGCAATTGTCGAAATTGTGTTGGAAAAAATCTTTCGAATTAAGTAATAAAATAGTTTTTTAAAAAAAAGTTGAGCCGACATCACAAAAAGCGCTAAAAAGCACAAAATCATTTTTAATTTTATATCTATTACGACATTTTGAAGTCGGTGTACACCAAACAACTACAACAAAAGTATTTTATCGTCCTTTCTTTTGATCTCGTGAGCTGAAACGTTCAGGTAGTATTATGTATTATCTTCAATTGTGGTTCTGTAATTGTTTGATTTGTTTAATTTGCACCGACTTCAAAATATCGTAATAGATACAAAATTAAAAATTATTTAATACTTTTAGGCGATTTTTGTGAAGTCGTTTCAACTTTTTTTTAAAAAACTATTTTATTTTTCACTTTTTAGTGTCTTCTACTCTATCCAACGACAAAAGAACCATCCAAATTAGGTTCAACCCCTACCCCACCTTCATCCAACCTGAAATGTTTTTCCTCGTGGTATCAATCAAGGAACATACTCTACCCAACAGAAAAAGAATCATCGAAATCGGTCCACACTCTATACAACAGCAAAAGAACCATCCAAATCGGTCCACGCGTTTCAAAGTTAGGTTCCACAAAACACCCCCACCCACACCCCACCAAAAAATTTTTTTACATGGTATCTACCAATCGGTGCACATACTCTACCCAACAAAATAGGAATCATCAAAATCGGTCAACGCGTTACGAAAATATGCCCGGTCAGACATAAAAAACACAACAAAAAAAAAATACACGTCGAACTTAGAACTTCTTTGTTTTTGAGAAGTCGGTTAAAAAAGAACAAGTGCCAGACCGTGGTCGGAGTATGCCTTACCAATTTCTTGCGCTTTTAATGAAAATTTGGTTTGCGACTAAAGTTTCACGTTTCATCAAAGATTAATTGTTATTTCGGTTGATAAAGTTTACATGTTTTTACTTTGTTGGAAAGATAATTTAGTTTGGAAAATCTTAGGAAAAATAAGGGATTTTCAAATGATAATTATTCGATGACCATAGGAGATAATCGAATGAGGTTTTTTTTCTTTTTATAAGGGTTTTCATATACATATTTTACAAGTTCCTATAGCCCATAGTATAGTGGTCGTGCCGCCCAACGAATTGATCCCACTTCGTCTCGATGTATTCATTTTTCCCTCTCGGAAGTCACCTAGGCGACGTCGTTTACAGTAGAAAAAACATTAAAAACCAGTATAACTCCCTGCGAATGTGGTATGTTCGTTAAACTTAAAGTAGCACAAATTTAAATAAATATCATAAGCTTAGGTTATTTTTAAAATATTTATAAGTTCACACAATTTCCTTGCACCCCTTCTGAACATTAAGGAAAAATATGTAATTTCTTTGTTGAGTGTAATAAAGTATATAAACTAAGTAGTAGACTCTCTAGTCACGTTTGTTACTACTCTGACACTGTTCACAGCTCTGCGTGACTTGGGTATTTCCCTGGAGTAATTTTCATATTTTACAACGTGCCAGGACGCTATAATAGATCAACACTTATCTCTGAAGTATACATATCAAAATTGTTTGCATCCCCAATTTTATTTGATATTGAAAACCAAAGACCACTCGGATTTAAAAGAAATTTCAACTTGTAGCGATACAGTAAATAATGATAATAATTCTAGTACAAGTGGTGCTATAAAACGCAGTGCTGCTTGTATTGGTGCCAGTCTAATTATTAGTTCAGAGGTATGAACTTGCATTGTAATTTAATTAAACAAAACATTTATATTTTTATACGTTTATACGTTAAGGTGTTAAAACTTTATATTTGTAAAAGGACTGGAAGAGATATAATCTTAAAGGATTACGAGACAGAGAAAACTTTATCAGATAGCGGCCGAAGGAAAGTTATTTCCTTCCTCGCTGCATACACTGAAGAGCATTTTGGATTTAAGAGTGGGGGGGGGGGGGGGGGGGGTAAGGGTTTACACTTTCGAAAAATCGAATTTTTTGTCTTATCTTATTGTTAAACATTTCAAGAATATATTCTCAAAATCTGAGCCAAACTCTTGAAGTTATGGTCTATAGTTAATCCCCTGTCCTTTAGTGCAGCTGTCGAGCAGGTATACAGCTTATTCACTTCTATTGTTCTGGTCAACTATTATGTTTCGTGAATATTCTATTTAGTTTCGAGGGTTTCGAGAATATTCTATTTAGATTGAGAGAAAAGAGGCTGAAGACATTGAAGCTGCTGCAGGAAGTCTACTCTATGGAGCTGGAATCGATGATTCTGTGTAAGTTGAAAAAAAAATTTTTTTCTTCACTTTTTTAGCTCATAAATTTTAAACGCGTTTTTCTCAAAACTACGTTTTTAAAGTCCGTGTTCATTGCCATTTAAAAACTACTGGACCGATTCATTTGAAACTTAGTACACATTTTCTACATATAAATTGCCTCCCCCAACGTTTAGTTAAAATTTTTTTTTTTACATTAAGGGGATTTTCCACCCACAAAATGACGGAATTTTTCGTGGAAAATAGCAGTTTACACTTTAGATGGCCACCAAAAATTTTTAAATGAAAAAAAAAAATAATCGGAGAACGTTGGGGGGAGGATTTGATAATACTTTGACTAAATTTTAATGGTTTTTAATGTCAGATTATTTCCGACCGAGATACAGTGAACACCGCAAATTGTATTTTTTCAAAGACGTTCTGGGGCAAGCTCTGTCACCGGCTTGTTTTGCAATATTTCTGCATGAAAAAATTACAGAATATTGTTAAAAGTATGCTTAATAATGTACAAAAGGTTTCGTCGCGCATCTTTTAGATCTATTTCTAACATCGCATCCTGAAAAATACTCGGTTTCGGTGACGTCTCCCTTGGGTAATTCGGACCATTGTCTAATCTCCGCCCAATTCTCCATCTCCTCTCTGACAACCACTAACCTAAATTCCACCAAAAGATTAGTCTGGCATTATAAAAATGCGGATTGGGTGGGTCTTAATAAGTATCTCAGAGAGCTGGATTGGTCCGATTGCTTGTCTGTGAGAGATGTTAACAAATGCACCGATTATATCTTAAACATCCTTTGGTTTGGAATGCATCGCTTTATTCCTCATAGCTTCAAGAACATCAAACCAACTAACACCAATTGGTTCAATAATGACTGTTTCGCAGCCATTAAAAATAAGGAAGCAGCCTTCCAGGCATATAAATTGTGCCCTACAGAGGAATTGAGACGTATCTATAGAGATCCGCGGAATATTTGCAACTCAGCAATTAGTCGGGCAAAGTTCAATTTCGACTAGAACATCAGACGGAAGGTTTTTTCTACCCAAAAGGGCTTCTGGTCTCTAGTAAAAACCGCAAAGAACAATTTCACCTATTCGTCAACACCACCACTCATTTATAATGGGACTGTTTTCACTGACTCATTGGACAAGGCCAACCTGTTTGCTGCTAATTTTGCTGCTAATTCATACTTACCACCTTCATCGCAGCCACTTTCATCTCCATCTCATTGTACTAGTAGACAAAAGACGCTACACTTTCGCACTCGCGAAGTTTTTAGAGTACTTTCAAAACTCGACGTGTCCAAAGCTACTGGGCCTGATGGTTTCTCGCCCCTTGTTTTAAAATGCTGCGCCTCTGCTTTGGCTAAACCTCTGCGCAAACTTTTTCACCTGTCATATTCAACAGGAATGTTTCCAAGTGTATGGAAACTTGCTCATGTCCAGCCGATACTTAAAAAAGGAGAGACATGCGACCCCTCTAACTACACAGCAATTACACTAACCTCGCTCATATCTAAAGTTTTTGAATCACTCATCACCTCTCAGTCGTTGAAATATCTAGAAAACAACCATCTTATCAACGATTGCCAGTACAGTTTCAGCACTGGCCGCTCAACCGGAGACTTACTAACGGCTCTAACGGAACGTTGGAATCATTGTCTTCATAATTTTGGTGAGTTCGAAATCGTCGCTCTTGATATTTCAAAGGCTTTTGATAGAGTCTGGCATGCTGCCCTTTTAGCCAAACTTCAAACTTTTGGTCTGCACCCTACCCTCGTAAAATGGATAGAGAGTTTTTTGTCAGGCCGTTCAATTCGTGTAGTAATTGACGGAGTTACATCTGATTCCTACGAAATAAATGCCGGTGTGCCTCAGGGTTCAGTTCTTTCACCAACCTTATTACTTCTTTTTATTAATGATCTCTTATCCCTTACTCTCAATCCTATTCATAGTTTCGCCGACGACAGCACCCTTGATTTCGCGTACTCATTTGATTCTGTAATGAATTCACGTGGAAATGCTACAGAAGCCAATCGGGAACGCATGTTTAGATCATTAAACAACGACATTTCTATGGTCCTTGCTTGGGGCAGAGCAAATCGTGTTACGTTTAATGCATCCAAAACTCAATGCTGTTTAATGTCCTTTAAAAAACGCCCGGTTCTCCCCCAAACCATTAAAGTCGACGGAGTGAATATACCAAATTCGCCCTCCCTAAATATCTTGGGTATCGAGATATACAGCAATCTCAGCTGGACTGATCATATATTTGCAATCGCTAAAAGTGCGATGAAATGTTTGGGTTTTCTACAGAGATGTAAGAAATATTTCACCCCACCTGACTTAGCGCTGATCTACAAGTCCCACATTAGGCCTAGACTTGAATATAATTCCCATATTTGCGCACGGGCCGGACACACCGCGCTGTCTCTCTGAAACTTTCAAACGGGGCGTACATCGACACCTCCTTCACTCAACCTCCTAACCCATTTCCCTCATCCTTAATTCCTTTCCTGCCAATACTGTGCTTAAGCATCATAGGGCTGAGCCCTGAGCTTTAGCATCATCATATATATAAAAAAAAAAAAAATTTGCTCAATCGATTCCTTAAAAAAAAATTCACAAAAAAAGTGGTTTTATTACGCTGAAACCCTTACCCCCCCCCCCCCCCCCCCCAACCCCACCCCTTAATCCCTTTCGCGGCATCCAGATTTTAGCTTCAAATTCATATTGTAATCTATTTCCACCACTAACAACTCGTGATGAAAATCAAATAGTGAGGGTGTCTACTTATTAAGGTGTTAAAACTTTATATTAAGAAAACATGTAATCTACACAACAAAATTATTTGAAATAACTTTATTTGTTTTCGAATAACAAAATTTTAAACATAGGTACAGATAATAAAAATTACATATTACATTTTTAAACTGGGACACAATAACACTGTCAGTTTTAAACTTATTGACATTGTTGCCTCCTTAACCTTACGGCAGGAAAAATGTAGGGAGATTAACGTCGGGACAAGCCGTTAATTGTTTAATAGTCCATAAAAAATATTCATCTCAAACGCATGTTAATTTCAGAAATATTAATATTGTTTTTTATTTTAGCCAGGATTAACTGAACAGGAGTACCTGCAGGGGTACGAAAATAAGCCGCCGTCAAAGTCAGCAATTACAGATTATATGATAATATTAGATGGGCATACCATATCACTCCCATTTAATTACACATTTCTTCATTGCATCGACACTGTTTTCCAGTTACATTTTGTCTTAGACATTAGTTTCGATGTCAATCTTCGACTGTTCTGGATGTATATACACTTGTTAATTTATAACATGAACACTTCAGTTACAACAGTTGTTCGAGAAGTTCATGAAAAACTCCAGACTCTAGTAGGTACTGGATAATATAAATATATTAGGCAATTTAGCCATAAAATCTCAAAATTGGATTGAGTTTGAGATAAAAATTACCTAATTGTAATATTTTATAACTTCTCGTTCTTTTGAACAAATAAAAAAAATGTTTTTTTGTTTTGTATGCAAAAAAAAGGAAAAGTCGCTTTCTAGTATCAAGCCACTTAAAACTGATTCACATTTTAACAGAGTCAAAATACTTAATACTAAACTGCATTGTAAACGAAAGATGTCCCAGAATATTTAATACTTACAGTAGGCTTTGAAATCATAGAAAACGATGTGAGTTTGCCTAGTCATGTGAGAAAAATACGGGAGTAACGAAAGCTGCAAATTCTTAAAACTTCAATTCAAATAAAAAACCGCGAATTAATGAATACATATTTGAAAACGAATCTCTTAACTTAGTTTTTTCAAACAATGCTGAAGAAAACATGAACGAAGCTTCATATTTAGCTTCAAATTATGTTCATTCATTGAACTCAATAGGTATAACAAATTCGTATATTGATAAAATTTTAGTTTATTCTCGGAACATGTTAATAAAATATCTCAAAGGTTTATTACCATTGTCGAAAATGAAACAAATACCGATAAGTCTCTGTTACTCGAAAGAGTTACCTGTCTTAAAAATAACTATGACGAAGGAATGAAGCAATACCCATCAAACTATAAGAGAAAAAACACTTCAATGAGTGTACATATTACCTTAAGCCTACCGAAATAAGTATTTTAACTAGATGGGAACGTCGTTATTGTAGAAAAACAGAAAGGTATAAAAGGTACTTGTTCAAAACATATTTCAGTATATTTCAATTTTAAAAACACTGAAAGCTTTGTTTTCTAATCAACAATTTTTAAAAAAAATTCAAGATAAAGATCATATTTGTCAGACTTGTTAGTTTCTGCTGCAGAAACGTGTATCAACATAGTGATTTTTTCAAAGAAAACAGTAATGCAATTCAAATCCAGATATTTTACGGCGATTTTGAATGTACCAATCCATTAGGAAGCCATAAGACAATTCATAAGGTTCAATTTATTTTGCAATTCGAAATTTACCTACAATATTTTTATCAATATTGCATCATATCATATTGTTTTGATATTTAATAGCAAGCATTTGATCGTGGAAAAATTAAAATGAGTTATCTATTTAAAATAAAAATAGAAATAAATTCGATGCATTTGTATTATGTGATTCTATTATGTCATATGTGCAAATTTATTCCTTGGATTTTCAGGAAGGTTTAACGTTAAGTATTTCTGTCGTTTTTGTGAGTTAACCGAAGAAAATATTCAAAACAGTTTTAAAGAAAATTCATTAAAGCTGAGGACAATGAAAAAAATATGAAATATCAAGCCAGTTTAGTACCTACTTCGATAACAGAGAAAAAAGGAGTGAAAAGCGTATGTGTCCTTAAAGATCTTCACCAATCCTACAAAACAATACAGTCGATATTATGCATGATCTCCTTTAAAGAGTGGTGCCTTTTGTAATTTTGACCATGTCTAATACTTTCGTAGCAGAAAAACTAAATACTTTTCCCGAAATAAACGCAGAATATTTTCGTTTCCTTTTGGTTCCCTTTGTCGAAAGTAAATAGTTTAGAACTCTTACAATCTTTAATTGATCAGCATCTTCATATTATAGTACAAGAATTTAAATTGCGGCTTATCCCAAAACACCATCTACTCATCCGTCACCCAAGGGTATTTCGTCAGATGGGACCCATAAGCCATTTTTAAACAATGAGGTATGAGTCTAAACACCAGTATTTTAAAAAACTTTGCAATAACATGGAGAATTCTATAAACTTATGTAAAACTCTCACTGTCCAGCATCAAGAAAAATTTGCCACCATATGGAAAGAATTTCAAATGCAAAACTATACGGTGATTGGTAAAGTTTCACAACCTTTAAATGAATTTCTGTTAAATAATGCTCAAGTTCTACATTCCATGGGTTACATAACCGGAAAACCGATCATGTTAGTGTCTTGGATTGATCGATTTTGCATTACAGAAAGGGATTATATATAATTCCTTCTGAATATCAATGAAAATCCCGTTGTTACTTTTTGCTACATACAATACATATTATACTTTAATTCTATTTTTACTTTTTTATGTGTAAGTTATGATTCACGCTTTGATGAATTTCGCAAAGGCTACGAAATACTGGACTATCCAAATTCGAATAATACTTTCTTGTTCAATATATCAAATGAAATATTTAAAACGTATTAGGTCGCTGTATCGAGAAGAAATTCAAAAAGACACATAAATTTATAAGAATCAATTGAATTAAGTTTATTTTTATAATAAAATTTTGAAAAACTATCGGCTTTTATTTATTTAAAAATTTCTAAGAAAGTATGATCTTTTGATTAGCTGCCTTTCTGTCTACAGTACTGGGTCAGTTTAGATTACTAGCTGATATGATTTCTAAAAGGACTTGCAACTAGCCATAATTGTGAATTTTTACAAAAAGTCGTCAAATTGATATGACTTAAGTCTTGATAAAATTTCCAAAAGGAACCTAAAACATTTTTAATTCAAATGCTAATATTTACATGTAATAAAGGCAATTTGAAAACTTTTGCAAGTATTCACTTGTCTTAAGGTGGTTGATAGTACAACTCTTCCAGAGTATCTAGTTAAAATTTGAGGTCGATTGGAGGAAAACTACCGGAGATACAGTGCCTCGGGTCTCCCTCCATTCGATACATCCCATATACAAAAGAGCAGTGTCAACACTTTAAAGGCATTTTTCTTAGATTTAGTTTTTCAAAGTCGGTGATCACTGTAACTCAAAAACTTCTCATCCGATCCTTCTCAAATTTTGCTCACTTCTTTTATACATAAATTACGAGGTAACAACGTTGAGATTTTGTATTTTTTATTATTATAATTAATTTTACAACAACTAATTTGCCGATTTTCATCAATAAATTTTCATAAATTCAAAAAATTCGCCTATTTTTACTTCTAAAAATTGAAAAATTAATAAAATAAACAAAATCTCGACGTTGTTACCTCGAGAAACTCATAAACTAACGAAATCTTTTTGTTTTTTTTCAACATATGATCCAGTAATGAGTTAAGATGATCACCGCAAAGTATCTTTTTTTTTTTGTGTATACGAAGATTTCCTGTCAGTCGCTCAATTCACAAAATTCAAAAATTTAACAGAAGATTCTTGAAATGTTGTACTATTATATTTTTAACTTAAAAATAAATTTATATTTACCATTTACCCCCCCCCCCCCTTTACTGGGCCAGTATTGTCAAAAAAAAAAAAAATATATATATATATATATATATATATATATATATATATATATATATATTCTACAGCGTATGAATTTTATAAATCATTATATAAAAGCAAAATACAACTACGATATATAACTTTTGTACCAATTTTATATATAAATTCTTTATACATACACCCATATATAGTATTTATATTCCTACAGTATATATTTTATAATTCGTTAATATAAAATTAATTCGAAATAAAATTACATTGATCTATATTCCCAATACTAAGACTTATATTAAACAATATAGATAGGATTTTCGTATAATTATTATCCGACAATTTCTAACCGTGCAGAGAAAATCCTATTTCTCCACAGAATTCTCTGCAGACTTTTCTTTGCATAGTGTGAACATATAGATTGCTGCTCTGGTGTTAGGGACAATTAAGCAAAAACTGATATTGAGTACCACAATGAAGTACCTGGAAGCGCGCAGAAACATTAGAATTAATTTCAGTCATGAAAGCTGTCAAAAATTATGGGAATTATTTAATTCCGATAGAAATAAAAGGTCGACATCTTTAGAGCAGAAAATAGAAAAACATTACAATTGAAAAATATAACAGCAATAGGAGTATATGAGTCGTTCTTTCATGAAGCTTCGGGTTACGCGTACTTGTACACACCCTTTTGTTATGTTTGGAATGTGTGTGTGCCGCCATGCTTGGAAATAGGAAGACTTTTGGTTGAACATCCTACTCCTCTCTTCAGAAATCTTACCACCATTTTTGGTTAAGGTGCGCCTTGTGTAGAACGCTACTATGGTTACAATAGATTTAACTTGACGGTTGAAATAGGATTCACAGTATGAAATAGATAATTTGGTAAGTTCTATATATTAAAATTTTTTTTACAAACTCCAAACTAGGATTAAATGACCTTTTGCTGGAATTCTATATATGTATATGCGAAGGAATTTCTCCAGTTCTCGTAAAAAAATAATTCTTAAATTGTTTTTTAATAACATTAACAGACACATTGACATTATAACTTGTTGTTATTTTTAATAAGAATAAACTCTGTAAAGACATTTTCCTGCTGTGGTAGTATTTCAAGAGTCATCCTCAAAGTCAAACGTGCCATGTGGTGTATATATGTATCTCCGTAGAAGTGTTTCTAGACAATTCTTTTAGCAATTTCAGATAAAATCCTTTCTTGTCTCTCTCCTTAGTATACAATCCTTTGCCCAATGCTTTTTACAAATTTCACATTTTTTTCCACCTAAAAAAAGATATGATGATGCAATTGAAGAGCCATTTTTTTAAACTATAACCACTGAAGATAACGTAACTCGCGCAGATAAAACTTCAACAAATTCAATTATTTTGCGCACACGACATATAAAAAAGCCGCTTGAGATAAGGCCACCCTGTTCACACCAAAACGTTCGTCATTCAACTAACTTGGGCTAGGCAAGGCATCAAAATTAAAGATTTCCCCAAAAGTGGACTTAAGATAGTTCTGCATCGTAGTGACGATATATGGTACAACGACGGTGTTCTGCAAATTTACCGTAATTCTTAGTGTTCCGATTATATGAAGTCATTATTACAGAAAACATTAAGAAAATGTAATTGCACTTCTTATAATACATAAAACGTAATAAATTTTAACTAAAAGTACAACTTTAATTACCAAGAAAAGTGGCAAAAATACTTTTTTATTAGAGATATGCACAAATACAAGAACGAATTATAAAGTGGATTTCACATTTAGCCCACAAAAAACAAGATAACCAGCCTTCCCAGAGTGGCCTGCATCACGCATACAAAATGGACCGATATATTTAAGAAATCCAGTCCTAACAATAAGAGAATGAGGAAAATACGTGGGACCGGCACGAAAGGTATTCGAAAAAAACAAACTTGACGCCAAATATTTCCTGCTTCTTAGCATAAATGAAATCGCAGCAAATTAAATTTTCATTTTAATACGCAGATCACGTATCACGTTTATATTTCTATAATTATTTTATCTTAATTAATTGTACTACGTTTTTGAGAGCACTCCAGAGCAGACGGAGTTGGGAAAAGATTAAAGGAGTTGGATAAAATAGCAGCTGTCGGCACTGTCCTTACAGCAGCCACTCTGCGGTGAGAGCTCATGTTAAGGCATTCACAGATTTGTTAAATGGGCGCATGCTTATGAGAAACATTTTAGCGACTTAATTAAAATCCGACGGTCGTGAAGGCAATCTAGTGATTAATTAACAGAGTTTTTCAATTACCATTTATTGACATTATAAGTCAATTCGGCCAGACATTTTCACAAGCTACTATTTGCAATTATTGCTTGAAGCCTATAAATCTTATTCAATATAGAGTTATTTTGAATAAGCTTTCTTATATTTTAGTCTATTAATCAAAAATCCAGATACAAAAGGTTTCTCTAACTAATACTATTTTATACTTTTTTGACAGTGGGTAGAAAAACTAAGAAATTTGAAAACTTAACTTTATATCCTAATGTTCTATTATCGTGACAAATATGTCGAAATCACACATATGCATAATGTTGAAACAAGATAATATAGTGGCTTTATCTACTGGTTAGATAAGACTGACAATGACTACTTAGTCCTGAATTACACGAGATGGATTTTACCCCATGAGTGACGAAAACCTGTTTTTTCGTGGTGAGAGAAGTGAGGTAGCAAGAGGGTCATCTGTAGTGTCAATCACGAATCGAAGGGGTTTTGCTTGAGTTTTTCCTGATTTGCTTTTGTCCATTTTCGTAACTTCCTCATTAGGGTTCGAAAAATTTTTGGTGTCAGATTGATTTAGTATTGCTTGAGCCGGTGAATAAAAATTTTCTACCCTGCAAAACACTTATGAACCGGTTTTTCAACGTCAGTGAAAGCCCCTGTCGTAGCAACACTCCGAGGGTTTTTCTACTTTTGCACTTTTGGCTGTGTTTCATTCTCACCAGATATGGGGGAATAATGAGCAAGAAATCGAAACTAGTTGTTAAGAGAGAGTTTTTAATGAGCACTTGACAGTTACTTGTATAATAAAAGTATAATATATATCTGTAAAGTTTGAATAAAAATTTGTTGAATAATTTAGAAATATATAAAGGGTCTTTCAAATAGGGCGGGTCAATGTTGACAGTTTGTGGCGGCCATGCGTTGTTATTTCTTCAGTTACTGATGCCAATTCACCATGGCAAGTTACACGATTGAGCAGCACGTCCAAATGATAAAACTTTATTATCAAAATGAGTGTTCGTTAGTGAAAACGTTGCGCGCATTACGTCCATTTTACGGCAGACGCGGTGGCCCTTCAAAGTCGACTCTCCAACGTTTGGTGACCAAATTCGAGACAACTGGTTCGGTAAACAACCAACCAACACCCTTACGTCAAAGGAACGCCAGATCGGCCGAGAACATGGCTGCTGTCCGTGAGAGTGTGCAGGAGACTCCGAGGCAGTCGATTTCTAGCCGTGCACAAGAACTCGGCCTTTCGCAGAGTTCAACTTGGCGAATTTTGCGTCGAGACTTCGGTCTGCACCCGTACAAGATCCAACTGACCCGGGAGCTCAAAGTGAATGACCATAGACAACGCCGTTTGTTCGCTGACTGGGCTACAGAACGTTTGGAAGAGGACCCCGATTTTGGCCGAAAAATCATCTTTAGCGACGAGGCGCATTTTTGGATGAATGGTTTTGTTAATAAGCAAAATTGCCGTATATGGGACGACCACAACCAACATGAGGTTCACCAGGTGGTAATGCATCCACAAAAAGTTACTGTTTGGTGCGGATTTTGTTCCGGCGGCGTCATTGGTCCGTACTTCTTCGAAAACGATGATGGCGAGGCCATTACTGTCAACGGCGAGCGCTACAGATCAATGATTAACAATTTCTTTTGGCCTGAATTGAACGATATGGACGTGGACAACATGTGGTTCCAACAAGACGGCGCTACGTGCCACACAGCGAGCGACACAATGGACATTCTGCATGTACGGTTCGAGGGTAGGGTTATCTCTCGCAGAGGGGACGTGAATTGGCCACCAAGATCATGCGATTTGACCCCGCTAGACTTTTTTTTGTGGGGTTTTCTCAAGTCGCAGGTCTATGCCAATAATCCGCAATCAACCGATGCCCTGAAAGTCAACATAACGCAGGCCATCGCTCAGATTCAGCCGGATCTATGCAGTAGAGTAATTGAAAATTGGACCTCTCGGATCCGTGCCACCGTTCGAAGCCGCGGTGGACATTTAAACGATGTCATATTTCATAAATAATGGCATAAATGGGCCTTTCAAATAAAAAAATAATTTCTTTCATAACTCACATACAGTTTGTTTTATTTAATTTCAACATCGACCCGTCCTTGTTGAAATTGTTGATATTTGAAATTTAAAAATAAAATATTATGTTTGAAATTCGAAATTACCTTGCTAATTTGAACTTAGGCAATGTATAATAATTACTTCATTTAAAGTATTACTAAAAAGTAAAAAATAACAAGAAAAATTAATAAAAAAATTTCTTAAAAACTTACTTTTCTTAAAGAAAAAATTATTGTATTCATGAACGCCTGCCTGAAAAGCAAAGCGTGTGTGCGCACTGTGTATGATTGTACGCATTATTGTATGAAAGAGGTAAAAATTGGGAATGCGGAGGTATGAAATTAAAATAAAACTAGTGGGGTGGGTCCAGATTCTGGGTGTCGCATCATTGATGCGACCCTTGAGGTCCACACGAACAACTTCCCAGTTAATAACAATTTTCAATTGTTATTAACAATATTCAATTATTATTAACAATATTTAATTGTTAATAGCGATAAATTTCATGGTCATAGTACAAACGTGTAAGTGGAAACTCAATAAAATTCATACTATTCGATTCATCGTTTTATTTATCTTTAATATAAAATGTTTATGGTTTTTTTTATCATTTTTTAATGTTAGAAAAAACTATAAAAGTTCTGAATTTTTTTTTAAAGTATCGAATTGTATCAGAACCAATTAGATCAGATGAATCTTTTTAAAAAAAAAACTTTTCGCTTTTATCTCATTTTAAAATACTTAAAAAATTTTAAATTTATAAATAAATAAATTAATGAATTTAATTTATCATGTAATTAGATGCAAAAATTTTTTTAAAAAATTATTCCGTTATAGCATTAAAAAATATGAAAACCAAATAAATGCACTCTATTTGGAATTCATTTGTTATTAATAATTTTGAATGGTTATAAACAATTTATAATGGATATACACAATTCTTAATTGTTATAGACCATTTTTAATTGATATAAACAAAGTTTATTCATAAAAGAAATTTTTTGTGGTGAACAAAATTTCAATTGTTTATAAGAATTTTCAATTGCTATGAACAATTTCAATTTTCATAATCAATTTTCAACCAGGTAAAACAATTTTTTATGATTATAAATTTATTATTGTTATAAACAATCATTTAGTGTTATAAAAAATTTTTCATCATTATAAACAATTTCTGTTCATAATAAATTGTTATTATCCGACTTTTTGATGTCCCAATCGTCATCAGAACAAATTATATCGAAGAAATCCTTTTCAAGAAAGTCTAAATCAACTTTTTTTCGGTTTTTTTGTTTTAACAAAAAAACGGGTGAACCGAAATTGATTAAATTTCTTTCAGCTCTTATTGACAATAATACGCTTCGAATGGCACCATAGCGAAGTCGATATCATTTTTTGTTCGCGAGATTTCGTTGTCGAAAAAAGTGGGTCCGAACGCACACACACACACACACACACACACACTCGACGTGCCCCGCACCTTGTCGTGGTGGAAGAGCTTGCGTGCATCAATGACATAGAGGGCTATGCCGGCGGTAGTCTTCACTACTGGCAGGGTCTCCCATGCCGGAAAAGTCTCTATGCAGATGCCAGACAAAGATGGACACACAAGAGTAGCAGAAACCCTAATTCCCAACGGGAACAGGACGAGCCAATGCCACCCACTAAACGAAGCGGCAGTGCAGAAAGTCGAACCTAACCCGACAACATCTCCGCTCAAGGTTTGTCACCGTTAAGTTGGTGGTGTAGGCTCAGATGAAACATTCCTGACTAGCACCGATCTGGCTCTGAACGCAAGTCCCCATAAGGGTCTGCGTCAACCCTCGCATGGTCTCCCTGCGTGCATAGATAACCGTGAGATCGTATAGGTGACTACACAAGACGAACCAAGATAACGGCTTTGAGTGGGGACCAAACAAAATATGAGTACAACTAACACAACAAACACTACAAATTCTAAAGGAGACAACAACACCAACTGCGTTGAAGCGAGCCCTTTCCAAAAGAGCTCAAAAATTAGGAGGTCACCCGGAGACACACCGTCTCTAACATACAATGAGGCTCAGCAAGGAAGAAGCGACGAAGATAGCGCCCGGATTCGAGAAACCAGTTTTCTGCCAGCTGGGAGAACAAATTAAAAAACTGGCGGATGTGCTGGAAGACGGTAAAGGGCGGTCCATACATCAGCCAATGAGGGATGCAATAGAAAGTATTAAAGCTCTCTACGAACTCTCTGCAAATGAACTGCATGATGAGAAGGCAAAGGAAGCGGTTAGGAGTAGCAAGTCCTCGCAGACGTCTCCGTGGTTTAAGGCGGCGGAGCAAAAACGGAAAGGGGATCCCACTGCATAAATGTCGAAAGCGAAACGCCGACCCGCCCCCACAATAGAAGGCGGGAACAAACCGCAGGAAACGCAGCACAAAAAGGCAAACCCCTTAACCTTCGTAAGCCACTTAAAGAAAAGGATACTGGCTCAAAATCTGACATTCCTCACCCGGAAATCGGAAAGGACAAATGGATAAAAGTGAGCCGTAAACGAGCTATCCGGAAAGAATCTGAGCACAAGAAAGTCAGGCCTGATGCAATCGTCATAGAAACGAAAGTGAACTCTCTTATGCAGACATACTCCGCAGGGTTACAGCGGATCCTAAATTAGGCGAATTAGGGGAGACAGTCTCAAAGATAAGAAGGACCCAGAAAGGCAAAATCTTGCTGCAATTAAGAGATACTGGGGAGAAAACGGAGGCCTTTAAGGAGGTAATTGGTGAACCACTTTTTAACCAAATTGAAGAAAGAAGCCTTAAACACCGAGTAACTGTCGAGTGCAAGGACATCGATGAAGTCACCACCAAAGAAGACAATTGTGAGGCAATAAGATCACAGTTTAAAATTAAAGAAGTCACCGCTGGGGACATATTAAACCTGAGGAAGGCGTTTAGAGGAAGAGAAACAGCAATAATCAGCCTTTCCGCCAATAACGCAAAAAAGCTTTTAGATGCAGGGAAAATTAAGGTAGGCTGGGTAATCTGCCAAATTAGAGAGCAGAAAACGCTCATCAAATGCTTCAGATGTTTGGAATATGGCCACTTAGCAAGACATTGCAAAAGCGAAATAGACCGCTCCAAACAATGTCGAAGATGTGGGGCTGAAGGTCATATTGCCAAAAACTGCGACAAAGAGCCACTTTGCATGTTCTGCAAAACTGACAACGCAAATAATCCCAAACATATCGCGGGCAGCGGTAAATGTCCGATGTTTCGAAAAGCCCTGACCAATAAAAGATGAGGCTTATGCAGATTAACTTGAACCACTGCGAGGTAGCCCAAGATCTGCTAAAACAAACTAAGGAAGAACATAGCATCGATTTAGTTTTAATCAGCGAGCCTTATAAAAACCTATCCGGTCCCACCTGGATTACGGATAAAACCCAAAAGGCAGCAATATGGGCTTGTGGCAAACATGCTTTTCAGGATAGGAAGGGACAAGCGCATAGCTTCGTACGGGCGAAAATAAATGGAATACACTTCTACAACTGCTATGCTCCGCCCAATTGGTCACATGGAGAGTATCAAAAGATGCTAAATGAACTCGTAGCCGATGCCCGCACTAAATCACCGGTGGTCATTGCTGGTGACTTTAACGCGTGGGCTGTAGAGTGGGGTAGCAGAGTCACGAATGCAAGGGTGCGCAGCCTCATAGAATCGCTTGCTGTGCTCGATGTGGAGATAGCTAATGATGGAAGGAAAAACACCTTCCAAAATGCCGGAAGGGTCACCAATCTGTTATGTTCGAAATAAAAGAAGAAACGAATTCTAGCCAAAGACGCTCTAAAGTAACAGGCCCAAAATGGAAAGATTCGTTGTTCGACAAGGAGACCTTCGAAGAAGTAGTGAATGCGTACCAAATGGATTTGGGATCCTCACAAAACGGTACGAAACAACTGACTCAACTGATGAATAGGGCATGCGACGCAGCAATGCCACGCAGGAAGCCCAATAGGAGAGGCTCGCCATGCTAGTGGTGGAATGAAAATATTCATTTATTTAGGGCGAAATGCCTGAAAAGCAGACGAAAACTTCAAAGGTCGAGAGGTAGACCGGAATACAACCTGCTGCTTAGTGCCTTCAAAGAAGAAAGAAATGCTTTGAAGAATGCCATTAAGGACAGTAAAAGAGAGAACTTCAAACGCCTGTGCGAAGAGGCTAACATTAATCCATGGGGAACCGCCTACAGAGTCGTTATGTCGAAATTTAAAGGACAAAAATCTCCGCAGATTACATGCCCAATAATGCTCAGAGAAATAATAACGACGCTTTTCCTACAGCGTCCAACGACTGCTCCTACTGCCGTAGAAGAAAGTAATGTAGAGGAAATTCCGACAGTTACGGTGGAAGAACTTCAGTCGGTGCTCAAAAAAATAGGAGACAGCAAAGCGCCGGGGCCGGACGGAATTCCAAACAAAGCCCTGAAAGCAGCGATTCTCAAAAGACCGGAAATTTTCGTAGAAGTTCCAAAAAGATGTCTAATGGAAGGCGTGTTTCCGGAACAATGGAAGCTGCAACACCTGGTGCTGCTACCAAAAGGAAATAAACCTCCTGGAGAACCTTCATCCTACCGCCCAATTTGCCTCCTTGACACAATGAGTAAAATACGAACGAATAATTTTCAACAGGTTACTCCCGATAGCTGAGGAAAAAGGTGCTTTATCAGAGTACCAATTTGGATTTCGAAAGCGCGCTCCACCGTAGATGCAATAAAAATGGTAGTGGATATCGCCGCTTCTGCCATAGAAGGTAAAAGGTGGAGATGGCGAACCAAGGAATACTGCGCAGTGGTTACACTAGACGTCAAGAACGCTTTTAACTCGGCCAACTGGGAATTCATAAAGAATTCCCTCGTTAGAATGGAAGCCCCGACATACATCTTGAAGATCATATCAAGTTACTTAAGAAACAGGAAACTTAGATATAATAGTGATGCAGGAACGGAATACTATAACGTCTCCGCAGGGGTACCACAAGGATCTGTCCTAGGTCCCCTTCTTTGCAACGTTATGTATGATGAAGTTCTTAGGCTACAGATACCCTAAGAGACGAAAATAATAGGCTTCGCAGACGACATTGCGATTATTACAACAGGGAAATATACCCACCAAATAGAGGCGGCAACAAATGAAGCTATCGCCAAGGTTAAGAACTGGCTAGAGTGTGCAGGTCTTGAACTAGCAGAACAAAAGACGGAGGCGATCTTAATCACAAGCCGGAAATGGGTGGAATACGTCAATGTCAATCAAACAATCAGGTCTAAACAATCACTGAAATACCTAGAAGTAATGCTGGTTATGTTGACTATGCTAAATTATTTCGTTCCTAGAGACTCCGGCTGTTCCCTCTTAAATAACTAGAACTCATAGCTGGTAGTGGAGCTCTCTCCTGGAAAAGGCGCCCTGTACAGTAAATACATTTTTCAGGCTTGACAAGATCAGCTTTACAGTTCGCTTATCAATTCCCGCCTATACTTCAAAAATAAAGAGATGCAAGATCTTACAAGTTCGCGACTCTGGGCGATGTGAAAAGATGGTCCACGAAATTTGATGATCCCTACTTGAAAAGCTTCTCTATTGTACCTAGCTATATCATTCCAATTTTAAGGTACACTTACTCTCTTTGGGTTTCTTTCTTTAATGGGGATATTAATCGCATTGAAGCCGTGCAAAGTACCCAACTAGCAATTTAGAAGGCTAAGCTCTTGGAAAAATTGAAGTAATACTTTGAAAGCTCTTATTAAACTTTCGTAGAAAATGTTTATTATGGTTTTTGCTAAAAACCAACGCTAATAACATATTTAACTGCGCGCGTGCGGATCAAGCTCTCGCCTCTTCTATTCCTCTAGATCAGTGATGTCCAAACCTATGCCCGCGGGCAAGTGAGCTTTTGAGCTTTTAAATTCGTATATCCACTTGTTTGGATGTATTCGGTTTTCTGTTTTTGCGTTTTTAATTGTTAAAGCATGCAAAAGTTAAAAGAAATTGTCATATTTAAGTAGTTTTGTAAGCAATTATACAATATCTTAAGATATACAAGCTTTTGCAAACATTTTAAGGTTCTAAATTAAACAAACAGTACAAAATGCTTCTGAAGCTTTTAAGCATTCCTCAAATTAAGTAGTGTGAGTTTGGCCATCACTGCTCTAGATAGTTTCGAGGCTAGACCGTCCGCGTCAAGTTGATCATTCTGCGCCAAGTTAATTCCACGTTAATTGCAGCTAATTGTGAAAAATTGATCGTGTATCTCACAGGTACAACGCGACCACCAATGTACCTTCTAGTGACGCGACCATACGAGTGTTAAATTCTGATTCTTATGTGACCTTTTAAGTCTTTGATGAAGAGTAGGTATACACTCAATAAAATCCCTTAGCAATCAGTTTGTCTTTTCGAAAGAAATCTTATTCTGATAACATTCTTCAATGGTTTTGTGTAATTATATTATACGAAAAGTGAGTATCAATTTTTATAAAAGTTATGTTTAAAATTTTTTTAAGAACAATCAATTGGTCGCTATGACGTAATTTCTTCTAAGAAGCATTTTAAGAGTAAAATCTAATAAATATTTTGTCCAAGAATTCTATAAGTGTTCGATATCTTATAAAGCTTAAATATGAGCGTTATAAATATAAAATCTTATTTAAGAATTATGATACGTTGCAGACTTATACAAGAGTATTTTAAAAGCATTATCCATACACTTATAACAGCCTTAGTTAATATGATATAATCAGTTTCATAATGTATTTGTAATAAAATGTTCTAAAAGTAAATTTTTGTTCATCCCCCTGTAACAGCTTCAAAAAATAGTTTCTTTTAATTGCATGATTATAATATTCTCATTTAAACACACTTTATGGCCACTTTTTATATTACGTTGAATAAATTCTTAAAACAGTCATATTAAAGTAATAGCCAAGTAATTCTGACTGCAACAGCCCTGCGAGAGAATTAAATACGAATGAACTATTGTAGATGACTAATAAGGGCCACCATTATGAGTAATTGCTTATAAAGACTTTAATGAAGACAAAAATCGGCCACATTTTTTGAGCAAAAATATTCCACCAAGAAAAGAAATACCCCTAAAAGTAAATATTTGGTAATTATAAATAGTATTGCTTCTTATTAAAGTATTGGTCTGTATTATATGGTCATATATATATATATATATATATATATATATATATATATATATATATATATATATATATATATATATATATATATATATATATATATATATATATATATATATATATATATATGTGTATTGTAACATAAATGGGGCTCTTCGGGCTCGACGGATTAATTAAGACAATTATTTTTAGTCAAAATATTCACAATTTTATTCACTTCACTTAATTAGTTCGTTTAACAATTTCTTTTACACGTTTTCTTCACAATATAACGTTTCACTTTTATACTTAACACTTATCACTTCGCTGGTAAAAGTACAACTAACTCACTAGGCTGCTACTCAGCCCTATTTATACTACTTAGCTTAATTCTAGAAAGTTCAGCAACTTAGTTCTAGCAGTTTCCGTTAGTCATTTCCACCACAGTTAGTCACCACAGGTTCGAGTCGGCCTTGACTTTATACGGCATCTGACGTTTTTCTGGTTTCCGACATTCGGGACATGCGCATTTTACAACTTGATTTCGTTTTCATCACGTAGCCTATGCCAGACTTCGGTGCATATTACAATATATATTTCTATATACATATATATATATATATATATATATATATATACATATATATATATATATATATATATATATATATATATATATATATATATATATATATATATATATATATATATATATATAGATATATATATATATATATACCGCAATTTGAACGTATATTTACCTCTATAAAACGACGGAATTAAAAAGTAATTTTGTTATTTATTATTTCGAGGGGTTTTATTTGGAGCAATAAGTACTTCATCAATGTAATTTCTTTTGCAGCAAAATTTCAATTAATTTTATATTGAAATTACGGGTTGTGTAAAACCATTAACTGAAGGTATTATAAGTCCAAGCTCGCATAGCATGCATCAAGAAGTATGTAATAGGTATAAATACTTAATATCGGATTTTAGCGCACTCTTATAAATGCATTCATGAACTCTTCAAGAAATTTCCAGAGCATTACCAGATCAATTTCATACGCCACTTCATTGCTAGTACCGCTCTTCAAGATTTCTATAAGAATATTTTTTCAAAGTTATTTGCTATAGCTAAAGCTTCTTTTAGTTCTTATAACACTTGAAGGACATTATAGGAGATAAATTGTATGCTAGGTAAATGGCACGCCGAACAACATCTGTCAAGACAGTTGGGATATGCTAAATATGTTGAGGAGATCTGAAAAAAAAGTAAGGTAATCAAATTTGTAAATCGTGGCACGAATCGCACCAAATAGAGATTTGATGTAGTAGACATGGTGTCAAAGGAAACGATTAAAGAGAGAGATTTCGCTAAAAACATGAGAGGGATTACTACAACTCTATATTTCACCTGTTCTGATTGATACATTCAATACGAGGGCAACCCCATCGGCAACGATGCATTAGCGAACACCAGATTACGATGAAAATTATGTCTCTCTCTAGCGCCTTGCGGGACATGAGAAAATAAATGGACCTACAATTTAAAGTGGATTCTGAACCACTGGCATTTTATCTGCAACCCCCATGGCATTTTAATCCTAATCTGTTGTCAGTAGATAACAACCATGGCTCGCCGTCGGTAGGATTTGAACCTGGGACCTGCGGAGTGGTAGGCCGACACGTTATCACTTACTCTACCGTCGACTAACGAGTGATATCGGTGGTTCGGAATTCATATTAAATTATAATTTCACTTGAAATCGTTGTCGAATTCTGTAAAGTTCTTTTCTCGTCGTGTGCCCCACAAGGGTCACGGAAACTAGAGACACCCTTAAACATAGCAACGTTTTGCTTTTCTAGTTAACCTTAAAAATTGTTTGAGCTGAGAGTTATGCAAAATTTAGAAAAATTTCCTCACTCTTTAATATAGCAACTATTTTTAAATTTTTCAAAATTTTTAGAAAACTTGTCCAATTAATTATTGCAAAATCCTAAAAACAGCGGGTATCTTTTCGCCAACAAAAATTGTGCTGCACCACGTTGTTCCCCCACAATTTTAATGCAAAATAATAGGTTTTTACGAGGTAGTGTCAAGGACTTAAGCTAGAATGTGGAATAAAGTTAATCTGAATTGAGCCATTATTCACGCTTTTTTTAATTCCTTACAATTTTATTTTAATCGGGTGTGTTTTATTTCTGCATCACGATAAATAGTTCTCACTCCTACGCAAAATTTTTATTCAGATTTCGCCATTATAGCTAACTATGCGCGATGAGGTAATAAAGATTGGAGACAAATATCCAGCTGTCGTGAATTATGCCAAGACAGTCAAGTCAATTGCCCTTAATGTCAAGATAAGCTTAAAATCGTGATTACAAAATTCCTGACTAGAAATCTGGGCAACAGTCACCTCGTTATTTGTAATAAATGACTAAATCTCTCTGAATGCAGGGGCAGTTGCAGAACTAACTTCAACTCTTCTCGCTGTACCTTCTTCCTTGCAATTGTTTGGATAGTCTTAAAGTTTAAGCAAAATATTATTCCTAGCCCCAATCACGTTAATTTGCCATATTCAATATTTATGCATAAAGTCTCAAAGACAAACTACCAACAGGAAAAGAAATGAGCAATTCATTGAGCATATATGTATTAGGGGTTCTCTCTTTTGTGCAGTATTCAGATACGTGCTACTTCAACTCAAGATTCATAATTGTAAAAGAAACAAAATAAACAGATTGGAAAAAGTTTGCAGAAATTTAGATTGTCTAAGATACCAGTATTACCAATTCCATCTTGGGAGTGCATGCAGCTGCAACAATAATATTGCAAATCGCGATTCATATGAATTCAAACCGGCAGATCGACGGGCTGGAATGAATAAAATCATGCGATCAATTAAAATTGAAAGAAAAGTCGCGAATCGAAAATGTGATCTAGCGAGCTTATGTTTCTGTATGTGAAAAGGTGGGTTCCTGTCTCAGTTTCTGCTGCCGTGACTTTGTGGAGCTGTGACTGAAAATGGGTGTTCAATTGTTTTATGAGGATAACAAGGTAGCTATAAAAATTAAAAACTTTCAAATTCTTTGCACGAGGAATTATGACAAAGTTGTCGATAAATTTTACGAATCATTGATTCGAACAATTAGGTTAAGGTTTGACAGCGAGAGTAATTGATTGTGAACATGGAAAAGTAGTTACTTAGGTATAAAATTGTTAGTTACCGTATTGTTTATGTACAAGCTATTCAAAACCAAAAACAAACGTCGATATCATTTTTCGTTTAGATTACGTCAGCAAAGTTATCAACAAAGAGATCACAAATTCACTTGTAAATCTTGAATTGCTGGAAATAATACGACTGGCTTATGAGGAAGCACAACAACCTTCTAAAAGTACCGTCCGCTAAGAGACGTAACTGAAATAGAAGATACCTTTTACCTTCTCAATTTATCGTAGAAATCGGCTGAAACTAGCCTCCTGAGAGTGCAACTTAATAAGCTGATCATCGCTTTGACCAAGTTTTTGCCGCAATAGAATAGTGAACATATGGAGATTTCGCTGTATTATTAAATAGCCGAGAAACATATCTACAATATACCAATCACGATTTCTCCCACTTGATTTTCATCATGAAGATTTCCACCAACGATTCATTTTTTACTAGACATTTGATGAAATTTTTTTCAAGTAATTATTCTTAATATCAGTTACAACAAGGTGTAAGACATTCTTGCAAAAGACTATGTTAGTATATTAATTAATTCGTTCGGGTAAAACTGAAAAATTAAGAAAATTAATCGTTACTAGTTTCTGTGACTATTATGAACCTGAGTACATTTTATTAACAGCTTCTGAGCCTGCAAGCTTCAATCGACATAAAGAAGAAAACTTTCTGAGTTTCAATTAAGTATTTCCATATATAATTGAAAATCAGAGAACTTCCTCAATATGTCTTTACCTCCTAAGTTACGTTATACTAGTCCAGTGGGATTAAAAATAACCAAATACAGAGTACCTGTTCTTTCGAATTAATCTCTCAAAGGGTTTCTTTCTTTTTATCTCCCATGCTGTGATCTTTGTACAAACGGGAGTATTTCCACCTTTTAATCGTGCAAAATATTTCCAAATAATGTTGTTTTATGAATAAATTTTCTTAAATTGGTTTCCTGATGTCCTTAAGCCGATGACTTATTACAAATGACTTGATTACGCTCGTCTTGTTTATGCAATTTGTGGCCATTAAGAAAGTCGAAACACAAAACAAACTTTATTGGATTTTATGTAACAGATATAGGTAATTGGAAGTTAAACCAGCAAATAAAATATTCTTAACGTTGACAAACTAAAAGCTTTTTTTGACTGCACAAATTTAGTTCAAATCATTGCAATGCTTCGTAATCAATACAAAATTTCCTAGTGTTATGAAGTGTAATTTTGAGTAAGCTAAGAAAAACTTCGGGAATTTGGAGGTTTTCTTATAGATACATGTGGAAAGTGAAAAAAATTATAAGTAATAATATATTGATCTTATCAGATTTTTGGATATTGTACATATGATGTAAGTGTTAATGCTACATTTTAAAATATTAGGTTTATTCCTGTACCTGCATATATTTACAGAAGTAGTAGAATTAGGCAGAAATCAGCGGTATTCTGTATTAATATTTGAATTTAATATGCTTCGAAATAAAGACAAGACGTGGCAAGCACGTAAGAGATACCAACGGATCCATACTTGTAACGGAGGAGCATCAATTGCGGAGATGGGGAGAATATTTTGTTAAAGTCCTTGACAACACGTTTGTATCGTCCAATAACTTTTCACCAGAGCCTGAACAATCGCTGTGGCCAGCAAGTGCAAATTAAGCAATCGAGCGCACCTTAAACGATGAACAGGCAGGTTTTCGTGATGATGTCTCTTTACATCTATGTTCCTCCATTTCGAGAGGGCGGTTGAGTCCTACTCAGAGGCCCAATGCCACGACCTAAACAAGGGAAAACTATGGGGGCCTTTCTAAGTGCTGAATATAGTGAACAAGGATACATACTGTCACATTTGCTTTTCTTTATAGTTATTATTGAAGTATTGTGCAGCGCCCTAGATGACTATACATCGCGAGATGGAACTTTTGTAATCACCTTACGGACTACGCCAACGATATGTGTCTCCTATCCAACAAAATGACATTTATCTTGAAGGGCAGCAAATATAATAACTGAATAAAATTTGTTATCTCAGAAGCATAGTTACAGCAGATGGCAGAGCTGAAGCTGATGTACACACTCGCATCAACAAGAAAAGAGTTTTTAGACGGGATAGACATCGGTCTTCGGCATTGGATAGATCACACACTAAGAAAACAGCCATTTGTAATAGGGACGACAGGCCCACATTTATTGCCAAAAATAAGTAGACATTTTTAGATTTAATTATCGCAACGAAGTCAAGCTATCTAAAGCTGGATGACTGGTGAGTATCAGAGAAAAATTCCTTTGCGAACTATTGTTGTATACTGGACTGGTAGATGTTGCTAAGATAAGTCTGAAGAAGCTTCTCAGGTTTATTAGCAGTTGTGGCTGGTTCTAAATAAACCCTATACTAATATTCAGGGGCGTTCCCGTGGCTATAGTAAAACAACCTTCTTTAGGCCTATGTGAGGCTGATCGGCATTTCGATAGCCGCCACCCTTACCTAATCTAACCTAACCTAAGAAAAGAGCCAATCAACATCGCTCAACAGGGTGTAGATCTTGCTTGCCTTTCTGGAGTATGTGATTAGGAGTTTCTGGCATTCAGAGGAGACTTTTGTATTATATGCATACCCACTGTCTACTACTATGATTTTTAGATACTACAGATAGAAGACTTGCATACTTAGTGCTTTAAATAGAACTACACTTTTCTACTCAATCCAGTATTTTGGCTTCTTTGATGACTTTCTATAAACAATTCTCCCAGGGCTCGTATTTATAGCAGATGTAATCTTACTGAAACTGAACGAATGTTCATTTCTCCGGGTAACAAGCGTATTCTTGCTGAATGTTGTTGCATAATACATGCCATGGCAATGACGGTATTTTATCTTTAAATCACCACAAATAATTATATAGCTCATATTGTAGCTTATACTTTTTATCTATTTATTCTTAATTATCATTTATTATAGTCTGTAGAATTAGTATTAAGTTATAGCTTGTATTTTGTATTTTTATTTTGTATTTTTTATGCAATAGCTTGTATTAAGCTTAAATAAATAAAATAAATAAATTAAACAAAGAATGCAGAGAATAGAAGAAAAACTTTTTAAATTTCATTAAATGAAAATATTTCGCAAAATTTCATTTTTAGCAAGAAAAAGATTCAAACTTCTACTATAGATTTGTTTTCTATTATTTTTAAGTCCTCATTCCACATTAAAAAAATGGTATTTATTTGTTTGTAGCATTTTTCATGTGGATTTAATTTTTTTTTACATTTATTAATAGTATTTCAACAAATCAGAACTAAAATTATTTCTAATGCATTACAGTGATTTTTAATAAAATTTCTAGGCGGTTAGAAACATGATACATGATTCTCCAATAACTATTAAATATACATACATACGTACCAAATCTTGAAATAATCTCAGCAAATTGTTTAAACGACTTACCTGAAAAAGAAAAAAACGCGGTAATTACAATATGGTGCAATTAATTATCACTTGCAGAATGTTAGAGCTACTCCAAGACGTTTTCAAAGATCATAGAAGAATTATGCGTAGTTAATGAATTACAACAGATGCAATAAATTTACGAAAAAATAAGCACTGCTCAATAACTGATTTTCCCAATTATCGAAAATTACTGATTTATATGAATAACAGTTATAAATGTTCAATTAAAATAATTAGACGCAGATCTACTTTCAGCGACTGAAACCATGCGACTTTCTAGCGACTGATACTATGCAATGAATGGCGAATGTAAATATACACTTGTTTGTGTGCTTAGCTTATGTTGTTTCCCCAGGGTTACTGCGAAACTTATCGAAAAAGAGACAACATCTTAGAAAACAGCAATGTGTGATGGAATCAAATATCGGAACCGGGCTACATAATACTCAAGATGATAGTTCGTAATCTACAATGATCGTTTGCCCTCTAGGGCTTTCTAAAGGAAATGTGCATTTAGCTCTATTAGCAATGCAATTTGCTCTATTATGTCCTGAAGTTAACGATTGAAGGAGATTTGAATACCTCTGCAGAAGATTATAGACTGTCCTATTTATGTATATCTATAACTATAACTGCTGGAAATTGTAAATTTTCTTTTTATATAATTCTTTATACGAAGATTTTTTCATACTACATCACAGATTATCAATGTCTGTAGGATCTCAAGTGATGATGATTAAATGTAAATTTATTTATCAGATGAAGGCTGCACCGTATATAGTTATGGCGTAATCCTGAATACATTTATAGATTTTTGCGAGAGCGCTTGGTGGAACATATTTTCAACCATAATGATAAACTAATAAAAATCTCTTGTTTCGTTAATTCCACTTATTATTTTTTACATACCTAGCCCTGTGGATTTCCTAAACAGACGAAACGCGTAGGCTAGACATCGTATGTAAAAATTATAAAATAATAAGTGGAATTAACGAAACAAGAGATTTTTATTGGTTTACCATAATGGTTGAAATTCTGATTGTTGTTAAAAAGGACAACAAAACCGTCAGTAACGGTGTCACTTTATTAAATGACAGTTCTAAAAGAAAAACCAAAGTTAGAAAGCTAAATTCATAGTGACGGTCGACAATTTTCGAGAGCTCAAAAGTGAAGAAAATGGAATATTTGGATGAATCTGTAACCGAGTACAATTCTGGCGGATTTACTACTGTACGCAGTACCAAACGAAGAGTGGTACAAAACAACAAGACAGCTATTAACTAAAATGATATGGAATAGATTCAAAATCACAAAAAAGAAAATTGCATTTGTAGCAGAACACCACAATCAAACAAAAAAATGTTCTAGCTAAATTTTAAATCATTATTTTCAAAGAAAGAACAATTGTTTAGATTTAAGAATTTATTATTTCATTAATTAATTAACATTACTTAAAACATCTTTTTTAGAAATTGCACTCCCTTTTAGGGTTCCGTACCCATAATATCAAAGAACCTTTATGATAAGATTTAGCTGTCTGCCTGTATGGTACGGCCGTTTTTCTCAATAACAACTTTTCTGTCGACTTAAAATTTGGCGCAACTGTAGAAGTCATTCACCCACATCTATTTCCGGTGAAAGAATTTTACAAATATTAACATTATAATTAAATATTATTAATAATTGAGAACTAGAAATTTTTTTTATATACCGTGTGTAGTATTATTTGAAAGCCCCTATACCTTTATCGCCACAAGATCTGAAATAATTCTTACTAGCATGTGGAAGATATATACATATATGTATGTAAATAGATATATATATATATATATATATATATATATATATATATATATATATATATATATATATATATATATATATAAATCATCAACGACCAAATTCAAAAATTAGTGAAACACACTAATCACTGAAGTGAATAAAACCTGCGGACCATTTCTGATTGAAATTACGTGTTTTGGTTTATTTATTGCGACCGAAGAAAATATCTCAGTCAAAATATGGGTTAAATCGAAAAATGAAAAAATAATAAGAAAAGAAGTCTTTTTTTCGTTTTTCAATTGATATCCGTATTAAAAAATGGATGTTTTCATTTAAAAAAAACGTTCTGGTCTAGAACAGAAGTCGTAATATTTACCTTTCAATGGCCCCCTCGGTGCCCTACAATTTTTTCGAAACAATCGAGTCCAACCGAGATATTATTTTGTATCAAAATAAATTACCCATCCTATATAAATATATATATATATATATATATATATATATATATATATATATATATATATATATATATATATTTATATATATATAAATATATATATACCCTGTTTAGTTTAGGTAAGCACCCTAATACATGGGCTGAAGTGTTGCAACAATAGCAATAAGAAAAATATGGGCTATGGATCCACGTGTTGTGCACTGGCTTTACACTAGTGATATAATAAGAGGTGCCCTTCTAACCACACCTTCTAAACCCTAAATACTAATCTCCACCTCCTACATGTAAATCTCTTTGGGAAACAATCCGAATCCTCGGCTGCCATCAGGCTAAACTTAGCACTGACTATGGGCACTCCAAAATCCTGGAGGGCCAAGACGCAATAAACACTGACTATACCACACCTAAGCCTTTCTTTAAAGCGAAATTTAATTCCTTTTTCCCTACCAGGTCGGAGTAGGAGGAAGGTCCTCCTCAATGAGGAGAGTCAGTACATCTTTACAATAACGGTTCAAAATTGGAAGGCTGCGTGGGTGGTGGTATCTTTTCAGAACACCTGGACCTCGACGTCTTATTTCATTTACCTGACTACTGCAACGTGTTTCCGACGGAAATCATGACGTGAAGGCTTCCTACAATAACATCTGTATTTTCTCAGACAGTCAGGCTGCTATATAAACTCCATAGCGGCTATAGTATACCGCTTAACTGTCAACATGTCCGAGCATCTGAACGTACGCCTCATTTAGGTACCTGGGCATAGTGACATTCCCGGTAACAGTAGAGCCTGCAACATAGCGAGAATTGGTAGTACTCGTCTCGACTCGAACATTAATCACAAGCTTGGTAAGCCGTTAGCCACAAGCATACCTCAGGATTGCAAATGTTAGATGGCAGAGGTAACACACCTGCCTAATTACCCGACAGATGTAACCTGACGAACTATAATAAGCGCTGCACATTTTGTGCATTTTTGAAAAAAAAAAATTATAATAAGCGTTGTCGTGGAGGTCATTTCGGGCCACTTTCTCGCGGACACGCCGACAGACTCGGCGCGCCTTCAAATGACTTCTGCAGGAGTTGTCAAGCTGAGGAGGAAGAGGAAATCATACACCACCTTCTCTGTATTTGCCCGGCTCTAGCCAACCGTAGGAATCTGTTCTTGGGTTCCCCCTATTTTAAAGAGTTAACCAAATTAGGCTCCACTGATGTCGGGGACCTAGCTCGGTTTGTACATCAGCAACACATGCTGTTTCACCGTGAACTAGATTCCACTCTGACAGGGATGCTAGATCGGCCTTCTAGAGAGCTACAAGCGGGCTCTCTTCCATCCCTGGGGTTTTATAAGTTAGAGTGTACAGCCTCAACTGGGGGATGGCAAGGGGCTTGTTTGTGATTCTGATCAAGCAATAATTTTCTGTCTTATCAAATACAAATAATTTTTAAATATCATGTACGCTTAAATTGTAAGCCATTCAATTCACAATTTTATAAGTAAAAGTAAATTTTTTTAAAATTCATTTCTCATTGCTTCTTGTATGTCACAAATCAAAAAGTAACAGTTTGCCAATAAACCCATTATATCATAGAAAAGAGAATCACAGCAATTTATCACAGTTAGAAATAAATATCACAGCTGCATCAAAGTTAGTCACTAGCATTACAAATGCAGAGTTCAAACAGTCCAGTGCATTGTCAGTAGTCAGAGTAATAAATTTCACAAAAAAATCAAGTGTAGTTCTAAATCATTTTTTCATCCATAAATTAATGGTGCCGAAACCCGGGAACTTTTCAAGGTTTTAAAACAAATATGGACAATAGTTATTAAACGTGAAAAACATTTTAGAACAATTAAACAGTTACCACAAAAATTCAGGTGCAATACGAAAATTCTATATAAAGAAAGCCACGTGCACGTGTTCTTTTTTTTGGTTTTTTTATACGATATGGCCAAATCCTAAGGGGACAACCCTTGGCTTTATGAAAGGTATGTAAGTCCTCTGCGAAAAGCGAAATACATAGAATTTTCTATTTTCCGTATATATGCTTTTGAGACTTGTAAAACATATAGACTTCATTTTCACTGATTTATGTAAGGTCTTCTATCGAAAATATACAGAATCGTTATATATAAGACACTGGAGATTTGATAATAATTATTAATATAAACGCAGCTTGTGCAGCTTGTTAATAGTGAACACATAAAGGAAACCCATTGTTTTTAAACTTTACCATAGACGGATGCTTACTTAAAGGGGGTTTCTCATCCAAAAATAATTTTTTTCTTTAAACAATCGATTCCTTATTGCTTGAATAACATTTTCCTAAAATTTCAGATCGATATTCGAAATATTTTTCGATTTATATATTTGCACACAAATATTTAGTCAGTTTTTCTACATCGAACATGCAGATATAGTAGAATTATTTTTTTAAATGACGCCAAAAAAAACCTCGGTATCACCAGCGTCAAAAAGGTTTAAGGGATGATCAGGTGAACAAAAGTCGTTCTAGAAAAAGATGGCCCAGGAATAATAGACTGAAGAAACGTTTGCTTAATTTGTCATTATATTTTTTTTTCACAGAAAAATTTACTTAACCGCGTTTTTCTCGAAAAAAATGAGCTATCGAGTAGAACCTTTCAACAATCTGTCAGCTATGTAAATTGTAAGAGTTGAAAAAATGCGGTTTTTTGCACTTTGTTTTCAATACTGGCATTTCTTTAATTTTCAAGCTTTTTCCTCATCCTAGGGTCATTACATGGCAAATCATCTCTAATTTTATAATTTCTTTGGTTTTTTTTGTTTTAGATGTTTCAAAATTTATATTGTAATAAATCATTAAAACAAAAACTCTTAGAATGAGATAGCGCCCTTAACAGATCTGGGCGTTTGGACAAAAGCTTGTTTTTCGCAGGGCAACCACTTCCACTTTTTTAATAACATGATGTTAAGTATTGACGATACCTTTTTGTTTACGAAAGCACTTTATTACACTTTCGCTGGGGCAATTCGGAGTGTGCACTTATCGTTCGGTTACCTTCTACCCAGTTCACGAGACAATTCAGCTAAGATTTGTAAGGTTTGCACTACAAGGACTTCTCTCAGACAACCTTTCTGTTCTTCATTCGGATCCTCTAGAAAATAGGCGCAATAAATTTAGGATGGTTTTCGCTTTGGCTGCTTAACAAAAGTCACTCTTTAAATAATTTTAACCTTTCGGCTTCTCTTAATATCTCGGTCCCTGTATACTCTTCTAGGGGGTATGACTTTCTTCAGATTCGTATCATAGCCTATTACCATCGATCTCTCTATAACTCGAACATCGCAAAGAATTTTCTGTAGAATTTATATAAGGGTTATTTCTATAGGCTTATATTACATGAAAACCGTGTCGGTTTGCTGGATGAGTGAGTGTCAAGAACAAGGTATTTTTTCTTTTATTTCTCTGAACTATAATGTTAATACAATGAGTTGATGAGAGATCGATGGTAATAGACTATAATTGCATTAATTAATACGATTGATACGAATATGAAGAAAGTCATGCCACCTAGAAGAGTATACAGGGACCGAGATATTAAGAGAAGCCAAAAGGTTAAAATTATTTAAAGAGTGACTTTTGTTAAGCGATTAGCCGGACAAACAAATAGGCAGACAAACATACATACAGACATTGTAAAAATAATTGAATGGTTATTCATATCATGTAAAAACAATATGTTCAAAATGTTGAATAAAAAATTGCAGCGTCGTTCGTAACCGTCAGAGTAACGGGTAAAAGCTAAGCATAAACGTCCACCTCTTCAATTATTTCTCAATTCATTTATCTAGTTGTTTCTCTACTTTATTTCATAAGATATTTTTAACCAGTACGCATTTTATTGACTGTATCCGCGTTATCCTTAACGCATTGCTGAGAAAATGAAGACATAAGTAATAATTACTTGAAAAGCTTTAAAGAGAAAAAAAGTGCAAATGAATTTCGATATTCTTTGAACCACAAGGAACAGCAGACTAAGAATATCTTTATGTTTTGGTTAGGTGCCTACTTCTCTTCTAGGTTCAGAAACCAACTGGATGAACGTTATAACTGCCACGCCGTTCCTTGTATAGAAGTGCCAGCAAAAACTTAACTCTTTCGAAACTCTATGTAATTTAAATCGATTCCAAGTTTATTATCTTTTTATGATTCCTTTGGAGGTTCTTACTAAACATCTATTGCCATAAGACAGTGCAGAAACGTGGCCAACTTTTATTTTCAATTAACGCTATCACCTGTAGTTGTAGTTTCATATGGCTAACTTGAACTGTATGTAGTGTTTCTTGACTTCGTAAGTCGGGGCAAAATATAGCCCATAGGCTAGCTTATGTCTT
This sequence comes from Leptarthrus brevirostris, assembly GCA_964036015.1. Lineage (NCBI taxonomy): Eukaryota > Metazoa > Arthropoda > Insecta > Diptera > Asilidae > Leptarthrus > Leptarthrus brevirostris. Next base: position 55,520,069 of record OZ038375.1, read on the forward strand.
TAACGACTGAAATAACGGTAACAACCTTTGAAGAACTAAAAACGAAATGCATGTACAATATTTTCAACCCTTTTTACCTAATTAATCGATCTTTTACTCGGCACTTGGTGGAAAATGTTTTTGTTATTCATTTTTGGGGTTCTTATATCAAACACACTTACGTTTCGTGATCAGAGTGACTAACTTGTAAGTTCTAATAACTTGCTTACTAAAATTTGTTTGTCTACTTTTAGGCTTTATATTAAGTTTTTAAAGTTTGGGGATTTAACAAAGGACTCTTATTTATAAAATCTATTTGGTCATTTAACAGAATTTTGTTATCTTGTTTGTTCTTCTGATCTAAAAAATTTCATATCTGTCCAGTAGTCGACCACCTTTAACATGATGTAAAAGTTTTAAATTATCTATACTTTTGCCGTGGCCTGCCGCCTTTAAATGTTTAGCTTATCCAGACTGTAGTTTCTCATGTATAATTGAGGTAATGTGTTTATTAAATCGTGTTTCAATGGTTTTTTTTCGGGAGTAGGTTAGAATCCCGAAAAATAAAATCCCGAAACCTAAATCCCGAAATCAAAATCCCGAAAAAGAAAAATCCCGAAAGAGAAAATCCCGAAAAAAAATAATCCCGAAGAAAAAAATCCCGAAAAATCAGAAAGCAAAAATATTACACGTTGCTTATATGTATATACATATGGACAAACGAAATGGCCAAAAAAAACGAAATTCTAACCATATGACTAAACAAATATATTTTCCTCAAGCAATGGGCTTTCAATAGTCAGTAAACCCTCTTATGAACCATCCTTTTGGAGTGTCTCCGAACTTTTAGAAGAAAATTTGCCGCGGACGCAAAATAGTGTTGAGGCGTGGCACCGAAGACTAAAACTTTTAGCTGGAAGACCACATTTGGGTCTATATAAGCTCATTGCTCTTCTTGGAGAAGAGCAAATAAGAGTGAAAACGATATTGGATTCTGTAAACGCTGGAGTAGAAAGAAAAATACGAAGGTCCTATATTATAAAAGAAAAAAGACTACAAAAAATTATTCATGACAAATATGAAAAGTCTAAATTAGCATTTTTAAAAGGGATTGCAATACATTTAAAACTAATATAATAAATATATAAATATAAATGCATATAAACCTACATAATTCAATATTTTTTAATTTTAATATCAAAATCCCGAACACAATCCGGAAAGCCTGTCTTGGGGGGTAGGCCGCGCGGCCTGCCCCCCACGACAGGCTTTCCGGATTGTGTTCGGGATTTTGACTTTTCGGGATTTTACCTTTCGGGATTTTGTCTTTTCGGGATTTTGACGTTCGGGATTTTTTTTTCGGGATTTTGCTTTCGGGATTTTGTTTTTCGGGATTTGCTACCAGACCCTTTTTTTTCCTATGTATAGCCCAGCACAGTCACCGCAACTCTCTATAAACTCCACTCTTTTTCAAATCATCAGTTTTTTTTTAATTTATTGTTTATTCACAGGGATTTTGTTTTTTTTTTATTAAATAAACCAGGCTGTATATTTTTATTTTTAAAATACTTTCTAAAATTAATCAATCTTTGGTAAGTAGGTTATTTTTCAACAAATTTTATTATCATCCTTGTTTGGGGCAAAACAGGAAAAATAGAATTTACAAACTTAATCTCATTCTTTTTTCTAAGCAGTTTATAAACAATGCTCTTGGAGTACCCATTATTAGACGCTATAGTTTTTATAAAGTTTAATTCTCATTTGAAAGATTCCGCTGACAAAGAAACATTTAAGAGTCTATTAATCATTGAAGGATGAAGGATGTCTGGAATTACTCGGTATTAACGCGTCTGAATAAGTTTCTTTCATATATATATATATATATATATATATATATATATATATATATATATATATATATCAAAGTAAAATTTATAGTCTTTAATTGAAATGAACTCAACGTTGTTTAAAATAGTAGTAAAATTATTTAATTATCAACATAGCGAACCCAAACAAGTACATGCTTTACTAGATTATTATTAAGATTGAATAACTTATTTTCAAGATAATTCATAAAGAAAACAGCGCAGAAAGGTGAAAGTGCTGAACCGATTGCTAGGCCATCTCGTTGTATAAGATAAACTAAAATAGTTTTGGTCCAAACAAACATTGAAGAGATTTATCAGTTCCAGTTACCTAGTTGGACTTTTTACATTATTTTTTATTTCGATTGTCAGTAAATTCTTAAGCTTTTTAACTGGAATAGAAGGAAACAAGCTCACGACGTCAAATGCTAATAGTTTAGTACCTCTTGGTAATGTTAAGTTTCGAATTTTTTCAATTAATTCTCTAGAATTTCGAATACCATATTAAGGTTTGAAATTGACTACGTGTGGTAACAACTGATTAACCTTTTGACATAGTGGTTGAGTTGATGCTTTAAACGATGAGAAAGTTATTATAATTTACAAGTTAGTCGCTCTAATAATGTGATAGATCACGAAACGCGTTAGCGAATTTATTATAAATAATCGAATAAATAAATAATCAACCACTCGCTAAATTCAATGATGTTAATTAAAGTTTTTGTTATCGGAAAATGTTGCAACTTTAAAATAGCTGCGAAATTTAAAATGAGAAACAAAGTGGTTTTCATGCAGATTTCGGTAATAATTCATGTTCAACATTCCTAATACTGATGCTTACTCGCTTTAAATATCTGCGTCGCATTCCAGATAGCAGTCAAGATCCAGAATGCACGACGGCCTAACGTGATAAAATCGTCAAGGCGGATAATAGACCGAAAAACGCACCCAGATTTTTATCTTAATTTTTATTTCATTTCATTTGATTGAATTTTTGTTGTATCATTTTGAACACAGCATCAATGCAACGGGGCCCACAGTGATCAAGTAAAATCCCAATGATCCGCCGGCAAAACATGTACCAATAAGTCCAGTACTTGAATACATCTTTTTAGCAGATTACCTATGGGGCCATCTTTCACTTAATCGGACGCTCAAAATGTTGAATTCAATTCTGGATACCTTAAAATATTGTAAAGTGGAAGAGAGCAAAAAACCAAAACGAATCTTTATCTGTTTGTATATGACTACACTGGGTTTACAGAAGAACGTCGTAAAATTAAAATTTTATTTGTATGGGTGGGGAGTTTTATCTCCTTTTTCAGGCTTTTTCTTTTTTGTTGATTGAATGTGGTTTCATTTTTATACCTGAGGTGTCAGACAAGTCAATGGTCGTGTTATTAGTCGCACTCTAAGATAACGCCGTGAATAGAAAATCATTGTGGGACGCACTTGATACCGAGACGAGAAGAGACGGGACAGGTCGAATGCTATTGAACTAAGATCACTTATTCGACTAACTGGTACCTACTACGGTCATAAATTTGAAGGTTCACAGATTGATTAAAAAAAACCTCGACTTTGTGGCTACTGCTAATTTGACTTTATTAACGAAGCGCAACCTAAACGAATACTACTATACTGTGGTATGTTGATATTCTTCGAAATATTTAATTTTATTATATTCAAATCGACAACAATATGTTTTGTCTCATGGTTCTGTATCCACGTGAATATTTTTGGGAGAATAATTACTATATTAAGAACTGAAATAATGAACTTATCATAATAATGGGTTTTTCGAATTTGGTGGATCTCTACCAAAATTTGTTAACACCAAATAAAGCAAATTATAAATTCTGTAATTTTTCGCAACGCCAAATAGAAATGTTCAGTAATGTATTTAGCCTAGAGTATGGAAGCATTACATCTCGATTCATAACCAATTTCTATTCATACATATTTTAGGACGGCCAGATATAGAAAAAGCTAGTAGGTACTACTTACTTTCATTGATTAGGGCCGCATGCCCTGAAAAAATTAATCTGACGGTAAGCCAATTTAATAAATTAGAATGTGGAAGAAAGCACACCTTTTAAATTCTGTGTAGGGTGAAGGTAAAATATTAAAAATTGAGCACACATCAAACTGTGCATTAAAACTTCCTTTATTAATAACCTTTCAAGCTAATTTTAAATAACGTCTTAAACTAATGTCGCTGCGGTGAAATCTTAAATACGAACTCTCAGTTTATATTGCAGATTTCCCGAAAACGCTACATTGATTTGACCTATGATTGATAGTACTTTTTTCACAGATTCTCTTCCTCGGGGTGCTTGATTAACTTAAATCCACTTGCCTTTAACATCAGGGTATGTATTTAGAATGTTATTAAATAAAAATCATGTGAAATGATCTATTTAGCACTTCATTTTGAAGTCCTGACAAATTCCTCATTAACTTTTGAGAACGCTGTTCTCCATTTCAATTCGAAAATTGCACTACTAATGGATTTTTATCCAGTATTGATAAGTCGTTGATCAATTGAGTTACCAGATAGGGATTGAAAATTTTCTTAAAAAAAAGTGACCAGATGCAAAATAATACATGCTTTTTTAAAGATTGCTTCAAATATAATATAAGAAATAAAACAGAAATGTAAATACTACTAGTCAATAAAAGACTGTGTTTACCTAAATCACGCTCGTATTTACCTTTAATTGGTTCGCATTAAAGAACTTAAGTGCACTTTAATTTGATTTACAGCTGATCTAAAAGTAATAGGAGCAGAAACAGAGAACTATTGTAATGTGATAAAATTCTAATTTTGTGGGCGATCTCTTATCGTACTGGACAGAAAATGAGTATAGTTAAAAGTGTCAGGGTCCCGCTGGAAAATCATGAACTTTCACAGCAAATTATTCGAGTTGTGTTACACATGCGTTTACTTTAGCAACAAAAGCGCTAGATGGACTTGCTTGATACAGATTGTAACTGAGTTAAGTGGTTGTCCAGCAAATATGTAGAAAAAATAGTCAAAAACAACGAGAAATGCCAAATATTTACGTTAAAACGTTAAAAAATCGGACAACACTGGGTTACTAGAAGAGGTTCAAAATCACCAAGTTTTAGACGTGTCGCAGAAAATATTCTGTCACTAGGAAGGTGGTCGAAAGTACCAGATTTGGTGACCAAGTCACTGATTTGGCATGAATTTTTTAATCCTTGTAGTTTTTACTCCTCTACTGGAGTAGCCTATCCGAAGACGGAAATAATTATTGATGGAATACTCTGTTTTAAATGGTTGCAGCTGGTTGTGGCCATCTCCAAATCAATTATATAAGATAATTGTGTGGAAGGATGTGAATTTTTTGAGATGTTTCGATGTCTTAAAGATAGCGAATTGAGGTAATAAGAAAATTATATGAAGACCTAAGTGCGACGCTGAAGTCCACTTGACCAACATCCCAGTATGGTGAATAATAAATTTTATGAATGAATGTTAATAATAATAACACAGAAAGGTAAGCATTTTAATCAATAAATATTATTAATTTATGTTTATCAAGATTAATTTATTATTCGATCATACCCTTATTGTTTGTTAATATTGATTATCTATAGATTTACTATTACTAAAAAAGTTGGCGATGTTATTTGATAAAAAATCTATGAGAATATTTGATATTTGGCACCGGTGCGGACGCCAATGCGCAGTACATAGTCTAGGGCAGCTCATAAATAAAAGAGGTGATTTCACTCTTGGTACAAACCTCCGCCGTAGTCGGTCCAGCAGAAGCGGCGTACCGCAGTGACAGTTGAGATCTACACAAGATTTCCAAAAAACTCGCAGGAAACACACTACAACAACATTCTGTAAAGGGCTCCACAGACACACGAAAAAGTTCGGCGAAAACTGCTGCACGGTATAATTCGCCGATATTTTTTCCGTCCGAGCCATTCTGCAATCTAGATATTCCTGATTTTGCATGAACACACATACACATGCAATTAATTTGTTTAACGAAACGGTTTTTCTATGTAGTTAGACGTCAATTTGAAAATTGTTTTGTTCAGGTCGGTTGATGAATTTAAATATAAAGAAATTAAGTTTTAAATATGTCGACTGACCAAAGATATTGGTTGAAAAAGTTTTTAATTGAGTTCATTGAACTTTATCGTTCAATTTGAAATGTCTGTGGGCACCAAAATTACGAGGTATTATTTCCACAAACTTTACCGCGGTATTTTTCGCCGGACTTTTTCATGTGTCTGTGGGCCCTTTTTGTCACAGAGGAACATCAACTGCGGAGGTGGAGAGAATATTCTGTTGAAGTCCTAAACAATACCTTGGGACCATCGAATACCTCTTCACACGAGCATGAATACCTGCCGGCTGCGGCCGAAATTAACACCGAAAAGATTGAAGATGGCTAACACAATTAAGTCCATGGACCTCGGTAAGGCACCATGGATTGGTGTAATACCAGTGGAACTAATTACGGCGGATCCCATTGCTGGGTATAATATTCTTCTCCCCATAATACAGGCATCTTGGGAAAACGAGACCTATTCCACTGAATGCAAAACAGGCGTAAATGCGAAGATTCCCAAAAAAGTTGGCCTGAGGAGTTGTAGCAATTGTCGCGGTATGTGTCTTTTAACTGCAGTCTAAAAATTGATGGCAAAAGTCATCTTAATGCGAACCAAGCAAACAATGTAGCGTACTGTTAGTGGTGAAGAGACAGGCTTTCGTAAGAGTTTCTCCTGCAGCGATCACATCAACAGACGACGACCCATTACGAGAGATTAGATGAAAGCCTTTTAACCACCCTACGAACCAGGAGTATGCCGACGAGGTATGCCCGAAGCCCTGAGCAAAAAAGGTCGCAGAACAGGGCTTAAGATCAATGCTGCTAAAATCAAATTTATGAGCTTGGACTCCAGGAGACAACATGAAATTTATCTGAAAGAGCAGCAAATAAAGCAAGTAGATAAATTTTGCTATCTCGGAAGTATAGTTACAGCAGACGGCGGAACTGAAGCTGATGTACAGGCGAGCATCAATAATGCTCGAGTTGCATTTAATACTTTTGCTGAGATTTGGTACAATAACAACATTTCCAGATGCACATCCTTAACAACCATTGGCTGGAGGTTATTACCAACACTGACTTACAGGCCAAGATGGAATAGACTCTAGTATTCGCAGGCGAAAGAGGAGCTGGATAGGCACACACACTCAGTCGGTGTAGTAAACGCCCTATGCCCCACAAGGGGTTAAAGGAATCAAAGAGAGACTAACTTCCTAACTCTATATATTATAACTCGCCTATATTATAACAGAAAGGAAGGTATCAAAGGAACTCTCTTTTTCCAACCACGCAAATATTAAAATCTGACTGGAATTCCATAAATCGGTCCGTTTTCTATATAGGAACAGAAAGAGCTCAAACTGAAATAAGTATAAAACTAATAAATAATTTATCTTATGAGTGTCCACCTAGTATTGATTCTGGAAAAACTCTCAACAATGTGGTGGACACCTTAACGTATGCTTGCAATCAGGCGACACAGATTTTCCGTCTTAACCGAAACTCCAGAGACAATCCAAAACCTTCGTGATGATCAGCGAATTGATAGCAATTTTGCTGTTTCAAATTCAAATAATAATTTTACACTAACAAGATTTCAATATTCCGAAAGTGTACAAAAACGTCCATTTGTCCGTTTTAAGCTCCCTTGTTAAGTAATTCCCTGATTTCAATGACAATTCACTAACATTTCCCTTACTACTTAAATTCACTGATTTTCCCCGGTTTTCCAGAAAGTGGAAACCCGTTAAAGGCATCTTTAAAGAAGCTAGATCTAAAAAGCTCACTTATCGAGTTTATAGATTTTATGTTCAGAAGTAGGATCATTAGATCTAGTTTGGGGGGATCCACATCAACGGCCATTAGACTCACTTTAGGCCAGCTATTCACACCAGGCGGAAATGGAAGGACGGACCCTCTCCCCCAACGGGAAGAATCAGTGAATCTTTACATTGAAGGCTCTTAGCTGAAATGCAAAGTGGGTGGAGCTGTCTACTCGGAACAACATCTCAACATGATAAATATTGAATTTTATGAACGCATAATATTAATAACAATCACTCAGAAAAATACGCATTTTAATCAATAAATAATATTAATTTATATTTATCAATATCTTATGAAGATCTTAACATTTTTAAAGCGATCTGAAGAGCTCACGAGTCATTGCCGCATAGAAACTCTGGCCAATAGACTCGGCGCTCTTCAAATGATTTTTGTAGGAGCTGTCAAGATAAGAAGGAAGAATTAGAATTAGAATTAATCCTTCTAACTCAGAAGGCGCACTTCATAGGCAGAAGCCTAGAATCATTTGACCTATTCGCCACATATAACAATATATGGTGCCGAATGAGGCTCCCACACCCATGCAAATAATATTAGTAATTAACACACTAAAATACGCCACACATAACAATATGAGGTGCATAGTCAACAGAGATCATTAAAGCAAATCCCAGGCATGAGTCGGGTCAAAAAGAGGATACATATACACGACAGGCATGTATCTTTTATAAAAATAATAATAATACTGTTTTCATTCAAAATACAGAAGGATCGACATGTATAACAAACAAAAACGAGAAATTAAAACAAAAAGCAGTGCGAGCAAAAGACTAAATCATAAATTGTAGATACTCCTTTTAAGTGTCACTTTGTCCACACTAGTATCAAAAACGTCTCCAATATCATTAGCAGACCTACACATGCGGTTAATAGGCTCGAACATGCCGTAATTAGTGCGAGAAAAAGCAATCTGAAAAACTGATCGATTACGTAGGGAATAGGAAAGTTCTCTAGGCAAAACTTTGGAAGCAAGCACAACACTGTCTATCTTTCCCTGCAGAAGCTGATGCAAAAATACCAAATCTGCAACCCAACGACGCCTCGCAAGTGTAACAAGCTGCAGTAACTCTAAACGCTCCTCAGAGGGTCCTTCCAAGGCAAATAACGCAGGGCCGATCGCACAAATCTTCACTGGACGGACTCGATACGTTTAATGTGGGATCCGTAAAACGGAGACCAAACCTGACTAGCATATTCAAGCAGCGGTCTAACCAGGGACGTATAAAAATGGAGTCTTATTTGAGGGCTTGGAAATTCCTTGGACCATCGAAGAATAAATCCCAGCATAGAGTTTGCCTTTGCAACGACGTCATTAATATGGGAGTTCAATTTAACATCAAGATACACTCCCAAGTCCCTGACCCCTTCCACTCGCTTTATAACAGTACCATCACACCTGTACTGAAGTACGGAAGCTGGAAGACCTCGAGAAGGACATAACCTAACATTTCTCAATGTTCAACTTTAGATTGTTGTTGCGGCACCACTCATAAAAAATGTGCAACTCTGATTGCAAAATCTCACAATCAGCATCAGATTTGATTGGGAGAAAGATCTTAATATCGTCAGCATATATAAGAATTTTACATCTTTGAAGCAAATACGAAATATCATCTATAGATATGATGAATAACAATGGACCCAGATGACTGCCTTGGGGAACGCCAGAATGAGCCACAAAATCATCAAAGAGTGCGCCACGGAAGCGTACCCTATAAGTCCTATTAGATAAATACGACTTAATCCAAACAAAAAGCGAGAGCGGGAAACCCAACTTAGCCAATTTAAAAGCAATGAGAGAGTGAGACAGTTTATCAAAGGCCTTACTAAAATCAGTGTAAATACAGTCAGTTTGGCAACCATGCGTGAAACCACCCAGAGTTTAGAAAACAAACTCAACCAAGGTTGAAACCGTGGACCTCCCCTGGAGAAAACCATGCTGCCGGGTGGAGATTAAGCCCTTCCACTCGTCGGATAATTGGGATTGAATTAACAGTTCAAAGAGCTTAGGAATACAGGACAACTTAGCAATTGGCTTCTAGTTGGAAATGTTTCTTCTATTGCCACTATTGAAAATAGGAATTAAAAAGGATATCTTTCAAAGTGCTGGGAAATGGCCCCGCGAGAGATGAAATAAAATGAGCAATAATGAATAAAAAGAGTAAAGGCCGCAATAACACCGAAGAACATTTCTTTATGACTGCAGCAGGAACCCCATCACTAGAAAAGTCAGTAGGAAGTACAGTAATATGCTTCAACAAGATCTCCTCCGTGATTCCACTATCGGGGATAAAGTCAGATGATTCAAATGCACCCTTAAAAGATTCAGCAAATAAGTTACAAATAATACTAGAATTATTGCTGGAAATCCCCCCGAACTCCATTGTCGATGGATAGTTATCGACCTTTTTCTTCAGGTTGACATATTCGAAAAATGCCCGGGGGTCAAACTTTGAAGGTATTCATCATATAGAGAGCGATAGCGGCACATAAAATGTTCATAGCAAACACTAAATTCCTCACGGGAGTCAACACTGCCAACACGAAGATACCTCTTCCAAAGTCTGTTCTTCCTATTCCTAAGAGTTTTCAATTCTCTGTCAAACCAGGGTGGAGCGGAGTCATTACCTCTAACCCGAACGAATGGGACAAACCTTCCAAAAGCCTCATACAAAACGTCGTAGAAACTTCATACGTTACTGTCGATATCGTCACCAGACAAGCAAGTTTGGAAGTCCAACTCATCAAGATAATCATTTAAAGCCTCAAAATCGGCCGCTCTAAAGTTAAAATTATATTGGCTATCGAGGTTATCGACAGGCACGTCCGACAGACAATGAAAAGCAACAAGCAGTGCGGGATGAAACCGGTCAAGATTTGTCAGGGCAAATAGGCTGGGTTCAACAAATGTGAGCGTGGAGTTTGTAGAGAACACCAAATCAAGCTGTCTTCCCATATTGTTACTCACATTGCTCATTTGACGACCAGAATCCGCCACGGAGCATCCCACACGACGCCGACGCCTTACCCTAGGTTTAGGTTTCGATTTCGAGTCCCTCACCCTCTCGGGCGAGGTGTCGGTAACCGCATCACTGAGGCTGAACGTCGGTACAGGGCGCAACAGAGGGCGACGGCCTGGGAACAGCATCAAAGCGCGAAGACAGGGTTTTTAAGTCAGAAGCCACAGATCCCAGCAGCTCAGAGTTGGCAGAGAAAGCCGCAGACCAGACACCAAAGTCGCCCTTCACCTGCTTGACGCCACGACGGATATCCTCAACTATGGAGATGACAGGAGGAAGCAGATTATTGTCAAATCCTGAGGACGTAGACTGAATATCCTCGAGCGAGCCGGAAAGCGCAAGAATGCGGGAGGACATCTCGTGCGACCTCTCCAAGAGGACGCGAGAGTTGGACTCGGCCCTGTCAGCGACATTCGACAGCCTGTCCATCTTGGCGGTAAGGGACCCAGTGTCGTCCGACGGAAGTTGTAAGTCGGCCCAACGAGCCGAGAAAGAGGCGACCTTGTCCCCGACAAGAGCAAGATCGCCGTAAAGCGCCTCCACCATGCTCCTAACAAGCCTCAATACGTGGCAAGGCTTAATGTCTGAGCACTCCAAACACATCGAGGTGATGGAGGATCCCGAACCACGCTTCAAACAATTGGCATGAAACAGAAGGCCACAGACGCCATCACAGGTAATCCCATCTCGGGAAATCACCTTTTCACAAACGCCACAGGAGTACTATTTCCCATCTCGACCCGGTATTTAGCCCCCCATATTTTAAGGAGCTAGGCGAACTTGGATATACTATACCTAGTTTAGTCCATTAAGAGCTCGAAATGGATTTTAGCCCCAACGTGGTACCTCTTTGGCTTAAGTGTACCTACCCTTGGGACGCTGTCATTCCAACCTAACCTAATCTACCTAACTACTAAAAATATTGTTTGTGTCACTGTCTCAATATTTTACGATTAAAACGTACCCTTTTTCCTAAAGCATAACAATCCTCCTAACTTATTGTTCTACTACAACGGGCTTTGAAAATATTGGTCAAAGCCTATTAATGGATCTTAACTGGTGTCATTAAAACTTAAAGGATTTTTGAATTCATTGCCTTCAAAGGCAATTTTATTTTTCTTCATCTTACAAAGTGAAAGTCATAGTAGATATCGTTTTTCTATAAATCAACGCCACAGGCAGATTTTAAGCGAAGTTAAGAAAATCTGAATCCTGTATAATAATATTTTGGTTTTCCAAAATCCTTCTAAAAAACTATAAATATTAAATATTTTATTTCGGTAGTCCGATTTTGATAAAAAAACTTCTAGCACTCCCTTTTCATATATGAAGTGAGTGTGCCAAATTTCAGCCTAACAAGTTTTTAAAAAAAATATTTAAAGTTGCCATGACCTAAGTAATATTTATAGAAATCTGGATTTTGAAAATTCTCACTGTTTTCCTTCTAATTAACTAATTAATAAAAAGATCCTCTTCATTACCTCATAGAATCCCTATTACAACAGATTAGATTATTGACCGCTTTCTTTTAAACTCTGTGTGGTAAAATAATAAATAATACCTCTTTAGAATTGAACAAAGTAAGGATTGTTGCGTTTAAAAAAAAACCCGGTCAAAAATAAACAATGTTCATGCGCCGAAGGTCCTGTTCTTACATTATTGTAAATATATATATATTTTTTCTTTAAATACGTAAGCTATACCTAGGGCTTCCAAAAATCCCATGTGTTTTCTTAAGGAGGATCCAGAACTTAGTTTTCCACCATCTTGGATTTTGTAAAGACGTCATTGGATAATATATCTATAGATCGTTAGTTAGTTTAACTAAGTTTGTCAAGTTTTCCTTTACTTCCGCTATGAAACCTTCCTTCCTGGAGATGGATCATTTTGTTGAGCGTCACGACCGCCATGCCATGGGTAACGGGTTCGAGACCAGGTCTCCCTGTGGGTTTTTATTAAGACATTAAAATATCCACTCCGTCTCTGGGCTGCTGTCTAGCTCGCAGCAATGCAAAAACAAGACATTCAAGTTTCCTCACTTCCCTTCCCTTAATTCCCTTTCAACCAAACCATGCTATCGCATCAAGGGTTGTCTCCTAGGTTTTAGCGACATCGTATAACTAAGAAACAAATTTCAAATTTCTAAGTCAACGGAGTCGGTCAGTGAGTTAGTCGTCAGTATAAAAATGCAATTTGAAACACCGTATTTTCTTATTGCATTGAGTTAGGAACTTGAAAGTCTTCGAGGATTAAGAAGCTGTAGATTTTAGTATTTGGTTTTAATTTCAACCCGATAACTCTTGCGGTTTCTGAGATAAGGGACAGACAGGCGGATAACAAAGTGATCCTGTCTTTGAAATTTCAATTTAAAAAAATTTATATAGATATTTTGAGTGTACCAGGTGAAATCACTTAGGGAATTTTGCATAACCTTGTTGGAAAAATTATTTTATCACCTTTTTTTATGTGTATGATAAGACACATTTAAAAAATTTGACTATTACATGAACTTTACACAACAAAATAATTTAGAATGAAGAATATTTAAGCGTGTTACCGATTGAATTAATTTCCTCCGGTTACCGGTTTTGACAAATCCGCAATAAGTTTTTTTTTTCAATCATTCTAAAACCGCATGACAAAACAATTTGTCTGACCAAATATAATTCTTCTTCTACCTGGCAACTTAAATCTTAATTTATGTGTTTCTTCTCTGATGCCTCTTTTCTGCAATATTTGCACAAAATTCCTAGTACCTAGTATGAGATGACATGCTGGAATAACAAATAAACCAAGATGAATTGTTTGTATGGTTAAGATCAAAATAACCGCCGCTTGATCGGAATATCTTTTGAAAACTATAATAAAAATCCTTGATGTGATTTACTGGAAGCCTTGGATCATTAGTTTGACCTTTTTCACCTTACACGCCTAACAGAATGATATCACTGCATTACAAGGTATCGTAGCGTCTGAGAAGTGAAATAATTTTGTCATTCCGTATAGCAAGGAAGATAAATTTCATAATCTGAGATCATCTAACTTAACACACGAACATAATTGCCACACAGTTAAAGATTATTGCTATCAGCTACATGATAACCCAGTGAATGATGTTGATGAGAGCGTTTTCAGCTAACAGATTACTGGAAAGCCAGCGGGCACAAAATTAGCTCCACCGCTCTTTCCTTAACCCGCAGCTTGACACCGTCGGCTGTAGAAAACTTTTGAACCCAAGTCGATAGTTTTCCGACTCGGCTAGAAAGACATTAACTGAATGCACGAAACCCATACTGTCGTGATAACAGGTAAACGAATGCTCAGGAGGTTAACGTAGAGCCATATCGTCTCAATACTATTATTAATTTTCGTCGATGTTTTGTTGCTTGCATCCTCCATGTTTATTTGTTTTTTTATCCCGGAGATGTATAATTTGTTATTTGCTATGCATTTAGAATTCTTCTCCGCTTTCATTCTTTGATCGCCGACTTTGGATTATCTATAGACTTGGAAGGAGCATGACTAGGGAATACCTGGGTCGTCTGTTTACGGGCATACCTGTAATCGTCTTTAACATCAATATTTTCCGTTATATTGTTTTATGCTGTTATTGTTATTATTTTATTTCCTATTGCTTCGCTTATTATGATTTGCTTATGTCCCAGCTTAATATCATGACATATTGACACGATCTCTTCCTTCACAATGTCGAAGTCGAAATAATTTTCTGGGTTTGTTTGTTTGCTATCTGAAAAAATTTAATTATTGTTATTCTACAGTAGAATTAAAGTCGGAACTTTATGTATTTTACTGCGCAATTATGAGGAAATTTTAAGCCAACTTTGGCAAAACTTTAAAGCAATCTTAGACCATCCAGTTACCGGTAACACTTGTGACGGATGCGAATGGAACAGAACAAGTATTTTGTACGATTTGATGACAAACCCCGAATTAGAAATTAGAAATGTAACGCCTTAGCGAATCCGCCCGATCAGGAAATCATGTTTTTCTTTGACCAAAGAATTTTATTTGGTTCGGACCAGGATATTGGTTTTTGGCCCTTATTAAGCCTGAATTAAAAATGCAACTTATTAAGTTGTGATCAATTTAAAGACAGAACATTAGTAAAAACAATTGTTTGAATTCTATATATATATATATATATATATATATATATATATATATATATATATCTATATCTATAATCATTAAATATGACCTCCCTCATAAGGGTTTTTTTTTAATAAAAACTTGGTGTAAGTGGTGATAATACATATATGGTGGCATTCCTTAATTTGTTTAAAATTAGTCAATCATATGTGGATCCGATCAATTAAAATATATATACGAAGCCTTAATCAGTTGTAGTCTGGTACTATCTTAATTACAATACTATAAAATACTCTTAAAAATGAAAGCACTCAGTTTCTTCTAATATATGTTGATAAAAATAACCTTGGTGTGACAGCGAAGTAATATTTTTTTGTTTAGCTTATCTGACAAGAAATGAACGTATTTATTTACTAGCTGCATGTGACCAGCGTTGATCGGACTTTTGGTAAGGGGTAAGTTAGTTTGCAGTTTCCAATTATTTTTACATGTCACTCACTTCCCACATTCACCCCTAGGGGTTCCCGATTTGTTTTAATCCCATCGTATCTAATGACATTTAGAATGTCATTGTTCATTTCATTGGTCCCAAAAACTATGAATTCGACATTAACATCGGTCGATTTCGATTGTTTTTTTCTGCTCCTTCCTTCCCACGCCTGTGGATGTCTAACTACCGCAGTATCTAACGGCATCGGGAGTTTCATTATCCTTCTTACTGACCCCGAAAAGTATAGCTGCGACACTTATATCGGTCGTTTCGATTGTTGGCACAAGTAACCCCCTCCCCCACTCCCTTCCCCGTCCCCTTTGTAAGTAGACTAAACTATGCTTAAGAATATACTGAACCTTCCCGTGAAATTCCCATCGAAATCGAATTAGCCGTTTCCAAGTTTAGTCCGTACAAACAGACACACTGACAAAAATTGCAAAAAAATTGAATGCTTTTTAATATCATGTAAATAACCGTGGGAGCTTATAAAATGAAAATTATTTTAGAATCACAGACAGACACTTCAATTTTATTAATATAGATTTACTTACTTATGACTGACTACTACAACAAATTACAAGTAATGTAATCTTAATTTATGGAATTTAAACCGCAATATAATATAAAAATATAAAAAATAATACAAAAAACTATCAGGGACGGAAAATTACCATTATTTTAAATTTTCCAAACAAACAAATTACAGTGAAATTATGATCTGATCTTTAAATGAATAAAACAAATCTCATCCCCATCAGGTGCCCTTTCAACTTCTTTAAAAAATATAACCAATAAAATAAAAAATGTACCTAAATGGTTACTTTTTGATTTATATTTCTTGGTTCTCGCTTAACTTTATTTTTTGACTTTAATTTACAATGTAACCGTAGTTGCATCTTCAACTCCAGCCAGAACGTGTTAAAGACCAAGCAAGCGAAGCTTTCATTTAAGAGAATAGACCTTGAAGCTATTGGCACATGTAGACTGAAAAACATTTGCATAGAAAAAATTTCTATATAAGCATAGTACCTATCTGAAATATAGTCAATTTTATTAAAAAATATTAGCAAAATAACAAAAATATGAAAACATTATCTTAAAATTGTGAGAGGAGCTCATATGGAAACGTTAAATTTTTTATATCAGTTAGCAAAGTAATTGATACTGTTATGCTATTATGGTATGATACCATATCACAAAATGTGTGTCAATTTTTTGTAATATTTTCCATGTGAAAAAATGTTATGAATGCATTACTCTCTTACCATAAATATAGTAATTTTTAATATATGTAACAGTAAATCAAATATTAAGTGACTATGTGTGACAATAACTAATATAAACAAATCCCGTGAAATTATAGTATACAGCATACATAAAATATGCGTGAGCTATAATTAGGCGAAACTTTTATACAGGGTGTTTCAGATCTGTCGTGCCAAAATGTGAAGGGTGATAGATCTCAACTAGATAAAAAAAAACTTGTCTGGCAGGGGGGAGGGCAATCTCAAGCGTTTGAGAGTTACAGGGTGATTCATAAATTTCAGTTTTTCATGGTATGCACATTACTCTTTTATTTATATCTTTTGATTTACCCAACATAGCGACATTTAACAAACGTTAAAAACTACTATCCCAATGACGTTTTGAAAATTGTCAACAATGTTGATCTAACTCCTACCATTACAGGTACAGTCATTTCCAAAATTGGAAAATTTGTTGCGATTATCTAAAGTTCAGCATTTTCCCAAATTTTCTCCGAAATTCATGTAATTAGTACGCTCCTTTTTTATTTTTATTAGATTGCCCATCTTTCATCTCTTTCCAAAAAGAGAAAATATGTAGAAATTTATACGTAGAAATCCTATCGAAGATTATTATAAAAATCAAAAATTCCACAAACAAAACTCAAATTAATTCTAAAATGCTTTTAATTGAATTTAAAAATAATTACAATTAATCTTGATAAGTAACAAAAGCCGTCTAAAATATCCACCGCCACTTTGGATGCATGCCAACAATTTCCTTCTAAGTACCTGTTTGAGGCGTATTGCAGCCAGCCTCTCCCGTATTTTCGTAGCTGCATTCCCAATTCTGCTAAATCCACCCTAGTGTTAACAGGGCTTGAATAAACTTCATCCTTCATTGTTCCCCATAAAAAAAAGTCCAATGTGATAAGGTCTGGAGATCTAGCAGGCCAAGGAATCGGTGCACCTCGTCCAATCCAGCTGTTAGGAAATTTTCTACTTGTCGTGCTTGGGCTGGGTGATGGTGGTATGGACGTAATCGTCTCAGGGTCTTGCCTCACGATTGTGATTATTTAGTGCTCGACGTCGGCAGAAGTTCCCGAAGTTTCGGTTCGTGTCTCCATGTCGTGTGAAGTTAAACTTCCTGTTTCTCTTAACCTTTGGAAAGTCCGTGTAAATCTTTGATGGGGGTGCTCGTGGGTTAGGGAATCTCCTTTGATATTCCAGTACAGCCATATACCATATACCATTTTATAATAACTTTTGCTTAAAAACACCCGTACTTATTGATTTGTTTTGCAACTATGATAGGTATTCTTGCTGACTGACCCTTTTTTATAGCAACATTTGCATCAGGTACGAGTAACAGAACGCCAGGATACAAGGGTGTGAATTCTAGCTAAGCCAAGCTAATATCGGCAATAAAACAAAATTACACTAACATTTTTATAACTTTTTTGCAGCAATAATTAAAATTAACTACCTGTTAACCCAAACAAACATTTTTGACCCTGTATCTTAAAAATTTTGTTTCTTTAAAGAATTTCCTACCTAAAGTGCAATAAAATAATTAGGGAGTTCTAAGATGCGTTATTTCTAATCCTGTGTCTACCTTGCCATGTTTCACCTTTATGGAAAGGTTGTTAGATTTGCAATTGAATAAAAATAAAAAGAAGGTGTACTAATCACATAAATTTCGGAGAAAATTTGGGAAAATGCTGAATGTTAGGAAATCGCAAACCATTTTTTTCACTTTTGGAAGTTACTGTACGTGCAATCGTAAAATATAGATCAGTAATGTTGACATTTTTGGAAAGGTCATTAGGATAGTTATTTTTAGCGTTTGTCTGAAGTGGTTGTATTGGGTAGATCAAGAGATGAAGAGTAATGTGCATACCATGAAAAACTGAAATTTAAGAATCACCCTAGAACTCCCAAACGGTTTTACACGGAGGAAACAAATTGTGTAGATTACGAAAAAAATTATGGGAAGTCGCCACAAAATCGACTAAAAAAATCGACGAAAAAGTGTTATGAAGGATTAATTATTCGTAAGAACTTAATTTTTTTTTAGCATTCAAAGCTAAAAATGTATCTGAAATGCGTAATTCAGATGATTTTAGTATTTGTTTTCGGCAGTGTCTATTTACCACCATCAAGTACGCAAATTTTTATTAGACATTCTGGGAAGAAGAGGTGTATTAATCAGGCTCTAAGTTGCTTTATTAACTGGGTGGGACTGCCCCCCCCCTCCCCCTTCCCCGGGCAGGTTTGTATATAGAACAGGCTGTGATAAACTATTACCAGTAATATGAATATGGAAGTGACTATTTGCACTTATCGAGTACTTACGTGTATTTACGTGTATTTCCGTGTACACGGAAATAACACGGCAATTTGAGAGTGACGGAAATTACACGGCAATTTGAGAGTGATAAATAGACACTTCCTTTTTGTATAAATCCACCGAAAAAACGAACAACGGTCTAATTTTGGATTTTTTATCGCCAAAAACCCAGGTGACCGGGAAAACATATAATTACCATATATATTACCTATTTTTTAGAAAATTTACTGTAACCAAGTTTCATATATAAACAACAAAAAGTGTATACATGTATACAAACAAAAAAACAAAAGTGTATACATCTATACGAGAATTTCATATTCTTATAATAAATATCCCTAAGTGAACCCTTAATTCTAAAGTTTCGTTACTTCAATGGTGTACTCACAACAACAAATGGTCATTCCACTACTCAAAGAAGTATGCTGAAGTTTTCTGATCTTACAGCACGTCCTTATTGGTTAGATATCCTAAGCCATGAACTGACGAATCGTACGCAGACACATAAGGACAAGGTGGTCTGACATTTCGGTCAATTTTCACTGCAGTCGGGGGGTGATTTTTTACGGAAGTGGAAATTTGAAGAAAATACAAGCACCATAGCATGGTCGGACCATGACTTACAGCTTGCGTTTTGTATGAAAATTTGGTTTGCAATTAAACGTTTAATAAAAGATTGCTTGTTATTTCCGTTAATAAGGGGATCATAACTTCGTTCTGAAAAGTTTCTTTAAATTTGTATTCTCAAATAGCTGAAAGATCATAATATCTGGCCTTACAGATGAAGATTTCAATAATGAAAGCTTCAAAGCTTTGCACTATCAAGCCTTGGAAGGCTTAAGGTATATTTAGGCTTAGGTATGTATTTAATGTTGTGCTCTAAAATTATATTAATATGTAAATACATAAAACTTTTAGACTGTAACCAATTTAACATTAGATTCAACATGAATATTGCCTCTGATAGTGATACGGAGACTTTGCATAGACATTTATTAGTAAACACAGTAATTTCCAAAGAAATATGAAGACGTTTGCCAAGACAAGGAAATAAGGATTTCGACACAGAGGTTTTTAGAACTTCATCAACAAATTGTTGAACTATTTCCATCAGAAGATCCAGCCGTGTATTTTGTTCCATATCATAAAAAACCAAAAGACTTGCATCCGGAAAGTTACGTCGCTTTACAACCATATTAAAAGGAAATTAAAAACAAATTCAACTACAAATTCAAATATTGAAGAACCGCATTCTTCCAGTAATGACTCTTTTAGAGATAAAATTTAATATCTGTAAACGCATGTCGATGATTGTGAAATCAAGCAATATTGGTTCGAAACGGCTTCACATAGAGTTAATCTTTTGAAAAGTAATAAGGGAATGCCAATATCAGAATACTTCAATTCCTACAAATTTTTGAAGAGTCAAACTGCTTTTTCAAGATTTTGAATTTTTGTATCCTCAGAAGTCTCAAAATTGTTTGTTCTCTTGGAGAGTTGTTTATGATTAAATCATAGCATATGCTACCAGAAGGAAAAGTAAACAGCTAAGAACATTGCTCGATAAAACAAATGAATTGACTGGTCCGCTTTTAATCGTAAATATATTGTCACCATCTTGTTATAAGAAGAAATCTCTATCTTCGAGGTGAATAAAACTTTCAAAGCCGGAGGTTCCGAGTTCAGTTTTGCATTTAGGATCAGTAAAAGCATTATTTAAATAATTAGAAATAAATTTAGTTGTCTTTCTAGGATTTATGCTTTTTCCCTGAAGATCGGTACGCATTGAAAAATTAGCTTTTAAAAAGAAAAAGATCTCTACAGCCCACAATTTTTTTGTTGGATCAACTTACGGTAAGTTTTGATAATGATGCAATATGTTGTTCGATTTTACAATTTTCTTTTGTAGATTGTATAAAAAAAACATTCGTCTTTGTGGACGATGCCATGTACGATTTTGATGTACCCATAAAAGCTGTCGATGCATGCTTTAAAATTTGTTATGCTACTCATGCCAAATACCCAGATGATAGCGAATCTGTATGGTTATTTATACAAAAATACCAAAAATACTTTAACGGAATTTGTACAGCGTGGGATAAGACCTTCAGTGGATAGTCTTATCACTGATTTAAAGTGAAATTTGTATCACTTAAAAGTGTATTTTTAATTTTTGTTTAATGTTAAGTATGGATTTTCCTTCCAGAGCTCCTAAAACTTTAAAAAAGTAAAATTATTTCATGGAAACATCTAAAAACTATGAAGTATTTTTGTTTTAAATGCTGTAAAAAAGTGAGTTTTATTAATAATTACATCAGTCATGTTAACTTAGTTCATAAGTATGAAAATGAATATATTTGCAATACCTGCAAACAAAATAATTCTTTTTGCAAACATATTAGAAAATATGATAATTCTGCCCAAAATTCGGTTGATTTTAGTGCTAAATTAAAAAAAAGAACATTTCGATTCTTTACAAACAGTTTCAGAAAACAATCAAACGGAACTAGAAACTTTTAGTAATGATAATAATATAGAAACTTTTAATTGGAATTCTTTGCGAAAATTACATCAGAAAATATTTCATTAATAAAAAAGCTTTACGGCAATCAAAAGTTATGTCGCAAACATGTTCAAGCCACAGTAACATTTTTTTCAACATATCTAGGAAGCGATGTACTTGAAATAGTTTTTACACGGACAATCACTCTATATTCCATCTAATTCGGTATGTATAGGGCAAAGATTGGAACATATTTAGAAAGAAAGATGAAGTGTATTTGAAAACAATTGATGTAAAGACCAACTTCATATGTATTGTAAATTCCCTTTCATCTTGTTTTTCGGCTAACAATGTCCTCGAAACAATACTTCAATACAGAACTTCATTAGAGAATGAAAAGTCATGTGTGAGCAACAATTCAATCACCTTCATGGGGGAAGAAAATATCAGGTTATTCTCCAGAAGATATTGTTCTTCCTTTGTTTCTATACTTCGATGAATTTGAAAAAACAACGTGCTCGGATCTAGAAGTGGTTGGCAAAACATTTGTGCCATGTACTTTTCATGTCCTTGCATTCCGCCGTCTTACAGTTCGCAATTAGAACATATTTTGTTACTATGTGTTGCACAAAAAGTCCTCACGAAGTCATCCAACTTTTGAGAAATAAAATAAACTATCACGGTGACTTAAGCACAAAAGATACCAGTACGACTGGTATTATAAATGAATGCATATTTAATATTTTTAATTATTTTCAGAGAATTCCTCTGTTCATATAATGCATGACTTGCTTGAAGGTATTACAAATTATGAAGTATCTCTAGTTATCAAGAGTTTCATATTTGAAGATAAGGTTTTTTTATTGAAACAGCTTAATTCAAGAATTTTTTCCTTGGATTTTGGACTGCGTGAAGACATTAATAGACATCAGGAAATCGCTCTGCATCATTTAAAAAATAATAGATTAATTTACTCTTCGGAAATGCTTTGTTTTTTGCAGTATCTTCCATTATTAATTGCCGATTACATTCCAGAAAATAATCCAAAGTTCACTCTGATTTTATAATTAAGAAGCATTTGGGACGTTGTAATGTTAGAGTCAATCGATGCATCCACCATTTTCCTTTTAAAAGCTTTGCTCACAGAACATCACGAGCAGTTCATTAATATTTTGAAACTCCCACTTAGGCCGAAACATCATTTTATGACTCACTATCCCCGAATAATGGAAAAGACAGGCCAATTAGTTAATTTGTGGTCAACGCGTTTTGAATCCAAACATCGATTTTTAAAATATATAGCTGGTTCTACCACTTCGCGTAGGAATATATGTCACGCAATCTGTGAGAGGTATCAATTAAGTGAAGCCTTATTCTTATTATTATCTTATTTCAAATGCATAGTTTGAAATATCCTTGCAGTTTGGTAAAAAGATTTTTCCCAACTTAGAGACCTATAATAGCATATGAACTGTAACTACAAAACTAACTCTTTTTATAACTGGTGCAAAATTAATAGCAAAAACGGATAATTTTCCGGAAACGAAGAAAATTATCCAATTTTTTTTTTAATTAAACTAATATGTATTGATGAATTTCAAGATATTTATTTTATACTAAATGTGCTTAAAACTGATATTCATTGACATTGCCACATCATCAGTCCTTCAAAAAACTATACATTATATAAGCGAAATGTTTTATCTAATATAAAAATTTTAAATCATCTCAAAATAAAATCGAACCACCTAGTCCTATAATGATGTTAAATTGACTTAATGAGTAAGTAAATTTTGCCTTTATGCTTTACAGATACGTTTATTTTGCTTTATTTTCATATCCATTTACCACTTATTTTCAGCAATATCAGAATACGTCGATGCAACTTGCAAAATATTTTGAGATGGTCTTAAAGGTCCATAAAGGCTGGCATACCGCATGATTAAATTTAGCGCATCAAATTTAAAGCACGAAGCATACATGCTAAATTTCGAAGTAATAAGATTTTGAGTTTACGATACATATTTGTACGAAGATTTTTTCTTTGCTCGAAAAGCCTAAATTTTTGTAAGATATTATCTAACAAAAATGTAATAGGTTTATGTAAACATACTTCGTGCTTAAAATTTGAAGATATTTCGTCAAGCGGACGTACGCCTATACTGATTAAATTTACTATCACATTTTTTACGAATTCGGAAAGGAATTCTAGTATAAAATTTAGAGAGAGAACTCTATACGACGAATGCGGATACGATAGGATGCTGGAGGTGAAGCAGTAAAGGGAGAATTTTTATCACACATATACATATATGTGCTGCCACACTCTGACCAGGAGAAATCAGAAACACCTCGAATGCCAGATGTAGACTTGAAGCTAACTAAGCTTTCCCGCCGATCACTACTGGTCACCAATATCCGACCGATTTATTATTGACAGGTTCCGAACCAGAGTTCAAAAACAACATGGACCTGGATCATGTAAAGCAGAAGTGTTGATTCGGAAACAAGAAAACTCGGAAAGGAGTAGAACACGATAATATATGGTCCCAAAACCAAGAACGGAAGCAGAGTATAGACTGCATTAATTCTGCTATCGATGTTGCAGTCAATCGGCATCTTAGAACTTCACACCGTACTCTGAAAAAAGGCTGAGCTATGGCGCGATAACAACATCTGCAGTCGCACAAAACTCCGGATCATTGAATCGAATGTAAAGATTCTATTGTACGGTTGTTCAACATGGAAAGTGACATGTTAAATAGCATACAAGCTATAAGCCTTTGTTTACCGATCTCTACGGGGCATCCTTAGCATCCAATTGGTCGGAGGTCATTGCCAATGAAGACCTGCACAAACTTTCAGGCCAAGACCAAATAGACCTCTGCATTCGAAGATGAAAGCGGCAATGGATAGACTACACACTACGAAAAGAGTCAAACAACGGGGTATACGTTGGAACCCGAACGGGATCCAAAGAAGGCGCTGAATTAGATGATCGCGAAACACATCGAGAAGACCCGTAGAGAAGGAAGGTACTCAAATCAGCCGTTGGCGCAGACCCGGACGGACGGTGGAGAGTCGGTGTAGTACACGTCATATGGCCCACAACAAGCAGTCATGTTGCCCAAATGCCCGAAACACTGAGTAAGGTAAGTCGCAGAGTAGGGCTTAAGGCTGGATCACAATTAACGCAACGCAACGGAACTGAAAAAAGAGATACATCAAACCGTATTTCAGTGGAGGAACACAACTGCTTGTGAACGCAACTAGTTTTGAAAATTCGGAAATTGACGGACTCAGCCGGTTAACATAATCTAATATTTGTTTGTTTTCGTTATGTTCGCGAAATTAAAGGTAGAACATTTCAAAGAGAAGTTATTTGCCGCATCATATACCAATTTTTTAGCGAATTTTAATGCTAGGCATGGAACGTTACCTTATTTCCATTGCGTTCGTTTGACATATCTCTTTCAGGTTCGTTGCATTGCGTTGATTGTGCTCCAGCATTTACGACCAATGCTGCTAAAACCAAGCTAATGAGCTTGGAATCAAGGAGACAATATGAAATGCATCTTAAAGAGCAGTAAATAGAACATGTAGATAAATTTTGTTACATCAGAAGCATATGAACAGCAGTTTGCGGAACTGAAGCTGACATACATGCTCGCTCTACAAGGCTCGAGTTCAAATTAATACTCTTACTGAGATATGGCGGAAAAACAGCATATGCAGATGATCTGTCAAATAACATCTAAGCTACAAGCCTATGTAACCGGTGTCTTTGGCGCACCCTAAACATCCATTGGCCGGAGTTTATTACCAACGAAGACCTACATAGCCTTACAGACCACAAGGGGAGAGATATCGGTGTTTGAAGCGGAAATAAATCAGCCATATACTGTAAAAAGGTCCAAACCACTTGCCTGAGCTGGCTCTAGATTGGAACTCAAGGAAGACGCCGACACCGTAAAAGATGGAAAAAAATCCGTTTTGCAGGAAAGTATCTAGATTTAAAAATCATGGATTGGATAAGGTGGAGAATCGGTGGAGTAGACACCACATCTTTTTATTTATTTTTTTTACGATGTGGCCAAAGCCTAAGGGACAACCCTTTGTATGTATGGGTTTGTACGGAAGGGCATTTCGGTAAGGGGAGAGAGAAAACTTGAAAGCCATTGCTGCCATTCTATTTTCGTTTCGTTTTGAAAAAAAACACTTTCTAGAACATTTGATAGGTAAGACAAAGTGCTACTGGCACTATAGTGGTGTACCTACTTCTACATCGAAAATCCAGAAGAAGTCAGAAATGCATTAAAAATTGTTAAGGCGACAAGCGTAAAGTATGATAATATAATAGGAGTTTAAAGAACTTAGATGAAATTTTATCTAGTAGTTACAAAAAATTTTATGGAATAAAAGCTGTAATCCATTTATAAAGGTCTGGAAGAAAATAATGAAAATATATACATATAGTAACTTTTTACTTATTTAGTAAATCAATAAATGAAAAATCTTTCAAGAGCGGATCGGGCTCGCGCAATCAAGGCCGTAAAGCGGTCTTATAAGTAACACGAACCATTTACTTTTTCATACCTACGAGACCGACAAAACCGTGGGAATTTTCTTGTTATTATAACTCAATATCTACTAACTCTGAGAATGTCGAAATTCTAGAATCTAGAAGGTTAGGGAGGGAGTGTTTTTTTCGCAAATTTTTAACTATATCTTAATAAAAAAAAAACTTCTTTCAAACGATAAAAAAACAAGTTGAGGGAATTGTGCAGATTGGCTGACAGTCTTGCATGTGATCCTGACAGTATTACGTAATTTTGTCTTCAGAAATATTCTTTCTTTTTTGTTTCTGATTTCTGCTATTTATTTGATCTATTGTAGAACTTTTCCCAATTGTTGGGGGTCGTCATTGTTAATTCCTCTTATGACAAGTGTGACATTACAAACAACAAAGCTATTCCTAAGTTTTGTTTCATTGGTAAGATACTTTATTTTCATTTTAAACCTGTTCTCTCTTTTCAGTATGGCTTCATGAAGAATAACTAATTTCTGTCTATCGAAAATTAAAGCTTGCAGTTAAACTGAATTTTCACAGATTTCAGTTAGGTGTTCGATAGAATAAATCATTCAATTTTAAACCATAAATTCACCGCTCTTGATTTCCCACTCTTAAGGGGATATTTGCATCATTTTGATAAAAAACAAGTTAAATACTTAAACTTAAAAATAATATATTTGTTTGTTCTTTTCTTTTGTGTCATCGCTCCTATATGCTCCTTTTTTACGGCGACAAGAAAAAAAGAAGATGTAATTGGTGCAAGTGATATCTCTTCACAGGATCGTCTTAAACAAAAAAAGGTAAATGGGATTTTAAAGATACATTAAAATACTAACCACTGAACCACTATTCAATTAAAGAAAGTGCGAAAAATCGACATATGTATTAGAGGAACATTTAAGAATGTCATGGCAGTGGAATCTTTCAAAAGAGAATTAAATTTTATAAAAACTATAGCGTCTAATAATGGGTACTCTAAGAGCATCGTTTATAAATTGCTTAGGAAAAAGAATTAAATTAAGATTGTAAATTATATTTTTCCTGTTTTGACCCCAAACAAGGATGATAATAAAATTTGGAGGAAAAACCCGTACTTATCAAAGATTGATTTTAGAATAAAAAGTATTTTAAAAAATAAAAATATTCAGCCTGATGATTTGAAAAAGAGTGGAGTTTATAGAGAAAGTTGATTCAAGGAACACATTACTTGAGTTATAAACGACAAACCACAGTCTGGGTTAGTTAAACAAGTATAGATAATTTAAAACTTTTATATCACATTTACAAGGCTCTAACCTCACTAGATTAAGCACTCCCAGCCTCGTAGTGAAACAAGATGAAAGCTGGACCTCATTTTTAGTCTAAAATTTCTGGAACTACTGGTTGATACTCACTTTCTATCTAGAATAGCTGAGTCTATAGTAGCTTCGGAGACTATAGAGCTATATACAACTTAAAGCCAATCACCGGGCTAGGACGGTATAATCTCTCCTGAACTTCAATCAGCCTTCGAGATTCTTATCCCATGAAGCCTGCCTGAACTTCACATACACTCCAGCGTCGTGGACAGAGGTAACGCTGGTCCTTATTTATAAATGTGGAAGGGCCTCAGATAGTAAACCTAAAGAATTCAGGCCAAGAAGTCTCTCCTTCTTCCTTCTTAATACCCTAGAGAGACTAATTGATGTCTACATCAAAAATAGAGTCCAGCCATCTAAGCTGTCACTTCCCCAACATGCACATAATAAAGGTAAGTCAGTCGAGACAACCTTGCATGAACTGATCGCTAATATAGAACAATTAATTTTGTATAAGGAATTACTAGTTCAGCTTTCCTTGATATTAAGGGCGCTTTTAGCACCATCAATCCAGAATCGATAGCAGGATGTGGAGGCTGGATCTGCAGAACCGTTAACTCCAGGTGAAAAGAATCCACCCTCCAAAAAAAGGAGCACTCCACGGAGGGATCCTCTCATGAAATCTGACTCTCAATAGGCTACTTTGAGATTTAGAACATTCCGTCCATATGGTTGTTGCCTAGTAACCTCGGACAAATACCCTAATATCTTAGTTGAGATGATACAACATGCCCTCTCAAAATTATCTGCCTGGAGCATGAAGTGTGATCAGAGTTGATCATCTTCTCATGCAAACATAGAGTTCTTCCTGTCAACTGTCCCACACTCCCACACTAAAGCTAGGTGAGCAAGTTAAATACCTAGGCCTTGTTCTGGATACGAAACTTCTATGGAAACCTAACATCCAAGAAAGAGGATATAAAGCGAAAGTTGCGCCGCACCCGTGCAAAAATGCAATAGGCAAAAGATCGGACATAGAGCCGAACATTGTACACTGTATCTACATCAGTGTAATTAGGACTATGTTTACATATGGGGTGGTATTCTTGTGACTTGCTCTGATCAAGGTGACTAACCATTAAGCACTGCAGAAAAAAAAACTAAACGCTCCATTCTCCACCTCCTGCCGGTGGATTTCTTCGGTAGGCAAACCGATTCCTTGACTGACATTATGCTCAATCCAGACTTGTTCGCGTATCGACCCTGGACATTCCAAAATTCTGGATGGTAGTATAACAAATAATATCGATATCGAAGCCTTCTATGTGCGTTAAATTTTCCTCCTCCTCAAGCAGGAACAGAACATGTCTTCAGAGGACATCTGCATCTTCACAGACTGTGAGCCTGCTAATAGAATCTATCAGGAGAGTGTGCACGACCTCTAATACTGACAAAATGTGCCACTCAACTCTACATAATATGGCTAAGCGCCTAAACGTACACCTTGGGTCATTCCAAATGTAAGGCTGATGAGCTAGAGAAAATCGGCTCTACTCTACTAGACTCGGACACAACGCTCCTTTCTTCTCCTGCCAAATCACCCGGAAAATCTGACCGAACCTTGCCGAAAGCTGTCAAGAGAGCTTAACGTGCTCAAGCGAAATATCATACGCGTTTTCGTGGCTGTCATTTCGGAGCATTGCGTTATAGGCAGCCATGCTGACAGGCTCGGCGCGCCCTCGAAAAAAATTTGTAAGAGTTGTCAAGATTAACAAAGAATATTAACCAGAATACTAGGAAGAACAGTTTGCCATATTATCTTATAATCGCTCTTACAAGCCCTGAGCATTAAGGTGTAGCTTGCGTGGTCATCGCCTTTAGTTAACTTAAGAAATTCACAAAGCCTTTTTACTTTCTAACAACACTGTTCTACAGCATCATATGATTTCTTCTAAACTTTAGCGCCAGTAGAAAAACAAAAAATCTCACTTGATCCTTCTTCGACGTAGCACAATGCTATGTTGAGTATATTTAACTATAAGAAACTTTCCAATATCAAAAGAGTAAATCCACAAACAAAATTTTACTCTTCCTAATATTGATAAAGGATGATCTGGTATGGAATGGTATAGAGTGGTTTGGAATGGAAAATAACAATTATATTAGGAGTGAATTTTCAGAAGGCCGTAATTCCATTTAAAATATGACGGTGGATCATAACATTATGACAACATCTGCCAACGGAATACATACTACAAAAAGCTGTTACGCCTTTATAAAACAGGTTCTTAAAATGCACGTCATTTCATTTCCATTTCCACAGTTTTTTGCGATCTCTAAAATGCTTCTCAGGGTATAAATGCATAAATGAAATATAGATCTCATTTTATACGATGAAGGCCTAATTCACCTTAGAACAAATACACAAAACAAAATTCAACAAGAGGGAAAGACGCTTCATACCTTTTCTGAAATATATCTTATTGCAATAAAACTTTACCTAAAAGCAATTCATCTTTGAAAATTTCGATATTATTTTCCATTTGATTTACCTGAGACATTTTGAATGAAAGTCAGCACGAAAAAATCGATCGTGATCAATCAAAATAAGTCTAAAATAGGAAAATATAATTAAGCTGACTAAAAATTTTTCGCGGCTTCCTCCGTTATAACTTGAAAGTGTTGCAAATTTAACCTTTTGATCCCATAAAATTGTTTCATAAATTTGAGAGTATGTATGAATCAAGTGTCGATCACCAGGTCATTTTATTTAAGTTTCTATTTTGATGCTCACTAACTGCTTGCGTGTTGTTTTAGGCTTTAGGAAAATTGACGTGATAGATTCGTAGACAATAGATCGGTAGATAGCCGAAAATGTAGGGAATTTCGCAACGAATGAACGCTGTCAAATGCTGTTATGCTTTGCTGTGTTACTTTTAAGAAAGCCAGAGACATTATGCATGAATAGAACTGGTCTGAATGTACTTATCTGACACGGAGTTATGAGCGGTTTTGCTTCCACTAACTTAGTATTTGTGGTCATAAATGCCCTCCTACACACCTGTGAAGACACCGCAGATAAAAGCCTTTAAATCGTAAAATCTTTGCTCTTACACCTGGCTTTTTATAGTTCACAGAGGTTCAAGAATACCAGGTGTCATCTATAGTCGATTAAAACCGTAGAGCCACTCTTAGGTCATTGCTGTTTCATTTTATATAAATTCCTTATAGACTTAAGGCTTTTTTAATTATAAGGTGATCATTCTGATTTTCTCGTTGTGATGTCGTATCTGCAAGGGATTTAGATTTATTTATTTTTATTTTGATCAAATTAAAAAATATTAAGCAGCATATTAATTTTGAATTGATTATTGCAATATATCATAGCAATTTTAAACCAATTTCATTTATTGTTTTAAATATAAGAAGAGTAAATGCATACTATCTTTCCTACGACAAGCTAAGCAGCGCATTGGAAAAGCTTTTAGACAGAGGTAGCCAAATCAAATTTCTGTGATAATATTTCTTACCTTTTACTATTAAAATAAGATCAAAGTGGCCTTTATGCTATATAAGCGCTCAATTTTATATTCTACAATGCTGCCAAAAGTACAAAGGAAGTGGAAAGCAGTGGAAGTTACTTAATAAAGTTTCGAGAACAAAATAAATATGAATTTCGTTACCCGGAAAATACTAAGGCCACCTTAGTATTTTCAACTAAATTCAAGCTATGTATTTATTGGGTTTCTATCTAGCGAACAAACACAATATAGTATTAACTTACACTAACTACTGCGTACTTTAAATGCTCTGTAAGCATCACAAGGTAGCGTTCTGTCACCTTTGATCTGAAAGTTGTTGACGACCTCCTAACCAAGCTGAGTGAGCTTGGGTACCGGGCCGTCAGCTACGCAGCTTCTTCTGCAGAAGAATTAGCAAAAGTTTTGTCTCAATATTTTATATAAAAAAGTGAGATGGATCTCGAGACGAATCTTACTCTATTGAAAAAAATATTTAGTCTGAGCTTTTACTCTTTATTTTTGCATATCGGCCATTATCTCAGGAAAGTTTGATTCGATTATCACTGATCTTACGGACTGGTGTCCAAATGAAGATCTTACTGTTAACACTGTCAAGGCTGTTCTTATGCCTTTTACCAGAAGATATCATTTGGACCTTAATCCAATTTTGATTCAAGGCACTCCAATGAGTACTCCAATGATGTTAAACACCTCGGCGTTACACTCGATAGAAGGCTTAATTGGAACTTTAACCTAGACTGCATATTTAACAAGACTACACAAGCCCTATGGGCCTGTCGAAAACTCTTCAGAAGGACTTGTGGTTTCACCCCAGAGATGCTTTTTTAGTTACACAATACGATTGTCATTACGTCGCCTTGGTTGCCTTGGGTCTATCCTCGTGAAATTTTCCTCTAAGCTTACAACAGAGTGCTTCGACACCCACCAACAACTAGCTAATCAACAGCGTCATTTTGGATACTAGTTCGCTCAGGAATTGAGGGTAACGAGATTGCTGATGAACTAGCTAGGAAGAATTCATCCTCTCATTGCCAATGTCTCAAGCCCTTTTGCAGCCTCAACTGGTCGTCGGCAAAAACTGTGACAGAAGATTGGGCCAGAAGATGAAGCGAAGCCAAGACACGTTGTAAGCGCTTTGTTTACAAGTTTACCACCTCCTTAAGTAAAGCGGATCTCAGATCGTCTACATGGGATAGGACAGTCTAATGAGACTGTCTGGAAAATCGATAAAACCAGAATGCAAATTTCTGCCTTTGTCCTAGCTTAGCGTAGTTTAGAAGTAGGATCTTCAGTCAGGAATTTCTGAGCCTGGCTGACGTTAGATCCTTCGCTGTTAAAGACCGGCTTGCCTAGCTCAAGGTGTCAGAGCGTCTTTCACAGTATTTTATTTTATTTATTTAAGCTTAATACAAGCTATTACATAAAAAAAATAGTAGAGTCTTAGCATTATTTATTTAAGAAAGGGTATGGTGGGTACTATGATCAAGAAGTTCTTTTTTCTTGATCATATGTAGTACCCACCATACCCTTTGTTAAATAAATAAATAAGAAACCACTTCGAAAATTGAATTAAGCTTCTCCTAGAAACAGTACGCCTAAAAGCTTGCCAACTAGAAAACGCAAGCAGGTAATCAATACGCTTGAAAGGGAACGAAAAATTTTCTATAAGATCAGATCGAGAATTAAATATTTTAAAGTAAACTTCGTCATCTTTTAAGCAAAATATAATATTATATTCTATAAATAGAACAGTGTTAAATTTTAGCCTAAGTTAAACTGCAACACTTGTTAATACTTACACAAAAACAATAAGCGTGCTGAAATTAAAAGCGTACGTATTGTAACGTGCACTATAGGGTGGCATAGGCTACGTGACAAGAACGAAATCAAGTTGTGCAATGAATTTTCAGAACTAAGTTGCTGAGCTTTCTAGAATTAAGCTATGTAGTATAATACTACTTGTTGTCAAGTTTTTTGTTTTCTATTTAAAAAAAAAATTCCAACACTTTTACAATCGTATAACTTTTCCTTTTTGCTTTCTTTTCAGTATTGTGTTTAAGGACTAAATTCGTATAACTTTTAAAATAATCTCCAGAGTTTTTGTGTAAAAAATTAAAATCTTCTTCTTTAAAATGTTTGCGACGCGGTAGAAAGTAGACAATATATACAAAATATAAGTGGGAAGACGGCGCTGAAGTCATTAGATTCGTGGTATACCAGGTCAAATTTGCGAATTTCATTACCACGAATTTGTGGGAATACTATGTCGTTTCAGATGGTATGGAGACGTATTGACATGATATGGAGTGACACATATGTATATAGTAAACCACGTTATATTGGAATACAATGGTATCAATACTACATATCTGTCATAAGCATAAATAAGGCTGAGTAGCAGACTGGCGAGTTAGTTGTATTTTAACCAGTGAAGTGATAAACTTGAATAAGTAAAGTGAAACAAAAAATTGTAAAGAAACTTTTGAAACGAACTAATAAGTAAAGTGGATAAAAGCTAACGTTTGTGATTGAAAATAAGTGTCTTAATTAATCCGTCGAGTCCGAAGAGCCCCAATTACGTTATAATATATTATTTATGTTTATCTTCTGCATATATCAGAAGTCAAACAAATATGCAATTTGAACGATAAAGCTTAATAAATTTTTATTTTGTACTATTATTTACTGCATCTCATTACGAATTCAATGCATTCCATTGTATGGTGATCGTGCCACTCAACCAGCTGATTCAAATCCGTTTGAAAGGAGCAACGGATTCTACAATACATTAAATAACGCAGACAACATAGGCTTCATAAGGGTGCTTTCTCAAAAACATAAACAAAAGTAGTTTTCGAGAAAAACGCTAGTAATATTTACGAACTTTTTCGAGCAGTATAAATTCTCGACGTACATGCTTTCATATTCCAACCAGAGCCCTGGACGAGGCCGGCCTGCGCCCGCCCGAAAAGCGCCCGGTCAGAAGGAGTTCGGGCCAGGCCCTTTACCAAAGCTTGTCTCCGGGCGGGGCAGGGGCTGCCTGAAACATCTATCGGGCCTGACCGGGACTCGGGCCACCTGCAGCCCGAAGTGTCTGGAGAGCCCAAAAAGCCCAGTTTCCGACGAAGTTCAACTTTGGTTTAACAAGAAACTTCTTTGTGTGATTTTGCTAGGTGTGGGAATATGTCTGTAATTATAGGAATATGTCTCGTAATTATAAGAATCTGATTCCCAATTACAAGGTGTCTTTTACTAGAAGTGGTGGGTGGACTGGTGGACGCGTGGTGGAATGTAAGAGGTGACTGGGTGAATGAAAAAAAAAAGAAGTCTTTAAGTTATAAAAAGTGCACCTCATCTATAATTATACAACGTGTCTTGTACTGACAGTGTTTTGTGAGTTGGTGTGACGGGTTAGCAATGAATGTGGGTGAGGAGCTGGGGGTGGGTAGGTGTGTCACCGCATAAATTTGGAATGTTATGATTGTGGCGTCCTGAGCGGCGGAGGCCCAGTTAACTATTTTTACAGCACTGAAACTAATGACTCGCTTGAAAATATCGGATATGAGGCAACATAAAAATAAAGAAAAAAATTGACATAAATAAAATAGTTTAAAAAAATTTGAACCAACTTCACAAAAAGCGCTGAAAAGCATAAAATAATCTTTCATTTTATATCTATATAATTTAATTTGCACCGCCTTCAAAATGTCGTAATATATATAAAATGAAAAATTATTTTATGCTTTTTAGCGCTTTTAAAATTTTTTTTTAAACTTATTTTATTTTTTACTACTTAGTGTCTTCATATATACGACTCGAAAAATGCTGCTCGTACGAACAAAGCAATTTCAAAAGTGGCAGAGATATTGCACTAACAATATTATTCAAATCTGGCAACATATTACGGAATTAGTCACGGTCACCCTTTAGTACCCTCACCTTAGAAAATTCTTAACATGATCCTGGTGCGCCACAGTACTCTATACAGTAAGAGAGAATTATCGTAGTCAGAGAATCATTGTAGTCACTTTAGGTAGAAAATTTTTATCATTTATCAATCAGGAAACGTATTCTGCATAACCGAATCAAAATCGGTTTATGCCTTATAAAGCTAGGCGCCGCCCATCCTCCAACTCTCACCATAAGCCAACATTACAAATGAATACAATATGCATTCAGAATAATATAAATCAGTCCACGCGTTACAAAGTTAGGTTTCCCCTCCCCCCTCCTAACCGAACACTAGGTCAACATTTTTCCATAGAGCAGCAATGGGCTATTATATAATACACAATAAAAAGGAATCATCCAAATAAGTGTGTGAACTAAGAAATTATGTAACGCCCCCTCCACACACCACCCAACTTATAAATTTTTGTAGTCGGATCAGTGGGGCAACATATTTTACACATGAAGAGACGAATCATCGAAATCGGTCCACGCGTACAGAGTTATGCCTCTTTGTTTTTAGGAAGTCGGTTAAAAATGTATAAAAAATTACAAATTGTAGGTGTACGGTTGTGTACATATGTGGGAATTTATGTACATATATATGTAATCATATATAGTATATGTACACAAGCTTGTTGAAAAGAACGTTGGAACGGATTGCCAAATAATCAAAGCCCTATATACAGAAGGACGCAAAGAAAGTCTTAAGATCAAAACTGATAAAACTAAACTTATATGAGATTTAACTGCCGAGAACAAATTTAAATAAAATATTGTTACTGTTGTTACTGTACCTTGAAGTATTTAGGGGTGATAGGCACGTTTGAAAGAAACCTCCAAATTAAGTTTGTCAAGTAATAATTTCACATGGAATTAAAAATCAATGATTTTTTCCTTTACTTGAGCTATGAGACCTAACTTAGTGCCAAATTTCAAAATTCTAGGTCAGTGGGAGGTACACTAGGTATAGGTTTTGATGTGTCAGTCCGTAAGTGCGTTAGCAGTCAGTATGAAATTACACTTTGAAAGGCCGTACCTTTTTATTGCATTAAGTTAGAACCTTGAAATTTTTACTATGAAGCAGTAGACTTTCTTATTTGGTACGAATTTCAACACGACACCACTGGCGGTTCCTGAGAAAAAGGGTCTTGGCAGAAAGACAGACGGACAAAAAAGTGATCCTGTAAGGTTTCGAATTTTTCATTCTGAACTTAAAAGGAACATATATTTATTGTGTTTCCGCTCGTGAATTAAAGTTAAGATGAAATTTGGGAAGCAAGACCGAGGGCACGTGCATCACTGTCAGCAGTCTTAACTCAATCAAAAATCAAGTTCAGATCAATCTCCCGGTAAGTTAACTTCGCGATATAGTAACTCTACGTGATCCTTAACTTCAACCCACTCCACATTGCCTTTATCGAGGCGTTATTTGCGAAGGAGGCAGATGAGGGATCGTGTCTAGAGCATGGAGTGGACAACTTGGCCCGTAATTTTGTTTCTAGCGAGTCATAGCGTGCGCTTCATTCTGTCGAGATAATGTTTATTTTATATACATGCCTAGCACCTAAATCATGACGTCATAAAGCCGGATTGGCCGGAATGTTTCTATGTTAAAATATTTGTTTGATTTGTTGCTTTAACCGGGTACTAGATTACATGCCTTTGGATGCTTCTGTTCCCCGTTTACTTACAATAAGTTCACTAATTCCTTCCCATGAAATAAGTTTCTCGAGAGCTCTATCCGTGATCGCAAAACGTTTCAAGACGCTCGCAAAACCTCGGATAATTCAGCGTATCGCCGGTATATTGTGTAAGACTAACCGCTGCAGGAGAGATGAAAGGACTCCACCATTCCGCTTTACTACAGTTTTGAAGCCATTTTTATTAAATATTATTTAAGATACTTAGACACCAACTTTTCATTTGCTCACGATACCTTAAAACACTTTTTTTTAAATGTGTGAAATTGTGTACTAAATATTAAAGGTAAAAGCAAATATATTTTTTCACTCGATACGATTTTAATACGAGATCCCGATAAATGCAAAACTTTTTTTTATTAATTGTAGAGCAGCATCTGTTTTTCAAAATCTAACGTGTTAGATAACAGTGAGAAGAAATTACTCATTCAAACACGAAAGACAAACAAACGCGCCACCTTTATTTAGCCCACCTCTGACCTGGCCACATAAATTAAAAAGTTAATTCCGAACACCTTTAAGTCATGTTTAAGCGACATTAATAAATTTAAAAACTTTGTTGCTCTCATTTCGGTATTTCGAATCGTCTACAAATGTCGGTATTCACCGGCGATGGCAGCTAAGTAGGTATGAGGTGGTATTTTGCGTCAGTTGATACCTAGCATATTCTATTGCGAAGATTAGTTATATGCGGTATTCAATTTCTAGTTTCAATTTCAGAAAGTCTAGTGATGTGCCCAGACCAAAGAGCCTATAGGTAGTTGGTGTTCAGGCTCGCTTTAAACGTTCCACTGCATGAATCCGAAGTCAATTTCAACTCTGTCAACGACAGCTGGTAAGACATGCGTGTGTGGGACGAAAAATTGTTAGCTCGCCACATTTTCTGTGTGTACCTCTAATATGTTAATTACCTGGGCATATATGCGACGGATCTCAGGATTCCAGATCTTGAGTGAGTTTTGAATTGGACGCATAATAAATCTTTGAGAAAAATTTATTGGCTTTGCCTTGGTTTTTAAAACTAAGAGAGAAATGAACAAAACGAACACGAATGCCCATTAAAACGCTGAAAAAAGAAGAAATGAATAGAGGAAATAAAAAATCTCCTCAAGTTAAGATTAGACATGTCTTGCTGGCCATGCACAGAGTACCGTCTATTCCATCCCGTCGAGATCTTAGCCAGAGATAGGGTCTAAGGTGATTAATAATTTTTCTCAACCAGCACAAACTCCACTTATTACAGCTAAGGTGCGCTTCTTATGCCGTGTTTCTGCCGTCCACTTCGGAAGGGCTATGCTTAATCTTCGCGATTTCATTATCTTTAGAATGTATCGCCTCCATTTTGACACATAATGTAGGTAACCTCGGTGGATTCACAACACTAAAAGTAGTTTTTTGACTAACAGATTGTCCTATAAATCCATTCTTGCTTTTGATCCTGATTTGCGTCAATTATGGATGTTTTCTCTGGTATGTGTTTTTAAATAAAAAAAAAATACTCCACTGGAATTAAGATTAAGTTCCTTTTACACCTTTCTACTTAATCGCTTGAAGCTTTAAACTGCGCAGGGGTCACGAACGTAAATTTGTGTGAAAATAAAACAAACGTAAACCCAGGCCCAGACCAACTTTTGTACCATGGTTAAATGGGAATACGGGATTCAGCCACGGTCATGTTCAGTTCTTCTGAGGGAAGTGTAAAGCGCTACATGTGTTTATCTATCTGCGATCAGAAAACTTATATAAATCTGTGCCGCAAAACATTTTTTGACTTGCCAAAGAGACATGCTCAGTTGTGGCACTGAGATCACTGATCACTGTTATATGATAAACCTGGTTTATTCCGTGGCATTATGTATGTATTTGGTTGATTCGACTCTAAGATATCAGTTACAACGGATTACGCGGGGGAGTCATATAGAATTGAAATATTATCCACGGCTGCCTGCGGGTGTTTTATTTACTGATATATATATATATATATATATATATATATATATATATATATATATATATATACATATATATATATATATCCTTGTACATCACTAACACACAAACTCACTTAAATCGTTGTTTGCTAGTTGAGCGTCCTTTATTCAGAGCACTTTCGGTTAACGATTAATTGTCGCTTTTATTAAATTTTGTTAAAAACTTGTAAGTAATATACTAGTGTAAGTCCTAAGGTGTGCCAAAATAAGTGGGGAGATAGATCTCACCTAGGCAAACAAAAAATTGTACGGCAGGAGGAGGGCAATTTTAACACTTTTTTACTTTTACACCTTTTCAAAAATTATCAACAATGTTGACTTAACTCCTACCATGTTTTGCGATTACCTAAAATTCAGCATTTTCGGAAATTTTCTCCGAAATGGAAGTAATTAATATTTATGGAAATATTTAATAACTTTCCAATACAACGCGTACAGGTATTGTAGCCAGCCTCACCTGTATTTTCGTCGCTGCGGTTTCAATTCTGTTAACCATTTCGTCTCTATCGTTAATAGGCCTTGAATTAACTTTATTCTTTACCCATTAAAAATAGTTCAGTGGAGGAAGATCTGGAGAGCTAGCAGGTGAAGGAATCGATATACCTCGTCCAAACCAGCGCTCAGGAAATTTTTCATTTAATATGTATTGCCTTCACAATCTCAACAGTATGCGCTTGTGCTCCATCGCATTGGTAGAACATTGGCCTTTGATTATCCAGAGGGATGTCCTTTAGTAGATATGATAGTGTATTCTCCAAAAAGTCCACATAAATTCGGCTATTAAGCACTTGAATATTCCCAAACACTCAAATATTCTGGCGTCCTGTTACTTGTACCTGATGAAAATTTTACTATAAAAAAGGGTCAGTCAGCGAAAATACCTATCATAGTTGAAAACAAAATCAATAAGTACGGGTGTGTTTAAGAAAAATTATTAAAAAATGGTAAAATTTACATTTGAGGAATACGAGGATATTATTTACATTTATGGTGTAGTAGACGGAAAAGAGAGAGCGGCTGTACTGGAATATCAAAGGAGATTCCCTACCCGGCGAGCACCCCAAAAGGGGGTATTTACACGGACTTTCCAAAAAGGTTAAAAAAACAGGAAGTGTAACTTCACACGACATGGAGACACGACCCGAAACTTCGGGAACTTCTGCCGACGTCGAGCAGCAAATAATCACCATCGTGAAGCAGAACCCTGAGACGAGCACGAAACGAGTCGCAATGCGATTACGAGTGTCGTCATCTAAGGTTTAGAGGGTTATTCATTGAAGGAGATTACTCCCATATCATCATCACCCAGTCCAAGGACTACTGAAAGGAGATGCCGAGAAAAAACTAAAATTTAGCACTTGGCTTTTGGAACGCGACTTTGACGACAGGTCGCTTCTGGACCACATTCTGTGAGGTGATGCAACATGTCCTATTAATCAAGCGTAGGCTGGGTATAAACCCGGACAAAAAGAGAGTTGATACTGTTTTCACGCAGACATAGAATTTTTCCAATCCACTGCCCAATACTTAATGGGATCAGACTGAAACTCAGTGACCACTTTAAAAAGCTAGGCCTTGTTCTGGATATGAAACTTAGCTGGAAACCTAATATCCAAGAAAGAGTACTTAAAGCGACAGTTGGGCTATACTCGTACCAAAAGGCAATAGTGATAAGATGGGATATGGAGCCGCGCATTGCGTACTAGCTAGGTTATGATGTAGTCGATATTATTTGTTATATTATCTCTCTCTCTCTCTCTCTCTCTCTTTCTCTCTGGTTCCTTTAACCCCATATGGCGTATAGGGCACCAGAAGAACTTCACCTGATTCGTTTCAACGATTGCAAGTGGACCTAAAATTTAAAGTGGATTCCGGATTACTGACATTTTCTCTGTAACACCTATCACTGACACTTTCTCTGTCACCTGGGATCTCCGGATTGCTAGGTCGACATGTTCTCACTTACTCCACGGACGACATGGGCAGTATGTCAGATATTATTAACCCTTTGAAGCCCAGTCCTAGTGTTGTGATCGGAAAATTGTTTTCGGGGCATATTTTGTTAACTATTTCCTTTCTTCGATAAAAAATTAAAAGTTGTTCTTTCAGGATGAAAGGGTATCCCATGGGAAAAAGTTGCTTATAAGCAACTTTGGGAAGACAAGGTATTATCAGTAAGATGAAAATTCGAAAAAATAACATGACTTATATAATGATTTATTTTTAGAAAATAAGGAAAAATTAAGACATTTGTTACTTGTTCATGAAAATTAACAAAATGTGTGTGGTGTGTTCACTTAAATGCGTGTAAGTCCTTTCAAGAACATCGCAAGACCAACAGTTAATACTTTTTTTAAAAAGGACACCTTATTCTTTCTAATGGTACCCAACATTCCATAATCACATTTTCGAGTTATTGGACCTCAAATATGCATATTGGGAAAAAAAAATTTCGTGGTCATTCTCTTGTTGAACGGCATTGAGGGTACTTATATTTGAGCTATTAATGCGTTCTTTGGATTGTTTTGTTTATTCGTTACGACTTGTGCTTGTATTTGTTAAAGATTTGTATTTCGATTTCGCTTTTTGTTTTTGGGTTTTTATTGGTTTGGTTTTTGAATTTTCTAGTTTTTGAGATTTACGGTAACGGATTTGGTTTTCGATTTTGGATTTTCTACACGGATCACGATTTTGAATATAGCAAAGTGGCTAACAATTCCTTCACAAATGAAGCCTCTCGAGCTATTCTTCCGATAAACCTTTTCTGTTGTATTCAGTCACTTAAAAACAAATTATTTATGAACACCTTTATTGCCCAAAATTTTATTTGCAGTTTTTTATATGAAATATT
Organism: Leptarthrus brevirostris; assembly: GCA_964036015.1. Taxonomy (NCBI): domain Eukaryota; kingdom Metazoa; phylum Arthropoda; class Insecta; order Diptera; family Asilidae; genus Leptarthrus; species Leptarthrus brevirostris. The sequence goes on from OZ038375.1 coordinate 55,561,478, forward strand.
GACTTTTCTTCAAAACTTTATAATCAAGCATTTAAAGCAACGTATTAAGATTGCCTTTAACCAATAATTTAAAAATTCAAGCAAACTTTGTTAACATAAAAGTACTCACTTTTGCTGCCAACTTTTTAGACGTGTTAATACCACTGCGCACGAGTTATAAAACTGTTCCGTTATTCCCCTTAAGTCTACCAATGCTCAACAGGTGAACTTTTAAGCTAATAAGTAATGTTACATGCGGGTATTCCAAACATGGGCAGAATATGCAAGTGCTATTCTTTAACAAATGTCAAAACTCGGGCTTCAAAGGGTTAAAAAATTTTGAAATATCAGAACAAACGATTTCGGCATTACCAAAGTCATTAAGGCAATGATTGCAGCTTTCTGTCAGTGCCATGTGAACTTGCGATCGTTATTTTCTATGTTTTCATCAAGTTGATGAGGGATTCTATAACTTTAGATTGTAGGATCGAAGTAAATGCAATTGGTCTATAGCTACTTGGTTTTGCTGAAAATTTTAATATTCTGGGTTAGCGTTAAACATACATATTTCTAACTATAGATATATATAACATTTATTTTTGGTTTATGTAGATCAGATTGCTTATTAACAGTTTTTTTGAAAATTATATATGTAATAACTTTAGTTTTTTTTGCCTTGCTTTAGTATATCTCCTAATATGGCCGCGAGACTGCCGAAGCACTTTTCTCTCATATTGAAACAAGGCCACGTTAACCCAATAACGCCCAAGAAGTCAGAGTTTTTAAGTCATTCTTAAGCTTCATTCTCTTACTACTTGGGTGTGTTCTTTCGATTCCATGCATTATATGGTGGTTTTTAAGTGGAAAGGTACCGAAAAAATGAAAATAAAATCAATATTTTTTCGTGTCAAAAAACTATTTCAGTTAATTCCAAACCATGAACAAAAGTGCATAAATTCTTTGAAATTTCAGGAAATATTTTTTTGGTAACCTTGATTACGTCTAACCGGATTCGTATTTGGAACCCTCAAAAATCCCCAAGGTGACCTTTCACTGCGATTTTTCCATACCACTGTGATATTGTACCATCTTGGATTGTGAGATTGGCCAAAATAGATATTGAATTCGTACTGACCACCCTCGAAAACCCCCTTACTGACCTTCTTTGGGAGATTTTCAAATTATTTCCGATTTTCCGATTTTGCGCCATATTAGTGACAGCAGAGGCATATATAAGCCATTTTGAGCCGGTGTAGGGTGTTCATGACGTCTAAGGCACTCTGCATCGCGTTCGGAATATACTGATCAGCTATGGCGAAATCTGGCACCAGCAAGGCTCTTAAAAGGTTCAGGCAGATGTATGCCATCCATTCTTCATAGGGCAAATGTATGCCATCCAAGTAGACGATTGGAAGATCAAAGCTTAAGAGGATTAAAAATAAGTGGCGCCTATCCACATTAAGATGTGCGTTAAGTCATTGTTGATTTCGTGTATATATTTGTACATTGTCAGCATATAAGTGAATATTCGCATCTTCGATTACATCTGGGAGATCAATAATGAATAGGCAGAGAAGAAGAGGCCCTAGGATTGATAGGAAATTAGATGTGATATCAAAAAATCACTCAGCAATTCAGTAGTAGAAAGATTAAAATTAAAGATAAAATATTTTACAAAGTTTGAATAAAAGAAAACTGTGATTAACCGAATCGAAAGCGTTTGTAAGGTCAAGCAGGGTTAAGACTATCATGAAATCACGGTCCGGGGCAGAACGAACGTCAGGGATTTCCCCTTGATAACAGATTGCTATCCGAAATATGTTGAAGGGTTTGGTTAAATAATAGCTACTCAAAAACAAAGTGACCTTATCGGCCGAAAGTCGCTAGGGAAAATAGCGTCAGACTTCTTAGCCATTGGCATAAGCACTTCGTTTGTCCACAAATTGGGAAAGTGTGAAAATATTAGACATGATCAAAAATTAAGACCAGAGTGTGAAGAATAACTAGCATTTATAAAATATTGGTGAGATTCCGTCTGAGCTCACTGCGCTGGACCTGATTAATGTGCCTGACCTTACAATTTGTTTGGATAGATGCTTTTATAACTAAAGTCATCGTTAAATTGGCAACGTTCAACGTGAGATTTCGGCGAATTAGCATTTGACGTAACAAAATATCTATGAAGAACATTGGCATCTAGGTAGCATTCTGGACGGTCTTTACCAAATACACCATTACTCTTAAGATTTGTCCACAATTCGTTTGGGAGAGATGGTTCAAGTATTTTACTAAAATAGCCTTCCTAATGTCGACGTTGACTTTGTTCCTAACTAACTTACCCTGTACATGTAGATTCTCCAATTTAGAGGATTCTAACCTTCGTAACAGATATTCTCTTTCTGCAATCGGATATTGAATCTTTGGAGAAAACCAGGGAATAGAACCAGGTTTAATCACTTTAGTTACAAGAGGTTCATGTTTGTCAATTAGATATTGTATATTGTACAATTAAATAAATAAATTAAAATTTTACCATATAAAAATTTCTTTTCCTAATTATAGGAATATTTAATAGAATAATCAGGATAACGATTTCGGAATAATTTATTAATATTGCTTAGTAAATACTTATTATCACTTCAGTTTATTTTTCTGAATTAAATTCCGCCAATAACTCAACGATTGCAATGTTTTCCTATAACCATTTAATTTGTGTGAATTCCTTCACAAACGATTAAATTAGTTAAGAAGAGCATTCCTAGTTACTGAAAGTACTCATCACTAATTTAATTTTTAAGATTGCATCACAGCCTAGTCTCGTTCCTCTGCTGAGTTAAAACAGATCTTGATCTAAGAAATGCCCCGAACAAATCACAGTACCCTTTCTAGGCTGAATATCTAACTTCCCAATAACTATAAGCCATTCTTAGCGTAAAACTACATTTTTGGAAAATCTAAGGTACATAATCAGTGTCGATATTTCGCATAATTCAAAGAAGTATCGTTATATAAATACGTAACAATCAAATAATCTGTAAATATTGTTACAATATTATTATTATTTCTTAACAGTTCTTCCGCTTCTGGAAGAATGGTAGTTTGCCTTACGTGTGATTCACTTCAAAATAAGTTTTCACTAAATGCTTTTTATTTCACTAGCAGTTTGAATTAGTGTATACATAAATCTTCTTTCACTTCACCAATACTAAATTTTTAACAATTTATATCACACCAAAATTATTAAATCAAAACTTTTAAATTCTTCAACAAGTTTGGCATGTCAAGCGTACAGAAAGTTACAGCCCACCTCTCGATTGATGGCCATCTTTTTTTATATACCACTCAATTTAACGGATATAATTATTATTGATTATCAAAATATTATTTTTGGTGTAGGTTGAATGATAAAGAAAACGACATTGCAATAGTATCTACATCCCCTACATTTTGCTTCAAAAACAGACTTTACATAGCCCTAAGCATGCACAGAAACATTTTAACTTAAACGCCACTTGCGACGCAAGTGTAATTTACCTTACTCAGGTTCGTCGCGTTTCTCATAACTATTTAGTTGCACCCTTCTGTAGGTGCGGACATTTACGAATGAAGGTAGCGTTATTATCTATTCTATGATTCCAATTCCAATATTTAATATCTAATAGTGATCAAATTTTAAATAGACTTGAGAGCAAAAGGTTAAGTTCAGAAAAGATGGTTGAATTATTTCGTGAACAAATCGAGAAAAAGCAGCCTTTCTCAACAAGGGACGATTGCAAAGCAGCATTATAAATGGACTGTCACGAGTTATTACCGATGGACTGTCATGAGTTATTACCTAAAAGAGTAATTTAAGATAACGCTGTGGTTATACTCAGCGGCGGTGCGCCCAATTTTCACCTACGGTTCACTGGTTTGGTGGCCTGTGATGGGTAAGGCGTATAACCAAACCAAGCTAGGTACAATCGAAGTTCTCAATGTGCTTCTGCATCTGCTTCCCCTGATCACCAGTTCAGATTCCAGGCGCCATGTACTGCATTCGGGCTAAGGGAATTAGGGTACTAGGTTGCTAAGCCATATGATCACAGCAACCTCCTCAGCTTAAAACCTGGAGAACTAACGGTTACCTCAACTGACTACACGACGCCTCTTATACGTTTTAAAAAGGATTCAGTGTCAAGATACCATCTAAGTATAACGGAGTAGAGAATGACTAAACCGGCCAACAACTTTGATACCGTACTCTTCACTGATGGTTCTAAGATAGAACAAGGTGTTGGTGTAGGGCTATTCTCTGAGGCGGTGAACATATCGAAGTCTTATCGGTTGCCGTACTCATTGAGCGTCTTCGAATCGGAGATGTTGCGATTATGAGGCGTGGCGTCTGCTTCTGGGTATCATCATAACAAAAGATGACATTGCCATATTTACAGGTAGTCAGGCTGCCATTGACTCAATTACCATATCTTCTAGGGTGGTGCAGGACTGTCGAGAGGTTCTTTGCAATCCTGCATTGTGTTCCCGGTAATGGGAATTTTTCTGCCCTGCACCATGCCCATGTCGAAGATATGCGTATTCCACTTAAGAGGGAACTCTTTCTGCGTTCCTTGGCGCTGGCAAACTCGAGATGGAGCGCTCTGAAAGCATGTGTATCCAGGGCAACCTCGCCAAGTTATAATAAAAACAGAACATCCGATCTCCTCAATAGACCGAGAGCTGTTATTGTAATGAAAGGTGTACTTTACTTTTTACTTAATTTTAATATCTGATACTTATTTTTAAGGACTAGGGCTCTCAGGCACCTAATAGACCAGCCTGAATGTCGTTATCACTTTCAGGTATGGAAAAATACTTAACTGGTGTAAAATACTGTACAAAACGTTCAGCAACTATTCTATGAGTTAGAATTGTAAGAAACAATTTTTATATTCCTGAATAATTACATACTAACATTTGATTTAGTTCTTGCTGTTAAAAAGATTAATATCGTCCCAAAATATACATCCAAATATTAACATATTTTTCGTTTAAAACTAAGATATTTCTCATTTTCTTAAACACTCAAAAGTTTTAAAGAAATTTTTTACGCTAAAAACCCGACGCCAACTCTATAAGATTATAAAAATTTAAAAAAAACTCTATTGCCTGTTCCATCATAAATATTGCATCGATGGTTTACAATGATTTTTCCATGCCTAAAATTATAAGTGATTACACCGTAATATTTTGAAAAAAAACTTCATTGATCTATCAATAAATTTACACAAACGTTATAAACCACTATTGCACCTAATTAAGAAACTGTTTGTTTCTAAACTGCTTTAAATAAAAATAACTCAACTGTTATGCAAATATTCCATTTTTTAAATCCATTCGTTTCAATTTTCAATTACTTAGTTCGATTCGCGGAAAAGTAAACATCCGAACAATTGTACTTCTCTCGAAGATATAAAAATTCAGTTCTTACAATAAGTTCTATAAAAGGTAAACATTTTATCTTGAAAATGTAAACTTGTAAAAATCGTTAACCATTATGCGTAAACCGTTTTGCCATAAATATTTAAGACCGACCCGATATCTTACCACCCAACCAAAAAATCGAAAAAGAATTGAGGACGATTGTCTTCAAAATGTCAACAGTCTTAAAAGTAAGAACGCTTGGCTTGTTAGTATCATGTTTTCTCGATTCTACAGTACTTAAAAAGAAGTAAATATCCCCGAGAGATTGTCAGCATCTTTATTCTTTTTATGCGAACGATTATAAAACAGCACAACATTGTTGATGGTTTTCATATATTATCATGTTATATTATATTAAATACCAACAAGACAAAGTACATTTATATTAAAAAACAATTCCTATAACTCTTAAGATAATCAGAAAGTTCAATGTTTCTATCGTGGCGTAAGTCTTACATTTAAGCTACGGAAAGTAAGCCAAAGTGTAACTTTTATTTTAATACTTAAATGATGAAATATTGTAACATTTTCAAGATTTTGAATATTTAAATTTTGGAAATTGCATCGTACCACTTTACTTAAAAGTCACTCAAGAAAAAAATGGCCGCGCATAAATTAAAATCAAATCACGCCCGCCAGAGAAAAAACTTGTCTTGTAGCAACCTTTCAAGAATTACGTACCTCCCGCCGTAAAAATTCCGTCGAAGAAATTTATAAAAAATTCGCAATGATAACAGAAAATGGATAAGTCGAGAATGAATGAATGGCCGGCAACATACATACCTTTCGATATGCAAGTTTAGTTCCTTTCGTTTCTTATCAGTAATGTCTTTCAAAGGCAGTGTCTTCTCAAAGTATTGAAAAATTTCTTTTATATCGGCCTTCTTATATCTCTTTGGACTTTTTTCCAGGACGAATGCATATCAGCTAATATCGGCGAGTAACATTGAAAGCGCATTAGTGCTCTGGCTTCGAATTCTGATATGGCGAATTTATCCTGCTTCTCGCCTCTTCATTCCTTTTATTACCTGCTTAAAATTTTTAAGTTTCGGTATCAGTTAAGTAAATTACTCAATTGTCAGCTAATTGAAGTCAACAAGATATCATACCGTCGAGCAAAAAGAGAATAATCCGGGAATTTTGCTAATTGATTAATATGAAAAAAAGAGGATAATAGCATTTCAATTCCGTCAATGTTGTTAGAGCTGAAAACACCTATGAGAATATAATATACATAGGATTTAAGCGTTTCCAAGAAGTATCCTCTCCTCTTTATATTAATTCGTTAACTTGTCTTATTGTCTGCTGCCGTATCCTTCAACTTTGTAATCACGTTGGATCAGGTGTTTGGTGTTCTTTCCCTTCTTTCCCTTTTCACGATCAATGACTCAGTCTCCTGTCTGATGTGTATGGTTTTATTAGGCCTTCATGAAAAAGTCCAAGCACAATAAAAGACAAAAAATCTCAGAATTTTTGCATAAGTAAATGTTTTCGCGAAGATCTCACATGTCGACTGCGAAAGAAGAACGAAGAGAAACACCCAGTGGAATCCAGTCCACTGTAGAACGCCAGAAGATGCCTAGGGCGCTAGAAATTGCATTCGACTGGACAATATCTCAATAAATAATGACTGGCCATAAATAATAATCGAAAGCACAAGAGAGGGATATATAAAGATTTTATTTAGCGTGTTACCTTCGAAAGGTAAGGAACCCACAGGGAGGTCGATAAGATACTATTGAGATGCTAAACTGTGTTCGCCTTCGCTTGCAGTTAAAAAAGACGGCTGACGATTATATACTACTGAAAGCCCCGATTTCCAAACTACTATGCATGCAACTTGAAGGAGTAAAGAAATTTATCATTGAATGCATCAATCACAGGTTGGATGTTAAAATGAACATGAATGGTTCTCATGGCATACCCTCCCCTAAAGTGCACAGGCACAGTACTATACACGGAGAAACTTTATAAAAGTCCAAATTATAAACCGCATCTTTCATATAATTTTTGGAAGAATTAACATAGCTTGGGGTGTTTCACAATACCGCTTTTTGTTTCGGCCCATTCGCGTTAGCTCTCGTTGCCTTATTTTGCTACATCGCTCCTACTTCCTGCCGCACATGCGCGTGATAATATTCCTTAATCTGTGGGGCAAAACACCAAGAAGTTCCTATTCGACCGACAACAATTGGTAATTTCGAATTAAGTTATTGCCAATAAAATGAACTTAATTACACAATATATAAATTTAACAGCTCTTTATCTGATTTGAATGCAAAATAAGTTTCATATGTGTCTGGGTTGCGGGCTGGGTTGACTTCACATTCACGTCAAATATTGCGGCTGCAGCATGAAGGCGGCACTGTCGGAGCTTACTCATATCTTATGCAAGACTTGGATTTACACCGGTTCAACGCGATATGATCTCGAGTAATAGGCTCATTCAAAGGTGATAAATAAAGTGAAGACGAAAAATTTTGACTCATACCACTAGTAATGCAGTATAGACATTAGTATTTCAACATAGGAATTGCTTACTGTACCTAAATATTATATACATACATACATACATATATATATATATATATATATATATATATATATATATATATATATATATATATATATATATATATATATATATATATATATATATATATATATATATATATATATATATATATATATATATATATATATATATATATATGTATATATATCGCATCTGGGGTTTTTAATATTGAGAGTCATTGTACCTACATATATGTAAAGTAAACATACAAAAGCCTTCTTTTCTTTTCTTTTTAACTAAGCTTTTAATAACTTGGGGCGCTATTTGGATCTAGTACAGAAGCCCTAAACCGGCTGTTCCGATGCCGGAAGCAGCTCTTTGCTAAAGAAGTTGCAGTTCTTTTATTTTGAATAAAAATCCTGCGTTGACCACCTCGAAACCGAATTAATTTGTATTAATAACAGTATTAGTTAATTAGGCAATTAGTCAAAGACATATGGGTTAATACTTGGCAATCAGCTAAATTATATTTAAAAATAATTTTTATTATGAATTTTATAAAACATTTATGTATATATATGTATTTAATATAAACTACTCGATTACACTTAAATGATCTTGAGAATTTCCCGTGTTTAATTGTCATTATATTCTCAAAATACGTCGGGAAGATGACAGAATCACACATTTTGCTTTGGGATTATCTTTATTATTGTAAATAACTTAAATCAACATAACATTAAAAGCAGTATATTAATTAAAAACTAAGAAAAGTAAGGAATTTCCTTATTTTTTGCAGTTTTATAGCTACACAGGAAATATGACATATGATGATATTAATTGCAACACACAGGATATACATAAGATAATGACACTAACAATAAGGCGAGCAACGTCCCCGCGTCTCTTTCGACGCTCCTGATTGGTTAATCTCACTTGCTTAAAATACTGGAATTTTCACGTTGGACTTTTGACAGGCTTATGACATTCTACACTGACCCCAACATTTGAGTGAAAATTATGGAATAAAATATTATGTTTATGTACCTAGTATTTATCCTTTTAGGAATAAAGTCACTCTATTTATATTAACAATTATAGTATAAAATTGGCCAATTTTATAGAAACGTCTGAATTATAAACAAAAGTATTTTCATAAGAGTATATGTCGCCCGACAGGACGACATTTAGCAATTTGTAAGAAAAAATATGCATAATCTTTTGTTTAATGAAAACGAAAGTTCATGGCCACCTAGTAATACCATTATATATTATTATAAACAACAAAATATAAAATATATTGAAGTTTACTGAAGGATAAATCCACATGGGCCGCGGCCGATTATCAAATATTGAACCGCATACATACGTAGTCTATTCTAGAAGTTTTAGATATAAGTGTGAGTTTTTCGTTTCAGATATAAGTGTTCAATTCAGTTGACTGAGATTGCTTGAAAGTTCTCCACAAAGTAATCTCTCAGTGGCTTACACCTGGCGACCAAAGTTTTCCGCTAGTATTGCCGAGCCTGCGAAAATGTATATTACTATAATCTGTTCCAAAAATATTGGCAGTACACGCTCTTATGGACTATTCCTGTCTGCTTTATTGTCCTATCATTTTCCTATGCTTGCATGCCTCTTCCTCAGAACGCTGTTGCCACGATTTCAACTCAGAACATTTTCTGATTTTTCCTCGTGGACTTGAGTTGCCATATCAAAAGCATGTAAATATAACAAGTTTCTTGATGAATCCATAACCATTCATTAGGGCTTTTGTAATTAACAGCTGTGCAACATTGAACCAAAAATATATACATATTTCAAAATAAATAATTCAAAACAATTTATAATAAGTAAATCCAAGACTTTCTACAAACCTACTGCTAAAAGATATTATCGGACTACACTAAATGTTCTTTCCGACCATTCCAGTCACTTTAACTCGTATTGCATCGGAAAACTTCGAAAGGATGGTTGTACATGCTTTTTGGCGAGTTTGGCAAATTTGGCATCATAGCTTGCCACTTACCGTGCACTGCCAATCTTTTTTGAACAGAGTATAGGAGCGTTAAGACCTTTATCTACCGCCTAATAGACATTGGCCTGTGCAGACTGCACCTAGTTTTATAACAGCAATATGAGACCAGTTCAGCAGCTCCGATGTTCTATTAATGTTGAAGCTTGGTCTGAAAGGGTTCGCTTTTAAGTATACTATTGTGACCATACGGTTTAGCAAGACAGCATCCAGAATTTCTCATGATGCCTGATAATTAATTAATGAGAATATCAGAAGAGAGAAAGTGTAGCAGAACATGAGGGCATCGGCTGGGCGCTATAGCTGGGAAGAGGATGTACCACTGGTGTGTACATACACCGGGTCATTTTAATCCGTAGCTCGCTCCTTTTTTTATGATCTAACCAAAGAGGAGCGTTAGCATGGCTTCGGTCAGAAGGGAATAAGGGCAAGGAAAATTACTTGTTTTTGGATTACCGCGAGCTAGACAACGGCCCAAAGACAAAGTGGATTTATTTATATTTCTTTACTGAAAACTCACGGGGAGACCGAGACCGGAGACCACTTCTGGATCCATGGCGTGGTCATCGTGCCATTCAACTAATTGATCCAACTCCGTCGCATCTTTTTGACTCGTACTTCTATGATTTGCTTCTAGTTAAACTTCGGGTCTAGAATTCCCTCCACGTACTTGACTCTGGAGGAAGAAGAAGAATTGAGGTCCGTTTTATTTGGACGTGGTAAAGTTGCGTACTTTAGTTATAGTGGTGAAGAGCATTAGTTCGATCTTTTCTCAGTTTACAAACACCGCACAATCCTTAAACCATCTTCTGACCTTGTTAAGCGTATACTCCACAATATCCCTATATAGAGGAAAGAATCTCCCCGATACGAGGCATATGAGACAGCTTTAATTCCATCCTGGTCAAGTTTGAGTAGTATTTTGTTTATAACCATCCGCCAAGGTAGTGGAGAAAGAACTCCGCCCTTTGATTTTAACAGTGCTAAAATCAAGGATAATATAATTCGAACTGGGTATGACTATATTATATTGATATTAGCATCGTTAAAATCCAACAGTCAAGGTCCTGTGTGAAATATATTGGTTGAAGCAGGATCCAAATAATGTCCGAGCTAAATTTTGCAGAGAAATTCATGTCGAAGTTGGCGTTTAATTTGCAGCGACTGCAACTGTATTTATTGTGGCAAGATGAAGTTCAACAACAAGAGTGCACAAAGTTGAAGTTACTGCAGTTAATGTATTTCATCCTTTATTTGTTACTGCGAAGAGTTTAAATGTGATAACTACTGCGAGTAGTCAGTTGTAATTTAACCAGTGAAGACTTAAGTTCGTTTAAGTGAAGATAACGTTATATGGGAAATAATGATGCCATAGCTAGGCGAAACGCTAGTTTTTTTTAAATTGTAAAGATATTTGAATAAATTAATTTTGTTAACTTAACAGGTGGTTATGGAAATTTAATTTATTATAATATATTTAAATGAATTTGATTCATTTAATAAAGCTAAAGTAAACTTCCTAGAAAATAATGAGATAAATAAGATTTAAAACTCTTAACGTACTTAAAATGCATCTGATGTTGACCCCGCAGCCGCTCTTAAAATTAAATTAATTTTACTTCTTTTCTACAATCTGGCGTCTTTCTACAATAAGCACTGCGTAAGTAAATTAAAAAAATTATCAGGCTAAAATGTACACGATTTCTTATTCTTAAGCTTTGAATCAAAATCGGAATAATACCTTTATTTGTGGTTCTTTTTCAAGAATTTAGGTAGAAAAAAATACTAGACATAAAAACAAAGGAAACGTTTTTTGACAGAAATGGTTTTTGCTGTGCCAGTCTTTTAAAAACGCACGATACCAGTACACACAGGTGTTTCCAGCTCTATTCTTCGGTGCAATTATGCTAAAGACAACTGGCTTAGGAACAAAAATCGATACACTTTGAGAACAGCTACAGGAGAATGACAATATCCCTCGGCGACAATCGATTTTCACACAGATTTCTTGTCGCAGATATAACGGATGAGTGTATACTTGGCTTCGATTTCATGAGAGAACATAGCATTGAACTGGATATTGGAAGAAGAATCATGAAATACGGCAACAGATAGATTCCTATGACTTTGTGATCAAATAGCTACACGAAGCTGAACATCTCGCATATGAAGACGTCGAACTTACTCGTTGTGCAGAAACCTTACTACGAGCAAAAGTTCTTGGTGGTCCCGAAAGCTATCGATTCAATCTAGTACAACCAGATTGAAGACAACAAATAAGAAATGTCGCCGTTGAAAAATGTTTAGTAACTTTGATGAAAAGAAAGAAGTTTTGGTACGAGTACTAAATTACCGTGAAAAGGCTCAAATTCAAGAAAGGTATAGTCCTGGGTCATAGCGAACCAGCCGAAGAGATTGTGTTAGCAGACTATTCAGACTTAGATAAAACCAAGCAGCCAAAAAAGGATGTCACAAAGCTAACCAAAAAGATACTTCCGTCTACTAAACTCAGCCAAGGGGAATATCGTAAAGCAAAGAAATTGCTTGAAGAATTTTGCCGATTTGAACTCGCGACGAAGACTGTGGAAAAACTGATATAGTGCAACATAAAATTGACACTGGAGACGCCCGCCTTATCAAGCAGCCACCAAGAAGATTACCACTTGCAAAGCGAGAAGAAGCAGACGAAATGGTTGAAACAATGCGAGGTATAATAGAAGAGTCTAAAGGTTCATGGATGTCACCGGTGGTGCTAGTGAAGAAGGATGGCAGTACAAGATTTTGTGTCAACTACCGTCGTCTAAATGATGCCACGAAGAAATATACCACTACCCACTACCCCGAATAGACGACACCCTAGATACCTTATCAGAATCCAAATGGTTTTCAACGTTGGACTTAAAAAGTGACTATTGGCAGGTCGAGATCGATCCAGATGACAGGGAAAAGACCCCATTCTCGGCGGGAAGTGGATTGTGGCAATTTCAAGTTATGCCCTTTGGACTTTGCAATACGCCAGCAACATTCGAGCGCTTAATGTTAATTGGAAAACCTGCCTAGTATATTTGGATGACATCATTATAATTGGAAGCAGTTTTGAAGAACATCTAGGAAATCTACGAGAAGTGTTTCAGAAACTGGCAAACTAAACTAAGCCCTCTGTGCTGACCAGGTCAAATAACTTGGGTATGTGGTATCAGCAGAAGAAATTAGCACCGATCCTGAGAAAATAACTTCAGTGGAGAACTGGCCCCTCCGAAAGATAAACACGAGCTACGTAGCTTTCTTGGGCTAACCACTTCTTAGACGCTTTGTGAAGAATTTTGCTGATATAGAAAAGTAGTTGATTACGTTAACGGAGAAGGATAAGGCATTCGTTTGGACAGGAAAAGCAGAAAAAAGCTTTAAAGCACTGAAATGGGCGCTTTGCAACGCACCTGTATTTACTTATCCAAAGGCGGGTGAGACATTTATATGGGACACTGATGCAAGTAACGTTGGGATTGGCGCTGTGCTGTCACAAGAAGGAAACGGGCCCGAAAAGGTGGTGAAATACTATAGCAGAGCTCTGTCAAAACAAGAAAGAAATTACTGTGTTACGAGGAAAGAACTGCTGGCTATTGTTGATTCAACGAAGCATATCCATAAATTCCTCTATAGATAAAGATTCACTCTCCGAACTGATCATGCAGCTCTGAAGTGGTTGATGCAATTTAAAAATACTGAAAGACAGGTGGCAAGATGGCTAGAAGGACTGCAATCTAATGATTTCGAAATTATCCATATGAAGGGTAGATCCCATGGAAATGTAGATGCACTTTCACGACGACCATGTAAGCGGAATTGTAAATACTGTTCCCGTCTGAAAGGGAAATACGACCATGTGATTGTGAAAACATCAACTGTCTCACCCTTGACAGGATGGAACAAGGAAGAATTTCAAGCAGCTCAACGAGAAGACGAAAATATATCTCCACGAGAATATATCTTGGCGTGGAAGGAGAATGACGAAAGTCCCCAATGGAAAGACATTTCAGACACAACTGCAACATTGAAATCATGCCGGAATTAGGTATTAGTTCCCAGAAACCACATAAAGGATTTGCTGGAAGAATTTCATAACGGTGCTTCGGAAGGACATCTTGGTGTCAATAAGACTTTGGGGAAATTAAGAGAACGATTCTACTGGTTGCATATGCGGGAGGATGTGGAGGACTGGTGTCGAAAATGTACTGTTCGTGCCTGTAGCAAAGGATCTTACATCAAAACAAGAGGAGCAATGCAGCAATACAAGATACTGAAAACACTGAAGAGCACATAATCATATTTGCGTCTCGCAGAAATCCATCAACTGGCAAGAAAGAACCTCAAGACATCCAGCTATAGAATGAAAACACCATACGACATCAGAGGTAATTCTAGCGGATTGAGAGAAGGATACCTCGTCTGGCTATTCAATCCGCGGCGATGAAAAGGAAAATCACCGAAGCTTCAACAGCAGTGGGAGGACCCTACAAGATCCTTACGCGCATCAACGATGTGCTTTACAGGGTGCAGCGGGGAACAAAAGGCAAAAATATCGTGCACATTGACTAATTAAAGCCATACCAAGGAAATACAACTGTTCGGGATGAACAGTTCTAAGAGGGGGGCAGTATAATATCCACTGTAGTCTGGCAAAGGCTACGTGATGAAAACGAAAACAAGTTGTGCGCATGTCGCGAATTTCAGAAACCAGGAAAACCTTAGATGCCGTATGAAGTCAAGGCCGACTCGGACCTGTGGTGTCTTGGTGTGGTGAAAATGAATAACGGAAATTGCTAGAACTGAGTTGCTGAACTTTCTAGAATTATAAGTAGTGTAAATTGGTAACCAGTGAAGTGATAAGTCTTAATTATTAAAGTGAAACGATATTGTCCAGAAAATTGTGCAACAAATTATTGAAGTGAAGTGAATAAAAATTGTGAGAATTTGTGACTGTAAATAAGTGTCTTAATTAATCCGTCGAGCCCGAAGAGCAACATTTACGTTACAGTATAGAGCAAAAAGGGTTACATACAAAATATTAAATATTTTTTAAATGTTTGTACTAATGTGTAATGTTCATAAAATAAATAATTTTCTTTATTTGGTGAAATTTTATTTTTTTTTTTCTGACAAATATAAGTGATCAGAAACTTTTTGCCCACCCTGTAATTGTCAAGAAACAAGAAATATCGTGGGCCATTTCAATTTCGCACCGGCCCAAGCACTTGGATGGCCCTTGCTTTTATAGCGGCTCTGTGCATCTATACGGATGTTCGGAATACATAAGTATTACCTTGTGTAGGCATCCGATAGGATCCACGCGGCCCCGCTGAAAACCTCATTGTGCATCCAAAGGGATGCTCATGGAGCTTAGCGTGTTAAGAATAAAAAGTATATTAAAAGAAAATAAATATAATAAGAAAGATAATAAATTTAATAAAAAAATATGGCAAAATCTCATAGGCAATTAACCGGAGATTTAAAGAAGAATGAAGTTCACAGCGTGGTGGCCTGACACTGGACAGATATGAAATTTTTGAGATTAGGAAGGGTTAACAAGACAACAAAATTCTGTTTAACGATAAATTAAATTTTATGAATGACAGTCCATTGATAAATTCTAGAATTATAAAAAGCTATGAATTCGCGAATTTACAAAAAACGGTTTCAAATAAATAGTTTTGGAAAATTGAAGAACAAGTATCTTTGAATAAAAGAACCTGAAATGAGCACTGCAGCAACTTCAACTTCCACTTTGTGCTCAACAACTTCTCTATTCTTTTATTTGTTGAACTTCTTGTTGCCACAATAAATGCAGTTGCAGTCCCAGCAAATTGAACGTCAACTTCGACTTTGAGAAATCTTAAAGTTGATGTAAATATTACAGTACTGACAACATAATAACTTTGAATGCACTGTAGTAACAATAAGAACAAAATATGTTCTGCCTGTTACAATTCAGTTGGGATTTGTTTTGGTTTTATTTACTTTTCATTTTAACAAATTTGGTTTGAAAAATAATAAAATGGAAGATATAAATTCTGATCTTTTTTTGTATTCACTCTATAAATTAATTTTAAATAACAAATTCTCAAACGAATTTAATGTTTTTTTGAAACTTGAATAAAAATGTTTTATTATTACATTTTTAAATAGTTTTCTATCAAAATCAAAATTTCTTTTTGCTTTATATTGGGCCAAGCAATTTAAAAGTCACAACAATAACCACACGCCAGTAATAATTAATTAATATTACTTTTAATGGTCCCAACAGCGACATCATCAATGAGAACATTTTATCTCTCATTAATGAGGATAACTGTCGCAGATGACATTCTGGTTGAGAACATCGATGAGATGTACATTGCGATGGCTTAGGACGGTAGTCGTAATATCCACTTTCTGCCAGTGTTGCCGCCGAGATTAATTATTTTGTATCCAAATTTTCGAAAAAATGTATCCAGTGACCCAAAAATGTATCCACTTCTACTTTTATGATATAACTTGCAAAATTACAAGGCAAGGTTAAGAATTTATTTATTAACTTTTACCCATTATTGTATTATTGTAGGAGCAGTAACAACTTTTTTTTAATTTACTCATGCACAATTAGTCCGGGCGCAATGGGGGGGTCATGTATGCAATTTGGGGTCCCCGCGGTAACTTGTCATATTTTTATGTTTTTCGGCACGGAGAATCGATTTTTCGAGGTTACCAGGCTCAAAAATTTGTCGTTTTCGAGATATGGCCCGATTTTAGTCAAAATTGGTGGTTTTTCTGAATTTTCCGAAAAAAAAATAAAAAAATTTAAAATTATTAACCAAGTTTATGTGAAAGATCTTTTGATTTTAAACAATTTATGTCTTTAGCATTTCTTTCCTAAAGTCCTTGGTTTAGCTGTAATTTGCAAAAAATGCCTCACATTTCTTATAGAGTATTTTAAATGGGATAACTTATATGGGGAAAAATTCCTCAAGTGTACCAGGTGAAGAAATTCGATGTCTCCGATTTTGTTCAAACTTCACCAAAATATTGTTACTGGTATAAGTAATTATCGTGCTCGTTCTCACTGAAGTCAAACTTACTTTCACTTTGTTTCTGCATGATCCACATACTTTTATGATCACAGGAAGGGTCAGAAACTGTTTATGAATTTTTGAAGTCAGTCTTCTTATACCCTTGTTTTCCACGTATGATTCTTCACCTTCAAAGGATTGCAACAATACTTAATATCTTTCAACTTGTCTGGCATTTTGACTATTTGTGGCGATATCTAACTGTATACTTACTGACTGTATACTGGCTGTGAGAATACTATTTAACGCGCCATCTACATTTTCTTATGTTTTTTTTTTTTTTTTTTTTTTATACGATGTAGCCAAATCCTAGGGGACAACAGCCCAGAGACGGATTGGATTATTTTAATTTCTTAATAAAAGCTCACGGTCATCTGGGCTCGAACCCGGGACCCACGGCATCTTGGTCTTGCCGCTCAACGCATTGATCCAACTCCGTCTCCATCTGTTCTAAGCAACAAACAAGCAAAAAAGGCGTGCGCGGGCTTTCAAAAATCAAAAATTTACACTTAACATTGCTTTGCCACTCTAAATGATAGATGATTTTAAAGCTGAGATGACACTTTCAGTTGCAAAAATATGAAAACAATTAATGATCAAGTATTGTGTAAAAAACCAAAAAATATTTTTCAAAGTAAAAATTTTTTTTTTAAATTTTGTCTTTTGGAAAATTATATTTTTATTCGGAACGGCATGGAACGACCTTTACAAATCACTAAAGATCACTGTTCTACTGCAATGGTGGCGATAGTTATGATTTTTCAAAAAAGATATGATCACGAGAAAAAGTGCAAAAATGCAAAAGTTTACAACCCCATAACTTTTGCACAAAAATTTTTTTTAATCCTTTAGCACGATAATTACTTATACCAGTAACAATATTTTGGTGAAGTTTGAACAAAATCGGAGACATCGAATTTCTTCACCTGGTACACTTGAGGAATTTTTCCCCATATAAGTTATCCCATTTAAAATACTCTATAAGAAATGTGAGGCATTTTTTGCAAATTACAGCTAAACCAAGGACTTTAGGAAAGAAATGCTAAAGACATAAATTGTTTAAAATCAAAAGATCTTTCACATAAAGTTGGTTAATAATTTTAAATTTTTTTATTTTTTTTTTTTGGAAAATTCAGAAAAACCACCAATTTTGACTAAAATCGGGCCATATCTCGAAAACGACAAATTTTTGAGCCTGGTAACCTCGAAAAATCGATTCTCCGTGCCGAAAAACATAAAAATATGACAAGTTACCGCGGGGACCCCAAATTGCATACATGACCCCCCCATTGCGCCCGGACTAAATGCTCGATAGCAAGCAATGTACCTGCTCTTCTTGAATTTTCCTACTGTAGATACCATAATTAGTATCTGCCAAACTGTCCTTCGAATTAAATTTGAATAAAATTCTTTGCAAAACAACAACTTTCTGGGGGGTATAAAATAAAATCCGTAAACCTCATATGTAAATTAAGATTTAATTTTATTTAAAAGTTTTTCATAGTTTTAACATTCCCAGAAATATGTCCTGAACACAAGAGCTAGTTTCATCGAAAACCTTTGCAACTAGCACAAGGGCTTTGGACGTATTTACATCCGCAGTTTCGTCCACTATACGAGAAAAATGCCTCTTTTCCAGTATTGCAGAAATCTCCCCAAGGCTTTGTCTTCCAAAGAGTAATAGTCAACAGTACTAGTCAACGGAAATGAAATGAAATAGATTTGCCCCCGTCTTGTGTTCATAAATTAAAACGCTTTTTTAAATTTTTCTCACTACTTTAAGGGAAAATGTATCCATTGCGGACAAAAGTATCCATGTATCCAAAATAAAAATTCTACAAAAAAGGTATCCAAATGGATCCATTTGGTTCCAAGTGGCATCACTGCAGCTTTCTGCATGAGGTGGCATCTATATTTTCGGTACCAGCACGCAACAAAGATATCGCAATTTTAAATTTTAACTCATTATTTCACTTTGAATGCAAAACCGCGACTGATACTTTAAAGAAACTTTAAAACGCTCAGAATAGAAATCATCGTAAGGGCGAAGGGCCGTCGAAATCAGAAGTTTTCTGTTCGAACGTGTAAAGGTGATTCATAGATTCATAGATTCTGAATGTCGCTGCTGGAGTAGCACTCACTACGGCGACTAGGGAAAATTAGAAATTAGAAAATTGCTCTAGCCAATGACAGATTCGTCGCTCGTTGTATATTCCTATGGAATGATTTAATTGCTCACAATTCATTTTTACCTGAAATCTTCTAGTACGGGTTTTATCTACACGTGGAAAAGTTATTATGTGTAAGCAGCTGACTTAAAAAAGCACCATTTATTTGAAGAGGAATTGGAAATAATTACACAATATCTTCACACTTCGTCTAGTTGATACTAAAATATTTAATCTGCATTTCATAAACTCAGTAACTAGTTGGCATAGACATCGAACCTAAAGCATTTAAAATTACTTTCCGATAACGACAACATGGACTGCACATCCATCTTCCGAGCGTTTTCTGAATAATCAATCATTTTTGGCCAGTAGCATCTTCAACAAATTAAACCGATTTGTTTTTAAAAATTACTTTGCTTTAAAAAAATTTCTTTAATAGGAAGTTATACAATTTAAGGCTTCTCATTTAATCAGAACTGTCATGTAAAATTCCGTGCTTATCTTAAGGGTAAGTAGCATTTTTTCAATATACAAAAACTTACACTAGAGGATTATAACAATATTCGAGAGCATTGTAATGTAAACTCATCTTAGAATTGTTGAAATCGTGTACGATCAAAAATAAAAAATTAAAGTAGATGGCGGACGAGTAAAGAATGAGGTGCCATCATCTCTAACTGAGCAGCACAGAGGCTCATACAATTTTAAAAGATAAATACACGAGCACGTATGCATATTATCCACGGTTGAAAAGGAAATACTCGGTTAAAGTCAAATGTACACTAGTATTTTTGTTGAAGGCATATACATCTTACAATCCGGGGTAAAAATGAAAAGAGAAAGAGGCAACAGCAGCAATAAAATTGCAAGTCACTTAAAGGAAAAACTAGAAATAATTTCAATTCATGGATAGGTAAATGAACCTGTACATTACACAAAACTTAGATAAATTTCACCGTAAAATCTGACAGTTTCAAATAAAATTAATTAAAATAGGTTGCTTACCTTTGTGCTAGTAGTACGTGGTGCTCCTCCAAGGGCGATGGCGTAAACTTCGATTTCGTACAATTCGATTCCTAATTCACGATCCAGTTCATCAGCGGTTGATAGAATTCCAAGTTTGGTGTCGATATCAAAGAGACGATCAACCTGATGACCGTCCCCTGTGACGTTTGTTATATAATATTCGATATCGCCGGAATTTAAGCGCGCACTAACTGTTAAAATACTTGTACCGGCCGGTTCATTTTCGTAAACACTACCAATTTGAGCGCGTTGATCGAATGCGGGCCCGTTATTTACTGCACTGCTTGTTATGATTGTGATATAAGCGTCTGAACTTTTGCGTTCGGTTTGAACTGCTTCGTCAGTAGCCTTGACAGCTAATTGATAACGAACTTCAGGCTTTAGTACAGGTTTGCGAAGAGAAATGGCTCCCGTATTCCGATGGAGCCTAAAAAGATCTGTATTCCCACTAACCATTTCGTAAGTTACAAGTCCATTGGTACTTGAATCAGCATCCCGTGCATTTACGTACATGATTACATTACCATCTTGCCGCGAGGCTACATTGATATCAGTTAACGGTAAAACAGCTGCATTCATTGATACGAAAACTGGAGCATTGTCGTTAACGTCTTCAACAATTACAGTGACTAACTTTTCCGCTGATAGACGAAGTGCTGGATTCTCAGCCTGATCGGTTGCTACAACTGTTAGCCTGAATGTATCAATGACTTCTCGATCAATTGGCCTTAAAGTGTGGATTACACCTGTATTTGAATTTATGCCAAAATGTCGCACATTGTTCTCCGGATCCTGTTTGCTTATTGTGTAAGTAACTTTTCCATTTGCCACTGAATCTGGATCCTCAGCTGTAACTGTCACTATAGGCGTTTTAACAGGAATCCCCTCCCGAATTTGACGTACGATAGCAGTGTTAGGAAAACTTGGTGGATTATCATTCTCGTCTATTACGTTGACAGTAAACATAATAGTTGTAGAAAGCCGTGGACTGCCACCATCTGAAGCCGTGATGTTAAGAACATAAGATGTCGTATCCTCATAGTCCAAAAACTTGTGCAAGTAAAGAGATCCTGTATTGGGATCTATATGAAAAGTGTCTTTTCGGTTTCCAGCTGCTATTGAAAATGTTATTTGACTGTTGATTCCTAAATCGTTATCACTAGCCCGGAATTTTATTAGCTCAGTTCCAATGGGGCTAGTTTCTTTTACAGAAATTTCAGAATTTGTTTGTGTGAATTCAGGTGCAACATCGTTTTCATCAAGCACTTCAATACTGATTGTTGTAGTTGAAGACAACTGATTCTTAAGGGCAGCGTCACGAGCTACGACAATCAACTTATACATTGACTTATATTCCCGATCAAGCTGTCTTGCAACGACAATTTGACCCGTCGCATCATCAATCGAAAATCGATCTTCATAATTGCCATCCACAATTGAATAAAATACATCTCCGTTTAATCCTTCGTCAGCATCAAAAGTATACACCCTAATCACTTGCGTTCCCAAATTAGCTCCTTCGGATATTTGCACTTTATAAGGAGCTCGGAGGAAATTCGGTGCATTATCATTGACGTCCGTAATAAATATTTTAACCTTAACCTTATCCCTCAGTCGTTGTATGCCATTGTCGCTAACTACAGCTTCTAACTGTAGAAAATTTTGCCCAGTCATCTGTACGAGTGTCTCACGATCGAAAGGATGCAAAGTTTTAATGAAACCATTTCGGGAATCAATCGTAAAATCCGTTTCGCGTGACGATAAAGAAAATATCAATTCAGCATTTCGTCCAATATCTCGATCAATGGCCGTTAATTTGATTTTGATTTTAAACAATTTATGTCTTTAGCATTTCTTTCCTAAAGTCCTTGGTTTAGCTGTAATTTGCAAAAAATGCCTCACATTTCTTATAGAGTATTTTAAATGGGATAACTTATATGGGGAAAAATTCCTCAAGTGTACCAGGTGAAGAAATTCGATGTCTCCGATTTTGTTCAAACTTCACCAAAATATTGTTACTGGTATAAGTAATTATCGTGCTCGTTCTCACTGAAGTCAAACTTACTTTCACTTTGTTTCTGCATGATCCACATACTTTTATGATCACAGGAAGGGTCAGAAACTGTTTATGAATTTTTGAAGTCAGTCTTCTTATACCCTTGTTTTCCACGTATGATTCTTCACCTTCAAAGGATTGCAACAATACTTAATATCTTTCAACTTGTCTGGCATTTTGACTATTTGTGGCGATATCTAACTGTATACTTACTGACTGTATACTGGCTGTGAGAATACTATTTAACGCGCCATCTACATTTTCTTATGTTTTTTTTTTTTTTTTTTTTTTATACGATGTAGCCAAATCCTAGGGGACAACAGCCCAGAGACGGATTGGATTATTTTAATTTCTTAATAAAAGCTCACGGTCATCTGGGCTCGAACCCGGGACCCACGGCATCTTGGTCTTGCCGCTCAACGCATTGATCCAACTCCGTCTCCATCTGTTCTAAGCAACAAACAAGCAAAAAAGGCGTGCGCGGGCTTTCAAAAATCAAAAATTTACACTTAACATTGCTTTGCCACTCTAAATGATAGATGATTTTAAAGCTGAGATGACACTTTCAGTTGCAAAAATATGAAAACAATTAATGATCAAGTATTGTGTAAAAAACCAAAAAATATTTTTCAAAGTAAAAATTTTTTTTTTAAATTTTGTCTTTTGGAAAATTATATTTTTATTCGGAACGGCATGGAACGACCTTTACAAATCACTAAAGATCACTGTTCTACTGCAATGGTGGCGATAGTTATGATTTTTCAAAAAAGATATGATCACGAGAAAAAGTGCAAAAATGCAAAAGTTTACAACCCCATAACTTTTGCACAAAAATTTTTTTTAATCCTTTAGCACGATAATTACTTATACCAGTAACAATATTTTGGTGAAGTTTGAACAAAATCGGAGACATCGAATTTCTTCACCTGGTACACTTGAGGAATTTTTCCCCATATAAGTTATCCCATTTAAAATACTCTATAAGAAATGTGAGGCATTTTTTGCAAATTACAGCTAAACCAAGGACTTTAGGAAAGAAATGCTAAAGACATAAATTGTTTAAAATCAAAAGATCTTTCACATAAAGTTGGTTAATAATTTTAAATTTTTTTATTTTTTTTTTTTGGAAAATTCAGAAAAACCACCAATTTTGACTAAAATCGGGCCATATCTCGAAAACGACAAATTTTTGAGCCTGGTAACCTCGAAAAATCGATTCTCCGTGCCGAAAAACATAAAAATATGACAAGTTACCGCGGGGACCCCAAATTGCATACATGACCCCCCCATTGCGCCCGGACTAAATGCTCGATAGCAAGCAATGTACCTGCTCTTCTTGAATTTTCCTACTGTAGATACCATAATTAGTATCTGCCAAACTGTCCTTCGAATTAAATTTGAATAAAATTCTTTGCAAAACAACAACTTTCTGGGGGGTATAAAATAAAATCCGTAAACCTCATATGTAAATTAAGATTTAATTTTATTTAAAAGTTTTTCATAGTTTTAACATTCCCAGAAATATGTCCTGAACACAAGAGCTAGTTTCATCGAAAACCTTTGCAACTAGCACAAGGGCTTTGGACGTATTTACATCCGCAGTTTCGTCCACTATACGAGAAAAATGCCTCTTTTCCAGTATTGCAGAAATCTCCCCAAGGCTTTGTCTTCCAAAGAGTAATAGTCAACAGTACTAGTCAACGGAAATGAAATGAAATAGATTTGCCCCCGTCTTGTGTTCATAAATTAAAACGCTTTTTTAAATTTTTCTCACTACTTTAAGGGAAAATGTATCCATTGCGGACAAAAGTATCCATGTATCCAAAATAAAAATTCTACAAAAAAGGTATCCAAATGGATCCATTTGGTTCCAAGTGGCATCACTGCAGCTTTCTGCATGAGGTGGCATCTATATTTTCGGTACCAGCACGCAACAAAGATATCGCAATTTTAAATTTTAACTCATTATTTCACTTTGAATGCAAAACCGCGACTGATACTTTAAAGAAACTTTAAAACGCTCAGAATAGAAATCATCGTAAGGGCGAAGGGCCGTCGAAATCAGAAGTTTTCTGTTCGAACGTGTAAAGGTGATTCATAGATTCATAGATTCTGAATGTCGCTGCTGGAGTAGCACTCACTACGGCGACTAGGGAAAATTAGAAATTAGAAAATTGCTCTAGCCAATGACAGATTCGTCGCTCGTTGTATATTCCTATGGAATGATTTAATTGCTCACAATTCATTTTTACCTGAAATCTTCTAGTACGGGTTTTATCTACACGTGGAAAAGTTATTATGTGTAAGCAGCTGACTTAAAAAAGCACCATTTATTTGAAGAGGAATTGGAAATAATTACACAATATCTTCACACTTCGTCTAGTTGATACTAAAATATTTAATCTGCATTTCATAAACTCAGTAACTAGTTGGCATAGACATCGAACCTAAAGCATTTAAAATTACTTTCCGATAACGACAACATGGACTGCACATCCATCTTCCGAGCGTTTTCTGAATAATCAATCATTTTTGGCCAGTAGCATCTTCAACAAATTAAACCGATTTGTTTTTAAAAATTACTTTGCTTTAAAAAAATTTCTTTAATAGGAAGTTATACAATTTAAGGCTTCTCATTTAATCAGAACTGTCATGTAAAATTCCGTGCTTATCTTAAGGGTAAGTAGCATTTTTTCAATATACAAAAACTTACACTAGAGGATTATAACAATATTCGAGAGCATTGTAATGTAAACTCATCTTAGAATTGTTGAAATCGTGTACGATCAAAAATAAAAAATTAAAGTAGATGGCGGACGAGTAAAGAATGAGGTGCCATCATCTCTAACTGAGCAGCACAGAGGCTCATACAATTTTAAAAGATAAATACACGAGCACGTATGCATATTATCCACGGTTGAAAAGGAAATACTCGGTTAAAGTCAAATGTACACTAGTATTTTTGTTGAAGGCATATACATCTTACAATCCGGGGTAAAAATGAAAAGAGAAAGAGGCAACAGCAGCAATAAAATTGCAAGTCACTTAAAGGAAAAACTAGAAATAATTTCAATTCATGGATAGGTAAATGAACCTGTACATTACACAAAACTTAGATAAATTTCACCGTAAAATCTGACAGTTTCAAATAAAATTAATTAAAATAGGTTGCTTACCTTTGTGCTAGTAGTACGTGGTGCTCCTCCAAGGGCGATGGCGTAAACTTCGATTTCGTACAATTCGATTCCTAATTCACGATCCAGTTCATCAGCGGTTGATAGAATTCCAAGTTTGGTGTCGATATCAAAGAGACGATCAACCTGATGACCGTCCCCTGTGACGTTTGTTATATAATATTCGATATCGCCGGAATTTAAGCGCGCACTAACTGTTAAAATACTTGTACCGGCCGGTTCATTTTCGTAAACACTACCAATTTGAGCGCGTTGATCGAATGCGGGCCCGTTATTTACTGCACTGCTTGTTATGATTGTGATATAAGCGTCTGAACTTTTGCGTTCGGTTTGAACTGCTTCGTCAGTAGCCTTGACAGCTAATTGATAACGAACTTCAGGCTTTAGTACAGGTTTGCGAAGAGAAATGGCTCCCGTATTCCGATGGAGCCTAAAAAGATCTGCATTCCCACTAACCATTTCGTAAGTTACAAGTCCATTGGTACTTGAATCAGCATCCCGTGCATTTACGTACATGATTACATTACCATCTTGCCGCGAGGCTACATTGATATCAGTTAACGGTAAAACAGCTGCATTCATTGATACGAAAACTGGAGCATTGTCGTTAACGTCTTCAACAATTACAGTGACTAACTTTTCCGCTGATAGACGAAGTGCTGGATTCTCAGCCTGATCGGTTGCTACAACTGTTAGCCTGAATGTATCAATGACTTCTCGATCAATTGGCCTTAAAGTGTGGATTACACCTGTATTTGAATTTATGCCAAAATGTCGCACATTGTTCTCCGGATCCTGTTTGCTTATTGTGTAAGTAACTTTTCCATTTGCCACTGAATCTGGATCCTCAGCTGTAACTGTCACTATAGGCGTTTTAACAGGAATCCCCTCCCGAATTTGACGTACGATAGCAGTGTTAGGAAAACTTGGTGGATTATCATTCTCGTCTATTACGTTGACAGTAAACATAATAGTTGTAGAAAGCCGTGGACTGCCACCATCTGAAGCCGTGATGTTAAGAACATAAGATGTCGTATCCTCATAGTCCAAAAACTTGTGCAAGTAAAGAGATCCTGTATTGGGATCTATATGAAAAGTGTCTTTTCGGTTTCCAGCTGCTATTGAAAATGTTATTTGACTGTTGATTCCTAAATCGTTATCACTAGCCCGGAATTTTATTAGCTCAGTTCCAATGGGGCTAGTTTCTTTTACAGAAATTTCAGAATTTGTTTGTGTGAATTCAGGTGCAACATCGTTTTCATCAAGCACTTCAATACTGATTGTTGTAGTTGAAGACAACTGATTCTTAAGGGCAGCGTCACGAGCTACGACAATCAACTTATACATTGACTTATATTCCCGATCAAGCTGTCTTGCAACGACAATTTGACCCGTCGCATCATCAATCGAAAATCGATCTTCATAATTGCCATCCACAATTGAATAAAATACATCTCCGTTTAATCCTTCGTCAGCATCAAAAGTATACACCCTAATCACTTGCGTTCCCAAATTAGCTCCTTCGGATATTTGCACTTTATAAGGAGCTCGGAGGAAATTCGGTGCATTATCATTGACGTCCGTAATAAATATTTTAACCTTAACCTTATCCCTCAGTCGTTGTATGCCATTGTCGCTAACTACAGCTTCTAACTGTAGAAAATTTTGCCCAGTCATCTGTACGAGTGTCTCACGATCGAAAGGATGCAAAGTTTTAATGAAACCATTTCGGGAATCAATCGTAAAATCCGTTTCGCGTGACGATAAAGAAAATATCAATTCAGCATTTCGTCCAATATCTCGATCAATGCCCGTTAATTTGCCGACAAATGAATCTGACGGTTCATTTTCAGGTATAGTAAAAGTAAATGTTGTATTTGTGAACTGAGGTGCGTTGTCGTTCTCATCAATGACGTGAATTATAACAGGTACGATGGATGATCGTGATGGTACACCGTTATCCCGACATGCTATTGTCAGCGAAAAATAATCCCTTTCTTCACGATCCAATTGTGATTTAACAAACAAGAACCCGTCGGGAAATATACCAAATTTACTTTCAGAATTTCCTTCAATTATTTCATATGAAATTCTGCCATTCATTCCCATATCGGCATCTGATGCGGCTAAGGCAAAAAATCTTGCATTTACAGGTGTTGATTCAAGTAATGATGTCTCATAGGATGTGTGATCAAAAACAGGTGTATGATCATTAACATCAGCTATAGTTATTGTTACAGTATTCTTAGATGATAGTGGTGGCGAACCTCCATCTGTTGCTTTTAGCTCGACATTGAGAATAGTTCCAGGTTCCGCGCGAATCGGGCGACTTAGGTACAATACACCCGTAGCTTCACTTATGCGAAACTGATCTTCTGGATTGTATGCCAGACTATAAGAAACACGGCTGTTAATCCCTGAATCTCTATCACGAGCACGTGACAAGTATACCTCCTGACCAACAGCAGTATTTTCTGGTAAGAGAATCTCATCACGATCATGCGCAAAAACTGGCTCATTGTCGTTAAGATCAAGAACCGATATACTTACAATTGTGTTCCCATACGCTAAGCCTGTTCTAGCGATGATAGTAAGTGAGTATTGAATCATTGATTCACGATCGATCTTCTTCGCTGTGGTAATAACTCCTGTTCGCCGATCTATTGAAAAATTTTCCTCTGGATCACCGTAAATGATAGAATATTCAATTTGTTGATGTAATGAAGGTGATCTAACTTCAACTTTACCAACTTCTCTGTCGATTTCAGGATCTTCTTTTTCATGATCTTCGGTGATTTGAAACTCATAAACACCAAATGAATCAAACTCCAGAATCTCTAATTTAGATTGCTTCACAATTTCTACAACAGCATTATTTTCAGATCGACGATCGCCACGATCTTTTGATGAAATAATTAATTTGTAGATAGGTTTTTGTGCTGTCCTTAAGTTTCCCTCCACGCTGACGATTCCGGTCAAACTACCCACTGAAAATAGACCATCGCCGCCATCCTCAAGATTATATGTAATAATAGCATTATCTCCATCATCACGATCATTTGCTGTGACTTTAAGCAGAGAGGTACCTGCTGCCGTGTCATCGGTAACTGCTAAGAAATATTGTTTGGGGTAAAATTCCGGACTATTGTCGTTAATGTCCTCAACATGCAGATACACAGTAGCAGTGGCTGATTGTTGCGGTATACCTTGGTCACGTGCAACAACGAAAATCTCATACTGTGGGGTCATCTCACGATCAAGTTGCCTTTTTGTGGTTAATTGACCAGTCAGGGAGTCAAGGGCAAACATATCAGGATACTTTTGCTGAACAGTCGACGGTAGCGAATATGTAACACTGCCATTAGTACCCTGATCGTGATCTGCAGCTGTGAGCATCGCTACTAAAGTATGGGGCGGCGTGTTTTCACTTAGACTGATATTAATTTGTTGCTGTGAAAATTCGGGTGCTTCATCGTTTTCATCAAGTATAGTCACTTTTAGCTGTGTATACGCCCACTTCGGGTTGGGACCACCATCTCTAGCTGAAATACTTAATTCAACAGTCCCTTGAACTTCACGATCTAATGCGGCCTGGGTGGTTATTAAACCTGATATGGGATCAATAGCAAACCACTGCTTATTATTTCCAGAAACAAAATCATAAAATATTTGTGCATTCACTCCCGTATCTTCATCTGTAGCCGTTATGCTTGCGACGTATGTACCTGGCGGAGCTAATTCACTTAATACGGCTGAATATTCAGACTTTTCGAAAACTGGTTCATGATCATTAACATCATTGACATGTATGATCAGATATGCAGTTGCCGTCCGCTGCGGTGTGCCCTTATCTGTGGCAACCACAGTCAAGTTATATTTGCCTATTTCTTCACGATCTAATATACCATTAACACGAACAATATCAAAACTAGGAGTCTTTTCGAGACGAAAGTGTTGCATCTCGTTACCAGCCACTATTTGTATGCTCGTTTCACCATTCAGTCCTTCATCCATATCGACAACAGACACCGCCGCAACGACGCTACCGTTTGCTGCATTCTCATCTACTGTTGCGAAGCTACCAGTCGGCGGAAAATACTGAAATCTTATCATAGGATCGTGATCATTTGTATCTACAAGATTAACAGTGACATATGTCCGGCCGTCCTGACGTGGTGATCCATGATCACGTGCAAAAACAGTGAATACACAACTCTTTGGACATGAACTTCCGGGGCGAGTATACGTTGGACAATTTTGTTGCGGACAATTTAGTTGTTCTGTCGTTGATATCACGCCAGATTCCGGATCAACTGTGAACTGAGTCTCACTTTCGGACAAATAATACGTAATCCTACTGTTATCGCCAAGATCGTTATCTGATGCCATTACCTGAAGAACTGGGGTACCCGGTGGAACACTTTCATTTAATGATACAATATAATCACTATGATCGAAAATAGGTGGATTATCATTAACATCGACAATCGTCACGTTTACTTGTAAGTATCCATGCTTTGGAGGTGTACCACCATCTCTCGCTGATATATTCAAAGTGTAAAAACCTCTAGTTTCACGGTCTAGCTTTCCAGTCGTCTCTAAATGCAAATATGACACATCTCCGCTTGGATTTGTTGTCACCGCTAGCCTAAACTTATCATCGAGATTTCCATCAACTATTCTGTAGTCATCTGTAACACTGTTGATGCCGTAATCTCTATCAGTCGCTGCGTCTAAAAGAAGTCTTGTTCCAGGCGCTGCACTTTCAGAAAACGACACTGCAATAATGGGTTCTGGAAACTCGGGTGAATTATCATTAATATCTAGGACAGTAATTCGCACTTCAATTGGATATGTTGGTTGGCTTGACAAGACAACAAGATCATACCGATCGCGCATATCTTCACGATCTAAAACGACATTTGTCTTAATTTCGCCGGTATGTTGGTCTAGCAAGAATTCTCGGGGAGGTTCATTGAAACGATATGTAAATCCCGGCTTAGTAGGTATATAACCCACAATTGTACCTCGTTGTTCACCTTCAAGCACTTCCAGTTGTACTCTTGTATCAACAGCACGTGACTGCATCTGTGATCCCTCACTTGATGATCGGCGACGGGGATATGCCGTGTACTGTGTTCCAGGTCCTGGACCCGGAACATGTATTCCACTTATTGCTAATATAAAGCCACTTATAGTCAAAAGGCATAACGAAAAATTCACATTCATTCTGAATACCGACTTTAATGATCGGCAACAGAACGTCATAACTGAGCAGAAGGTGTAAATTTACTATAAAATTCAAATTTGATTTCGACACATTGATCCATTAGATAAAAGTTTAATGAAAAAATAAAACTGGCGTAACGCGCATCGATTCTATCTGCAGCATATTTACAATTTTATCACTAATTTTTTACTTATTTCAATATACAATTTTTCAAACTTGTAATATAAAGCGATTCCTAAATCCACTAAATTTCAAAGTTATAATTTTAAAAAAACACAAAATTTATAATCACTTCACTAATATTTAAAGAACGCATTCATTATAAATTAATTATGGTTTAAAATTTTAAAGCCTCTAAGTAAATTAATTTTTATTGACAATGGACACTTAAAATTTTTTAAAACACTTTTGATGATCCCTAGATTTTTCAGCACATCTCATCCTTTCCAGTATCTGAAAAAGATAAAATAAATATTACTATTATGAAAAATTCGCTTAACTAATCTAACTATAAAACAACATAAAATTGTGTAAGATTTTACGCCGATTGGATTTTGACACGTAAGAAATCCTGAGGGTTATTTTTGCAAAGCAAGACTAGTAAAATTCGAGAGTATAACTATTAGTTTGTATATGGAAAAAAATTAAATGGAGACGAGAATAAATGGTACGGTGAAGATAGAAAGTGTAAGACTTGTGTTTGGATTTTAATATAATAATAAATTCTTTTAAGTGTATTATTTATTATAAGTGGTATCACAATGTGCCCCCTTGGCCTAAGTATGCCTTCTTAGGCAGCCACTCTAACCTAATCTATTTATTATAAAATTTCAAAACAACCCGGAAATCTATACATCTAAGTATTAGTGCAAACATGGCACTGTAGTTACCAAAAAAGTGAAAAATATTGTGTTGCCACGGTAACACCAAAAAACTTCACGAAGCCCCAAATGGATCGCAAATATAAAATTTTAATAATTTAAAATTGCAATAAAATATCTCTGTATTATTATTGTTTTCCGAGTCACTATACATCTCAATCAATTCTTTTTAAAACAGCTAACACGTTTCTCTAAAGTTTCAGTACAATATTTCTCGAACTAGTTGAAAGCACAAAAGAACCGTAGGGAGTTGAAGATTGCTCGAATTCAAGTTATATGGATTTTTCAGAAAATCAAACAGAATTTTTAAAGGATCTCGCAATCCAAATATACAATACCAAAATGAATATAAAGAAAAAATAATTCGGCGAATGAGTAGCTATGCAACTCATTTCGAATTTTGATTTCTTCTACTAGATTCAAGTATAATTTTCTTTACTTAAATTGACCATTTTAAAATATTAAAGCAAATGAATTGTTTTGGACGGTGAGATTGGTTCAATACAAAGGGAATTGTGCTCTACACAATCCTCTCCTCAATCTACACACTCCTCATGAAACATTTCAATAAATACTCGCCGGATAGGTGTCCTATATTTCCTGACTGTATAACACATTAATTTATTCATCAAGCTTTATTTTAAAACTGAAAATATCGATAGATTTAGCTTAATATCAGTTAGCAACACTGCGCTTAGTGCTATCTAGTTATATCTAGTGCTATTAAGTTATATCCCCTCGTAATCAATTTTTAACGTTTTTTCTTTGTTATTGTATAGTCACGTTTGTAAGATTTGGCACTTTATCGTTAATCTGACACAATTGAGAAGGCAAGTAAATCTGCAAAGACTGTTTGAATTTCCTTAAATAATTTTCAGTTTTCCAATTAAAAATATAATCCAAATTTAGACAACTTTTAATTGAAAATATTACAACAATGGTGAATCCAATATAGGTATTTAAATATGTATATCGATTCTCAATACTTTCCAATTGGCTTACTGCTTATGCTCGACTTGCGGCATTAGATGATTCCGACGGTTATCTCAATTTATATTCCGATGTTGTATATGTGACTCCGTGTACGAGGAATAGATGCTGCTCTGATTTCTTCTATTTATTGGAGAATTGGCTTCTAATTCTAGAATAGAGGCTGGATCAATTATTTCTGATGGCGTCTCAAATAAAGTGCACCAGTCTAGGGTTGTGTCGTTTATTTAAGGTCTAAAAATTCTTCTGACAAAAGTTCTTTCTATAGTTTTCAAATACTATCTTAGATTTTTGTTCTTTTGTTTTCTGAATTATTGTGATTTTGTCGTCGTTACTTTCTTTGTGAGATTTTTAGAATTCCGTACGTCCGAATGAAAAAACGGATCCTTATAAAATCACTAGTGTGTCTGTCTGCCTGTGGAATCTACTGGACCGATTAAGTTAAAATTTGGAACACATATGAATTTCTGTGACCCCAACACAGACGTTTAACGTAAATACATGAATTTAGCATATTAGAGTGCCTTTGAGGGGAGAATTAGAAAATTTAAACAAAAAATGCAAACTGGACCGTGTGACTTATCAAATATGTATTTTTTATAATTTTAAAATAAATCGTTTTACAGTTATTTAAGAAAATAGGTGAAAATTGGCCAAAAGTCTATAATCTTAAAACAACATTGTAAACCTCTCAATATTGTGCGTACAAACTTGCATTAAGGACAAATCATAAAAGAAATACCTTCTAATACTCGGTCTTAGACCACGTATTCAAGAATATACAAGACAGAATTCAACAACAGGCAATAATTTCAGTAATTTCCCTCTGCAATCCGGTACAATACATACTTTTTTTAGTTACCACAAAAATATTCATCGTACGGAACCCTCTCCACTCCAGTTCAACTCGCATAAGTCTGGTTTTTTTTGTCAATTCCTGACGCATGGGAAAACAGCAACAGTAAGCAACAAACACATGAAAAGTCTTTCCTATAGCAATAGGCTTTTTCATAATCAAGCCGTATTCATCGGGTCTTCTTAATAATATCATCAACACAATGACTAACTCCATGTTAAGTGAAACAATCCATAACAAATTGGGTTTCACACATGTTATATAACTGAGCTGAAACTCCGGAACCTGGAAACCTGGAAAGAGTAACTTAAGGGGGTACGTCAGTTTTGCCGACTCAAAAAAAATTTTTATTTTTATATTTTCAAAGGTTAATAACTTGAGAATATATTCACACAGCCGCTGTTTAGAATGCGCGTTCCGCGCAAATTAATACAGTTTAAATTGATTCCAAAACTTTAAACGCATCTTTCTTGAAACTATGTTTTTCAAGGCGGTTCCCAAGATACCCCTTTACAAAATAATTCGATTTTCTCCTATTTTCTTATTTAAGGGGTTAGGCCAGTCTAGAGGTCGAAAAAATAGGCTTTTGTGGGGATTTTTTTTTTCAGAAAAATTACAAAATAATTTCAGATTACAAAGAAGGGAGTTTATCACACATATCAGTGACTGTATACAATAATTTTTTTGAAGCGATTAATTTCTAAATGGCGGCTGTGCAGCGGTTTTGCGATGACGTCTCCGTTTTTGAAGGGTCCACGGCCGGACAAACAGCTCCTGTAATTGTTCAGTTATAATGAGCCAATGAATTTTTTCGATTGTATATAACAACAGCTAAAAAAGAACGTAGAATTTTTTCGATATATTGATTTTTGTCCAAATGGCGCACTTCTAAAGTGAAAAGTTTAAAATTTGCCTAAAAAATCGTCAGAAAATTGTTAATAACAAATGAACTACGCAATTTAAAAAAATAATCCTACGTACTTTTATAGACAATGTATTTTGAAAGACACATTCAAAATTTCAAGTGAATCGGTTTTTGAAATAAAACTTTGAGTGTACGCCATTGTGTCACAAATTTTAAATTTAGAAAATGCCCATGTGGAGGAATTTTAGCTTGATAACAATTTTTCTTTACAGATCAATGTGTTTTGTTAGAATAATCTCTTTGAAATAGCGGTAGAACATCCTGTAAGAAACACCGACAAATCCCTATTTGTTATGGAGGAGGAGTCCTAAACAAAACGTTTGGACCGCCGAAAACACCTTCATAACTGATATTTGAGCAACAAAGTCGATGGACGTCGGTAAAGCCACAGGGATTCATGGAATACCAACAATATTACTTAAAGCGGATCCCATTGCTTCCGTTGATATTCTCCTTTCCGTAATCCAGGAATGTTGGGAAACCGAAATCTATTCCACTTAAAGGAGACGTAAAATTTTACGTTCATGTGTACTTGATTTTTTTTTTAAATGACCTTGAGAGGCTATTTCAAGGTCGAAATATGTTGAACTACACACCTAAATATCTCGAATTTTACCTGGACTTTCAAAATTATTTCAAGATCAACTCATTTTTTTCAAAAAGGAATACATATTTTTGACCCTAGCAATCAAAGGAGCAGATAATTTCATAATTGGTATCAGACTTAACCTTGAGGTATAGATGAAACTTGAAAACCATAATTTTGTTCACTGCAGTAGACAAAAATGGAAATTTAAAGGTCAAGGTCAAATTTGAGGTCACCATACGATGCCACTTTCCAAACCCAATAATTTTTGTATTGAGATTCAATCAAGATATTTCACTGTCTAAAGATAAAACATTGACTCCGTATCGATTAAGGACCTGCAAAAAAGGATTTTTCAACAGGTTCCAAGGTATAAATCTCCCTTAATGGAAAAAAGGCGTAATTGCTTGGGATCCCTAAATCATATCGTAGTAGCTGTAACAATGTAAGAACAGTCCCCAAAGAGATTGCAAAAATCATCTCAATGGTTATCAAGTAATTAATCGAGCGCACTCTGTACGTGAGAGTTCTTCCTGCATCAATCACATCAACTAACTTGGAATTATCCCCCGAATCGCCGAGTGGAGGTACCCTATATATCTGATATTTGCCGATGTCCAGATGTGTTTGACGGCGTACAACGCAAATACATATATATGTATAAGTACTATTTAGAACAGGTATCCCAGAAAAAATTATCAACATCATAAAGGAGTCCTGTTCAGGAGCTCAGGGTCATATCTTCCACAAAGAAAAACTTGCAAGTGCTGAACGGAGTGATAGAAGGATACATTCTGTCAGCTTTATTTTATGACTCTTTGAAATCAGAGCTAAATTAACATAATAATTTTCCTTTCAAGCTCGAAACCACTTTGTACAATACTTTTTTCCATAAAAAAGATTTTTAACAACTTAACATCTTTGTTGTTATAACATTTTTAGTTCTATATATATAGGTATGTACATATATGAAGCCAGACGGTTAAAAATTGTATTGTGTAGTATATATTCTTCTGCTTTGTTATAACTTTTATATTTCAAAAACTTTAACAATTTTAGTTCTCTACTTTTACTGTCTTATCAATATTTTCATATTGTCTTTACAAAATCATATTATTCTTTATTTACATGTTTTCGTATGTTCTTTATATCAACCTTAAAATTTCTACCCATTTGTCTAGTGCAGAGATGTGCTATATTCAAATAAAGATAAAAGCTAAAAAATCAAATAAATTGCAAATTCAAATAAAAATTTATTTGAATACAAAAGTTATTAGGTATTTGGAGAATTATTTGCAAACAATTATTCGATCATATGTTATTTGATAATAAAATAATTATTCGTTTTTTTAAGAATAATTCTCAAATTATTCATAATCAAATAAATATTTGTTATTTGATGAATTATTTGCAAATAATTATTTATTAATTAGCGCTTATTATTTGGATTTCAAATAATTATTTGGTATTCGATCGTGCATTATTTTATAATCGAATAATTATTCGTTATTTGATTAATCATTCTCAAATATTTAAAATAATTGAACTTTGAGTAGACATAAATCTTATATTAAGAAATTTTAGAAAAAACTCACTTCAGACAAAGATAATCTTAATTGCATTGCAACCAAATAAATGATTATTCCTTAAAGATACATCACTTAACGATGAATTCTTCGATTGGTTATATTTCAAAATAACTTATAAAATAATGAATAATTACTGAATTATCTAATAACGCACGATCGAAAAACAAATATTTATTTAAAACTGAAATAGTAAATAGTTATTTGCGAATAATTTATCAAATAACAAACTTAAAACAAATATTTATTTGCGAATAATTCATCAAATAACACATAATTGCTGGATTATTATCAAATAAAGCGCTATCGAATAACATATAATTAATTGTAAAATGAAGGATTGCTGGGGATGGACGGCAGAGTTGAAGCCTTCTAGGATACAGCGATCCTCATCTAGAGGTAAGTTTTTACAATTTCGTTAACCGTACAGTTTTTGCTCTTCTAATATTAAAAAATGATATCTTCAACATCGACACATGAAAAATATCGCGCAATTTAAAATGAGACCTCTTGATACACCCTTTAGTATAATTAACGAAGGTAATCAAGAAGGCATAAACTAGTGACTATCAAAGCTATAGATATGTAATTAGTAAAAGATTAGTTATTAGTTGTGATAAACATAATTTCCTTTTTCTGGAACATCAAGGAGCTTAGAAATTCATTCCTCATTAAATTTTCAATAAATTGCAACTTCAATTTTGTTGGACTTACTTAAATATATTAATAATAAATTATATTTTTCAAATCTATAAAAACTCATTTCCTATAAAAAAATAAATTAACTCTTTCACGTCAAATGGCGTCTGGCACGCCATGTGGTTTACATGTCAAAATGTACAAGGACGTGGCATAGAAGATCGACAAAAAAGTAACTTTTTATAGTCATACTGTAAAAATCTGAAATTTATAGTTAGACAGAATAACAGTCTTTAAGTCCACGATTTGACACCCTCCAACTGTCGATTCTGTGGTTTTTAATTTTTTCTCTTAAAGATTTCGAAACCTTTGCTTAGGGAATTCTCTCTATTAGAATCCCTTTTAAAAAAATTCAAAAAAATAAAAAAAAATTAAATAAAGTTAACTAACTAATGTGCAAAAATGTACTTGCTATCGTCAACCATATACATATACATATGTACTTAATAATTTAATCCTCAATTACCGAAATAAGAAATTAACTACATGGACGTCGATTAAAATGCTAACGCTAAACACTTGACGCTTTTCTATGAAAATAAACACTAAAATGAACCAACCGGAACGTACTTTCTATAATAACTGTGTGTTTAAATTATGTAGTTTGAAATATTTTGCTTACGCACTGTTCCAAGGGGCCTTCCAAAATGAGTAAAAAATAATACAGACCCATCACTTCAAGAAAACATAAATATTTTCTTCTTATTTTGTTTTTGGTTTTTATTGAAATTTCTTTAAATAACACAACTACACGCATTTATGACATTGAAAGGGTAAAAACGAGTTATAGTTATGGCACGAATGAATGCTATTTTTCTTTGGAACTGTTTACCAAGCAAGTTCATATAGGCTGTGTATGTAGTTGTAAAATCTCGAAGGCATAGCATTCTACCGGTGTGAGGCATCTATGACTGTCTCTTTTCATTTTCTTTAGGTCAAAACAAGAAAAGATAAATAGAAAAAATGGCTTCTTAATCGCCCGTGATCGCGGCGCGGATAACACAAATACTTTCTTGCCGAAGCACTAAATTTCCACGTATTGGTGAGAAGCAGTATCGTGGATTGAAGGTGGCTCTCGTCCGGGTCGATCTTAGGTTAAAAGCAAGTAGTTTTTAAGCATTTACATACAACGGCCGTATGTATGTATGTACACCAGGCTTGAGCTAAACCGTAAGGAAAGAAAAAACGAACAGGTATCACAACAGCAAAAGATCTTGGCTGCCAAGACAGCTTATGTGCGAGCACGTTTTCTTAGTTTTGCCTTCAGTTTTATTTCTTTCGGTGTTTCAAGAGCTTGGAACGCGGACGAGAGTGAATATCACTTTTTGAGAGATCATGCTCACTTGCCTAAGGCTAGAAATCAGAATTTCTTGCGTATGCTCGCTTGGTTTCTTTCTTGGTATTTCTTCTATTATCTGGGCTTAAACTGAGTTGTGTTGTGGTCCGATGACACGAACATTTTCGTCCTTCTCCCTTCACCAGATATGAGCTGTTATTATGTCTTTGAAAAGAAGTTAACTTGTTCCTTCTACGCTGTTGTTGCCGAGGTTGTTTCATTGTGATCTCTGCTGTTTGATCTCTTGTTTTCTTTCAACTGACTTATATACGTTTCTATTTACAAAAAAGAAAAATTGTCTAGTCTATAGACCAAAGGAAAAATAATTTCTAATTGACAAAAAGGGCTGTATATAATTTTTCCAAATCTTGTGTATTTACTCTACGAATGCATGAAATTTGTATTACTTTTATAATTATTTGTCTGTAGAGACGTTGTTTGAAACGTTTAACTTTTGACGTTTTTAGACATTTCCCTCGCGTATCTACACGTGCTGATTGGCAATCCAATAAAATAAAAAAGAGGTGTACTAATTACATGAATTTCGGGGAAAATACTGATTTTCAGGTAAACGCAAACCATTTTTTTTTAAATTTTGGAAGTGACTCTGCCTGCAATGGTAGGAGTTAGATCGACATTGTTGACAATTTTGGAAAGATCGTTGGGATAGTCTTTTAGCGTTTGTTCGATGTCTCTGTGTTGGGTAGATCAAAAGATAAAAATAAAAGAGTAATGTGCATACCATGAAAAACTGAAATTTATGAATCACCCTGTAACTCCCAAACGGTTGAGATTGCCCCCCCCCCCTGCCACACAATTTTTTGTTTGGCTAGGTGAGATCTATCACCAAACTCATTTTAGCACGTCAGATCTGAAACAACCTGTATATAAGAGCTTGTTCTCTTCTTTGGTTAGAGCTCATTTAGAATATTGTTCAGTGGTCTAGACTCCTACTTTTGACAGTAACAACAGACGTCTTAAATCTGTTCAGA
This sequence comes from Leptarthrus brevirostris, assembly GCA_964036015.1. Lineage (NCBI taxonomy): Eukaryota > Metazoa > Arthropoda > Insecta > Diptera > Asilidae > Leptarthrus > Leptarthrus brevirostris. The sequence continues at coordinate 55,601,095 of OZ038375.1, forward strand.
AAACTTCTACTACCTTTGTATTCTCTCTAGCTCCCGTAACGCCTTGTGGACATGGGGTGGAAAACAACTTCACGTTTTGCGTGGAGAAAGATGAATTGGTCGAATTGTTTACCTTGTTATGAAGCACGGTGTCAACTAATATGAGTTAAATGTACTCAGACCCATCGTGAAATTGCGACATCCTTTAAAAGAAATATTATTCAATTTAAATATAAGTTCATAAGGGGCCATCCATAAATTACGTAACGCATTTTTAAAGTTTATTTTACTCCCCCTTCCCTAAAATTACAAGTTGTAACAAATCAAGTCAATAAAATAATTAGATATTCAGTGATTTCTAAGGATACGGTTTTTCTAATCCTTTCTCTACCTGGGCATGTAGTCCCTTTCTGGAAAGGTAATAAGATGGGAAATCCAATAAAAATATAAAAGAGGTGTACTAATTACTTGAACTTCGGAGAAAATTTTGGGAAGATGCTGCATTTTAGGTAATCGCAAACCATTTTTTCACTTTTGGAAGTGACTGTACCGGCAATGGTAGGAGTTAGATCAACATTATTGACAACTTTGAAAAGTTCATTGGGATATCAGTTTGTTAGCGTTTGTTTAATGTCGCTGTGTTTGGTAGATCAAAAGATAAAAATAAAAGAGTAATGTACATACCATGAAAAACTGACATTTTTGGCACGTCAGATCTCAAACACCCTGTATTCTCCGTACATATTTTGTACAGTTAGTTTAGAAACTTATTTGGTGGTTGGAAACTTATTTCGGCAGATTGAACTTAACTGTAAACTTAACGTAGTAAAAATTATGGTCTTTCGAAAACCAGAAAGATTACTGGCTTTGGAAAAATGGTATACTGTGAGGGTCAATCAATTGAATTTGACAGAAATTACAAATACCTAGGAATCGACCTAGATTCGTAACTGTCTTTTCAGAAACATTTTAAATAAGACTTGCTTTGGCAAAAGACAGCATTAATATTTCATGGAACCCAGTTTTAATAAAAGCTTATGTTGCATTGACAAACAAATATAGCATATTATGAAGTGCAGGTTTGGAACTACGCAGAGCACTATGAAGTTTAGAAGTTATTGTTTAACTTGTCTCAAAAGTTGAGGTAATAAAATATTTCTGCAGACTTTAAAACTTCATATCAATAACATTATCAGAGGTTAGATGATTATCGAACGCCAAAAAAGTACTGTTAACTAGGGTATAGGGAAAAACATATTTTGGGTAACTGATATTTTTAATTAAGTCGTCGGTGGAGTAAGTGATAACGTGTCGCCCTTCCAAGGCGTCTGGTTCGAACCCCAGTTTGGGCACTTAAAATTACTACAAGGCATTATGGATCTGAAATCATAAATATGTGGAGTTCCAATATGAGAGAAAATTAATGGATCCGGCCAGGAATTCAAGGTATCATGACACATATTAAAAATTTTCTATGAAGACGGAGTTAAATCAAATGATTGAGCGACGCGACCACGCGCCATGGTTCTCTAATTCGAGACTCGATCTCCCTGTGGGTTTTTAAAAACAATAAAATTAAAATTTCCACTTTGTCTCTGGGCTTTTGTCTAGCTCGCAGCAATGCAAAAGCAAAGCATTCAAGTTTTCTCGATCCCCTTACCCTAATTCCCTTTCGGACAAAACCATGCTAACACATTAAAGGCTTGTCCCATAGGCTTTGGCCACATCCTACAAAAAAATTAAGCTTTTAAAAGTTACTTTAATGATGAATATACAGTTGATACAATTAAAATGATATGCGCTAAATGAAAGATAGCTTACTGATTTTATGAACGGCAAAGACTGGTTAATTTTATGTAAGTGCAGTAGTGTGTAGTATCGACAAGTTCTGGTTAACGAATATAATTGTTAGTTTAATTATTCCATCTATCGAAAAAACTAAATGCACATATATCCCAATTAACTAAGTTTTTTCGATGGATGGAATAATTAATAAGTTGAATATTATGAGTGATATATTATGAGAGAAGAGGTATAAATGAATTAATTAAATTTCTTTACAGACGCCTACAAGCCATTGTCAAAATGTTTAGGAATATAGAAGAAGAGGTATGTTAAAATAATTGAAGTTAAAATATAACATTGTTACTATTAATAATAAAATGGAAAGATTTGAATGTTTGTTTGCTTTTCTGTAATAAATGTGTATGTATATTCACGGATTAGTTGAATAGAATTGAAGTAACTCAGAAAAAACTCCCATTCGGTGCAGGAACACATGCAGCTTGTTAATCAATTGTGTCGGCAAATCATTAGGCGAAGATCGATTTTATTATTTCTAATCATTTCTACTACATGAGAGCGGATCAAGGAAATTAAGCGCAAGGTGGTCTTATGTATAAGCCACCAAAATGCATCTGGTCACCATTTTTAAGCATTGTTTTTCTGATGAGGTTCCTTTCACGACTCAATCAAATTATTTAATGGATTTTTGGAAATTGACTTTTTCAAATATAAGAGGATCCAGACTGTCTTCACGCAACATCAGAAAAGTCCTTCTGACTCTTTAGGGCATTTTAAATGAATTTAAAGGGTGCCGCTTCATTTATTTTTTATCCCCTCAGCAACCAAAATATAGTATAGGACTTATTAGAGATATGACTCCAAACAAAGTAAAAAATATTTTTGTTAAACATTGTATCTTTCTAAATGCGAAAGGTTTAAATAAAAATTTCTTTATTTCGATCCCGAAAGAGCTTTTTATGTAATTCCATTTAAGAAGTCAATACGGAGGTTGTTCTCTTTGTATTTTAGAAGAAACTTAATGTTTGAGAATATATAAACGAAGTTTTATAGAGAAATTTCGATTCAAGTAAAATTTAGAACTATTTTTACATTAGAACACACTGTTCCTTTAACTTTAGTCGCTTTTTCACAATGATATGTTTTGAAGTCTCGTTGGCAAATTTACTGTCAAAGTACTAAATAGATTTTTAAGGTTGTTGGTTTAAGAGATATGGAAATGTCGTAGATATCGTGTGAACCCAAGCATTTTCAATTGTAAAATACTGATGGCTAATAACAATTTTAATGAAGAGAAACTTAGTGATTTTCGAAAACAAATTGTTCTGCTTAAATTAAATTTATAAAATATTTTTTTCATTCAACTCCGTGGGTTAAAGTTATGTGTGAGTAAATAATAACTTGTCGGCCTTCGATTGCGGTAGTTCAAGGTTCAACCCCCACCGGCGGCGACACATGTTTCTTTTCTGGCGACAACAGATAACGGTAAATAACCATTGAGGTTTGCAGAGTAATATCAGTAGCTCGAAATCCACCTTAAATTGAAGGTCCACTAGCAATCCTTACCTCGAATTGGGTGAAGTTTTTCTCCCAGTTCACAAGGGATTACGGGAACTAGAGAGAAAGATTTCCGTGGGTCGCGAAAGTTTGAACTTTGGTATATAGTAAGAAAATATATTGTTTTGAGATTTGAGCTTGCTGAACCCGGAATAATCCGTAAGGCGTTCCCATTTCCGCGAAGGGCTTACAATCAACGTAACTGGAGTGCAGCGATTTTAGATTTTAAAAAACATTATCCTGTTTCTTAAATAAAATTAAAAATGGTGAGTGTTTAAGGAGTTACAGGGTGATTACTAAAATTCAATATGTAACGGTTCTTGAACTATTTTTACTGGATCAACTTCGAAACGTAAAATTGGTGCCAAATAAAAAGTGACAAATACTGTTTCCACCGAGATGGCACAAGAGTCCAACCTGTAATATTCATTCAGAATTTCAAAATGAAATTTTCACGAAATTTCAGTAAGTTTATTTTCACAATATTGCGTTACTTCTGTTACAATTTTGTCCCGTTTTGAAAGTCAAGATCTGTTTAACGAACCTAATTGGTTTCATTATAGTTATAGGTATTATTTTTTAATATTACTTAGTATATTTTTAACGTAATTTCAACTTTTTCACTAACTGCTACTTGCAATAAATTTCGAATTTTAGCTGTAAATGGTCAGTAATAATAAGTTTCCATTTGACGTGTATAAAACTTTCTAAAAAGCTTCCATCTTCCAGGCTAATTTCAAATTGTAAATATCTGGAAAGTTTTGAATTTTAAAAAAATATCTGAAAAACCGCTAAATGTAAGTATTGATTTATTAATCAAATAAGTGCAACGTGCGCGTTTGAAGTAAAATTTGTTTGGCCTATGTAGGATAATTCGAAAAAGAGCAACATTTGTGAGAAGAAAAAATTTCAATGCGACTATTACAAGTTAATTTTTCTAAGATTGAAAAACAATAATAAAATAGTTATTATTGTAGAACAAAAACTAAAATTGAACTATTTTTTTATACCGTTTTTATACCTTGATGTTATTATGTAGATTTGTATATCACTAAACCAATTTACTTTTATGTATGTAAATACTCGTACTTCACAAGTAATTTCGAAAAACAAATCAAGAAATTTAACTCAGGTTAATGTAATTACACTAACGATTTTATTGCTAATGAAAGGCATAAATTGAAGAAATGTTATCGCACGGCTAGTCAATGTAAGAATTGGTAAATTAAAAGGTATTATCCAGCAGAATATTAACAGCTTTTATGATAGTTTGCCGTCATGAACTTTCATATTCTTATAATCCACTTTGCGGTTACAAAGCGCCTTAACTCTGCGCCAACCGCAATCATCTACCTTCAATTTAAAAAAGAATACTAAAAATAAATAAGTAAGTGAAGCAACGTGTGGAAACACAATCAGAAATCATAGAAGTTTATAGGGGTGACGATGAGTCTCGTGTGTGATTTATGAAGTTTCAGTAATAAAAAGCTTAAGAGGTGCTATGTGCGCCTTTTTCAAGAACAACTAAGTATATCATAAGCTCTCTAAGCGTCTAAGCATATAAATTCCCGAATTTGGTTGCGCAGCTAGCCGTTTCCTTATTACGAACCTACTCTTAAGTACATCTTAAATTATGTTTTAATAAAACCTTTGATTAAGATATTATATTAAGTGAGCATAAGAAATTTACAGCTTAATGCTCTTCATTTGCACAAAACTTATAGTTAATTCTTTGTTAAGAAAACCCGAAAACACTTTTATTAGAGTGCATCGATTCAATTCACAAACAGTCAACAAAGGTTTCGAACTAAAGAACAAGCACTGTTAACAAGAAGAACATATGGTAAAAAATTCTACTAAAATAACGATTATTTCCTAGCCATTTTTGCTAGAAAGCTATCAGTTATATGTTTGGCCAGGGACGAATTCTAAAACAAAACTGCTTTTTGATATGATGTTACCACAAATTTATTTATTATTTATTTAAAAGTCGAATTCGGGAATGGTAAATAGGTGTTTATGGCCTAGTTATGCATTTTCAATAGTATTACCATGGAAATCTGTTACTGTGGCAAATATACGTGGTAAAAAAGCTGACGGTGGTTTTGCTGAACAAGGTTGAATTTGCTTTTTCGACAGCAACACCCTGTATATATTCAAAAGCTCTTGGAAAGGATACAGTATGTATATACTATATACCCCGTGCGCCGCTCCTTTTTCCGAATTGCGCTACTTTGTTCTTTATTTAAAGATATGGTGGAAAGTGGTTAAATTTCATTGAAGCTATACAATTCCATCTGACATTAATTAAGACTTCAGAAAAAAATTGACATCATGTGAAGAAAAAAAGGTCTGTGTAATTATATATATAGCGCTCTCTACTACTTATTTAGACCGAGAATGTTGTATTTCGTGAAATGCTTCTTGGGCTGACGTAGTTAGAGAAAGGATGCCAAGATAACACAGTGATCTGAATTGGGTTACGTTGACTTAAATAAAACGTTATAAAGTGCATGGGGCTTTTAAGGCTTAAACGGATTAATTAAGATACGTATTTTGAATTACAAAAGTTGTAATTTCACTTGTTTAACTAACGCTTCAGCAAAATACTCTAACGTAAATGGGGCTCTTCGGGCTGGACGGATTAATTAAGACACTCATTTACTGTCACAAATGTTCACAATTTTTATTCACTTTACTGATTAATTCGATGCACAGTTTTCTTGACAATATTTCTTCACAATATACCGTTTCACTTCACTTATTACTTCACGGCTTAAAATACAACTAACTGACTAGGCTGCTACTCAGCAATATTTATACTACTTAGCTTAACTCTAGAGAGTTCAGTAACTTAGTTCTAACCATTTCCGTTATTCATTTTCAAAATATTAAGTCACCACAGGTTCGAGTCGGCCTTGATTTCATAAGGCATCTGACGTTTTCTTGGTTTCCGAAATTCGGAACATGCGCATTGGACAACTTGATTTCGTTTTCATCACGTAGCCTTTGCCAGACTACAGTGCATGTTACACTGCCCCCTCTTAGGGCCGTCCCACACTTGTGGTGCTTCCGCGCTTCCCTATACACCCCTGCATGCCCTTTCTCCAACAAACTGCGATAAAGCAGGACAAGTGTGGTACGGCACATAGAAAAGTTTTATCTCCTTGGTATAGCTTTAATCGGTCAATGTGCACGATCTTTTCGTTTTTTGGTCCCCGCTGCTTCCTGGAGAGCACATCGTTGATGCGCGTAAGTATCTAGTAGGGTCCTTCCCACTGCTGTTGAAGCTTCGGTGATTTTCCTTTTCATCGCCGTGGGTTGAATAGCCAGACGAAGTCTTCTTCCCTGAATCCGCTAGAATTAGCTCTGATGTCGTATCGTCTTTTTATTCTATCGCTTGAGGTTCTTTCTTGCGAGTTGATGGATTTCTGCGAGAGTATGGTTATGTACTCTTCAGTGTTTTCAGTATCTTTTTCAAGTATTCCGAACTTCAAATCACTGAGCAGCCGAAACTATCTTCCAAACACAATTTCAGAGTCCTGTCATGTTGAGTTATGGGCGGCTGTTTTATAATCTAGTAGAAATATCGGAATGTAGCTATTCCAATCCCGTTGATGCTCATCTACTAGTTTTCTGAGATGTTCTACCACTGTCCTATTAAATCGCTCAACCATCCCGTCAGACTGTGGTTGAAGTGGTGTTGTCGCAAACCTTCTGGAATACTTTGCATATCCAGTTTGTTACTAACTCCTCTACTACTATCTTTGTTTCTTGATTTGGGATCATCAAGAAATAAAGATAGTAGTAGAGGAGTTAGTAACAAACTAGATATACAGATTTGGCATTATTCCGACCAAGGACGAAACTTTGATTCTGAAGTATTCCAGAAGGTTTGCGACACCACCACTTCAACCACACTTCTGACCATTTACTGTAATAATCCATTACAAACAGTACATTTTCGACACGAGTCCTCCACATCCTCCCGCATGTGCAACCAGTAGAATCGCTCTATAAATTTCTCCAAAGTCTTATTGACGCCAAGATGTCCTCCCGAAGCACCGTTATGAAATTCAGGAGCACCGTTATGAAATTCTTGGGAACTAATACCTGCATCCGGCATGATTATTCGTCGGGTGTTTCCCATTTGCGTTTCAATATTCTTAAACACAGCGCATTCCATTGCGCCCAGTAGCTCTTCAATGTTGCACTTCTGTCGGAAATCTCTTTCCATTTCTTCTCGTTGAGCTACTTGAAATTCTTCCTTGTTCCATCCTGTCAATGGTCCTGTCCTGTCACATGGTCGCATTTCTCTTTCAGACAGGAACAGTATTTACAATCAGGCTTATATGGCCGTCGTGAAAGTGCATCTGCATTTCCATGGGATCCGCCCTTCCTATGGATAATTTCGAAATCATAAGATTGCAGTCTTTCTAGCCATCTTGCCTCTCTTTCAGGGTTTTTAAATTGCATCAACCACTTTAGAGCTGCATGATTAGTTTGGAGAGTGAATCTTTGCCGATAGAGGAATTTATGGAAATGCTTCGTTGAATCAACAATAGCCAGCACTTCTTTCATCGTAACACATTAATGTCTTTCTTGTTTTGATAGAGCTCTGATATAGTATGTCACCACCTTTTCGTCCACGTTTATTTCCTGTGACAGCACAGCAGCAATCCCAACATTACTTTCATCGGTATCCAATATAAATGTCTCACTCGCCTTTGGATAAGTAAGTAAAGGTGCATTGCAAAGCGCCCGTTTCAGTGCTTTAAAGCTATTTTCTGCTTTTCTTGTCCAAACGAATGTTCGCGTATGCAACTACTTTGCTATATCTGCAAAATTCTTCACAAAGTATCTGTAATAAGTGGCTAGCCCCAGGAAAACTTCGTAGCTCGTGTTTATCTTTCGGAGGGGCCAGTTCTCCACTGAAGTTATTTCCTCAGGATCGGTGCTAACTCCGTCCGTTGATACCACATGTCCAAGGTATTTGACCTGGTCCGCAAAGAGCGTACACTTTTTAGGGCTTCGTCTTAGTTTGGCTGACTTCAGTTTCTGGAACACTTCTCGTAGATTTACTAGATGGTTTTCACAACTTCGTCCAATTATAATGATGTCATCCAAATATACCAGGCAGGTTTTTCAAGTTAAACCTCGTAGGACACATTCCATTAAGCGCTTGAATGCTGCGGGAGCATTGTAAAATCGAAAGGGCATAACTTTAAATTGCCACAATCTACTTCCCGCAGAGAATGGTGTCTTTTCCCTGTCATCTGGATCGATCTCGACTTGCCAGTAGCCGCTTTTTTAATCCAACGTTGAAAACCACTTGGATCCTGATGAGGTCTGTAGGGTGTCGTCTATTCGGGGTAGTGGGTAATTATCTTTCTTCGTCACATCATTTAGACGACGGTAGTTGTACAAAATCCTTTTGACTCTTCTATTATACCTTGCTTACGCATTGTTTCAAAAATGTCATCTGCTTCTTCTCGCTTTGCAATTGGTAATCTTCTTGGTGGCTGCTTGATAGGGCGGGCGTCTCCGGTGTCAATTTTATGTTGCACTATATCAGTTTTTCCATAGTCTTCGTTCCGTAGTGCATAAATATCGGCAAATTCATCAAGCAACTTCTTTGCTTTACGATATTATCCTTGACTGAGTTCATTATACGGAAGTATCATTTTAGTTAGCTGTTTAACGTCCTTCTTTGGCTGCTTGGTTTCATCTAAGTCTGAATATTCCGCGAACACGATCTCTTCGGCTGGTTCTCCATAACCCAAAACTTTACTTTTCTTTAATTTGATGGGTTTTCCACGGGAACTGATTATTCGTACCAAAACTTCCTTCTTTTCATCGAGGGTCACTAAACATTTTCCAACAACGACATTTCCTATTTATTCGCTGCGGTCTGGTTCTATTAGATAGAATCGATAGCTTCCGGGATCACCAAGAACTTTTGCTCTTACTAAGGTTTCTGCACAAGGAGGAAGTTCGACGTCTTCACATGCCGCGATGTTCAGCTTCGTGTAGCAGTTTGATCCCAGAGCCATAGGAATCTCTTCGTTGTCGTTCGTTCATGATTCCTCTTCCAATATCCAGTTGAATGTTGTGTGCTCTCATGAAATCGAGGCCAAGTATGCACCTGTGCATATCGTGAATTTTTGTTCTTGAACTCTCCCGCTGATTATTATGCTGCTATCGTTACGCTGTAGTTTCCTTATGTTGATGATAATATCGGGGGCGTAGATTCCACCGGCCAAGTCCTGTTCCGCAGAGATTCCTTTGCTTTGCTCTTTCTCTTTCTCTGCATTCTTCACATCCAGATCCAGATGTCATCTTCCCGGCTTGTGAAGAGTTTGATCTTCTTCGCTTCCTCCAATCTCTTTGAAGGTGGTTCTCTTTGTTGCACGTCCAGCATTTAAAGCGACTCCGCCTTTCCAATGCATTGACCCGACAGCAGGTATCTTCTATTTTGGTTACCTCTCTGAAACGTACGATACTCCTTGAGGCTTGTTTTGTTGCCTCATAAGCCAGAGCGTAAGCTAAAACTTCAGCTTTGGTGCTCTTCCCACCAGTCGCACCGCTTGCTGCAGATCACGATCTGCAAGTGAATTTATAAATGCTTCTCTTGCGACCTCGTTAACATAATCTTGGCTAAGCGTGGGATAAGCTAAATGTGTCAGCCTTTCTATGTCCGCACATAACTGCTGCAATTTCTCTCCAGGCCTTTATGTTCGGCTCCGTAGCTGAAGACGGTAAACCTCTTGCATGTGCTGGTTTCCATACCGCAATTCTTAGACCTTTTTTTTTTTTTTTTTTTTTAAATATTAGTGGAATAGACATATATAAAAATTTCGGTTTTGTGTTAAAATAAAAATGGAATTCCACCAAGAAATATCGGTTACGTCAATTAACAATTGTACCTTTGTTCTACCGGTATTATCTTTGGCTAAACCTCTGCGCAAACTTTTTCACCTGTCATATTCAACAGGAATGTTTCCAAGTGTATGGAAACTTGCTCATGTCCAGCCGATACTTAAAAAAGGAGAGGCATGCGACCCCTCTAACTACAGACCAATTGCACTAACCTCGATCATATCTAAAGTTTTTGAATCTCTCATCAACTCTCAGTTGTTGAAATATCTAGAAAACAACCATCTTATCAACGATTGCCAGTACGGTTTCCGCACTGGCCGCTCAACCGGTGACCTACTAACGGCTCTAACGGAACGTTGGAATCATTGTCTTTATAATTTTGGTGAGTCTGAAATCGTCGCTCTTGATATTTCAAAGGCTTTTGATAGAGTCTGGCATGCTGCCCTTTTAGCCAAACTTCAAACATTTGGTCTGCACCCTACCCTCGTTAAATGGATAGAGAGTTTTTTGTCAGGCCGTTCAATTCGTGTAGTAATTGACGGAGTTACTTCTGATTCCTACGAAATAAATGCCGGTGTACCTCAGGGTTCAGTTCTTTCACCAACCTTATTTCTTCTTTTTATTAATGATCTCTTATCCCTTACTCTCAATCCTATTCATAGTTTCGCCGACGACAGCACCCTTGATTTCGCGTACTCATTTGATTCTGTTATGAATTCACGTGGAAATGCTACAGAAGCCAATCGGGAACGCATGTTTAGATCATTAAACAACGACATTTCCAAGGTCCTTGCTTGGGGCAGAGCAAATCGTGTTACGTTTAATGCATCCAAAACCCAATGCTGTTTAATGTCCCTTAAAAAACGCCCAGTTCACCCCCAACCCATTTCAGTAGACGGAGTGAATATACCCAATTCACCCTCCCTAAACATCTTGGGTATCGAGATATCCAGCAATCTTAGCTGGACTGATCATATATTTGCAATCGCTAAAAATGCGATGAAATGTTTGGGTTTTCTACAGAGATGTAAGAAATATTTCACCCCACCTGACTTAGCGCTGATCTACAAGTCCCACATTAGGCCTAGACTTGAATATAATTCCCATATTTGGGCAGGGGCCGGACACACCGCACTGTCCGCGTAAAGCTGTTAAGCTTATTGGCGATCCCTCAATTTCTGAGGGTCTTGACTCTCTGGAGCATCGACGGAATGTCGGTTGTCTCTCACTCTTCTATCGTTATTTCCATGGCCGTTGTTCTAACGAAATTGCTAGCCTGATTCCATGTAGACTCATGACAACGCGCGATACAAGATCAACAAGCCGCTCCCACCCCTATACTCTCCAGGTCAAATTTGGACGTACCGTCAAATTTCGGGAATCTTTTCTAAGCAGAACAACACGAATGTGGAACAGTCTACCATCTTCTGTTTTTCCCTCGTCTTATCAGCCTGAAACTTTCAAACGGGGCGTACATCGACACCTCCTTCACCCAAACTCCTAACCCATTTCCCTCATCCTTAATTCCTTTCCTGCCAAGGCTGTGCTTAAGCATCATAGGGCATCCCCTGAGCTCTGGCATCATCATATATAAAAAAAAAAAAAATCAATTCTGCTGCTGCACCTCTAAGTGCCATGATTAAAGCAGTAGTATTTTCCTCGTCAGTTCAGAAATTTACTGCCGCTGCTGTCTCGAATGTAATCTGTGTGTCTGCCAGGTAGTTTGACCATCAAAAGTTGGAGTATGAAGTTTCTTGTTTACAGTCACATCCAAAGATAAATTCGTCATGTGCCGTTTCTTGACATCTTCTAGTTCATTTCTAATTGCGCCCACATCTTTAACCTGTTCTTTAAATTTCTTCTCTATATCTGACTTAAGTTCGCTGATTTTCTTTTCCATATGCGACTCGAGATTTACCTTCACAGAGCTTTCTATGTCCTCCAGTTTCTTCTATACTGTGGACTCTAGACCTTCAAACCATTGTTGCATAGAAATTTCAATTTCAGCTTTCACTTTTTCAACAGAGACCTTAAGTTCCGCTACTATTGATTACTTCAACTCCGCCGTCGACAATTTCTGTTCTTCAACGGATGCCCTTAACTCAGCTGTCGATGATTTTTGTTCTTCCATTGCCGCTTTCCTTTCGCTTACGGACCCTTCCATTGATGATTTCAACTCTGCCGTTGATGATTTCTGTTCAGCCATCGACGCTTTTAATTCGGCCGTCGACGATTTCTGTTCAGCGATTGCAGCCTTCAACTCGGCTGATGATGCTTTCTGTTCTTCCTTGGAAGATTTCATCTCACCCATCAGAGCATTGAGAAGATCTGACATGCTTGGAGTATTTGCTTCTTTTTCTTCTTCTGGCCCGTCTTCAAAAACAAAAGCCTCTGGATCCTTTCCTACCTTATCCATAGCATCTTCTGGTAACGCTTCCAGGGCACATTTATTTCCAATTGGAGGTAGGGAACGTTTACTTAATTCCCCCTTCAAGTCTTGAGCACGTAAGTCTTTCAATTTGCGACCCATATTTAGATTATGCACTGCACTATTTCACTTTAATTTCACTTTTTTTTCTAAGTCTTTAGTCTTTCTTAATTAATTCCACTTCTGACACCAATTGGGTCAAAAATGGGGCTCTTCGGGCTCCACGGATTAATTAAGAAAATTATTTTTAATTACAAATATTCACAAGTTTATTCACTTCAAAATTTCCTTTACACGTTTTCTTCACAATATAACAACGTTTCACTTTTCTAATTAGCAGTTATCACTTCATGGGTTAAAATACAACTAACTAACTAGGCTGCTACTCAGCTTAATTCTAGAAAGTTCAGCAACTTAGTTCTAGCAATTTAATTTATTCATTTTCATAACACTAAGTCACCACGGGTTCGAGTCGGCCTTGATTTCATACGGCATCTGACGTTTTCCTGGTTTCCAAAATTCGGGACATGCGCATTGCACAACTTGATTTCGTTTTCATCACGTAGCCTTTGCCAGCCTTCAGTGCATGTTACAATACTATTACAGTACAAAACAACTCCTTACTGGTAAACTCACTAACTTAAATGCGCATTAGGTACGCAAACCGAGTGGGTGCGTAAAAACAAATATAAAACTTTGGCATTTTATCCCGGCACATCTTACATAAGCATTGGACAATCTACAAGTTACCATGAGTGAAATAGATCACATCGTGTGTTCTCACTGGATTTGTGGTGGGGGAATATCTTTTGAATGTTGAAATCACCTGGAACGACAATTTCAGAATTAGATTGTCTAAGATGTTCTCAATATGTATTATCGAAAAGTTTGTCAAAATAACAATCAGTATCTTCCTTAGACATGTGGACTGCTTGTTTCATTTAGAAGCCGATTATCACTTTTCCCACTCTGCTTAGTTTTGCTTTTTGATTTGCTCCGGCTTTTGATTTTAAAATTCTGACCCTAGTTTTACACTTTACACTTGAGATGCGTTTAGCTTTTATATAAAGATCTACTTTATGTAGTACAGTATAGTATATAACATAACTTTTATTATTAAAGTCATTAACCGGTTAGCTCAGTAACTTGCATATAAAACCAACAAATGTACCTCAAAACTCGTGCCCACCGCAAGCTGAGCAAGTACAGCCGTACATCTGATGAGCGAGAGTTAAAGCCTAAAATTTATATTATCGAAAGTACTTAATGTACTGAACTAAATACCTTAATTACAAGTTTCTATCTTTTATAGTTTACAAATTATCTACTATCAATGTTTCGTTATTTCAGTACTCCCTCTCCGATCATCAAAAATCTAAGAAACTTCTCGCAGGCATATAAACTTGAAGTTTGACATTCAGTTAGTATTTAGTCTACAAAGGAAGGAAAATAGTCAAAAATTGAGAAAAATTTTCTCCACTTCTTAATTTACAGAAAAAACTGATTTCCAATTGATAAACAACCAATTCCTTGCTAAGTCCACACAAATTTTTTTTTTATTCTTAAAATTAAGATTGTATGTAATTTCAGCTTTACACGTTGTACATACATATATAGCTAATTAAGTGCTTAGGTGTGCATTATATACTGAAATTAAAATTACGCGTGCGCAGGCCCGGCGTATATTTATAACAAAATAAAAAAACGGGGAAGATTGACAGTGAGGAAGTTTCTTCCAAAATTATACCTAGAGAACTGTCCTATTCCCTTCGAAACCGTGCTAACTTGCAGATAGCTTATTCGCGCACTAGGTACGATATGTTTGAGCCGATTAACCGCATGTGTAAGTTTGCTAATGATGTTGGTGATGTTTTCAGCACTAATGTGGACAAGGTTACATTAAAGAGTAGCCTCTACAACTTGTAGCCATCCTGTTGCACTCACTCGTTTTTGTACGGCTTTTTTAATTTTGTTTTTTTTATATTAGTTTGTGTAAGTATTGCATTGGCTTGGCTCAAGGATCTCTATGCCTGTTACACTCCTTATTTTGTGCTTCTGGGTACTAATATTAGTTTTTGCATGCTGGTGTGGGAGCCTCATTCACCTCAATATTTTGTTATATTCGGGTGGAGAGGTTAATTTTCCGGGCTTCTGCCCGTGAAGTGCGCCTTCTACAGCCGATCAGCCTCACATAGACCTATAAATGGTCCGTTGTGATAGAAGGGGTTAGAAGGGTTAGTTCTAGTATTCTAGTATTCATAATTTCAAAACCAACTAAACAATATTTTGGAAATTTATTTAAAGTTTTTAAACTTAATTGTATTAGCAAAAATTTATAGATGAGTAAAAGACTCAGTAAAGTCACTAAGAAACAATGAGAACACTTTGGTGCAAAACGTTCCCAGTATTCGATCACTTTGTCTTTATTTAAGCACAGTGGTGGGGATAACTATTTCATAGGGTTCCCTCCTGTAAACGCCGGCCCCTAAAGAATCTCCACTGCAGGATCAACAAAAATAAATATTCGAAAATATTTTCCATATATATATATATATATATTCATAGTTACATATATTTCTTATTCAAAAAAAGTGTTACTTTATTTACCCACATGGTTTCGTATTAAACTAAGTTGTTAGAAAAGGTAGCGAGTAATTTGTGCAAATTGGAATTTGTTTATCTGGGTTAATATATTTCAACTTGGTGATACGATTTCGGTTATTGATTTTATAATAATAATATTTTTCCTCGTGATAATTCATATTGAATACTTTGTCTGCCAACAATATACAACATGATGGTTAATAAACATTTATAGCAAGCCGAAATGGGTCATTTCGTTATGACAACAACACATTTTGTTCTATGTTTTGTATTAAAGTTGAAGTTGGTTGCGCAATATTTGATTTTTTGGCAAATATTTAAAAATCGTCTATCAACCACTCTAGAGCTTACTTATATTTCCCAAACAATTTCTATTTTATTAAATACTAATTAATGTACCTGGCATCGGCTTTCTAGATGTTCATTAGATTTTTGTGCGGGTATTGGGAACTCGACAATTTTAGAAGTCATGGCAAGTAAAAATGTATAAATAGTTAGTTAAATAGTTCTTGAAGTTTTACTTTCTTAGTAAAAAATTTAACACTCTAACAATTTATTCAGGAACCACACAAAAGTAAAAATGCTTTTTGTGCTCAATATAGCAACCATAAAAAAGAAAAAGAGGTCCAAAAAATAAACTGGCATGTTCCATAATACAATTTTTAAACAAGCCTGAGAGATAGAGAAATTCCTAAGTCTGCCATGTCCTCAAGGAGCTGTTTATACACCTAAAGTATGGAAGTATTTGAAGAGAAAAGATGCAGCCGTTCTTAAATAGTGCCTCTATTAATATATGTACAAGAAAGTACTGAAGAACCTTTCTGCGCAACATCTTTCTCAGCTGCTTGCAGCAATATTACATGGGATAATGACCCGTGTTTGTAACCTGCACATGGTAATAGTAATCTTGTTAACAACTTGGACCTGTCTAACTATGCGATCACATTTTCCGGCAAATGTCGGCGGTAGAAAATTTTCTGAAAATTATTAGTATAAAAAAACACTTTCACTTGTATAATTTTTGATATTTTAAATCAAATTATTGATTTGTTATACTTGGTACGACGATAAAAAAATTATATTTTAAATAAAATCAGCCGTATTAGACTGCACACCAGATGTCAACCACACAGCAAAAATAACTATAATAGTTAATTAGATATGTTTATTTAAATAATATAAATAAAGAAGTAGAGATATGTACAAATCGCCTTGGTTTTCTTCCAATTACTAATTATACTTCTCTAGTGTGTGGTCTAACCATTGCCACTTTCGCCTGCGAATACTAGTACCTATCCTTTCTTGGCCTGTAAGTCTGTATTGGCAATGGATGTTATCGATGCGCCAGAGACACCGGTTTACAAAGGCTTGTAGCTTAAAGATTATTTTACAAGTCACTTGCCATGTTGGACAGCCGTTCAACAGAACAGATTGTACGTTCGATTCAACTCGAGCGTTATTGATGCGAGCCTACTTCAGTTCTGCCTTATGCTGTCACTATGATTCCGAAATAGTAAAATGTATCCACTTGTTCTATTTTCTGTTCTTCAAGATAAGTTTCCTTTTGTCACCTGGAGTTCAAGCTCATAAGCTTAGTCCTAGCAGTATTGATTTTAAGCTCTGCTTTGCTACCTTCTCTATACAGGGCTTCGGACATTAGAGCTACAGGACTCGGTTTATTGGATAGGAGGTGGCACTGGGTAGGCCCGACTCTAATAAAAGAGTAAGACAATATCACTCAATAGGCTCTAGATTGGAACCCATACGGGACCCAAGGAAGAAGTCGAATGGGACGATCACGCAACACATGTAGAAGTTCCGTAGAAAAGGAAGGCACCGAGATCAACAAGTTGTAGCAACAGTTAAAGGCGTTGGCGCAGACGATTATCAACTAGAGCGCCACCTCGAGTTTTCAAGATAGAAGTAATTATAACTCGGGTAATTTCACAAATAATCAACTTTTAATATGGCTTGCTGGAAAGAGGAGGTCTTCATCTAAAAAATGATGCCACTTTTTAATATTTATTATGATCCGAGTTTGCCTTTGAAAAATGACAGGCGTTTCAGTCCGTTGATCTGTACACATGAGGACGCGCCACAGGTTTAAATTCTTAACCGATTTTGGTTATTCTTTCTTCCATTGATTGGTTAACTATGAAAATAGAACCCTGTTGATTTTCGTAATGGTTCGTGAAATGAGTTAATTTTAATAAACAATTTTCTTCAAAAACTTCTATTTTTGGGGATCTTCTTGTCCATTCTCTCTGCTCCCAGCTGCTACAACAATGATGGAATGCGCCTTATGTTGTGGAGCAATATCGAATTTTACGAATAAGTTCTTAAGGCTGGACACAACGAACGCAACGCAACGAAACTGAAAGGAGAGATATGTCAAATGAACGCAAAAAGAAGAAGGTAAACGTTCTATGCCTACAATGGATGGATGTTAGTTCGACAGATGCCTTGCTTTCAGCATGGAAATTTGTATAAGAAATGTTCTATAATGCCGCAATTAACTTCTCTTCAACATTTTTAATTTCTGTATTGCACTCACTTTCGGTATAAATATTACGCAGTCGCAATCAGAATGTAAACCAACGGATCTTGATTTATACGAACCAGTTTGGTACATTAATTTCCGAATTTGCAAAATTAGTTGCGTCCATAAACGTTTGTATCCGTCTAGTGCCGGTTTGACATATCTCTCCTTTTAGCTTTGTTATTTTGCGGTATTGTGCTTAATCCTTTAGAATCAACACGTGAGTGTTAGAAGCAGCCGAATTTTTCGGAAAGTGTTCGACGAGCGAAAATTCGAGGATTAGAAATACTAAGGAGAGTTTACTGTAACCGTTTCTGTAATTTTAATAATTTTTCTTTCCATTTATTTCATTTTCTTAATTGATTATAGGAATAGGTCAGGGATGTGCAATTTTGGTTTTTCCAGCGATGTTAAGGATTATTATTTGATATAAAAAATATGCGAAGCCCCTTGCCTTCCCATATTTGGATCAATTGGTTGAGCGGCACAACCATCACGTCATGGCTCCCAGGTTCGAGACCCCCCGTGGGTTTTTAAAATTGAATTTAAAAAAATCCACTCCGTCTCTGGGCTCTTGTCTACCTCGCAGCAATGCAAAAACAAGACATTCAAGTTTCCTCACTCCCCTTACCCTAATTAACTTCCGGTGAAAGCCATGCTAATGCATCAAAGGGTTGTCCCCTAGGCTTTGGCCACATATTATAAATAAAAATTAAATAAATACGGTTCTGACATGCACAACGGAATTCAGAAGAAAATTTTGGGTATTAATAATCGTGCATCTATTATTGTATAGTTTAAAGTAAACCGTGAATGATTCCGCATATATTTCTCACGAAACTGTTAAAAAAAATTTACGTTTTCTTTTTATAGTCTACAGATAAAAGAATATCGCACGGATGAACATTTTGAGAATATCTTGCGAGAAGCTACCTTAATGTTAAACCCCATTTTCCACAAATTAAGTGATGCCGTTACTGTACCGTACTGTTTATTGAGTATACGTCAAACAATTTTTGTACCAATTTTTATTAAAAAAATAATAACAATTTACAAAAATATCATTTTCGATGTGATGGTGTGAAAAAAACTCCTTCACCAAAATTTTTAACAAAATTGCGACGATTTGAAATTTTTTCATTTTTACTGTTGTTTTTTCTTCAAGTAGTCTTAAAAATAGTAATTATGAAACTTTTAAAAATCAGCTATGCACTTATGGACTTAGTCGTGGAGATTTGGAAAAAAAGGTAAATTCAAAATCGGTTGATTGATCTTTGAGTTTTAATGGTACAAGATCGGAAAAAATTATTTCAAATATCTTCTAAAAAAGATGATGACAACTGAGTAATGACTAAATTATTAAACTAAAACCCAACACATAGAATTTTATATGAGAAGGGGCTATAGTATTGATGGAGGAAAGTTATAATCTAATAAAAGTGTTGTCAAATAGAAGAATAACCGCATGACTGGATGAGGAGGTAAATAGTAGACAACCTTTTTACTTCGTTGGGCCTTTCACGGAAATTCCGATATTAGTGTCGAATCCATACTTTCCGGGGTCAGTGGTGATGATAATACATTCCTAGGAATGAGGGTGGGAAGGGAGTAACATGTACAAATAATCGAACTCCTACTTTTTCTGATTCCTTTAATCCCTTGCGTGCATAGGGCGTCTACTATACCGCGCGACTCTCCATCTGGTCCGGTTGTGCGCCAAAGCCTATTGTGGTCCCTATTTGTTGACCTGGGTACCTTCCCTCTCAACGGATCTTCTCCATGTGTTGCGCTGTCGCCCAATTCAGTATCTTACTCGGATCCCGTGGGGTTTCCAATCTAGACCCTGTTGAGCGATGTTGCTTGGCCCTTTTCGTAGTGCCATTGCCACTTTCGCCTGCGAATTTTGGTGACTATCCCGTCTTGGCCTGTAAGGCTGTGTAGGCCTTCGTTGGCAATGACCTTCGGCCAATGGATGTTAAGGATGCGCCGAAGATACCGGTTAACACAGACTAAGCATAGATAGCATAGATGATATTTGACAGGTCACTTTCCATGTTTAAGAGCAGTACAACAGAACAAATTTTACGTTCGGTTCGAAGTTTTTTGCATCTGGAGATGTCTTTGTTACGTCATATCCTTCAGGTCCGCCGTAACTATGCTTCCGAGATAGCAAACTTTATCCACTTGCTCTATTTGCTGCTCGTCCAGATAAATTTCATGTTGTCTCCTGGGTAGGAATTCTCTCAAAACTAGTTGTTTTCAGACAAAGTAAGTAAGTAAAAGTACGCAAAAATTCATAAATGTTTAGGGGATGTAGTTAGCATGGGTGTGTTCAAACTGTTGAAGGAGAACAAACTTGACGCATTTATTCGTTGCTATGAAATTTTTTTCTGTTGCCACAACATTTTTTGGCCATGCGCTTTATTTATTCCTACCCTGGAGTTCACGCTCATAAGCTTTGTTTCTCAACATTGATCATAAGCCTTGATCTGCGACCTTCTCTGCTCGGGGCTACTGAGGTTAAGACATACCTAGCATCACTAGGGGTATGTGTGCGAAGGGAGTGACATGTAAAAATAATCAGAAACGGACATTCACTTCCCAAAATTCCACGCAATGCCGGCAAACGTAGCTAGTTTTCAATATTTTGACTTAAAATTTTGTTTACATATTTTTGAATATGTATACATTGAGAAAAACAAAACAAAATGTTTCAACTTCACAGTGGCGTTTCCCCTTAATACTCTCCATACAAGAAGAAGAGCAAAATTAAACAGTGAACAGTGTAATGAAGTTCAATTGGATCCAAAAATTAATTACAAAGTAAAGTTTTCCTTCAGAACCTTGGATCAAACCATCTTTGGAAAACCGATTCAAAGAGTTAAACACATTTGACTATAAGTTTAGATTTTTAAAATGGAGAAATTAATTAAAAGAAAAAAACCTAAACCTTAAACCCACAAACGATTCCCGCGATCAATCAAACATTTACGGGATTGATTTGGATTGGGATTGTATAATGAAATGCTCTACAACTATTGCACCTGGTGAAAGTTCACTTTTTTAAATTAAAAAGCAATAGACTAGCACAGATTATGCAGTTTACCTATTGTTGCAATAGAGTAAGAAATTCTAAACAATTTAGACAATTAGACAATTAGTAAGAGATTTCGCAAATATGGAAGTAAAATATGTAAGAACGTCTTGTTTTCATCATTGCTGCAAGCTGGACAACAGCCCAGAGACGGAATGTGTTTTCTATTTATTGAAATTTCAAATGAAAATCTTATAAGTACTCGAATCTGAATCCATGGTGTCGTGATCGTGCAACTCCGCCTCCATCTTGGTTGCTTAACTGCAATGATCAGTTGAAACCTCGAAGTACAAATGCACAACACGCGCCTCTATAGATATATCCAATACCTACTTATTTAGGTTCTACTATTCATTCTTCACTTTCTACTAGAAATCAACAATTTCATCCGTCCCGCTTTCCATCAAGAATATGCAATGTAAAAACTTTAGCCTCGGCTCTTCCTTTAACAAATTACTATATGACTGTAAAAATTTATTTATAAACAATAGTTTGTGACTTCGCAAACACGCAGAATAAGGAGGTACTGTGATGCTAGGCTACTTACATACATTTTAAATGTACGTTTTTGCTAGTATTAACACTTAACGAGAAAGTGCTCCAAGGGATTTTAAGTACTGTAAGGTTTCCTTTGATCCTTTTATCTATGTCAATACCGGACAGAAATCTCACTATTTCAATTATTCTTAACCGTCACAACTTTCAATCAGTCTTCATCTTTTTCACTTTCAATATGCAGTAAGTATTCTTAACAGCTGAACACCTAGACGCATTGGATAGTTTTGTCACGAAATTCTTCATCACACAGCTAAGTAGTGTATATGTACATATATTTCAATTGTTAGCTTTTAAGAGTAAAATTCAAATATTTAATTGTACTTATATGGTTCTATTTTAACGATGTAGCCAATATCAGGGGTCAACTCTATGGCTAGTAAGGAATTTGGGTAAGGTAAATGAGAGCTATTGAATTTGTATTACTGCGACCTAGACAACAGCCCAGAGACGGAGACGATTCTTTATTTATTGCGAATGAAAGAAATATTAGGCAGGTCAAGGTATGAACCTACATCCATAGCGTAGTGCTAGTGTCACATAACCATTGATGCAACTCCGTTTTCAATACCCGTTAAACAACGGGCCAAAGTCGGGCCTGTCTTGGTAAGCCAAGCCTTGTTTAGTTACCCTTGGTTTTAGTCTGGGCCAGTTGTAAATGCCTCGAGTGAACCAAAATTCATTTTATTATAGTATGCGTTATTTACCAGGCTAATGCACGTGCAAGCCATATTATGCTAACCATTTTACTCTTCATCTTTTAGCTGCTTTGTTTATTATAAAAGAGTTTATCCAAAGAATCTACATAAATAATAATATTGTTGTAATAAAAAAAGTTAAATTATAAGCAAAAATAAGTCTACTTTACACTACACTTTAGTTAAGATATTCTTATAATTATTTTTCAATTTGGTGCCCGAGCCTGGTTTGTCAGCCTTGGCCCCAGGATATCAGTCGAACCGTTATCCAAGCTTAGGCCATTGGGAAATGTTAACCCTGGCCCAAACGCCAGTAGCCGTGGTGCTGGTGTGTTCCAAGTCTGGTCCATTGACTTATTCCAACCCGGGTAGTGTCAGTAGGGTTTGCTCTGTTTCTTATTAGTTCCTATAAATCCCTGTTGGGCATGGGACGGAGAAGAACTTTCTGATTTGAAGGAAAAACTTACGGGTTCCGAACCACCGACATTACTCCGCAATCTAAAGCAATCACCAAAGGGTCTGCGTAATTTATGTAGAAAATTGTCGCCTGTTAATTACTGAAGTTATGAATTATGAACAAAACTCTAGCGAAGACAAAGTTCTTCTAAGCCGTAAAGAATTGATTGAGTTCATATAGTGGCGTTCCTATTGTCAATGGGATCCAAATTATACTAAAACACTGACATATTCTTAGATTAGTACAATATTAATCATAACTTGCGCTCAAAATGTGAAAGTTATTGTAAAAGGGATATATGTTAAATCCCCTGATCTTTTGAATTTCATTACTTATAAATAAAATTAGTACACATAAATAGAGCATAACTCTCGATCCTGTATTAGAATTGCCACAGATGGGCAATCTAGAATGAAATGTACAAGGAGGTGAGTTCACGTACCAACTATCATCACCTTTTGCATAATCTCTAATTACATATTTATAAACTTCAAATTACATATGATTCGCTTTTTCTGCAATCAACCGACGGCGTTTGGGGAGATCACTACAGTATTTCGAAAACTAATATTAAAGTTAGAAAGGTAAATCAACTCTTGCATGTAACGTTTTATCCTTGAAAATTCCAAGAAAATATTGTCCTATTCGACTTGAACTACTTATTCCTTAGGTGTGTTAGTTAAAACGATGGGGTAATATTTACAACAGTAAATCCAATTGGATGTCCAGGTAAATTCCTTGTCAAGCTGATATCTAGTAACTCATTAGAGGTATATTCCATCCGTTTGTAGGCCAAGGAAACTAGCACTTATTGTAACAAAATTGCACAATACCAATTTGAAAACTAAAACTGATTTAAACACATATTTCCACAAATGGAACTTGAACAGGCCAACGTATAAATGGCAGCTCACTTAAAGACACAAATTCAATAATAAAGATTTTAACCAGTTTTCGTTTATCACTGCACGTTATATCCAAGTGGAAATGCACCAGAATCAATGACCGATAGATACCTTCAATGGCAGGCACCAGAGAGCCTTTTTCCAAACGAAGTTATTAACAAAAACGAAATATTCTGCACCACTTCGTATAATTACAGAATCCGCGACGGATCTTAACAAATTCGCGGTCGTTTCAAAACTGAGAAGAGATCATAACTTAAAGACTTTGTACGGATGAATCCAAGAAGTAATAAAACCTTTTTTTACCACTAACACAACGACAAAATCTCCTCTCTAGCTTCAATCAATGACATTGTACCTGTTCTTTTCAAATCTACCTGAATGAGGTAAGGTTTAGCTGATACAAACGTGTAGAATAGGAAGGCACACACACTTGTGGGATTAATGCCGCCGGCAAGTTTTTCTTTTCCTATGGTTTATTTCTCAGAGAAGTTGAGTATGATCATTGCACGATCGACACTATCGAAGACCAACGAAGTCTATAAAAGCAAGCAAAGGTGGACCAGAGTACCCGCGGCGAGGTCTTTACGGTAATGCGCATGCTTGGCTTGATTCTTGGTGTGGTAAGAGCTGGAACCTGGAACCGTACACGTCAACGAAGGAATTCAGAGAGGAGTGCTGAGCTATAAATATAGAAGCAAAGTTTGTGTGATTGTAAATGCATTTCTGTTGAATAATATTATACAAGCACGCAACGTCTGCGCAAGTGTACACAAAAAACAGGAATGCAAGCTGAATATTTATACACGGGCCTAAAACTTGAAGTTTCTTCTTTTCGGGACCACTTTATATGGCGTTGCTTGCTATCATCGTCAAAAATTTCCCCATTAAAGAACTCTGATAAAGTTAGAATAGAAGCCCAACTGTGAAAATCCCTTATCCTCTGCTAATTCTTGCCAGTCTTGCACAATTTTGGCACTTCCAAAGTTAGTTGATTATTAATTGAATTTGATCACTCATAGATGCAGAAAGTAATGTGGAAGGTATTCAGATTTAATGCGTTCATAGCGATGTTCCTGTAAACCAGAAGAAGGAAATCAAGCACTTTTAAGCAGTCAGACTTTCAAGACGAGTGAAGTGAATTCTATTTGGTTAGCCTGAAGGCAGAAAAATATTCTTGGGAGCTCCGAACCTTTTCTTGGCACTTGTTTGTGACTTTATGACGGTCTCAGGTGAGTCGAAGATGGCTCTAGACAAACTAAAAATTCTTAACGAGCTGAAACAGACCAATACATATAACGCACACTTTCCTTTCATGTGTTAAAAGATAGACCTTTTCAATTTCACAGGTAAGTTAGAGGGAGATCGCGTGGTTTTATTTTATTTTGCTTGTTCTTGGTATTTTTATTTGCTCGTAATATTTCTTTCTAATTTTTTCTTTGCCATCTCGTAAATTTATTTTGTTTTAGTCCTCGAAAACGTGGTGACTCTGCTAACCTTAAGCACACAGTCATTTGCTTTTAATTTTCTAAGAAAATGCATTTTTCCAAATGTATTTACGACCTCAATTGCCATATTTTTAGTTTGCAGTTGCGGTAAAGAAAATAACACATGTAATGGACTTCAAATAACAATATAAATGTTTGCTATTTGGAAAAATTTTTAAATGAAATGTTGGAGGTTATAATATTCTTCTAAACTGAAAAACATCAGGCTCAAAAATGGGTTGGCCTTTTAAAGTTTATGATAAAGTCACAAAGGTAATAAATTTAAGTATGAAATAAAATAGGCTCTGTAAAAATAAGAATAACAAGTGTTTTGCCTTCGTCCGCGGCAATTACTACCCGCCAATTGGCATAACTAGGAATTTTGTCTGGAAAGGGTCAGGCCTAATCGTTAATACGTCACTGCTAATCCGTAGGAATTATAATCAAGGCTGTAATAAATTATCAAAGGTATAGATAGACCTTTACAAAAGTAATTTGTTGTAATACAAATATAAATGACACCTACGATTTAGCAGGCAAGCGTTTTCTATTTAATTCTTACAGACGTGATATGTTGTAATTGATAATGAGTACTTGCTCCACTAAACCGCATCCTATTACATTTTGCAGAATCTTTGATTACCAGTAGTCCATTTAGTAAAAATTTTCTTGTAATAGATTAAGTCAGCAATTTATTTTCATTTCAAGTGTATCTATGTGCGTACGCAGATCTCATTTTTACGTACATGCACTTAAACAACTAATCGCTGCTGGAAAAAATAATGGCTGGATTTAAGGAGGGTCTAGTTGCTCGGAGGCCGCGACATAAAAAATTCAATAAAAAACAAATAAACAACCAGAAGAAAACAACCAACTAATAAGACAAAACGCACAGCACGGAAAAGAACAAATGTATATTATTTGTCTTTATTACGGTGCAGTGTGTAAACAAAAAACCCCAGTATTATGTGTTTCTAAATCTGGTGATACGCTACACATCGATGAAAATATACTGATAATTATTGAGTAAAGCCGATGAGTCCAAATACAAAAACTTTGCGAGTAATTGCAACAATATTTTAAAATTCGGGTATAGAGCTGGATTTAGTGCCCATTACGCCTTTCCACTCAAAGTGTCTCGCATATCACACAGAAAACAAGTTGTTCTAGAAAAACTTCGTGTCACATTAATGTTTAAGGTAGAATTAACCCTTCTAACTCAGAAGGCGCAATACTAACACAGGAGCCTAGAATCAGTTCATCTATTCACCAGAATATCACAATATATTGAGGTGAATGAGGCTCCCACACCAACATGCAACAAACATAAATAATCAAAACTAGACTACGCACACACATAACAATCAGGAGTACATAGAGAACAGAGATCGTTTAAGCGAATCTTTAGTAAGAAAACAGAAAACAGGGCACATATTGACGGCTCTATACATGCGCCTTATGGGCTCATGCATACCATAGTTACATCGAGTGTGAACGACATTTAGTAAAGGCAATCTCCTAAAGCTATCCGGGGTATGTCTATAAGAGACCTTACCTGCGAGGGCGCGAGAATCTCTGTTCCAGTTCAAAAGCGGTGAATAAAGACCAGGTCAGCAACCAGTGATGTGTGTTCACTAAGGCTTAGAAGTAGTAGTTGTGTCGGAAAAGGGTAGTAGATTTAAATAAAATGTAGCGAAACTATATTTTTATAGGAGCTATTACTTCATCAGACGCTATTTCCTTGGAAGCTAAAAGTGCGGAAACAGTGCTAATATTCAACTTATTTCTTTTTTTGTTTTTTATATGATTAATGTCAGAAAAACGTCTTCTAACTTCTCTATCAAAAAATGGAAAACCTTCAATCAATGGAACAATTGTAGGCATTTCGCCTTTTTATATTTTGTTAGGGTTGATGTACTCCAATAGTTTTATCTTATTATCCTCAAAATCGAATCGTTTCAAAATTTGTGAACAAAGTTCTACATAAAACTCAAGTTGATGTTTTTTAACATTTTCAATAGTGCTTCCTCCTACATTACAATTTTTAAGTTTTGTTTCATACTGAGCAAATTTAAAACCAAAAAACAAAAATTTGAAAGCTCAATTTGGATTTAGATAAGCATTTAATTTGTGTTTAAAGGAAATATTTTTTATTTTCCACTTGAATTGTTAAATGTAGTAAAAGGAGTTTGCTACGTAGTAGAGTAGTAAATCACCAAAAGTGAAGTAGATATACTAAAATTGTAGTAAATACACATCACTGTCAGCAACTCTGCGTCGTGCCTCCAAAGAGTGCATATTAAGCAATCGGAGGCGATCCTCATAAAGAGGAACAACTTGGGTATGCAGGAAATCTTCGCGATTGGCGTATAATTTTTAATCAAGTTTTGTTACATTGTAGATCGATAATTATCAGTTTTCTTCTTCATATTTACAAATTTGAAAAAGGTACGAGGATCACTATGCAAGTTATTGCGAACACTATCAAGATATTCCATGTATAAAAATGAAGTCAACGCCAGAAAGCTGTCATAGCAATCGACGAAATCACAGTAAGCTGACGTGTCTCTACAGCGTAAGTAGGTTTTCCATAGTCTATTTTTTTTATCCTTAAGGCCCCGAAGTTCTCCAGTATATCGCGGGGGAGAGCAGCAGGATGATTTCGACAGCTTGAGTGGTACATATGAGATAAATAGATCGTAAATCCTACTATAAAATACGGATACGCATTCGTCGATATATTTATTATAAAATAGAGATGGGAAATCGATTAGGAGGAGCCTATCTACAAGATCAGAGAAGTCCGCCCTTTTAAAGTCAAAAATGAACTGATCTAAGTAGGGATCACCAGAATTAGTAGCCCAGTCATATTAGGGGTTTCACCTCGGAATGAAAGATAATAAGCTGTAAATTGGTATAAACCTTTGTTTTGTCGTTCTAAATGTTGTCTCAAAAGTCACAAATGTTTTCGTGTCCGCGTCTTAAGATATTGAAGGTCAAAGATCATAAAAATCGGTTTTTCGCGAATATCTCGCCTTCTATTGCTTAAATGAGATTTGCACCTATTATAAAAGTTGTAGAGTATAAAATTCTCTACAACTTTTGTTTGAACTTTTTTTTCATACGATCAACCGTTTTCGCGGTAGACCACGAAGAGTGCGCCGCGTACAGTCATATATGGCCTAATGCAAGGTCAAGCGTGAGTTACGGTTATCAGTACGTTGTATAAAGTTAATTATTTACAAAATTATAATTATTAAACAATGCCCATTACTTATGTACTAATTATTAATTATTTATATTTAATTAAAATAAGTGACTTAATTATTTATATTTAATTATTTATATTTAACTATAGTATATTATTAATTTTGGATTATATATTTAATTATATTTTAAGTTAAAAAGACATTAAGGGAATATATTTTATACATATATTTATTTACCATTAAATATAGCAATGTGAGTTCAAATATTAAAAGAATTTTTGTTGATTTTAATATCGTATAAAAATAAAACACTTGTTTTGTTCCAAAAACTTTTATTTGCGGCTTTTACAACTTTTATTTGCTGTTTTTTTTATTGCGGCTTTTTTTTTTGCTTTAATAATTTATATTGTTAATATTTATATTATGTCTCATATTTTATAAATGTTTAGATAAATCCGATTGTGCTCTGTCATTTTTGGCCCCAGCAACATGCTCAATGTATCTTGTTTTGATTTTTCGTTTTGTTTTGCCGATATATATGCCTGAACAGTCGTCACAGCTAATCTCATACACTCCGCTATTTTCCACCGACTCTACTTTAGGATCAATTTTATTATTTATTAAAAGATTTTTTAAATTTCTATTATTGAGAAAAGCTGGTTTAACATCATATTCCTGTGGAATTCTCTTTAATTTGTCTGATGTTCCTTCAATATATGGCATTTTTCTCCATTGTATTAATTATTTTTCATTCTTTTTATTATTTTGTTTAAAAATTAATTTAATTGCTCGATTTTTTGCTTTATCCCGAAGTAAATTGTAAATTATTCTTTTTTTATATCCATTGTTTCTAGCTATTTTAATAATGGTTGCAACTTCAATATTAAAATTTGTCTGGTTAAGAGGAACATTTAGGAGACGGTCTATCATAGCGTGAAAAGCTGCTAATTTAGTATTCCACGGGTGATGGGAATCCACAGGAATAATAGCGTCCTTTTCTATAAATATCAAAATCGAGTTTATTTCCTATAATTGTTATGCTAACGTCAAGAAAATTAATTTTACTGTTCCCGATTTCTACTGTGAATTTTATAGACGGTTCTAATTTATTTAAAATATCTTTGACGAATTTATTAAGTTGTCGCTTGTGCCCGTCCAAATACAAAAAACATTATCTACATAACGAAACCATACAAAGATGCATTTTAGCAAATCACAATTATTTCCTTTAAATAGGTTCTTTTCAAAATCGTTCATAAAATATTCTGCAAAGAAAGGAGAAGCGGCGCTACCCACACCTAAGCCATCAAGCCTACTTAGTTACAAAATATCGACCTTCGATATTGGCAAAAGGAACCGAATCTTAATTCAAGATTTAGATTTTTTTTTTATTTTAGACTAAGCATTCGTTGCCGTCTAATTATAGGAGATTAGGAGAGAGTAATTCAGAAGTTTGGTTGGTCGGATGCTCCCTGCTGCTGATCTCCCCATAGTGCAGAACACTGAATTTCTATTAACAGAGCATCAACGGGCCAAACCAAAGTTACTGAGCGTCTTTCAACAAAGCAATAGAAACTTCATTCAAAAATATTATTACAGTCAATAGATGAAAAGTTTTAAAATATCTAATGTTATAGCTATTTATATAAATTTGAACTCCTTCGGGGTAAGTAAATGGGGTTTTTCATTTTTCCCAAAACTTATACTTATTTACTCTTTTATGTACTTTTGTCTTTGTTTGTTTCTTCAAGATTTATCACTTATTAATTAATAAGTATGATTCCTAATAGATTTATTTCGAATTCGTCAAAGGTTGACTACTACACATTATAACATAGTTAACTTCTTACGAACTACTACAAGAAAGTCATAATTTCAGAGACGGCGACAAGGAAGCAAGATATTCAGGCGGCTAAGTAGTTCCCGGGAATTAATTATGCCCAGCAGACATATAGAAAGACTAGAACTATAGGAAGAGGGTGAGGGAGGGGGAGTGGAGGGGGTTGTAGTTGGAGTTCGGGTTCAACCACCCACCCACTTCCTCCATGAAGGCCGTAATTGTTTTCAAAAAAGATGTCATTGGTGAAAGTACTTTATTCAAAATATTGAACGGATAAATTTTTTATAAATAGCAATATGTGAACTTTTCGCCTGTTCAGTGTTATTTTTCCAAAAATTTCACCAAATCTCTGTTTGGTAACATCCGTATGCCAAATTTCATCTTAATAGCTTTATAAACGATACGACAGATCGAAGCAATAATGGTTCGCCTTCCGCTCAACAACAAAATTTAGATCCACGCCTGACACACACAATGTCTTAATAATAAGTTTTCACGTAAAAATCCAAACCCCCTTCCCCATAGTGAAATCCTAGATCCGCCACTGCATGGGTGTATAGAAAAAGTTTACAATGCATATATGGCAGAAATTTCTATACACGTTAAGCATAACAAATTTACCGCAAGTAAATTTTTTGTGCTTTGGTCAGAAACTCGGACATAAAACTCCCGCCTGTAAATAATGCTACAATATTATATCTTGATAATAATTTTCAATGGTTAATGATTATTTATTAACCAATGTTATATTAATTACAATTAATAATTGAAACTACCTTTGAATTACAATCGAATTTATTATAATAAATTTTTTAGTTTCAATCGAAGGTTGATGGACATTTTTGTATGAACCCTGGTCAAACATAATAACACACTCCAAATTAGTATTAATACATTCGTTATCTCCCAGTTCCAGGAGAAGGCGAGGCCCCCACAACGAGTCCCCGGAGCGATGCCGTCGGAAACTTAGCTCCTGGCAGGGTCACCCTTAGCGCTAAGGCCTGGAGAGAGGGAAAACATCAATCATCGGTGGGAGTAAACCCAGTAAGGTCTGTATTACGTAATACTGGATTACGATTGGATAAGATTGCTATGGGCTGACGATTGCAGTATTCTGTTACCTGAGTATGTAGTAGTGTCATTCGGCAGAAACGGCTTCCAGGTTATGCTGCAATCGCCTCCGTCCCGTTAAAACCTTGGCAGGCCTCAAGGAACGCTCTCGCTTCGGCACCATTAAGTTTGTGGTGTAGGCTCAGATGTAGCATTCTTGACTAGCGCCGATCTGGTTCTGAACACAAGTTTCCATAAGGGCTTGTGTCAACCCTCACATGGCCCTCCCTGCTTGCAAAGGATAATCATGGGATCACATAGGCGGGACCCTTCAAACATGAATTCAAAAAAACCTCTTCAAGAGGAGCTCTGCACTAACGGGAACACCACCTTCCGCTGGGAAAAGCGCTGCAAATGACCAAAGCGAAGCCACGAGCTCTCAACCAGAGAAAAAGACCGAGATATCGTCGACTTTTCGGCGAACACCACCCCGACCTGCACTCCAAAATTCAAGAGGTATTCAAGAGGGATGAGGATGACATGCTCCGTAGATGCAAGGCTATCCTGAAGAGCATAAAAGCAGCGAAAAACGGGTCAAAAACGGGCTAGCTGACCTAGAAGATTTATTAGATGTGATCGCATGGAGTAGAAACAGCAGGCAGAGGACTGAACGAGAACAACCTGTTCGCAGCGATGTCCCGGTCCTTGCCACCGAGACACTGACAGAGATAGTCGCAGCTGCTACCCAGAAGCGGATCGCAACTAGCCCGTTGCAACAAGAGATGAACGCGCGCAAGAAACGTGTCACTTTAAACCCGGGAGAACAAGAGGGTAAAATGAGGAAAGGGGAGTAACAACGAACGAATCGCCGGCAGGGTGGAACGTTGTAAGACAGAAAATCTTCCGACATAATAAGAAAGAAGAGGAGAGTCAGGGCGGCCCGTGGAAAACGGCCTTGATCAAACCTAAGGAACACGCGGAGAAGCGGGGGGACCCACCGAAGAAGAGAAGGAGAAAACCCAAAACCGAAGTACTCCTCATAAACCCAGGAAAAGGGTT
This sequence comes from Leptarthrus brevirostris, assembly GCA_964036015.1. Classification (NCBI taxonomy): domain Eukaryota; kingdom Metazoa; phylum Arthropoda; class Insecta; order Diptera; family Asilidae; genus Leptarthrus; species Leptarthrus brevirostris. The sequence continues at coordinate 55,633,238 of OZ038375.1, forward strand.
GCCCTAGGCTGAGGTGCTTTGCGCGATCCGGAAGAATGTAAAGCCAAAGGACACAAAGATGGAGATCAAGTCGATCCGGCGAACGAAGCAGCGCGAGGTACTCATGGAACTCGGAACTGAAGCAGGGGAAAAAGCGGCCTTCGAAGGGTGAAAGGACTCCTGGATGGAAGAGCCTCGGTTGGCAAACTGTTCCTAAGGTTCAGTCTAGAGATCAGGGACCTGGACTATATGGGAAAAGAGGAGATAGAGGAAGCCCTCAGACGCGATCTTCCAGCCCTAAGCGAAGTGAAGGTGTTCCTTACAGCCGCAAATAGCCGAGGACAAAAGCTGGTCATTATCGAGATGGAGAAGAAGTCAGCGGAGCAACTCCTGAACAAAGGCAGGGTCAAGTTCGGCAGGGTGCGAAAGAGAGTAGTAATGGCACGATGTTTCAGGTGTCTTGGATATGGCCACGTGGCAAAAGATTGTAAAGGCCTGGACAGGGGGAACCCATGCTACAAGTGCGGAGGCACAGGACATAAGGGCAAAGCGTGCACAGCCCCGGAAAACTGCGTACTCTTAAGAGAAAGGGGGGCGGATAAAGAACACGCACATGTTTCGGGCTCAGGACGATGCGGGACCCTTAAGGAAGCCCTGGAAATGACCCGAAAAGCCTTAAAATGATATGTGTCTTCCAGGACAATATGCATAAAGCAGTATAGCCGACGACCTCCTCTACCAAGAAAAACAGTTCGATCTGCTACTGATTAGTGAGCAGTACAAGGACAAGTACCCATCCTACTGGTATACTGACCTGACAGGCACTGCAGTTATCTGAACGCCAGACCCCAGAAGAACCCAGTTGGAGGCCCACGGCAAAGGCAGAGGTTTTGTCTGGGTGAAACATGCAGCAGTGACTTATTTCAGCTGCTAATTTACGCCAAACGAACCCATCCAGGACTTCCGGGACAAACTGGACTCCCTGGAGGATGAGGTCGTAAGCACCACGGTTAATGTGGTAGTTGCGGGACACTTTAACGCAAAAGCGCTGGAGTGGGGCATGTCTCAGCCGGACACACGAGGCAGGCTCATCCTGGAAACGGCCGCCAGAACAGGACTCCTGGTTCTAAACATCGGCAACTTGACAACCTTCTAACGCGCTGAGTATGTCGAAACCATCCCGAATGTTTCCTTTGCCTCCCAAACATTGGTGCCGCTAATACAGGAGTAGAGAGTGCTGAAAGACTACTCGGGAAGCGACAACCAGTATATAAGCTTCGAGGTCCACAAACGGGCGCAACAGCAGAAACACCAAGGGGTAGGCGCAACAAGATGGAATACCGACAGGATGGACTGGTCAAAATTCCTAGAAGCTCTGTCAATGGGATTGGAAGACATGGGGAAACCCAGGGAAGCGAAAGAACCGCAGCCGAGGCGCTTGCGGCCTCCATCATTTCGTTGATAGAATTAGCCCGCAGAACCTCGATGTCACAAAACAGTTCCCGACACGGGAAGCGTCCGATATGCTGGTGTACTCCAGAGATAGCGCAACTGCACGTACGATGCTTGAGGCTGCGTCGTGTCGCACAACGGGCAAGAAACCGCGAGGAGGCAGACCTCAGATCTGCGGAGCACAAAGCGCCAGGAGGGAGTTAAGGTGAGCCATAGGACCAAGCAAGTCCCGTTGATGGAAAAATATCACGGAAGGTGGCAACTCGGATCCCTGGGGACTCGGGAATAAGATCTTCACCCAGAAGCTGGGCGCCCTGAGACCCGCCAGGACACTGGATGAGGAGACCGCAACTCTGTCCCCGCACCCTGTCCCCGCACCCTCGGAGAGAGAGTGTAACGAACCCAAATTCCAGGCCGAGAATATCTAAGCTCATTCGTTACAATTAACACCTTCCATCTATTGGTGCCTGCATAGATTATTGTATTAGATTATGATTAGTGCAATTTTGTTTCGAAATTCTTAAAAAGAGCCCATCTAAGAAAATAAAAAGTGCCGGGTTTATGGAGATTCGAATACTGGAATCCAGTATAAAAGTTGCCTTGAAGATATAATTCGCACAAGAAATTGAAACTAGGTAAATAAAGTAGAGGTAATAATTTCTCTTGGAATATGATTCGCATGTAAATTTGAAAAATGGGAAATATAAGCCAGACCTCAGACAGGCAAAATCACCTTTTCCACTCCTTCCCTTCCTGAGTTCTCTCTATCCGAAACCAGGTCGTATGGATCAGGCATAGTCCGGTCATACTACAATTCCCAGTCCAATACCCGTGAGTGTAGGTTAAGGGCAGTTCACTGCGCGGGCCGGGTACCCGTGTTAAGGGAAAAGTCAAAGGGACTTCGTTACAAGTCGTAAGTAGTTTAAGCGCAGTTCACTGCTCGGCCGAGTACCCGTGTTGAGGGGAAAGGTGTAATGGACTTAGCTCCTAGCCATAAGTAGTTTAAGGGCATTTCACTGCTCGGACCTAGTACTTGTGTTAAGGGGAAAAGTCAAAGGGACTTAGTATCTAGTTAAGTACGTAGAAATAAGCATTTGAATTATATAGCAGTAGTCAGTAAGTACTAGAAGAAATTGTTAGAATTAGGGAAATAAAGATAAGTTTAAAGAAGACCAGGTCTTGTTAGTTATATGCACCTACCCTATTCTCTCTCTCCGTTGCGTTGTTATATGCTCCCTTTGAGCAAATAAATAAGTTGCCAGCTTAATGGAGAAAGGGGTGAGTGTAATAAAAATATTTGGCGCCACGTGGTTATGCGAGTCCACGAGCTCTTTTTCCACCAGTCGACAATTTCACCAAAACATAAATATAAGTAAAAGAGAGAGGCTTCCACTTTCACTTAAATTTTATTATATAACATTCTATTTCATATCGTTACTTCTCTTTAAACCTCTAGGCCGCGCATAAACGAGAACGCAACCTTCAACGCGCGTTATCAGCATTTGCCACAAAAAAAGGAAATCAAACCAAACAAATATAAAGTGAAAATAAAACGTAACTTTTTATCCTTTCCTTCCTTTCTTTGTCGATCCCTGCACTTAAAGTGCGGAACACAATGTGGTGCTGGCGCTCGTAGCTGGCTGGGGTAGCCAGACCTGTCAAAAGTTAAAAATATGGAAATTAAGTGATGGCGGTCCAATGTGTAGCTGGCGCTGTAGCGCAAAGTTCAATATTTTTAACTTTTGGCGCGCGCCAAATTTGACATTTCCGAGTTAGCTACAGCGCCAGCTACGAGCGCCAGCTATGAGCTCCAGCGCCACATTGTATTCCAGCCTTTAGTTATAGCCTCCTTTTGGGTCTTCACGAATTTTGGGTCCTCAGGAACTTCAAATTTCTTTTTCCCAGCTGCCTCAGAATTCTTGAAATTCACTACTTCACAAACTTTTTCACTTGAAAATTTGTTTTCAAAAGTTTTCTCCTCGAAAGTTTCATCACTGGACTATTCGCTTCGCCTACCAAAGCAGTTGGTTATATAGACATTTAACCCCTATTAAGTCCTTTTCTGTAAATTTTCCATATATTCTTCCCAATCGGTTGACATTTTTTTGAATCGGTTCATTTTGTAAATATTAAATTCGATATTTTTGGTTTAATTTTATCTTTAGGATAAGGGTTTTATTTTCTGCGTAACAGAAAAATTCTTTTCGGCTCCATATCTTTTAATTTTCCTCAAAACGTTTCTGTTGACATTTCGTTTCACGTGTTTTGAAACTTTTAAATACAGATTTATTTGCCTCCGAATTAATAACCAACATATGCTTTGTGTTACGGACAACCCAGACAAATCGCTTATTTTATCCGGCAATTAAAGTTAGTGACAATTTTTTTCCGCTTTCGTCTCGGTGAGGTTAAGTACTGTGTTTTGTGTGTTTTTTTGTTTCGATCAGAAGGAGATTCAAAAAAGGTAAGTTCTTCCAAATATGTTAAGTTACTTTGTAAATGTGACAAATGCTAACCGCCACTAATTTTCAGGTATTCGAAGCAAAACACCCTATGCGAAAGCCCGTTGAATTTTACATCTTTTCGACCACAAGTACGTATCTTAGAACTAGTTTTGTTTCATTTCTTATAGTCTATAAAATAATTCATTATCTTCCTTATTTAATTCTTAATTTCAGCAACCTAATTCATATTAACTTTAACTTCATTTTCCTTAACCTTACCCTCAATTTCAACAACTTATCCCACTAATTGTCTAACTTAACTTAAAATAAGCCTACCCTACCTTACAATATATAATATAATTCAATATATATACTTCCTTACTTAATTCCTAACTTATAATAATAACTTCAGCTTCATTTTCCTTAATCTAATAATCCTTAATTTCGACTACTTATCCCACTAGATGTCTAACTTAACTTAAAATAATGTAATGTAATTCAAATCTTTATACTAATATTCCTAACTTATTGGAGCGAATGAAATAAAATTAAGTTGAGCTAATCTTATTCTATCTTTCGGGTCTTATTCTATCTTCTAGTCAGCACATTAATCGCAGGGACATATCGTTGCCAATCAATCCGGTTTGTTAATAATTCGACTTAGGCTTTTGTTTAAATTTATCCATTTACATTCGTTAGGTCTCAACATGTATGTCTTTCATCATATTTCCGGTGAGTTACTAAGTTGGCTCATATTTATGCTGTTACAATTTCATTGCAGATTTAATAAATTTTAATTTCAGGAAAGTGTCATCAAAGTTGGAGTTTCCTTAAACTAGGGTTGGCTATCCCCATGGACCCAGGATTTGTGTTCCCGTCAGGTTAGTACCAAAATAAAAGTTCAATTCTGTAATAAAAAAAATGTTTGCAGCTTCCTACTTATATACTCAGAGGACTGACACAGGTAACATAAAATAATAGTTTGATTTCCTTCCTAACTACTCTATATTCAGACTGCAGCATGGAGATCGCGTATGCAAGCATAACAGCGTACACCCTGGCCTTTCTCCACTGTAGTTACGCAGGCAATTGATTTTGTGACTTTATCACTACCGTACCGATATTAACATCGCATTGCGTTGGAGCCTGAGTAACCGAACCGGGGAGGGAACTTGCCAAACGGGATAGGGATACGGAGAAAGGAGACCAGAGAGAGAAAGGAGTTAAAAGGAGAGGAACAATAAAGGCCGGGCGGAGCGGCAAGATCCGGTAGAAAGAGATGGGGACAGAAGGAAAAAATCCCTTAAGGGCAGTTCATTGCTCAGGCCGAGTACCTGTGTTGAGGGAAAGGGTCAAAGGGATTTAGCTCCTAGCCGTAAGTAGTTTAAGGGCAGTTCACTGCTCGGGCCGAGTACCCGTGTTGAGGGGAAATGTCAAAGGGACTTAGCTCCTAGCCTGAAGTGGTTTAAGGGCAGTTCACTGCTCGGGCCGAGTACCCGTGTTAGGGGAAAGGTCAAAGAGATTAAGCTCCTAGGCGTAAGTAGTTAAAGGCAGTTCACTGCTCAGGCAGAGTACCCGTGTTGAGGGGAAAGGTCAGAGGGACTTAGCTCCTAGCCGTAAGTCGTTTAAGGGCAGTTGACTGCTCGGGCCGAGTACCCGTAATGAGGGGAAATGTTAAAGGGACGTAGTATCTAGTTAAGTACGTAGAAATAAGCATTTGAGTTATAAAGCAGTAAGTAGTGAAAGAATTGTTCGAATAAGGGAAATAAAGATAAGTTTAACGAAGACCAGTTCTTGTTAGTTATACGAACCTACCCTATTCTTTTTCTTCGTTGCGTAGACCCTGGGCTTTCTCCACTGTAGTTACCCAGGCAATTTATTTTGGGATTTTCCCACTACCGTACCGATATTAAAATCGCATCGCGTTGGCACAAGAGCAGGGTCGCAGGTGGCGATTTTTCATCAATCCTGGCGACAAAAAATATGAATTTGGCGATGGCGATTTTTTTAGCGATTTTTCATCTACTTCGGGCGTTTTTATGGCGATTTTTCTTGAAAGAAAAATTGATAGATTATTTACCTTTTAAAAAATAATTTCTAAAGTTTTACAAATGTAGCATACATCTATTTAGCAGAATATTCTCAAAAATTTAGCTACTTTGAGTAAAAGTTGCCGCAAACGGAAATTGACACTTAAAGTGACAGAAAATTCTACGGCAATCTAATGAGTTATTTGCCGGCTTTTTTGCAGTTTTATTCTATGATTTTTAATAAATTTTAGGAGAAATAATGGAAAACGGTTTATTAAAAGTAAGAGATCCTACTTTAGCAAAAAGTTGTATACTTTTGGGAAACCTACAAACATGTACCAGAGAAGACCTCGAAAGTATCTGTAATAGATGCGGAACAATTCTTGGCTATTTGGAGCAAAAATATTTCGGATTTGTACAATTTGAAACAGAAGCGATTGCTAATAAGGCAGCTCAGGCCCTCAATGGATCTTTGTTTAAAGGGTACAAAATAACAGTCCGGAATAGGTAAAGGTAAGAAACCACAGCAAAAGAAAGAAACTCTAGAGGCAACTCAAGCCAATTTACAACAGCTTCAGCAGCATGCTCACGTCCCTCCTGATTACAATGATTGTGAGCTAATTGTCATTAACCAGCAGCACACGTAATTGGACTTTTGAATATGTTTAGATTCATTACTTTTTTTTACCTTTTATAGAGAATATGCCGAATATGTAAAGGTTATATTTAAAAGTTGATTTGCTTTTCCCAAATAAAGGGGTTCCAATTGGGAAAGTTAGCACAAATATTTCGTGACGTGGATATATATATATATATATATATATATATATATATATATATATATATATATATATATATATGCAGTACTTGTCACCGCCCAAAACGAAGAGCATCGAAGTATCACATAAACATACTTTATGGGCAACCAGAGGAGCACCGAAATATGGCAGTTGATAATGCCATTAACTTGAGGCCCGAAATACAATTCCAACGGACCCGTCAACTGCAACTTTGCTCAAATGGGAAATTCATGCGACATGATTGTTACAATTTAACGACTTATCAGTCGACTCCGACTGAACTTAGACTTTGCTCAAAGTGCAAAGTTGTAGTCATAAAACTCGACTGCGGCTAACTTCATTTGAAATATACATGCAAATAGCTCTGAAAATGACAAAAGCTGCAGCTACAATTTATTTTCAATTTTTTTTTTTATTTTCAGTTGCAGTTAATTGATCAATCGGAATTTTAACTCGATTCAAACTTTATTAAACGCACTTGCTGACAATCGTTTCTTAACGGTTTAACAATTGTTACAAGGTGTGAGTTACAAAAAAAGGCAGAGTTAGGCGACGCAGCTGACCTTCCAGCTCCTTAACCGAAAATTGTCGAACCTGATCCAGAGATCGAGTTGCAGAAGAAAATTTTAAGCATCCTCAATAATCACATGTATATAATGTACAAACTAAACACTTGACCCGAGTACATTTTTCAAAAAATTTTAGTAAAAATTCCGAACTCAACCGTTCAACTCGAGCAAAGTAAGAAATATTAAAATATTTCCTAACGCGATCGGCGTTTCTAATAAATAAAAACTAAATTCTTGTGGCTCTTCGTCAACAGCAGCACCAAAGGGTTAGGTTTTCTTTAGCTGCTGGACGCCTTCGAAAAAACCGAACAGTAGATGGAAAACCAACCAATTTAAATAAAAACACCGATCTAGACAGCTGTTTTTTTATTAAAAATCCTCAAGAAGTCATCTATAACGGGGTCAAAATCCGATCTATTGTATGCAAATGTAAAACGATTCAATCATAATTGAACTTCTAAAAGATAATTAGGTGCAACGAACGTTGGATTCACTGATCAAACCTTAAAAAAAATGTGGAAAGTAAAACAAGCGTTTTTACTTTTAATTTTTTTAAATAAAGGACTTCCACCAAGTGTTGCTCTTTCTGATTAAACTGATCAAAGCGTTAGTATCTACAATTGAAAATCACTTTAACTATAGGTAGATAATGAAATATATTTTATTGGAAGTCTTTAATTGTTTGGCGTTTTTTCTGAAACTTTCATATTGGGAGTTGATATTTGGCACGACGATAGGAATTGGTGGCAGAATAACAGCCGTATAGTTAAATTTTGATGTTTGGGTCCCATTTTCATTGGGGTGAAATGGTAATCAAATGAAATTGTGCTTGTAAAAACGAGTTCAAAAATATTATTAGTGGCTTAAGCAACATGCTGGTAACGATTGCTTTACTAAAATCCAACGAAACTTAAGGTCTGTAATTAAAGAAATTACTCGTACCTTAACACAGTATATTGCATACCCAATAAAACAACATTTCATTGTAGTATTATTGCGATAAGCTAAAGGAAGTGACTATTTTCACTTACGTGCACTTTCGTATTTACACGTATTTGCCATCTTGATTTCCACTTTGACATTTTGGCTATAATCATGGCTACAACAAATTTATAGATTGGCGATTTTGGCGAATTTTTAGTGTCCATCTGGCGATATTGTCTGTGGAAAGAAGAAGCACTGAAACCTGCGGAGGATGAATAAGTTCCACTTTTTTTCCTCATAGAACTAGAAGAGACTGTCTTGGCGATGAAAGGCAAGAAAACACCCGATGGGATCCCGGGCGAGGTACTAAGGATTGTTTTCCAATATAACCAATATCTGCTTCTGCATATTGTAACGTAAATGGGACTCTTCGGGCTCGACGGATTAATTAAGACAATTATTTTTAATCACAAATGTTCACAAGTTTATTCACTTCACTTAATTAGTTCGTTTAACAATTTCCTTAACAATATTTCTTCATAATATACCGTTTCACTTCACTTATTTACACTTATTACTTCACGGGTTAAAATACAACTGACTATTCGCAGTATCACGTATAAACACTTCGCAGTCTATATCAAGACTAAACTACTTAGGCTACTGCTCAGCCCTATTTATACTACTTAGCTTAATTCTAGAAACCTCTGCCACTTAGTTCTAAATGTTTCCGTTACACCTTTGCACCTCACACCTTCGCCAGGGGTTCGAGTCGTCCTTGACTTTCAACTTTTGACAATTACTTTTCTTGATTTCCGGCCACCTGGGGCATGCGCATTACACGGCTGACTATTTCCCAAAGGACCGAAGTAGTGTGTCAAACAGTTCCAGGCTAGTGTCCGGAGAAGCAAGGGAGGTGTTTTAGTCGGTAAACTGTGCCACAGGAGTCCGACACTGTAACGCATTTCACCTACCTTTGAAAATAAAAATAAATAAATACACTTGTTATCTCATAAAAATTAGGTTTCAAATCAATTTCTGTGCAAGTGATTTAGCCAATTTGATACGGTATGAGCTGAGAGCCATAATAAATTGTTTTAAGAGCAAAAATAAGTGCACTCCAGTATACACATAATCAAAAACGTAGAAAGCTTATAAGGAATTCGAAAACAAGCGGAGTACAGTGAGTCTCAAAAGAAGCTAATGAAATATAGAAATACAGCGTGAACAACAAACGAGCAACGACTAAGGTATTGAGCATTCGGCAGTGCACGCATTACCAATAAGGCTACTGCTCCCTCCTCTTCCCATCGCCACTCTAGGTGCCGCATTTTTTATCATTGTACCAATGAGAAAAATATTGTAATGCAGTTGGTGCTCTTCGGGCCCGACGAATTAATAAAGACACTTATTGTCAATCACGAATGTGCACAGTTTTATTCATTTAACTTAATTATTTCGTTTCACAATTTTTTTTCCAACTTTTCTTTAGCAATAACTGTTTCACTTCACTTATTTACAATTATCACTTCGCGTGTTTAAATAAAACTAACTATTCGTAGTATCAAATATAACCACTTTGCATTCTAAATCATGACTAAATCTAACCAGGCTGCTCTCAGCCTTATTTATAAGATTGAGCTTAATTTTAGAAACTTCTGCCACTTAGTTCTAGATATTTCAGTTACACATTTTCACGTCACATATTCACCATCCTTTCAACAGAAAGATGAAATTATTTCTTTATTAACAAAATTTGAAAGCAGGAGTAGTAGGGAATTTGCGCAATAGGTAATGCACGTCTATCGGGACAGGAGGCCTTCTCAATCAAGTCACGAGAAAGGTAATAATAATTTATCATTAAATTCTAATAGGATTAAGGTTTGCAGCTTTGATTATGAATGTAGTTGTGTTAATTTTCCTGGAATAGAAGTAATTCTTCAGAGTTTTTTTGATTTCGTTAGGAATTTCGATATGTTCTGCCTTTTTGAGACCCATGTTATGGAGCAATACTTTGAATACTCCCAATATGGAAGGGCAAGTGGGGGTTACCTTCTAGGTATAAGACATAGTTTTAGTGAAGCAGGTATATGTAATTTTATGTGGGTTTATAATCGGAACTGTATTAAACTTAAGTATGGATCAGATTGGATTTGCCTTATATCTGTATATATGTAACTGCTCAAAGTGAGAAGCTGATTTTGAATCCCTTGTTGATTTTAAAAATAATTTGGATGGCGAAAATTAGATCTTCCTAGGTGATTTCAATCGAGGAATGCCAACTGTTACCGGAAGACTTAAATTTTGGTCCAAGAATTAGAAGTTATAGATTATCGAAAGATCTAGAACTAAACGCTAAAGGTAAAACCTTTCTAGAATTCTGCGATGATCATGGGTTATTTGTTTTAAACGGTAGAACCTTTGGTGACTTGGAAGGTCGCTATACATATGCTGGGGTAATGGTGCTTCGGTCAATGATATTATTGCCGTGTCGTATAACCTATCGGCACTCATAAAACAATTTACGATAGAAGATCGAACCTTCTCGGACCATTTTCCTCTTTGCCTTGATTTATTACTCAATAATGACAGTAGTATTGAGACTGAACAAATTTTGACATTACTACCTAAACTAAACTGGAACATTCAGTGCGCTGACAGCTATCAACGAACAATTGCTGAATTATGTCAAAGCACATTTGGGGACAATTTAATATGCAGTGTCGACCTTTTGGTTGATATTATTAACCAATCAGCATTGAAAACCGCTGTGGCTAAACCCACTTATAAACAAAAATGGTTTGATAGCGAGTGCCTATGTGCTCGAAAGTTGTCATTCAGATGGCTTAACTTATTTCGTAAAACTAGTTCTCAAGTAGCGACACAGTATTACGTAAAATTTAACCAAATTTACAAATCGCTCTGCTTCCCTTGGTGCAAGCTTAGGTTCAGTTTGTGACACTAAAGCTTGGTGGAAAGTTGCTAAGGGGCTGCGATATTAACACTTTTAAATATTATTTTGAACTCCTTCCTTCCTATGTTTGATAGTCAAATTGAAATGGATGAGCTTATTGGCGTGCTGAATAATTTGAAGGATAACAAAGCTCCTGGAAGAGATCGAATCCCATATGAATTCTATAAACACGGTTTTTTTGAACAATTTACTGAATTCGTACAACTACATTTTAGAAACGATGGATATTCCACAAAGCTTTTCATGCTCCGTTATCTTTCCAATTCACAAGAAAGGCAGTGTTGACCAGGTTAATAATTATCCAATTATACAGAACACTTTCAGAAAGTCAAACTGGTTTCCGCGCTGGCTACTATGTAATTAAACTTTGCCATTCTTCAAAAAAAAAGAAAATTTACGCCTTCTTCGTAGATTTTAAAGCTGCTTTTGATACGGTTGCACGCAGCTCGTTGTTCTATAAGTTGCTTAATTGCGGAGTGTCTTGCAGGATGGTAAGAATTTTGCAAGAATTGTATAAAAAATACTAGAGCACAGGTATCGGACGGTACGCGTTTACAACATCTCGTGGAGTCAAACAGGGCTATATTCTTAGCCCATGGTTATTTGCGCTATTTATAAATGACATGGATGATGAAATGGAAACAGGAATTACAATTGGTGACATTCAAATCAAAGTCCTTATGTACGCTGACGATAATGTTATGCTCTCTGATGATCCGGTTAAACTACAGATTATGATTCTAAAACTTGAAGACTTTTGTAAAACCTGGAACTTAATTGTTAATGTTATCAAATCTAAAGAAATGATTTTTCAGAGAGGTGGAGGAAGAAGATTGCAGACTGAAAAATGGCTGTACGACGGCAATGAAGTTGATATTGTTAGTAAATACACCTACCTTGGCATAATTTTAACACCCAAGCTTTCAATGGCAGAGCATATGAAGCAACATCTTCATTCTGCTAAGGTTAGTGTAAATGTTACATGGCACAAGTGTGGTGATTTACCCCGTACGATGATGTGTAAAAGATGCAACGCTTCTTCTGGAAGAAGTTGCTAAAATTACCCCAACAAACTCCGAACTCCTCGCTCTTATTAGAAACAAAACAATCAAGCTTATACATATATACATTAAACTGTCATTTCTCATATTTGCTTCGAGTTCTCTTTAGATATCCCCCTTATAGACTTCCATATAGATTAGCATGGTTAGCTGTTAAAAAGAAATTTAATGGTACGAGGCATGGTTGGAATTATCGGAGAAACATAATATATCTATAAGCAAGAGAGAAAGCCCAATGCACAATATTAAAAGAAGTATTGATGAAATAGTAGATGCTGAAAATGCTTGGATTAAACGTAAAGCAGTTGGTAGAGCCCAATGCACGGTTAGACACGGTGTTTATGATAGGTGAGGTATGTCAGGATGTCTGGAATTATAAGTTGACGTGGGGGCGTAGTCCCTTTATTTTGAGCCTCCAAAATCCTAAGTCCTCTTTGTATCTAATGGGTAAGATACATTTTATTTTATAAAAAAAAATTTAAATATTTTAGTTTTAATTTTTTATTTAATTTCAATACTACCAGTCCGGTTGTTCTGGCTAGACTAAAAATTATTTACAATATTTTTGTATCCTACTTTACGTTATATACATAGATAGTTTGTTAAAATTTTCTTTGTATTGAGTACAGTATTTTATTGTCAATGAATAAATGATTACGATAATTTTTAAAGTGTTTGTGTTTCACACTATTCAAATTTTATCGAAGTGTACAGGTTGATTAAAATATTTTTGACAGTACAGTCTAATTGGATATTATTGAAGTAGATTTTTAATACTAATATTTTATTAATAATATAATCAAAATAATAAACTTTTACTTAAAATATAATATATTAAATTAGTAACTACTGCTACAATAGGCTATAGCGCTGATCTCAATTACGTTAATAACGAATTTTCTTTTAAAAAATAGTGTAATAGACTTAAATGCTAGTCCGTGGAGTAGAGAAGCAACTCGCATGTAGGTTAGGTTAGGTTAGGGTGGCGGCCATCAGCCTCACATAGACCTATAAATGGTCCGTTGTGTTACCACATCCGTGGAACCGTGCCTGATTGCCGGGTTTAACTAAAACCAGCCGCAGCTGTTAATAAATGTTAGGAGCTGCTTCAGCCCGATGCCGGCTGTGTCGCCCATGTCACCTAAGACGTACACGCCCATTGCATTGTACCTTCTTTTTGCTAGGCCCGGGCATTCGCAGAGTAAGTGCTGAATGCTTTCCACCTCTTCCTCGTCCATACAGCTCCGGCAGAAGTCATTCGTGGGAACGCGCAGACGTTCTGCGTGTCTCCCGAAAAGACAGTGGCCAGTAATGACTGCCACAATGTTTCGGAGGTTTGTCCGGCTTCCAGCAGGTTTTTCTCAAATCCCATTCAGGCCACAGCTGCCTTGATAATCTGCATGTGGTTAAGTTACTCCATCTCTGTTTAGCGAGCTGAGTAGCCTTAAGGTCAATTTCTCTCTTTACTGATTCTAGCGGCCAGCCGATCGATCTGTCAATAGAGGAATCATCCAGTTGTGATCCCTCCCTTGCCAGCTCATCAGCTGCCTCATTCCCTTGAGCACCACTGTGACCAGGGACCCAGCAGAGAGTTACCTTCTGTCTCGCTCCTAACGTCCGGAGACCCGCCAGACACCTGCCGACCAGCTGTGACCTGACTAAGTTTAAGTCCAGCGCCTTGAAAGCTGCTTGGCTGTCGATGTACAAGTATATCTCGCTACCCATTGGTAGGTTTGGGCGCCCGTGTATTAGTGCTACCGCCCTTTCTATGGCCAAGATCTCCGCTTGGAATACACTGCAATGGTCCGGTAACCGGTACCTACTGCATATGCTTAGGCAGTCCGAGAAGAACCCTGCTTCCACCCCGTCCTCCGACTTAGACCCATCCGTGAACACCGATATTTCTACACCTGTGGCATCCCCCCACTCTTCCCATTCTTCTCTAGTTGGGATCCTTGTGGAGAAGACCTTCCCAAAACTAAGTTGTGGGGTGGTGTAGTCGGTGCTCACCTGCAGATAGCCCCCCGGATAAGTCTTTAGTATACTGCTATGGCCGTTATCTGAGCTCTTCCAGCACTTGGACTCTTTCAGTCTTACAGCACTGCGTGCAGCTATACTTTTACCGTGGACGTCGAGCGGTAGGTGATGGAGCATAGTCTCCATTGCAGCCGTTGGTGTTGTGCTTATAGCTCCGGAGATGCCCAAGCAGGCAGCTCTTTGAATCTTGTTTGTTTTCATTAGATTGCTCTCCTTCTCTAGAGCAGTCCACCAGACTAATATGCCGTATGTAAGAATAGGTCTTACTATGGAGGTATACATCCAGTGGACAGTACGAGGGCTTATACCCCATTTCTTGCCAAACATCCTCTTGCAGGCGTAAAACGCTATTGACGCTTTCTTCACGCGTTCATCTATGTTCATGCCCCAGCTCAGTTTGGAATCGAGTATGACCCCTATATACCTAGTGTGGGTCTTTATTGCTAGGGTATTGCCCGCTAGTTTAGGTGGTTCGGGACTTCGATCACTCTCCTCTTTGTGAATAGGATTGCCTCCGTCTTCTGATTGACTGATAAACCACAGTTCTTCGCCCATCTGTGGACTTTACCTAGTGCTCTTTCCATCAACTCGCTCATGGTCCTTAGGAACTTTCCTGATACCAGTAAGGCCAGGTCGTCTGCATAAGCCACCAACTTTATCCCATCTCTTTCAAGTGAGATCAGGATATCGTAGACCACTAGGAGCCACAATAATGGTGACAATACGCCCCCTTGAGGTGTTCCTCTGACGTTGTTGAAAGCCCCCAACGTGTTTTCCCTGTTACTAAGTGACTGCTCAACCGTTCTTACTACTGCGTGCAGCGCATTTTCAACTGACTCTCCCTTTGTATATGTGTGCTGGGAGCCGCTAACCCCTCTTGGTAGAATACGCTCACGCAAGTATACGTCGAGAAGTCTTTCTAGTGTTTTAAGTAAAAACGATGAAAGGCTAATTGGTCTGAAGTCCTTAGCGATTATGTGTCCACTTTTTCCTGCCTTGGGGATAAAGATGACCTTGACCTGTCTCCAAGCTAGAGGGATATAGGAATGGAAGAGGCAGCTTTTAAATATCACCCTAAGCCACGGAATAACTGAAGCCTGTGCTTTTTGCAGCATGATAGGCCAAATTCCGTCTATTCCTGGTGACTTGTATGGCGCAAAAGTTTTAATTGCCCATTCAACCCTGTCCTGTGCTACTATGTAGCTGGCGGAATCCAGGCTTGGTAGCTCCGATCTAGCCGGTATACCCGCACAACTTGCCGCCCCATTTGCGTCCGAGTTACCGGGAAAATGCGTCCTCATAAGCAGCTCCAGTTTCTCCTCTACCGATTCCGTAAAGGAACCATCGCCCCGCATCAAGAAAGAGGGAACACTGGGACTGCTTGCGAGGGCCTTCCTGAGGCTAGCGGACTCGCTTGCACTCTCAATGGAGTCACAGAAAGCCCTCCATGAAGTGCGTTTGGCCTTTCTAATGGAGTTTTTATACTCTTTTAGACCCCTTTTGTAGGCGGTCCAATCCTCAGGTGTTTTTGTTGACTAAGCCCTATTGAAAAGCCTCCGCGCCTCCCGTCTTAACGCGCTCAGGCTCCTGCTCCACCAAGCAGGGTAAGACTTCTTGGGTGGTCTGCTTAGCGGACAGCTTTTCTTGAAGGCGTCAGTACACGCTTTGGATAGTACCTCCACTGAAGCAACCAGGGATAGGGTGTTTTCGAGAATCTCGCAAGTTGGCGCTGGTACGCTATGCGCTACTCGTCTTTTCAATTCTTCCCAGTCTGCTCTGACCGGGTTTCTAAAGGGGATGCGACGCTCTGGCAGGAGGTTGATTCTGAAGCGTATCCAGCAGTGGTCCGAAAACGACCTCTTTCCCGATACTCTCCAGTCCTCCACCTTTAGATCATTTGACTCCGTTACGAGTGTCATATCTAAAACCTCTTCCCTATTTGCTGTAATAAATGTGGGCCTGTTGCCCCTGTTAGAGAGTTAAATAGAGACTCACCAACAACAGGTCTCGTCTCCCTTCATCCGCTGCTTTCGCCAGTGCCTGAACCTCAGTAGGTGGGATGCAGACTTCATGCGCCATGTACGCCGAAGCGATCCATGTAGGCGCCATGCTGCTGCCCTCCCATTGAACTACTGTGATGTCTTTAGTGCTGTAATTAGACAATAAAAATAAATTAATGCCCTTCTTGGCCAGAATACAAGTTCTCGGCTTACCTGCACCCTTTTTATAGTAAAGGGTGAATAATTTGTGCGTTAATCCCAGTATGGCGTCTTCCTGGACCCACGGCTCTTGGATTAAAGCAACATCTATGTTCTCCTCCGCTAGGAGGATGAGTAAGCTCTCGGATGCTAGCTTACTGTGATGGAGGTTGACGTTTACCGCCACCGAGCTGAAACCACAGTGCAGCTTAAATCCTGCACGCTTCAGCAGGGGCAGGGACTCATCTGTCAGCTGCAGAATGACGTTCCTCCCCGTCGGCTTCGGCTCGTCCATCCGGAGGACTTTCCAGTCCCCGCAAGGAATAGTGGGGTTCTGTGATCCCAGAACCGCCAAAAGTTGTTTTGCGGGTAAGACAGGCTCTGGCAACCAGATCCTACCCCTAGGATATTCTGGAATATCCCTGCTTGGGATGACCTGCAACTTCGCCTTGTTCTTCAGACGGTTAGCGACAGAGCTCTTTGTAGCTGCTGAACAGCCTACAGTGCCCTTCGCAGGTGTCCTGGAAGTCCTACTGGTATTACCATGAACGAACAGGGTTCCGTCGGACTTCTTTAGTTTTCATGGCTGCGTTTTCCACCTCATCTAAGGAACGCGCCCTTTTACACGCCTTTTCCGTGATAGAGTCACTTCCCTGAGGTTTGTCGCCTTCGCCAGGTTTTTTATATGTATACTGGACATGGTATGGATCTAATGCCAGGAGATTTCTCGCCCGCATCATCTCCCTCCTGTCCCTTTGGCTGATGGACGCCGGGTCCATCCTCTCCAGCTTCGTCAGTACATGGCGCGCCTTTTGGTACCGCCGTCACTTCCTCAGTCCTTCCGAAGTTTTCCTCGGTGGCTTCTTCAGACCGGATTTGTCATCCTGGTCCTTGCCTGGCGATTTGAGGAGCCTTTCCTCCTCTCCTTCGCTCGGGCTCACCACCTCCCCCCCCTGCCTTCGATGTCCGTTAGGTTGTCGTCTGGCAGCCTCTCCTCCTTCGCTTCCTTCTCATCTTTTTGCAATTGTATTTTATCCATGTTTGGTCCCACGATTTGCGGAGAAAGGACAGTCACCCGTGGCAGAGATCCGCATTACCACGAGAAGGCTATATTAAAACTGAAGGTCGCCCGGTATCCAGAGTTCGCATACTAACGACTAAGCTCCCCCTTAGCCACGCAGCTCTCGGCGTATGCAGTTCCACCTTGGCTTGGGTTGGTCTAGGTTTTGGCCTGCTAATCAGTGTGAAACCCATCTAATACCAGTTTCCGCCTCGCACTACGTGGAAGTACCAAAGTCCTGACCGGCGTCTTCACTTCACTCACCACTGGGATGACAGTATAGTGAGTTCCATTATTTACAGAGACAACCAGTCGAGCGAGGCATTTGCTCATTATGTAATTTATTGGAGGACGAAGGCTTGCTTGATATTATCAGAAAGGGAAGTTATTGATATTCTCAATGGTAGAAATAATTTCAATGATCTTATACATTTGGTTGCTACAGCTTTTAAGTATATAGAATTTCTTGTATCCGAATATAATTGTTGATCTTTTCTGTTCTATAAGATCTGTTTCTATACCAGTGTGGGTTTAATTTCCTTTTTCCTTTTTAATTACTATATATAAGTATTCATATTGATTTTCTAGGATTCTAACAGGATTTGTGTTAGGTTTGAATTTTATGTTATACATATAGGTTCGTCAATCTCGACAGATGGCCTTGAAGCCAATGTTTATAGTATATTAATTTTATTCCTTATTTTTTTTATAGTATATTAATTTCATTCCTTAATTTTCTGTTTTACTTTGTATCTTTATTTATATATTTATATATTCTTTATTAAGTCTTTGGTTTATTTATGTCCAAAGCATAAGATACTTAAAGAAATTATGGTTGAATTATATATATAATTAGAAATAAGCATTTTTATTTTACTTCTATTACGACATTTTGAAGTCGGTTTTCACGCGTTACAAAATTTTTTCCGGTCATACATACATAAAAAAATACGCATCGAATTTAGAGCCTTCTCGTTTTTGGGAATTCGGTTAAAAAGGACTAAATGTTCTACTCATCTAACAATTTTTTAAGCTGCTGGACAGTCAATCCCACACTAAAGCAAATTAATTTATTATATTCTATTGATGATAGCCAAACAGATTTGAACTTGAGATCCAGATTTTCAGCTTGAAAATTTGGATCTCTTGCAGCCTAGCAGACCAGTTGGTATAACGTACAACCACTCTAAAATCACTTAACAGCTCAACACATTAATAACATCTAAGTGAGACTAAAAGGCATTTACATTACTGCTTGGGCTTGTTATTATTCTTCTCTCCAATCTCAAATAAAGGTAATTATTTTATTGCGTTTTCGTCCTTAAGTTGATATAGGTAATGCATTCTGTGTCTATGCTATTCAATTACACTCAAATAGAAAAATTTTACTTCAAAACATTAGTTGAATACAAATTTCCAGAAAATATTGAGCAGTTATTTAGTTTTAGATTTTAATGTCCAAAAGTTTTAAGTATCGACGTATTTTAACCGACAAAATCAAATACTTCAGGGTTTAAGTTTGTTCCAATGGAAAAAATCGCAGTGGAGGCATCATAATTCCTTCTAAATTTTTTTAGGTAAACAACTACGACAATTTTTTAGGAAATATAAAAGCAAAAATGCTTTTCCTTTAAATGCTATTTGGTTTTATTTATTTAAACAGGTCCATAAATTGTTTTATCCTGTTCTCCGCAGAGACCGTTTTTGAACCTTCATTAGTTAACTTTTTTTTATTCTGACTGTCAAAGGTTAAGACAGCGTAAAAGAAACCTCAGGTAAATGAGTGATCCTCAGAAAACGTTTCATCACACCAATGTACACTTGTCAGTCAAAATTGAAAGAACAAAAAGAAGGAAATTGAATGCCTAGGTAAAATGTAGAATTTAAGAGCGAAGACCTGGTTTCTTTTCAAAAAGGTCTAAATTGTTGATGAACAAAAGACTTCCTTATTGACGTGAGGGCATATATACATACATATAAGCCGGGCACTGGATTAAACCGATAACTTTTGCGTTGGTGCGCACGAAGTATGGAGTAATATATACTCCTTAAAAATTGTTTATTTATTTTTAAGATAGCTTTGTATACAGTGTGACTGTCTCGATAGGTCTTTAATTCGGGAAAGTGTGAGACCAGGAGTAGGAGAGCACTTCAATACTTAATTTTAACAAAATATTTCAGGGGTATTATTACTGTAGTGAGGGCTATTATTGTTTTTATTTCTCCGGTGGTCATAAAGGCGTTTTAGCGTTTTAATAAACCATTTCGCTGGTTGATGCTTTCTTTTGCAATGTGATCCGCAGTTTTGTTTCCTCCACTGTCTTCATGACTCAGGCAAAGGTAATTCTGTTTGTGCTTTCAGTGCTTAAAGCGCCGCCTGACTGTTGGAAATATATCTTAGCACCACGGATACCCCGCCGAAGTATCTCGCATGAGTAGAGTTCGATAGCATGTATATCTGCTTGAATAACTTTGGCACTTTACCTAGCGCCTTTTGTAGTTCGAGTTTAGGTCTGTATACTCCTACGACAGCCTTGCAGTCCATTATGGTACCTCCGTGTACCATAATATGCCTCTGCTTTCACGCGAGTGATTATTATTTTGATGGGAGTACTACCTGGTCATTATGACTACCTTAAATAGTATTTCAAAGTAATACTTTTTCGGCATTGCGCTCGATATCAAGTTAACTGCTGGGTCATCTATGAACTCCTTGAGGATTCTTTTATGTCCAGCTAGGTTAGGAGACCAGTCTTAACGAGTGTGTTACAGATCTGGTGTGTTAAAATAAGTGGGTTAATAGATCTCACCTATCCAAACAAAAAAATTTATCACACGGACAGGGAGGGGCGATCTCAACCGTTTGGGAGTTACAGTGTGATACATAAATTAGCAATTTCCACGGTATGCACATAATTATTTTCTCATATTTTTTAACTTTTGATCTGTTTAACGCAGCGACATCAATCAAACGTCAAAAAACTACTATTTCTATGACCTTTCCAAAATTGTCAGCAATGTTAATGCAGCTCCTACCAATTGCAGGTACCTACAGTAATTTCCAAACGTGGAACGAGTGTTTTATTTTCAGAATTTTGCAGAATTTTCTCCTAAAGTCATGTAATTAATACACCTAGTTCTTACTTTTATAAAATAGCCCATCTTTCCTAAAAGGTACAACATGGAAAGGTATAGAAACGGTTAGAAAAACCACATCCTTCGAAATACTTGACTACCTCATTTTTTTATTGCATTTAGATACTAGGGGGCAATCCTCCAGTGCGTGAGCACGGGTTTGGCCGAAAGGGAATTAGGGTAAGGGTACTGAAGAAACTTGAATGTCTTATTTTTGCATGGCTGCGAGCTAGGAAACAGTCCAGAGACGGAGCGGATTTTTTCATATTAAATTTTTTTAAACTCACGGGGATACCTGGTCTCAAACCCGTGGAACATGGGATGGTGGTTGTGCCGCTCAACCAATTGATCCAACTCCGTCTCCTTCGCCGGTAGGAAATTCTTTAAATAAACAAAATTTTAAAGACAAAGCCAAAGTTATTCAGAGTTCATACCCTAGCATCCTGACGTTCTGTTACTAATACCTAATGGAGTTTACTTTTGAGGAATACGCGGATATAATTTACATTTATTGCTTAGTAGACTGAAACGAAAAAGCAGCATTACTGAGATATCGAAGAAGATTACCTAATCGACCTACACCGAGGAGGATAACGTCCATATATCATATACAGCTTCAAAGGCTACTGGAAGGAGTTTCTGAGAGAAGATTAGAATTTCGCATTTGGCTTCTGGAATGCGACATGGAGAACTGGACGTTTATAACCTGCTAGATCTCCAGATATTATTCTATTAACATTTTTGCTGCGAAAAACAATGCAGGATGAAGTATACTCAAGGCCAGTTAACAATAGAGATCATTTAATTGGAATAATTAGAAATGCAGTGAAAAATTAGGAATGCACACGAAAATGAAGGAGAGACTGGCTACAATACGCTTTAAAAAGGGAATTAGCAGGCACCGAAAGTGGCTGAGCACACCTTGAACAGCTTTTGTAATATACTAAGATTAATTGTAATAAGTTTCGAATTCAATAAAAAGCATTTTAGGGTCTTTAAATTGCAGATTTTTATAATATTTCCCAAAAGGTTTTCTACCTCCTTAATTTACCTGGAGATGTTGCTATTACATGAATTTCGGAGGAAATTTGGGAAATTGTTGTATTTAAGGTAATTTCAAAACTGGTAGTATTTAGATCTATGGCGTTGACAATTTTGGAAAGATCATTAGGATAGCAGTTTTTTGGCTTGTGTTTGATGTCGCTGCGTGGAGTAGATCAAACAATAATTAAGTGATAATGATGCGCGTACCGTGTAAATTGCAAATTTATGAAACACATTACAACTCCTAAACGGTTGAGATTTAAATACAACATCAAAACATCAACGTAGGAAAGTAGAGTCAAGACATTTAAAGATAGTACTAACGACGATAGATCCTCACAAACTTTTCATTCAAAAGTCACGAGTCTACAAGTCTTCTCCTTGGAAGAATAATGTATAATACACATTATACATTACATTATTAATTACAGCAAGATGCATAATGGGCTATCGACAGTACAAATTCGGAAACTTGCCTACGAATACGCGAAAGCATTGAACGAAACTAAAATCTCAGTTCACGAAAGCCAGAAAAGACCAACACTGCACGATCATTTGCTTTTAATAAGATTGCAGTTAAAATGTTCTATAATAATTTGGCCGAATAATTTTGCTGCCGACAGGATATTTAACTTTGATGAATCCGGTGTGTCTACTGTTTTAGACACTCCTAAAGTTTTTTCTCCTAAATCACAGAAACAAGTATGGCAAATCGTGTCAGCGGAAAGAGGCGAACTGATAACTTTTGGTGTTATTATTTCTACAAGCGGAACTTCTATCCCACCGCTATTTGTATTTCCACGTGTGCACTACAAAGACAATTTTCTTGAATGTGCGCCTGAAGGAAGCATCGGAGCTGCAAATAGGAGTGGATGGATAAATGCGGACATATTTGCTTCAGTATTAAAGCACATTCAGAAACACACACTGAGCTGTAAAGATCATCCGATTTTATTGTTATGTGATAATCACGAAAGCCACATCAGCTTACAATATTCCTAAACTGGTAAAACTTGCATATTTCGAATCTTTCGCTTCCATTGACGTGTATTCTTCAAATAATTCTGAAAATGTGCCACCTAACCGGAAACAAGTTCTGTCGCTCTAGAACCACAACCTTCCACCTGCGTGCCATCGACTGATATGAATGATTAGGATCTGCTACAGTCTTCTATTGATACTCGTGAGCGGTCGCCTCCTCCAAAATCCTCAAGACATTGTTACCGGAACTTGCGAACCTTCCACTTCTGCGGCGGAGACTCAACCTGAACCGAGTACTAATATTCCCATAACACCAGAAGTCATAAGACCTTTTACTACAGCTGTTAGAAACAGAAAAACAAACCAATAAAGGAAGAAAACCGGGTAAAATCCTAGAAGAGAGACATAGACAGAAAGAATTGAAAAAAATAGAAGAGGAAAGAAAAGCTAGAGCTAAAGCAATGAAACGTAGTTTGCTGGAACGTAATTCAAGACAAAAGAAAAAGAAAGCTAAGAAAACGAAAAGCGATGAAGATTCGGAGGAACCTGAAGGATCGCAAATAAGCTTGCGGTAAAGCTCAACGTCTCCGGTTGATTTAGAAATCGATGAAGATGCTGATGATTGTAATAACAATACAAATTATTCTGTGACACCAGAGAAAATCAAAGATAATTGCTATGTTTTGGCAAAGTTTGAAAAGAAAACTTCTGTTGTTTATTACGTCAGAAAAGTCCTCAGTCATTATTCGCATACAGAGCTGAAAGACTCTTATCTTCGGAAGAAACCGGGATCAGCATGGTCATTCTTTTTACCTGATGTAGAAGATATACACACTTTGTATATGAGTGACGTCGCCATGATCCTCCCTGATCCCCAACCACGACCGCATTGAACAGCTAGAATGGCTAGACTTTTTACTTTTGCAATTAATTTAAATAATTTCAATGTGCAATAAGTTCCAAAGTAATAACCAAATGTTTAATTACCTACTTTAGGTTTAAATTGTGTAAGACTAAAACTAAGGGTAAAAGATTTTATTTTTTGTTATTTTCCTCAAGAACAATTTATAACCTATGAGTCAAGTTAAATATTATTAAGTTAGTTTTATGATAAATACATATTCTTTGTGATTTAATAAAAGTTAACGAGTTTAATAGGCTTTTAAATTACCTTGTTTGAATCTACCCCATGGTGTACGAAAGTACCCCACTGTGAGGGTGCGTTCGTACAAATGTCTTATCGTAGAAAAATGGCTATAGCCCTTTAACCTTTTGACATAATAGTTTCAGACTTTTTTGTAACTAACTACGATATATTTGTTACACTTAGGTTTATAAGCTAGATAATTTTGACAATAAATCATAGAGTAAAAAATAAAAATGTAACAAGTGTACGAAGGGTGACCACTTTCGACCACAAAAGTGTAGGGATAGGAGGTCTAGAAACGCTTTTAAGACTAAGTTTGGGCAGGTACGTATGGTACCTTTGGTACCTTTGGTATGAATGTCACCTTCACATTTCTACCCTGATTGTTTATATAGGTTAGATTGTAGCTATCTCTGAAAATTATTAGCGTCAACAGTAAAACCTTCAAGCTGTTCTGCAGCAGTAGAGCCGGGATAATACCGTCACCACCACAGGATTTGTATGGTTAAAATGATTTGATTGCCCATCATTGTGAATATAAGCCCAGAAAGACTTTTTATCCACATTGAAGGCCGGTATTGAAGAGAGGAGGAGGGGGATTGGCCACACTTGCTGTGGATTCTGGAAAGTGAGTTGCCAAGAGTAATTTTATTTTCTTTAACAAAACGAGATTTTCAACAGGGCAGATTTAAAAAGTTCGAGGGAGTTGAAATTTAAAGAGCTTATTGCACTATTTTAATAACCGTTTTATTTTTCACATAACGCTAAAGCTAAACAATTCAATTCTAATCAGTCTTTCAAAAATCAGTTACTATATTTACATAAACAAGTAACAATTTTAATGTGATAAATAAATATAATTACATTAAAGACAATTTACAAATCAATAAATATTTTAACAAATACTAATACAGTGAAACTAGGTCAAAAAGTTAAAATAAAGTTAACGGCCAATCTATTCACATTCAGCAACGGTCCTATTGATTTCAAGATATTTATCTGCAGCTCTGAAAGAGTGATCAGTGATTGTCAGTAATGATTCAGCAAGGTCGTTATTATCATTTAAAGAATCTGATTTGTTACGTATTATTTCAATTGTTTCCCAAACGCATAGTTCTTTATAATTATATATTTCTTTTATAAAGTCAACACTTTCTGGAGTAATCCCAGGTGACTTTTGGTTTCTCCGTCCTCTTCCCTTAGCTGAATTTTCTTCTTTTATGTGTTTTGCTAAAGCTGTTATCTCTTTTAAATTTTTAATGTCCAAAATAAAAGTTAGTAAAGTTAGTTTAACTAAATTTAATAATAATTTAATAATTTTCGAATGAAATATTTTTAACTGAAGTTAGCAAAGTTAGCTCAATTAAAGTAAGTTAAAAATATTTCATCGGAAAATTTCACAACTTGCGAAAAAGCTTTACTGGAAAAGGTCCTAAATTTTGCACTGGAACCAAAGAAGTCGCAGATAAAATTGTAGATTTGAAGGAAGCGAAGAAATGGAATTTATATTTAATGGAAATTTTAATATATAGATGACTGAAAAAAGAAAATATATTTTTACTTGGCCTTGTGAGTGAACTGCCAACCATCATGATCTTTTTAAAAATATACCACCAGAAGACCGAGAGTTGAAAACAAATTTAGAATTTTTCGAAAGTGAGTCTGCCAAAATTTGCGGAATTAGATGGTATCCAACAACATACCATTTTTCATTCAAAGTCAATACTATCGAACGAAACACACATACACGAAGCGAATAATTTTATCAGAAGTGTCGCCTCCTTTCGACCCTTTAGGATGGTTAGCACCATGTATCGTAACAGCCAAAATGTTAATTCAAAAAATTTCGATGTTCCGAGTGAAATAGCAAAGAAATGGATTTGTTTTAAAAGCTAACTGCATAATCTACAAAACATTCAAGATGGCTAGGCTATCAACCTAACATAAAAGAAATTGAGTTACATGGCTTTTGTGACGATTTCAATAATGCTTACTTAGCAGTATTGTAGTTAACAATAAAACAAAATAAATCTCAAAGCTTCAGCTCATAACAGCAAAAACTAAAGTCGCACCCATTAAACAGGTTTCGCTATCTCGCCTAGAGCTATGTGGTACTGTCCTGTTCTCCGGACTTATTAAACAAGTCATCACCGATTTGGAATTAGAAACAATTAAAGTCATATCCTGTACAGACTCCAATATAGTTCTAGCGTGACTGCGAAAACACCCATCTACATGGAAATCTCTGAAATACACGAAAATATGAAATCCCACCAAAATAAAACCCAGCAGATCTAGTGTCACGAGGGATTCTCCCAAAAGCCCTCTCCACCACCTCAATATGGTGGGACGGACCAGATTGGTTACTACAGGATGAGTAATTCCAGCCTCAACAATCACCAGATATTCAAACTCAATTAGAGCGTAAGAAATCAAAGGCTCTCACCACTACTATTACGAACATATATTCATCTTTTCAAAAGACTGTACGAATTACCGCCGATTGCCTTAGGTTTATAAACAGTTCACGCAAACTACGTCCAACTACAATATTCCTGTCAGTACATGACCTAAAAAGGGCTGAACGATACCTAATATAGACCCTAAAAGTATTGTTTTCTCTATCAAAATCTCCTGCTTACAAAAAAAAAAAATTTAAAAAAAATCAAATTCTCTCTCTCAACCCAGGACTCGATTCTGAAAATATTCTGCGAGTGGGAGGTTGACTCACCGAATCACAATTACTTATCGCATTCATAAATTTATTTTCTTACCATTTTGCTCTGATTTTTCTAACAAAAGCGTTGTTTTATTTTGTTTATGGTCCTTTTGGTTCCCGAGTGTCCGCAAGGGGGGATTCATGAAATTCTTTAATTATCCGTTGTTGTTCTTTTTATTTTCAATCCTTTTTGGTGGTGTAAATATCATTGTGCGCAAAGTCTGTTTATCATTCCTTCTTAATTTCTCTTGTACTGCAGTAAATATGTTTTTAAATTTCTCTATTTCAATTTCGTTTATTATTTCATCTTTCGTTTATAGTGCTACTTTAACAATCTTCTGGTCGACCAGTGCGAGAGTCAACTTCTCCAGGGTTGAATTCCAGTTCGAACTAGGATTATCGCTGACCTCTAATAAAATTTCTTTCTTTTTTATATATATATGTTTTTCTTCTTATCATATCTTCTATTGTTTTCTTTCCATTTTAAAAACTTTAATTGTTTCACACTTCGAATGTCTGAAATTGAGGTACACTCCCAGATGAAATGGTGATCAGTCATTTCATTTTTTCTTGTTACTACATTGACTTGCGCTGTTGTGGACATTTCTTTTAGCATGTCGGAGTTTATCTTTATCCTTGAAAGTGCATCTGTATTCTTATTAGCTTATTTCCAATACTACCCCCTTTTATTATTAAAATGTCTGCACCTGTATCTATGAACCAGGTTGCGCATTTCGTCATTCCAGTATACTCTAGATTAATATAATTTGTCAAATTATCTACTGATAGTTTGAAAATATTTCTGTTTACTAATTTTGAATTATTCTGTATTCCTAGTCCCACGACTGATGAGCTTCGGGGACGCCTTGGCCGTTTTCCGAGTTTATTATATTTATTTTCTCTCCGGGGTGGTCGATTTTGATATCCCGATCTACTTCCTATGTTGAATCTGTCAAAGTACTGGGTGGTAAGAATTTTGTTATAGGTATGTTTGAGAAAATCCATGTTCACAGGCTACCCCATAAGATGGCAGCATGCGGACATGGATTGGACACCCGGTTGTGCGCCCCACTAAGAAGCTGTCGCACTTAGTCGTGACTCACAACCAAAGGAAAGTGGAAAGGTTATGGGAATTACCAGTGTGAGCGTTAGGGTCGCCGTGCAGGCTGATTTCTATGGCCAATGAAGTGAGGGCCCGCCTAGCTAGCCATGCTAAGCTCGCCGGATTTGGGGGGGGGGAGGGGATCTTGCCT
The DNA here is from genome assembly GCA_964036015.1 of Leptarthrus brevirostris. Classification (NCBI taxonomy): domain Eukaryota; kingdom Metazoa; phylum Arthropoda; class Insecta; order Diptera; family Asilidae; genus Leptarthrus; species Leptarthrus brevirostris. The sequence goes on from OZ038375.1 coordinate 55,661,045, forward strand.
CCTTCATTGGCCACTCACCCGAACACTTGTTGCGGGCACTCTTAAGTCCTCAGAAAAGAAAACTAGTTTTTAAAAAAAAAGTTGAACCGACTTCACAAAAAGCGCTAAAAAGCATAAAATAATTTTTAATTTTATATCTATTACGACATTTTGAAGTCGGTGCAAATTAAACAAACCAAACAACTACAACAAAAGTATTTAATCGTCCTTTCTTATGATCCCGTAAGCTGAAACGTTCAATTGTGGTTATATAGTTGTTTTATTTGTTTAATTTGCACCGTCTTCAAAATGTCGTAATAGATATAAAATTAAAAATTATTTTATGTTTTTAGCGCTTTTTGTGAAGTCGGTTCAACTTTTTTTTAAAAACTATTTTATTTTTCACTTTTTAGTGTCTTCTACTCTATACAACGAAGAAGAACCATCCAAATCGGTCCACGCGTTAAAAGTTAATTTTAACCCCCTACCTCACCCCCATTCCACTAAACATTTTTTCTCATGGTATCAATCAAAAAACATACTCTACCGAACATTAAAGGAATCATCGAAATCGGTCCAAGCGTTACGAAGTTACTACCCCGCCCCCCCCCCCACCACCACCATAGGACCAAATTATTCTCCTATTAGCAATGGGGGATCACACTCTATACAACAGAAAAAGAACCATCGAAATCGGACCACGTGTTACAAAGTTAGGTTCCACCCCCAACCCCCATCCCCCCAAAATTTTTTCACCTAGTATCAACCACGGAACATACTCTACCCAACAGAAAAAGAATTATCCAAATCGGTCCACGCGTTACAAAGTTAGACTACCCCTCCCCCCTCCCCCCTCCCCCCACCCTAGGCCAAATTTTTTCTCCTATTTGCAATGGGGGATCATACTCTGTACAACAAAAAAAGAATCATCCACATCGGACCACGCGTTACAAAGTTAGGTTTCACCCCCACCCCCACCCTACCAAAAATTTTTTTGACATGGTACCAATCGGTGAACATACTCTACCCAACAAAAAAAGAATCATCAAAAATCGGTTGACGCGTTACGAAGTTATGCCCGGTCAGACATTAAAAAAAAAAAAAAATTTATAAAAAAAAAATACGCGTCGAACTAAGAACCTCTTTGTTTTTGGGAAGTCGGTTAAAAAGGAAGCACAATTGTAAATCGCATAATAGAAAAATAAATGATAAAAAGGATCGGCCTAATCATGCCCCTGACGAAGAAAGCGACCTCAGCCTCCGGCTGGTATGAGGCTTATAGGGCTAACCCTCCCCATCCTATGACTATGTCCAGCCTTTGTTACGACATAGTCCCATAATCCTTGTCAGTTGTGCGAACTAAATGATGGCAGAGGGAGAGAGTCGGAAGGAAGAAGAAGGTTTACACCTTCATCGTAGTCAGCAGGAAGAAAAAAAATAAGACAAATTTCATGTAGTTATCTGGCATCAGCTTGAGTTGATCTTGGAAAACCCTCTTCCCCTCAGGATGCTCACGAGTCTTTAAATAGGCTCCGACTATTTACCTACCCTTTCGGTTAGGCTCCAATGGATACCAGAAGTAACCCGAAAAGAAACTCTACGAACTAGCGAATTTATGATACGAACTATAAGTACTACTTCCTATCACTATCATTATTTACTAAGTGTTAAGCATGAAGGTAAGCAGTAATCGTGTTAAAACACAATCGAAATTTTGTACAGAGTAGCTAGATAAAATAACGAGGAAACGAGGGTTCGAAATGGACAAAAAGATCGGCAATAAATTCAGTCGAAGTATTTGGAATCCGTTTCACCCTTTTAGAGTAGACTACAAATTGTTTATTTAGGATTTCGTGATATGAAATAGGCGACAAGCCATGCAAGATCTTTTTAAGATTTAGATGGTTGGTTAGGAAATTTCTGAGAATTAGCAAATTCGGAATGCTTAAAGAAAACAACCAAATCCAAAACTTACCCAATTAGGTAAGTGTGGCTTGGTCCAAGATAGTCTCCGTAAAAATAAATAGTTGCAAGGGAATTTCGTATTTCAAAGAAAATACACTAATGAGTTATTCATTATGCAACCTTTTGAAGTGAGATAGAAAATGTATATGCCTTTATTAGATGGCAATGCAATGTCTCAATTTAGTCTCAGTTAGGATTTCAAAGAGAAACGTGTTGTGAAATTTAGGAATTCGAAATAATCAGGGTGAGTGCGCTAATATTGTCGTTAGATTGATTGCGTATTAACGAAACAAAAAGTATGTCAGTTTCGGTGTAAGTCAACTAGTGTGTTTTGGTTTATTTGAGTGTGTTTTTGTGTGGGGCGTAAGTCGCCAGAGAAATAGACGTTTGTCGTCTAGTGTGGGGCGTAAGTTGCCCAGTACGATTGTGTGGAGCGTACGTCGCCCAGTGCGCTTGTGTAGGGCGTAAGTCACCAGAGAAATAGACGTTCGTCGTCTAGTGTGGGGCGTAAGTCGCCCAGTACGATTGTGTGGGGCGTACGTCGCCCAGTACGCTTGTGCGGGGCGTTAGTCACCCAAAAATAGACGTGTGTCGTGTGTTGTGGGGCGTAAGTCTCCAAGAGTGAATGCGATAGATAGGCACTCACTGAGTATTTGTTTATACTTATATGTGCCTTCTTATTTTATTACAGACGATCCTGGAATGATATCAACGTAGAAGCGGGAAAATATTTCAAAGCATTAAATATAATTAAATAATAAACAAAACAAAAAACAAAAACACGCATTTTTTTCTGCTATTTTTATATGGCTATATCCATATGTTTATTAACTTCAGAAGTGGGATAAAGTTCCCTACTCGCACTCAACCACGGTCAAATAGCTTATTATTCCAGCTTCGTCCATCAAATAAATTCATTACCTTCCTCCGCATCCTGTAAGTTACTTGTGTATGAGAACGATTTTGTGTTATTTGAAAATTAATTCCTTTATATGTACGTATTAAATGTTGCCTGGTTGTTTATTTTCTTTTTATCTGAAAATATTTTCTTGTACGGTTATTGTAATTAGGAAAGTGAAAAGGAAAGAACGACTTGAGACTAATATGGCGACCGGTTCTTGGAGAGTAGAACAAGTGCAGGATAAGCAAATAGTAAAACGGCAGAAAAGGAGCTCAGCTTCGCTTGATGGAAGTGAAAGTATTTCTGAAACATCTACTGAAACAACAGGACAATCTATTGATATAGTGCGGTTATCGGGAGTGTTATCTAACTTACCGTCAAGTATAAGGTCCCATAGTGTTTCTAAAGTTGGAAGTGAATGTATTCCTGTTTTCGATCCCCAAGACAAAAATCATAACATTAATAAGTGGATCAATAAAGTGGAAGAACTTAAATTAATTTATAAATGGGACGAAGTGACTTTAATATTCTATGTCACAACTCGTTTAAGAGGTTTAGCAATCGTATGGTACCAAAGTTAATCCAGTCTAAATTATACCTGGGAAGAATAGAAGATAAAATTGCGGGCAGCCTTTCCAGTGCAATTTGATTATGCATTACAATTTAAAAAAATTCTAGAACGTGTGAAAGAAAAAGGTGAAGACATGCTTGTCTATTATTACGAAAAGTTAGCGTTGCTAAATTCTTGCGAGATTTATGGTAAAAATGCAGTATCTTGTATAATAAATGGTATGCCCGATCCGCATACACAATCTGCAGCCAAGGTAGGAGATTATAATAGTCCAGAGGCACTCCTTAAATTTTCGCAAACTCTTCATGAAGACAAGATTATCATGCGAATGCCATCAAACATCAACAAATATCAGAGGAGCAATAGAAGGGTTTACAATGATCAGCAAAGCGGCGATAAGCGTAAATGTTACGGGTGCGATAGTAGAGATCATATACTCAGTTATTGTCCAACCACCATAAGAAAATGTCGACTTTGCGGATCATCCCATAAAGGAAACTGTCGTCAGGAAATGAAACTTCAACCTAAACAAGTGTTAGTATTGGAGGAAGAGACAAATAAAGGTAACAAATATTTTGTAAACGCTCTTATAAATGGTATGAATGTGCGTGTGTTTGTTGACTTTGGGGCTTGATGTAATACTGTGATGTAATACTGTGAAGAAATACTCTCTGCATTAAATATGACCCATGGTTCACGTGAACAAAAATTAAGAGGTTTCGGGGGTGGTGTAGTGCAGTCTTTGGGTACAGTGAAGAATGTTGAAGTAGTTATCGACCGGGTTAAGGCTTTTACAGACTTTCTCGTTGTTCCTGATACGGTTCAAAAAGTACCTGCAATTATAGGACAACCCTTGACCGAACAGTCTCATGTACTTATTATTAAGGATTCAGAAAGTCTACGAATGTGCGAGAATACTTTTCATGAATTACCTGCGGTTATTGACATTCCTCAGCAAAAGACAAAATTTTGGCTTAAAGATACAATTGTTGTCCCTCCAAAGCACGTACAAAACGTGAAATGCAAAGCGCAATCTAGTGGGGAATTTTACCTTGAGTCAAGTTTAAGGATGAAGGAGAATAATGAATATTGCTTACCGCGATGTATTATCAAAACAGATAACAACCATGAATGTGTTATACCTGTCATGAATCCCACAGACAAAGGGGACGGAACACCGAAAGTCAAGAACTTTTTGGAATAGAAAAAGACTTAAACCCTTTCAAAAAATTTGAAAAACTTCAAATAGGAAGTAATTTAAGCTCCGAAGAAAAGTCAGAATTAATGAAATTACTGCGGCAGTATGAACATTGTTTTGCAACCACAATAATTGAAATAGGTTGTACTACGGCAGCTGAACTACATATAGAATCAGAAGACGAGAAGCCTGTTATGTACAAACCCTATAGAGTGAATCCATCGAGTCGCGAAAAAGTAAGAGATTCTTTTTTTTTGCGTGAGGGGTGAAAATCTTCCAAAGACACCAGGAGACCCGATTATCTCTGGTAGTGTGAGATTTTTACTCACTAAAAACACCCCTTTAGGGATTTGCCGAAACAGACCACTTCATCCGGGTCCCTTTTCGTCCCTACCCCCTGTGATCTCAGCGAGAGAGATCTGAGCTAATCCAGTTTTCTTCCCTCCCCTCGATTCCTCGGGTAAGCGCAAGAATTTGCTTATAGGACACCTCTGCCATTCTTCCTTCTTCCATCCAGTGGTGTCCCATTAGCTTCCTTCTTCTACTTGCCAGTGCAGGGCACTGGCACATTATGTGTGCCGCCGTCTTCTGCTCCTCCAGGCACAGCCTGCATATATCATCCTCAAGAATGTTCATCCTCTTTAGATGACACCTGAAGTTACCATGTCCTGTTAGTAGTGCCGTCAGCCATCTCAAGGTCCTACGGTCCATATCCAGGACCTCCCTCTGTTCAGCACTTCTGGTCGCTACAATTGCCATCTTAGCCTGTCTGAGCGAGTCCACGACATTCCACCGTTCCCAGTGCTCCCTCGTGGCCCACTTTCCTAACAGGCCCTCCGCCGAACCCCTGCCAAGCGCAGTGAACGGCTCCGGACCTTGGAAACTCGAAGCAGCCCCTAGCTTAGCCAGCACATCTGCCTTCTCATTTCCTTCGATCCCGACGTGTCCTCGGACAGACGCCAGTGTCAACTCATTTGATCAGGCACACGCGTTTAGTTTGCGAACACACTCCAGCGACAGAGCTGTGTTGAACTGTGTACCATCCCTACACCTGATCGCAGCCTGATTATCGAGTGCCACCACTATCTGCTTATCTCTCGCTCGACTCTCTAGTATACGATCAAGTGCATAGATCAGAGCCAGCATCTCCGCCTGAAATACTGAGGTGTATATCCCCAGGCAAAGATGGGTGTTCAGGTTCAGGTCGTCACTGAAGATACCTGCGCCCGCTCTCCCATCAATTCTGGATCCATCCGTGAATATTGTAACGTCGGTTATACGTCTTTCAGGGAGGGACCCATCCCGTATAAGCGTTTCGTGGTGCCTATCAATCACCCTTACTTTGCTTATACCATCAACAGGCATTTCCAATTCCGGTATCTCATCTTTGACAAGTTCGCCATTGTCGGCGTTGTTCGAAAGGCCCCTGTTATCGTCACACACGCTAACCTCTGGACCTTGCTCAATTGCCTCTTTACTGTGGGCTTATAAGCGCTTGGCCACCATACCACAGAGGCATAGGATATAATTGGTCTCACCATCATAGTGTAGATCCAGTATGCGGCCTTTGGCGAGATACCCCACCTCCGCCCACACACCCTCCCACATCCTCTCCATTGCTTTCAATAGAAAAGACGTCAGGCTCACGGGTCTAAAGGACTTCGGCTCAGTATAGTCTTTTCTTCCCGGTTTTGGTAGAAATATGACCTTAGCCTCTCTCCACGAAACCGGGACATATCCCTTTGCAAGGCATGTTGTGTATATACCCCTAAGTATTGGTGCTACAATCTCACTACCCCACTGAAGCAGGGCTGGGAATATACCATCTAAGCCTGCTGCCTTGAATGCTTCAAACGATCTAATATATAATATATAACCGATTCTATTCGATTTGGCATTGTTTCTAATATTTAATAAAATTGTATTGCATTTAAAAGAAATAAGCATTTAAATTTCATGTTGATAGAAAATGTTGTGTTTTTACTTCATTTTATACGAAAAAAATTAAAATGACGAACTTTGATGAAACGGGGTAGTATATATATGGGGTGACGGGCGACGGCCTCCAAGCGTGCATGACGCTCCCATCATACCGGCTGACCCGGGCAATGTGCTTTGCATAGCAGACAGTCGCCGTCCTGTTCCCTGTTCACATCTATCCCATCCCTGATCCGGGGAGAAAACCTCTCAAATCTACCAAGCTAAAGTGGAAATGTCATCGTGCCGAGGGCTGAATGGCAGCGGGTAGTAAAAAGCGCTGTCGCAAACGATCTCCTTGGGGCATCAGGCGCACCCCATAGTATTTAGCCTTGCCTCTGACATGGGGGCTCTGTCAGAGGTCGATCACCCCTTCCCGCCATACTCGTGGGACCAACATATGGAGACACAAAATGAAAAACAAAAACAAAACAAATCAAGTAACGAGGCAGCAGAGTAGGGGGGGGGGACGCGCAAGTGACACCCACTCTGACGCAGCACGTCAGATACCGAAGCCAGTCAAGTCTGGCGAAGAAGAAGCGGTGATGGCTGTCGCGGAGGGCGTTGCTAAGCTCAACGTCAGACGCGTACGACCTTCAGGTGCGATGCGCAGGAGGCTAGCGCGGGAGAGAAAGGCAGCACAGGTTGCAAGCGGTACACCTGCCCCTCCTCACCAGCCTAAATCCGCCGGTGGGCAGGCGGAGAAGAAACCAGTGCCCGGTGGGGCTGGCAGTAATACACGCTTCCGCCCTAATCTGGCGAAACCATTCGGCTCCCTCTTGGGCACTGGGCTTCCTGGCAAGGTACGGGGGACCAACGATGCTGGAGCTCAAGGAAGGCGGTGGTAAAACGCAACCGTTCTGATGGGGACTCTCCAGGGGGACAGGCCACAAAGAAAAAGAAGATGGGTAGAGCAGGGACACAGCCACTCTACAGGGACCTGCTTGCAGGGATACCTATGGTTGTGATACCTGCTGAGTATCCAAAAAACAGGCTGACGGATGACACTACGGCCGAGGAGACTGCCCCACAATTGGGTGATACCCAAACTTACACCTTAGGAAGGGGCTTCCCTTAAGGCTATTGAGGAGAAGGACCTACCCAAGCTGTACAGGGTAGTAGTGTGGATTCCAAAAAACAACGGGGATCCGTCAGCGGTCCTGGGAAAGCTCGAGAAGCAGAACCAGCCGATTCCAGCAACCTCTTGGAGAGTATTGGGCCGTAAAGTGGCACAAGGCGGACAGACGCTGGCACTCTCCATTGACGAAGGGTCCATGCAGATACTAAAAAAACGGCAGATGCGACTCTTCTTTAGCATCACCTCTGTGCTGTTTAAGGCGGCCGGTGGGGGAGCGAAAGAGGAGGACACTGTTGCTCCAAAACAAACAGATGAAGGTGGTCCAAGCAAACCTACAACACAGTAAGGCTGCCTCGGCAGTTCTCTGTAGGCTGCTGGCCACTCAAGCTGTAGATCTGGCCCTCATCCAGGAACCTTGGGTTAGTTTCGGCCAGATTTCGGGACTGCGACAGGGTGGTTTTGGAATCATTTATGATACCAAGGACAGCAGGTCGCGGACCTGTATTGTATATAATAAAGCAAAAACTAACTGTTTGCCGTCCACAGACTTATGAACAAGGGACCTTACAGCTGCCAGAGTGGAGGTATGTGCGGGGGGACGAATATGCTGGGTGCTAATCTGCTCTGCGTACTTCCCATATGACTCCACTGAACCACCACCGACGAGAGAACTAAGGGAACTCATCGGGTCGACAAACGCGGCGCACATGCTAATTGGATGCGACGCGAACTCACACCATATTAACTGGAGGAGCAGCGGCTGTAACAGAAGAGGTGAGTACCTTATTGATTATTTGCTAACTACTAACCTAGTTATACTAAACCGTGGAACTGACCCTACCTTTGATAATGGCCGTCGGAGGGAGGTAATTGACATCACCCTCTCCAGTAGGTACATATAAGAACTGGTAAGTGACTGGAGAGTGTCTGACGAGCCATCATGCTTAGACCACAAACACATTCTCTTCAGAGTTGGAGAATGTGTCAATGAAATAAAGGAATACCTGAACCCCAGGAACACAAACTGGGTTTGTTCAGTTCCACGCATCAAATTCTCCTGATGGCACATCTGAAAAGAAGAATTACCACAAAGGATCAGGAATTTTATTTATAATCTGAAAATACTTATCTAACAGCTGAAGAGTACGTCAGTCCGCTTGATATTTACCTCATAAAACCTAAAATGTAGAAATCAAAATATTATTGGATTTGCTTGAGTCAAAACATGTAAACAAAGTTAGTAGTTAGTAAACAAAAACAACTCACCATAAGCACGAAAATGATTTTAACTGATACAAACATTTAGCACAATTTAACACAAGATCACAAACATTAAACATAAAATAATTCAAACAGTCTCTCACCTTTGATAAATAAATATAAAAGGAGAATCCACACGAAATATTCTCCCCAACATCAGCACGTCACAAATTTGACAAATACAAATTGACAATTAGCTTGGATTCTTTCTTTGCACCTTTCTTCGTCAAGTTTATCATAGAAAGAAATAATGGTATAATTACATTATAATTCTATCTCACTATTTGAGGGGAATAACGATCTTTTCATTACCAAAAAAGGAAATATTTGCAACAAGCAAATTAAACATGTCCTTATATGGTAAAATGAGTCGAAAATGATATAACTTGAGCTAGAAAATTAGAAAAAGGAAAAGGGAGACCAGTCTCAAATCGTTCTACGTGAGGTCGAGATCAAAAACGTTTTATCGGATCGGAATCCAAATCATAAAAATCGAAATCATAAAAGTCGGAATCATAGAAGTTAAATTTACAAAGAACTATCAATTTAACAATTTAATAAGTGAATTTAGAAGTAGTGAAATCATTTTCGTGCAAGTGGTGTAAATTATATCACATTTGAGTTATGAAACTTAGACAGTTGAATTACATTTAGAATCCAATTGTGTGTAAATTGTGTCAATATAATCGTTAATTAAAGCTGAAATCATTTGTGAACTATTAATATAAGCAATAAAATTGGTGCATATCAGTGCAATAAAACTTCTTTTATTTCATTCTGGAATAAATCAATCAAGTGAACAATTGGTTTAGTGGACGTGACATCGGATTACCAATGTGGAGACCGGGGTTCAAGACTCAGTGAGGAGATTTTTTTTTTCTTTTTATTTCAATAAAAGGTTTGTTTACTTCTTACGCCAAATAGAAATCGTTTAAAAGGATTAAGCTATTCCTTTTCATGGTCCTTCGAGCCGGATAATTAAAGTACAATCTAATTCGGGAATCAGTGACGTGTGTCAACAATCGTGCGGTGTAATCACTTCAAAACATTAAAAAATTAAAAGAAAACATTCAAGACTAAAAAAAAAAAAAAAAAACTGAAAAGGTGAAATAATAACAATTAAGAAGGGAAATTTTCGTATCCATCAAATTCAATAGGAAGTTGAATACCGTTGAAAGCATTTGGAATCAAAAGCCGCAAACCATTTTGGTAAGTCATTTCACGTTTTTATATTGCTTAGTATTTCGATTAAGCTCTGCAAAATGGAGACATTAATTAGCACCCAATATGCCCAAAAGGAAATTATGGAAACATTTGTAAGAAATTATAAAAAAGATGGAGTAGAAAGACGCACACCCAAATATTACAATAAAAGATTGAGAGATTTTCAGTGTCTGTGGAACGAGTTCATGAAGCGACATAAGGAGATTTTAGTGATGAAATATTCGGATGCTACGTTTAATGAAAAAGGGTTATCATATTTTGAGCAAGATGTTTTTTCGACTGTGGAAGAATATTTTACTACTAACTATGGTCTGATTGAAGAGAGATTTCAACTGGATTATCCAACTAATGAAATTACAAATTGTCAAGAAACAAAGGGTGCAAACGTGACAATTCCCAAAAGTGTTGAAAATTCTATTAAATTACCAAAAATAGTTCTAGAGAAATTCAGTGGCGACTATAGAAAATGGCCAACTTTCCACGACCTTTTTACAACACTAGTGCATGAAAATCAATCTCTATCTCCGGGACAAAAATTACAGTATTTGAAATTGCATTTAGTTGGAGAAGCAGAGCATCTGTTAAGGCATTTTCAGATCACCGACAAAAATTATGAAGTGGCTTGGCAGCTACTTACAGACCGATATGACAATAAGCGAGTTCTCGTTCATACACAGTTAAGGGTTTTGCTTTCACAAAATGCGATATCTCAGGAAAGTGCAAGTGGAGTAAAAGCACTTTTGGACACGACGACTGAATGTTTACAGGCGTTATCAAATCTCGATATACAAGTAGCAGGTTGGGATCCACTAATTGTATATTTGATCGTGCAAAAATTACCACAAGAATCACATGCACTGTGGGAACAGAGTATTAGTGCAAAGAAAGAATTATCTTCTTGGGCAGAGCTGAAAGAGTTTTTGGAATCTCGGTTTAGGGCACTTGAAGCAATGAATTCAAAACGAGTCATCAGTAATAGGGAATATAAAGGTCATTTTAATAAATCTAATTCCCAATCACTGACAGTTCACACTTCCACTAATGCGGTGTGTTCTCTTTGTATGAAAAATCATAACTTGCGACAATGTCCAAAATTTTCTGTAATGAATCACATGAAGAGAATGGAGACGGTAAAAGCAAAGGGGCTATGTATTAATTGTTTAGGATCTGGTCACATATTGACAAACTGTCCCAGTCAACAAAGATGTTATCACTGCCAACAACGTCATCACTCGCTGCTTCATAGGAAAATTGGAGAATTTCGTGAAAACATTGAATCAAATTCGTCAGTCCCTCAACATTATCAAAAGATAGGTTCGCGTAATAATAATAATCCAATTCAGCCTTCCTCTTCCCTGTCTGCCACAGCTTCATCTTTCTCTCCTGAGACGGGTCCGTCAACTTCAAGAAATGTTAGTTCGTTTATGATTAACAAGACATCAACAAACCAGCAGATTCTTCTGGCGACGGCATTAGTTCGAGTGGTATCACCTTCCGGGCATAAGCAAATTATAAGAGCATTGATTGATCAAGGGTCACAGGCCTCATTCTTAACGGAAAGTGTTGTACAAACATTGAAATTGCCCAAAGAATCCGTGAGTGCAAGTATTAGTGGTGTAGGACAAACATATGCTGGGCATGTCAACTTTCGCGCTAATTTTATCATTGAATCATTATTAGGTAACGCCAAATTAGAAGTCTCCGCTTTAGTTTTGAAAAAGCTTACATCTTTTCTACCTGCGAAAGAAATTATTAATAAAAATTGGACACACCTCGAGGGCTTAGAGTTAGCAGATCCACAATATTACGATCCAGGGAAAGTAGATATGTTATTAGGAGCAGATATATACAGTCGCATCATTATGAATGGCCTCTTAAGGGGACCTCAAGGTAGTCCTATCGCGCAGAAAACTTTATTCGGTTGGATACTATCGGGTGAAATTAACGATGTCAAAAAAGAGTCAGTGATCGTCAACAATTTTCACGTCTGTGCGGGCTTAAATGATCAGCTTAAACGATTCTGGGAACTGGAAGAAATATCCATAGGTAAATTATTGACACAGGAAGAAAAGGCTTGTGAAGAAAGTTTCGTAAAAAATACAAGACGTCTACCAAACGGTCGCTATGAAGTATGTCTGCCATTTAAAGAGGAAAATAGTCATCAATTCATCGGAAAGTCTCGAGGAATCGCACTCGCGCGTTTACATCAAATGGAAAACAGATTCCGGAAAGATCCAATTTTGAAGACTGAGTACATCAAATGCATGCGAGAATATTTATCATTAGGTCACATGAAGAGGGTGTATACCAAGGAAGAACAGCATGCCCAAGAAAGTAATGGCATCATCTCTTATTCATGTTGTTATCTTCCTCATCACGGCGTTGTTAAGGAGAGCAGCACTACCACAAAATTACGCGTTGTATTCGATGCATCTAAGGCAACACAAAGCGGGACTTCATTAAACGAGATACTCCTAAAGGGTCCAGTCATCCAAGACGATTTGATATCGTTAATCATCAAATGGAGAAAGTATAAGATCGCCTTCACCGCGGATCTGGAAAAGATGTACCGACAGATTCGAGTTAACAGAAATCATACCGAATATCAACGAATAGTGTGGCGAGAATCACCGGAAAAACCTGTAGAGGACTACAGATTATTAACAGTGACCTTTGGGACAAAGAGCGCACCTTATCTTGCAACACGGGTCATAAAACAGTTAGCAATTGATGAAAAGGACAAGTATCCCATTGCATCAAAGTTGGCCTTAACGGATTTTTACGTAGATGACTTAATTTCAGGAGCAGACTCAATAGAATCCGCATTTATCGCACAGAAGCAATTAATGGACCTTACGCAAACAGGAGGATTTTCGTTACGAAAGTGGGCGTCAAATTGCAGTAAGTTAATAGAATTGCTACCCAAGGAGAATGGTGAAGTCAACTTGTCTCTCGATTCGAAGGATGACGCAGAGGCTGTCAAGACGCTAGGATTATATTGGGATTCTCGGAAGGACAACATTTTGTATTGCGTTAAAATGCAAAATGAAATAATAAAGTGGACTAAAAGAAGCATTCTTTCTGAAGTGGCCAGACTATTTGACCCTTTGGGTTGGTTGGCTCCAATAATTATCATCGCAAAAATAATTATACAAAACCTCTGGTTATCCGGAATAACATGGGATGAGGAACCACCAAAAGAAATCGAGAGAGAATGGATCAGCTATCGAGAAAAACTCAACGATATTGAAGCCTTAAGGATACAAAGATGGATACATTACTCGGAAGCCAACTCCACAATCGAAATACATGGATTTAGCGATGCATCGCTCAAGGCTTACGCAGCAGTAGTTTATATTTGTACAACAGACTCTGAAGGAATTAGACACACGAACTTAATAGCCGCGAAAACGAAAGTAGCACCCATCAAGACCATATCTCTACCCCGTCTCGAGCTCTGTGGAGCCACTCTTCTTGCTAAATTGTTACGATACGTTTTGTCATCTTTAAGTCTCAAGGAACAACTCCAGATTTATGCCTGGACAGATTCTGAAATCGTCATAGCATGGTTGAGAGCACACCCAACGAAATGGACTACTTTTATAGCAAATAGAGTATCACTTATTTACCAACTCTTGGAACGAAATATCTGGGGCCATGTATCTTCCAAAGAAAATCCAGCTGACTGCGCCTCAAGGGGTATGTATGCTCATGACTTGATTAATAATGAGTTATGGTGGAAGGGCCCCACCTGGTTATCTAGATCAAGTCATCATTGGCCACATAACAAGATATGCCAGAACACTTCGCTGGAGGCACGGAAAGTCATTGTGCATTATGCCCAATCATCATCTACATGTTGGGAAGAAAAATATTCATCTTTAATGAAGCTGTTAAGAGTGACGGCTTACTGCAAACGATTCGGAAGCAATGCAAGAAAACCTGTCATGGACAGAGAAAAGGGATACTTAAAGGCCATCGAAATAGAAGAAGCTTTATATACATATTTAAGAAAAATTCAACAATCGTATTTTGGTGCGGAAATCAAATCATTAAAGCAGAAAGAAAGTATAGATCGAAAAAGTCGACTGATAAAACTAAACCCTTTTTTGGATTCAAGCAATTTACTGAGAGTAGGCGGACGACTCCGTCATTCTAATTTATCTTATAACGAAAAGCATCCTATCGTGCTGCCTGATAAAACTCATCTTACGAAGCTTATCATTGAAAAAACTCACAAGGATACACTTCATGGAGGTCCTCAGTTAGTTATGAACATCTTAGCAAAAAAATACTGGATTTTAAACGCTCGCAGTACAATTCGTCAAGTGATACATCGATGTATTCCATGCTATAGGCAGAAAGCAAATTCACGAACACAGTTAATGGGAGATTTACCGGCATCGAGAGTGAAACTAAATCGTCCTTTTAGCCACACAGGAGTAGATTACTGTGGCCCTTTCGAGTTAAAGACGCATAAAGGTAGAAATCCTAAAAGGTACAAAGGATACATTGCTTTGTTTGTTTGCATGGCTACTAAAGCCTTACATATCGAACTTGTGACTGATCTCACTGCTGAAGGTTTCATAGCAGCATTTCGACGATTTTGTGCAAGACGTGGGACATGTTCTGACGTGTATTGTGACTGTGGCTCAAATTTCGTGGGTGCGAACAGAATTCTCGCAAAACAAACCAGAGAAATGCTAAGTCAACTTGATTTAGATTTGGCCGCCAGGCTGGAAAATGAAGGCATAAAGTTTCATTTCATCCCTCCTTCATCGCCTCACTTTGGAGGTTTATGGGAATCAGGAGTTCGTTCGACTAAGTATCACTTGAAGCGATTACTAGGAAACACAATATTGACGTATGAAGAATTTAACACTGTCTTAGCACAAATAGAAGCGTGTTTAAATTCCAGGCCTCTCGGAGAAATGAGCAGGGATCCTCAAGATCTGAATCCATTAACGCCAGCGCATTTCCTGATTGGGGATATATTGAAAACACCACCAGAACCATCCGTCTTAGATGCCAACATTAACAGATTGAACAGATGGCAGTTCCTACAAAGACTGTATCAGTCATTTTGGAAGAGATGGAATTCGGAGTATCTTTGTCGTCTGCAGCAACGACCGAAATGGGTAAACAAATCTGAAAATGTTCAAATAGGAGATTTGATTATTTTAAAAGACGAAGACCTTCCACCATCTCGTTGGATGCTGGGGCGAATTCTCGACACACATCCGGGCCCAGATAATCTAGTTCGAGTTGTAACAATAAAGACCCAGAATAGTATTCTGAAAAGACCGATAACTAAGATTTGCGTATTGCCGATAAATACGCGGAGCACGGATGAAGAACAACAAACACCAAAAATAGATTAAAATAAATGCTTTATTATTTAAAGTAGAAGAAGTTATGAAAACAATACCAAACAAAAATATTTTGCACACAATATCCTAACCTATCAATTCTACACTTTTCCTTCACATTTTTTTTCGTATATCCAGATTCCAGAAAATGATCCTCCCTTCCCTACTAACATCAAAAAAAAGCGAGTCGGGGCGCTATAACCCCTCCTTCCTTTTGAAATTTCTTTTCAGATGACTGATCGTACATTCAGAAGTTCCTAGGAAGGCCAATTGTACCGACCGACAAGAGGCACCAATGTTGCAACCTGGTGGTTCCAAGGCGGGGAGTATGTTCAGTTCCACGCATCAAATTCTCCTGATGGCACATCTGAAAAGAAGAATTACCACAAAGGATCAGGAATTTTATTTATAATCTGAAAATACTTATCTAACAGCTGAAGAGTACGTCAGTCCGCTTGATATTTACCTCATAAAACCTAAAATGTAGAAATCAAAATATTATTGGATTTGCTTGAGTCAAAACATGTAAACAAAGTTAGTAGTTAGTAAACAAAAACAACTCACCATAAGCACGAAAATGATTTTAACTGATACAAACATTTAGCACAATTTAACACAAGATCACAAACATTAAACATAAAATAATTCAAACAGTCTCTCACCTTTGATAAATAAATATAAAAGGAGAATCCACACGAAATATTCTCCCCAACATCAGCACGTCACAAATTTGACAAATACAAATTGACAATTAGCTTGGATTCTTTCTTTGCACCTTTCTTCGTCAAGTTTATCATAGAAAGAAATAATGGTATAATTACATTATAATTCTATCTCACTATTTGAGGGGAATAACGATCTTTTCATTACCAAAAAAGGAAATATTTGCAACAAGCAAATTAAACATGTCCTTATATGGTAAAATGAGTCGAAAATGATATAACTTGAGCTAGAAAATTAGAAAAAGGAAAAGGGAGACCAGTCTCAAATCGTTCTACGTGAGGTCGAGATCAAAAACGTTTTATCGGATCGGAATCCAAATCATAAAAATCGAAATCATAAAAGTCGGAATCATAGAAGTTAAATTTACAAAGAACTATCAATTTAACAATTTAATAAGTGAATTTAGAAGTAGTGAAATCATTTTCGTGCAAGTGGTGTAAATTATATCACATTTGAGTTATGAAACTTAGACAGTTGAATTACATTTAGAATCCAATTGTGTGTAAATTGTGTCAATATAATCGTTAATTAAAGCTGAAATCATTTGTGAACTATTAATATAAGCAATAAAATTGGTGCATATCAGTGCAATAAAACTTCTTTTATTTCATTCTGGAATAAATCAATCAAGTGAACAATTGGTTTAGTGGACGTGACATCGGATTACCAATGTGGAGACCGGGGTTCAAGACTCAGTGAGGAGATTTTTTTTTTTTCTTTTTATTTCAATAAAAGGTTTGTTTACTTCTTACGCCAAATAGAAATCGTTTAAAAGGATTAAGCTATTCCTTTTCAGGGTTACCTATAAAGAGGAACTGGGTGGTAGACTCTATGGGTTCATGGGCTCGATCAAGTCTACGCAAGACGTCGAACTTGCGGCAGACCTCGTAAACAATGCCATACAGACGGCCTTCAGGGGAAGTTGTCCGGTGTCAGTAAGGTCCCAGAACAGGAACGTCCCTTGGTGGACGAGGGAACTTGCGAAACTAAGAGCTACTACCAGGAGGCTGTTCAACAGGGCGAAAAGAGGCGGGTGCTGGGAAGAATATAGACAATCCCTAACTGCCTACAACCGAGATGGTGTGTACCCGGTGCTCCTACAGGAGGGCTGTGATGTTCTCGCGCCGGTGCTGTGCAGAATATACAGGGCGTCCTTTGCACTAGGATATGTACCATCTATCTGGAGGACTGTGAAAATATCCTTTATTCCAAAGCAAGGCCGTGTAGATTACACATTCGCTAAAGCATACAGGCCTATTAGTCCACTACAACTGCACTCCATGACTTAATACTCAAGCTGGAGGGAGCGGTTTATAGCAAGGGAACTGCGATTGCAGCCTTCTTAGATATAGAAGGCGCTGTTGATAACACATCATTCGATGTGATCACTCGGGCCCTAAGAAGGAGAGGCCTTGGGACGGCCTTCTGTCGATGGATAGATGTGCTGCTCAGGTCTCGAGATCTTACCTTGAGTCTCCTCGATAGGACGATCAGGGCCTGCGTCACAAGAGGGTATCCGCAGGGTGGGGTGCTATCACCCCTCCTTTGGTGCCTCGTGATCGATGAGCTACTGGTGTTCCTTGATGAGCGAGGCTTCTTCGTGCAGGGCTATGCAGATGACATTGTAGTTGTGGCATCCAGCGATATGGGGAACAACATTACGATACAACTCCAGGGGGCTCTAGACGTAGCCGCAACCTGGTGCAATGAGGTTGACCTCAAAGTCAACCCTGACAAAACAGTCGTCGTTCCGTTTACTAGGAAGAGGAACACGACGGGTCTTACTGAATCGACCTTCTTGGGCACTGCACTACCCTTCAAGGATCAGGTGAAGTACTGGGTGATCCTGGATTCCAAGCTATACTGGAACCTGCACCTTGATATAACTGTGGAAAAAGCTCGGAAGTCCTTTTGGGCATGCCGTAGAGCCTGCGGGACCACCTGGGGACTTAAACCCAGAACAATGCTCTTGATCTACACATCGGTAATAAGGCCTATGATAACTTATGGAGCGATTACATGGTGGCACAGAGCAAAACTTAATGTGATAAAGACTAAGCTTAGCAAACTGCAACGTATGGCCTGCCTATGCATCACTGGCGCCATGCGCACCTCGCCGACGGCTGCACTCGAAACCATGCTAAATATTAAACCTCTTCATATAGAGGCTCTGTGTGCGGCCTACAAACTAGAGGGAGCCGGTCTCCTTGGGGAGAACATAGGTAAGGGCGAAACGACAATAAGGGAGATTCTTGAAGCCACACCTGAGTTGGCCATGCTAACTGATTAGACCATTTCAACCACCCCTAATACGGGTGGAAAAGCGTGAGACCTGGGCGCTTCCAGCTGTCCGTCCAGGGGAGCTAGTATGGTATACGGATGGATCCAAGACTGAATCAGGTGTTGGGGCAGGGGTCTGGAGCGACTCTCCTCGATTCAGTTTATCACTGGCCCTGAGAATATATGCCACGGTATTCCAGGCTGAGATCTTCGCCATACTGACATGCACCTACGAGAACCTAAGAAGAGCCTATAAAAACAAAAGGATCTCAATCTTCTCGGATAGTCAAGCTGCAATCAAAGCAATTGCTTCATCTACCACCAGATCAAATCTGGTGTGGGAATGCCAAAGGAGCCTAGACGCACTGTGTAGAACTAATC
The DNA here is from genome assembly GCA_964036015.1 of Leptarthrus brevirostris. NCBI lineage: Eukaryota > Metazoa > Arthropoda > Insecta > Diptera > Asilidae > Leptarthrus > Leptarthrus brevirostris. Next base: position 55,679,951 of record OZ038375.1, read on the forward strand.
AAGTAAGCTTGATCTGGGGAAACAGCCGCACACAAGAGGGAGCGGTATAGTGGCCAACACCAGGGAAGCGCACTGGTGAGGGCAATAACTAGATAACCAGGGAAGCGCATTGGTTAGTTAAAACTTAAATTACCTTTATACCTCTTACCACTTGGGGACTCCCTCGCTGCTCGATGTGGTCCGTCTGGTGCTCAGTCACCTGAAATTGAAATATTACCTTTTAACTCGGGCGGCTGTTTCTGCTGGCTTCCACTCGTTTAGCTGGTTGTGGTCGACCACCGGACGGCAACTGGCTTAAGTCCTCTGCCGGTCGGACTTATATGGCCGTGGTCCACTGTTCTGCTAATGCTGCAATTACCTCTGGTTGGCTTCTGCTCGGTCGATCTGGTCTGGTCGACTGCTGCACTGCTTCTGGTCTCTGGTCTGGTCGACTAGGTCTGCTTCTGCCTTCTGGTCGGTCTGATCTGGTCGGCGGCTAGACGGTGAAGTGCTCCTCGCTTCTGGTCGGTCTGGTCTGGTCGACTACTAGACTTCGAATGCCTTTTGCTTCTGGTCGGTCTGGTCTGGTCGGCGGCTAGACACTGAATGCTTCTGGCTTCTGAGCCGGTCCTCTTTATACAGCCCGGCGGAGGTCTGGCGGCGGAGGCGTTTCGACAATTTTTGACTTGGGCGATGTGTTACTGTTAACAGGTTTTGTAATTTTGTAACTTCGTTACAATTTATAATCATGGTTAAATTAATTTTTTAACAAGAAAAATTGTATATGAACGGGGTTACTTATATCAAATTTTCCCCGTTGGGATACTGGCTTCCATTTTCCAAAATCACTCGAGTTTTAAACTTTCACACGTTTTTGGCACAGCAAAATTTTGTACAGGTCTTTACTTCACGATTGCCAAAAAAAACACTCTCCATTTTTGGATGCTTGCCGGATCTTTTCCCCTCCGCTTTTTTTTCCCCCCAATATGACGTGGGACGTCTCCATATTCGAAAATAATTTCGAATATGAGTGGCTATAATTCAAAATTAAAAAATACAATTTTTGTTATTTGACAAATGATATTTGATATTTTGCTTTAATTACTGGTGCCATAAATGTTGTGAATCGCCAAGTCCCCATTTCTTGTCCGAAGTGTGGGATATACAATATAAAATGCCTTTATATTTCTTATTACTTAATGTTTATTGAGATATAATTTGAGAGTATATTTTGTTTTTGTTGGATAAGAATCATTATCACACAGTATATGTGACGAAATATGGCCTGTACTGACGCTTTTAGGCGCTAATAAAATGAATGAAGATGCGACGCAGGAAAGAAAATTTTGCTAATTCTGCTGTTACACCTGTTGTCCCACACTTATATTGGTCACATGCAATTGGGTATGCTTGTGAAACACACTGTGGGCAATGCTGCAAGATTGCGTTGAATGCTAGTGAAGTTAAATAACCAAGCACAAACCTGTCGCTAGCTCGGCTAGAAAATTAAAACACCGACTCAAACAAAACAACTTTCCGTGCATGGTTGATGTTTGACAGATATCGCAGTGCTACTGATATTATACCAGATGTGGTTAGGTTGATGTAAAAGGCAAGGTGCATTCGTGTATTGGACAAACGCCACCTTGTAGCTGGACTTTTAGACTAGTCATATACTGAGGAGGGTCTTCCCCGATTTTGAAGGGGCCTCACGCTACAAGACGTTTTCCTCTTAAGCTCCTCGCATCAGTTAGGGTCTCTTTACTGAACCCTGTCGGCGAGTAGGGTTGGCTCCAAGACATCAATACAGTCAACACGGAAAGACAACTTACCGACGAAATGACAATACTACAAACAACAACACAGCAATAAGAGAAAAAATTATTTATATATATATTGTTGAATATGCCTGAAAATAAAAACACGATTAAAATTTGAGTAACTTATATGTTCAATTATACTTACCTGATATACCTGGGGAATCTACAGGCAATCCTTCTTCCTTTCCCACTGTCCTGTATATCCTGAAAAAGAAACAAGAAGGTATTAGACATTTTTATATATCAAAAACAAGAAAGTTCCAAGAAGTTTACAAACTTACAAAATGTAAACAAACTTCTTGGAACTTTGCACTAGACAATAACATGCAAATCTAAGGCATGCAAAAACGTGAAAAAACATTGCATGTGCCGATACCTGATGTTATAAAAACATAATACAAGTGTCGGCAACAAGAATTTCATGTGTTTTGAGGCCAGGTGCATCAGTTACAGGTGATTATGTCGCAATTTATCACACCTGTGACCGCTGATGCACTTGGTTTCAAGTACACAAAATTCGTCGATTTTTATGCAATTTTTTCACAAATCACACACAACACAATGTAAACAAGGGTTTTAAACTACACTTACCTGTTTATTCACTATAAACCGCCGGTAATCACCACAAAATATCGCGACCACGACACGAACTTAAAAACCGCGAACTGACGTTAACTCAATTTCTGACAACGAACGTCATATGAAATTGAGGTAGCTCTTCGCGGGGAACATTTTAGTAATGCCCGAATCGCGGTGAATTACGTGAAATTCGAATAATTCGCGATTTTATTAAATTATATTTACTTAATGAGTGCGAAAGAGATGCACAAGGTAGAAATGAGAAGGAAAAAGGCGCAAGGATTTGGGGTTAGTTCGTTGTAATTATGAGCTTTTCTGCTGTCGCCATTTTATAGGATGTTTTTAATTTAATTAAATTTCTGCGTAAATCCTATTTTTTATTTAATAAAACTAGATTAATAAATTCACAAAAATGATAAGGAATTTAACAAAACCAGTTTGGAAGGGGTTTTAGTTGAAAATACGCAAAATAATAGTAATATGTAATATTTGGAGGGGAAATGGCGACAACAGAAAGCATAAAAGGGCATTGTAAATGTCAACTCGTGCTCAGTCTAGTAGTGATTTTTAAAACAAGTGAAGTGTGCTAAGTTTATTTTAAAATTTTGAGTTGGCAGCCATTTGCAAATTAAAAAGGTTTTTATCTTCTTTTTGAAAAATTTAATTTTGGTAAATTTGATATTTTTCGTGAAGATAATTTTGATAATTCGGTGAATAGTACGAGGGTTTCATTTTTTATAAGTTTTGTGTATTATAACAAACATTAATTCAATTTTTTTCAAAAATAACATTTTTATTGCGTGAATGAATTTCGGTACAATTTTCAAATTTTATCTGAAGTAATTTAAAGTGAATTTAAAGTAAGTAGTCAAGATATGCTTAGATTAGCATTTGACTACAAAGACATTTTGGTGACGGAATTTTAATAATTATATGCAATCTTTTTTTGAACTATATTTTACTTAACCATTTTATTTTCAGCAGTGTAATTAAGAATGTTTTTTTTTTTGAGTGAATTTGAATTGAAGTGAATTGTAATTATATGTAAAAGAATAAAGATTTAAAAATCAGTTAGGCCCAACTATTATGCAAATAATCAATTTAATGAAATTTTTCATCTGAATAATTTATGCCTTTACGGTAATGCTATTCCTGTATGAAATTCATTAACCGTTGACTATTTTCTTGCCCATATTGTAACTGACTAATTTGATTTCTACGACAGTTAATTAACCGTGAATTATAATTACCGATTCGTATATAACTTGTATAAGTGATAATTAAAGTGAAAATTAACTAAATTTGTATGCGAGTTTCCTTTCACAATTTTTCCTACATTGATTTCGTTAAATTTTTGATTTCAGAAGTTAGTAATTTTTGAGGTTAGTTAAATCTTTCAAGTTGCTTTAGTTTCTTTCTGAAAGCAGTGTTAAAGATTAGATTTGTCTTCGTATAACCTTCTCGATTTTCTAGTAGACACATTTATTGACACTGTCAGTAATTTAAACATCTTGTTTAAATTTTTCATCCTTTTTTTGCAATATCATTATTGCTCTCTTGAACATATATTGATTGATTTGATTGATTAAATTTGGAGGAGTGAGGTTCTCAAGCGCCGCGGCCACTGGGGCCTATTGTGCTAACCCTCTCAACTCCTTATAGTAAGCCGGTCCCTAACAGCTCCCGCTGTTGGCAGTCATTCAGCCCGCTCGGTACCAGGGTTGGTTTCCCGAATAGGTTAAATCTGCTCCTGGCTACTGCAGGGCATTCACATAGCACATGTAATGGGGACTCATCCTCCTCCAAACAGAGTCTGCAGGTGGGGTCGATGGCTCTGCCTATCCTCACCAGGTGCTTCCTTAGCTGACAGTGGCCGGTAAGTAGGCCTGCCAGAGTTCTAACAGCCGACCTGCTCAGCTTGAGGAGCTCCCTGGATCTACCCGGCGACGGTGAGGGCATAAGGCTTCTTGAGTGAGCGTGCCCCTCAATTTTGTTCCAATACAGCCTATGCCCCTCATTTGCGCGGTTTGCTATTAGCCTTTTAGCCGTGCAGAGAGGTATTCCACAGACCGGATTTTTCATTTCCCGTGTAGCCCTCGTGTCCCGGTATCCAGATCAAGCTTACTTGATTAGTTCTACACAGTGCGTCTAGGCTCCTTTGGCATTCCCACACCAGATTTGATCTGGTGGTAGATGAAGCAATTGCTTTGATTGCAGCTTGACTATCCGAGAAGATTGAGATCCTTTTGTTTTTATAGGCTCTTCTTAGGTTCTCGTAGGTGCATGTCAGTATGGCGAAGATCTCAGCCTGGAATACCGTGGTATATATTCTCAGGGCCAGTGATAAACTGAATCGAGGAGAGTCGCTCCAGACCCCTGCCCCAACACCTGATTCAGTCTTGGATCCATCCGTATACCATACTAGCTCCCCTGGACGGACAGCTGGAAGCGCCCAGGTCTCACGCTTTTCCACCCGTATTAGGGGTGGTTGAAATGGTGAGAGTCTTGCCGGCATCTAATCAGTTAGCATGGCCAACTCAGGTGTTGCTTCAAGAATCTCCCTTATTGTCGTTTGGCCCTTACCTATGTTCTCCCCAAGGAGACCGGCGCCCTCTAGTTTGTAGGCCGCACAGAGAGCCTCTATATGAAGAGGTTTAATATTTAGCATGGTTTCGAGTGCAGCCGTCGGCGAGGTGCGCATGGCTCCAGTGATGCATAGGCAGGCCATACGTTGCAGTTTGCTAAGCTTAGTCCTTATCACATTAAGTTTTGCTCTGTGCCACCATGTAATCGCTTCATAAGTTATCATAGGCCTTATTACCGATGTGTAGATCAAGAGCATTGTTCTGGGTTTAAGTCCCCAGGTGGTCCCGCAGGCTCTACGGCATGCCCAAAAGGACTTCCGAGCTTTTTCCACAGTTATATCAAGGTGCAGGTTCCAGTATAGCTTGGAATCCAGGATCACCCAGTACTTCACCTGATCCTTGAAGGGTAGTGCAGTGCCCAAGAAGGTCGATTCAGTAAGACCCGTCGTGTTCCTCTTCCTAGTAAACGGAACGACGACTGTTTTGTCAGGGTTGACTTTGAGGTCAACCTCATTGCACCAGGTTGCGGCTACGTCTAGAGCCCCCTGGAGTTGTATCGTAATGTTGTTCCCCATATCGCTGGATGCCACAACTACAATGTCATCTGCATAGCCCTGCACGAAGAAGCCTCGCTCATCAAGGAACACCAGTAGCTCATCGATCACGAGGCACCAAAGGAGGGGTGATAGCACCCCACCCTGCGGATACCCTCTTGTGACGCAGGCCCTGATCGTCCTATCGAGGAGACTCAAGGTAAGATCTCGAGACCTGAGCAGCACATCTATCCATCGACAGAAGGTCGTCCCAAGGCCTCTCCTTCTTAGGGCCCGAGTGATCACATCGAATGATGTGTTATCAACAGCGCCTTCTATATCTAAGAAGGCTGCAATCGCAGTTCCCTTGCTATAAACCGCTCCCTCCAGCTTGAGTATTAAGTCATGGAGTGCAGTTGTAGTGGACTAATAGGCCTGTATGCTTTAGCGAATGTGTAATCTACACGGCCTTGCTTTGGAATAAAGGATATTTTCACAGTCCTCCAGATAGATGGTACATATCCTAGTGCGAGGGACGCCCTGTATATTCTGCACAGCACCGGCGCGAGAACATCACAGCCCTCCTGTAGGAGCACCGGGTACACACCATCTCGGTTGTAGGCAGTTAGGGATTGTCTATATTCTTCCCAGCACCCGCCTCTTTTCGCCCTGTTGAACAGCCTCCTGGTAGTAGCTCTTAGTTTCGCAAGTTCCCTCGTCCACCAAGGGACGTTCCTGTTCTGGGACCTTACTGACACCGGACAACTTCCCCTGAAGGCCGTCTGTATGGCATTGCTTACGAGGTCTGCCGCAAGTTCGACGTCTTGCGTAGACTTGATCGAGCCCATGAACCCATAGAGTCTACCACCCAGTTCCTCTTTATAGGTAACCCAGTTGGTGTTCCTGGGGTTCAGGTATTCCTTTATTTCATTGACACATTCTCCAACTATGAAGAGAATGTGTTTGTGGTCGGAGCATGATGGCTCGTCAGACACTCTCCAGTCACTTACCAGTTCTTATATGTACCTACTGGTGATGTCAATTAGGGTGATGTCAATTACCTCCCTCCGACGGCCATTATCAAAGGTAGGGTCAGATCCACGGTTTAGTATAACTAGGTTAGTAGTTAGCAAATAATAAATAAGGTACTCACCTCTTCTGTTACTGCCGCTGCTCCCCCAGTTAATATGGTGTGAGTTCGCGTCGCATCCAATTAGCATGTGCGCCGCGTTTGTCGACCCGATGAGTTCCCTTAGTTCTCTCGTAGGTGGTGGTTCAGTGGAGTCATATGGGAGGTACGCAGAGCAGATTAGCACCCAGCATCTTCGTCCCCCCGCACATACCTCCACTCTGCCAGCTGTAAGGTCCCTTGTACATAAGTCTGTGGACGGCAAACAGTTAGCTTTTGCTTTATTATATACAATACAGGTCCGCGGCCTGCTGTCCTTGGTATCATAAATGATTCCAAAACCACCCTGTCGCAGTCCCGAAATCTGGCCGAAACTAACCCAAGGTTCCTGGATGAGGGCCAGATCTACAGCTTGAGTGGCCAGCAGCCTACAGAGAACTGCCGAGGCAGCCTTACTGTGTTGTAGGTTTGCTTGGACCACCTTCATCTGTTTGTTTTGGAGCAACAGTGTCCTCCTCTTTCGCTCCCCCACCGGCCGCCTTAAACAGCACAGAGGTGATGCTAAAGAAGAGTCGCATCTGCCGTTTTTTTAGTATCTGCATGGACCCTTCGTCAATGGAGAGTGCCAGCGTCTGTCCGCCTTGTGCCACTTTACGGCCCAATACTCTCCAAGAGGTTGCTGGAATCGGCTGGTTCTGCTTCTCGAGCTTTCCCAGGACCGCTGACGGATCCCCGTTGTTTTTTGGAATCCACACTACTACCCTGTACAGCTTGGGTAGGTCCTTCTCCTCAATAGCCTTAAGGGAGGCCCCTTCCTAAGGTGTAAGTTTGGGTATCACCCAATTGTAGGGCAGTCTCCTCGGCCTTAGTGTCATCTATGGCCTGGTCGAGTGCTTTCCTCAGAGCCTCGATCTGCTCATCCGTCAGCCTGTTTTTTGGATACTCAGCAGGTATCACAACTATAGGGATCCCTACAAGCAGGTCCCTGTAGATTGGCTGTGTCCCTGCTCTACCCATCTTCTTTTTCTTTGTGGCCTGTCCCCCTGGAGAGTCCCCATCAGAACGGTTGCGTTTTACCACCGCCTTCCTTGAGCTCCAGCATCGTTGGTCCCCCGTACCTTGCCAGGAAGCCCAGTGCCCAAGAGGGAGCCGAATGGTTTCGCCAGATTAGGGCGGAAGCGTGTATTACTGCCAGCCCCACCGGGCACTGGTTTCTTCTCCGCCTGCCCACCGGCGGATTTAGGCTGGTGAGGAGGGGCAGGTGTACCGCTTGCAACCTGTGCTGCCTTTCTCTCCCGCGCTAGCCTCCTGCGCATCGCACCTGAAGGTCGTACGCGTCTGACGTTGAGCTTAGCAACGCCCTCCGCGACAGCCATCACCGCTTCTTCTTCGCCAGACTTGACTGGCTTCGGTATCTGACGTGCTGCGTCAGAGTGGGTGTCACTTGCGCGTCCCCCCCCCCCTACTCTGCTGCCTCGTTACTTGATTTGTTTTGTTTTTGTTTTTCATTTTGTGTCTCCATATGTTGGTCCCACGAGTATGGCGGGAAGGGGTGATCGACCTCTGACAGAGCCCCCATGTCAGAGGCAAGGCTAAATATTATGGGGTGCGCCTGATGCCCCAAGCAGATCGTTTGCGACAGCGCTTTTTACTACCCGCTGCCATGCAGCCCTCGGCACGATGACATTTCCACTTTAGCTTGGTAGATTTGAGGGGTTTTCTCCCCGGATCAGGGATGGGATAGATGTGAACAGGGAACAGGACGGCGACTGTCTGCTATGCAAAGCACATTGCCCGGGTCAGCCGGCATGATGGGAGCGTGATGCACGCTTGGAGGCCGTCGCCCGTCACCCCATATATATACTACCCCGTTTCATCAAAGTTCGTCATTTTAATTTTTTTCGTATAAAATGAAGTAAAAACACAACATTTTCTATCAACATGAAATTTAAATGCTTATTTCTTTTAAATGCAATACAATTTTATTAAATATTAGAAACAAAGCCAAATCGAATAGAATCGGTTATTTCAGCCAAAGGTGGTACTAAGTGGTAAAAGTCGTTGAGGTTAATAATTGAAATATCTGCCTTATAACGATTTTTAGGTTTTACATAATAAATAAATTTTGTTTTTGTATCTTATTGTTTTTCAAAAATTGTATCAAACTGACGAACTTTGATGAAACGGGGTAGTATATATATATGTATATATATATATATATATATATATATATATATATATATTTATTTATTTACAATATGTCATCAATGTGCTGACTACTACAAAAAAAACGAGATAAAAATAGTATAATAAACTATATACAATCAAAGCATAAGGAGAAAAATTGCAAAATACACTACTAAATAAAAACAGTATAACAAACTATAAAAAAACAAAGAACAAGTAGAGAATTCGCAAAATATAAATACAGAAAATAAAAGTGCGAAAGTGAATAAAAAGCAAACAAAAAGTAAAAAACACCTAAAGCAAAAAGTAACCTTAACAAAGCTGACTCCTCAGATGATTACGTGATAGACGAAAATCAATACAATTAAAAGAAGAATTAAAAAATCGCGACATCGGTGTGATAGGCGCATTTAATCCATAATTAGTGCGATGAAAAGGTAACTGAAGAAAGTCGTGATTTCTCAGGGAACGAGCCGGAACCGATATGTCAAAACAAGCCAAGAGAACTGAAGAGTCTATGGACCCCCGAACGCAGTCGAAAGCAAAAAGGATCCTGGCGTTGCGGCGTCTCTTTTCAAGTGTGTCCAAGTGCAAGAGTTCAAGTCTATCAACATAAGGAGGTAAGATAAGGGAGTTATTCCAAGGAAGGCCTCGAAGAGCGAACCTAACGAACCTCCGTTAAACAGCTTCAATGCGATTGATATGTGTCACATAGAGCGGTAACCAGACTGGAGAGGCATATTCCAGAATAGGTTAGACAAAAGTGCAATATATGAGCTTTGTAATGTAAGGGTCATCAAATTCCTTTGACCACCTCTTCACGGGAAGTCATAACAAATGTCCTAGATTTTTTACAAAATCCTCCACTTCTCAATAAATATGAAAGTTTGAAGAATACTGTAATCAAACGATTTACTGAATCGGTAGAAAAAAAATTAGAGCAACTTCTATCTACTACCGAAATCGGAGATAGAAGACCTTCCGAATTCTATCGCTCCATGGAAATCTTTAATTAAAAAATTATGGATGAGAAAATTGCCGGCAGATATAAACATAGCCTTAATATCTTTCGGAAAACAAGATATTAAAGAACTTTTAGATTTGGCAGATAATATATATGATATTTCCAAGATTCAATTTATATCGGAAATAAACAAAAATCTACCAAAACCAAATTACAATTTTATAGATAACAATTTTCTTTTAACAAAAATAAATAATTTAGAAAACAAATTAGAAAATCTCGAAAATTTGATAAAAGGATTATCATGTCAAAACCAATCTTCTTATTCACGTTCTAGAAACAGATAGAGATATCATTCATTTTTTAGAAGCAATTCGCATAGCAGACAAGTTTCAAAATCTAGAGATAACAATTCTTATTGTTGGTACCACAATAAATATGGTACCAAAGCGAATAAATGCATTTCGCCGTGTTCTTATAAACCTATTAATAATCAAAAAAACTAATTAATCCCTCAGTGAACAATATATTTAACAATAATATTTCTAAACGTTTATTCATTTTTGACAAAGAAAACAAATTCGAATTTCTAATAGATACAGGTGCTGATATTTCAGTAGTACCTAACGAATTCTTTAGAAAATTTAACAAAGACCCTAACTTGTATTTATACGCAGCAAACGGTTCTACCATTAACACTTATGGTACAAAACTACTTAAAGTAGATTTCGGTCTTAGGAGAGAATTCATTTTCCCATTTATAATTGCTAATGTCAACAAGCCCATCATCGGAGCAGATTTTTTAACAAAATTTAATTTACTGGTCGATTTAAAAAACAAAAGATTACTCGACGGTACAACAACATTAAGTGTTAGTGGAATCACGGTAAACGCAAATACTCCAACTCCTCGTTACTATGCAATCAGTAACGAGTTCGGTAAAATTTTGAAACGATTTCTCACCTTAACATAACCACCTCGTTATGATATTCCAGTTAAACATAACGTAGTACATCGCATATAAACTAAAGGTTTACTTTCTTTTTCTCGTCCAAGATGTTTAGATGGACATAAATACAAAATTGCAAAATTAGAATTTGATCACATGGTTAAATTAGGTCTGTGCCAATTATCATCTTCTTCAGTATCTTCTCGACTACATCTAGTAGCAAAGAAAAATTCTACGGATTGGCGACCATGTGGAGATTATCGCAGACTCAACGCAATCACGGTTCCGGATAGATACCCATTTCCATACATACAAAATTTCTCAATGAACTTAAACGGTTGCACTATATTCTCAAAAATTTATTTGGTAAGAGCTTACCACCAAATTCCAATGGCTAAAGAAGACATACACAAAACAGCCATTACAACTCCATTCGGATTATTTGAATTCACTAGGAAGCCATTTGGTTTAAGAAATGCTGCACAAACATTTCAAAGATTCATGGACCAAATCATTAAAAATTTAGATTTCGCTTTTGTCTACATTGATGATATTTATTTGCTACCAAATCTGAATCTGAACATCAAAATCATTTAAACCAAATTTTAAACAACTATCAGATTTCGGAATCAATATTATTCCATCCAAATGCATTTTCGGAGTTTGAACTTTGGACTTCCTCTGTCACAAAATAACAAAATAAGGCATCTTACCTTCAGAAGACAGAGTCCAAATTATTAACAATTTTCCTTCTCTAAATTCTATTAGACAAATTCAACTATTTATAGGCATGGTTAATTATTACCATAGATTTATTCCAAATCTTACCAAATTACTAAACCCAATTCACACTCATTTGGCTCTAATTCTCAAAAAGAAACCAAATAACGCTAAAAATTTTTCTTGGCCAATAGAATATGAAGACCAACTTAATAAAATTAAACAGTCATTTTCAAAAGCAACTTTATTAATTCATCCTATTGAAAATGCAAAATATAATTTAACCGTAGACGCTTCTGCTAGTGCTGTTGGTGCAGTTCTCCAACAATCCAATGCAAACCATTGGGAACCCATTGCATTTTTCTCTAAAAAATTAAAAGAAGCAGAAATGAAATATTCAGCATTCGACCGAGAACTTTTGGCATTATATCTAGCCATCAAGCATTTTAGACATTTTCTAGAAGGTCGAGAATTTATAGCTTTTACAGACCACAAACCACTCATTACAGCAATATGGTCTAAAACAGAAAGAAGTCCAAGACAAACTAGACACCTGTACTACATAACCCAATTCACCTCTGATATCAGACATATCAAAGGCAAATCAAACACAGTAGCAGATACTTTATCTAGAATTTCTATCGAAAATTTCGACCATTCAAAACATAACAATACCAAATTCGATTTAAAAACTGTTGCTGAGTACCAAAATAGTGACGAAGAACTTACACATCTTATGATAATTCAACATAACAGACCAGATAATTCAAAATATAAGCTTGTAAAAATTAAATTAAACACTTTTGAGTCTGGCGTTTGGTGCGAAGTTTCCACTAAAAATTCACGGTCATAACCCAAAGAAATTCGAAAAATTATATTTAATACCATTCATAATTTATCACTTGGCCTGGAATGAATACAGATATTAACAATTGGACTAAAAATTGTGTCAATTGCTAAAAAGCCAAAATAACCAAGCACACGAAATCAGAAATTGGTAAATTCGAACTACCCAAACCAAGATTCGAACATATCCGTTTAGATTTGGTAGATCCTTTATCGTCTTCAAATGGATATTCTTACATTCTGATAATAATAGATAGATTTACTCGTTGGCCAGAAGCTTATCCAATCAAAGATATACAGGCAAGCACAGTTATCAACACGTTATACGAACAATATTTTCCACGTTTTGGTATTCCACTAGAAATTACCACAGATCCGGGTACTTAATTCGAATCCAAATTATTCGAAGAATTTACAAAAATTTTAGGATCACATCAAATCCGCACCACTCCTTATCATCCACAATCAAACGGAATGATAGAACGATTTCACCGACAATTAAAAGCAACCATACGAACCGCAATTAAAGAAGACTTGCAATGTTCTCAAGCAGAACTTGTTTATGGACATCCCCTTCGCGTTCCAGGAAAATTTATCATTAACAACAATTCAACAATTCAAGATCCATTAAATTTCTTAAGTAAAATCAGATCTTGCATAAATAACTTCAAAACCCTCACATTCTCGAAAACAAAATTCTAAAATATACATACCTAAAGATTTAAAAGATACAGAATTTGTTTTTGTTATAATAGAATCCACAGAAGCAAATCTTCTTTACAAAACCCATTTAAGGCCCTTTCAAAGTATTAAACAAACTTGACAAATATTATCAAATCGATTACCGTGGTAAAGCAACGAACATTTCAGTTGACAGACTAAAACCAGCATTTATCGAACACACAGAACAAACAATTACACCAATCAAAAAAAAGCCAAAAAAGAAAGTAAAATTTCAATTATAACTTTTTATTACTAAAAATATTATTATTCATCATATTCTTAATTTTACGATTCACTTAAAATGGACGTTTTCACAGAGGGGGGAGTAATGCAGCAGTAGCTACAAATTTAATTTTCAATTAAAATTTCATAAGTTTGATTATATTATTTCAATAAAATATTTTTTTAAATCCACTTTAATAATATTCAATCAGACTGTACAGATAAAATAACTGTCAAATATATTTTAGTCAACTTGTACACTTCGATAAATTTTGAATAGAGTGAAACACAAACACTTTGAAAAATATAATAATCATTCATTCATAGACAATAAAATACTGTACTCTATACAAAGAAAGTTATGAACAAACTATCTAATAAAAAGTTTTAAATAATAAAAAATAAGAAATATTTTTTTTTATTTCAAATATAATGTATCTCAAGGTTTTCAGATACAAAAGGAAGTTCTAGGACTTAGGGCTCTCAGACTACGCCCCATATCAATTAGGAGCTCTATATTACCTAACAACTTCACTCTGCTTTAGGCAAGTGGGGTGAAACGAATTGCCAAAAATGCCATCGCAAATAATAGCAGTTTAAGTTTGAGGGAACGTATCTCAAAAAACTCAACTTTCCAGGAGAAGCAAAAAACAGTATAATTTCTAAAAACATATTGATTTTAATTTTTTCAGCATTTTTTCAAAAGTGGCTGTTTTGGTAGATAAGTTCTCACACTTAAGCCGACGCATGAATGAATTATATATATATATATATATATATATATATATATATATATATATATATATATATATATATATATATATCCTTTTGTTTCATTCTGTACATGGCACTTTATTACGAGACCTCATTTGTCCGCGGGCATTTGCCGTTTCCGTAGCCGTTGGCAATTCACTTGTGCTTTCATTCCACATATAGCCTTTTGGGGAGTTGGAGACAACACGAGTCGCCTGTATTTGTTCAGACGTCATTCCGTCTCTGAAGAATTCATTGCTTCAGCCTGAGACAGAGCATTGAAGAGGTAAGCGTCCAGATGTGTGAGGTGTACAATAAGAGTTAGAACCCCTTTTCTGTCTCTGACAGTGCCGTACTGGTTTTGTCTAAATATATTTATAGAAAACCCTTTCCATCTTTTCTCCGATTAGATATATATTTTTTGTGTGTTCTGTATGGACTGTTCATCACTCGGATGTAAATTGCAATAGCATTTTTTAATAGCTTGTAAGATAGGGTTGGTTAGAGTAAGGGTGCTGGTTATAGGAGAAAGCAATGAAGAGAATCACAACCTGTGAGCCTGATATGGAGTGGAATTTATGGTTTAACTATAGCCGCAGGTCTTTTGCATGGTGTACACCTATTAATTGGCCTTTTAGGTCTTAAATCTCATATATTCAGTTGCCTTTCTTGGCTCGTACTCGGCATTTTAAGAACTTTTTGGACAATTTTGCATTGGTACCCTTTAGGAAGTCACTCAAGATAAAATTTCGCCTATAAACCTCTTACCGGTCTTGCTCGAATGTTATAGTTGCGCTCACCTTGGTCAAACGCACGGACCAGGCTGGCTTTAACACTTTCTCGGATGAGCCTGGTCTTGTCCGACGTATCTACTTGGAGGTCCGATTCTACTCCCGTACCTAGCTTTCGCAAGAGCTCGTTGCTCGAAGCATGGGTCACCATGTGCTGTCCGTACAGGACTTGGTGCGGGGTGTAACCCAATGCTTTATGGGTTGAGCTCCGTAGGGAGCTGGCTATAGCACTGAGGTGCTCGTCTCAGCGATCGTGACTGCCTTGTAGGTATGCACGGATACCGGCAAAAATGGAGCGATTGACTCGCTCGGCTGCATTTGCTTGAGGAGAATAGACCGCCGTGTACCCGTGGTAGATTCCATAACGTTTGAGCAAACTATTAAAAGTAGCGCTTTTAAACTGGGGGCCGTTGTCGGTGACATGACTGCAAAAGTATTTTTATTGAAGATGTCATACAAGCCGTGAAGGCAACCAGGTAGCATACTTTGAGTATGACTACAACAGAAATCCGTTTAGGAGGGTCATTTTTATATAAAATGGTACAGCTGTCCGTGAAGGAACATTCTCTAGGGTCAGGGTCGCCAGACTTTCCACAGACAATATCGCCAGATGGACACTAAAAAGTCGCCAAAATCGCCAATCTATAAATTTTTTGTAGCCATGATTATAGCCAAAATGTCAAAGTGGAAATCAAGATGGCAAATGTGTTAACACGGAAGTACACGTAAGTGCAAATAGTCACTTCCTTTAGCTTATCGCGATAATATTACGATAAATTGTTTTTTTATTGGGTATGCAATATACTGTGTTAAGGTACGAGTAATTTATTTAATTATTTATATTATTTTAATTATTTATATTTGGAACGTTTTTACAAGCACAATTTCATTTGATTCCCATTTCACCTTAATAAAAATTAGACCCAAACATCAAAATTCAATTCCTATCTTCGTGCCAAATATTAACTCCCTATATAAAAGAGTTTCGGAACAAACGCCAAACAATTAAAGACTTCCAATAAAATGTTTTTCATTATCACCTAAAGTTAAAGTGGTTTTCAATTGTAGATACTAACGCTTCCATCAGTGATGCCAACGCTCGTAGCACCTTATTATCTTTTAGAAGTTCAATTGTGTTTGAATCGTTTTGCAGTGATTGTACATTTGGGTACAATAGATCGGATTTCGACTCCGTTATAGATGACTTATTCAGGATGCTTAGAATTTTCTTTTGCAACTCGATCTCTGGATCAGGTTCGACAATTTTCGGTTGAGGAGCTGGAAGATCAGCTGCCTCGCCTAACTCAGCCTTTAATTGTAATTCACACCTTTCTTGTAAAACCGTTAAGGAACTATTATCAGCAAGTGCGTTTAATAAAGTTTGAATCGCGTCTGGATGACATTATTTTAAAGGAGGAGCAACTGAGCTATTTGGAGGAATGATTGGCATAGCTGTCGCCAGTAATTTCTGCCTCTCTGCGCGCAATTTGATTTGAAAATCATTCCAAATTAAAATTCCGACTGATCAACTGCAACTGAGTTTTCAGTCGAAGTCAATTCCAACATCAAATTTGAAATTAAATTGTAGCTTCAGCTTCTGTGATTTTCAGAGATATTTGCATGAATAGTACAAATTATTATTCTCTATAAAAGGTGAAAAAACGTAATGAATCTATACATATTCAAAAGTCCAATTACGTGTACCTGGTTAACGACAATTACCTGTAGGATCTCTTACTTTTAATAAACCGTTTTCCATTATTTCTAACATTTATTAAAAATCACAGAATTAAACTGCGAAAAAGCCGGCAAATAACTCATTAGACGTGCCGTAGAGTTTTCTGTCACTTGCAGTTGCGGCAACTTTTACTCAAATTAGCCAAATTTTTTTCAGAAAATTCTGCTAAATTGATGTATATTACAATTGTAAATCTTTAGAAATTATTTTTTAAAAGGTAAATAATCTGTAAATTTTTCTTTCAAGAAAAATCGCCGTAAAAATGCCTAAAGTCGATGAGAAATCGCCAAAAATCGCCATCGCCAATTTCATATTTTTTGTCGCCAGGGTTGATGAAAATTCGCCAATTTGGCGAAAAATCGCCACGTCTGGCGACCCTGTCTAGGGTAGTGGGAACTGCTGGCCGTTAAGGCCATAGAGGAGACCAGCCGAAGCAAAAACGGTAAACGTGAAGTCTCCTTAACGTTGTGCTAAGTAGAGAAAGGAAAATCAACTCCTTTCTCAATCCCCTAAACAGGACTAGGCACACCGTTGGGAGCCATTTGTTAAGGTATGTTCGAGACAATCCATGTTCACAGGCTACCACACAAGATGGCAGCCTGCGGACATGGATTGGACACCGGGTTGTGAGCCCCGTTAAGAAGCTGTCACACTTAGTCGTGACTCACAACCAAAGGAAGTGGGAAGGTAATGGGAATTACCAGGGTGAGCGTTAGGGTCGCCGTGAAGGCTGATTTCTATGAACAATGAAGTGAGGGGCCCGCCTAGCTAGCCGTGCTAAGCTCGCCAGATTGGGGGGGGGGGTCTTGTCTCCTTCATTGGCCCATTTAGCAGTAGCTACAAATTTAATTTTTAATTTTTATTATATTATATTTTTATTCAAATCCACTTTAATAATATCCAATCAGACTGTACTGTCAAATATATTTTAGTCAACCTGTACACTTCGATAAATTTTGAATAGTGTGAAACACAAACACTTTGAAAAATATCATAATCATTTATTCATTGACAATAAAATACTGTACTCAATACAGAGAAAATATTTAACAAACTATCTGTGTATTAATTGTAAAGTAGGATACAAAAAATTGTAAATAGATTTTTAGTATAACCAGATCTAACGATCTAAAAACAACTAAAATAAAAATAAAAGTTTAAATAAAATAAAATTAAAAAATATTTTTTTAATTTGAAATATAATGTATCTAATAGATTTCTGATACAAAGGGAAGTTTTAGGGTTTAGGGCTCTGGTACTATGCCCCATATTAAAAAGGAGCTCTATTCGCCTAACCACTTCTTTGGTGACCCCGCAAATTCTTTTAAAAACAGAGGTACCCCTACCCAAGGTAAGGTACTTTCTGCTTTTTTTAAAAAAGTAAACAAGAACGAACAAAGAAGATTCAACAACCCTAAAAGAAGCAACAACATTTTAAAATGGAGATACCCCCTACCAAAGGTAAGGTATTCTCTCATTTTAAAAAAAGAAGACAACGAAGATTTAACAATTCAAGAAACAAAATTCTAATAAGAGATGCCCACCACCCAGGGTAAGGCATCCTCATTATTACAAACCAACAATCAAGATCAACAATATTTGAACTATGAGGTGCCCCCACCCAGGGTAAGGCATCCTCTAGTTTAAAAACCATCAACGAATCAACACATCAAAGAGAAGATTACATCTTTAGGAAGAAAGAATAAAATACAACACCGTAACAATAAACGAAGACAACAACGGTACGTGTTTTTATAATTAAAATTACTTTAATTGTACCACAACTACATAATTTAAAAAAATCATAAACAACATTTCCTCACATTTTCAAAATATTTATCTAAATAAAATATTATTTGTCTTTTCTACTAAAAATAATATATTTTTCTTCTCAATACATAATCATTCTCGAAATATTAATATAACTTAAAAGTTATAATAAGGGGTTGTTCTTTCATTTCGGTGATTCGCGAAGTTAAGTTTTGTTAAAATCAGTTTGCAATTTAAAAAAAAGTGAAATTTTACTTTCAAACAGTGAATAACTACAATCATGATGACTAGTAAAGATGAGTCAAACTTTTCACAACAAAATTTACATACAAACGCTACAAATTACAATGAAAACAATTATGTAGCCACAACTTCAATCAAACTACTAAGTTTTTGGACTCCGTATCCAGAAGCTTGGTTCATTCAAGCCGAAGCCCAATTTCCTTCTAAACGAATAACGGTAGACGAGACAAAATACAGTCACGTTGTTCAATCTTTACCAGTGGATGTCATACCAAATGTTTAAGATTTTTTCCAAAATCCTCCACTTCTCAGTAAATATGAAAGTTTGAAGAATACTCTAATCAAACGATTTACTGAATTGGAAGAAAAAAAGTTAGAGCAACTTCTATCTACTACCGAAATCGGAGATAGAAGACCTTCCGAATTCTATCGTTCTATGGAAATTCTTGCAGGCAATTCATCCACATTTAGCAAATCTTTAATTAAAAAATTATGGATGAGAAAATTGCCGGCAAATATAAACATAGCCTTAATATCTTCCGGAAAAGAAGATATTAAAGAACTTTTAGATTTGGCAGATAATATATATGATATTTCCAAAATTCAATTTATATCGGAAATAAACAAAAATCTACCAAAACCAATTTACAATTTTATAGATAACAATTTCCTTTTAACAAAAATAAATAATTTAGAAAACAAAATAGAAAATCTCGAAAATTTGATAAAAGGATTATCGTGTCAAAACCAATTTTCTCACTCACGGTCTAGAAACAGATCGAGAGTTCATTCATTCTCTAGAAACAATTCGCATAATAGACAAGTTTCAAAATCTAGAGATAACAATTCTTATTGTTGGTACCACAATAAATATGGTACCAAAGCAAATAAATGCCTTACTAAAATCAGTGTAAATACAGTCAGTTTGGCATCCATCCATGAATCCGCCCACAGTGCAAGAAACAAACTCAACCAAGTTTGAAACCGTGGACCTACCTTGAAGACCTTACATACTTCGGATAATTGGGATTGAATCAATAGTTCGAAGAGCTTAGGAATACAGGACAATTTAACAATTGGCCTGTAGTTGGAAATGTTTCTTCTATTGCCACTCTTGAAAATAGGAATTAAATAGAATATCTTCCAGAGCGCTGGGAAATGGCCCCGTGAAAGAGACTTCCTGAATAGTAGTAGCAAAGGCCATAATAACACCGAAGAACATTTTTTTATGACTGCAGGAGGAATCCCGTTAGGACCACTAGAGAAGTCAGTTGGAAGTGCAGTAATATGACTCAACAGGATCTCCTCCGTGATAGATGGAACTGATACCATGGGTAAAATTCGGCTATTAATGTGTCTGGGATAAAATCGGATGATTCAAATGCACCCTTAAAAGATTCAGCAAATAAGTTGCAAATAATATTAGAATCATTGCTGGAGATCTCCCCGAATTCCATAGTCGACACGGTCCTTTTCAATAATTTTATAAAATATCTTCTTCTTTTCTCTAATTCGCATTCACGCATTCCTAGGCAGAACTAGTACTTTTACAAAAAAAAAATTTCTTTCCAATGGCACTTTTTATTCACTTTCTTTGGCACTTTCAAAAAACGTCCGCATAATAATAATGTTTATTTATAATGTTCATAAAAAATAGTACAGTTAAGTTCAAGTTCGTTCATTCAGTATTAATTAATTTCAACATTTCCAACGACTATGTTCTTAATATAAAATTGAAATCCAATAAACTACAATATTGGCGATAAAGCCGTCTGTCGAAATTGACAATAATTTATATAACATAGTACAATGCAATATTTAGCATAACTACATATTGATTATAGTTCATAAAATACCTATAGTAATCTTGTTTACATGTTCTTATAGGTAAATTATTGGACTGAAAAGTAACTAATTATAAGCGAATAAATTAATTGTTGTACTCGGATATAAGAAATTCCCTATATCTCCAAGCTGTGGTATCAAACCGATATAAATCGTTATAGTTGTTCTTACCATTTAAAATATCAATAACTTCGGACTCAGACAAAGTTCTTTTCCCAAAGATCCCTATGCAAAAATCAGATAGAATCGGGCATGTACCGAAGAAGGCATCAAGTCTTCATTCTGCATAAGATTGCAATGTGAGCAAATGCTACTACCTTCTTTTTCTCATGGGCTGGCATTTAGATTCAGGAGGCCGCATCTATGTCTGAGAATCAGGCTTATCTTTTTAATTGAAAATTCATTTTTAAAATAGTTTTGCTCTGCAGTATAATTTAGTTTGTCGTATAAGCCATGTCTGACAGTAGTCCTTGCTCTGTCTAAAGCCCTATGTTTAAACCATAAACTCTCAAGTTCAACAATTCTTGAAAGTTGCCGCTCCAATTCTCTAGATGAATCTTGACCTGCATTTAACTCTACGTTGTGTTTTTCTGCTAAATCTTGCCATTCCCCGGACCAAAATATATTTTGTCCTAGAATTTTCCAACTTATCATATAAGGTAACCTATCTGAACTATACTGGTATAGTGTTCGGAGTACATATTTAAAGTGGCACTTTAACGTATAGACGAATAAGTTTGGGAGATCTGTCTCAAGTAAAAGAACGTAATTTGGTGATTGAGATGGCAATTACCACAGTTTTTTTTCAAAAAGAATCTCTGTAGCTTTTCAACATCATCATATTGATTGTAACACCATATCTGTGAGGCATAGCAGAGTATGGACCTACTGACCGCATTAAAAAGTTTGACCTTTTCAGAATGCGCTATATTAGCTTTCTTAATAAAACTTTGCCATGTAAAGTTACTGCTGACTTAAGCCAAGCTCAATCGCCTTTTTAGATGCTCTGACATTGACAGTTTTGGAGACAAGGTTACTCCAAGATAAGAATATTTCTTAACTACTTCTACGGCTTGATTACCAAAGAACCAATTTTCTGAAACTTTTCTAGGTCCAGCTCCTCTTTGGAAGATCATTATTTTGTATTTTTTCCATACCCCCATACTTCACAATATTCTTGTAATTTATCAATCTTTCTTTGTAATGTGCTTGGGTCATTCGATAATAAAACAATATCATCCGCATACAACAAAATCTTAACTTCTATATTGTCAATAAAGAAACCTGATCCTAAATAACTTTCTAAACCATTAACAAAAAGGGCGAATAATAGTGGACTGAGAACACATCCCTGCTTTACGCCACTGTCAGTGTTAAAACTGTCCTATAATTTAACGCCATCCCATACTTGTGATGTGGTAATGTTATAAAGTCCTTGAATAATAAGAATTAATTTAGAGGATATGCCGCAGTTATAAAACTTATAAAACATGGAGCTACGTACAACTGTGTCGAAGGCTGACTTAAAGTCAATAAAAAATGCGTAAATTTTTTAATTTTAAAATGATGTGCTAACTTAATTATGCTCATGAGGTTATATATATTGTCAATCATAGAGTGCCCGGTGCGGAATCCTGCTTGACTTTCTGACAGAATTTTATGTATTTTTTCCCATTTGCTTAATCTTTGGTAAATTATTCCCGTAAATATTTTAACTGCGCTATCCATAAAAGAAAGGCCGCGGTAATTTTCAACGTTATCGACATCACCCTTTTTGAATATTGGGAATATAACCGTTCTAGTAAAAGCGGAAGTAATGACCTCGCTTCCAAGGATAGAGTTAGTGTTTATAAAAACACGTAGTAATTTGTGGAGAAAGATTTCTGGTGTATTTTTATAGAACTCATATGCTATGTGATCTATACCAGGCGCCTTTACATACCCCAAATTTCTCAATACCGACGTGAGTTCATCTAAAGTAATTTCACTGTCCAAGATTTCATCACGCGTGCTTGGTGCAGCATATAATATAGGATTATAGCCGGGCGTTTGAACAAATACAGATTGAAAATGATTTTTAAAAGAATCTATAACAATAGAGAAGCCTATTATAAACTTTTCGCCACTAAATTCCCGAGCTAGCTGCCACCATGGTTTGGAATCACTAACCGTTCCTAATTCCTTTGCCAAAGTTTTGTAATATAACCTTTTTTTAGTTTTACACAACTCTTTAAAGTTTTTGTTCGTTTATAATAATTGGCCCTTGCAAGGTCTGATTTTGTTTTTCTAAATATGTTGAACCATCTAAAAGACATCTTTCTTGCACGTAAATAAACACTGTCAAACCATTTCTGTTTGTATACTACCTTTCCTATACTTGTTTTACTTGTTTTCCTTGCAGATAGGTTTATGACGTTATTTAGATCCTCAACAGAGTTTGCAAGAAGCATATGCGGGCATTGTAGCCAAAATATTGCTGACTTTATCCTTATACACTGCACTATCTTGAATCCTCCAATTAAGCTTTGGAAGAAGATTTAAAGTTCTATTTCTCTCATTCGTAATTGTACTTATAGTTAGGGCAAGACTGACAGGGAAATGATCGGAATAAAACTCATCCTGAATCTCTAGACTTAGAATATTGGGTGCAATGCAGAAAGACACGGCAACAATATCATTTACTGATGATCCATTACCACCAGCAAATGTCAGATTGCCATCAAAATATCTCTCAGTGCGGCCATTCAGAATGAGCAAGCCACATTCATCACATAATCCCAAAAATTTTCTTCCCTTATTATAAACTAACAAATCGCATGATTTTCGATAATTTCTAACATGTGGGCCAAAATATTATTCTCCGAGTAATAATTGTTCCTGTCCTAGTCTCATATTAAGATCTCCTAGAATAATAAGGTTATCGTAATGTATTTTTTCAATAAACTCAACCAGGCTTTCGAAATCTTGCTCCCAATGGCTACAGTTCAAGTATGTAGGTATTAATAAAATGTCGCGTAAATCATATTTTAATTTAATATAGGGTCTGTCATCTGCAGTCCAAAGGAAATTAAATGTAGATTTGACAGTTAGTTGTTCTTTTCTAATGCCAAGAAGACAGCCCCCACTCGCCCTCTCATATTGAGCAGTCCTCGAAGCACTAACCCAACATATGTCATAACCACCAAAATATTTGCAAAATGAAACCTGGAATAATCAGTTTGCTACGAAGACTTGCTATATTATACGATAAAACTCTAATAACATGTTTCTTCTCAGTACTATTAATATTTAACATTGTTTTTTTCGCAATTTAAGTTGTTAAATTCATACGTTTTGTTTTTATCAATATATTCGAATTCATTACACGTATTAAAGCAATCTTAACAGACGAGAACCTATAAAGCCGATTGGCCTGGTAATACTCTATTTTCGTTCTTACTACTGATCTAAATAGTTCAAAATAGTATTCTCGTAAAAACTGACAATATTCTTCGCTTCATTACTTTTCTTAAATAAACTAGCAATTAAATCTGACCCTAATCTATTTCCTTACATTAATCTATTTTTATTCAAAGTAAAATATTTGCCATTAACAATAAGTTTATCATCTCTAACATTTATCTTCATATTCTCTTTCAAATTCAATAAGTCTTATCTAAGCCTAAGCAAAAGACGCCTTTTACTACGTACCAAGCTTGTATAGTCCCTATGAACAATATATTTCGTACCCTTAAGTGTTGTGACATTTTTGCTGGTGTTTGAAATTTTACCAGAAGTGAAGGCATTTTTACAGAATCCACTCCAATTGTATGCACATTTGAAATTTTTGGCGCCTCTCTGATTCCCACGATCTTATTTACGTTCGCATCTGTTAAGGGAACGGCTCAAATACGCAAAAGGTAGGTACGAATCGTCTATACCAGGATATCATGCCAACGAATTTGTGCACTTCGGATACGCTTTTGGAATTTTTAATGTCCAGAGTGCATCTCACTTTGTCCGCGTCAACTTGAAGACCACTCTTGCCTACTACATAACCCAGATACCTAAGTTCCGGCCTGCAAAACTCACATTTCTCACAATTAAGGACCAACACGGCATTATACAGGGTGTTTCAGATCTGACATGCCAAAATGAGTAGGGTGATAGATCTAACCTAGACAAACAAAAAATTTTATGGCAGGGGGGCGGGCAATCTGAACCATTTGGGAGTTACAGGGTGATTCATAAATTTCAGTTTTTCATGGTATGCACATTACTCTTTTATTTTCATCTTTTAATCTACCCAACATAGCGGCATCAAACAAACGCTAAAAAACAACTATCTGAAATGAGAAAAAATGGTTTCCGATTACCTAAAGTTCAGCATTTTCCCAAATCTGCTCTGAAATTCATGTAATTAGTACACCCCTTTTTTATTTCTATTACATTGCCCATCTTATTTCCAAAAAGGTGCAACATGTCCACGTACAGAAAATATGTAGAAATTTAAGCGCAGAAATCCTATCGGAAAATTTTATAAAAATCAACAAATTAAAGAAATTAAACTCAAATTAATTCTAAAATGCTTTTTATTGAATTTAAAAATAATTACATTTAATCTTGATAAGTAACAATAGCCGTTCAAAATGTCCACCGCCACTTTGGATGCATGCCAACAATCTCCTTCTAAATTCCTGTTTAAGGCGTATTGCAGCCAGCCTTTCCCAAGTGTTAAATTCCAGGCTTCTCTCGGAATATCCTTCCAGTAGTCCTTGGACTGGGTGATGGTGATATGGACATAATCCACCTCGATGAATAAGCCTCCAAACCTTAGATGAAATCACTCCTAATCGCCTTGCGACTAGTTCGTGCTCGTCTAATGGTCCTGCCTCACGGTGGTGGTTATTTGCTGCTCGACGTCGGCAGAAGTTCCCGAAGTTTCGGGTCGTGTCTCCATGTCGTGTGAAGTTACACTTCCTGTTTCTCTTAACCCTTGGAAAGTCCGTGTAAGTACCCCTCTTTGGGGTGCACGCCGATTAGGGAATCTCCTTTTCCATCTCTCGTTTCCGTCTACTACACCATAAATTTAAATAATATCCGCGTATTCCTCAAATGTAAATTCTACCATTTTTCAATAATTGTTGTTTAAAAACACCCATACTTATTGATTTGTTTTTCAACTATGACAGGTATTCTTGCTGACTGAATCTTTTTTATAGGAAACTTTTCATCAGGTACGAATAACAGAACGCCAGGATACAAGGGTGTTAATTATGGCTACCACAAATTAATATCGGCAATATAACAAAATTACCCTAACATTTATATAACTTTTTTGCAGCAATAATTAAAATTAATTATCTGTTAACCTAAAACAAACATTTTCGACCTTTTGTCTTAAAACTTTTGTTTCTTTAAATAATTTCCTACCTAAAGTACAATAAAATAATTAGGTAGTCAGGGAGTTCTAAGGATGCGCTTTTTCTAATCCTGTGTCTACCTTGCCATGTTGCACCTTTTTGGGAAGGTAATAAGATGGGCAATCCAATAAAAATAAAATAAAGGTGTACTAGTTACATGAATTTTGGAGAAAATTTGGGAAAATGCTGAATTTTAGGTAACTGCAAACCATTGTCCAACGCAAACCTGAAGAAAGCCTGTGCACCGGTGAACTGAAATAAAAGATACCTTCACAAACAATCATTTTCAGTAGTCTTAATACTTATCTGATAGGTTTTAAGTTGTCCTATGTTGTTCTATGAACATTAATTTCACAAACAATGTAAACACGACTGATTTACTGCTAAGAAGTAGATTAAACCAAAAACTTTAACAAAAGACAATTATTTACATTTAGTTGAAATAAATAAAATGTTTCTTACCTTTAAATTCATTGAAAATCGTCTGCTGACTTCACCATTTCATTTTATGCACTTTTTCACTTTGACATATGCCACATTTGTTTTCAATGCAAACTTAATTGAAGTTGATGGCGCTATCTATCATTAGCAAGTGGTACTTAGTAAACAAATTTTGAATTTTGAAATTAAAGCAAATGCGATAGATATATATCTCAGTTATTTGGGTGGAGTTAGCGGATATTGGAATCTGTTATTTAAATTAAAAGCACGTAGGCATTTTTTGTCTGTTAAAGAAAAGCGAGAACATTCTGAAATTTATCTTGGAAGGGATAGCTTAGATGAAATCTGTCGCGTCGGTCACAGAATTGGAATACTTTGAATCCTTTGTAATCTGGTAATTGTAATAAATTTGAACTAATTAATAATCTTTGGTTTTGTTTTTGTGTTCGTTGAAACCGCCGTGATATTTAATTGAAATGAATTTGAATTATAGTAAATGATCATTACTAAAATCGTATATTATTGAAATTTTAGAATTAAACACCATCTTTTTCACTTTTGGCAGTGACTGTACGTGCAATGGTAAGAGTTAGATCAGTAGAGTGGACATTTTTGGAAAGGTCACTAGGATAGTTGTTTTTTTGCGTTTGTTTGATGTGGCTGCGTTGGGTAGATCAGGAGATGAAAATAAAAAAGTTGTGTGCATACCAAGAAAAACAGAAATTTATGAATCACCCTGTAACTCCCAAACGCTTGTTATTGCCCCCCCCCCCCCCGCCCACATCCATAAAATTTTTTTTGTCTAGTTGAGATCTATCACCCCACTCATTTTGGCACGTCAGATCTGAAACACCCTGTATAGTCTGTCAAATACTTCTTTGAGAACTCTTTTATGCTCTGTGAAAGATTGTGTTACAATAATTACATCATCCAACTACACAAATACTTTACTTTCCAGATCTCCAGATTATACGCAATCAATAAGTCTTTGCCACGTCGCGGGGAAATTACTGAGACCAAATGGCATCTTACAAAATTGAAACAACCCCCTCCCTGGAACTGTAAATGCTGTGTACTGCTTAGAGTATTCCTCTAAGGGTACCTGCCAAAATGCGGATTTTATATCAAGAGATGATAGAAAGCTAGCATCTCTCAACTTATCAAGGGTAGTAGATACGAATGGGAAGCGTCTTTCTTTGTGACTTTATTTAACTTTCTAAAATCAATGCACAAACTATTGTTAGAGCTATGAAGATTTATTCACTAGCTCTGAGGCTTTATAAAATAAAACAAGAAGGCTTCCTTCTTAACTGAGAATTTATTTCATTCTGAAAATATAATTAATCGACATGATATTTATATAAATCTTAAAGCGAATCAATACGAAATTTGCTCCAAATTCTATGTAATTTGAGAATTTGGAGAATTTGAGAATTTGAAATGTAAAATGCTTACGTAAATTGAGAATTAGGAAATTATGAATTCCTGAATTAATTTTAATATTTAATGTTTAATAATCTACAGACTTAAACAACTATATTGACCGTATTTCCTTTTAACCATTACGATAGGCGACGCCCAACCGCTGTTGGACGGTTCGACTACCCGTGATTCTATGTATCATTTTGTCTAGTTCTTTGTTGACAACTTTCTGCGTAGCGGGCGATATTTGGTAGTATCTCTGTTTGATTGACTGTGAGTCCGTCTGCATCACATGCTGCACTTGGTTCATTTAATAACTCTGAGTGACATTGCAACGCATGTAAGTGAAACTCCGACTCCGTGCCTCTAAATTGCCCAGTGTCTCGCCAGAAATCTCTCCCAAGGATAATTGTTTGAGGTAGTTCCGGGATAATTAAGACTTCGCAAACCTTTACGCGGTCTTCCAATTGAATCGGTAGGCTGATTTCTCCTAGAACAGTTACACACTCACCATTTGCAAGACTCACCTTTTTTGCCATGCTATCTCTGACTCTGTCTCATTTTACCTTCTAATTCTTACCCAGGTCCTCCAACTGTACGGAAAGCTCCAGAATCGAGTAATCCACTTAACTTCACTCCAAATATTATAACTTTTTAATGGGGTCTAACGTCATTCTCTGCTCGTGCAAAGGTATAACCCACATAAGGGCGACGTTCGAAACATTTTCCTCTATAACATTACTAAAATTCAAGTTCTTACTTGTTGCAGCCTTTCACGGAATACTCGACTCGCCGCTTACTTCCGAGCTCCATTCTCGTTTCCCGACGTACCTGGGGACTGACTTCGATAGTAGTATAGAAATGGCGGCTCTGGCCCATGAGAAAATCGCGCCCAAAATGTGCTATAGCGGTTCTGGCCCATGAGAAAAAATCGAATCTTGGATTTTGAGTATTCGGTCTTGGAGACTACCAATTTTTCTTCTTCTTCTTTGGTTTGTTGATGGAAAGATAAGGATTGTCGGCCATCTTGGATTTTCGGTATTCGGTCTTGGAGGCTACAATTGATTTTGTTCTTCTTTGATTTGCACCTGTCGGCCATCTTGGATTTTGAGTATTCGGTCTTGGAGGCTACAATTGATTTTGTTCTTCTTTGATTTGCACCTGGACTTGGATCTGGACCTGGACCTGACTGGGAATTCTCAAAGGGGATTCCCTGTTGACTAGATAACATCCGGTTGCATGACGTCATAGAGAGGATTCCCTGACGTCACGTGTTGGCTAAGTTAGTGAAATTTAATTAAAAAAGCAGAGGTATCTGGATTTGAACAGCGGACCCCGAGTTTCACAGAAAAGTGCTCTAACCATGGGGCTATCAAGCTAATTGCCAATGGTACTTCTAAGTCGGTGAATGTTGGAGCTAAAACTAGAAAAATTGGATTTTTACTGTAATTAGTGGAAAAAGCGATTTAAAAATAGCCTCAACAATTTTGTCTAAATTCATTGATAAATAATTAATAAATATCTGGCTCAATTTCTTTTAACATAAAAATCCGCTGATAAGTAGTAGTAAACATTTGGGTTCGATTCGTTAGCGTAAAAAATTTGCCGATAAGAGTTGAATGGCCCAGAATAGAAAAAACGATTCGCTGTAGTAACCTCGAACTTTAAAAGTTTGTCATGCAATTTCTTTTCCAGATCTAAATATAGACATTAATTCGAGGTCGTATTACGAAATAATTTCGTGTTTATGAAACTAGCAAGTAAGTCATTCTACCGATTACGTCATCTGGACCTTGATTACTAATTCAAATAACACCATTGAGGAATAGCCAAAAGAATTTCTGTAATTAATGGAAAAAATCTGATGTTTGAAAATAACATGCATCGCTTTGTATAAATCCGTTGATAAGTAATATACGTCTAGTCAAGGTAGCTAGAATGGCTCCTTTCGATACTTTGGAGAGGTTTATCATGTGAAGAACTTGCAAAGAAAATATATATATTTTCATAGCCTTAAACTTTATGGTTCAGCCGTAATAATCTTAATAAGGGAAACCATTTTTTTTTCTTGTATCGTAATTATGTTTTAAATTTATACCAAACTGACATGAACATAGCATCCGTTAATTTTCAATTTCCAGACATACTCGATAGAATGATGAAACAAATTATTGCAAAATGTGAAGAATTTCAAGAAATTGATAGCGGTTGGGCTCTTCTAAGAATCATCCACATTGAAGTGGAAGTATGATTGTCGTTTATTTATTATAGCCTTAGATGTAATTAAAGGTGCAATAAATATTAAAACTTTAAATAAGGAGCGCTATGTTTCAATCTCGAAAAGAATTTATGTTGCAAGCAATCAAAGTAGAGAAATACGATTTTTAGATTCATATAGATTTATGTCCTCTAGCGTAGAAAAATTGCTCTTTGATTTAGACAATCGAATTGGTTAAAACAATATGTTGATCTTAATACCTTGCATAGATCAAAAGCTGTTAACACTTTCCAAAAAATTTTTTTCAAATTAGATAATAATAATAATATATTTCTATACTTTGATTTCTTGCAACATAAATTCTTTTCAGTCGTAATAATCTTAATAAGGGAAACCATATTTTTTCTTGAATCGTAATTATGTTTTAAATTTATACCAAACTGACAGTATCTTTCTTGCTTTATACTCGTAAAGAATAGATCTTAGATTTCAATCCTATACATTCTAACATAATCTTAGCAATGTTAATTTTTTTATTTTTCTATATTCAATTGATTCATATCGACTTCAACAGGTCATTTTTTCAATACGATTTAAATTTCTTTCAATTGGTTTAGCTGCATTTCTCTACAAATTTTGGTCAAAGGTCATGGGGATAGTAGTTTTTTTGTTCAGCTCCGTGAACAGCTTTACCAGCTCTATAAAACAACCCGAACAGTTCTATGAAGAGCTTTATCAGGTCGAAGAACAACTTTTATGACCTCTATGAATAGCTATATCAGGTCTACTATCAGCTTTAACAGGTCTATTACCAGCTTTAGCAGGTCTATGAACAGCTATATCAGGTCTACTACCAGCTTTAACAGGTCTATTACCAGCTTTAGCAGGGCTATGAACAGCTATATCAGGTCTATTACCAGCTTTAGCAGGTCTATGAACAGCTTTAACTGATTTGCTTTACTAGATCTTCTAAATTTATAGCGAAATGTATGTATCGATTCCTTTATCGATTACTAAAAAGCCATAATTGTCTTTCCAGCAAACACTGCAAATTATGTTACTTATCAACTAAATCAAAACAGTTAGACAAAGCCGGCTCCCTGGAGACACGGGATATAAAAATTAATTAAATTGTTTTAATTAAAAGTCAAAGGGATCATAATATGATTAGTTGCGATTTGTTTTTCTTACATGCTATCTGTTATTGTCAGAAATCGACCTATCACTTTATCTTCTAGCGAAGTTAGGATCCACTAATTGCATACACCAAGTACATTCAGGGTATAAAATTGAAATCAAAATGAAATGTAGAAGAAATCGGCTCATCAGATATCAAATGTAATATTAGACTCCTGTTGCCATCTTCTAAAGTAATGAATGTCTCTAAAATATCATTAGGATCCATATAGAGAATTGGGAGAGGTGAAGTTAAATAAAACATACATATAATTGAACTCTTTTCCATTTATTTACAAATTTAAGTAATATCTATTACTAGGTGTTATTTTTGTAAATATTAAATTAAAATAGTTCACATTTGCTGGTTTCCTAGCAACATATAAACCTCCATCGTTAAGTTTCTCGATTGAGCGGTGAGTAATTTTAGCGCTGTATCTCGGCGGCAGAAAAACTTGGTAATTCTCTAGTTCTAAAAGGATCCTGGGCCCATACTTCGTTGTTACATTGCTGCATGTCTTTAACTGCAATCGTACGTTTAAAATTGGCAGAGTTCAGTTCTTTGAGCACTTCAAAGTCTTCGATGACTGCTTCATTGATTATTGGTAGCTGAGGCATGTTAGATTATTTTAATTTCACTAGGAACACGAATTTCATGTATTTCAGTTTCACTGATTGACTTTACATTGAAAACTAAAAATTTAACTAAAAATACTTGGCTTTTATACTCAAACTGATATTTAATTAAAGATAAGACCCTAACAAACAAAATTCTTATAACCGCAATTTCCTTTTAAATGTAAGCTGTTTGACATGTTAAAACATGCTTGGAAAATAAAAAAATATTGAAAGCCCTTTGAATTTATATTATTGAGAACACGTTAAAAGATGTTTGGAAAATTTCTCAATCCTAATATGTTGCCATAAAATAATTTTTTCTTATATAAGCAATCTCTGCAATTATCTAGGGTTAACGTATTTACAGCTGTTCTTTTAATACCTTTAGCTTTTTATTTATTTCGGTTCTTTCTTCAATATGACAATTATCTATCCAAACAAAGTCTGCATATGGAAGTGACTCCGAAATAACCCATCTATATAAATTATTAACATCAATCTAAACCAAATATTTTAAACCTTTTAAAAAAATCAAAATCTCTCATTAGAGAATATCGTAAGGAACATTGTGTTAAACCTCCCCGAATACCGCTTTTCATGAAATTATATAATACATTTCTATAATTCTAATTTAATTTGGATGTGTTTTAACATAGCATTCCCATGACAATCCTGGTGTTGTGTAATAATGATTCGGGTTAAACTCATAGATATTTATGTATACTATTCTAAAATTCTCAAAAATGTCTGCTAGCAATAACGCATCACACTTTAAATATAATTGTAAATTTTCTCAGATATTTCTAGAATTAAATTTGTTCCATACATTAACGACATGCTGATATTCTTCTTCTTATTGCTAAGTTTATTAAAAAATCCTGAGGGGCACACATGCTTCATTTTAAATTTATCAAAAGAATTTAAGTAATCATATGAAAACCCCCCTTTCTCCTTATTAAATTAAAATACTCATCATCTTTAAATTCATTATGGATTATTCTAAAGTCTTCATCATTCAGATTTTTTTTTTCACAGTATCTAAACTCGCAGGCATAATGCGAATGGACTCTAAACATCGTAATTCAATCGTTTTACTCTCAGATGAAAAAAATTGTCTTTGACATTGATATATAACACTTTATTTAAGGGAATAACGTTAATGAAATCTTCAATTTAATTTAATTTTAAGCAGTTCAAGTTTTAAAAATTTCCAGTGGGGGGTAAAATACTTGCTATAAAAGCTGAGGCAAATATTTAGATAGACCAGATTCAGGAAAGGAAGGAAGATCAGGTACGTTGCAGAGTAATTAATATATACGTAAACAAAAAAAATGTTATTACAGAAATAAAATGGAAGGAAAAGCTGTCGTAAAGACTCCTCGCGAGCAATATACTTTTAAGATACAATTCACCCCAGTATGGGATGAAATGATATTAGCGGTGAATAATCAACTGGCTTTCGGAATAAATGCGCTGAAGTATTTACTGGAAGAACATTACTTAAACAAATTTCAACAACGCATTCAAAAATATCTAAAAAATGGTGCATATGAACCTGTTCGGGTTATAACACGATTCAAATACAGTAATCGATTTAATGAATACAATTTTGAAATCATCGAACTTAATACAAATCTTAAGGATGGTGATATCAAACAGGAATATCTAAATAAAGTAACACAGCCTATAATTCAGAAAATGGAGGAATTTCAGAGACAAAAAGATGTTCTTGTATTGAATATATGCTTTGTTAAATTCATTTTCGAAAATCATCAATCAGTGGAACCGCAGTCAGGGATTCAAACAGTGGAGATCAACAACACTGTGTATGAGATGGATGAAGATTGCAATTTAAAATTTATCGAAAACAAAATCGACGAAATACCAGGATTTAGAAATATGTAAATTAATTATATAAAATAATGATATGTCAGGAAGAGTTAACAGAACTCTGCCGATTTTAAATAAAAATTGAATAAGTGACTTACAAGTGTTTTTATTTATAAGAAATTTAGTATTTTGTAATCACATTTTGTTTGGGGTATACCCTTTTTCAAATACATGTTTATACTTGCTAATGCAAACAAAGTAAAAGACAAACCAAAAATAAAGTTAATAATTTTTTAAACTGTAATAATTTTAGTAAACTGAACTGTGCTCCAACCAAAAGATTTAATGGTGATATTAGAATAAGTCTTGACAATAGTAAGCACCTGTAAAACATTTGAATATACTTAAGAACGCAAAATTAGTCTCATTCATCGTGATAAATACAAATTCCATCATAAGAGCTGTCAAGAACGAATTTACTGTAGGTGAAATACAGCGTCAAACCTTAAGATCGGAAGGTGTTAACAGCTTTTGATCTATGCAAAGTACTAAGATCAATATATTGTTTTAATCAATTCGATTGTCTGAATCAAAGAGCTCTATGAATGCATGAAAACTTCAATCCATACTTTAAATATTTTTGAAGATTTCTGTAATGGATTATGTAATGAAATGTATCTTCTAAGTCACATATAAATTTCCTTGAGCCTAATTCAGGGGATTTTTATATTATTTGCGCAAAATGGTAGATCATCTACTTCAAATATATATATTCAATTTCTGAACTTTGAGGAATGCTCATTATATCGATATCCGTATTTTCTATCCCATTGAAATTCCTCATATGGTAAGAATTCAGACATGTCCCACTCATATAAATTATTGGTATCGAAGTAAATTAAATATGTTGAGCTTTGTGATGGGGTAACATTTTCCATATACTTATTGTTAGCAGTAGAATGCCTGCGAGAACATATAAAGTTATACATATTAACGGCAGTTAATAATTATTGTAATTCAATCTTTGCATACTTAAGCATAGCATCCCAAAATTATCCTGGTGCTATATAATAATGACAATATAAATAGTCTACAAATATTTTGCATTCGATAGCTTTACAAACGTTTGTTGTATGCGCATAATCATTATCAGAACACTTCGTATCTGTAAATTTATTATCAAAATACTTTTGCATAGACAATGAATTTTCACTAAATTATTCAAAGCAATTAAGATATTCATAGGGAAAACCCCTTTTCCCAACATTAAATTAAATAAATCGTGATTTTTATAAAAGGATCAGGTTAATATTAAGTTTTCATCAGGTAAATTATTCGATAATTTTTCTACGCTAGAGTGCAAAACTCTATATGAATCTAAAAATCTATAATTTCTATACTTTTTTTTTTTTACCATTTATAGGTCTATGTGAGGCTGATCGGCTGTAGGGCTGATAGCCGCAACCCTAACCTATACTTTGATTTCTTGCAATATAAATTCTTTTCGCGATTGACACATAGCGCTCCTTATTTAATGGTATAATATTTATTGCATCTTTAACTACATCTGAGGCTTTAATAAATAAACGACAATCATACTACCACTTCAATGTGGATGATTCTTAGAAGAGCCCAACCGATATCAATTTCTTGAAATTCTTCAGATTTTGCAATAATTTGTTTCATCATTTTATCGAGTATGTCTGGAAATTGAAAATTAACGGATGCTATGTTCATTTTCGCCTGAGATTCTTGAAATTCTTCAGATTTTGCAATAATTTGTTTCATCATTCTATCGAGTATGTCTGGAAATTGAAAATTATCGGATGCTATGTTCATCTTCGCCTGAGAAGATTTTATATCTAAAGCTACTTCGTTTTCATCTACATCATCAGTTTTAGCATATTTCATAAATTCACAAAACAATTCAATATTGAACTTTATAGCATTGTGTTTCTGTAAACTTGCTTCAAAAAGATTTATAACTTGAGGTTTGATTTTGTAGAAAAATTGTTTTGGATCCAAAATTCCTTCATCATCATTTTCCAATAGAAAGCTTTCAATACGATTATTAAAGCCCCTGTTTAATGCGCTTTAAATTTCTTTCCATTGGTTCAGCTGCATTTCTCTATAAATTTTGAAAAGGTTATTTTGATAGTAGTTTTTCGTTCGTTTGTCTCTGTGAGCTCACAATTTGGGTCTAAGGTTACATGACGCATACAAAAAATTAAATTTTAAATGTCATATGGGTTTGTTAGCTGTCAGTTTGGTATAAATTTAAAACATACATAATTACGATTCAAGAAAAAATATGGTTTCCGTTATTAAGATTATTACGACTGAAAAAAGAAGAAACGAAGTTTAAGGCTATGAAAAGATTTTTATTTTCTTAAGTTATTGACATGATAAATCTCTCTAAATTACCAAAAGAAGCCATTCCAGCTACCTCGATTTTGTTTGTTCTATCGTCCCAATTCAAAGTTTTTGAGGCTATTTTTATAAAGTGCTGCAACGGCAACAAACCCGGAAGCTGACATTTGCCAAAATTACATGACAAAGTCAAAGTAAACTGAACTCGGTGAGATCACAATTTGGGTCTATTTTCTTAAATTCTTCACATGATAAATCTCTTTAAAGTATCGAAAGAGGAATTTTAGCTACCTCAATTTTGTTTGTTCTAGTCTAAACTCACAGTTTTGAGGCTATTTTTAGAAAGTGCTACAACGACCGCAATGATCATGTTAATTTCTTCTTCCTATCTGAAGTTCAAGGTTGCTATATGGGTTTGTTAGCTGCTAGTTTGGTATACATTTAAAGCATAATTACGAATCAATGATTTCCCTTATTAAGATTATTACGGCTGAACCATAAAGAAACGAAGTTTAAGGCTATGAAAATATATATATTTTCTTTGCAAGTTCTTCACATGATAAACCTCTCCAAAGTATCGAAAGAAGCCATTCTAGCTACCTTGACTAGACGTTTATTACTTATCAACGGATTTATGCAAAGCGATGCATGTTATTTTTAAACATCAGATTTTTTCCATTAATTACAGAAATTCTTTTGGCTATTCCTCAATGGTGTTATTTGAATTAGTAATCAAGGTCCAAATGACGTAATCGGTAGAATGACTTACTTGCTAGTTTCATAAACACGAAATTATTTCATAATATGACCTCGAATTAATGTCTATATTTAGATCTGGAAAAGAAATTGCATGACAAATTTTTAAAGTTCGAGGTTACTACAGCGAATCGTTTTTTCTTATCACCCCAAAACATTCTGGGCCATTCAACTCTTATCGGCAAATTTTTTACGCTAACGAATCGAATCCAAATGTTTACTACTACTTATCAGCGGATTTTTATGTTAAAAGAATTTGAGCCAGATATTTATTAATTATTTATCAATGAATTTAGACAAAATTGTTGAGGCTATTTTTAAATCGCTTTTTCCACTAATTACAGTAAAAATCCAATTTTTCTAGTTTTAGCTCCAACATTCACCGACTTAGAAGTGCCATTGACAATTAGCTTGATAGCCCCATGGTTAGAGCACTTTTCTGTGAAACTCGGGGTCTGCTGTTCAAATCCAGATACCTCTGCTTTTTTAATTAAATTTCACTAACTTAGCCAACAGATGACTAGCCAACATGTGACGTCAGGGAATCCTCTCTATGACATCATGCAACCGGATGTTATCTAGTCAGGTCCAGGTCCAGATCCAAGTCCAGGTGCAAATCAAAGAAGAACAAAATCAATTGTAGCCTCCAAGACCGAATACCCAAGTCCAGGTCCAGATCCAAGTCCAAGTCCAGATCCAAGTCCAGGTGCAAATCAAAGAAGAACAAAATCAATTGTAGCCTCCAAGACCGAATAATCAAAATCCAAGATGGCCGATAGGTGCAAATCAAAGAAGAACAAAATCAATTGTAGCCTCCAAGACCGAATACCGAAAATCCAAGATGGCCGACAATCCTTATCTTTCCATCAACAAACCAAAGAAGAAGAAGACCAATTGTAGTCTCCAAGACCGAATACTCAAAATCCAAGATTCGATTTTTTCTCATGGGAAAGAACCGCTATAGCACATTTTGGGCTCGATTTTCTCATGGGCCAGAACCGCCATTTCTATACTACTTTGGATTGCCATGCATTGCATCGTGAGCATCTAGGGCGATTTGTACAAAATCTGGCCATGTGCCCAAAAGCACCACATTTAAAACATCTTCTTGCGTTAGATGGAACTCTAAAGTCATTAATCATCGCCACACAAAGGGGGATCTATAGGCACGTAAGCCAAATCTTGTTCAAGGAGATGATTCTTTCGTCGCAACAGCGGTGGTTCGAAAGCCTCCACAGAGGTACGGATAGATTCTAAGCGTCTACCTAGTTCGATCAACTCCTGTATTGTATTAATTTTCATTAAACCTAGCTGAGTCGAGGTTGCGACTTCACTCACGCAGATACAAGAGCCGGTAGGGAATCCAAGACATATCCGGCTTCTGCAATATTGATTCAGTGACTATTGATAACTTGTTTATGGCGGATTCTTATCGCTTATGTTTACTGATGAGTGTGTGATTAATTGGCCAGACGAATAAGGGAAGTATTTATGTAATCCAACTAAAATAATAATTAAGGAAAACTTTTGCAGCATCATCTCATAAGGCATGAACAAGATCTTAACAGGACAAACGACAGGTAAGTTATTTTTAATAAATATATTTCCTACAACTTGTGCTAATGAAAATTTGAAGAGATCTTATAAGAATAAGAGAACTTTTATTTTTTCTTGTACAGGCAGGCAGCAATTTTAGCAGTTGGCTCCTCATCAGCCACTTCCAAGATGCTGCTGAAATGCCAACGAGCGCTTAATATACTATTACTATGTAAAATTCAGGATTTAATTTTTAAAACAGAAAAAGGTTTTAACTTTTTTATGTTAATTGCAAAACTCGCACAGCCTCGGCAAAAAAAGAATTAAGGATAAGGTTAAAAGCGATGAATAATTCGTACTTAACTTTTAGTAAATATACATCTTTTTAAAAAACATTTACATTCGCTATAAAGTAACATTGACATTTTATTAAAGTAAATCAATACAGGAAATTGCTTACGGAGAACCAATAGTAACGTCCAATTTTGATGTTCTTCTTACCCTCAATACAAAAACACTTATATTGTAAAAAAAAAATTTTATCTTAAATTTGTAACTAAATTAATCTGCCTACAAACAAAGCATACTTCTTTGTAAAGTAAAAGATCCCTTGAAATTTAAATAAATTTATTTAAGAAATGTTGGCTTTTGGTTATGTTATTTCTATTATTTATACGTTCTTCCTGCATGGTTCGTAAAGTAACCTTACTATTTAGCGACACAATGTTGAGAAATTTGCATTTAGAAAGCTCTGCCTTCAAAGCTGAGAATACTAGCTGTAGAAGGCGTACAGAAATCTTCTAACTAACCTTCCTCGTGAGTGCCCGCTAGTAATCCCCTCGGGATGCAGCAGGTAGTAAGGTTTCAGCTGAACTATGGAGGCATGTGGAAGCTAAGCTTTCAGAAACAGTGATGGATCACCTGTTATCCAACCAAGGGGGGCAGCTGACCTACTTCGATTACTCGGAAACCGTCAGAGGTTTTCGAGTTATCAAGTGCGAGGACCAGTTTTCTAAGAACTTCCCCGGCAGCTGTGTCCCTAAGATTAGTGATGCGTGGGAGGGTTCCAATGTTGGAATCATCCCAGTTGCGGAGATATTTAGGAGTCCCATGTCCCCCATTTGGTTACCCAACATGTAGTTGGATAAAAGGAAGTTTTTGCAATGCCTGAAGCTGCATAACCCCGCTGTTCTTATGGATGACAATATAACAGCATCTAATTCCTGCTTTCAATTAATGAGGAGTGCATTGGGGCACTCGAGAAAGCAAATTTTAAAATAAGATTTGCATAAGGCAAGCCAAGTTGATGGTTTTTCGGTCCAGCAGCCAGTGTCCTAACCGATCTGGTCGACGGGGCCGACGAACTGCTGCATGAGATGAGGATCGACGGTCCCGATTCTCCAGCAGACAAGCAATGCTGGGGTTCATTCAGATTAATCTGCAGCACCGGAGGTGTTCTACAGAGAATGTTCTGGTCTTCCTAGGTGAAGAGGACCTCGACTTTGAGATCTCCAGGAACCTTGGGTCAGAGATCTGGCAGTAAGGAGTCTGGGTAATGTAAGGTACAATCTTTTTTTATTGCCAGAACACAGGGAGATAAGCCTATAACATGCATTCTGGCAAAAAAAGCTCAAAGGATTCATTTGTCCCAATTAAAGCTCAGCTAAATGTGAGTCCCTTTTTTATGTCATAATTAATACTAACCTTCAAATTTGTAACAAATGCCACACCTTCACCTTTCCGAGCACGAATAATTTCGTCAGCTGGAAAGAGGTGCACAATATCACACTGTTATTAACCCGAGATAAAGTTAGGGTCGAACACTGGAGAGTGCCAGACTTAAGGTCATTCTCCGACCATAACTGGGTACTGTTCAGCAGTAAAATGCAGGTAAAATGCCTCAACCTTTCAGAAACCCCAGAAGAACTAACTGGAAGAAATTCAGTCAAGCAATTAAATCTAAACTTTCCAATATACCTGATTTAGTCATTGAAACTATTCAAGAGTAGGCACATTCGAGATAAAGATCTCTCTAATCTGAGGAATATTACTCGAGATATCTTTAACATCTGCTGCAGGAATAAATATTACGAACCTTATACAGATTGCCTTCAGGTTTAAAAGAAAAAGACCATCAGAGAAGCCAAGAAATAGGAAGTAATGCCGTTTTATTGAAGCCTCTAAGTATTCTGCTGGACTCAGCAGGATACTGTGCAAAGGGCACATCATCCCCATCAGTCTGACCTCCTTTCTGCTGAACACCTTGGAGTGTGTGCTCGACGTTCACCTTAGGCATTCGTATTTCTAGATCTTAGCATGCCAAGGGAAAGCGAAGTCTCCGTTGGAGTGTCCGTTGGATTCTGACGATGCTAAGATCAAGGGTAGTACAATCCGAACTGGGTACCAGCCGTGTTGTAAGGTACGTCTGTAGGGTACGCCTCAGTTCTATCTCCTCTACTTTGGGGGATTGTAATTAACAAAATTTTGTTGAAACTCGACCTCAAGATATCGCCTATACCGGGCTGATATTCTTTACCACTAAAACCAAAGTACCCAACGTTACGTTGCCCAAACTAAATGGAAATATCTTTATCATACAGAGTCAAGTACTTGGGAATGCTTTTAGATCTAAAGTTGAACTGTCACAATACAGAAGGAATCTGACGCTCTTTCTGCAATAGCAATTTTATTAAAGGTGGGGATTGCATCCTAAAATGGCCCTGTGGTTGTACACAGCAGTGGTACGTCCTACTGTCCGCACCTATAGCTTCCTAGTTTGGTGGCCAGCTATGGGGAAGGGTTATAAGTGTCAAAGTAGTAAAGTGAAAAAACCCGCTTGCATATGTGCTACTGGATACTGGGTGGTTAAACCCTATGGCTGCAGCAATATCCTTCGTCAAGCACCGAAAAGATTACCTGCCACGGTGTCTGCACTACACAATACCCAACCTCAATCTTACCAGAAGCTTTGGTGTAAGAATTACAATCAGGAAGGAATTACGGCGATTGACTCGATTACCACCTCCTCGAAGCTTCTGAAGGAATGTAGAGAAAAACTCAACTCACTGGAAGGTTTGTACAATGTCACCCTTCTCTGTGTTACAAGTTATGGGAACATACCAGGTAATGTGAGTACCGATGAACTTGCCAGGAACGCATCTGTTCACAGACCGCTATATTCCCTTAAAAAAGAACTCTGCCAGGACTTCTTAGTAAAAGCTAACCTTAGATGGAATGTTTCCTCAACCTGTGCCATTCTTACAGTGGCCTGGCCAAGCTTTAACAAAAAATAGAACGTCGAAACTGCTTCATAGGCCTCGTGCTCTGGTGCACTGTCTAATAGGTAACCATGCGGCCAGGCTGGGCGCTCCATTCAATACGCATTGTCGCAGCTACGTCATTACCAGTAAAAAAGAGACCATTCCTCACCTTCACTGCAAGTTACCAGCAACAGCGGGTGCTACGAGGAAGTTTGGGAAATTACTCCTAAAGATCCTTCAAGCAATCTCAGTCGTAAATATTGGGGAATTTGGCCAATTCCTCAAATCCTCGGGTTGGTTTTAACATAGCCCTCGCAAAAAATATCAACTACACTAGTAAAATGGAACTACCTCTATAGGTATCCGACAGGTTCCTATTTCTCAATAAAGTAATAGTGCATATATTTACCAAAAAGCTTTATAAAGGTATGATAAATTTTTTCCCGTGCGGCACGCTGAATTTTGGTAATTCTTTGTATCTGTTATTTTTAACAAAATACTGTTTCGAACATGGAGGAAATATGTCACAACTTAGCGGAGTGAGTACAGATGTTGCAATAAAAGCAAATGTTGCTGTCCTTCTCAGCACACATTGCGATTTCATATCTAAACGAAACTAATTTTCAAGCGATATTAAAGGCTTCTTTGAAATTGTATTGCGGAAAAAAGGGAAAGGAACGCAAAATCGGAAAAGCTTTTTTGATTTTCGCTCACTTTCCATATTTATCCGCTTGCCGGTTGTCCCCTAGGATTTGGCATCGTATAAAAAAAATTTTTCTAATTAATACGATTAGACCACGAAAATCTGCTATTTTTCCAACAAATAAAACCAAGGTTGTGGTTTTGAGATGAGTTAGTATCGCATTCTTCTTAAATCTTCATTCATTCATTTATTTCTCCTGTTAATTTCGCAGCTCAAATATGTCCAACGCGGATGGGGTGTTTACATTCGATAAGCGTCTTTAGATATCGATAATATTTTAGGAGTTCCTCCTTTTAAACCTTCACAGCCCGTCGTTTAGACCTTTCTACCCGACTGCAAAAGCAAGGGTTATATTATCTTATTCGCGGTATCTGAATTTATGGGATAATTTATTTCCTCTTTACGTAGATTATATTCGCAGCAAACCGAAAACTGGATGTTAATCCAACTAAATTAAACACAGAACTAAACAGCAGTAGCATACGATCACTAACACTGTCTCACTCTAACTTTCGGTAAAACTTTTTAAATATTTTGCAAATGTACAAAATATGTACAACTTGACCCGAGTGAAATTTAGGAAAAGAAAACTTAAATCAAAATCATATGATATCAGCTGAGTTTATGCTACTGTCGCTTCTAACCTCGATTTCCTGAGTCAGAACATGCATGTTCCTGTAGGATACCTCGCACATCCTGTTGGCATCCAGTTGGTGAACTCCCAACAGACGAAATATTCTGCTTGCTCTTGCAGGGCATTGGCAGACTCTCCTGTACTATAAGGGACAGATCGCAGGTGTCTTTAGAGATGCATAGCTTCTTTCGATGATACCCAAAGTTGCAATGGCTTGTCGTTGGTACTGTGAACCTCAGGGTTACCCATCCAAATGAAGCACATCCCTATTGTTGCACCATCAGTCATTTTTACAGACATCTTGGCTTATCTGCAGAATTAGATGTTGTTTCACACCTCCACCCCTCTTCTGCTCACGGGCCATGGAAATTTGAGGCCGAGCCCTGTTTTGCCAGATCAGCCGCGTTCTCGTTTCCATTAAT
Organism: Leptarthrus brevirostris; assembly: GCA_964036015.1. Lineage (NCBI taxonomy): Eukaryota > Metazoa > Arthropoda > Insecta > Diptera > Asilidae > Leptarthrus > Leptarthrus brevirostris. Next base: position 55,723,115 of record OZ038375.1, read on the forward strand.
TCCTGTGTTCCCTCTCACCTAAACGAGTGTTAACTAATTCACAAAGATACTTCCTCTGACTTCAAAAACACACTATAATAATTGTCGAAAGAGGTCCACTGTATGTATCAACGCTAACATAATTATATAATGAGTATACTGAGCGCCTAACGATGTCATTAGTTCAAGTAATGTTATTATCTTAACTTTGTTTATCCCATCCATGGCCATTTCATGTTCCTTAACCCTATACTTTACCTATGCATAAGGATAGTACTATACCCGTCATGATCCGTCATGATGATTCCGTCATGATCTAACCTCAGAGCTGTTTTTGTTGCGGTTTCGATCACATAAATATTCAACGAAAGCAGACCTAACAGTACTTCCAGCACTGGTGCTGCGGAAAGAACCTCAAATTTTGAACCTTCCTAAGTAGACTTTTTAGTCGCCTGCATGGCTTTCGACTACCAGACGATCCATCTTGTTATCCATTTCGTTATCTGGAAATCAACACCAGGTGCCACTAGTGCTGCTGTCAGACTTGCAAAGCTTTTTTTTAAGGCCCCTTCTACGTCTATTATAACGGCCATTTCGATTCCTCCGGTGTGTAGCTCCTCGGCACAGGTACACCTTGTGGCCTTGCGTGCATGTATGATAGATTGGACCATGCCAGCGGTAGCTTTTCAAGCTTCTGGTAGGGTCACCCATGCAAGTATCTTGACAACGCTCTCTATCGATGCCGATATCGAAGTAGACTCGGATGAGGTACACCAGAGAAAGAGGAAAGGCTCTCTTAGGTGAATAATGCCGTGGCCAAGGGAAAGCCTTTCTGTGAAAGCAGAAGAACTTTAATGGCTGGTGACATTCCGTCAAACCCCCGCAAGAAACCTAACTCCAACAAAAAAAGCTAAGCCAGGGCCGGCACCATGTATTAAGAGAACCCTTTTCGCTCAAACTAAGGTAAGAAACGTTCGGTCATACTACCACGGAAGGAACTTAACATTAACCTTTGCTCTAATTTTCGTACCAACAACTTAAAAGTTATGCTGTGTGAGGTTAAAAAGAATTAGCCACAACTGCTCATTGCATCCACTTTCATGGCATGCGACAGGGAAGTGACTCCAGAAGAGTTTCAGGCACTAGTGGGAAAGACGAATCCGAAAAGCGAATCGGAAAAAGCTAAACCTAGTGATCAGAGGGAACGCAAATGCACATCACATTATATGAGGCAGCAGTGATATTAATGAAAAAAGTGAGGTTTTGTTGCACTAATGCTAATCACTAACTTAATCATTGGTAACATTGGCAACTTATCAGACTTGTACTTGACAGAAAAAATCTATAAGGAATATAGGATCGTGGCAAAGACCGATTGGGGAAAATTCGGTAAGCTAGTGCAGGAAAAGTTGGGAAGGGGATGCCCGGCTGCAATCTGAAGCACCTAGAACCTAGCACCTAAGCAAGTTAATGAATGTTTAAATGGAGCCTTCGAGCTAGCCTGCCCTGGCAGCAGGCCTCGGAGAAAATCTCAGCCCAATTGGTGGGATACGAGTTTAACTGAACCCCGCCGTAGAGTACGCACCCTATTTAGTCTGGTGAACAAGCAGAATGGATAAACTATAGAGTGGCCCTAAAGTAGTCTAAGAAGAAAATCTGAGCAGCTAAGAAAAAGATCTGGGTTCACTTTTGTGAAAAAATCCTTAAACACACAGAAACGGCTTGGTTAAGAAACATTATTTCGAAGCATAGTAATAATCAACGAACAAACATTTCATAAAAGTACGACTCAGGCAGTTTTCCCCAAATAAATTCGATAATTGCTTTAACATTTTAAAGCAAAAAACACTTCTTGTGTGCGTGCAATCACTAAGAGGAAAAAAGTAACAATATAGATAATTTTTTTTTTATAAAAATATGATAGCAATAGGTTATTATTCACGACATACCTAACTAAGACATGAAATACCAGAGCTGAATTTACATACATTTATTTCACTCAGCCCTGGTAGCGCTTATATGCAAAACAAGGGCAGAAAATATAAATCTTCTAGATAAAGCAAACGCCTGTTTCTCTGGCCAACAGATCGAAACATAAATAATTTCTTCCATTCCGACTGGCAAGAAGGGGAAATGTTTTGGTTCTATTTTGGACACGTTATGATGCCGAAGCATGTTGGAGCAAAATTTTTGTTCATCGGTAATTTTACTTTCTGACTTGACAATTTTGTAAATTTATCATATTTATATATATAACTGTTATTATAGTTCAGGCTGTAGTAGCATTTGGATTTGTATTGAGTACAAATCCCTTAACAAAAATGAAATAATTTCATGCAATCATACCATCATGAAACCTGGCACAAACCAACAAAATTCAAATCAAATACTCATTGAATATATATTTTTATTTTTCTCTCAGGGACGCAACCGTAATCAACATTACTGGATGAATAAATAGTATAAAAGCAGTGTGTTTTTAAACAAACTTTTTGAAGAAAATAATTATAAACAATATAACAGAAAAAATAATAAGAACAGAAATTGAAAGCAAAACTAGATAAAAAATGAAATACTAAATGTAGAGATAGGATATGGAAAAATGTTAAGCAAATACGAATTAAAGAACAAAATATAAAATGGAATAAATGGACATAAAAAGTAAAAGAATGTAACTTAAACGAAATAAAAGAAAAGACAAATGTAATGAATTAAGAAAAGATAAAGGAATAGAACATGAAGTAAATTAAATCAAAAGAGAATTTAGAATCGGAAATCGAAATTGAAATAAAGCTACAAGTGTATAAAATTAAATTGAAATTGAAGTAAAGGAAAAATAAAAGGAAGAAATAAGAATGATATACAAGAAAATGTAAAGATAAATTAAATTAAATTAAGTAAATAAATTAAACTTGACGGACAAGAAAATTATGTAAAAATCAAATACAGAAGTAAAACTAACTAAATATGGAAAGGTAAACAAATAAGTAAACAAACAAGTAGTATCCTTAAAAAAAAAAAAAATTATTAAGAAGATGTAACATAACATAGGAAACAAAAAGTAAAATAGAAAATAGGAAACATAGTGGAAATAAGGACATAGTTAAAAATAGTTAAGACGCGCTGTATGGTCCTGTCACCTAAGCGCTTAGTTTTTAAGTTAAATTGTACATTAGTATAATTTAATAAATTTTTTGAATTTGAATTTGAATTTGAAACATTTGACACTCCACCACTACTTCCTCAGCGCAATAAAATTTCCTCCCCACGCAATTGCACCTCATCCCCTTGTCCTACTACAAATTGGATCAGAAGAGTGTTAAACACAAAATTGCATTTTATTTTTTGAATTCTATGCTATTGAAAAAAGTAGTTGTTAATTACATTTTAGTATTGTTGTTGCTAAATTCTGACGACCTATTATTTACTAAATTTGCCATTCGCTTGAAATCGACCTTATATCAGACAAGTTATGTAACTCGGCCAAACATTGATCAATTTCACTAATTCTTTTAATGCCTGTTTTTTTTTAGATAAAATAGACTTATTTCAAAGCACTCGTTAAAGTTACATTTCTTTTTTAGTCTAAGGGTTTTTTGACTAGCCAATCCTAGTCCAATTCCGAAAATCCAATGCAATGTACCGTAACAGTATAAATAGTGCATTTTTTGATATATTTTTAAGAGTAGAAGATCGTTATTTAGCAGAAGTTGTTACGTTTCAAATGACATCAAACTAAACAATTATAGCAATTTATTTGAATGAGATTTTTGAAAAATTCGTCAATCTAGTTTCTTAAGATATGAGAAAATGAAATGTTTACTTTGTGTCACGTTTTAGTTGCCGCAATTGAAAGATATGTGGCTAAGTGGGGTATAATTATTTAGCCACAGTTGCCCTCTTTCAAATGGTCTTTAATTTATTGTGACAGGATTAAATTTGGTTGAGTGGTTTTGAAAAACACCTACCCTTGCTTAAAATTGAGTAATCAAATGAGAACACGTAACCTTCAAATGCGTTAAGTGTCATTAAACTGGCGTTAATTTATATCTGAAAAACATTACGATATAGTCCAAAAAGCTTTCAATACGATGAGAGATATATTTATTTTGATTGATTATTATTTACATTAATTATAGCAACTTAAATATAGAGTGCAATTTTGGAGGAAAAATGGAAATTTCACGGATTTTTTTAGTAATAGTAAGTCGCCGCAACCAAAAAATAATGACGAAATGTAGCCAAGGGTTGCCTCTTTCGATTAATATAAAATTTGAAAAATGGAAAAAATAGTCCATTTCTATCATTAATATTATCTGATTTAACAAATACACACATATCAATCTGAAAATTAAAAAATTAAAATTAAATTAAATTGTTTATCTTATTTTTAGTTTGTTCGATGAAATTTCTATTTCCTAATGAAAAAATGTAATCTCAAGGTAAGTTTCAAGCTTCTTTGCTTAGTCTGGATCCGGATAGTTCGGATCCAGATCCGGATAGTTCGGATCCGGATCCGGATAGTAGGATCCGGATTATCCGGATAATCCGGATACCCGGATTTGAGGAATCGGATCCCAATTATCTCGGATAATCCGGATAGCAAATTATCCGGATATTTTCAGCCCTAGTCTGTAACCCGGGAACCATGGCATGGCGGTCTTGCCACTGAACCAATTGATCGGACTCTGTCTCTGAGAATTACAGTGTAATTCATAAATTAGCAACTTTCATGGTATGCATATCACTACTTTATTTTTATCTTTTGAAATATTCAACGCAGCGACATCAAACACATGGCAAAAAAACTACTATTCCAATGAACTTTTCAAAATCGTCAACAATGCTCATCTATCTTCTACCATTGCAGGTACAGCCATTTCTAAAAGTGAAAAAAATGTTTTGCGATTGCCTAAAATTCAGCATTTTCCCAAATTTTCTCCAAAATTCATGTAATTAATACACCTATTTTTTTTTTCTTAAATTGTCCATCTTATTATCTTTCCAAAAAGGTACAACACGGCAAGATAGAGAAAGGATTAAAAAAAAACGCATCCTTAGAAATCCCTGACTACCTAATTATTATATTGCACTTTATGTAGGAAATTTTTTAAATAAACAAAAGTTTTAAGACAAAGGGACGAAAATGTTAGTTTAGGGTACAGATTTAATCAATTAATGCCGGGAAAAAGTTGTAAAAATGTTAGTGCAATTTTGTTTTATTGGCGATATGAGCTTGTGTTAGCCAGAGTTCAGACCCTAATATCCTGGGGTTCTTCACTAATACCTGGTGGAAATATAGTTGCTGTAAAAGAGGGTCAGTCAGCAAGAATATCGATCATAGTTGAAAAACGAATCGAATCGGTGTTACTAGGCTAAAATGATAAAAAACTGGAAATAATTTACTTTTAAGGATAGCGGAAATAGTTTAATTAAAGTTTAGCTTAAAGACTGAACCGAAAAAGCGGCTGTACTGGAATATGAAAGAAGATTCCCTAGTCGACGTGCACCCCAAAAAGGGGTTAAGAGAAACCGCAAGTGTAACTTTAAACAGCACGAGTTGAAACATCAGAAGATTCCGCCGACATCGAGCAGTAATAATCACCCATGTCGAGCAAGACCTTGAAACCAGCCCGAGACGAGTCAGAAGACGATTAAGAGCCAATGTTTGGGCTGGTATCATCGAAACCTATTTAGTAGGTCCTTTCATTTTGCCTCAAATAATAAATATGGAATATTTATTGAATATGGCGATAATTTTTTCTTTTGACATTATGATATCTATTTCTTAATATTTAGCTTTCATTATCAAATTCTGTTCGATTAGGTATTAGTTGTATAAATTTTAAGCAATGGTAACCCCATTTATTTCCTAGAAACTTTTATTTGTAGCGGCGGTCCGTTACCGAGTCATTTTGACATTGCATTCGATGACTAGTTTTGCATGGTAAGGGCAAATTTTGTATTGCTACTCGGGATTGTTGCGATCAGTTATAATAATTTCTTTGAAACAATATTTAGCATTTGCTAAAGTTAAAAAAAAGTGTAATTTCAATAGTAACAAAAAAATATATGCTGTTTTAAATTTTTGTGAAATATGTAAAAACAAAAGACCTTTCCACAGAGGCAATAACTGTTATTAAAATTTGATTTTGTGAAAAAAAATGTTCTCAACGAGATATTGCCAAAAAAGTTAAACTTTCGCTAAAGACTGTTAGCCAACTCTTGCCGCGGGTTTAGATTATATGCAGTCTCGGATTGGAAAATGCTATCGCAAACCTAAAATGACATCGCGGGATACAAGGAAACTTATCAGTTTGTGTCTGCAGAATCGCAGCAGTACTTCTTCTGAGATACAAAGCAGATGGCGCGTTATGGAGTTGAAGTTACCGACAGAACCATCAGAAGGAAACTTTTCAATGCAGGACTGAAAGCTCGACGCCGACCAAAAAAAAAAGAAGCAAAAATCACCCCAATTACGGCAAAGAAGCATCTCGCGTGGGCTCAAGAACATAGAGACAATTCTATAAATGACTGGAGCAAAGTAAGAAATTAAAAAGTAAAATTAGAATTAAAAGTAAGAGTTAAAAAATATGAAACAATAGTTTCAGTGTTTAAAATTATGAAAGTGTTATAAAAGTGCACTTGTGTAATCTGGAATTTTTTTATCTGGAATGTGAAGTACAAGAAACAGTACTCCCCATAACCTTTGTATTTTAACATTCAGGTATGTTTCAGTGTTGAGTCGGTATTCAGTATCTCAGAAGATACCGCACAATACGTCCGAAGAATGCCGGAAGAAATCTTCAAGCCAATGTGCGTACAAAAAAATGTGTAACACCCGACACCTGTAATGGTTCGGAGTGTTATTTCAGCTAAAGGTCCTGGTAGTTTATACATTGTGCAAGACACTTTGCGCCAGGAACAATACATTAAAGTTCTTAGAGAGAAGTTTTTGCCACAAATGCAGGATTGTAATGGGATTTTCATGCTTGATGGAGGTCGCTGCCATAAGTCCGAAACAGTTACCAAATTTTTGGCAGATAATGGTGTTCAAGTATTGTCTTAGCCTGGAAATAGTCCCCACATGAATTCCATTGAGAATTTGTCGCCAATTATCAAGGCAAAATTGAGAAAAAGAAAAAATTATGACAAAGAATCAACTCATTGACAATCTCAACAGAATCTGGCATCATGATGAAGATATTAAAAACAAATGTCAAATTCTAATTGGAATTACTTAGAGAAGCTAAATGCACACAAAAGATTAGTTTGAAGTTCACGTATAAATTTTATAATCTTTTCCTAAGAAAAAAGTAAAAAAAAGTGGAAAAAATTTTTTGAGTCTAATAATTTGGCCGCGTCTGTACTTAGTAGCCATATTCATGCGGACTTTTTGGAGAATACACTACCAGATTTACTAGAGGCCATCCCTATGAATAATATTAGAGCAAAGTTTTACCGACACTATGAAGCACCAGCGCATTCTGGTATCATTGTAAAGGCAATACTGAATCATAAATCTCCTTACCGCTAGCTAGGACAAGGTACACCGATTCCTTGGCCAATTAGATCTCCAGATCTTACCCCATTGGCCTTTTCTTATGGGTAACAATGAAGAATGAAGGCTAGTTAACAATAGAGACGAATTTGTTAGGAGAATTGTAGCTGCAGTGACGAAAATACGGGAGAGGCTAGTTACAGGGGGAATTACAAGGTGGTTATTGGCATGCTTCAAAAGTGGTGGAGGTCATAAGATGGGCAATTTAATAAAAATAAAAAAACAAACAGGTGTATTAATTAAATTAAATTTCGGAGAAACTTTGGGAAAATGCCGTATTTTAGGTAATCGCAAAACATTTTTTCACTTTTGGAAGTGACTGTACCTGCAATGGTAGAAGTTAGATTAACATTGTGGATTATGGACAATTTCGGAAAGGTCATTGGGATAGTAGTTTTTTGGCGTTTGCTTGATGTCGTTGCGTTGAGTAGTTCAAAATAAAATAGTGATTTGCATACCATGAAAGTTGCAAATTTATGAATCACCCTGTAACTCCCACCTTTCCCCCAAAAAATTTTTTTTCTATAGGTGAGATCTATCACCTCACTTATTTTGGCAAACCACATCTGGAACACCCTCTATATGAAAAATAAATACCAAAAAATTATGGAAAACTTTAACAGGAATAAATCGAGCAATAGAAAATCAAAGAGGACCCGGATGTCTAATGTTAAGCGCCTAAAGGCTCATTCAGATGGTGCCTCAAACTGCATGAATAAAAGCACATTTTAATCTACAGAAAATTAATTTCACAACAACACTTAAGCAGTAAAGGATCCGTTTAAACTGAGTAATTGAACGAAATATCGCACGAGATTCCCGATCTTGGTGGGAACCAGTACGCTTTGCTGTGCGCTATGACAATCAATAAAAAAGTGTAGGCGCTAACAGTTTAATCTCCTGTGCTTAGACCATGCGTTTATTAACTTCGACTTTAAGAAATTTTAATTTTGCTGCAAATTGTTACTGCCAACCTAATAACTTTTAATTAGCTGTAGGAAAAATGAGAAAAAAAATTTTCTGTCCGTAATATTTCACTTTTGATATGTTTTGGTTTAAAACAAATTTGATTTCAAAAATACTTAAATGGAAAATATAAATTTTGATCTCTTTTGTATTCGATATGTAAATGAATTTTATAAAATGTCAAATCCACTCTCAAAACGAAGTTGCTGCAGTGAATATTGCATACATTTGCAGTAAAGTTGACTTTGCCGCAACGGCTACTGCAGAGTCGATTTTATTTTTGCAGTGAATGTGTTCCAGTCTTTAAGGCGTTGGAAAGACGTCTGCTTGTCAGAATTAGTTACAGTTATTGTTATCTCAGAAGAGAGCTTTCGTTTTAAGCTTAAATCTCACAACAGATAAATGAAGCCTGAAAATAAAATCGTAACTTTCATCGAACATTCTTTGATTTTTTTATCGCATTAAAGCGCGCTGCTTTCAATATCAATGATGAATAAAACCTGTCCGTTAAAACAATAATTTTATCGATAAATCAAATCGATCTTCTTCCGTTCTACATTTACAAAATGGTTTAATTTAAAATTTTGACTTAATTTCGTTAAAATATTATTATCAATTTGAGAATACTTCGCAAAACTACGGCAAAAAAATCTTTGTTGTGTAATTTTTCCATTGTTGACATTTTTAATAATCGTGTTGGAACAGATATTGAAAAACACTATTTTTCTTGATAATGTTTACCGTTTTTAGCAATCGTTTTTGTTTTTATTGTTAAAAGTTCCTTGAGTAGATCTTCATATTGTTTAATCTTCCTTCTTTTCGTATTTTTCTCCTCAGTTCCAGTTAAGGATTCCAAAAAACTTATTTTTTATAGTACCGATAATTTTTAGCTTGGTTCAAGGATGGAATTTTATTTATTGGATTATTGCATAATTGTATAGACAAACTCTTTCCCTCGCCTTTTTTATAGAGTTTCACGTATTATTTTCAATATTTAGATTGGTATATGGGTTTATGATAAATCTTCAAATAACAGTCCCTCCTATTATTGAAATCCTGTCAGTTTGTATAGCTTGTATGTTTTCTTTTAGTAATTCCTTAGCTAAAAATTATATGTCTCTTCTTTTGAATAGCATAATGTGCTAATCCCTAATTGATTTAAACCATTACTCTGTGTAGTTGCTGCTAACTCTGTCACCTTCTTGTAATAATTAAACAAACGATAATAGTTTAACTTTCCTTAAACACTGATACCGTACAAAGATTGAAGCAACAAAAGAAAATGAAGCAAACAGAGGTGTGCGCAGGAAATTTTTCTTTTTTTCTTAGAATGTTTTAGAGATGCGTTTTGAGTCTTTTAGACGTTATTTATTTGCATTTGATAAGTACTCGACCCATAAATAATGCCTAGGCCTCCATGAAATACCCAAGTCTGTTGTACTCCTCAGTTTCGAGTCTCAAAGTTATTCTTTCGTGGCATTGAGTTCGTGTGTGATGTCAAAATTAACATACGTATGAACGTTTTGCAGAAGACAAATGCCAGCATACCGTCACTTAACGAACGCCTTTAACTTATCCACTAGGTTGGGTGCGAATAGACGTCTAAAGTCTTAACTATTAAGTGCGTTCCTTTTTACGAGATGTATGTACATGTAGCTGGTACTTTACAATGGCAAAGAATAGAACCAGCACTAGACGGACACCTCACCCTGAGATCCAAGCGAATATTAACAGAAAATCTGTGGGATCTCAACATCTTGAAGATTTAGATAATAACGGCGAGATATTCGATATTAGAAATCCTTCTAGCGCAAAATTCGCGCTAACTCAGTGGGTGAAAACATGATCAGCACTGACGGCTTGAATGTTCTTTTATTTCATAGCTAAGGAAATGCGTGCTCTGGAACATTTTATCTTTTCCTAATGCCCACTCTTCTGAAAGTGCAAGTAAAACTGAAGAATTTTTTCATTTTGAGAAAACAAGTTCAAATTGAAAAACCGGGGAAGCTCGTCAAATCGAGTTAAATGAACCGGGCTTTCTCCGGAAAAGTTGTGAATCGAATATTCGAAATTACCATATTACAGAGCGATGCGACCAGACCTATAGCATACTACTATACTTTCTAAAATCAACGTTAACCTAATGTTCGTGGTCTTTCAAAAACTAGAAGCTTTTGACCTAAAAATTTCGACTAGAGTTTGAAAGTCACTGTACTATTGAATGTACTATGTTATTATTAATTGTGATACTCAAACAACTGTCTCGAATTCTTGTAAACCATAAATACAAACCATACATTTCACGAAAAGTAAAAGCGTAGGAAACAATGGTATGGAATGGTCTTTTGTGATTTATTTTTTAAAGAATCACATTTTAGAGTGAAATACTATGAACAGATGAATGTACTTTTGGCAAATAGGAGAAACCACCGCTTTTGGTCGAATTAAGGTTTTTTTTAATGACGCTCAGCTATAATCTGGGATGTGCAATACTCGAAAACATGTTAATTTGAACATTTTCAAAGATAATTCATTTAACGAAGCAAAATGTTACAATTTGCTCTCTGAAGCGTTCTCTAAGTCATTTCTTATTTCTTCAAAATTGTTTTCATGAGTTCCATCTTACATTCAGTTTCTTTGATTTAAAGCTGTCCAGAAACTTCTACCTCTTCTATTCTCTTTACAATATCTGAAAAAGCTCTCCCATTTTATTATCCATATGGCTTTTGAGATTGACTTTATTTTCTATGGTCTCCAGTTTCTTTCCCACAGTTGATTCCAAACCTTCAAACTGGTTTTGCATAGAAATTTCCATTTCTGCTTTCACTTCTTCAACCGAGCCTTTAAATTTCTCTATTGATGACTTCTATTCTTCCATCGATGTCTTTAACTCACTTGACGATATCTGTTGGTCTATTGATGCTTTTAACTGGCCCGTCGACGATTTCTCTTCTTCCATTGATGCTTTTAACTCGGCTGGTGACAATTTCTGTTTCCCCATTGCTGACTTTAACTCATTTACGGATCTTTCCATCAATGGTTTCCATTCATATTTGTGTTCTTCCAACGATGCCTTCATTGCACACGAGTTTGTGCCCCGTCGTAGGGTCGCGGGATGCACTCAAAATAGAACCTCTACCCGCAACCAAAAAACTACGTACGCTATCCCTTTACTACCAAAATGTAAGGGGATTAAGAACAAGAACAAGCCAGTTATTTCAGGCTTCTCTTGCTTGTTGTTACGACGTCATTGCTCTACTCTGACCGAGACCTGGCTTCATAGTGGTTTTAACGATGCAGAAATTCTTGAAGAGTCCTATCAGATTTTTCGTAAGGCTAGATACTCTGACTCTATGGCTCGTGGTGGCGGTGTGTTGGTTGCATGCAGATCAGATTTGGATTGCGGCGTGGTTGATATACCTGCTTTTTCCGACACGCTCACAATCGAGCTCTTAACTCTTAAGATATCTCTTAAGATATACTAGGGAACTACGGAGTCTTAAGAATAAAAAAAATAGGTTATGGAAAACCTACTTACCCTGTAGAAGCACGTCAGCTTATTCTTAATTCGTTTATTGTCATTACTGCTTTTAAGCGTTATCTTCATCTTTATACAAGGAATACCTTGATAATATTCGCAGTAACTTGCAGAATGATCCTCGTACCTTTTTTAAATTTCTAAATCTGAAGTGGTATAATGGATCCTCTAGTTGTAGCGCGCCCAATATAGCCGATAACTTTGCATTGTTTTTTTAGGGCGCCTTTTCATCAGACAACTTTGTACCTTCCCTGGAAGAATTTGGTCATATCCAAAGTCGTCCCGCTACCTCCATTACTTTGCCCATTATATCTCGTGATATTATCATGAATGGTATCAAGGAGCTTAAACTGGACTTTTCTTCTGTTCTGATGCCTTACTCACTCCATTGGAACTCATCTTCAACAAATCTCTTCAGGTTGGCAGATTTCCTACGTTATGGAAGAGCTCCTTTATAATTCCTGTTTATAAAAAGGGGCATAAAAACTTCTTAACAAATTATAGGCCAATCGCGAAGCTCTCCTGCATACCCAAGTTATTTCAATCTGTTATATATTCACAGCTTGTTGGACAATGTAAGGGGTTAATCTCATCTAATCAACATGGCTTTCTGCCTGCCCGCTTGAATTTACATCCCACATTATCTCTGCCTTTCAACAAGGTCTCCTGACTGACTGTGTCTACACCGACTTTAGCAAGGCATTTGATAAGCTCTCTCACTCTGTGATTATGCTTAAGCTTGAAAGGTTAGGTTTTCCGCCTTTATTGCTCGACTGGATCTGCTCTTACTTAAAAAATAGGACTTACCGTGTCTTTCCGTAATTCTTTATCTAGAGTCGTTAGGGTTTCATCTGGTATACCGCAAGGTAGCCATCTGGGGCCGCTGCTGTTTATTCTTGCCATTGACGACATTGTGCCTCTGATTAAGCACTCCAAAGTTTTAATCTACGCAGACGATATGAAGATTTTCTCATGCGTTAGAAACAGTACGATTCTTCCTGCATTCAGGATGACTTGAATACCTCAGGGTTTGGTGTACCTAAAATGGACTACAACTTAACCTGGATAAATGTGAAGTTATGTTATTTTCTAGGAACATCAATCAGCTCGTCTTTGATTAGACCTTTGCGTAAACTACTATCCGTCATGTTGAGTCCGTTTCTGACCTTGGTGTAAAACTAGACAAAAACTCTGCACATAAACCATATTTTATCTCGGAGTAAAACAGTCCCGGGCTTTGTTAAGCGGTGGTCAAGGGAGTTCTCTGATCGACAGACCCTAACTCACTTATTTTTTTCTTTAGTTAGACCAATTCTCGAGTATGCATCTCAGGTTTGGTCTCCTTGCTCCTTGCTGTTCATTCTAGACGCATTGAATCGGTGCAGCGGAACTTTGTTAGGTTCGCACTAAGGGACCTCCCGTGGAATGCTCCATTAAGGGTTCCTCCTTATGAGAATCGCCTCCGATCACTGTTGCCAGATTGGGCGATTTATCGCCGATTGGGCTACTTGAGCCGTCAATTGGGCGACAAAATTTTCCTCTCGGCGACAAGGCGTTTTTTGGGTTATTTTTAATTCTTGCGTGGTGCTCTTGGGCTATCTCATTGAGATGTTTTGAAAAATATTAATTAATTAATTTGCAAATCAATAAACACTTCAAAAAAGTTTTCGTCTATTAACTCCTTGCTAAATTTAATTATACCTGCGCCTTTGGTGTTGAGTTGAAAATAAAATATCGAAGCTGTATTTAATGTGCAAAATGCCAGAGGGGAAAGAATGTTTGATGACTTGGCGCGATTTTCACTTCGAATTTTATCAGTTCCTGCTAGTAATGCAGTCGTTGAAAGAGTTTTTAGTATTATGAATATTGTAAAATCGAAACTCAGAAATAGAATGTCCATCGAAAAGCTTATAGCGATTTTACGCATACGCATTCATCTTTCGGTTTTAAAAATATGTTGTATGCAATATAAACCTTCGGAGCAAATGTTAAAATTGTTCAATGCGAAAATTTACGATAAAACAGGGTCATCGGAAACCACTGAAAATATTGTAAGAAAAGATAAGGGAAGCGATGACTGTTTGCTCGAAACCATGAAATTGTTCAGTGGGGAAGACTATCCCTGCGAGGCTTAATTTTACTCTCCGATGTTCAACATTTCCTTGGATTTTTATAGTAAATTTTCTACTGTTTTCGATCAAACCAAAGAATTGTTTTATTTTTAAATGAACTAATGTTAGTTTTTTTGAGAGATTATGAATAAAAGGAAATGTTGCAATATAATCATTGAATATTTATTTCACTGTTTAAAATAAATAATTTTCACTGCTTATTGGTGAAGGCTACTTTTGGGCTACTTGAATAAGGCGGGCGGCGATTTTGGGCTACTTAAGCGCCGCCCACAGGCGACTTTTCGCCAAGATTATCTGGTAACACTGCCTCCGATTGCTTAATCGTTGGAGGAACGACGTAGAATTGCTGACCTAGTATTTACTCTCCAGCTTTTGAACTCGAATATAGATTCTCGCACTCTCGTAGGTTTAGTTACTTATAGGCATACCTGGTATAGCTTAAGGAGATTGCCATTACTACATGTTGTTCATTATCGGTCTAACTATGGTATGCATGCCGTGAATATGTGTCCTATTTTTTATCTGGCTCTTACTAAGGACTTGCTTAAACGATCTCTATTATCTGTGCACCCCTGATTGTAGTGTTTGGACGTGGCTTTGTTTTTTTTTTTTTTTACTAATATTTTTTTTTGCATGTTGGTTCACCTCAATATTAGTTATATTCTGGTGAATAGGTCAATTGATTCCAGGCTTTTGCCTGTGAAGTGCGCCTTCTGAGTTAGAAGGGTTAATTCTATAGGAAAATTCAGATTTCTATTCATCCATTGATGAGTGAAGTTACAAGAGAATGAAAAGATCTGTTATGCTTCTTTTAAGTCATCTTCAAAAACAAAAATCTCTGTATCCTTTCCTTCGCGTTCCACGGCATCTTGTAGTAACGTTGCCAGGACATTTTTATTTCCAATCGTAGTTTGGGAACATTTACTTAATTCCCCCATTCAAGTCTGAAATCCTTCAATTTGCGACCCATTATACTTTTACAATTATACTTTTTTTAATTCACTTCTTAGTCTTCCTTAACTTGTAACGAAGTTACAATTTGGCCTAAACCTGTCAATAACAAGGGAGGGAGCATCCAGGAGTAGGTAAGGGAGCATCCAGGAGTAGGTAAGAGTGACTTTAACCAAAGTTTGGGTTACCGGCGAGATTCCCGGCTACAATAAGTTGCACGGATCACCTCTGATACGCTGGTATTGGGTAAGCTTAGACCTTTCTTCCTCGTGTATTCCCTTGTATTGGCGAGTATCCCAGTACAAGAGACTCCTAGCTGGCGATCATCCCGGCTTTTTCATTCATCCATCACGGGCGAGCATCCCCATGTTGAACACTAGTCCGTTCTCTTGTATTGGCGAGTATCCCAGTACAAGACACTCCCAGCTGCCAAGAATCCTAGCCCTTTCACTCCGTCGTCGGCGAGCATCCTCACGTCTCTTGTATTGGCGAGCATTGTAGCTACGTATCTTATTCGCTCTATTGGTAACGTCCCGTCTAGCTAGTAAGGTTAGGCTTCTTTGTTTGACTAGAACTACCAATCTCCGTTTGTCTCTCCAGGGAAAAACCGTCGTAAAGGATCGCATTCCTCTCGGCTCGTCCAACGAGCAATTACCATGCGAACACCGAGGCGAAAGCTACCCCGTATCCGAATAGATCCATAGAAGTGGACCTAACAATCATATCGTTACCAGATACCAAGAGGAAAGCAAACTAGACTATAGTGAAGAGTGAACTTAGACATTTTCATGAATGATGATAACCGACCGTTTGTATAAACGTTGCGGATTAGTAGTTATAAGAATAGTGCGGCTACATAAACATTTTAGAACTTTACACTGTGAATAAAGAGAACTTGTAGTGAGGATATCGGTTTGTCTTCTTTGAAAGCCAGACCCTGGAGCCGGCGAGCTTATCCCCCGAAGAGAACCATGATATGTCCTTACTACGAGAAAACACGTTACAAACTAATTCTCTTGTGGAACCAATTGTGATTTAATTGGGTTCCGGCGGACTAAAGGGACACGTCAGTTCTGCCGGCTTAAAAAATCACTTTTTTCACATATTTTCAAAGGCTAATTTGAAAATATATTCCCAAAGCCGCTTAACAGAATTCGCAAAAATTTGTTAGTTAAAGCACTGTTTAGGGAACCCGGTCAAGTCCGGTTAATACAGTTTAAATTGATTCCAAAACTTTAGACGGGATTTTCTCACAAGCATGTTTTTCAGATAAAAAGTTTTCTTTAAAGGTCAATGTGTAAATTATTATACGCAATAAACCGTATGTTCTTATCTTTACTGGGATAAGAATTCTTGAAATTCATTGTTAAAACTGCCCTGAAAACTGACGTGCGCCCTTAATAAAGACACTTATTTTCAATCACGAATGTTCAGAGTTTTTGTTCATCTCACTTAATTAATTCGTTCTTCAATTTCTTTTACAACTTGTCCTCACAATACAACGTTGAACTTTACTTATTACGACTTATCATTTCACTGGTTAAATCACTCGGCCTTCGAGTCGGCCTTGGCTTCATACGTTATCTGTTTTCTGTTTTCCGAAATCTGGGACATGCGCATTGCAGAACTTAATATTAGCTGCGTTCCATTGGGCCTTTCAGAGCACTCGAGCATGCACCCAAGTACGCTCAGCTACCCTTGATGATAGACAGGTGTAGTTACTCCGAGTTTTTCCGCTAGGGTTTTCGTGCTTTAAAAGCTCTCAATAGGTGGCTTTTTCGCTGCTTTAATTTTTCACAAGTATTAAAACTGTTTAAAAGGAAGCAACTGCTTCCCGTAAATATCAAAGACGTTAAAAGTTTTTCTACAATGACTACACTTATCGCATAATATTCACAGCACATCAAAAATCCGCAAGCACAATCTCTGAAATGCCAAATTTGACAGTGGCTCGAACTACACCCCCCGCAACAAAAAGAGCCGCACGTGGTTTCCTTTTTCATATCTTCCCGGCTCAATTCGTGCTACATAGTCTCCAAGATGTCCAAATTGCCTTTAACGGTTGTTGATGTGCAATAGCACTCTTCTGCTAAAAATATTCACTATGTACAGTTGCATACATGCATAGGGTTCGAGACGTTATTAAGGCAAAGGGCGGTACTACAAAGTACAAATTTTTTTTAAACTCAATTTTAAAACTTTTAAGTTTTGAAAATACATTTTTAAGTTTAATAAAAATAAAGAGTTATTGTTGGCTTACTGTATTTTTAATTTTTTATGAAATAACATTGCATTAAAAATTTGAACAAAATGAAGCATTTTTTGATTTCGAACGAAAAACTAATTTTTTTTTTTTGAAAACAAATTACATATTGCATAAAACATACTTTTTTAATTGGGTTATATGTGAATAATGTAAAATACAGAAATATTACATAATAAATTGTTGTTATTTAACTTAAAACGTGCGGCTTTTTTTGTTGCGGGGGGTGTAAATACAATGGCTCGGGTAAACAAAATGCGTTCCATTGGCGAGCTACACCGGAGTGTTCTGTTTGACCCAATGGAATACAGCAATTATATGTATTTTGCTTTACAAAATTCTGATTTTCAAAAAATTCTCTTTTTACAATATTATTTTTCAATTATACTGCTTTACAAAATAATAAATAATTAAAATAATTTTTTTTTATGCGCGCGCATCTGAACAAATCATTTTAATATCATAAACCCTCCGTGCATCTGCACCTTGTCTTGGTGGTTGGGCTTGTCTGCATCTAAGAAAGATTGAGCTATGTCGGCTGTAGCTTTAAGCTACTGGCAGGGTCAGCCATGCCGAACAGGTCAATCTGGAGATGCGAGACGAAGTAGATGCAACCTGGCAGAAGTATAAAATGCAACCTGGCAGTAGGTATAAAATGCAACATGGCAGCAGGTATAAACTGCAAGCATGGAGGAACAAAAAAACATACAAACAGGGATAGGGATGTCTATCAATGTCGGAGGATGCCGCGACCTCCGGCAGGCGTGTTGGGGACAGCAAGTCTCCTCTGCACGTCGCCAGTGGCTCAACGACAGCTGTTACAACGACAACAACAACGACGACTATACGGACAACGACAACAGAAACAATAAGCGTAGCAGCAACTAAGACAATAACAACGACGACTACTAGGCTCACACGTCAAGATGCTTGTCATTCTCGAGACACACCGCTGTCGACGGGACCCTTGATGGATCTATCTGCCCTCAAGAAGGTTGACTAAAATATATTTGACAGTTATTTTATTTCAGTTTAATTAATACTCAAGGATTAATATTTTACAAAATCAAATTTTACTAATGACTGAATGGAGCAAGCAGTTTACAATGTAGCTTTCTTAATATCTTTCTTTCTTTCCTGCTGTCTACTCGTAAGAAGATAAATGGTATGTTAATTTTAAGATTTTGATTCCTTTATTCATAAAGTTATACATAATGTAGCTTTCTTGATAACTTTCTTGCTTTATACTCATAAAGAATAGATCTTAGATTTCAATCTTATATACTCTAGAATAGATCTTAGATTTCAATCCTATATACTCTAACGTAAGCTTACCAATTAAATTTTTTAATTTTTCTATATTCATTTAATTCAATTTATAAGTACTGAAGCATACGGTTCAATTCCATCCTCTCTTGAAATCTTTTATCATCTGATGAGCTCAAAACTATTTTATTAATATATTGTGTATAAAGCTGATGCAACTTCTTCTTCTTATACAAGCAATCTCTATACTTACATATAATTAACTTGTTAACATAGAACACAATTTTTAAATACACAATAATACATTATTTTTATTCATTTATTTCAATTATTCGAAAATGATCCCAAGCGTTGGTTTGGATACCATCTTCTCTTATAAAATATTTTATCGTCAAATGGATTTAACGCAAGCTTATTAATATATTCCGTATATATTGTATGTAATTTGCTTCTCAATCCTAACATGTTGACATTAAATAATTTTTTCTTACATAAGCAATCTCTATTATCTAATCTTATCTTATTATCTCAAAAAATACAAAAAGATTCTATTCAACTTTTGTATGCTGGACAAAAGTTAGATTCCCAAGTAAGAATATGGAAAAAAGTGCCATTCATTAAAAACATCGACAATGACATTAAACAAATTTTAAATTCTAAAGATATCAACCCCGCATTTTTCAGTAAAAACTCTTTGCAGAATTATATTTTCAATCATAAAATAAAACCGAAACCGGACGTGCTGCAAAAATGCGGTGTTTACCAAATTAAATGTGATGATTGTCCCGGTGTTTATGTTGGAAAAACCAAACGAACGCTAAATAGAAGATTATCTGAGCATATTGCAGGAGCTCGAAGTATGATGCCACAATCTGCCATTTCAAAACATTTACAAGATAATAAACATAAAATAAATTCGAATAGTATTAAACTACTACATAACATAGATGGAGGTGCAATTTTGAATAGCGCAGAGATTTTCGAAATAAGGAAAGCTAAATACATAGGACAAAATATACTTATTGACCAGTTAGATTTCATGAATAATAGTCCGTTACTAGATCCGAAAATTTTTTTGTAACCGGTGATAGTAAACAGTCGATAGCCTGAGGATGCCTCAATAGGGCGAAACGCGTCGCACTCTGTATTTTTTTAAATAAAAATTATTATTATATGAGAACAAGTGTTTTAACTCAACTATGGAAAAATTTAAACAAGTGCCATCAAGAAACTCTATCAATCTTTTTATACCATTAGCTTTTTTTTATTTCGGTTTTTTTCTTCAGTATCACAATTATCTAACCAAACGAAACCTGCATATGGAAGTGACTCCGAAATAACCCATCTATATAAATTGTTAGCATCAAGGTAAACCAAATATTTTAAATCGATTGAAGGATTCAAATCTCTTATTAGATAGAGAATATCGTAAGGAACATGCGTTAAACCTCCCCGAATACCGCTTTTCATGAAATTATATAATACATTTCTATAATTCTAATTTAATTTGGGTGTGTTTTAACGTCGCATCCCATGACAATGCTGGTGTTGTGTAATAATGATTTGGATCAAACTCATACTATTCTAAAATTCTCAAAAATGTCTGCTAGCAATAAAGCATCACACTTTAAATATAATTGTAAATATTGTCAGATATTTCTAGAATTAAATTTGTTCCATACATTAGCGATATGCTGATATTCTTTTTCTGAGCATTCATTATTGCTAAGTTTATTAAAAAATCCTAAGGGGCACACATGCTCCATTTTAAATTTATCAAAAGAATTTAAGTAATCATGTGAAAACCCCCTTTCTCCTTATTAAATTAAAATACTCATCATCTTTAAATTCATTATGGATTATTGTAAAGTCTTCATCATTCAGATTTTTTTTCCAGAGTATCTAAACTCGCAGGCATAAAGCGAATGGACACTAAACATCGTAATTAAATCGTTTTATTCTCAGATTAAAATAATTGTCTTTGACATTGATATATAACACTTTATTTAAGGGAATAACGTTAATGAAATCTTCAATTTAATTTAATTTTAAGTAGTTCAAGTTTTAAAAATTTCCAGTGGGTGGTAAAATACTTGATAACACTCTGTTATAAAAGCTGAGGCAAATATTTAGATAGAGCAGATTCAGGAAAGGAAGGAAGATCAGGTATGTTGTTGTGATCAGTATGGGATGAAATGATATTAGCGGTGAATAATCAACTGGCTTTCGGGATAAATGCGCTGAAGTATTTACTGGAAGAACATTACTTAACAAATTTCAACAACGCATTCAAAAATATCTAAAAAATGATGCATATGAACCTGTTCGGGTTATAGAACGATTCAAATACATCAATCGATGTAATGAACACAATTTTGAAATCATCGAACTTAATACAAATCTTAAGGATGGTGATATTAAACAGGAATATCTAAATAAAGTAACGAAGCCTATAATTCAGAAAATGGAGGAATTTCAGAGACAAAAAGGTGTTCTTGTATTGAATATATGCTTTGTAAAATTCATTCTCGAAAATCATCAATCAGTGGAACTGCAGTCAGGGATTCAAACAGTGGAGATCAACAACACTGTGTATGAGATGGATGAAGATTGCAATTTAAAATTTATCGAAAACAAAATCGACGAAATACCAGGATTTAGAAATATGTAAATTAATTATATAAAATAATGATATGTCAGGAAGAGTTAACAGAACTCTGCCGATTTTAAATAAAAATTGAATAAGTGACTTACAAGTGTTTTTATTTATAAGAAATTTAGTATTTTGTAATCACATTTTGTTTGGGGTATACCCTTTTTCAAATACATGTTTATACTTGCTAATGCAAACAAAGTAAAAGACAAACCAAAAATAAAGTTAATAATTTTTTAAACTGTAATAATTTTAGTAAACTGAACTGTGCTCCAACCAAAAGATTTAATGGTGATATTAGAATAAGTCTTGACAATAGTAAGCACCTGTTGAACATTTGAATATACTTAAGAACGCAAAATTTTTCTCATTCATCGTGATAAATACAAATTCCATCATAAGAGCTGTCAAGAACGAATTTACTGTAGGTGAAATACAGCGTCAAAGCTTAAGATCGGAAAGTGTTAACAGCTTTTGATCTATGCAAAGTACTAAGATCAATATGTTGTTTTAATCAATTCGATTGTCTGAATCAAAGAGCTCTATGAATGCATGAAAACTTCAATCCATACTTTAAATATTTTTGAAGATTTCTATAACGGATTATGTAATGAAATGTATCTTCTAAGTCAGCTATCAATTTCCTTGAACCTAATTCAGGGCTTTTAATATTATTTACGCAAAATAGTAGATCATTGTGGAAGACATGAAGGGATTCTAGAACTCTGAACTTTGAGGAATGCTCATTATATCGATATCCGTATTTTCTATCCCATTGAAATTCCTCATATAGTAAGAATTCAGACATGTCCCACCCATATAAATTATTGGTATCGAGGTAAATTAAATATGTTGAGCTTTGTGATGGGGTAACATTTTCCATATACTTATTATTAGCAGTAGAATGCCTGCGAGAACATATAAAGTTATACATATTTACGTCAGTTCATAATTATTGTAATTCAATCTTTGTATACTTAAGCATAGCATCCCAAAATAATCCTGGTGCTGTATAATAATGACAATATAAATAGTCTAGCTACTTCGTTTTCATCTACATCATCAGTTTTAGCATATTTCATAAATTCAGAAAATAATTCAATATTGAACTTTATAGCATTGTGTTTCTGTAAACTTGCTTCAAGAAGATTGATAGCTTGTGGTTTGATTTTGTAGAAAAATTGTTTTGGGTCCAAAATTCCTTCATCATCATTTTCCAATAGAAAGCTTTCAATATGATTATTAAAACCCTGTTTAATGCGCTTTAAATTTCTTTCAATTGGTTCAGCTGCATTTCTCTACAAATTTTGAAAAGGTCATTCGTTCGTTTATTTCGGTGAGCTCACAATTTGGGTCTATTGTTACATGACGCATACAAAAATTAAATTTTAAATGTCATATAGGGTTGTTAGCTGTCAGTTTGATATAAATTTAAAACATAATTACGATTCAAGAAAAAATATGGTTTCCGTTATTAAGATTATTACGACTGAAAAAAGAAGAAACGAGGTTTAAGGCTATGAAAAGATTTTTATTTTCTTCTTTCTTTTCTGTGTGACGTTCTGTTCTGTCACTTACTGTTGATGTGATGCTGCAAATAATTTTCTTTAGTTTCAGATTAAATCAAATAAAAGTAAATGCTAGTACATACCTTTTGAAGAGGGCCATGAGCAATCATTTTATTGGACGCCATGCTCGTGTGGACAGAACAACTCCCAGGAAGCAAGCATTATGAAGGCGAGGCGCTTCCTACTCCAAAGAAACGTCTGAACTCCTGAAAGACTTACCTTCTTCCGATATGATGATGGGAATCGACGCATAATGATGAAAACCGACCTAAAATAACAGGAATTTGTAAGATCGAAATTAATGAAATACCAATTTAATGTACCTATAATTCACTGGATTAATCGGATGCGATGGACTGGATGCTGAAATAGATGACTAGGATTATCTTTATATTATTGTAATTAGAATAAAGTTAATTAATTAGATTTAAATTTTAAAGAAAGTATAGGTTCTAGGAAATGAATTATTTTGAAAAGTGAAGATGTCATTAGAATAGAGTAGTGGTTAGTATAGTTAGACTTAAGGGAATACAATTTAAAATCAACAGTTGATGTTAGTAGGATTCACGAACATTAGGATTAAACGAAGCTTAGGAAGATACATATATAAAGTTAGATGAATTCAATAATATAATTAATAGTAGGGAACAGAGATACGCAAAAATAATTTAAGTAAATGGATTGAAATTACCATTACCTGTAAAAAAATGCTGTGAAACAGAAGAGATCCGCGCAGACACGTTTGAAGTTTCTGAAATATTGAAAATTACAGCGATTTTCACAATTTATATAGTAAGAGATAAGAAGTAGTATATTTAAAATTACTTACCTGTCCTGAGCTTTTCTCCATACACGCGAAAACACCTGGAAGTCACCACAGTTAACCTCACTACGAAACAACCGAAATTTCTACATAAACTTTATTTTCCGACGAAAATAATAGTAATATTTGGGCTGTCCGTAACCCAAGGCTTATAAGCAAATATGCTGATAAGTCTTTAGACTCATATAAACTTGTTGCGGATCAATAATTCAATTCGGAGGTAATTTTAGAAATTGTTTTGATATTTATGGAGATAGAAATAAATGGAAAGATGCATATGTTGATAATATTTTAGCATGTTTTGTGTAAGTCACATATTTTAGGAAGTGCGGAAAACATATTCTTATCATTTTAAAATACTTAAGATTGTTGGATTCATGCTCTTAAGACTTTAACGTAATTCTGATTATCGGCAAGAAAAAAAAACATTATGCTCAAGCTTATGTCTACGTGAGTGCCTCTGATTTGAATATTCGTCGATAAATTTTTGATCATTAGTATTATTCAAAATTGATGTATTTTCATTAAGCGTAAGATATACCAAGAATCAATAACGATGTTATAATATTTCGGGAAATACATTTATGGTTAAAGAAAGAGTTCCATTGTTCACAAAGTAGAAAGTGTTATTTCTTTTATCCTCTTTGGTTCCATTCATGTTGGCTGATACTTTTACGGAAAAGTTTCGTAGAACACTGTTCTTGGTTGCGAAGGAAACGCTTGTCGCGGAACGTTTTACTACTCCGTAGTAATTTTTTTTTTAACTGGAAGTGTATTATTACAATTTTCTTAGCAAGCCCTTGAGAAGTATAAGTTGAGTAGCAGTCATTATCTACAAGCTATCTTGGGATTTCGTGTAGTATATGCTCTTTGTCGATTAGTATAGATAAACTCATGAGTTCAAACGAAAAGTTAAATTTTCTGTACGAAGAGGACAATTATTTCTGAAGAGGTATCCCTGCCGATCTTTAGTCTGTAGTTCGAATTGATTTCGTTCCGTAGTTCAAAGTTTTGATATACTTACCATTTTACTAGGTATTCTTTAAGTTTTGTATAGTGTACATTGAGGTTCTTTTTTTTATTTCTCAAAGACGGTAAAGTAAGTAAAAAAAAAAAATTGAAGTAAATAGGGTGAATGCGGAAGAGCTGGTCTACGAGCTTACTATTAGGGGGTTACCAGTAGGAAAGGGGGACGATATGAGGACTCATCTCCGCTCGGCTCTAAAGGTAGAGAAAGAGGGAAAGTCAACTCTGATATCTCCGTATCCATTCACCTTCGATAGAGATCTGGAAGCGATAAACAAAAAAATCGATGAGATTAAAGAGCTATTAGATAGCTTCAGCGGAGATTCTAGTTCATCCGACTACAAAAAGATTTTGACTAAGGTTGAATGGGCGCTGGCGAGATTGGAAAGGTCTAGGACGGAGGAGGAAGCGCAAAAGAAGCAAAAAGCGCAGTCGCGAGCCGATCTCATTATAGCTCTGGGGATCCTCCAACTCAAAGCGGATGGTGAAGATCTAGATGATGAATCCTCGGACACCGTGGAAGATCTGTCAATGACAGCTGCTGTTATGACCGGAAGCCGCTCAAGGGTGCCTGTGTATAAATGGGATGTAAAATTCTCCGGGGAACACGCACACTCTCTTAATTCATTTTTGGAGAGGGTTATCGAATTAGCTGAAGCCCGAGGCATAACTAAAGCGCAGATGTATCGGTCGGCTATAGACCTTTACACTGGGAAAGCACTCATATGGTATAGGGCTAACAAAGGGAAGTTTCATTCTTGGGTAGATCTCGTTCGGGAGTTAAAGAAAGAGTTCCTGCCATCAGACTACGATGATCGCCTGGTCGAAGAAATTAAGAAAAGGACTCAAGGAAAAGATGAATCCATTGGCATCTATGTAGCCATGATGACAAATATGTTTGCTCGCCTTACCGAAGCCCTTTCTGAGGAACAACAACTCAAGATATTAAACGCAATATTGCCCCTTTTTATCAAGCCCAATTAGGTCTTACAGATATATCAACGATTTCTGAGCTTGTAGAGTTGGGAAGACGACTTGAATCCGTGCGTAATTCGGTAGAGTCCTTTATGCCACCCCCCTCAAAACGTAACCATCAACTCCTGGAGCCAGATTTGGCCTATGTATCTACTGAGTCCCCTGTCATATCGATGGTATCTAATGCTAATATTCAGTCAAAAACAAATGCCCCGAAGTGTTTTAAATGCGGTCTCGCTGGACACATCGCCCGGTTTTGTAAAAGGAATTTTAGCTGCTATGGTTGCGGCGCACCTGGAGTAGTTCGGTCCAGATGCCCGACTTGTAGTCAGAGAAGGCGGAACCCAACAGCATTGCGGTCGGGAAACGAGAATGGAGCTCGGGATTAAGCGGCGTGTCGAGCAATCCGCAAAGAGCCGCTTATGTTAAGTGTCAGCAGGGAAATGAAAGACAGGTTAATAATGAGAGGAATGCACTCAGCACATTAGTGGATTATATTTTTGCTGCGGCAGGAAATGATGTGCGTCCTTACTTAACAGTCTCTGTCTTTGGGGTGCAGCTTTGTGGACTACTCGATTCGGGTGCGTCTCGCACGATCATTGGTGGACCAGGGTTAAAAGTGTTGAAGAGCATGAAGTTAAAAATTCACGAAGTAAGTACAAAAAGAGTTAGCTTAGCAAATGGTGGCTACGTAAATGTTATGGGCGAGGGGCGAGGTTAGTATCCCGATTATGTTAGAAGGTCGTGTAAAAGTCTGCGAAGTGTTGGTTATAGAAGAGCTTCCTCATATTCTTATATTAGGGATTGATTTTTGGCGAGATATGCGCATACACGCGAACTTTGAGGAAAACACTTGGCAGTTTGGAGAAAGGGATAATGAAATTTCCGTCGGAGCATTACAATTAACACCGCGGCAAAGGGAAAAAGGAATTGGAACAAATCGTGAATGAGGCCAAAGCCAAGATGGGTACAGGCCTAGGATGTACGGATAAAGGTTACCATAGAATCGAAACAGATTCTCAGCCAATTAAGCAGCGGTACTACCCGGTATCACCGGCAATCCAGAAGGTCATTAATGAAGAGCTTGACCAGATGTTAGAAGCCGGGGTGGTAGAACCATCCAGTAGTGCTTGGGCATCCCCCGTCGTCATGGTGAGAAAGAAGGACGGCACGTACCGATTCTGCGTCGATTTTAGGAAATTGAATAAGGTAACAAAGAAGGACGCATACCCCTTACCTTACGTGTCCGCCACTTTAGACAAATTAAGGGATGCTAAGTACATGACATCATTGGACATAAAATCGGCGTTTTGGCAAGTTCCACTGGAAGAGAATTCAAAGGATTACACCGCCTTTACGGTTCCAGGTAGGGGCCTGTTTCAATTTAAGAGGATGCCCTTTGGGTTAAGCAATTCCCCTGCCACATGGCAGAGATTGATCGATAGGGTATTATCCGGTGATCTTGAGAGTAAAGTCTTCGTATATCTAGACGATGTGATTATTGTGACCCAAACATTCGAAGAACATAAAGCCGTGTTGAAAGCTGTACTGCATAAACTTCATGAAGCGAAGCTAATCATAAATTACGAGAAATGCGAATTCTGCCGGTCGGAACTAAAGTACTTAGGTTACGTTGTAGGCGAATATGGCCTGCAAGTCGACCCGGATAAGATCAACTGTATTTTGAAACTAGCGAGCCCGAAAAATGTGTCAGAAGTGCGGAGAATACTTTTCGACCAATCACGGATTTACTTAAAAAGAGGAGGAAATTTGTATGGTCTGAAAACTGCAAAGGAGCGTTCCAGAAGGTAAAGGAATGTTTGGTTAGCACACCGATTCTTAATTGCCGATCATGCCTCCCTTGTTTGGTTACACAATTTAAAAGACCCCACAGGACGACTAGCGAGGTGGGCAATGCGTCTCCAGCAGTTCGATTACAATATAATTCATCGGAAGGGCAAGGAACATCTTTTACCCGATATGCTATCGAGATCAGTTCCTGTGGTCGATTGCTTAAAAGCCAGTCTTAAGGAGGACAAATGGTACAAGAAAATGGTTAACGAAGTGAAAGAGAAACCTTCTAAATACCCGAGCTGGAAGTTTGAAAATGATGAACTGTGGAAACATTGCCATCCTAAGTACCCGGAGTTAGCTATGTCCAGTGATTCGTGGAAACAAGTAATCCCGAAACATGAACGGAAGTCGTTAATCTCAGAGGCACACGATCCACCCACATCAGGCCACCGAGGTGTGCAGAAGACTTATGACCGTTTGACGCAAAAATATTATTGGCCTAAGATGAAGGCTGATGTCAAGAGTTACGTCAAACGTTGCACTATTTGTCAAACTATCAAGCCCGAACTTAAAAAGCCAGCTGGTCTTATGGCATCCCGAACAGTTTTTACCAAACCATGGGAATCGGTCAATATAGACTTAATCGGACCTTTGCCACGTTCCTGTAAAGGTTATAAGTATATCCTAACTGTCATGGATCAATTTAGCAAGTTTCCGATGTTATTTCCATTACGTACAGCGAGCGCTGCTTCAATTTGCACATCCTTAGAAGAATTCGTTTTCCTACTATTTGGAGTCCCTAAGACGTTAGTTTGTGATAATGGCTCACAATTTAAAGGCAAAGAATTTAGAAAGCTTTGCGAGGAATATGGAATAATCATCAGATACACAGCTTTTTACCATCCCCAAGCGAACCCGGTAGAACGCGCAAACCAGGTAGTGAAGTCAATGTTGCGGGCATACGTGTCGGAAAACCATAGGAAGTGGGATCAGTACTTGGCCAAGATAGGGTGCACTATGCGAACATCCACACACGAATCGATGAAATTGACTCCTTACTTTGTTAATTTCGGCAAGGAGATGGTAACACATGGTTCAGAACATAGTCATGTAAGATGTGAACAACCATACGACGCTACGGTTAGAGCGCAAGCCTTGGAAGAAGTAAGGAAGGATGTAAGGCAAAGGTTGCTAAAGGCAGCAGAGTCTAGTAAGCGCAGTTATGACCTCCGGAGGCGAGATCAGAAGTTCCTCGTGAACGATTTGGTCTGGCGAAAGAACTATGTATTGTCCGATGCAGCCGAATATTTTAATGCCAAGCTTGCACCAAAGTATATAGGACCCTTTAGAATCGGCAAAATTGTCTCACCGTGGACATATGAGTTAGAAGATGGCAACGGTAAGAGTGCAGGTGTCTGGCACACCAAGGACCTCAAAGTATATTACGGCGATTCCCAAGATAGCGACTAATAGATATGTATTTTATTTTCAAGGTTTGCTTCGCATTCATAATGTAGAGGGAGCTTGAGCATGATTTCTATTAAGCGCAAAAAAAAAAAAAGAAGTGAGATTTCAAGGAAATCTCCCGGAGGTAAGGGAGGCAATGTTATGTGTTCTTTTTTTTTTGTGCTGCGACCTGCAAATAGATGGGTTATTAAATAGGCTCAAAGGAAACCAAAAGTTATGTGAACTTTCCTCTGTGATGTTCTTTTCCGTCACTTACAGTTGATGTGATGCTGCAAATAATTTTCTTTAGTTTCAGATTAAATCAAATAAAAGTAAATGCTAGTACATAACTTTTGAAGAGGGCCATGAGCAATCATTTTATTGGACGCCATGCTCGTGTGGACAGAACAACTCCCAGGAAGCAAGCATTATGAAGGCGAGGCGCTTCCTACTCCAAAGAAACGTCTGAACTCCTGAAAGACTTACCTTCTTCCGATATGATGATGGGAATCGACGCATAATGATGAAAACCGACCTAAAATAACAGGAATTTGTAAGATCGAAATTAATGAAATACCAATTTAATGTACCTATAATTCACTGGATTAATCGGATGCGATGGACTGGATGCTGAAATAGATGACTAGGATTATCTTTATATTATTGTAATTAGAATAAAGTTAATTAATTAGATTTAAATTTTAAAGAAAGTATAGGTTCTAGGAAATGAATTATTTTGAAAAGTGAAGATGTCATTAGAATAGAGTAGTGATTAGTATAGTTAGACTTAAGGGAATACAATTTAAAATCAACAGTTGATGTTAGTAGGATTCACGAACATTAGGATTAAACGAAGCTTAGGAAGATACATATATAAAGTTAGATGAATTCAATAATATAATTAATAGTAGGGAACAGAGATACGCAAAAATAATTTAAGTAAATGGATTGAAATTACCATTACCTGTAAAAAAATGCTGTGAAACAGAAGAGATCCGCGCAGACACGTTTGAAGTTTCTGAAATATTGAAAATTACAGCGATTTTCACAATTTATATAGTAAGAGATAAGAAGTAGTATATTTAAAATTACTTACCTGCCCTGAGCTTGTCTCCATACACGCGAAAACACCTGGAAGTCACCACAGTTAACCTCACTACGAAACAACCGAAATTTCTACATAAACTTTATTTTCCGACGAAAATAATAGTAATATTTGGACTGTCCGTAACCCAAAGGATGGGGTGGTTAAAGTTTTAAAAGGAAAAAAGTAAACATAAATAATTTTGTTTACACGTGATACCGGATGTCAATCAAAACAAGATTTTTATAACTTCCCGGCGTTTAATAATTTTTTCGAAGAGATCAAAATATTCCACGGAAACTGGAGATTATTTTAATCTAAAAATTTGGAAAATAAGTTTGGAAAATATTGACAATTACCGCGTATATCGGAAATGTCCCAGGAAATTGACATAATAGGGGCAGATTCTTTATAAAACCACCCACTTTGGTAGGTGAAGCGGGCAGTTCAGTGGCAGCTAAATCTGGGTATAAGTCGGTGAAAAGCGAAGAAGTTTATTTGAGTGAAAGTTAAAGTTAAATTAATCGGAGCAAGTGACAGTAGATACCTAATTGGTACATTTGGAAAACAAAGAAAAATTTAAAGCAGACGTCGAAGGACCTATAAAGAAGAATTTAAAGGAAAGAAAGTTGAAGGAAGATGGATTGAAGAGAACGGAAGCAGAGGAAGGGAGAAGCCAAGTTTCAGAAAGATAAGTGATTTGTTAAATTTTGATTTAATTTGTTTTCGTAATTTTGGTTTCCTTTTGCGATAAAAGTGAAAATCGCTAAGTTTTTTTTTGCTCTATATTTTGAATTACGCCTCTAGTTGTCTTGCGCCGATCGCTTTTGTGCCATTTAGGGAAATCTACAAATTAAATTTATCATTGAAGTTTTAATTATTTTCAATAAATAATAAGTGTTTTAAAAAGTGAGTTTGAGTCAGCAACATCAGAGTTCGTGGACTCTAAAACCACGTGGCGCCCAATAATTTTGATTAAACCCACCCCTTCTACCTGAGCTAATCTAATTTATATGCTTAAAGGAAGCGTAGAACACATTTGCCAAAATTACATGACAAACTCAAAGTAAACTGAACTCGGTGAGATCACAATTTGGGTCTATTGTTACATGACGCATATAAAAAATTTATTTTCTTAAGTTCTTCACATGATAAATCTCTTTAAAGTATCGAAAGAGGACATTTTAGCAATCTCGATTTTGTTTGTTCTAGTCTAAATTCACAGTTTTGAGGCTATTTTTAGAAAGTGCTACAACGACCGCAATGATCATGTTAATTTCTTCTTCCTATCTGAAGTTCAAGGTTGCTATATGGGTTTGGTAGTTGCTAGTTTGGTATAAATTTAAAGCATAATTACGACTCAATGGTTTAGCTTATTAAGATTATTACGGCTGAACCATAAAGAAACGAAGTTTAAGGTTATGAAAAGATATTTATTTTCTTTGCAAGTTCTTCACATGATGAACCTCTCCAAAGTACCGAAAGAAGCCATTCTAGCTACCTTGACTAGACGTTTATTACTTATCAACGGATTTATGCAAAGCATGTTATTTTTAAACATCCGATTTTTTCCATTAATTACAGAAATTCTTTTGGCTATTCCTCAATGGTGTTATTTTAACTAGTAATCAAGGTCCAGATGACGTAATCGGTGGAATGACTTACTTGCTAGTTGTTTTTTTTTTTTATATATATGATGATGCCAAAGCTCAGGGGATGCCCTATGATGCTTAAGCACAGCCTTGGCAGGAAAGGAATTAAGGATGAGGGAAATGGGTTAGGAGGTTGAATGAAGGAGGTGTCGATGTACGCCCCGTTTGAAAGTTTCAGGCTGATAAGACGAGGGAAAAACAGAAGATGGTAAACTTTTCCACATTCGTGTTGTTCTGCTATAAAAAGATTCCCGAAATTTGACGGTACGTCCAAATTTGACCTGGAGAGTATAAGGGTGGGAGCGACTTGTTGATCTTGTATCACGCGTTGTCATGAGTCTACAAGGAATCAGGCTAGCAATTTCTTTAGAATAACGGCCATGGAAATAACGGTAGAAGAGTGAGAGACAACCGACATTTCGTCGATGTTCCAGAGATTCAAGACCCTCAGGGATTGAGGGATCGCCAATAAGCTTAATAGCTTTACGCTGGACTTTGTCTAACGCGGACAGTGCGGTGTCCGGCCCCTGCGCAAATATGGGAATTATATTCAAGTCTAGGCCTAATGTGGGACTTGTAGATCAGCGCTAAGTCGGGTGGGGTGAAATATTTCTTACATCTCTGTAGAAAAACCAAACATTTCATCGCATTTTTAGCGATTGCAAATATATGATCAGTCCAGCTAAGATTGCTGGATATCTCGATACCCAAGATGTTTAGGGAGGGTGAATTGGGTATATTCACTCCGTCGACTGAAATGGGTTGGGGGTGAACTGGGCGTTTTTTAAAGGACATTAAACAGCATTGGGTTTTGGATGCATTAAACGTAACACGATTTGCTCTGCCCCAAGCAAGGACCATGGAAATGTCGTTGTTTAATGATCTAAACATGCGATCCCGATTGGCTTCTGTAGCATTTCCCCGTGAATTCATTACAGAATCAAATGAGTACGCGAAATCAAGGGTGCTGTCGTCGGCGAAACTATGAATAGGATTGAGAGTAAGGGATAAGAGATCATTAATAAAAAGAAGAAATAAGGTTGGTGAAAGAACTGAACCCTGAGGTACACCGGCATTTATTTCGTAGGAATCAGATGTAACTCCGTCAATTACTACACGAATTGAACGGCCTGACAAAAAACTCTCTATCCATTTAACGAGGGTAGGGTGCAGACCAAATGTTTGAAGTTTGGCTAAAGGGGCAGCATGCCAGACTCTATCAAAAGACTTTGAAATATCAAGAGCGACGATTTCAGACTCACCAAGATTATGAAGACAATGATTCCAACGTTCCGTTAGAGCCGTTAGTAAGTCTCCCGTTGAGCGGCCAGTGCGGAAACCGTACTGGCAATCGTCTGATGTTCTGGCAACCGTCTGATGTTCTGGTCGAAATTGAACTTTGCCCGACTAACTGCTGAATTGCAAATATTCCGCGCATCTCTATAGATACGTCTCAATTCCTCTGAAGGGCACAATTTATATGCCTGGAAGGCTGCTTCTTTATTTTTAATGGCTGCGAAACAGTCATTATTGAACCAATTGGTGTTAGTTGGTTTGATGTTCTTGAAGCTATGAGGAATAAAGCGATGCATTCCAAACCAAAGGATGTTTAAGATATAATCGGTGCATTTGTTAACGTCTCTCACAGAAAATCAATCGGACCAATCCAGCTCTCTGAGATACTTATTAAGTCCCGCCCAATCAGCATTTTTATAATGCCACACTAATCTTTTGGTGGAATTTAGGATAGTGGTTGTCAGAGAGGAGATGGAGAATTGGGCGGAGATTAGACAATGGTCCGAATTACCCAAGGAAGACGTCACCGAAACCGAGTATTTTTCTGGATGCGATATTAGAAATAGATCTAAAAGATGCGCGTTGTGCCCTACATGAAATTATTTCATAATATGACCTCGAATTAATGTCTATATTTAGATCTGGAAAAGAAATTGCATGACAAACTTTTAAAGTTCGAGGTTACTACAGCGAATCGTTTTTTCTTATCACCCCAAAACATTCTCTGCCGTTCAACTCTTATCGGCAAATTTTTTACGCTAACGAATTGAATCCAAATCTTTACTACTACTTATCAGCGGATTTTTTATGTTAAAAGAAATTGAGCCAGATATTTATTAATTATTTATCAATGAATTTAGACAAAATTGTTGAGGCTATTTTTAAATCGCTTTTGGAGCTGGAGTTTTCTCGGAGGCGCTGCAAATAAGTAAGTCGTATAGACTCACCAACGAATGCAGCATTTTCCAAGCGGAAATATACGCTATAAAGCTATCTTACTGCCCAAGAAAAACAGATGTTAGCACGATTTGTGTGGACAGTCAAGCAGCACTCAAGGCGCTGAACTCCAACGTGATAAAGTCAGAATGTGTGAAAGGCTGTATCAAATTCCTAAGAAATATTTCACTACATACGCTTAGGCTCTGCTGGGTTCCAGGACATGTCGGTATAGAGGGTAACGAAAAAGCCGCTGAACTGGCCAAAAATGGCTCAAGTACAGATATAGACATGCCGGTGGAAAGGGTACACCCTCACCTTAATACAGCAAAAAGTCAAATTGATAGACATTACTCCAACATGACTTCGGAAAGTTGGAAAAATATCAGCTACTGTCTCACAACACGAAGTATCTGACCGGAGCTGAATCAGAGCAGAACTTCAAATCTCTTATCCTTCGATAGAAAGCGCATTCGAATGAGTTCTGTAGAAACTGCAGAAAAATTTTACCCTCTGAAATCGAGCCGGGTGATAGTTGGATTTTCCCAAGGCCATTACTAAAAAAGTTAAAGAAAAAGTGCATAAGGATATCGGTACAACCGAAAACAATACACCCTCACAAAACAACTTAGCACACACGCCATCAGAGATAAGACAGTGAGACGTCAGATAGTGTGATATCTGAGAACAAAGAAGTTTCTCAAATACTTTAGACAGGAACGGTAGAATTGAGATAGGTCGATATTCACGGCAAGTAAGTGAGGACTTCTTTGGAACAGGAATAATTTTTGCAAAGGGTTGTCCCCTAGGATTTGGCCACATCGTATAAAAAAAAATTCAAAATTCAATAAATAATAAATAATTCAGTATAAATATAAATTCAATAAAAGAAAAAAAGGAATAATTTTAATTATAATCCAAATGATCCAAAACTTAATTCAGTGCTGGTTTGGTGGTTTCCTGAAAGAAGAAGAAGAGAGAGATTTATTAAAGGAAATTCAAAATTAGGTTTTTGAATTGTTAAATGGACTTAATTTTCTATTTCGATGGAATGCAGAATTAAGTTTTTGCGGAAAAAATACAGAAGTAAGTTTCTGCGACAGGATTTACAGAAATAAGTTTCTGTGATAGGATTTACAGAAGTAAGTTTCTGTGATAGGATTTACAGAAGTAAGTTTCTGTGATAGGATTCACAGAAGTAAGTTTCTGCGACAGGAAATTTTCAAATTAAGTTTGGAAAATCACGGGTGGGATTGTTTCAGTTTGAATACTGAACAAGGAATGAGGTGCCATACTGAAAATCTCGCCGGCTTATATAGCTCCAGGTAAGCGGATTTAAACTTTATTCATTCCTGAGTTCACCTTATAGTACTATTTGTTCTTCTTCTTTTATTTGAAATGTTAATGCCATTCACAAGTAGAAATGTCAATCAAAATAGAAAAGTGACAGCTGATCAAGTGGCAGAAATTCTGGTAAGTTTTTATTTTGAAAAATAAATATTAATTTATTAATTTTTGGTTTTTTTCAACTGATAAATTTTGTTGGAGGGATGGTCAGAAAAGATTGGAGGATTAATATGCACTTCCCGTTCATTTAGATAAGTATTTGAAATTATAACTCAAAGTTTTGTTTACTTTGTGGTTTTTTCTTTTTGTAGCTTGCAGATTCGAAAGACGAAAAAAGGAGTATAAAGGAAGCAGCAGGACAATATCTGCACAACGGGGGATTGTTTATAAAGTATTATTTTAATGAAATTAAGTTTTCATAAAATTTTTTTTCTTTTTAGGCAATATTTATGGAGGGACTAAACACTAGCACTGATGTGATAAATGTTTTCGTACTGAATCGACCGCCACAAACGACATTCCTGTGGAATCCTGCTACACAGATTCTTCACATGTCCGACCTTATGCGATATAAATAATCTTGTTCGCGATATGTGCCAGCTTATCTGCCCGACATTCGGCATAACAAGAACGTCGTTTTTACTGGGGCTTAGGACATGTAATCAGGTGAATTGTTTAATAAAGTTTATCCTAACACTTGCTAAATTATCAATTCATTTGTACTGAGGCTATTACGTCTAGAGTTCCTGACAATGGAGGCTGACACATTCAATTTCACCTAGCAACCTTTCCCGTCGGTGCGGCACGGAAACCTGGCTTTCACTGAGAATGACAAGCTGCAGACTTGCAGCAGCTTGTCCACGAAGCTGCAAGTGCTGCGCGAAGGACTCACATTGAAAACTGAGAGGAAGATGAGAGCATTTCTCAGACGTCGAAATTTTCGTGCGTTCGCTTAGAACAAGTTTAGATGAGTGCTCCCGGTGGATCAGAAAAGTGGCGAACGGCTCTATGGAGAGGACATCTACTTGGGAACAGCGGTTTCTGGTTTGCCCGGTGCTGCATCTACCCTCTGGGTCTAGTTACATTTTTAGTTTACTACTGGGAACTTTTCGTAGAGCTGGCACTCACGTTTAAGTAACTTAATAACTGTTAGTAATTTGTGTTCGTTTTTAAATGACCTCGACTATTTTTTGTGATTGTTTGAATATTTGTAAGTTTTAGGGTAGCTATTTTTTGCATGATTTTTACATTAATAATGATGACCCAATATTAAAGTACCAATTTACATAAAAAAATTATTATATAATCGAAAGTAAGCTGACATGAAATTTTTAAGACCTTTAAGTTATAATTGTGTTATAAAAAGTGAAAAAACTATATCAGTTGTGTTGTTAAAAGATAAAAAAGTGGGACAAAATTGACATTTAAAAAATAGTTTTATTTACCGGTGGTTACCATAAAAACGCAGTGTTTTATATGGTTAAAAGTAGGCAACACAATACTTTATGTGAAATAAATCTGCTGCTGCCTCCAAAATTAGTGGCCGTAGCAGCGTTACGAAGGGAGGAGGGGGGGGGAGGACGAAAACCCCCAATGACCGTAAAAAGAAAAAGCGAGAAAAAAGGGAGACCTCGGCTCCTGCCTGGAATCTTCTGAGCCTAAAAAGAATGTAGCAAGGTGCCGGATGTAGCAGGTGCCTGCAGATTAGAAAACCTCGACTGCAGTGAAATCTGTCGATAAGACATCAGCGGCATCCGTCACTAATAAGTTAGTAACATTCGTTGCAGCAGCCGTGAAAAGCACAGCTGTACCAAAAGGCAAGGCAGCTCCATTAGCTCTTGGCGCAACCCGATGTCAAAGTGCCTAAGGAAATTTCCCCAGAGACCGTTCCTGTCCTGGAGACAAACAGTGCCACCCCAAATCTGGTAGAAGTAGTGAGCTCGGATGATGAGCGCGGTGTTTATGTCAGTATTCGAAGCACGTCCTTCAGTTGAAATTAAGAAAATTACAGCTTTCAGTTTTTCATAAAAAAGGTTAAGCTCATTTATTTGTGATACCGGTCTGTAAAGTTTTCGAGTCGCTATATTGTGTTTTTATAATGATTCCAAAGCTCAGGTAAATATGATACATTCTTCGCAGCAAGCTTATTTAGGATTAGCGAAAAGAGGTTGAATGAAAAACTTTGGGGCTTATAAACCAAGCGAAAACAGATAATGATAAACTGTCTCACGTTCGTGTCGGAGATTTGAAAGGCATGAAGCTGTGTATAGCCCACCGGAGTTTGTATTCCGTAATCACATCCGCCAGCTCCAGAGAGCGAGGAAGGTTATATTAGGGAGGTATCTCAACCCCCCCGGTGCTCTAAGGAAAATGAGTTTCAAAGAGAATCTGTAGAGACTCTACGCTTGATGAGGTCCAAGTACCATCCGCCTTAAGTAGATAGCTAGGAATACTTGGATTGGTAGCTAGGATTTTTCTCAGTCTGGAGGCCTCAGAGGTTTCTGTTATTTTATGCACGATTTCCTCTGAGCCTTCCTGAGTTCCTTTTTATAAATTTTTAGTTTGTCTTTATAGCAGCCCCACAAGTGCGTTTCCTTATTGGCTTTCGCCAGATTAAAGGTCTTTCTGCATTCCTTTCTAAGAGACCCTAGGTGTGCATTCCACCACGGAGGCTTCTGTTTGCCTCTGGGTATCTTAAGAGAACAGGATTGAGCCATAGCTCCATTTAGAACTTTTCTGAGCTTATCAACTAGCCCGTCCAGTTCCTCATTGTTATTTGGAGGGATATGCGGGTCAGAAGGTAGTGACGCCTCCACAATGTCCCTGTATAAGTTCCAATCAGTCTTTCTGTAATTTCTAAAGACGGGTGGTTTCGAAGGCCGGTCATCCAGATCGAACTGGATGTACCTATGGTCAGAGAAGGAATGTTCATTGGAGACCCTCCAATTCTTAATGAGAGATCTGACAGAGTGAGGTCTAAAACCTCTTTCCTATTCCTTGTGATAAAAGTGGATTCTCTCCCCACATTACATAAGAGCAAGTTTGTATTTAAAAAGTAATCATAAAGAGACTCACCTTGCTCGTTGATATCGGAGCTGCCCCACACCGCTCAAGGTTCTTCACAGAATCGGACGGCGGAGGCCCCACGAAGTCGTGTGCCAGATAAGAGGACGTCAGCCAGTAGCACCTCGATCCGATTTCCAGGTTGACGGCTACCGTATCCTCATCGCTGTAGTTGGAGAGAAGAAAAAAATTTAACGTCTTCTTCACAATTATACAAGATCTAGGCTTACCCACATCCCTCTTGTAGAGGGTCGTATAACCCGGTGTGGATAGTCCGCGAACCAGTCCTCCTGCGACCCACGGCTCTTGGACTAAAACAATATCTTCTTCGTCCTTTGTCAGACGAAGAAGAAGGGCAGCAGATGCTGCTTAAGAGTGGTGGAGGTTAATTTGGAGCAGCCGCAGCATCAGAAGCACCGTCACTCCTAACTTCCACCGCTTTGTTATCTAGCTACTCTGGTTCAGAACCGAGTAGCTGTTCCTCATCCAGAGAGGCCCTTAGTAGCCTGCGTGAAAGCTCCGTCTCAGACATGGTGTCCTTCTCTAGAGCTCATACATGCGGGTTTTTGTACTTGGGAGGAATCTCCTTAGTTACCACCCCTGTCGAAGTAGTGACGGTATCTGAAGATTCCTTCTTGGCTTCCTCCTCATCCTTTTTATATACCTTAAGAGTAATGGACGAGAAGCCATAATCCACCACCCCGCTGACCTTGGCCAAAGGTTCCAGGGACTCTTTATTGATCACAAGGATCACTGACCTTGAGTCCCCTTTAGGTTCCTCCAGCTTTCCAATCTTCCAGTTGGAGGTTGGAAGTTCAGGGTTGCTACACCTGATTATATCCAGGATAGTGACAGGATCGGAGGGTTCGGCCGGGATCCAAACCCGGGCTCTCGGCCTACTTGGGATCTCGTCCCGTGGTATTGCTTCGAGCCTGGCGCCTGGCCAGACCTCCCCCATTCTGGATATCGCCAGCTTGTAGAGATCCCAGGATCTCTGTTTCGCACAAGCGATAAGTTTAATGTGGCCCTGATGCCAACCTCCATCTCGAAATGAGGAGGAGGACCCGGATACTCCTTCATAAGAGGGAGGAAGCTAAGGGCCAATTTACCTCTACTAGATGAATTCCCAGCTCCACCGGCATTCAGGGGGACTCTTTGAGCCCACTCCAGGGAAGCCTTATCCTTGTTAGTGAGGTTCGATGCCGGAATTGCTCGTAGCCTGTCTAGGAGCCTATGCGCATAGCACCTGGCTTTATAATTCGCTTTGGAGGGCGCCACCTGCCGCTTGCTCGAGGCAACATGGTCAACACCTTGCCACTTAGAAGGAGAATTGCTACTGGGGAGACAGCTACTCGTCCGGCCGCCCCCAGCGCCACTCGGACCAGGCTCAGAGTCCAAAGTCTTTGTGGACGCCAACCCAGAAGTCTTGGAGGGTAAGGCCAGCCGCTTGCTCGAGGCAAACCGACTGTCCTCTCCCTTAGTTCCTGCTAAGCTTCCAGGGAGACGGCTGAGTTTTAAACTGCCACCATCACCGCTCGGACCAGGCTCCGTGTCCAGAGTCTTCGCGGATGACTCCCCAGGAACTATCTGCGGAACCAAGCTACTTGCTCGGTCCCCAACCGGTTTTTTGAGAGATCCGGACTCTTTTAGTATGTTTATGTTTTTAGAAAAAGAACACATCTTTGATCCCACGAGTTGCGGAGAAGGGGTGGTTCACCTGCGCAGAGATCCGCTATACGCAGGTGAGGTTGGCTGATCCAGAGGTCGCCAGGTATCCGGATACACCGTTCACGACTGAGCTATTTTTGTTTTCCCTCGGCCCTCAGCCAAGCTGATTCTCGGCACGGTACGTATGACACCTTAATCCAGCCCAGGGGGAAAAGGGATGGGATACACGGGATCAAGAGGGATAGGATTGAAGCTGGGGAGCGGCAGCTCTTGGTGCACTGCTCATCAATAGTCTTTCTGACATGGGAGACCCTACCAGGACAGGAGGTCCAGTTAATCCAAACCTATCCCGTCAGCATAGCCCAATTGAGTATCGCAACTTAAGCCCCCCCACCACGTCAAGGTGTCTGCCAAGGGAAGGAAATTTTAAGTAAAAATTAATTAAAATATACAGTGAGATTTCAATATTTATTTATATATTTAAAAGGAGTTCTTATCATGTTTTGGGGTAATATTTTCTTTACATGTTCTTAATGTATACTTTTACGTAAGGTGATTAACTCAAAAAAGATAAATAATTGCCTGAAATTCCTATACTCTGTACAGAAAATTTATCAATGATGGTGATGATGAAGGATGGAGAGGTTTGTATTATATTTATCCCAGTTCAAAATATCGAATTCATAACTTCAACGTCTTGCGGCGGAATTACATTAACTACGGAACTAAGTAAGTCAAAAAAACGGAATCAACGTACGGGTATCACTAAAAATCCTGTGATCACATTTTACAAATCGTCACACATTTTATAAATCGGTGACATAGTTCATCAAGAATATTTTAATATCTTCTTATAATATATGTGCTTGGACCAATTCAGTTTAATTTTTTATACATTTTTCGGGTATTATCTATTCATAAACATATTATATTGTGATATGCACTAGAATAACAGAACTTGTAGGATGGATCACTAAAAAACATAAAATGCGTATATTTTGAGATACACTTACAGAACTGGTACGGTCGCCGTAAATATAGGTTTCCTGTTTATAGGAAGTCAGTACATATGTTTCTTGCATATATATGCAAATTTATCACAGTAATCTACTTGGAATATTAAAGAATAAAGTTTTGTCTTGTAAATGGATTATTAGAGTATGTTTCCTAACCATCGCTTTCTAAATAATTATGTAGCTATAGTTGAGTAAATAAAAACTTAAATATACATGCTGTAAAAATAATTGTCATAATTCAGGATATTTTTTTCCTTTTGTCCATGTATATAAAATATAATATTATTTCCAGGAAATGCGGCAATCTAACTCGAACATAATAGTTTAATTATAATTTCACAAACATTTTCGTTGCCATTTCTTTCTAGATATTTGTACAACTAAACTCTTAAAATTTTTGCAAACACAACTCTCATGACAAACTTAAATTGAATCATCATATCAGCGGAAAAGAAATATTTTAACTGGATTGTTTTCAAATATGAATCTGTAGTTATCCGTAAATGGTATTTAGGTTCCCTTTTCCGTCATCATATTCCTCGGTACCTCTGTAAGTTGAATCCACGTTCACAATTAAAAATCACTTTTTTCCCTTAGTTTTTTTTCTTTACAACTATCAGGGCCAACACTCCAAACTAGAAAACGGCTGGTTGCCGGATCTAGTTTCCCGTCCGATTCCATTTCTTTGCTTCCAAAATTGTGGCGGGGGGGGGTTGCCGTATTGGAGCAGCGCCATTTTTCCGAGTTGTCTCCGAAAGAGGCAAATTTTAAGAAAAAACGATTTTGTGGGTAGACAAATATGTACGTTACCTCAATATTTGAACTTTATTCATTTAAATTCCCGACATATTTAGCAGGCATTACTCCTCCATATCTCGCCAATTCTGTCTTATTTTGGTTACTTTTAGATGAAGTTAAAGCTCCAAACTTTGTACTTTAATCAAAGGTGCGGGCAACATGACCGTGCAATGAATCCAAAAAATCGCTTGTTATATGTATAACACCATCAAAAAATAACATAATTTGTAGGCATAAACCAAAACGAGATGATAGCAGTGGATATGTTTATTAAAGAAGGCAGGCTTAATGTCTTTTTTATTGAGAGGAATTTTCAGTTTTTCGGACAGTTTTGGGACATAAGGAATTTTTCTTCATTTTTGCCCATTATTCTTAACCTGATCCACTAATGGGAAAATAGAAGATAGAACTTTTCCTTTTTTTTTTGCTTAACAATTTATAAATTATTCCTGTTTCATAGCCATTTCTTATAGCAATATTATTATTTTTTTTTGTGAGGAATCTATCGATTAATGAATGGAAGGCTGCCATTTCTGTATTCCAAGGATGGTTTGATAGCATTGGTATAACAGCATCAGAATAGGTATTTATACGGAAAATGTCAAATTCTAAAATAAATTTTAATAGTCAAGTCTGAAAAATGTATTTCCTCATTTCCTAATTCTACAGTGAACTCTATACTGTCGTCAATTTTATTTAGAAAATATTTAAAGACAGACAATAGCTGCCTTTCTGTCCCATTCCAAACACAGAATATGTCATCAACGTATCTGTGCCATGCTAAAATATTCTTACTGTTATTGTTGTCATTCAATATAATGTTTTCCACAATGTTTTACATGTAAAATTCAGCACAAAATGGGGAAAAAGACGAGCCCATAACCCGTCCTTTTGAATGTAAATTTTTCATTGACACTAAAATAATTTTGTCTGATGCATAATTCTGTCAGTCTGATGAGTTGGAGCGATTTCTCAGGGTTGCGTACTTCAGATATTATTCTATCGCTTAAATTGCTAATTAGTGTCTCTACCGGGATCGAGGGAAACACGTTGCACACATCGAATGATACCAGTTTTGCATTTCTTGGTAACTTTAATCTATTACGACATTTTGAAGTCGGTGCAAATTTAACAAACAAAACAACAACAACAAATATGATCTTGTGAGCTGAAATGTTTAGGTAGTTTTATATAGTATCTTCGATTGTGGTTTGATAGTTATTTTGTTTGTTTAATTTGCACAGACTTTGAAATATTTGAATGGATTAAATATTATTTTATAATTTTCAGCGCTTTTTGTGAAGTCTGTTCAACCTTTTTTTTAACCTATTTTATTTTTCACTTTTTAGTACCTGCGAATATACTACTCGAAAAAACCGTAAATATAACAAAGCAATTTCAATAGTTGCAGAGGTACTGCACTCTATAGAAAGAAAAGATTGACATCCAACAACATCCAACAACGGCAACACATTCCGAAGTTAATGCCGCTACTACGCCAACTCTATACAGCAAGAGAGAATCGTCAAAATCGGGGCATGCATTACGAAGTAAGGGGACGGCTCTATTATCTTCCCGTAGTGACTTTAGATGCAACATTTTTATCATTTACAAATAAGGAAATGTATTCTGTACAACCGAATGAAAATCATCAAAATCGATCTACGCCTTAAGCTCCACTCCTCCACCACCCCCATCCCACCATATAAATGTTTATCGTGGTAAAAATGGTGGAACATACTTTATAAAACACAAAAAGAATCATCCAAATCGGTCCGTGTTACGAAGTTAGCCTACCCCTCCCCAATCATACCCTAGTCAAATTTTTTCCTCACAGTAGCAATGGTGTATCATATTTTTTACAACGACAAAGGAAGCTTCCAAATCGGTCTGCGCGTTAAGCAGAGTTTCGCCCTTTCACCCCCCATACCTCTTTATCTTGGTTCTAATTGGCGAACATACTCTATACATCACAAAAGGATTCATTCAAATCGATCCACGTATTATAAAACTAGGCTACCCTTCCCCCATCCCCCGCCCTATACCTCAATTAGCAGTGGGGTATCATACTCGATATAACAAAAAAAGAACCATCTTAAACGGGCCACGCGTTACAAATTTACTTCAACTCCTACCCTCACCCGCACCCCACTAAAAAGTTTTTTCTCCTGGGAAAAATCGGGGAACAAATAATAACTAAAAACATACGTAGAACTTAAAACCTCTTGGTTTTTGCGAAGTCGGTTAAAAAGTGGTTATTTTACTGTTAAGGTTAGTCGTAAAATACAAGGTTCATAATACAACTGAATTAAAGGAACTGACAATAATGAAACCAGACAAAATCTGACATAACGTTGAAAGAACCAAGTTCCAATTATATGGGTTCAACCATTGTAGAAATGTCAGTAAGAGTTTCAATAAAAGAAGAACTAATTAATAATGGCACTGCTTCAAAAGGAGCAGAAAAATTATCACATCATAAAGAAGTCCTACTCAGGAGCCCAATGTAACGTCCTACACAAGGGAAAACTGTTGGAGCCCTTCCAAGTGCTGAACGGAATAAGACAAAGATGCATTATGTCACCTTTGCTTTTCCTGATCGTCAGTAATGACGGATTGTGCAGCGCCCTAGATGACCACGAGGGATAAGATGAAAACTTTTAACCACCTTATACAGTTGAACAATGCCGGCGATGTATATCTCCTATCCAACAGAGTCACGTAGCGCTAATGTCCGAATACCCGAGTAGAGAAGGTCGTAGAGCAGTGCTTAAGATCTATACTGTTAAAACCAAACTTATGAGCTTGTAGTCCAGGAGACAAAGTGAATTAAATTAAATTTTGTTCTCTCGGAAGCATAGTTACAGTAGCCGATAGAGCTGAAGTTCTTGTACAGGCTCGCACAAATAAGGAGATATGGCGTAATATCAACATCTCCAGACGCACAAAACTCCGGATCTTCGAATCGAACGTAAAATTGTTAGTGGTAAACGTGAAAGATCCATGTTCACAGGAAACCACAAAATGGTTGCATGCGGATATAGATTGGATTGAGGGTTGTGAGCACCACAGGTTTGGTCGGTGACCAAAGAGGTGAGGGGCCCGCCTAGCGAGCCGTGCTAAGCTCAGCGGATCGGGGTGAGTTCTTGCCTCACACTCCTCGGTACACTCACCCGAACAAAGAGAAAAAAA
The DNA here is from genome assembly GCA_964036015.1 of Leptarthrus brevirostris. Classification (NCBI taxonomy): domain Eukaryota; kingdom Metazoa; phylum Arthropoda; class Insecta; order Diptera; family Asilidae; genus Leptarthrus; species Leptarthrus brevirostris. The sequence goes on from OZ038375.1 coordinate 55,768,108, forward strand.
AGGAAGCACAATGGGAAAAAGAATGATTGAAAAATAAATGCAAAGAAAAAGGATCGGCCTAATCATGCCCCTGGCAAAGAAGCAACCTCAGCCCATGTATGTTAAAGGGGTTATTGGGCTATCTCACCCCATCCTATGACTGTGCTGAGCCCATATTATACAGCATAGTCCCTTTAACTCGGACAATTGTCCGGAACTAGTGGGTATAGAGAGAGGGTCTGAAGGAATCAGGCTACTTTCTATCACTCCATCATTCACTGCTAGTGATAGTCAAGTTCCTGGTAAACAAAGAAAAGGCCGTACAAGAAAATATAAGTAATCCGTGAACTTCAAATCGAATTACCCATATCTTATATATAATGGTACCTAAAAATACTGTTACGTAAACAACTTTGTCGTTCTAAAGACAACTTCAATGCTGTGATGCTGAAGATATACTGTAGATTAAATCTCAAGCTGTGGATTATTTATTGCTGATAGCATATAACTAAATTGCAATTCAGTTTGGTACACCTAATTCAAAAAAGGGAAGGATAACGTATATTCAAAAACGTATATTCAATTATAAAAATTTTACAATATTTCCTTAAAATTTCTGTATGGTATATTGTAAAATATGAATTGATGAAATAAATTTATCTCTTAATTTCTTAATGTTTTCGTTTATATCAACAAGATCTCCAATAATCTAGTAGTATTTAATAACTCAAAAGTAAAAACAACTTAAGTTCACCCTTTATTACAGGTCTTCAAAAAAAAACCAATGTTTATAACTGTGTTACGTGATAATTATAATTTTATACAAAGACAAGGCTGGTATTTAATAATTCAAAAGTAAAAACAACTTAAGTTCACCCTTTATTACAGGTCTTCAAAAAAAACCAATGTTTATAACTGTGTTACGTGATAGTCATAACTTAAACTGAGACAACGCTGGTATTTAATAATTCAAAAACAACTTAAGTTCACACTTTATTACAGGTCTTCAAAAAAAACCAATGTTTATAACTGTCTTACGTTATAATCATAACTTTATACTGAGACAACGCTGGTATTTAATAATTCAAAAACAACTTAAGTTCACCCTTTATTACAGGTCTTCAAAAAAAATGTTTATAACTGTGCGAATGTACGTCAACTTATACTCCAATATCGAGACTGATCGTTGGTGACAAAATTTAGGGATTCAGTAATGTCTAATTCGTTAAACTACTACTAATACAGGTATAGATAAAATACCGTCAATTCATTTCACTTTAGAAAGCTTGGCCAAGATACTCAGTTACCCTTGTGGGGAGGTCATCATTAACATAACAACCTTATAATGTCCGTTCTCGACACATATGTTTACACAGCGATGTGAATCACGTCTCGGCTTTTCATACATCTACACCACTGTAATCTTCTGGAAATTGTATATTGTTGAACAACTAGAATTCACAGTGGAAGAGACCGGGTTATTATATTCTCCCAAAACCGTTTCCTAATAACCAATTTCATTTCTTAGTGCACTTAGAGTAATACTTAAAATAGACAAATAAAAATAGAATAAATTGGTAATAATGTAAGTGAAATGAGTTAAATCCTAACATTATTTGTTATTGTATGCTATAAGTCACATGAATCTAATTTGTTCCGAACTGATCACTAATTATGACCCAATAATTATAACCTTCTAGAAGAAAATGGTAAATAAAACGTGTATATAAGTTTGTGATCATTTGAAAACTCTGAAATGTCCTGAAGACTAATTAAGTATATTTTCATAAAAACAAATTTGACATAACGAATAGGTTTATAACCGATCTCGTATAATACATTTTTATATATATACTACCCAACCACAAAAGTATTGGGACACTTGCATTTTTTCACATTTTCAACTTTGTGGGTATATAAAAAATTGTATAATATTTATAAAAGAAAATTTCGTTGTAGCAATAATTATTTTATTTGTTTTGTTGAAAATTCTTTTCACAGTTACAAAAATTCAAATAAATTACAACCAAATAACGAAAATAATACATATTCATTGGAAGAATAGGAAAAAATAAATTCAATTTACTGTAGATTTCTTTATGTTCAGCATTTCGTTTCATTACGTTTTTGTTTTACAACCTGTTTAATATGGAGTGGCATTGATTTAACAAGTCTTAATCTCCCTCTTCACACTCCTCGGCGGTAAAAGAATTCCAAATTTCCTTTATTTTTTCACGAAGAACAGTTTTAGTCCTCCTGGATGGATCCGCCCCACTGAGATATATAATACTGGAGTGACTGGTGCCATGAAATTTCTTAAAGAAAATGGTATCACTTTTCGCTAGTTGTCCCTTTCTGGGTAAGCATCTTTTTTTTCAACATGGTTTTCTTAATTGTCAACGTCATGTAGCCTATTAAATGCTGGCGATAGAAATAGATGACAATATTCACAATCATTTTATATCTCTTTCTGGGTAAGCATTTTGCAGATAAAAACAACCTTTTTTTGTAATTTTTATATCAGTAATTCCAATGATTTTTACATTTTCCTTACAACAATATAAAAGATTAAAATTAAGTATGCCATTTCGTATATATATGGTTATTTTATTCTGTTCGCAACAGCTGCAAATTCACAGTAAACATTGGAAATTAAAAATAGTTTTCCTCCACTGAAAGTAAAATTGTACCCATATGAGATAGCATATAAGTCACTCCATTTAATACATCTCAGTGATCCGCCCCAAGTCTTTTCTTAATAACTCCCCATAAATTCTTTATTATGGGACTATTATTTGATACTCCATTTACCTGCAACCAGGCTTTACTCGCTTTTGAAGTATGGTTTGGTGCTCCGTCATGCAGCTCCAGAACCATTACAGAAGTTGGAAATTTGACAGGGTGCTTCAAGCATTCTGTCAGGTATACTTTTTATTTATTTAAATTTTTTGTAGCTGTGAAAAGAATTTCGAACAAAACAAATAAAGTAATTATTACCATAACAAAATTTACTTTTATAATTAAACACTTTTTTATGTACCCACAAAGTTGAAAATGTAAAAAAATGCAAGTGTCCCAATACTTTTGTGACTGGGTAGTATAGTCTGTACTTAAATATATATATATATATATATATATCCCCTAAAGATGATGGTGTGGGCTGTGATCACTGGTCGAGGAACTGGTCGGCTGTATATCGTTCAAGAAACAATGCGTCAAGAACAGTACATCCGAGTTTTGGAAACCCAACTATTGACTCAAATTCGTGAGTGGTTCCCAAACAATGAAGTATATGTCTTTATGCATGATTCGGCCCCATTCAATAAAGCAAAAACCGTTACAGCTTACCTGGCCAAACAAAAAATTCAAGTTTTATCGTGGCCCGGAAATTCACCGGACATGAATCCCTTAGAAAACTTGTGGGTATTATTAAAGCGTGAAATTGCGTCAGAAATAATAACAAATAAGTAGTAGCTAATTGACAAACTAATATCAGTATGGCACAACGATGCAGGACTAAAAGAAAACTGCAGAAAAAATATAGAAAGCATGCCTAGACAAATTCAAGCAATTATTGATGCGAAGGGGGCGTGACAAAATTTTATTATTATATTAATATTATTTTATTTATGTATTAATAATTTGAATAAGTTTTTTTTTCTTTGTTAAAAACATAAATATACTTTTTGTTACAAAAAAATATATAAATTTTAAATATTTTTTTAATTATACATGTCTGAACTTAAATAAACTGATAATTTCAAAGTGATCATAATAATTTGATCACCCACTGTATATATATATATATATGTATTATATATATATATAGTTATAGTTTATATATATATATTAGTTAAGAGGTGGAATTCATTGGATAACAATTAACATGTCTAAGTACTAAGTAAGTTTTTATACTTATATGGACATATAACCTTAAAATTCAATAAGTTATTATGCTATATATCGAGTTAATGCACTTTTATTGAACGACATAAATTGCACTTGGTATAACAGAAAAAAAAATGCAAAATAGAAAGAATTAAGCCCAAATTTGCTTGCCCTGTCACCATTAAGTACAGGGGGGATATCATATATAGTGTATGCCAGCCTCGCAATACTTCAATTACCGGATTAAGTCTATATTTATCACTATATATAAATTCCGCGCTATATGATGTATAAAAAAAATAATTACAGGACTTAAACTGGTTACTGATACTCGGTAACATGCCACTTCGATAATTACAATCGCGAAATTCCTTTTTATCAAAAACAAAAAACTCCAGATTAATCAGTACTGCACAAGGGTTTTCTTTTCTTTTTTTTTCAGTACCCACAAGGGTTTGCCTTTTCTTAAGAAAAATTTTTTTCCTCCTTTCAGCTTGGACACTTGCACTCCCTCTAGTCAGCTCCGCTCCACACTTCAAACTCTACTCCCTTGCTGATCGCCGGATCTTGTTCCCCTCCGGACATTCCCGCCAATATAGCGTAGGTGGCCGCCATAGGTTAGGTTAGGTTAAAGTGGCTGCCTAAGAAGGCACACTTAGGCCTAAGAGGCCCTTTGTGCTACCACATTGAGGCTTGAAATTAACAACCCCATAAAATTACCTAAGGAATAGGAGGGTTAACATTCTGTCCCCTGTGCACCGAACCAGTTTCTTGCATCTAGTAGAACTAGTTCACGAGAAGTCAATATTACTTTGACTGGGTTGTGAAGGATGTTCATCCTTAGTTCGTCGTCGGGAATCATTTTGAACTCCCGATAAATCGAGTCAGGTTTTCGACATCTGTGGAGCACAGCTCGGTTAGCTCATTGAAGTAGGGGGAGCCCAAAAACCGGTTCCTACGGTTGGCTAGGGCCGGGCAGCTACCGAGGAGGTGAAGTATGGTTTCCTCTTCCTCCTCGTCGTGGCAACTCCTACAGAAGTCGTTTGAGGGCACGCCCAGCCTATCGACGTGTCTACCTATGAGGCAGTGACCCATGATTACGGCTACTGTAGTGCTAATTTTTTGCGTCAGAGTAGGATGAGCCCTCTTGACCGCTTAAGGTCAAGCTTTGGCCATATCTGTCGGGTAATCAGGGAGGTGTGTTCTTCTTCCCAGTTATTATTAGCCATCTTGAGAGCCTCCTGTGAGTGCTCCATTTTGCATGTAGCTAGCGGTTTACCCGGCTGGTGGTAATGTCCGAATCAGGACGTGTGGTACCGATTCTCGCTAGTTCGTCGGCTCTGGAATTACCCGGAAAATCACTATGTCCAGGCACCCAGATGAGCCGTACTTTCAGATGCTCAGCTATGTCATTTAGTGTTAAGCGACATATTATAACCGTTTTGGAGGTTGTGTATACTCCCGAAAGGGATTCAATAGCTGCCTGACTATCTGTGAAAATACATACATTGTCTGTAGGTAGCGCTAGTTGATTCAGGCGGTCCGCAGCTACTTTTATAGCCATGATTTCTACTTGAAACACGCTGTAGTAGTCAGATAAGCGAAATGAGACATCGAGGTCCAAGTGTTCCGAGAATATTCCTCCGCCCACTTTGCCCTCCAATTTGGAGCCGTCAGTGTAGAGATGCACTGATTTCTCCTGTTGGGGAGGACCTTTCTCCCACTCCGATCTGGTGGGAAAGAAGGAATCGAATTTTGCTCCAAAGAAAGGCTTGGGCGAGGTGTCGTCGATATTGCTGGCAGTTCTATTGTGCAATATTTTGGAGTGACCGAAATCAGTTCGCTTCCAGGTCTGGATTGAGTTAAGCCTAATGGCGGCTGACGATGCGGTTTGCTTACCAAAGAGATCCAACGGTAGAATGTGGAGAATAGTGTTCAGGGCTTTGGAAGGTGTGGTTCTCAGGGCACCTGTTATCAGCAGTGCTGCCATCCTCTGAACTTTGTCCATTGCTTTGAGATGGGTTGCTATATTTAGTGCCGGCCACCAGACAATCACCCCATACATGAGTATAGGCCGTATGACACTTGTATAGAGCCAATTCACAATGCGTGGTTCCATACCCCATCTTTTCCCTATAGCCTTCTTACACGAGTACAGCGCTACTGTAGCTTTCCGTACTCTTTCTTCGATGTTAGGCTTTCTATCTAGGACTAAACCTAGATACTTAACCAGTTCCAGCCTAACCCCGTCTAGTGTAGGGCAATTAATAGGAGGTGTTTTATGCCTCCGAGAGAAAAAACCTCAGCCAGTGTATTGGGGTGCTTTCCTGAACATAACAGGGCAATATCATCGGCATAGGCAGTAACCTTGTGTGAGGGTGCCTCTAGTTAACACTCTTTGGATATTGGATCCTCCTAAGCTGGAGATAATGACCCTGCTTTTTAGCATGAGGTCAATAAGTTTGATGAGAGGGTCGTCGATTTCAAGCCTCCTCAAGGATGCCATTATCGCCTCTGATCTAATATTGTTAAAAGCACCCTCAATATCAAGGAAGGCTACAAGTGAATATTCCCTCTGTAGTAGCGAATGCTCTATGATTGTGGTAAGTTCGTGTAGGGCTGTCTCTACGGACTTACCTTTAGTATAAGCATGTTACGAGAGAGACAACTTGGAAAGATTGATTGTCTCTTTAATGTAGATATCTAGGAGTCTCTCCAAGGTTTTGAGCAGGAAGGAGGAGACACCAATGGGCCTAAAAGGCTTTTCCTACTTTGGAGATAAAGACCACCTTCACCTTCGTCCATGAGGATGGAATATAGGTGAGGTTAAGGCAAGCCTCGTAGATGACCATTAGCCACGGAATAAGTATCTCAGAAGCTAGTTGTAGTTCAGCTGGGATGATGTTATCCAATCCCGGTGATTTATAGGGCTTGAAACTTCGTATCGCCCATTTCATTTTTCTTTCATCAAGTATCTTGTGGACCAGTTCATGGTCGCTTGGAGTATCCGGCAGCACTACTCTTCTGGTCGCCAAGCAACCCGGAAAGTGAGTGTTTACAAGTAGCTCCAGCGACTCAATACTGGATGAAGTCCAACTACCATCACTCTTGGTCAGGAGGCTTGGGGTGATGGGCGTTGTTGAAAGGATTTTCCGCAAACGACTCGCTTCAGAGTAGCTTTCGATTTTATTACAGAAGTCCTCCCATGAGGATCGTTTTGCTTTCCTAATCAGTTTCTTAAATTGTTTGAGGCATTCTTTATAAGAAGTCTAGACATTAGTTTTTTTCGCTTGGTTAAAAATCTTACGACACTTCTTTCTTAGGGTCATGATCTCACTCGACCACCACGGAGGTTTGGGCTTGCCTCTAGGGACCCTGTCGGGGCAGGAAATTTGTGTCGCCTCATTACACGCAAGCGTCAAAGTGTCCACCACCTTGTCAAGGATTTGTTTACTGTCAATTACGGGTGGACCTGTAGTAGGCAGACTATTACTGAGGACCATCATGTATCGGTCCCAGTCTGTCCTTAGCCTGTTTTTATAGGGAGGGCACATCATCTTGTGAAGTGTTATTCTAAATTCAATATAGGCATAGTCGGAGAAGGATGGTTCCTTGGATACCTTCCGCTCCGTTATTAAGTGGGCGGATTGTTCTGAGACTAAGGTAATTACAAATCTGGAGGTTAGTTCCAAGAATAAAATCAAAAAGTAACTCACCCCTTGCGTTGACGTCCGAGCTGCCCCAGACTATATGATGAGCGTTGGCGTCTGCTCCGATCACCAGTCTTCCCTTGTTTAGTGGCTTCCTTGATCGCATTCCTGAGTAGTGTGCTAGGAATGTCCGCCACATCTTGCGCCATGTAACTGGAGGTTATCCAGATATTGTTGTTTTGTAACTCCAGTATGGCTGATGTTGTGTCCTTATCACTGAACTGTGTGAGAATAAATGCATTAATATTATTCTTAATGAGGAATGAGGATACATGACCTTGGTTTACTGGTACATTGTAGGTAGAGGAGCTTATAACCCTTCATGTTGAGTCCGCAAACCTTGTCTCTGATGATCCAAGGTTCTTGGACAAGGATGAGCTCTTCTCCTTTTTGCGCAAGACGAAAGAGAAGGGCTACGGACGCTGCCTTCGAGTGATGAAGGTTAATTTGGACCACTCTTAACATCACTGTGTCCAGGTGAGGATACCTCTATCACAGTGATGTCAGCAGTCTCCCCATCATTTCTGGCATCTTCGTCAGTGGAGGAACCAAGGAGTTGGTCCTCCAGCTCTGGTCCAGGATCCGGGAGGGTGTCAACTACCATAGCGTCGACCATCGCCTCACCATCTTCTGGTGAGGGAGTGACAACGGCAGAAACTGTCGTTACACTCTGTACTCCGTCCTTTTCCTCGGTGTTGCTTGAGGAGGCTGCTGAATCCTCCTCTTGTTTACTAGCATTTAGCGCCTTTAGGTCCTTTTCATAAACCTTCAGACTGATTGAGCTGAAGCCATAGCAAATAATGCCATTGCATTCAGCAAGTGGGGCAAGGGACTGCTTATTTATAATCACAATGACCTGTCTTGAGTTTCCCTTGACTTCGCTCACCTGGGCTACTTTCCAATCATGGGTAGGTAGTTCAGGGTTGGCCATTTGGAAGAACTCTAGGATCTCTGCAGGATCCGAAGGTTCAGCTGGTACCCAGGCCAATGACCTAGGTCTACAGGGGATTTTATCCCTGGGAACGGCTTCAATTCTTGCGCCAGTCCAGATTTCGCCAAGACGGGAAACTGCCTGGTCAAGAAGCTCCGCCGACCTCTGGTACGAGCAGGCAAGTAGCTTAACGTGGCCTTGATGCCAACCATCATCAAGACAACGTGGAGGAGGGCCAGGGTTCAACGAGAGAACTTCCATATACACCTTCAGCAACGCCATCTCCACCATCTTCCATTTGTCTGGCGTGATGGAGCCGTCCGCGTTGCTGCGATCTATAATAGCCCTTACTAAGCTGTCCTTCGCTATCTCGCTGAAGGACTTAGCAGTGAAGGAAAGGGGGCCTATCGCCTTAATCCTTTTGGAAGATGGCTGCTGCTCGTTAGGCGAGCGCAACCTCTTCGAGGTAGCTTGCAACGGGCCTTTGGAGGCCGACGCGCTACCTTGGGCAACAATCTTATTAGCCCATTGCAGAGAGGTTTTATCCTTCTCTCTAAGGTTCTCTTGAGACACGAAGCTCAGTTTGCGGATTATTCTGAGCGCAGTCCGTCTCTCTTTGAAGGCCACCGTTAATGAATTTCCCTTCTGCTTGGTGGTCGTAGGGTTGGACTGGGGTGTCCTGAGAGGCGCGCTGTAGGATGTATGTCCGGGTATTTTAGCCTTGGACAGGGACGCAATACCACGCGCAGGTTTTGCAGAGGGAGGAGGAACAGTGCTGCTGCTACCGGGTTCTTGGCAGTGGCGTACACTTTCCCCGAGGAAGGGGTTCACAGGACTCCTTGGGGAGAGTCACCGTGTTGGCATTAGAAATGTTGGAGGAGCGAGCAGTGCTCGCAGAAGGTTGCCCACTTAACCCGTGGGCCGGGTCTCCCTTGACGGCGGATTGTCCCCCTTTTCGGGTGGACGAAGTAGTCTCGGTTTTATCCGAGGCTGGGTGTTTTTTGTACATAGTTTCAATTTCATGGTCGACCACTTTCGCGACAAGGCGGTACTCATGGTCTCGATACATTATTGGGGTTGTGGGGAATCAACCAAAGTAGAGCCAATTACCATGGTGGTCCTGCATACTCCTTGAGGCGGACAGGTATCAAGGAGGCTCCATTAGAATACAGCTAGTTGTCCCCAGCTGCAAACTATCCAATAGGCACGGAAGACGCTTAACACCCTGGATTGGGGGAGTTTGATCAAGAGAGTAACTGTCTCTCCGCCCGTCATCATTAGCCAGTCTATAGTAAACTACCTGACTGTTACCAGCCACCCCACGTCGAGGGAGATGCGGACTTCCTACAGTATCCACAGTTACGGCACGCCAACAAATTAGTGAAAATTTGTTAACGCGTTGGTCCCCCTGTGTATCTGCAGGCAGCGACCAGGTGGCCGCCATACTCGTCGGGACTCCGCTATATTTCGGAGTGTCTCCGAAATGTGGGCGCTAAAATTTGAAATTTCAAAAAAAAATTACAAACCAATTTGACTACAAATTGTATACCTCTGTCCTGAGAATATAGGCGTATATCTGGCAGCATCTGTTTGCTTAGAACCGGCTGAACCAAAACAATTTCGGTCTGTGATGCTAGTTAAACCTAATCCTTCTTGCCTATTAGCGAATTGCTTATTAGCGAATATTAATATAATTGCGTCCCTCATTTCTCTATTATTGATTATTCTATGTAATTCTGTTCGCGCTTCATCTATTCTATCTCTATCTGCAGAGTCAACCACAAAGATAAGTCCTTGTGTTCCTGTGTAATAGTGCCGCCAAAGAGGTCGAATTTTATCTTGTCCTCCTACGTCCCACACGTTGAATTTAACATTCTTATATGTTACTGTTTCTACGTTGAAGCCCACTGTTGATATTGTTGCCACTGATTGCCCTAATTTTAACATTGACTTAACATTGACGAAAATTCACAAATTTAACGCACGACATGCAACCATAAATCAACTATCCACCCAAATTCGAGGCAAACTTAAGCGAAAAGTAACATGGCCTCTAACTTAACTCTGACGTTTATGTTTGTTTTCTTTTTTTTCGTGTACCCTTGCTCAGCCGTTCCATTACCTTTTGCCATATCATTTCAGCGGCCTCCTGATGTTGGGTTCGAGGAATACTTGAACGGCGGCGCGCTGATCGATATATTCGTGATCTCAAAAAGGGTTTTTATTTTGCAGACTAGCAGGCGTTAAGGCGCACAGGTTCTTTTCCACAAAGTTGGAAAATTTCTGTGAAGGGAAGCTGAAAAGTGAGCCCCCCCCCCCCCCCCGGGAACGGGAATTTAATGGAGACAAACCCCTGTTTAGCTGAAAGAAAACTTTAAGTTACTCGATTCGAAGCCCAACGTGTGGCTCGACCCGTGCCCTGAGATAAATTGTCTCATGTCTCACGCTAAGTTAGCCGGGCTTATATGAATATATTTGAATGTGTACCGATATATCAAGCAGAGCGTTGTAGTTGGTCCTTACCGGTGTCAGTCGGGCACAATTTTGCTATGTCTATTTCCGGAATTTCGCGTTAATCATCGAGACGGGACAGGTTTTAAGTAATTATGATTATGCGCTTTGGTATAAAGTCTTATAGGTAATGCAAAACTTCTGAGAAATCAGTGCGAAAGTGCGTTGAATGCGTGTGAAACCACTCGAGACCCCAATTGGAGTAGGAACTGTACCTAACACTTAAACTATACTTGCTATAGATGACAATTGAATTTATTCCTTAATTTAGCCTAATATAGGTTCGCTATGCTAGATGTTTGGGAATATTAATGCTACGAAAGTACCTCCAACTGTACATACCAGACTGTACATATATTCAATTTCTTGTCAGCATGGTCCTAACTATGAAATTATTTACAGCTATAGACTAGCTAAGTTACAGCATACCCATTCATTCGCTTAAATACCGGTCTTAAGATGTATTAGACTATAAGTGTTATGACTACGAGATCAACATTTAGTTCTTTTAGGTATTTTATGTATTATATTGTAAGCTAATACTTAGAAAAATTCAACAAGGAAATGACTTATCTAACTTAATTAGCTGTTGGTATCGCTTCAATCGATGAACTTTGGATGTTTCCACTGTTTATTTATGGGCCGCTGAAGATTAGTCTAATTATCAACTCCAGGCCGAGTCCGAGTTACTCAGAAGGCACACTTCACAAGCAGAAGCCTGGAATCAATTGACCTATTCACCAGAATATAACATATATTAAGTTGGTGAATAAATACCAGGTCAGCAATTCTATGTCGTTCCTCCAACGAGTGCATATTAAGCAATCGGATGCGGTCCTCATATGGAGGAAGCCTTAATGGATCATTCCAGGGGAGGTCCCTTAGTGCGAATCTAACAAAGTTCCGCTGCACCGACTCGATGCGTCTAGAATGAACCGCATAGCAAGGTGACCAAACCTGAGATGCATACTCGAGAACTGGTCTAACCAAGGAGAAATATAAATGAATAAGTGTCAGTCGATCAGAAAACTCCCTTGACCACCGTTTAACAAAACCAAGAACTGAATTACTCCGAGACACGATATAGTTTATGTGCAGAGTGAAATCCAGTTTTTTGTCAAGCTTCACACCGAGGTCAGTAACGGACTCAACACGACGGATAGTAGTTTCAGCAAAGGTATAATCAAAGACGAGCTGGTTGGGGTTCCTACAGAATGACATAACTTCACATTTATCCAGGTTAAGCTGCAGGCCATTTGAGGCACACCAAACCTTGAAGGTATTCAAATCAGCCTGAATACAAGAAGAATCATAGCTGTTTCTAACACATGAGAAGATTTTCATATCATCTGCATAGATTAAGACTTTGGAGTGCTTAATCAGAGGGACAATGTCATCAATGGCAAGAACGAACAGCAACGGCCCCAGATGGCTACCCTGCGGTACACCAGATGAAGCTCTAATAAAACTAGATAAAGTGTTACGGAAAGATACTCGGTATGACCTATCTTTTAAGTAAAAGCGGATCCAGTCGAGCAATAAGGGCGGAAAACCCAGCTTTTCCAATTTAAGCATAATCACAGAGTGAGGGAGCTTATCAAACGCCTTACTAAAGTCGGTGTAGATGCAGTCTGTCTGGAGACCACGCTGGAAGGCAGAGGTTATGTGGGATGTAAATTCAAGCAGGTTAGTTGTCGTCGATCTACCGGGCAAAAAGCCATGCTGATTAGATGAGATTAACCCCTTACACTGCCCAACAAGCTGCGTATATATAACAGATTCGAACAACTTGGGTATGCAGGAAAGCTTCGCGATTGGCCTATAATTTGTTATTAAGTTTTTATGCCCCTTTTTATAAACAGGAATTATAAAGGAGCTCTTCCATAATGTAGGAAATCTGCCGGCCTGAAGAGATTTGCTGAAGATGAGTACCAGTGGAGTGAGTAAGGCGTCAGAGCAGGATTTCAAGAACGCAGGTGGAACACCATCAGGACCAAAAGAATAGTCAAGTTTAAGCTTATTGATACCATCCATGATAATATCTCGAGATATATTGGGCAAGGCAATGGAGGCAGAGGGACGGTCTTGGATGTGACCAAACTCATCCAGGGAAGGCACAAAGTCGTCAGATGAAAAGGCACCCTAAAAAAATAATGCAAAGTTGTCGGCTATGTCGGGCGCACTGCATTTAGAGGTTCCATTATACCACATTGTAGATGGGTAATTATCAGATCTCTTCTTCATATTAACAAATTTGAAAAAAGTACGAGGATCATTATGTAAGTTATCGCGAACATTATCAAGGTACTCACTGTATAATGATGAAGATAATGCCAAAAATCTGTCATAGCAATCAACAAAATCACAATAAGCTGACGTGCCTCTACAACGTAAGTAAGTTTTCCATAGTACATTTTTTTTATTCTTAAGGCTCCGCAGTTCACTAGTATACCACGGGGGAGAATGACAGGATGGTCTCGACCGTTTGAGTGGTACACACGAATTAAACAGATCATAAATCCTATCATAAAACACGGAAACGCACTCATCGATATCGCTATCATCAAAAAGAGATACGAAATCGATCGAGAGGATCCTGTCTGAGAGAACAGAGAAATCCGCCCTTTTAAAATCAAAAACGTACTGATTCACGTTGGGGTCGGCAGTATAAGAACCATCGTAGCAAAACGAGACGAAAATGGGCGGATGCAAACTGTCGATAGCGGATAAGCTAAAAGAGAGCGGATAAGCTTTAAGAGAGACCATGTGTATCCTCCGTCTGACAACGCATTACGGTATCTCTCATAATCGGTTTATTGTCTCTTCCGGGGCTTCCACGCCAATTGATCGGAATCAGTAGTGTGCGTAGGCTAGTTACGGGAATCGTCGTTACTTCTAGTTTTCATGACTGATAACTGGTATGATAAATTGTCATCGATGGTGTGCTTGGTATTGTACTTAATTGATAGCTTCGTTAGTTCAACATAAAGGCCGGATACCCCAGCAGTATTTGCTCTTAAGCCACGGGTGTGGTTAATTGTCTTTAACTCATTTTCCTAACTTTGGTCGGAGCGATTCGTTTAGGAGCCTTTCGTCAATGGAATCTGACCCAGCTGAGATTACTATAGCTGATTTCATTGTTAGGGGATTTTTTTTTGAGGTTGTGAATTCTTTTACGCTTGACACATGAGGAAGTGAACTTTCTCACTTATAGAGTTAATGCATCTAGTTTTTCAAATCGCTCAACGTCGTGTATAATAAATTCACCATTACTCATTACCAAACGTCCTTTTGGTAGCCCACCTTTTACAGGATAGTTTCAGAAACCTCTTAGCCATTTTAACCGATTTAAAAGAGACCCCAGCGCTGACTGGGGAGAACAGACATAGCCAAGGTTAGGTCCCATTACCAAGGTGTACGAGGTACTGATAGTCGACGTCAGCTTTTGTCTTCTCCGGAAGTAGGTTTTATTGATAAAAAAAATTGTTTTTTTTTGTTTTTTTTTCAAAAACAAAAATTGAACTGAGGGAAATCATACTAATCATAACAGAAATTATAAAATAATAACAAAATAATAGAAAAAAAGATAAAAATAATAGGAATTGGAGAGAACGGAACGGCGGATTTAATGGGGAGAGGGGGAGAGCTGATCCTACGCTAGCAGTTCAATTGAGGTTCATCTTTTTGGTAGTCTTCAGTACCTCCACACGCCATACGACATCCATAACTATATTCGAATATATCAATTTACGAAAAGGACTATGAGTTGGGTCTATTTGATTTAGATTGTTTGTTTTGGATACTAGCCATGTCTACCTATGTTTCACCTGACCTCGACGACTTTAGTTTTCTTCATGGTCGTACAAAAAAAAGGAGAGAACGACGGACACGAGGAAATACAGAAACACAACTCAATGCCCGCAACATTGTACCTATTAAGTTTTTTTTAAGCTAGAAATGTATGACACACGAGACAATTCGACTTAGTAACTCTTGATTATATAAAATAAAATAGTCCAATACCTTTGAGGGGGGAGTGGAAGTAACACTATAGGGAGGGAAAACGTGGATAAGGATAGAGGTTGTGAGACGGCGAGAGATCTTCTCCTATCATATTGCCCATTTGTACCGGTAGGTGGACGTGCTGATTTTTGCGCGGAATAACCTGACGAAAGGAACTACCCCAAGAAGCAAGTCCAATCGTTTTACTTGAAAAAAAAAGATTAATGAAATAACTGAAGCATAAAATATGCGTTAGGATCAGGTACAAAATAATTTTGTGTCGGTAAAATGCAGAAGGCTCGGTGATATACTGACAAAAGTGAAGGGTAGATAGCGAAGCTATACTGCGAGCAACTGCTAGACGGAAAGTAAAAGTTAGTTTGTGAGAGTACTAAAGGATAACATGCTTTAGAATGAGGTGCCAACAAAGTGTCTGTTTCAGTAAGATATGCTGAGGGCTTGGTGCTATACTGACAAAATTTAGGTTTGGTGAAGGGTAGATATGGAACAGACCGGTCGCAGATATCGGCTGGTTCTGATGGGTTGCTGCTGGTTCGTCATCACGGCTCGTCAGAACTCAGACTACCCCGAGCTTACTGCTAATGAGAGAGTAGTCGGTGAAATCTGAGTCTAACCTCGGTGGTGGTCTCGTCGGGATATTCACGTTGTTCTGATGAGAGACATGTGAGTCCCCATGTTACCCGCCCCCCCCCCCCTCCCTCACGAGTACCCGGATGATTCCCCCACGACCAGATCGAGGATCGCGATTCCTCCCCTGCTCTGAACCTTGGTGTGGTGCTTACCCTCCTCCATCAGTTCATGTCTGCACAACGTCAGGGTCTCCACGAAGACTCGGTTCTGTGGACAATTATCATCATCAGAGGAAGACATGCATTCCAGTAGGACCATCATCACGAAACTCTCCCAGGCCATGTTGCCGCGCTTCGGGGTCGTATATCCTTTGCGTGGTAAGTTCCTAAATTCTCCTTCAAATCTTCAAGCTCATAGAGGGCGCTTCTCTTTTTAGATCGAACTCGACATTTTACGATTTTTTTGTTTAGTTTGGCGCTAGTTTGTTTATCAAAGCTGATTTGACCGAAATTTCGGCGATAAACTTCCTGACCAACACTGAAGCTCACTGGCTTAGACAGTATGTTGTAGGTTAGTTCACCTTGTTCGAAGACTTTATCTAAATTTTTCCGTGCCTGCTCGCGAATCAGATTTAGTTTATCGGACGTGTCCACGTCGATTGGTTCGTTGATTGCCTGCAGCCGTCTCAGAAGCGCATACATGGAACCATGTTCGATCATTTGTTGGCCGAACAAGACCTTGTATGGAGAGAAACCAATAGCTTGATGGTGTGAAGTCCGAAGGGAGCTCGCTATGGAACTTAACTTCTCATCCCATCTGTCGTGTTCGTTCTTTACGTACGCTCTTATAGCTGCTAGGACTGATCGGATTACCCTTTTAGAGGCGTTTCCTTGTGGCGAGTGTAATGCCGTGATGATGTGTTGAATGCCTTATTTATCCAGGAGATGACCAAATTGCGCTAACCGAAATTGCGGTCCGTTGCCTGTAACCATATTCTCCGGGACGCCAAATTTATGGAAGATTTCTTCCTCGGTGAAACTGCAGATGAGCGAAGTGCTCGCTTTCCGCAGTGGGCGGAACAGGGTGTATTTTGAGAAGTGGTCCAGAGCAATCAAGATGCATACGTGGCCTCGTTTCGTGCGTGGATACGGTCCCAGTAAATCCATATAAACTCGCTGCCATGGTCTCTGTTGACGCTTGAGCTCCCATACGTGGTCGTAAGATGGAGTTTGGAGCCTTTGTCTCTTTACAAGTATCACAGGCTAATACGTAAGCACGAACATCAGCGGTCATTTTGGGCCAATACAGGTGTCGTCGTATGCGTTCTAAAGTCTTCCCAATGCCACTATGCGAAGAAAGTGGCGGATCATGCGCTCTCGCAATGACGTCTGGTACCAGACCCCGTGGAATCCAGAGCTTCCAGGCTTCTTCTTCCTGAACTGGGTTACCATTTGTGGGCTGTGTTCTTATGTACACGTATCGTATACGTACACGTATAGGAGGACTTGTGCTTCTCGACTCGGTCCCGAAGGTCCTGGTATTCTCGTGAGTCGAATTTCGGTGCCCCTAAGTCCACTTGCGGACCTTGTTCCTGAACAGTTAACTGTTCGATAACGGAAAGTTCGCCGCTGTGTGTACGGGATAACGCATCAGGTACTACGTTTAAGCTGCCCTTTCGGTGTTCAATAGTGAAGTTGAAGCCTTGAAGCTTTAGACTCCACCTGGCCAAACGCCCACTGAGGTCCTTTTGGGACATTAACCATTGCAGGCTCGCATGGTCCGTCGCTACTTTGAATGGCATACGGTCGAAACTTGTGAATGCTAATAATCGCGGCCAGGCACTCTAGTTCGGTTACGGTGTAGTTACGCTGTGCCGAGTTTAGTTTCTGCGACACAAACGCGATGGGTCTCTCTTGGTTATCGTCGTCCAGCTGTAGCAGAACTCCTCCTATGCCTTGGTTTCTGGCATCGCACTGGAGTAGTATAAATATGTATGTTCTGGCGCAAATGAGCAGGAGCACCTAAAAATTGGTTAAATTGTGAGGGAAATCGAGGTCTGACGTCAGATTTTTGCTCATTTTTCATGCGCCAGAACATACATAACAATTTTTGGAGGAGCAGTTTCGGTCTTGTAGGCTACAATTGAGAGATAAGGAAAAGAGATAAGGATTTTCGGTCTTATAGGCTACAATTGAGAGATAAGGATGTCGGCCATCTTGGATCTTGGGTTTTCGGTCTTATAGGCTACAATTGAGAGATAAGGAAGAGAGATAAGGATTGTCGGCCATCTTGGATCTTGGGTTTTCGGTCTTATAGGCTACAATTCAGAGATAAGGAAGAGAGATAAGGATTGTCGGCCATCTTGGATTTTGGGTTTTCGGTGTTATAGGCTACAATTGAGAGATAAGGATGTCGGCCATCTTAGATTTTGGGCTTTTCGGTGTTATAGGATACAATTGAGAGATAAGGATGTCGGCCATCTTGGATCTTGGGTTTTCGGTCTTACAGGCTACAATTGAGAGATAAGGAAAAGAGATAAGGATTGTCGGCCATCTTGGATTTTCGGTTTTTGGTCTTGGAGGCTACAATTGGTCTTCTTTGGGTTTTCGGTGTTATAGGCTACAATTGAGAGATAAGGAAAAGAGATAAGGATTGTCGGCCATCTTGGATTTTCGGTTTTTGGTCTTGGAGGCTACAATTGGTCTTCTTCTTCTTTGGTTTGCATCTGGACTTAGATCTAAACCTTGGATCTGAACCTAGATTGTTTAGTAAGATAAGGCACCTGTCGGCCATCTTGGATATTGGGTATTCAGTCTTGGAGGCTACAATTGATGTTGAAGATAAGAGTTTGTTGTTTTGAGTCTTTAATTACGAAGTACAGCTTTATCAGCTAAATGAAATAACATGAGGCGAATTTAATTGGATTGAAGATAAGAGTTTGCTGTTTTGAGTCTTTAATTACGAAGTACAGCTTTATCAGCTAAATGAAATAACATGATGCGAATTTAGTTGGAAAAACAGAATATTGCGTAATAAAAGATTTCACCACTTTGAGTAAATAGATGAAGATTATTTTTTAATTTCTTTTGCAAATTCTTATTTCTATGATATCATTTGTTTTCAAGCAAGTTTTAACATGTTTTTCTGGTCGAGCTGTGATTGATAAGCGAGCTGGTGACTGCGTTGAAATTAATAATTTGGCGGCAATGTTAAGGTCGTTGGGTGATAAGGTTTTGTAGATGAACCTGACCTCGTGCTGAAAATAAGAGGTTGTTGTTTTGAGTTTTTAATTACGCAGTACAGCTTTATCAGCTAAATGAAATAACATGATGCGAATTTAATTGGAAAACAGAATATTGCGGTTTCCTAAATTATAATTGAATGTGATAAATTCGTCTAATAAAAGACGCGTGCTGCTGACATTTCACTCTAGTTCTATTTCTAATTAGATGAGAGTTGGACATAAATCTATATAAATCTAAATATCGTATTTCTATACTTTGATTTCTTGCAACATATCTGAGTTTTGTAAACTAAATCAAGCGGGGTTTATTAAATGTTTTTAAGACTGTGTTTTCTAAAGAATAAGAAAACTTTATTTTAAACTTTTAAAGTGTGTATTAATACTAAAAGACTACTTAAGACCTCTTTATAATTGTACAAGAAGTGAAATATAATAGAAATGAAGTGCTTTTTGTGTGAAGTGTGTGGGAAGACCTTTAAAAGGGGTTTCAACCTACAGAGGCATATAAAAAGTATACACAGCAGCACATTGGATACAAGATCGCATCGTCCAAAAGAAGATACTAAGGATATGTCTACATCTATATCGGTTTCAGTTTCACCATCAACATCATCATTAAAAACATCATTAACGGACGCTTTAACACATATGTTTTGTCAGGCATGTAATTTACAAATTAAAGTAAAAGACTGGACGTATCATGTACGTACCAATATTCATAAAAAGAAAGCGTCTATACCTATAAAGGAACATCTTAGGTGTGTTAAGGAAAATTTCGGGGAACGAATTGAAACATTTATTCTTGAAAATGGAGATGAAGGATTACTCGACATAAATAAATTCTTACAAGAATCTAAACATCAACTTTTGGAAGTGTTAAATATGTCGTTAGAAAAGCATATTTCTTATAAGTTCAATATCGAGCTTTTTGCAGAATATATCAAAGTTGTAAACTCAGAAGACGAAAATGAAATTATTTCTTCAATAAAATCATTTCAATCCAAAATGATTGTCATATTCAACAACAGCGATTTATCAACTTTATGTAAGAATATGATTAACTGCATTAACACCAAATCAGAAGAATTTCAAGAGAAAGATAGTGGATGGTCGTTGATTCGAATAATTCATTTAGAAATCAACATTAACCAATATCACCCGTTAAGAGGTTCTTCCTACATACCTTTACCAAAGGTTATAATGGACAAGAAAGCATGCATTAATGTAAAAAATAATGATATTTACTGCTTTAAGTGGGCTGTTATATCAGCTCTACACCAACCAACTCGCGATTCTGATAGAACATCTTCATATTCAGTTTCTGATATATCAGATAGCGAAATAGAGCTTATAAATGGAGTGAAATTAGATTTTACTGGGTTGGAATTCCCCATGACTTTGCGTGATATAAAAGTATTCGAAGAGATCAATCCAAATATAAGCGTGAATGTTTTCGGCTACGATTTTATACAAGGTAGTTGTCAAATTGTGGGACCTTTTTATTGTACATCAAATGAGAAAGAAAATCATATAAATTTGTTGCTTCTTCAAGATGAAACTCTAAATCATTATGTTTGGATTAAGAATATTTCAAGATTGCTTAACGAGCAACTAACACAACATAAAAAACAAATTTACTTTTGTAATTCGTGTTTTCAACATTGTTCTAATATAGAATCTTTTGCTAAACATAAAAATGAATGCTGTAAAATAGTGACTTCTATGCCTACCTCGGAAAAAGCTTTTTTGGAATTTGAGAAGTATGAACGCAAGTTAAGTGTGCCATTTGTTATTTATGCTGACTTTGAATGCGTGCTAAAGGAAATTAAAACGTGTATACCTAATCCTATGCTGTCTTCAACAACCAACACTCAAGAGCACATACCCTGTGCTTTCTCTTATTTTATCCATTGCCTTTATGATGACGCTTTAAGCAAGTTCAGGATTTATCAAGGTGAAGATGCTGTTAGTCGATTTGTACATTTATTAGCAGACGACGTGAAAGACATCTATAAAAATCATGTTTCAAAGTGTAAGCCGCTTGTTCCCATGTCACCAAATGAAATAAGGATGCAACGAGAAGAGCAATACTGTCATATTTGTAAGCAATTATTAGCGAATGATAGGGTTATTGATCATTGTCATCTTACCGGAAAGTATAGGGGTCCAGCTCATAATAAATGCAATCTAAGGTATAGAGTTCCAACATTTTTCCCAGTTTTTTTACACAATTTTTCTGGTTATGACAGTCATTTATTTATTAAATCCTTAAATGAAATTGAAGGTTCTATTAACGTTATTCCCTTAAATAAAGAGGTATATATATCAATGTCAAAGAAAATTTTCTTTGAGTATAAAACGATTGAATTACGGTTTTTAGATTCCATTCGTTTTATGCCTGCGAGTTTAGATACTTTAGCAAAAAATCTGCCTGATGAAGACTTTAGAATAATCCGTAATGAATTTAAAGATGATGAATATTTTAATTTAATAAGGAGAAAGGGGGTTTTTCCATATGATTACTTAAATTCTTTTGATAAATTAAATGAAACATGTCTACCTCCTCGCGAACAATTTTTTAATAAACTTACAAACAATGAATGCACAGAAGGAGAATATCAACATGCTGTTAACGTATGGAACAGATTTAATTGTAGAGATATTTCCCAATATTTACTTTTATATTTAAAGTGTGATGTTTTGTTGCTAGCAGACATTTTTGAGAATTTTAGAAGAGTATGCATAAATATCTATGAGTTGGACCCATGCCATTATTACACAGCACCAGGATTGTCGTGGGATGCGATGTTAAAACATACTCAAATTAAATTAGAATTGTTAACAGATATAAATATGTATAATTTCATGAAAAGAGGTATTCGAGGAGGTTTAACACAATGTTCCTTAAGACATTCTCTAGCTAATAATAAATATATGAAAAAGTTTAATCCTGCAATCGATTCAAAATACTTGGTTTATCTTGATGCTAACAATTTATATGGATGGGCTATGTCGGAATCACTTCCATATGCAGGTTTTGTTTGGGTAGATAACTTTGATAATATAGATTTCATGAAAATTCCTGAAAATTCAGAGGTAGGATATATTTTAGAAGTTGATTTAATTTATCCAGATTTATCTCATGACGATCATAATGATCTTCCCTTTTGTCCTGAAAATAAATTACCTCCTCAAGCCAAGATTAAAGAGTTGATTGCTGATTTAGAAAATAAATATAATTATGTTATACACTATAGAAATTTACAACAGTGTGTGAAGCACGGATTAGAACTGCAGCGTATTCATCGAGTTTTAATGTTTAAACAATCAAATTTGTTAAAGAGTTACATTGATTTAAATAATTTCCATCGAACTGCCGCAAAAAATAATTTTGAAAAAGACTTTTTTAAATTATTAAATAATTCGGTGTATGGAAAGACTATGGAAAATGTAGATAAAAGGAAAGATGTAAAAATTGCAACAGAGTGGGAAAGCCGTGGTAGACATCAGGGATTGCGTGCTCTTATAGCAAAACCTAATTTTCATAGTCTTTCTCATTTTACATCAAATATGACTGCAGTTCAATTAAAAAGAGTTTACACAATTTATAATAAACCAATTTACTTAGGCTTTACAGTCTTAGAGCTATCAAAGCTAAAAATGTATAACTTTCATTATGAATATATGAAACCTAAATACAAAGATATGGTCTCCTTAAACTATATGGACACAGATTCTTTTATATATTCTATTTCTGCTAACGATTTTTATAATGATATTATTTTAGATATTAATGAAAGATTCGATACATCAGAATATCCCCACGACAATCCTTATAATATACCGTTAGTAAATAAAAAGGTTTTAGGTTTAATGAAAGATGAGAATAAAGGAAGAGTTATGACTGAGTTTATAGGTTTACGATCTAAGCTATACTCTTTAAGTATTGAAGAAAAACCCGAAATAAAGAAAGCTAAAGGTATTAAAAAAACAGCTGTAAATACTTTAACTCTAGATAATTACAGAGATTGTTTATATAAGAAAAAATTATTTTATGTCAACATGTTAGGATTTAGAAGTAAATTTCATACAATATATACGGAATATATTAATAAAGTAGCGTTGAGTCCATTTGACGATAAAAGATTTATAAGAGAAGATGGTATTCAAACATACGCTTGGGGACACTATAGATTATCTAAAAATTGTTAAAATAAGAATTATGAATAAATGTATGTAGAAGGAAAATAAATGAGTAAATTAATAAAATGCTATTTTAACATTAACAGAAACAGAGACTTTTATTAGTATAAAATTATAAGACATTTATTTCTTATTTCTAAATTTTATTATTTTTCTAGAAAATTTCTTAAAAGATAAGCATTTTCTTGAGCGCATTGTCCCTGATGAGTTAAACAGCATGGTACTTTATAAAAAATTTTAAGAGAGGATAATTTTGGACACTGCAATTCTTCTTCCATATTATATACTATTACACCTTCACCAAATGTATTTTTGATCCAACAAGCCTTTTCACAACCTTTCACATACAGTATTTTGTTTCTTATTAAAGGCATCACTATAGCACGTAATTGATGATAGGGAATATATCCATCGGTCCATCTGAATCCATGATAATTATCATGCAGCCATTTCGCTTCTCTTCTCTTTGCAGGTGTTAAATCCTTAAATCTGAATGGAGATTGAAAAATAAAGTGCTGTATTTGGTTTCCGTTTGTCAAAATTGCCAATTCCTTCACAATAAACTTGTTATGATCGTCTTTAAATCCTTGGATATCCACAATTGCAGCCATTTGTTGTCTTAAATTATTTTTCTAACTTCACTCGTCAATGAACTATATTCGACTATTGTCATGCAAAAGTAAACAAAAAGCTGTTGTGTTTGCAGGAATATTACTAAGTGTTTTAAACTGTATACGAATATCGACTGGTCCTGATTTGATCACCTCGTTTTGATGTGAGCAATCGATAACAACAATTGGAGCGCTTTCCTTGAACTTCTCTCGGGTAAGCAGCGGTTGATGCATCCGCCCATTTAGGGTGGAGGGGTAACCATTGGATTTCTTCTTAGAATTAATAAAGCTATAAAAACGCGGATGGTCAAATACCTGATTCTCATTTATTAGGTCGAAGAACAACTTTTATCAGCTCTATGAATAGCTATATCAGGTCTATAAACAGCTATATCAGGTCTACTATCAGCTTTAGCAGGTCTATGAACAACTATATCAGGTCTATGAACAGTTATATCAGGTCTACTATCAGCTTTAACAGGTTTATTACCAGCTTTAGCAGGTCTATAAACAGCTATATCAGGTCTACTATCAGCTTTAGCAGGTCTATGAACAACTATATCAGGTCTATGAACAGTTATATCAGGTCTACTATCAGCTTTAACAGGTTTATTACCAGCTTTAGCAGGTCTATGAACAGCTATATCAGGTCTATTACCAGCTTTAACAGATCTATTACCAGCTTTAGCTGATTTGTTTTACTAGATCTTCTAAATTTATAGCGAAATGTATGTATCGATTCCTTTTCGATAACGTCCTTTCTTCAACAAACTATCTTTATCGATTACTAAATAGCCATAATTGTCTTTCCAGCAAACACTGCAAATTATGTTGCTTATCAACTAAATGAAAACAGTTAGACAAAGCCGGCTCCCTGGAGACACGGGATATAAAAATTTATTAAATTGTTTTAATTAAAAGTCATGGGAATCATAATATGATTAGTCGCGATTTTGTTTTTCTTACATGCTATCTGTTATTGTCAGAAATCGATCTATTACTTTATCTCCTAGCGAAGTTAGGATCCACTAATTGCATACACCAAGTACATTCAGGGTATAAAATTGAAATCAAAAAATGAAATGTAGAAGAAATCGGCTCATCAGATATCAAATGTAATATTAGACTCCTGTTGCCATCTACTAGAGTCATGTATGTCTCTAAAATATCATTTGGATCCATATAGAGAATTGGGAGAGGTGAAGTTAAAATAAACATATATTTAATAGAACTTTTTTCCATTTATTTACAAATTTAAGTAATATCCATTACTAGATGTTATTTTTGTAAATATTAAATTAAAATAGTTCCCATTTGCTAGTTTCCTAACAACATAGAAGCCTCCATCGTTAAGTTTCTCGATTGTGCGGTGAGTAATTTTAGCGCTGTATCTCGGCGGCAGAAAAACTTGGTAATTCTCTAGTTCTAAAAGGATCCTGGGCCCATACTTCGTTGTTACATTGCTGCATCCTATGATTTTATACTCTAACAACTCTTCCATGTCTTTAACTGCAATCGTAGGTTTAAAATTTGCAGAGTTCAGTTCTTCGAGCACTTCAAAGTCTTCGATGACTGCTTCATTGATTATTGGTAGCTGAGGCATGTTAGATTATTTTAATTTCACTAGGAACACGAATT
Source organism: Leptarthrus brevirostris (assembly GCA_964036015.1). NCBI lineage: Eukaryota > Metazoa > Arthropoda > Insecta > Diptera > Asilidae > Leptarthrus > Leptarthrus brevirostris. The sequence goes on from OZ038375.1 coordinate 55,793,416, forward strand.
TCATGTATTTTCAGTTTCACTGATTGACTTTACATTGAAAACTAAAAATTTAACTAAAAATACTTGGCTTTTATACTCGAACTGATATTTAATCAAAGATAAGACCCTAACAAACAAAATTCTTATAACCGCAATTTCCGTTTAAATGTAAGCTGTTTTACATGTTAAAACATGCTGGGGAAATAAAAAAAATATTAAATTTATATTATTGAGAACACGTTAAAAGATATTTGGAAAATTTCTCAATCCTAATCTTCAATATCACAATTATCTATCCAAACAAAATCTGCATATGGAAGTGACTCCGAAATAACTCATCTATATAAATTAATAACATCAATCTAAACCAATTCCGGAGCTATGGAAGCTTAACGTATATTTGGGAAAAATCGTAAAAATTACCTTTTAGATCTAACTTGATCTACAAAAGGTCAGAAAAAATCGAAAAGTATCAACCTAGATCAAGGGTTCAACCTTTCAATTTCACCAATTTTCACGGTATGCATATCATTATTTTACATGGATTTTTGGTGATTAATAAAAGCAACGCAATGTGTAAGTGGTGCTACCGAAAGGGATTTGATGTATTCATGATACGTACTATAAAAGGAGAGGGATGAACAATGATTTATTAGCTAATACTAACACTTTGATGGAAACGGTTCAACTTCACATAGGTAATTATTGTTTCATGTTACATGTTTCATGATTCATGATTCATGATTCTTGTTTCATGTTTCGTGTTTATTGTTTTATGATTCATGTTTATTGTTTACTGTTTCATGTCTTTTAGACTTGATTCTTAAATAAGATCAATATGGATGAGAATCTTACTAAGGAAATAGCGAGGGTGCGAAATGCCATCAGAAAAAAGTTTAAAGCTCTTAAGATGGGAAAAATGGAAACAGAGACTCAGCTAGAGCAAACTTTTAAGTCTATCACCAAGCCGCTTGAGACACTTGTATTGAGAACACGTTTAAAGATATTTGGAAAATTTCTCAATCCTAATCTTCAATATCACAATTATCTATCCAAACAAAATCTGCATATGGAAGTGACTCCGAAATAACTCATCTATATAAATTAATAACATCAATCTAAACCAAATATTTTAACCCTTTTAAAAAAATCAAAATCTCTCATTAGATAGAGAATATCGTAAGGAACATTGTGTTAAACCTCTCCGAATACCGCTTTTCATGAAATTTGAAATGAAATGAATTAGAAATGTATTATTTCTATAATTCTAATTTAATTTGGATGTGTTTTAACATAGCATCCCATGACAATCCTGGTGTTGTGTAATAATGATTCGGGTTAAACTCATAGATATTTATGTATACTATTCTAAAATTCTCAAAAATGTCTGCTAGCAATAAAGCATCACACTTTAAATATAATTGTAAATTTTCTCAGATATTTCTAGAATTAAATTTGTTCCATACATTAACGACATGCTGATATTCTTCTTCTTATTGCTAAGTTTATTAAAAAATCCTGAGGGGCACACATGCTTCATTTTAAATTTATCAAAAGAATTTAAGTAATCATATGAAAACCCCCCTTTCTCCTTATTAAATTAAAATACTCATCATCTTTAAATTCATTATGGATTATTCTAAAGTCTTCATCATTCAGATTTTTTTTTCACAGTATCTAAACTCGCAGGCATAATGCGAATGGACTCTAAACATCGTAATTCAATCGTTTTACTCTCAGATGAAAAAATTCCCTTTGACATTGATATATAACACTTTATTTAAGGGAATAACGTTAATGAAATCTTCAATTTAATTTAATTTTAAGCAGTTCAAGTTTTAAAAATTTCCAGTGGGGGGTAAAATACTTGCTATAAAAGCTGAGGCAAATATTTAGATAGACCAGATTCAGGAAAGGAAGGAAGATCAGGTATGTTGCAGAGTAATTAATATATGCGTAGTAAATAAAAAAATGTTATTACAGAAATAAAATGGAAGGAAAATCTATCGTAAAGACTCCTCGCGAACATTATACTTTTAAGATACAATTCACCCCAGTATGGGATGAAATGATATTAGCGGTGCATAATCAACTGTCTTTCGGAATAAATGCGCTGAAGTATTTACTGGAAGAACATTACTTAAACAAATTTCAAGAACACATTCAAAAATATCTAAAAAATGGTGTTTATGAACCTGTTCGGGTTATAACACGATTCAAATACATCAATCGATGTAATGTATACAAATTTGAAAACATCGAACTTAATACAAATCTTAAGGATGGTGATATTAAACAGGAATATCTAAATAAAGTAACACAGCCTATAATTCAGAAAATGGAGGAATTTCAGAGACAAAAAGATGTTCTTGTATTGACAATATGCTTTGTAAAATTCATTTTCGAAAATCATCAATCAGTGGAACCGCAGTCAGAGTTTCAAACAGTGGAGATCAACAACACTGTGTATGAGATGGATGAAGATTGCAATTTAAAATTTATCGAAAACAAAATGGACGAAATACCAGGATTTAGAAATATGTAAATTAATTATATAAAATTATGATATGTCAGGAAGATTTAATAGAACTCTACCGATTTTAAATAAAAATTGATTAAGTGAATTACGAGTATTTTTATTTCGAAGAAATTTGATATTTTGTAATCCCATTTTGTTTGGGGTATATCCTTTTTCAAATACATGTTTATACTTGCTAATGCAAACAAAGTAAAAGACAAATCAAAAATAAAGTTAATAATTTTTTAAACTGTGATAATTTTAGTAAACCGAACTTTGCTCCAACCGAAAGATTTAATGATGATATTAGAATAAGTCTTGACAATAGTAAGCATCTGTTGAACATTTGAATATACTTAAGAACCCAAAAGTAGTGTCATTCCTCGTGATAAATACAAATTCCATCATAAGAGCTTAAGATCGGAAAGTGTTAACAGCTTTTGATCTATGCAAAGTACTAAGATCAATATATTGTTTTAATCAATTCATACTTTAAACTACTTTTTGAAGATTTCTAGAATGGATTATGTAATGAAATGTATCTTCTAAGTCATATATCAATTTCCTTGAGCCTAATTCAGAGGATATTTATATTATTTGCGCATAATGGTATATCATTGTGTAAGTCATGAAGTGATTCTAGATAAGTTAAATCTACTTCAAATATATATATTCAATTTCTAAACTTTGAGTATTTTCTATCCCATTGAAATTCCTTATATACTAAGAATTCAGACATGTCTCACCCATATAAATTATTGCATTCGAAGTAAATTAAATATGTTGAGCTTTGTGATGGGATAACATTTTCCATACACTTATTATTAGCAGTAGAATGCCTGCGAGAACATATAAAGTTATACACATTAACGTTAGTTAATAATTATTGTAATTCAATCTTTCAATACTTAAGCATAGCACCCCAAAATTATCCTGAATCTATATAATAAATCATCGTTTTTATAAAAGGATCTGTTTAATATTAAGTTTTCATCAGATGAATTATTCGCTAATTTTTCTATACTTGAGAAATCTAATCTATATGAATCTAAAATGCAAACAAAGTAAAAGACAAACCAAAAATAAAGTTAATAATTTTTTAAACTGTGATAATTTTAGTAAACCGAACTGTGCTTCAACCAAAAGATTTAATGGTGATATTAGAATAAGTCTTGACAACAGTAAGCATCTGTTGAACATTTGAATATACTTAAGATCACAAAATTAGTGTCATTCCTCGTGATAAATACAAATTCCATCATAAGAGCTTAAGATCAGAAAGTGTTAACAGCTTTTGATCTATGCAAAGTACTAAGATCAATATATTGTTTTAATCAATTCCATTGTCTGAATCAAAGAGCTCTATGAATGTATGAAAACTTCAATTCATACTTTAAACTACTTTTTGGAGATTTCTATAATGGATTATATAATGAAATGTATCTTCTAAGTAACATATCAATTTCCTTGAGCCTAATTCAGAGGATTTTCTGTAAACTTGCTTCAAGAAGATTTATAACTCGAGGTTTGATTTTGTAGAAAAATTGTTTTGGATCCAATATTCCTTCATCATCATTTTTCAATAGAAAGCTTTCAATACGATTATTAAAGCCCTGTTTAATGCGCTTTAAATTTCTTTCATTGGTTCAGCTGTATTTCTCTATAAATTTTGAAAAGATCATTGGGATAGTAGTTTTTCGTTTGTTTGACTTGGTGAGATCACAATTTGGGTCTATTGTTACATGACGTATACAAAAATTTAATTTTAAATGTCATATGGGTTTGTTAGCTGTCAGTTTGGTATAAATTTAAAACATAATTATGATTCAAGAAAAATATGGTTTCCTTATTAAGATTATTACGACTGAAAAAAGAAGAAACCAAGTTTAAAGCTATGAAAAGAGATTTATTTTCTTAAGTTCTTGACATGATAAATCTCTCTAAATTACCAAAAGAAGCCATTCCAGCTACCTCAATTTTGTTTGTTCTATCGGCTCAATTCAAAGTTTTTGAGGTTATTTTTTATAAAGTGCTGCAACGGCAACAAACCCGGAAGCTGACATTTGCCAAAATTAGATGACAAACTAAAAGTAAACTGAACTCGGTGAGATCACAATTTGGGTCTATTGTTACATGAAGCATATATGAAATTTATTTTCTTATGTTCTTCACATGATAAATCTCTTTAAAGTATCGAAAGAGGACATTTCAGCTACTTCGATTTTGTTTGTTCTAGTCTAAATTCACAGTTTTGAGGCAATTTTTACAAAGTGCTACAACAACAGCAATGATCTTGTTCATTTCTTCTGCAGTTCAAGGTTGTTATATGGGTTTGGTAGCTGCTAGTTTGATATAAATTTAAAGCATAATTACGAATCAATGGTTTCCCTTAATTATCACGGCTGAATCATAAAGAAACGAAGTTTAAGGCTATGAAAAGATATTTATTTTCTTTGCAAGTTCTTCACATGATAAACCTCTCCAAAGTATCGAAAGAAACCATTCTAGCTATCTTGACTAGACGTTTATTACTTATTAACGGATTTATGCAAAGCGATGCATGTTATTTTTAAACATCAGATTTTTTCCCTTAATTACAGAAATTCCTTTGGCTATTCCTCAATGGTGTTATGACGTAATCGGTGGAATGACTTACTTGCTAGTTGCATAAAACACGAAATTATTTAATAATATAACCTCGAATTAATGGCTATATTTAGATCTGGAAAAGAAATTGCATGATAATCTTTTAAAGTTTGAGGTTACAATATTCTGCTTCCAATTAAAGTCGCATCATGTTATTTCATTTAGCTGATAAAGGGGTACTTCGTAATTAAAAACTCAAGACAACAAACTCTTATTTTCAGCACGAGGTCAGATTCATCTACAAAACCTTATCACTCAACGACCTTAACATTGCCGCCAAATTATTAATTTCTACGCAGTCACCAGCTCGCTTATCAATCACAGCTCGACCAGAAAAACATGTTAAAACTTGCTTGAAAACAAATGATATCATAGAAATAAGAATTTGCAAAAGAAATAAAAAATAATCTTCATCTATTTACTCAAAGTGGTGAAATCTTTTATTACGCAATATTCTGTTTTTCCAACTAAATTCGCATCATGTTATTTCATTTAGCTGATAAAGCTTTACTTCGTAATTAAAGACTCAAAACAACAAACTCTTATCTTCAATCCAATTAAATTCGCCTCGTGTTATTTCATTTAGCTGAGAAAGCTGTACTTCGTAATTAAAGACTCAAAACAACAAACTCTTATCTTCAACATCAATTGTAGCCTCCAAGACTGAATACCCAATATCCAAGATGGCCGACAGGTGCCTTATCTTACTAAACAATCTAGGTTCAGATCCAAGGTTTAGATCTAAGTCTAGATGCAAACCAAAGAAGAAGAAGACCAATTGTAGCCTCCAAGACCAAAAACCGAAAATCCAAGATGGCCGACAATCCTTATCTCTTTTCCATATCTCTCAATTGTAGCCTATAACACCGAAAACCCAAAGAAGACCAATTGTAGCCTCCAAGACCAAAAACCGAAAATCCAAGATGGCCGACAATCCTTATCTCTTTTCCTTATCTCTCAATTGTAGCCTATAACACCGAAAACCCAAAATCCAAGATGGCCGACATCCTTATCTCTCAATTGTAGCCTATAACACCGAAAACCCCAAAATCCAAGATGGCCGACATCCTTATCTCTCAATTGTAGCCTATAACACCGAAAAGCCCAAAATCCAAGATGGCCAACAATCCTTATCTCTGTTTCTTATCTCTCAATTGTAGCCTATAAGACCGAAAACCCCAAAATCCAAGATGGCCGACATCCTTATCTCTCAATTGTAGCCTATAAGACCGAAAACCCAAGATCCAAGATGGCCGACATCCTTATCTCTCAATTGTAGCCTATAAGACCGAAAATCCTTATCTCTTTTCCTTATCTCTCAATTGTAGCCTACAAGACCGAAACTGCTCCTCCAAAAATTGTTATGTATGTTCTGGCGCATGAAAAATGAGCAAAAATCTGACGTCAGACCTCGATTTCCCTCACAATTTAACCAATTTTTAGGTGCTCCTGCTCATTTGCGCCAGAACATACATATTTATACTACTCACTGGATAATGAAAGTCTTGGAGAAGTCGGGGCTCACCAGAAACGGGGAAGAGGTCAAGTTCTCCTTAACTAGCTTGAAAGCGGTTTGTGCCTCACTAGTCCACACAAACTTGGAGGATTTCTTTAGCGTGTCTGTTATTGGGGCTGACAGGTCAGCGTAATTAGGTATGAACTTACGATACCAGCCCGCCATACCCAGAAATCGTCGCACTTGTCTGACTGTCTTTGGTGGAGGATAGTCTATTATGGCTGATATCTTAGCCGGGTCAGTCTTAATACCCCCATTTCCAATTATATAGCCCAAATAACGCGTCTCCTTGGGGCAGAATTTACTCTTCTCGACATTGATGGTGAGTCCCGCCTCTTGCAAACATTCAAGTGCGACTGTAAATCTTTGGATAATACTTGTAGGTCATCCAAGTATATGAAAATATAGGAGATCGCGTAGGTCATAGGGGATCGCTCTATCCATGAGTCGGCACATTGTTTGGGGCGCGTTGCAGAGACCGAATGGCATAACTGTGAACTGCTATAGAGGATGGCCAGGTACAGTGAAAGCGGTCTTTTCCCGGGAGCTCTCGTCTAGAGGGATTTGCCAAAACGCGTCCTTCAGATCCAGGCTGGAATTGTACTTGGCGGGAAGAAGTCTGCTAAGGATGCGGCAACGGGTATGCATCTTTTTCGTTACCGCGTTGACTCTCCTCGGGTCAAAGCACAGCCTGACCTTCCCTGGCTTCCGCACTAGTACGACCGGAGAACTCCACGGGCTCTTGCTCTCTTCTATAACGCCTAGGTCCCTCATTCGTTTGAGCTCTGCGTCCATTAGTGCCTGTACAGCTGGAGATACAGGATAGTGTCGCTGTTTAATTGGTATGGCCTCTCCAACATCTAAAGCATGCTGCAACAATTGGGTCTTCCCTACGCCTTGTTTTGTGTACGAGGGAAAGAAACCTTTCACAAGTTCAAGCTGAGCTTGGTCCTCTATTGACAGACGGTGGGTGTTGTTATCAACGGGTGTTCCATTGGTGGCGGACAGTGCGAGAGAGCTAATGATGTCTGGGGCCAGCTGGAAAGCTCTCCAGAAATCTACGCCCAGATATAGGTCTTGTGACAGACTCGGTATGACATATAACCGAATGATATGTCTGCTGTCACGTATATCGGTATCCAAATGACCGCATACCCGCTGTGAGGTTTCGTCAGCTGTTTTGACGGATGTTGCGTATCTCTTATATGTCATTTGGCCTTCTTTAATAAGCTTTCTAGCTGCTTGTCCTCCCAGACAACTCACACTCGCTCCACTATCTAACAACCCGTTGATTTCTTGTCCCAGGACTTTCACACGAGCGTAGGGTCTTATGTCGTGTGGTATTGATGATATACCTGAGACTAGTCGGCGTCAGTCAGCTTCCACTCGTTTTCAAAATTCACGAAGCCTCTTTGTGGATCGCTTGGGCATAGGTCTTAATGGTTGGATTGATGCAGGAGTAATAATCTCGAGTCACTCTAGGTGTTCTCGGTGTTGAAGTATCTTGCGGCGTTATCATCATTCGTCACACCGTTGGAGTCTCTGTCGAAATCGCTATGGTCGTATCAGGGGCACTTATATCACTCGTTTGGATTTCTACTGCTAGTCTATTGCTCGGTAATGCGAGCTGGCTGGTTCGACGAGAACTGGTGGCCTTGTTCCCGCCTCTCCGCTAATTTTTTTTCGACTGCAGGTCTGACAATTAACTATATAAACGTCTCGCAGTCCGAATCCATAGCAGTAGACGCCAGTGTTTGGAATTGGGCATTGTCGATCCCAATGACCAGCTTCACCACAGTTCCAGCAGCGTCTCAGGTTGTGGCAGATGTGAGCTCTGCATCTGATTGAGCGGTCTGTGCGTAGATACAGTGGCTTCAGGCGGCTGAAGGTGCAGGTTCTGAATCTGTTTTCTGATCTGCTGAGTTATCAAATCGGATAACTCGCCTCTTAGACCGGCCAGCAGAGCTTGCACGCTGGGGGAACTTGACCTACTAGCCTCGGTTGGGCTCGACTCCTGTGTCCTTGGCTGTAGTAGCTCTAGTGTTTGCGTTCGGTCGAGCGGATGAGTTGGAGATACCTTCGGAGTTTGAGGTCGCTGATTAGCCTGCGACCTTGTCAACACGTCTCTGGTGTTTGTGCGTGGGATGACTCCACTGTTAGGGTTATACGCCCTACTTTCCACCAGCAAACACTCCCGCCGACAATTTGGGCAGCTGGGTTTTCACTCTAACCACTGAGCTAAACACTTTCAATTTAATCTGTGAGCGCATGCGGTGATTACCGGCATGGTGCTCGGACCGAGATCGCTACCTTGGCACACCGTGCAGACTGGAGAAGTACTCTATGAAGATTAAAATTTGGGCAAGGCTGTTTGCGTCAGTGTCAACAAATTACGCTCTCTAAACTGTCTTCGGTTTGGTATTCCTACAAAAATAAGCAAATAAAATCTTAGGAAATAAGCCCAATTGAACCAAATTTAATGAGTTGCGGCGAATACCCACGATGATACTTTAAATCACCGCGTATAGCGATTGCCTGTAATGCAATATCTCCGAGAGAAAAAAATGTAGTTTTTTTTTGAAAACCTTGCAATTATGTATCATAAACTAAAGTGAATGGTATAAAAAATCATCCTTTCCGTGTACTCTCAACATTTCTTCAAAATGCAACTTTTTCCTGTTGGCCGCGATCCAGCGGCTTATCCCTGATACTCGGTAACATGCCGCTTCGATAATTACAACCGCGAAATTCCTTTTCATCAAACAAAAAAAAACTCGAGATTAATCAGTACTGCACCCACATGGGTTTTCTTTTTCTTAAGAAAAAATTTTTTCCTCCTTTCTGCTTGGACACTTGCACTCCCTCTAGTCAGCTCCGCTACACACTTCAAACTCAACTCCCTTGCTGATCGCCGGATCTTGTTCCCGTCCGGACATTCCCGCCAATATGGCGTAGGTGGCCGCCATACTCGTCGGGACCCCGCCATATTTCGGAGTGTCTCCAAAATGTGGGCGCTAACATTTGGAATTTCAAAAAAAATTTACAACCCAATTTGACTACAAATTATATACCTGTGTCCTGAGAATATAGAGGTATACCTGGCAGCATCTGTTTGCTGAGAACCGGCGGAACTAAAACAATTTCGGTCTCTGATTCTAGTTAAACCTAATCCTTCTTGAATTTCGTGAGGTTTCATTGCATCGGGGAGGTCTTGCTTATTAGCGAATATCAATATAATTGCGTCCCTCATTTCTCTATCATTGATTATTCTGTAATTCTGTTCGCGCTTCATCTATTCTATCTCTATCTTCACAGTCAACCACAAAGGTAAGTCCTTGTATTCCTGTGTAATAGTGCCGCCAAAAAGGTCGAATTTTATCTTGTCCTCCTACGTCCCACACGTTGAATTTAACATTCTTATATGTTACTGTTTCTACGTTGAAGCCCACTGTTGGTATTGTTGTCACTGATTGCCCTAATTTTAATTTGCACAAAATAGTTGCCTTACCAGCAGCATCTAAGCCTAGCATCAAAATTCTCATCTCTTTATTGCCGAAATACCCCAAACGGGGCCTCGCTAAACATTGACGAAAATTCACAAATTTAACGCACGACATGCAACCATAAATCAACTATCCACCCAAATTCGAGGCAAACTTAAGCGAAAAGTAACATGGCCTCTAACTTAACTCTGACGTTTATGTTTGTTTTCTTTTTTTCGTGTACCCTTGCTCAGCGGTTCCATTACCTTTTGCCATATCATTTCAGCGGCCTCCTGATGTTGGGTTCGAGGAATACTTGAACGCGGCGCGCTGATCGATATATTCGTGATCTCAAAAAGGGTTTTTATTTTGCAGACTCACAGGCGTTAAGGCGACACAACTTTGTGCTCACATAAAAAAATCTATTTTGTTGTGCAGCTGTTTAACATAGAAAGTGACCTGTCAAATAACAACTAAGTTGCAAGCGTTTGTAAACCGGTGCCTCCAGCTTATCCTTAACAACCATTGTCCGGAGGTCATTACCAACGAAAACCTACACAGACTTACAGGCGAAGATGGGAAAGACACCAGTATTCGCAGGCGAAGATGGGAAAGACACCAGTATTCGCAGGCAAAAGTGCACACATTAAGAAAAAAGCCAAACAACGGGACCTAAGGCAGACGTTGGCGCATGGCCGTTGGTGGATGGCCGGTCTATGCCCCAAAAGTGGTTAAAAGAACCAAAGAGAGAATGCTTCACAATAAACGAAAACGTAAAAGAGCCTCTTAAAGTCCAGTTAGCTTACATTAACAATTAACAAACGAGAATGGCTTTTTCATAAATTGCCATTAATTTTTTGAATCTAGGTCGCAACAAATTAAGTACTTCTGCTGCTGGGTTTTATAAATTAATGTATACTTTTCGTAAACAAACTGAAAAACTTTTTAAATAAAAATATCAATTATATAATTTCTCGTATATGGCAAAGTCCAGTTACTTTTTAAATAAATATTTATTTTCAAATATCCCAAAAATCCCCTATCCAAATAAAAAATAATAAATATATTAATACTGTATAAGTTATAAATTGGAATAAATAAAATCTTAGACACCTTTAAAAAGGTGTGCCAATAATTCTGGCTCAGAAAGATCCATTTTATACTTCTGTACGATGTCTTGAATTTTAAGGCGACGTCGTACATGAGGTGATTGATACCTTAAAATAAAATAGAGGCAATTGAGATAAGTACATCAACACGTTAAAATTAGTTAATTCTTACGAATCATTATCCAAACGCCGCCTTTTTCCCATATTATATGCAGTTTGTCTAACTAAATTTCCAACGACTCTTCGACTTAAAACCATGCCATCAACTAATGGTGTTGCAAATCTCATTCGGCCTGCTGGACCCTGCAGTTTTACTCGTAGTAAGCCTGACTGAAGAGCATGCAAAAATATAACATGACATTCACTGGCGCTTGGAATATGTCCAGTATTTGATTCTTCTCCAGTTCGAGTATAAGAGAGTAGGCCATCTAAAATGATAAGATTATGTAATTATGTATAATTTCGCAGAAACATTATACCTATAGGAAAATTAAGATGATCTTCATAGCTCTCAAGCCAAACAAAAAAAATTTTAGCAGTAGATTGCGCTAAAAGCGATGGCTTTACTACACCGGTTCGTCTTCTGGCAGGTGGAACAGGATCTTTGGATTTATCTAGTTCAAGTGAAAGTGTCCTCGGCTTTTGTCCTAAAGTTGTTCTTGATAGAGATTCTGAATTTTGTGAAATATCTCCGGTACTTTTGTCAAACCAACTTCCAGAACTGGATCTAAGACTGTCGCCAGAAGAATTCGAAGAATTGATTGATAAACAACTCCCATCTATATTCTCATATCTACCATTGTGTTCAGTTGGCACTACGAAAGCAATTTCAGCCCCTACGTCTGCCCAATAGAGGACCTTGTTCTCTCCATTAAATTTCATTTCTTGCGACCTTGTTTGGTTATTACTTTGTTTATGTGAAAAAGTCTTCAATATCCAGCTTGTAGATAAATATCCTGTCCAACCGGAATGTTCATCAATATTAACCGGCCAACCAAGTGTGAGCAGCATGTTCCAGAAATGCGGATCCAAAGTTTTCACATTTTCTTCATTCATATTTTCAATAATTTGTTGGGCTGCTGTCTGACCAACTTTTACATAAAATACATGTACTGTATCATGAGTTCGTGGGCTAAGTTTATCCAAAACGCCCAAGTCAGAAGGAAAATTTTGCTTTTTAGTATCTAATACAGTAAGATGTGAATATGCTGTTGGAGAATCACTAGCATTTCTATCTTCCTTATCATTTATTGATAAAAAACCAAAGTGGGACAAGAATAATCGAGCAGCTTGAAATTCATGGCACACAGCCGGTGGTACAGCTTCTTGAGTATGACTCAAACTATCCACAGAATTGTCAGTTTCAGCCCAAGCTAACTTTTCATAAATTGTCTGGTTCTCAACCTTTTGTTCAAGTTGTTTAATTATTTCAGATCCATATTGGGCTCGAACAGCATCCAATGTAGGTATAGAATAGTCAGCAACACATGGTATAACTTTATCTACACCATCAGGAAAAAATTTATGATCGAATTCAATTCGCTGTGGAATATCATTCATTGGAACAGGACGCCCAGGATTTGGAGTATGATACTTTGTGCCAGACTTGCTACGGGGTAGATGGCGAAGTTGCATTGTCCATGCATGGCGACCAAACGGCCCTCTAATAAGTACTGAAAAGAGAAAATTGAAAAGATTAATAGACATGTTCAACGAGACGAATTATACTATAATGTTCACTTTAAAGATTTTTCTAACCGGTAGATCACTTTTCGTATATGTGGCCTTGCTTGCGTGAGCTGGAAAACCACTTCTACAAAGATCTCTATCAGAAAAGAGTCATTAAACCATTCCCAACGTAGACTTCTGAGTTAAGCAAACTTTGACGACACTACACGAGCTCTCTATGAAGTAGAACATTTGTATGTAGTAATGCTTTGGACCCTGGGTGGCCTATGCGAGGCTATCGCCGCCAAAACAACATAACCTCGCAGAATCGGAGATTTTGGAGTATCGGTAAGAAGACGAGCTATGCCTCTCAAAGGGTTAACTGTAATAGAGGAGAAAGGGATGGCATTCATAGATTTGACAAAATATGAGGTAGGGAAAAGATAACGCCAGTTATTCGGTTGATGCAGTTTAAGGTCCAGTTTGCATTGAATTAATTGATGGACTTACGCCAATTATGGGGGTTTTTTAAGCAAATTTAATGTGGGACAAATAATCACAACCCTGTAGAATAAAAAAGGATGACGGTTCAGAGTTCTATAGTTCTAGTTCTCTATTTACCTTGTGAGGTGGGAGAAGAACTTCACTCGATTTTGGGACAACAATTGCAAGTGGACCTAAAATTTAAGACGGATTCCGAACCACCAACATTACTCTGCAACCCCGAATGGCCCAAGCTTAATACGTTGCTACCAGAAAGCAACCAGGGGTTGCCGCTGGTGACCTTAAGACCTGTAACCTTAAGGATGGAAGACCAACACGAATAAACCTTTTGTCGACGCTTAATTGGTTGTTTTAACTCCAACCCAAAAATGGATTTTTGTAGCTAAAATGAATTAAGGCAGTAAGTAGGAATTTTTACTAACTTATGCTGAATTGGGTTTTATTGCCTCCGTTACCCATAAAAAGAGAATTTCGACATTCTCTTTCATAATGCGGAAGTAAATGAAGTAAATTTAAAAAAAAATTAAAATTTAAAATTTTTTTATTTTTTTTTAATAACCTTTGAATATTTATACTTCAAAGCAAATAAATATTTATATGCAAGGCTGGAATTATCCGGATTTAGAAAAAAACAGAAAATCTGGTTTTTAAGAAAACGGATATTCCTAATCCGTGATTTTGGTTTTTCGAGACATCCGTAAATTCTCCAAATCCGGATAATTTGTAAATCCGCTAAAATCGGATTTCACTTAAATTCGAAGCAAACGCCGGTTTTAAGCCGTTTTAGCATTTATTCGTGTTATATTCACACGCCTGACATAGTTACATATTCCAACTCTTTCAAATGATGTTAAATTCAATGTGATAGAATTGAATTTGGCAGAGTTTTTCAAAAAAACCTACCCCTGTTTGCTTAAAATTAAGAAATCCTATTGAAACATGTAAGATTCAAATGCGTTAATTGACATTAAATTTGCGTTAAATTTATATCTGGAAAATATTACGATATGGTCGAAAAGATTTCCAAAAAAGTACATGTCAAGATGGAGAAATGATTAGAATACCGCATTCTTAGAAGACCATGACTACCTGATTTTTTATTGCACTGTGTTAAGGCGTTCTTTTATTAAAAGCTAATGGAAGTTTTGCTATAAAAGAGGGTCAGTATAAAGAATATCTATCATTATTAAGAAACAAATCGATAACTTCGGGTGTTCTTAAGCTAAAATTATGAAAAATTGGCAGAATTTACTTTTGAGGAATACGGGGATATAATTTACATTTATTGTGTAGTAGACGGAAATGATAGAGCAGTTGAACTGGAATATCAAAGGAGATTTCCTAATTGACATGCACCTTAAAGAGGGGTCACTTTAAACGGCATGGAAATACGATCTGAAACATCGGGAGATTCTGCCGACGTCGAGCAGTAAATAATCACCCTCGTAAAGCAAGACCCTGAAACGAGCTCGAAACGAGTCGCAAGACGATTAGGAGTGTCTTCAGTTAAAGTTTGGAGGATTATTCATCGAGAAGGATTACTTCCATATCATCATATCCCAGTCCAAGGACTACTGGAAAAAGATTCCAAGAAAGCATTAGAATTTTGCATTTGGCTTTGAAAATACGACATTAAGAGCATTTCTGGACTGAATTATGTGGGCGGATGAATTGCAGTTCACCGGGGATGGTATCACAAACTTCCACAACCTTCATACCTGAACAGATACTAACCCACAAAGAACAAAGGGGGTCTTATTTCACCACAAATTCTCTGCCAATATTTGGGCTGGTATCATCGGCACCCATTTAATAGTACAATTCATTTTGCTCAAGTACTTTAATAGCCAAATTTATGGGTACTTTTTGGAGAATACTCTACCAGACCTGCTAGAGGTCATCCTTCTGGACAATCTTAGGAAAATGTTTTATCAAACTGATGGAACCGCAGCGCACACTGCCAACTTGGTGAAGGCAATATTAAATGCAAAATTTTCTGAAGAGGGGCACCCAGGGCCTGCTAGATCTCCAGATCTTACGCCATTGAACTTATTTTTATGTAAAAACAATAAAGGATGAAGTCTATTTAAGGCCGGTTAAGATAGACACGAATTAGTTAGCAGAATTGGGTCTATAGCGACGAAAATTCGGGAGAGGCTGGCTACAATATACCTTAATCAGGGGATTAGAAGTAGATTATTGGCATGAATCGAAAGTGGCGGAGTATATTTCGAGCAGCTTTTGTAGCATAATTACATTAATTGTAATAAGTTTCGAATTCAAAAAAAGGATTTTAGGGTAAGTATGAGTTTAATTTCTTTAAATTGCAGATTTTTATAATAATCCCCAAAAGCTTTCTCCATGTGGACATGTTTCGCCTTTTTGGAAAGGTATTACCTGGGGCAATTTAACAAAAATAAAAACCAGGTTTATTAATTACATGTATTCCGGAGAAAATTTGGGAAAATGCTGAATTCAATGTAATCGTAAAACATTTTTTTTCACTTTCGCAAGTGACTATACCTGCAATGTTAGTTGTTAAATCAGTATTGTTGACAATTTTGGAAAGGTCATTGGGAATAGTGTTTTTTTACGTTTGTTGAGTAGATCAAAAGATATGCGTTTCCCACCATGAAAATGTAAAATTTATGATTCACCCTGCAACTCCCAAACGGTTGAGTTAGTAATAAGTCCACTGTACTCCGTCCGAGATGAAACTACCACTATAAAAGGCCACAACATTTTCTCCAGCCAGTTAGAAAGTCGATTCATTACCATACCAAGATTCACCGGCTATATTCATACACTAAACAGCACGGACATTCAATACGAGGTCTCTTCAGAACAAGGTGCCATGAAAAATATCCAATAACTTCAAAAAGGTTTCAACGCTCTAAAGGAAAGGGAACGACTAACTCCCAAGGACATAAATTTTCATGATACCCACCAATACACCATTTGCTACTAATATTAAGTCTCATCGTGTATATATGGAAATTCAAATAACAGGCAGTTAGGCTAGAAACCAGGCATTTTCGGACCACCCGTAACATTACCAAGAACTACTTCTTTTGTCGTAGTACACTCGGAAGATCTTAAGCCAGCTCAACGCGGGGAGGATGTCTAAACCTAGAAACTACCTTGCAATTTAAGCAGTAGAATTAAATTTCTTAATTGTAAGAGCAAAGAATAAGAATAAATTGCATTCACCATGACTACATATTTACCTATATTATCTGAAAGAAATCAAATAAACAAGATCATATTGATTGAGAACTATGATAAGAGCAGGCGAGCAATTTAGAATTGAACTTTTAGTTAGCCTTAACTGACCTATATAAAGAGAAACTTTTTTTATATGATATTGCCAAACCTCAGGGGATGCTATATGATGCTTACGCACAGCCGTACAGAATTAAGGGTTAAGAGGTTGCGTGAAGGAGGTGTCGATGTACGCCTTGTTTAAAAGTCTCGGGCTCATAAGATGATGGAAAAACAAAAGATGCTAAACCGTTCCACATTCGTGTTGTTCTGTTTAGAAAAGATTCCCGACATTTGACGGTACGTCCAAATTTTACCTAGAAAGTATAGGGGTGGGAGCGAATTAAAGCCCTTGTATCGCGCGTTGTCATGTGTCTACGAGGAATCAGGCTAATAATTTCGTTAGAACAAGCGCCGTGGAAATAGCGACAGAAGAGTGAGAGATTCCGTCGATGCTCCAGATAGTCAACGCTCTCAGAGATTGAGGTTTAATAGCCCTACGCTGGATGTTTTCTAACGCAGACAATACGGTGTCCGGGTCCTGCCCAAATATGGGAATTATATTAAAGTCTAGGCCTGATGTTCGACTTGTAGATCAGTGCTAAGTCAGATGGGGTGAAATATTTTTTACATCTCTGTAGAAAACCCAAGCATTTCATAGCATTTTTAACGATTACAAATATATGATCAGTCCAGCTAAAATTGCTAGATATCTCAATATCCAAGATGTTTAGAGCGGGAGAATTGGGTATATTCCATCCATCGACTGAAATAGGTTGACGGGGGACGGGGATTAAACAGCATTGAGTGTTGGATGCATTAAACGTAACCCTCTGCCCCAAGCGAGGTTCATAGAAATGTCGTTGTTTTATGATCCAAACATACGTTTTCGGTTGATTTCTGTAGCAGCTCTACGAGAATTCATTACGGAATAAAAAGAGTACGCAAACCCTGAGGTACACCGGCATTTATTTCGTAGGGATCAGATATGACTCCGTCAATTACTACGCAGATTGAACGGCATGACAAAAAACTCTCAATCCATTGAACGGAGTGAGGTTGCAGAGCAAATGCTTAAAGTTTGGCTAGAAGGGCAGTATGCCAGATTCTATCGAAAGCTTTTGAAATATCAAGAGCGATAATTTCGGAGAGGCGTTAGGAAGTTTCCGGTTGAGCTGACAGCGCAGAAACCGTGCTGACAGTCGTTGACAGGATGGTTATTTTCTAGATATTTCATCAACTGAGAGTTAATGAGTGAATCAAATCTTTAGATAAGATAAATGAGTGGCGTTGTTGAAGAACAGGTAAAATTGCTCTTTACGGTTTTTAGTAGAGACCAGAACCTCTTACTATTCTTCTGCGTAGAAAATATCTTCCGTCTAACGCTCTCGTAGAAATTGAACTTTGCCCGAGCAATCACTGAATTGCAAATAATCCGCGCATCTCTATAGATACGTCTCAATTCCTCTGAAGGGCAAAATCTATATACCTCAAAGGCTGCTTCCTTGTTTTTACTGGCTATGGAACAGTCATTATTGCACCAATTGGTGTTCGTCGGTTTGATGCCTTTGAAGCTAAAGTGATCCAGCTCAAACCATAGGATGTTCAATATGTAATCGGTGCTTTTGCTAACGTCTCTCATAGAGAAGCGAACTTATTTTGTCGTGTTTTATTGTGCACTAATAATTTTCATTTGAGGTTTTGAGTACCTAAAATTGCGCTCAAATAATCCTCGCTAAAATAAATAACATTTTAAGGTACTCCACCTTAAACAAGGTAAGGTTACGTTTAAGGTACTCCAAATAAAACAATAAATCGCTGTTCCGCATTATAAACAGTAGGAAGATAATGTTTTGTATGCTATTAGTGTGCACAATAGAACTTTTTGGGTGTTAACAGTTTTTGGAAATAAGTAGCCGTTTATGCGGGTGTAACGGCAACTTATCATAATTTTTGCTTTTTTGGATTGAAAAAGAAGCTTCAGCTTAAAAAGCGTAAAAAACGAAAACATTTTCAGTCTAAAAAAGAAATTAAAATAATTTAACATTTATATCAAGCCAAATCTAAATCATTACTAATATATGAAACAGTAAGCTTGTGTGTGTACGAAAATATAAAATTTTCGTATACAACTCGGAAACCACTAAACCGATTTCGATGAAACATTTACTGCACATCATCATATAAACGAAAATTCTAACCAAGTCAACACTTTTCCAAAAGAAAATTTCTATTCAAGAAGTTCAGAGATCTTACAAGTTTCTATAAACAAGTCAGCGGCGAAATATAACTATATAGTTAATTATTTATTATAATTGATTCAAATACTATTTAATTCTTAAAGTAAAAATTCATTATAAATTTTTACTTAAGTTGCTTCAGTAGTTTTAAGATTATAATATGCAAAGTGGAGAAAATATGTAAATATTGCAACTTTTTAGCTTAATAGTATTTTAAATATTTTTGTTAAATGCATTTAATTTAAAAATTATATTTCTCGTTCTTATAAAGTATTATCAACTTTTTAGTGAAAATTTCATTAAATAGCGTGCATTAATACTGTTTAAAATAAGGAACATATATTAAAACAATGTACAAGAAATATGTAGATATTTAATAGTATTTATTTCTAAAATTCCGCCGCAGCATATACTTATATTCTTTCGATAGTATTAAATAAAAATAATCCGTGAATTTATGGATATGTTTATAAAAGAAACTTACATGTTATCGTAGGTTGCGGATCTTGATCATTGCCTAAAGGTTCTTCCAGTAAAGCTAAAATAGTTGAATTTTCCGTTACGAAATATTTAAATTTTTGAATTGCTTGTTCGGTTTTTATCGAGTTTCCGCTTTCGGAAGGTGGACTAGAATTGCAATGTTTTATTAAAGCTACTTCGTCGAGCAATGATGATATTGATTCAGGCCCACATTCACTCGGAAAATATCCAACTTCTTCTAAAATAATAGTTAAAAGGTTTTCTGCAGCATCTCTAACGCGCATTGAAGCCGGTTTCAATTCCTTTTCATCCTTATGCTTAGGAGGGTCACCAACTTTACCTACACTTTTTGAACCAGAGATGCCCAGTTCAACCACTTCAAGTACGGTCGCCAAACAGTCCTTGTCTTGTAATAAGTAGGGATGCTGCATTAACCATGCTGAAGTACACTGAAATGCTGCAACTATAGTGCTATGTAAATCCTTGCTATGAGCCGGGGGTGGTCGAGAGCACTGATAGCAAATATAATCGCATATCCACTTAACAGCACGTTTACATTCCAAAGCGTCTGTGGAAAGTATCGTTATAGATGAAAGCTCAAATTTAACCAAATTTTCTAGAAAAATTTAACAAAAGGGGTTAGTAAAAATTACATTACCAGTTAGTTTCCTTGCTGCGTATCCAAAACAGAGATTAATTTCAATAATTGAATATTTAAATTTTTACCTGAATCCCTAATATGCAATCTAGCCAGACCCGAAAGAAGCTCTAGAGCGGCCAAGGATACGTTTAAATCCGTTTTCCAAGATGAAATTAAGCGATGACAAACCAAATAGGTTGCGCGAACGAAAAGGCCATGTGCATTGTCTAGTTAAATAAATATAACGCAGAAAAATTAAAAAAAATCAATTCAGTGACATTATTGGTTCACAAATAAAAGCTTAATATGCACATAAAGAAAATGAAAATGTAATAAAAAAATTACCATAAATCGTAGCAACTTCGAAATCATGTAACAGTTCAGCAGGAAAATCATCGGAATTGGTAAAGCTATGATAATCATGGGAATTGTTATCGCGTCCACCTGTATTATACGTTGCTCCTGCACCACCAAGTGTGGCAATACTTTGACCTCCCAAGCTTGAGTTATTGGTACTATTTATGGAACATGTTGCTGATTTTTCTGAACAAGCTTTGTAAAGCAATATCGAGGATATTTTTATGTTTTGATTGTGAGTAGACAAACGATTTTTACAACAATATAAAAAGGACGTCATAACACAAAATGTTTATGAAAAGAAAGAAAAGAAAAAATAATAAAAAAACCTAATTAATGTGTTAAGAGTTGATTAAGCATTTTGTGCGAAAATGGTAGTTTTGGCGAAATTTTGTAATAGCAACAATAGTGTAAACTCGTTATTTTGCCTTCCAAATTAAATAATATCCGGATATTCTGTTTCTAGTTCCGTAACTTGTGGGGCAGATGGCGATAAAAGAACTTAGCCCTGCTATCCAGTTAGTACGCATTTTCTATTATTAATGTGCCTCTTTTAACCAATGAATATGTATGCAATTTGCAACATGTTACGGCATATAATTCTACAATAAGACGTTTTGCCGGATCTTTGCACCACGATTAGTATCATGACCCTGAGGTGTGGGGGGGGGGGGGGGGGGGGGTGGGAGTCGTAGACCGCGGCTAACTTCGTAAATCGTGGGTCGATTTAGATGAGTTTTCTTTTGATGTATAAATTAGGTGTGGCGTAGGAGGGAACAGCGCCTACCTTGGTAACATGTGTCCTGATTTGGATAATTTTTTCTGTTTGTATAATGTTCTCCAATAGCGGGATAAATGTACCTAGTGTGATGACAGGGTAGGGGTGCCAAGCTTATTTTTACCTTATTTGACGGACACTAGTGTATCAAATTGAGCCATTACCTGAGACGTCATCTCTATACTTTTCCTCAGGTCATAAGGAAATCGTTAAGCACGAAGTCATTGTTTTTGCGTCGTTGTTTTTGCGTTTGTTTCTTAAGTTTTGTTAAGAAAGTTATCGTACTTTATAACTTTTGCAAATGGTTTTTGCATAGTAGCAGGATTTTTGTTGGCATTGCCAACTCACCTATTTACAGTGAAATTTACTTTATTAATCTGTCTCAACAAACATACATAAATCCGTAATTTGGTGAGACAGATGCTTTTTATCTGTGATGGCAGGGAGGTAGTTGTTTTCTTATTTTAACTTGCCACCGACTTCAAAATGTAATATGCATAGAAATAAGTTTACTTTGCTTTTTAGCGCATTTTATGAAGACGGTTCAAATGTTCTTTTAATTTCCTTTAAATTACTTTAATTTATATGTCGTTTTGTTGAGATGAGTAAAATTATTGGTGGCTATCGCCGCGCTAGGTGAAGAAAGATCTGAAGTGTTTACTTGTTTGTATACCCTGAACGAAGATAGGTCAAGGAATTGTATAATTGTTAAAAAAAACAAGCTATACAGTATTTTTATTCCACAGATAAGCGACCGTGATTGTGTAGTTGTCCAAGACGAGACCAGAAGAACCTACTATTAGCATCAGCATACCTATCATATCAAGAAAATCCACACCCTACGGAAATTCTGAAAAATATGGTTAGGAATGCAGAGGACAAAAATCTAAAGATGATCATAGGCTGTAACGCGAACGCACATCGCATAGTGTGCGGCAGCAGAGATAATAATGACAGGAGTGTTATTGTCGCTATGTAGCGGCACCTACAGTGGTCCTGTATCTTCTGACCATCGGCTATATGAGCCGAATCCCTGTACCAGGTGTAACGGCAGGATGCTATGCCCTTGATTTTTACGAAGCCCCGGCCCGAAGCTAAATGTGCGAAAGTGAAGTTGAAATACGAAAGAAAAAAACTCAAATGTGATAAAATTAATGTTAAAATACGAAAAATTGGAAGCGTGAGAAGAAAATTAAAATTTGAAGGAAGGAAAAAGGAAAAAGGCTGAATGTGCGAAAGTGAAATTGACATACAAAAAAAAACTAAATGTATGTTAAAATAAGAAAAACTGAAAGCGTGAAGAAAATTATAATTTAAATACAAAAAAAAAAAAACTAAATGTGTGAAAGTAAAAATGGAATGGAAAAATGGAAAAACTGAAAGCGAGAGAAGAAAATTTTAAAATTGAAATCAAGGAAAAAGTAAAACGTAAGGAAGTTTTAAAAATTGGAAAAGGAAAATAAAATAGAACCGAAGAAAAACTGAAAGTGAAAAATAAAATTAGAGTGAAGAAAAACTAAAGGTAAGATAAAATAGAACCGAAGAAAAACTATAAGTGAAATATAAAATTAACGTGGAGAAAAACTAAGAGCAAAATAAAATTAAAGTGAAGAAAAACTAAAAGTAAGATAAAATAGAACCGAAGAAAAACTAAAAGTGAAATATAAAATTAAAGTGGAGAAAAACTAAGAGCAAAATAAAATTAAAGTGAAGAAAAACTAAAAGTAAGACAAAATCGAAACGAAGAAAAACTAAAAGTGAAAAATGAAATTAAAGTGAAGAAAAACTAAAAGTGAAAAAAAATTAAATTAAAGTGAAGAAACAAAGAAAGACCAGAAGTGAGAACGACAAGGCCACCGAAAGGGAAACGTCTTGACGATTAGGCAATTTGGTGAGTCCGTTCCATAAAATATATTAAATAAAAAGAAAAGAAAAAAAAAACAGCAAGTGAATTAACCATAGAACAAGATAACTACAACGTAACGAGAGTCATGAAGATGAATGAAACCTAAGTAGATAGGTATACTACTGGGATTTGAAGTCTAAATACATTTCTATTAATAATAACAACGGCTTTAGCTTTACAACTTCACTAGTAAATGTCATTGAGAGCATAAAGAAGGTTCCTCTATATGTTTGTATTCTTTTTTTCACAGCGAATATGAAAATTTCTCTTTAGGAACACAATTTCTTAATTGTACGTATATAATATTGCTATAGTTAATATTGCCACAGGATAAAGCTCGTCAAGTATAATATCTGTGCGACAATTATATTGTAAAACTTAATCATTCTATATATATTTATAGTCTACCGCAAATATTTTTTTTTCTGCTTACTACTAGTTTATGATTATCGTTGGTGAAACAAAATTGTAATATTTGTACGCAATTGAACCTTAGTTGAAATTATCAGTCATTAGAGTTATAGATCTTACCAACATACCATTATTTTTTGATTGGACAAACGTATAGCTAGACGGTCGTGTGCCCTCCTACGGAGGGGGTATCTCTTTTTCTTTAAAAACTTAAATAAAATTTTTAGATGGGCTATAAATAAACCTCTTCTTTTCTCTCTCTCTCTCCTCGTCGTCCTTCCCTAGGGCGGCTACATCATCGCTACGTCGGTGGGCGGGGTCCTCACAATGAGGTAAGTGACCCTCTCTCTCTTTTTACAGGTTATAGGGCATCTAGATGAAATCGGCCCCCTAGATGCAAGGGTGGTTGGGGCAAGGGCCATGCAAAGGGGAGTCATGACACCAGACTCCCCCAACGATAGCCGGAAAGTCGGGCAACGCCTGCCTGCATCCTTTATCCTCCTGTTTTGGTTTTTTTTATTCCTACAGTTTCCTTCTTTTTTCTTTTTTAAATTTTTTTTATTTTTTAAACTTCATCCATCTTTTTTTTCTTAGATTTTCGCGGTTTTTTTCTTTTTCTCCTTTTTCTTCCTTTTTTTTCGTTAGTTTTCTTGATTGTTTGTTCGTCACTCCCTTTCCCATCCTAGGCATGATTTTTTTTGCTTTTGTTGCGCGACCGCGGGTGGAGATGGCATCCCCTTTTGAACCCCCCCTCTCTATCGCAAAGCTAGCGATGCCAGCATGCCATCCTCATCTCTGCCCAAGCATCTGCTGGCAGATGAGTGTCCAGCGGAGGCCGTAATCCAGGCTGACATCAGCTGACTTTCAGTTGATGTCATTCAGAGTCATAGCCTGCCTTGGGCAATCATCCAGCAGCAGTGTCGGTCCAAGCGCACAACAAGAGATGGCGCCCAACGTGGGGCCTTAAGGGTACTCGCAGGCTCGTAGCTGGTTAAGAGCTAGAGCACTGAACTCGGAACCTGAGCCTACGCGAACTTAGTTTTCGAGGTGGTCAAGGTCCTCTGGTACCGCGGCTATAGGCTGTGACGTGGCCTATTGTCCGCCTGAGGACCTAGCCATCTCAACCCCGTCGGCATGGACTCTTCAAGAATGACAGGCTTATAGCAAGCGATAGCCAGCTGTCTGTCTTGGAGAGGCTCTGTCCGACACCCTTAGGGTTTCCTTTCCCTTCCCTTTTCCTTCTTCTTTTTTCTCCATAATTGTTTTAAAAAAAAAAGTTTTTTTTTCTATTTTAAAAGTCGTTTTATTTTCTCATTTTTAAATTTTATCCTTCCCTACCTATCTTCCCTTTTCCCTCAGGAGGCACGACTGCATCCCCTGATGTCTGGAATATACCACGTCTCCGAAGAAAGTCGATGGCTGGCTGTTCCTAGACAACCAGCTGACTCGGAGAGCTGGTGTCTTTCATTCATTGGGTAATGACAGGTGTCCTCATCCTTGTTACCCGGTAGGCGTTGTAGACTTGCTGAGGAGAGAGGACCACTCAGTGGGGTGGCCGTTCTTAGAACAGGAGTAAGTCCCTACTTGAATACCTAGTCAAATCACAACTTTCTATTATATATAAGGGCATTAATTAAACAGAAAGCAAGTTATAGATATTACACTTGCGAACGGGAAGGCTGTCGATGAGATTGAGAACCGGTATATCTCTGATGAGGTATCATTCTGGGACCATCGATGGATACACTTTGAGCTAAGTGGCAATGGCAGAAATAATTCCCTGATCCTTAGAACCCCAGGAAATCTAACTAGGATAAATATAGGGAGGTCATAAACTAAAGATTGAGTACAAGTAATGTTCTTTTAGAACCGACACTGGGCATTAATGACGAAACTGCTACCATGCGAATTACCATGCGCCGTGTAGTCATTGCTTTATATGTGATTTGTGTTTAAGTTGCCAATTTGGCCTAATCTTAAGTTCAACTAACTAGAGATTCCAATGTATTTGGAATTCATCTTACAGACACCAAATAATTATTAACGGACATCATTTTATTCTCAACTAACGCAATGTTTACTAGCAAATATGCAATTATTTGAAATTCAACTAAACCATAACAACGAACAAATTGTTTTTTGCGTATATTTCTTCAACAACAATCTTTTATGAAATATTTATTGCATTTTTCAATATATTTTAATTATTACCTTTTTCATTTTATCGATAAAAGATATTCATCTCTGCTTCCTGATTGTGAACATGCACGCACCAAATTTTAAGAAAGCAAGAAATATGCAACTTAGAAATGCTAATTCCCTCAGCAACACACCCGTATCTAGCTAATTTTCGATTACTCGACGCTTACCGATATGTGTGCGGTTGGTTCCATTCCACAACATCATTGAAATTGCATTTTTTTTAGTAGTTAGGCGGTGCGATAACTACGAAATTACCTATCTCCCCCATTCAACGTTAAAATGCAGGGGTGGAATTATGATCTATATAAAGTGACAACGAAAGAGCTGTCACTTTGTCAATTCTGCGCGCTTGAAGTGAGGCAGCAAAGCCCACCCAACATTAATTATAAGTAGTGGACTTGTAAATGGAAAGCAAGAGGGATAAAGTGATAACTAGTTTATAGTACCTATATAGCGATTAGCATACTACCATAACATTAATGCTATATATGTACTTTCTATTAAAGAACATGTATTAATTTTGGCATTTGGCTTAAGAATCATGATATGCGTTCCATCTGTACATCATATCACTATAATAGAAATCGTTATGACTTTATATAGTAATTTCATGTTACCTAGTCTTAAAAAATCTGTCAAGATTGCCCATTCGTAGAATCCTTCACCAAGTAATTCTAATATAAAATACAATTTTAACACGGGAGGGATGACGGTACTTCTATGTAAAGATTAAGTTTGTAAAGATTAAGTTCTTTAAGAACAAATACAAATCCTTCTTTATTCAGTCTGAACTGCTGTATAAATCAGGGAGATTATAACATATAATTTAATAAATAATTTAATTGTCTTCTCGATATTTTTAATTGGGGTTTTTCATCGTCGCTTAAGTCCTAAAAAACTACCGAATTCAAAATTTCTTGTAAATTGTTTTTCAAAACAACAATTTAAACTCAACTGGCAGGTGTCAAATATAACCGAATCGACACACTTTGCAACTCAACCGCCTAATATGCTATTGTCTATTGATTTTGGAAGCACTTCGGGTTTTATGTTTCAGTTTACTCAAAAATATGAATAGGTTTTGAATATTATATATATTTGTTATGACTTTCAATGTTGATAAGTTTTATAATAAGGAACACTACCTTTTTTACGTACAACTTATTGAAACTCGAAATTTTACACACATATATATATATATATATATAAACAAACCACTTTTAAAATAAACGGTCCAACCCTTACACAGGTTAAAAATAACAGGCATATGACAAATGAAAATGAAATGAAGGTGGCGCTGATTTTAAACTTGGTTATACTGCACGCGATCACCTTAATGCCTGTTATAAAAGTGATAACTCTCTATTCACCATAAGGAGTCACTTATCACTTTACATAATTCCTCCCCAGAACAACCCTTCATTAAGGGATTTTTGCGTTCTTTTTCGTTGAAGAATACGAGCGATTTTAATGCAATACAACCTCACCATGTCCAGACAGTCCCCGAGCCTGTCTTACACGACTGACACTAGACACGAAGAGAAAATGACAGATAGAAAAAGTGATTTTCAGGAAAGATTAATTAGGTCTGTTCGATAACTAGCCCTGGAGCGCTCTAGAGCGCCCCAACGCGTTCGATAACCACTTGGAGCTGCTCCGAACTCATAGTTCTCGAAAGTGCTCCCAACTCACCCCAGGAAAATGTTGGAGAAAGAAAGTAGAGCTGTCACTTTGTTTAGCTGCCTTTGTTTACTTGTCTTTTGTTTGTTTGTTTAGTTGTCTTTTGTCACTTGATTTATCTGAAAGGCTGGAATCATCTAACAGCAACCAATCATCGTCCAATATTTCACTCAGCAGAGTTATATAAGTTGCATCCATTTCACAAATTACTTAAAGTCATTTACCCAATAAACACAACTTTCGTAAACTGCCACTTTTGCCACGATGACGTTCTCAATCAAACTAGCGTTCGATAAGATTTCAAATCCTGGGGTGCCCCAGGCTTTTCAGACATCTCTCAAAAAATCCCGAATTCATCCAGACGGTCGCTTATCGAACAAACCTATTATTTGAAGGCGTATTACCTCTCCCAATATATGCGGTATGTTCACATTCATGTAGGTTTTCACATGTGTATACGCTCCTCTAAATGTGTTGACGTGCTATAAAGAGAAAAATTGCACGGAAAAACGTAAAAATCACATTTTGTTTATCATATTCAAACTGTTCCTAGCTGTCAATTCTAGGAATGGCGATCTGAGATCGATTAATTGAAGATACGATTTTTTAGGATAGTAAAGATCGACTTTCGATTCATTTACTTACTGTTTCGTTTTATTCAAATAAAACAAAAGAGTACGAAACAATAATATAAAGAAAAAATATTTATTGGTAAATAAGTTTAGTGCTCGTTATCGCTAAGGATCTGTCTCTCATACTCCCAACACAACAGGAATCACAACAACTCCATCAGTGCAATTGCCAGTAATATCACTCCCAAAGTTCTCGGGAAATTATGCCGATTGGGTAAGCTCTCCGTATAAAAATTACATTACTTAAAAGCAAACGTTGTCGGTGTAGCTGCAAAAGTCATAAATCAATTTAGTACCACAAACGAAAATTATGAGGTGGCTTTGCGCTAAGGGATAGATATGAAAACAAACGCGTGTTAATAGCCCCACCCAAAATAACCAGTGAGTCAGCAAATGCATTTAAAGCAATGATTGAAGTCACTACAGAATGCTTGGCCCCGCTAACCAATTTGAAAGTCACGGACTGGGACCCGCTACTAATTCATCTGCTAATGCAAAACCTCACACCTGAAACCCACAGAGCTTGGGAAGAGAAATTAGCAGATCAAACTGAGTACCCCACTTGGAATACACTCAAAAGCTTTCTTGAAACCAGATTCCGCACATTAGAAGCAGTGGGTAATACACGAATAAAATAAAACGCTCAACAGTCAGGTTTCATGTAAAGTGTGCCAAGAAAAACATTCTGTCAGATTGTGCCCAAATTTTTAAAATACGATCAATCCAATCGTGTACATCTTTCCAAATCAAAGGGGTATTTCGTAAACTGCTTAGGTGAATTTCAGTCTCTAACAAAGTGTCGCAGCAAATCACGATGTAGAGAATGTTGTGGGAAGCACCACAACCTTCTGCACGTACCAAAGGTAAACAAAGTCACAAAGGTCACTCGTGATAATCAATCGACTCTCGTATCTCAATCAGGTTCAGACCCTACGTCTACGATAGCGAGTCATTTTATCAGTGAGAACCATGCAGTTTTATTAGCCACCAAAAATGTAACATTAAAGGGCCCGAACGGAATGATTAATGTGCGAGCTCTAGTTGATCCTGGCTCCCAAGCAACATTTATTACCGAACCCATCGTAGCTCAATTAAACTTACATACTAAGCACAGGGTGATTACGGTCACAGGATTAGGATCAAAGGAAGCGGTCAGAGCCACAAGAGTAGCTGAAATAATGATAATATCAACCAAAACTTCCTGTCGAATTCCGACAAAGGCGGTCGTTCTACAAAACCTAACAGAGCTACTTCCATCAGCACGCATAACGAATCTTTCATGGGAGCATTTGCGAAATTTAGATATCGCGGATGCCAGCTTTAACACTCCATCAAAGGTGGACATGATCATTGGGGCTGATATTTATTCCCTCATCCTATGCGAAGGCGTGAGAAAAGGTCCTCCGGGTACACCTGTAGGACAGAATACTATTTTCGGTTGGATCAGAACAGGAACAACTTCTCTAGCTCCCGAAACACCACTCAAATTATGCTCGTTCAATATCACTTATTCCATAGAGAAACAGATAAGAAAATTCTGGGAGATAGAAGAAGTAGTATTCCCAAAAAAAGGTTCACCCGATGACGAGCGATGAGAAAATATAAAATATAAAAGTACATACTTTCGCAACCCTAATGGAACATACGTAGTTCGTTTACCTTTCAGAGAAGTTACCAATTTAGGAGAATCTAGACAAACAGCTTTGAAATGCTATTTCTCCACCGAAACCACCAACAGTAAAAAGGGTATTTTAAATGAATACAACGCGGTACTATAGGAGTATATCTTATGTGGAGGGTGCTTTTGACAATACGTCTTTCACGTCCATCGAAGGAGCGGCCACCGATAGAGGTATTGATCTGCCGTCGGTCCGATGGATTGGGACAATGCTGAGTAACCGGAATATCACAGCGAGGCTGGGGGACAATTCGGTAACAGTAAGGGCCAACAGAGGTTGTCCTCAGGGGGGAGTTCTTTCCCCACTGTTGTGGTCACTTGTTATCGATGATCTCCTGGTCAAACTGACCAACGCTGGCTACGATTGCCAGGGCTACGCAGACGACCTGGTCATTACTATCGAGAGCAAGCAGGATAGAATCATTTCAAGAAGACTGCAAAATGCTCTGAACATGGTACAATCCTGGTTTACTAGGGAGCGGCTCAGAGTCAACCCCAGTAAAACAACCATTATACCGTTCACAAGAAAAAGGAAGCTAAGACTAGAGGCTCCTACTCTTGAAGGAACACGGATAGAATTCTCAAGTGAGGTCAAAAATCTAGGAATAATTCTAGATCAAAGACTCACTTGGAATCCTCAACTTAATAGGGTTACAGGGAAGGCTATGAGTTCCCTATGGTCCTGCCGAAGACTCTTTGGAAAGACCTGGGGACTAAAGCCCAAAATGGCCCTCTGGGCATATGAAACAATCATAAGACCCGTAGTCACCTACGCAGCTCTCGTGTGGTGGCCAAAAGTAGAACAAAAGACAGCGCGATACACACTGCAAAAACTGCAGAGGTCAGCATGTCTAGGAGTTACAGGAGCCATGCGCACATGCCCCATGGCAGCTATGGAGGCCCTACTAGACCTCCCCCATTTACATCTACATCTAAAGAAGGAGGCTGCCTCAAGCACAATAAGGCTGACTGGCGCCAATCTCCTCACAGCAGGGAACTGGTCTGGTCATAGGAAAATCCTTGAAGAATTCAAGGGTGATCTGGTGATCAACTCAATAACAGATATGCCGAAGAGGCATAACTTTGACATACCATTCAAGCTGATCCTTGAGAGCAGAGATTATTGGCTTAGTAATAGACATATCTTTGAACGGGGATCTCTGGTTTGGTACACGGATGGATCCAAGATGGAAGACAGAACGGGCATCGGGGTCTTCGGACCAAGATCAAGGATATACAAATCGCTTGGTTCTACACCAACCATCTTCCAAGCATAGATACATGCCATCGAAATCTGCGCACGCGAAATTGCCAATAGAGGAATACGCGGTGTTAAAATATACATTATGTCTGACAGTCAGGCGGCACTTAAGGCTTTAGGATCCTACACCTTTGAGTCTAAAATCGTCTGGGACTGTCTCACTGCTCTCAAAGAACTGGCCCGGAGCAACAGCATCACGCTGGCATTGGTACCAGGGCACGAGGGCACCTGTCGTTTCTGTCTAGAAGAGGAAGAGACTGCGGAACATATCCTCTGTCACTGTGAGGCCCTCGGCCGCATGAGGCTTAGACACCTTGGTGGAACTAAAAATTGACGGGGCGGTCTAATATTGAACCTGGATCAGGTCACAAAAGATCAAATTGGTCGCAGTGACTTAAGGATGCGGAAAGTCCTTGATCCAATCCTTAATAATAATTTTTTTTTTATGTATATATGGCTCTTTATTTGGCACAATCGTTATAAAGCGTAAAAATCCTACAAAAACTAGCTACCCTAAAAATCACAAATAAACATTAAAAAGACACAGTAATAAGGACAAAAAGAACATAACAAAAATGACTCAATATACTACGTTACTGTAAATAGGTTAAATAAAAAGGATTCTAAAACTTGAAGGCAAAAACCTGTAAAAAAGAAAATACAAAGAAATTTTGAAATGCCTCCAAGCGAGTGCCAGCTCTAAGAAAAGTTCCTTTCATCACTCCTACTGATGGCTACTATCTCTCACATGCTGTATTAAAAACCGCAAGTGTTCCTGATACTTTGGGGCACAACGCGCATCTTTTAGATCTATTTCTAACATCGCATCCAGAAAAATACTCGGTTTCGGTGACGTCTCCCTTGGTTAATTCGGACCATTGTCTAATCTCCGCCCAATTCTCCATCTCCTCTCTGACAACCACTAACCTAAACTCCACCAAAAGATTAGTGTGGCATTATAAAAATGCTGATTGGGCGGGACTTAATAAATTTCTCAGAGAGCTGGATTGGTCTGATTGCTTTTCTATCAAGCACGTTAACAGAAGCACCGATTATATCTTGAACATCCTATGGTTTGGAATGCATCGCTTTATTCCTCATAGCTTCAAGAACATCAAACCAACTAACACCAATTGGTTCAATAATGACTGTTTCGCAGCCATTAAAAAGAAGGAAGCAGCCTTCCAGGCATATAAATTGTGCCCTTCAGAGGAATTGAGACGTATCTATAGAGATGCGCGGAATATTTGCAATTCAGCAATTAGCCGGGCTAAGTTCAATTTCGACCAGACCATCAGACGGAAGGTATTTTCTACTCAAAAGGGTAGTAAGGGCTTCTGGTCTCTAGTAAAAACCGTAAAGAACAATTTCACCTGTTCGTCAACACCACCACTCATTTACAATGGGAATGTTTTTACTGACTCATTGGACAAGGCCAACCTGTTTGCTGCTAATTTTGCTGCTAACTCGTACTTGCCACCTTCATCGCAGCCACTTCCATCTCCATCACAGTGCACTAGTAGGCAAAAGCCGCTACACTTTCGCACTCGGGAAGTTTTTAGAGTACTTTCGAAACTCGACGTGTCCAAAGCTACTGGGCCTGATGGTTTGTCGCCCCTTGTTTTAAAATGCTGCGCCCCTGCTTTGGCTAAACCTCTGCGCAAACTTTTTCACCTGTCATATTCAACAGGAATATTTCCAAGTGTATGGAAACTTGCTCATGTCCAGCCGATACTTAAAAAAGGAGAGGCATGTGACCCCTCTAACTACAGACCAATTGCACTAACCTCGATCATATCTAAAGTTTTTGAATCACTCATCAACTCTCAGTTGTTGAAATATCTAGAAAATACCCATCTTATCAACTACTGCCAGTACGGTTTCCGCGCTGGCCGCTCAACCGGAGACTTACAAACGGCTCTAACGGAGCGTTGGAATCATTGTCTCCATAATTTCGGTGAGTCCGAAATCGTCGCTCTTGATATTTCAAAGGCTTTTGATAGAGTCTGGCATGCTGTCCTTTTAGCCAAACTTCAAACATTTGGTCTGCACCCTACCCTCGTTAAATGGATAGAGAGCTTTTTGTCAGGCGGTTCAATCCGTGTAGTAATTGACGGAGTTACATCTGATTCCTACGAAATAAATGCCGGTGTACCTCAGGGTTCAGTTCTTTCACCAACCTTATTTCTTCTTTTTATTAATGATCTATTATCCCTTACTCTCAATCATATTCATAGTTTTGCCGACGACAGCACCCTTGATTTCACGTACTCATTTGATTCTGTAATGAATTCACGTGGAAATGCTACAGAAGTTAATCGGGAACGCATGTTTAGATCATTAAACAAAGACATTTCTATGGTCCTAGCTTGGGGCAGAGCAAATCGTGTTACGTTTAATGCATCCAAAACTCAATGCTGTTTAATGCCCCTTAAAAAACGCCCAGTTCACCCCCAACCCATTTCAGTCGACGGTGTGAATATACCCAATTCACCTTCCATAAAGATCTTGGGTATTGAGATATCCAGCAATCTTAGCTGGACTGATCATATATTTGCAATCGCTAAAAGTGCGATGAAATGTTTGGATTTTCTAGAGAGATGTAAGAAATATTTCACCCCACCCAACTTAGCGTTGATCTACAAGTCCCACATTAGGCCTAGACTTGAATATAATTCCCATATTTGGGCAGGGGCAGGACACACCCATTGTCCGCGTTAGACAAAGTTCAGCGTAAGGCTGTTAAACTTATTGGCGATTCCTCAATCTCTGAGGGCCTTGACTCTCTGGAGCATCGACGGAATGTCGGTTGCCTCTCACTTTTTTATCGCTATTTCCATGGCCATTGTTCTAACGAAATTGCTAGCCTGATTCCTTGTAGACTCATTACAACGCGCGATACAAGATCTACAAGTCGCTCCAACCCCTATACTCTCCTGGTCAAATTTGGACGTACCGTCAAATTTCGGGAATCTTTTCTTAGCAGAACAACACGAATGTGGAACAGTTTACCATCTTCTGTTTTTCCCTCGTCTTATGATCCTGAAACTTTCAAACGTGGCGTACATCGACACCTCCTTCACTCAACCTCCTAACCCATTTCCCCCAACCTTAACAGTTCGGAGAGCGCATATGCAGCTGCAGTTTATTTCCGAATAATTAACCCAAATCAAGAACTACTACAGCTACTTTTATCAAAATCGTTTCCCTCCCTCGTTTAGAATTTTGTTTAGCTGTCCTATTATCTAGGTTGATCAAGTCTTTACGCGAGTCCTTCAAAGAAGATTGCAAAACTATTTTATGGACAGATTCGATAATTGTTCTATCATGGAGTCGAAGTTTACCACATCGATGGAACTCATTTGTAGCGAACAGAATCACGGAAATCATTGAAAATGTGGGAAACATAAGTTGGCGTCATGTCCCATCGCATGAGAATCCTGCTGATATAGCTTCCCGAGGGGTATTTTTTTGAAGCCTATCAAAAAATAGCTGCGGAAGTATATGCCAACAAAAACGTGGAATGGCATTTTTCACATCATCATTAATTTGTGTAATAATCCTGCAAATTTAAAATGTCGTAACTAAAAAATGTTAGTGTTATCTGTATTAGTGAGTACCATATACTGCCAAACAGTGTAGTTGGCAGCATTCAATTTTAGTGCACCACTGGTTAACTCTAAGGCCCTTGAAGATTTCTCGCTGCTAACTAAATAGCTCGAAAATAGTTGTGAACTTCTTTAACTAAAAATTTATTCTTAATATATTTCTCATAATAAGAAAATCTTGAATACATCTTTCGCTATATGCGATTACAACTACTGGGTTCTCTCCAGCGTTCTGTTCGATAAGGGTTACGTCCGCCCACTCCGTCCTTCTGCTATATGGCATCCAGCCTGGAGCAGGTTATCCTTCTGAATTATCATTACTCATTTTTAGTTGTTTAGAATTGCAAAATTAATCACTTGGTGATTCTAATTCATTGTTATGTGAAGTCCACCAGTTTTTGCTAGTTATGACAAATAAAGCTTAATGAAGCGACACAAAGTTTGTGCTTTTCCTAATTGAAATGTCAAAATAAATGGAATCGATGTTTTTAGGGCGATTAATCGATCTTCGAAATCGGAAAAAAATTACAGATCGATCCGTACTGAATCGATTTTCTCAGTTCGATCCCCCATCCCTACTAGCAAGGTCAAATTGGGGGATCTTGCTCTTGTAAAAGACGAAGCTCTTCCGCCTTCGTCTTGGAAGCTAGGGAGAGTAAATGAGATATTTCCCGGAAAAGACAACATTAAAAGAGTCGTAAAGTTGAAAACTGCATATGGGGAATTTAAAAGACCTATAACAAAAATATGCCCCCCTTCCGATTGAAGGAATAATCTACTAACTACTAACCTATAAGCAAGCTAATCACAATTAATTTTAATTAATATTAACAATTTTAATCTTCACTTTCAAATTCTTATCTTGACAGTACACCATGGCCTGGATCACGTGCTTTGTATTTTTGGCACTAATATCATCATCTCAAACTATCATTGTCTACGGTTCCAGCCATGAACGGATGAACATGATTAAAATGTCAGTGTTGTCCACCCAAGATTGTGAGAGTAAAAACACTCCCATACATCAAATTGAAGAGGACATCCACGTCTTACAACTGAGCGAAGTGGCTCGCATTCACGTTTATAAATGCACGTTTAAAATGAAAGGTTTTACAAACAATTTTCGATTGTGAGATGTTCAGCCATCTTTCAGTAGTCGCCGGGGATGTCAGTACGTTTATATCCGAACTTTCAAAGGATATATGTCTACAAATGCATACTAGAGCAATTTTTACCTTACAAAACCATCGTATTCTTGCAAACATTAAGGCGAATGCGTCCTCACGATTTTCTGAAGTTGTAGCAGGATCCGTGGATGCAAATGGAAATTGTGCAGGAGTCCCGTATTCATTCGGTTCTAACTCATGGGATAAAGCAGTGGTAATGCACGCCTTGAAGATCACGATCACTGATTACGATAGCATTGTTCGACTTCAGAATAACCATGTAGCTCTAAAAAATAACATTTTATACCCTTTACGTTAAAAGAACGTGCACTGACCCAGAACAGAGCATGAGTTTCTGACATATGCTTCCCGATACCACATGTGAAAACTTACAATACGATGTACTTTATCAGGGATCAGCTAAGCAGCTATATGTCGGAAAAGAAATAAAAGAAGAATTTTTGCGTTGGAAATTATCAAACCTATTCCAGTATGCAAATTCAACGGCTACCAAACCGAACATCCTCGTCTCGTAATCGTGGAAAAATCAGGACATGAATATTGGTTCCAAGAGAAACCGATCCCGACAAGCAACTTAGATCTGTTCACATACATCAATTCGAAGTTCGTTGTTGTTTATTTCGCTGCCCTTATAAATGCTCTGACCACTCTGTTAGTACATAAACATCATCAAACATCTACAGAAGGTGCTCTAACTTCAGTTATAATACAAGGTCATCCACACTCTTGTCGGTCTCAACCAGCACAAGACTGATCGACATCTTCAATGACAGCGATAGAGATAGAACCAATAGAACCTGTCACACTTCACACTTTGAGAGATAATAGGTCTGTTCACGTACTTAGTTTTGGGTAAATGCATTATGATATTTTTACTCAAACGCGTTCACGTACTCATGAACTGGGGGAAAATTTGCTGACGTAACATTTCCCCTACTTAAAAATGTTAGTCCAAATTTACCCGAAGAAATAAGTTGAGTAATTTTGTTAAGCTTTGTTATAAAGCCACTAATTGTCACTTTGACAGTTATTGCTTTAGTTTTTGTCCAAGACTACTCAAACTCGTTCACGTGCTATTGGTATTTGGTAACTTCTCCTATTTAACATTTTTAATCAGAATATTTCTCATCAAGAAGTACGTGAACAGACCTAATGTAAATTTATATCAGTCACTGAGCACCAAACCGTTTTTCCTTCATTTTTTCTTTATCCACCCTTTGTCCATTCAATATCTACATACAATCAGGGCGAGTCGGGGCGCTCTTTAAGTAACCCCTTCGTCCTTCTATTATTATCTTTTATCCATTATAGTTTGAATTACAGGGATTTCAAGGCCGGCGGAATGTTCATAAAATCCAACCCAAACCTCAGAAATTTCATGGAGTGCGCCCGAATCAGTAATTTAATGCACCTTCTTGCCGTTTAGCGATCGACCTCATTGCAATTTACCAAATCGCAAATTGCAATTTTACTAATTCAAAAAGGTAACTGGAGTTCATGCGTGGTGACTGGGTCTGATCTAAAACTGCAGCAGAAAGTTACTTGTTGGAGTACCGCCGCGACCTTTGTTTGATTTTACTTTGTATCGCTTAGTTTTTTTTTTGGATTAATTGACTTTATAAATTCATGACTGTTAATAAATCTAGTATTAATTAAATTAAAGTGATTTCTTGTTTCTTTCTACACCAACATCTATAATAGTTTTTTCATAAAAAATTCATAAAAATAGCTTTTTTTTGAGCGTCTAAACCAGAATGATCCCTTAGATCTATGTTAGAAGGGAGTGACATGTAAAATAATCGGAAGTGACACTTATTTACCGAAAGTCCGAGCAATGCCGGGCACACACTGCTAGTAATTAATAAAAATATAAGACAACACCTATTGCTTTTATAAAAGAATCAAGTCAAAGTAGAAATATTTAACATAGTCAAGCATAAAGGAAAAAATGACGCTAAGATATTCCTCTTTGAAAGAGACGACGCTCGGTTTTTTTACAGTTCTAAAAAGGGGAAATGCTAAGCCAAAAAAATTTCAACCAATCACAAGCACGCGTGGCACGCTATTGATCTGAACGTTTTTAAATCTGAATTATACAAAAAAAATTAAAACCGATTACGACTATCAAAACATTCCGTTCTAATGTTCTAAAGGAAGTACATTATTCCAAAATTCCAAGCTAGCAAATTTTGTTAAACTCCTTGTCCTGTTCTTATTAACATTTACTTAACCAAAGAGTGAGAAAGGCAGAAAAATAATAAATATGTGAATGCAGTAAGAGATTGAGGCAGACTGGAATAATACAAAAATGTTCCCATGAAAACATGTGAATTTCGTGGAAATCGGGAAATGCAGTGGTTCTCAATATATGAATGGAAGACTTTTTTCATAAATTTTATTTTTTTGAATTATATTTCAATTCATAAAAGATAATTGCCCTAAAAATTGCTGGGGTACGAATATACTTATATTAAAATTAGAAAATCAGAGGTTTCACTTATGTAGTGTGGTCATAAGCACACACCCACTTTTTTTAGTTTTGTTAAGTAATATAAAAAGTATACCAGTTAACTAGGTGTTTAATAATAATGAAATCTTAAATAATAATAACTTAGAAATGATGTATTATCAGTTCAGTAATTTAATTTAATGAAAATTTGCGCAAACGCTGTCAAATGTTAAATATTTATTTGAAGATTTTGCGCTTTATTCTAATGCGCTTTTTTTATTTATTTATATTAAAGCGTATTCTTAACTTTATCGCAGCGAAACAAACGCTGTTCGGTAAATACGAAATTTACACTGAAAGCAAAACAAACGATTTTTCCCATAAAAATCACAGAACTTACAAACAAAACTATGTGAAGTTATCATTTTCCACTTTTTGTAACGAAAGATTACAATATCAAATACCAGTTCCAGTGTAATAAAAGGTACCGCAAAGTGATATTTTTTTATTTGTTCGCTATGTCAGAACTTTTTTGTATAAACGTTATTTAAGTCCAGCTTTGTCATATCAAAAAATATTTCAGCCTGCAATTATAAATTTTTAACGAAAAACTGTATAATTAATTGAAGGATCTCTATTAATTTCAATCTTGGTTGGCTTTTTGATGGAGATGTAAATATTACAGCAAATTGTATTACAAAACAATAAAACTACCATTTTTAAAGCATAATCACATACCTAAAGGATATTTATATTTAAAAAGCAAAGAAATAAAAAGGAGAGTAATAATACATAGAATTATTCAAAACCCATATCAAACCTGAACTTAGCAAATTTGCTTCACTTGGTGGCGGAGATGTTTGAATTGTTTCATGACCAAGATCAGTCTCTTCAAAAACCACTGCGTCTTGTACAGCCAAAAGAAGTCCACCCAACAACATGTGAGTGTTTTGAGAATCAGTTTCAACTTGCAATGCGTTCATTAAAATGTTAATAAGTCTGGGCTTAAGCTGAATAAATGTAACCATCCTGAAGAAGTAGTTAAATATTAATAAAAGTAGCATTATTTTCTTTAAAAAAGAGTGAACCTGTCATTCGAACTGTTGTTCAGGTCTCTAATTGGCAGAGTTTGATAGTGTAGAGGCAAAGCCAAAATTGATAAGAGAATATTAATAGATGCTCGCCTTAACTCTGTTTTATTAAAGAGAATGGCTTGAGAGCGAATTTTCAAATCCTTTTCAGGAAGAACAAGCTCCAGTGCTGCAATAAAATCAGGCAAAAGGACTTGAATTCCATCCAAATCTACACGGAACATATCTGAAGAATTATATAAAATACTGGCTAAGGTTTCGTCACATTCTTTCGTCTCTGTGACTTTTAAACATTGCTGCAACGCCATGTAAAATCGTGCTAAGTAAACCGGAATAATTTCTTCCCCGGTCTTCTTTGCACAAAATATTCTACATAGTGTACCAATTGCCTCTGCTCGTCCCGATTCATACTTGTCAATAGTTAGTGCTGCCGGTAAGTTTGAGTTGTCCACCAAAGAATTAGGCTGAGATAATGAAATGCTTCCTTTTCTGTTTTCCATTATCATAGACGAAGGGCGCCGACTTGCCTCTGAAGCTTGCTCTGTAAAACAGAATGTAAAATACAAATTTGACTACAGAATTTTCCTACTTTTAGTATTATGAAGCCAAGTGTCACCTCCAATATGAGCTGCTTCAAATAACCATTCACCAAAAAGATGCAAAATACTGTTACACTTAGGACGCGCAACAGCTAGAGGAGAGAAGGCAAGAGAAGGCAACGCTAAAAATGTTATTATTTTTTATAAAAACACAATATATTTGAATTTCTCGCACAACTTAAGCTGCTCGAAGATGGTGGACCTGAATTAGGCGTAGACGGCTGATGCACGGTAGATCTAGAACTAGTTAATCCAATCAGTGCGGCTTTGCTCAGACCTAAAAATGTAAACGAGATTAATTAAAAAACGAAAAATCAAAAATAACAGAAAGATAAGAACACGCAAAAAGATTGAAAAGCAACACATGGCCAGCCGCAATTGATAAAAGCTTTCGAGATCTAATTACACGCTTTCTAGCTAACATACATTTCAATATCTAGTAAAAATAAATTGGTTATTTGATGTAGTGAAAATATAATGGAAAATATTTATTATATTCAAGCTCAGTTTATAAGATTTGTCTGATCATGTGTAGATAATATACAAATGCGTTTGATTGCTTGTTGCAATTACACAAGTGAATTATTCAATAAGGAAAAGTAAGTGCATATTAATTAAAAAACTACCCTACACTGCCTACAAAATATCAATAAAAACATATTTTTTGAGTTAATAACAAATCCAACAAATATTAAAAATTCGATCAAATTGAAACAAGCTTAGTTTAACCATCGGGTTAATAAAGCATACTAGTGAAGAAATGGAATACTCTACTCTAGGTACCAGTATCCACATCTCGACTTTCAGCTAACTGTAAAGATGTTTAACTAATAATTTTTTTATGGAAGGAAACTGGTACATAAATAACACTATTAAAAACCTAAATGAAAGTGTCACTTTATTAAACGTAAACGTAACTAATTTTCCAGGAAAATAATAATTTTAAGTGTTTTATAAATTAATTAGGTTATATATTTTTACAGAACTGAGAAAAATCACACTACCAATTCTGACT
The DNA here is from genome assembly GCA_964036015.1 of Leptarthrus brevirostris. NCBI lineage: Eukaryota > Metazoa > Arthropoda > Insecta > Diptera > Asilidae > Leptarthrus > Leptarthrus brevirostris. Next base: position 55,834,313 of record OZ038375.1, read on the forward strand.
AATACTGGATTAGAATGCATTCAAAAGTGCTTAAACCAGAAGAGACAGCAAAACAAAATTACTCCTATCTTTCGAAACTAATTTCTATAGGCGGAGACGGTCCATTTCTATATAAAACTGTTATGGTCGCTAAAATATTGTTGCGTGAAAACATAACCTCCCGCAGCAAAATCAACGCTCGGGTGGAAGAAAAACGTAAAATTTCCTGATATTGCAGAATTAAAATAACCTGCACTTTAAGGAACCCAGCGCATTAATTGCTGAACATCGAAAATAAAAATTTCAAAAGGCGCCGACTATGGATTTATAAAATTATCTGTCATCCAATACTCTTCAACGCCAGAAAATACAATTAAAGTTGTCTCTGTTTCGTGTAAGTCGACCCAGCTCATCTCCTAATACATACATAAGAGCATTCAAGAAATTGCCAGACACTACTGGTCAAAGTGAAATCTGAGCGAAACAGGTAATGTTAGATGTGTAGAAGATTTTAAGAAAGGAGAACGGTAACGAAACAAGAAAAACGGGAAGTGTTGGGAGTGTGTGTAGTGATCATGTTAGACAAGAGAGTTAATCAATAGTCGAACACGAGTTCAGGTTGCGGTCATTTTTCTGTCGGACCTTTTTAAAATCAACCAAGAAGCGGGAGAAGTGTTAATTTGGAAATTGGTGGTTGCATTTTGAAAGAGGTACATCAAAGTGCAATGCATAAATTGTTTTCAAAAACAAAACAAAAAATATATATATAAAAATAATTAGTAATTATAATGTTAACCTTGCGCTTGTAGACACGTGTCAAAAAGGTGCTATACGTTGTCTTCAGCGTACGAAGGTGCTCGCCGCCGTGTTTTTGTCTAGTGAGAATTATTATCTACATATGAGTAAACAGGGAAGAATTCGAGCGACGGGGGATTTGATGGAAGCTTATTATTGAAGTCATATTTCATCAAGGGAAATAAGGAGAAGCACCCAAAGGCTATCGTACCTTAACGCTGCATTGACAGGAACCACAAAAGCGGCTAGCTCATCTAAAAGGGACTTAATTGCGAAAGGCATTCATCTGTTGGAAAGTACTCGCAGAACTATTTGCAAAACCCAACGAAATTTACTCACTCCAAACGTATTAAATTAATATGCATACCGCGAAATTCTTTACCATAAAAAACTCTGGAAATCGCAACGAATAAATTCGAGTCATTCCTTCTATTTTGCTCCGGATCGTCAGACAAAGACTTCGGCTACAACTCACTGAAAATTTATGTAGCAAGTCAGCAAAAGGGCAATTGCATGCCGAATAGAAAATGTTAGGTCCTTCCATCCAAGAAAACGGAGCTGGTTTTGTGAAAATTCGGTGAGTCCGTTCCATAACGAAAATACATTAAATTTTTTTTCCGAGAACACAACGGGCGCACTTATAAAAAGTGACTTGCACAGTCAACGTTTTGATATAACGAAAAGGAAATCGTAAGTAAAGTGCTTATCCCAAAAAAATTTTATAAGAAAAACTGTGCAAAGTGTACATTTATTGGATATATAATCAAACTAATTAAAGCTATGCAAATATAACGCCAAAATTTTTCGAAATATTAAGGCAATTCTCGTGATTTCTACATTATCGTTTTCATGGCTAGAAAAAATGTGTCAAAACTTGAAATTTCCATTAGATTCGAAATTCATATTGTTAGTTTTAGCAATTGCGAAGAAGTTAAATTATTTTGAAATATTAAGGCAATTCTCGTGATTTGTACATATCGTTTTCATGACTAGAAAAATTTGTTAAAATTTTAAATTTCCATTGGTTTCGAAACAATTTTAGTGCTGATTAAAAAGAGAAAGGTTTTCACATTTAATATATTTGCTCACTATATATATGTAGAAATAGTACTCAAATATTTATAACAAAAAAAAAAGAAAGATAAAAATCACGTGAATTAGGTACAATTTACAAAAACTATCCTATTGTAAGTTTTAGCATTTGCTTAGAAGTTTTTTTTGGAGTATTAAGGCAATTTCTACGAATTGTGCATTATCGTTTTCATAATTGGAACAAAAAAATTTTTTTTTGTAAAATCTTGAAATTTTGGTTAGTTTCAAAATAAAAATTTTGCGCTGATTAGTAAGTTTTCACATTTAGAAAGTTCTAAATTATTTATACAGGTTTTAGCATTGGCTAAGAAGAAATTTCATTCTGCGGATTTCAGAAATGTCCTTTTATATGTTTGCTTTATTGAACTTTAATACGTTTTATTACCGCGAAATTTAAACTGAATCCATGACTAAAATTTAAACAATTTAAACAATATCCATAATATCTTCGTTGGATATGCTTATGTTTTGGTTTTTTTTGCTTTCGTATACATATCTACATTTTATAAAATAAATACAGTATGTTTTCGCCGCATGAAATTTAAAATATATTGTCCACTCCTTGCTTATCATTGATACGTGTCCGTAGTAATTATTGCTTGATAATGAATTAGCTATATTGATGAATTCTTTGATATGTTATATTAGCTGAGAAAAAAAAATTTAGATAGATAGGATGATACTTTAGGTGCCTATACCTTGTTACGATAGCTGGTTGAAGTATTCAAGGAAGCCATTGTTAAAATAGTATAGCCTTAAGCACCAACCTATATATGTATATGTAGAGAAGGTAAGCTGTATTGGTTCTATGCCGACTTGAAATTTGTTAGATATGAATAACTTGAATTTTATATGAGCCTTAAATAGGCCTTATTCTTTTCTCTCTCTCTCTCTCTTTCGTCTACTCATTCCTTAGGGCGGTCATCGGTACGTCGATGGGCCGGGTCCTCCCTATGAGGTGAGTGGCCCTCTTTCTTACAGGTACATTTAGGGCATCCAGACGTAATAGGCCCCCTGGGTGCATGGGCGGTCGGGGAACGGGTCATGAAAGGGGAGTTATGTCACCAGACTCCCCCCCAACGAAAGCCTGCCGACATCCTTCCTCCTCCTGTTTTGTTGTTTTTTCCTTCCTTCTTTTCAGATTTTAAAATATTTTCTTGTTCGGTTTTTTTGTAAATTCTTTTCGCGGTTTTTTTTTTCTTTTTTCTTGTTCCTTTCTTTTCTTTCTCCAAAATTTTTCTCCTTTTCGTTTTGTTCCATTTTCTCAATCGCCAATCGGCATGATTTATGTTCAATTGTTGCGTGACCGGGGGCAGAGATGGTTTTCCTTTTTGCGAACCCCCCTATACTCTTCTGCAGTTGCAAGCCTGCAAGCATGCCATCCCCCATCCCTGCCCGAGCATCTGCTGACAGATGAGTGTCCAGCGAAGGCCGTGATCCTGGCTGACACCAGCTGACTTACAGTGGATGTCATCCGGAATCATCGCCTGCCTTGGGCAATCATCCAGCAGCAGTATCGGTCCCAGTGCGCAACAAAACTTAAGTTCTTTCCAAAATTAAAACAGCAACAGTTGTTTATGAACTAATATTTAATTATATATTATTATTATATAAAATATGTTTTTTTTAATTCTTTTAATTTTCTATATTTCCCAATTTAAATTTGTTTACCCTTGTTAACTCTTTCATTTTATATCTCTTCATATTATAACTTTAATGGGAAGGGGGTTTAAAACAAATGTAATTTTATGTCTCATTGATCAAAACCCGATATGCATTTTTTCCAAAAAATTGATTCAGTTACTTTTCCGTTTTATCATCATTCTGTTAAGCATTTTTTTTTAAACTTTTCGTTTCCGTAGTTTTCCACGAAAGATCTACCTTTTCGCGATATCACATGCTAGTAAGCAGCGATTCTTCTTTACTTCACGCGGTACACTTCCCTATACTTTCTGGTCAGCAAAGCCATAGAAACAACTGGATTTTGCTTTGTCTACTTTGTCATCTACTTTAAAGTTAACAATCTGGCTCCTTAAGCAATCTATTGCATAGTCCTTGAAATTAGGTCTATAATTTCTAAGTAGCTCACAGCGCTTCTCCTCGTTATTGTTCATTTTGACCATCTAACAACTTGAACTGTACTCGGGCGTAACAAAATTGTTCAGCGTGTATGCAAAAATAGAAAAAAGGTTGAGGCATTTTCTCCACTTTTAAATTAATGGAAGCGAAATACTTTTGGACAAAACTAAAGTATGCAATCCTTATGTCAATGGTTAATTTATTTATTTATTTATTTATTTAAGCTTAATACAAGCTATTGCATAAAAAACACAAAAATAAAAAATTAAATACAAACTATAACTTAATACTAATTCTACAGAATATAATAAATGAATAATTAGGAATAAATAAATAAAAAGTATAAGCTACAATATGAGCTATATATATTGGTAACTGGCAGAAGGCGAAAGGAAGAAGAATTAAAGTAGGCGATCAGGATCAAGATGGGCGGGGTCAAGATATAAGGCTTTGTGGAGTGATGATTTACTCAGATGGAAGTCAAAAGAGGAAAGGTCGTTGACTTTTCGTAACATCCTGGTAATTGGCTCGCTTTGACCGTAGTTTGTGCGATGGCGATCGAGTCGGAAAAGGGGAGTGGACCTAAGGTTACGGGGATTGGTATAGATGGGTAAAGATTGCAGGATTGAGGGGCAGTCTATGGCACCAGTTAATAATTGATAAATGAAGAGAATGTCGGAAACATCACGACGTTTGCTTAGAGGTTGTAAGTCGATCAGTTTCAGACGGTTTTCATAGGGAGGAAGGTTGAATCTGTCAACCCACGGAAGATCACGTAGAGCAAAGCGAATAAACCTACGCTGGACAGATTCAATCCTATTAATGTGAGTTGTTTGTGTAGGGGACCATACCTGGCTGGCATATTCAAGGAGAGGTCTAACGAAGGAGACGTAGAGAGATTTGGAAACATAAGGATTGGAGAACTCTCTAGACCAGCGCTTCACAAACCCTAGCGCAGAGTTAGCTCTGTTAATTATGCTGTCAATGTGGGAACGGAAATTGAGTTCACTATCACAGATTATTCCTAAGTCACACAAAGAGGTAACGATAGGGACTGGTACGTCGGTTAACATATAGACTCTCGGGGTGGCGGTAAGACGCTTGCGGGAATAAGAGATGGACTGGCATTTGGAGACATTGAGCTCTAGAAAGTTTTTCATGCACCATGTGATGAATGAATCGAGGTCTTCTTGCAGGAGAAGAGAGTCGGTAGTGGAGGAGATATGTTTGATTATTTTCATGTCATCGGCATAAATGGACAACTCTGAGTGTTTGATGACACATTTAACATCATTTATTGTGAGGATAAAAAGCAATGGACCTAGGTGGCTGCCCTGAGGGACGCCGGAACGAGCGACAATAGGGTTAGAAATGGATGAACTGAAAAGAATATTGTACTGACGGTTGTTGAGGTAGGATCGGATCCAGGAGATGAATCTGGGGGGGAAGCCTAGGCGATCAAGTTTGAACAAGATAACGTTATGGGAGATCTTGTCGAAGGCTTTACTAAAATCGGTGGCGATAACATCAACATCTTTACCGTTTTCCAGGGCACATAGGGTTTTAGAGACGAAGTCAGTAAGGTTGGTGGTTGTAGATCTACCTTTGAGGAAGCCATGCTGGGAATGTAGATAGAACTAGAAGAAGATAGACTTACAGTGGAAGAACATGGAATCATAGACCAATTTTCCGAATAGTTTAGGTATGGATGATAATTTAGCAATGGGTCTGTAGTTGGACACATCGTTCTTGCAACCTTTCTTGAAGATGGGAATAATATACGAATTTTTCCATAATTGAGGGAAAACCCCTTGAGTGACCGAGAGACGAAAAAGCAAAGTAAGGGGTTGGACTAGATGTATGGCACACTTTTTCAGAACATTGGCCGGAATGCCATCAGGACCTGGGTGAAAGTCGTCCTCAAGCCTATTAATACTGGCGGCGACTAGTTCAGGATCAGGGTCAAAAGATGAAAACGACGTTTGAGTGCATTTGTCCATGAATGCAAAATAGTTAAGGTCGGGTTGTAGAGAATTGTCGCTGAAAGATTTACTGAAGAAGTGTGCAAAGAGGTTAGCGATAACCTTAGGATCAGATGAAGAGGTACTCTCGAGCTTTAGGGTGGAAGGGTAACCATTGGATTTCTTCTTAGAGTTAATAAAGCTATAAAAACGCTTGGGGTCGGATATGAGGCTAGTTTCCATCCGTTGGAGGTACTCATGGTAGAGGGTATCACAACGTTCAGAAAAAGAGGTATAATAATATAATATAATAATAGAAAGGATTTTGAAAATTTAATTTAAAAGTAAACTAATTTACTTATTTGCAATTTTCTTTCAACGATAAACTTAGGTGTTGAAGTTGGCACCCCCTTTTTCGAAATTTGAAATTTTTATTGTGCGTTCGTCTGACAAAAACTTTTTCTGCATATTTTTTCACAGCACCCCCAAATTACGGAAAAAGTTTTCTTAACTCTGCAGATCGTTTGTCTATTCGTAAGTCCACATTTGTCCGACAATTGGCTTTATTTATCCACTAATTAATTTTAATTTAATTTTGGAATTTTCTTTTGTGCTTTCGGCTCTCAAGCTCTATTTCAAAATACCGGACAAAAAACTTTTTTTCACGAGCACTCTAAAATCGCGAAAAATATGTCAACTCCATAGGTCGTTTGTCCATCGTTAGTCCACGTTTTTCCACCCATTAGTTTTTTTGTGCAAGCTCCATTTCAAAATGCCTGTCAAAAAACCGTTAGTCCACATTTGTCCACCCATTAATTTTTTTGTCCAAGCTCCATTTCAAAATGCCGCAAAAAACTTTTTTGCATATTTTTTCGCCACCACTCCAAAATTGCGAAAAAAAACTGTTTTGAACTCCATAAGTCGTATGCACATCGTTAAGTCCACGTTTGTCCACCAATTCGTTTTTTTTCAATCTCCATTTTAAACTGGCGGACAAAAAACTTGTTTGCATATTTTTTCACCAGCACTCCAAAATTGTGAAAAAACTTTTTTGAACTCCATAGGTCGTTTATCCATCGTTAGTTCACTTTTGTATAACCATAAGTTTTATTCCAAGCTCCATTTAAAAATACCGGACAAACAGCTTTTTTCAACTCCATAGATCGCTTGTCCACCTTTAGTCTACGTAGGTCCACCCATTAGTTTTTTTTGTTCAATTTCAATTTTTTCACCAGCACCCTAAAATGGCGAAAGAATTGTTTGAACTCTATAGTTCGTTTGTCCATCATTAGTCCACATTTGTACATCCATTACTTCTTTCCTTAGCTCCATTTCAAAATGCCGGACACAAAATTGTTTCACCAACACCTCAATATTGCGAAACATTTTTTTAAACTCCACAGGTTGTTTGTACATCGTTAGTCCACATTTGTTCACCCATTAGTTTTTTTCGAAGCTCCATTTCGAAATGCCGGACAAAAAACTTTTTTTATATATTTTTTCACGAAAAAAATGTTAACTCCATAGACAGTTTCTCCATCGTTAGTCCACGTTTGTACACCCGTTAGTTTTTTTTGTCCAAGCTCCATTTTAAAATGCCGGACAAACAATTTTTTTATACGCCATTTTGAAATGGAGCTTGGACAAAAAAAAACTAATGGGTGTACAAACGTGAACTAACGATGCACAAAAGATGTACGGGGTTTAAATATTTGTTTCCACAATTTGAGGTTCCTGGTGGAAAAATATGCCATAGTTTTTAGACCGAGATTTTGAAATTTAGCTTTGACAAATAACACTTATTGGTGGACAAAGAAATTTCAAAATTCAAAAAAAGGGGTGCCAACTTCACATACCTGGTAAGCTAGCAATTTTCTGACAACGGAAACCTAAGTACTCCGGCTGGTATTTTTCTACAATGTGGTTAATATCCTGAAAAGAGAAAAACATCCTTCTGGTTTTTGGAAGGGAATTAGGGTATGAGAAAAGAAAAAACTTTAGTGTTATTTTTGTATTTATGCGAGCTACACAACAGCCTAGAGTGAAGTGGATTTTTAATTGTAACATGCTCAAACCCTGACAACATGGCGTGGTGATCGTGCCACTCAACTAATTGATCCAACTCCGTCTCCAACAAATCATGTACATATACGCATTCTTTGTTATTATCTATATTTAATTAATTACACTTCGCAACGCGGCAACGTTAAAAAGGACAATTATCAGCTCGAATTTTCCATTATTATTGTTGTTTGATAATTGAAAAAGAAATAATTTTGCATTCTATAATTTAATTAATTACAGACGCCAAGTTGATCGGAAGCAATTATTCCTACAATACTTCTATTTATTTTTTACATAGTAGTAGCCAATAGTGAAATATTTGAGAAAAACTAGTATTATTAGTCACTTATGGGTCAGTCAGTGCGAACTTTGGCACTGGATTGATCGAATAATATTTTTTAATATGTAGCCAAAACCAAGGGGACAACCCTATGATGCGTAAGCATGGCTTTTGCCGTAAAGGAATGAATGGCGTTAATAGAGGAATGGGGGAAATTAAATGTCTTATTTTTGCATTGCTGCGAGCTAGGCAGCCACAGGTGAAAAACAACGGTTCATGATTCATTTTACAGATACGGACACTACACGTTTGTATCGAAGTATTATGCCGAAAAGTTAACAGATAAGAAGGTAATTGTGAAAAACATTATTTTACCCTTACCACATGACACGTATGTGAAATTTAAACGACGATAACTTAGAGTGTAAACCTAAGAAGCTCGTTAAGTACTCATTTTGTAGATAATTTCATCTACAACATTCCTGTTGGTCACTTTTAACTAGAATGAAGTAAATAAGATATTTAATAACAACAAAATCACCAGCTTTTTCAATATGGCAGCTGTTCCCAACCGACTGCAACCCCACCAACTTGTATTTATAATTAAGAGACGTAGCCAAACTCATATCACAAAAAAAAATTTCGACCAAAAGATAATATTTCAATTCAATTCAATTTATTTATTTCGGTAATTGTACATAAGAATCATTTAAATCCTTTTATTAGTACTAAAAATTATGGGATAGATGAAATTAACAATAACTTATAAAGAAAAGAGTTGTGATATAAGAATAATAATAGGAGATATTATAACAATATAAAAGTAAAAGATACATATATTTGAAATAAGCTAACCACTAAAAAATTATTATATTATATTATAACAAGTACACATAAGTAATCGAGAGCTCACCTCCACGCCGTCATACACTACCCAAAAAGTCGGAATACTAAATTTCGAACCAAAAAAGAATTTTTTTAAATAAATAAGTAAGTTATTTTAATAAGGAAGGCAGAAGTAAAAGTCCTCCTGAACAAAGTATTGAAAGCTAGGAACTAGTAAATTATTATGTCGTGGAGAATTTAAAAAACTTAATTTGCTAAATAGATACAATGGTTTACCAGTATATATTATTCTTTGGAGCAAAATGAGCTGTTTATGCAATAAAAACTGATGTAGCTGTATACTGAGTTCCGATAAGTTGATATGTGGTCAAACCTTCTGAGTATACTGAGTTCCGATAAGTTGATATGCGGTCAAACCTTCTGAGGCCATAGATAAATCTAATACAATCATTGAATGCTACGTTCAATCTCCTAGAACACAAACAATCTAAATGAGGAAATAGTAGATTGCCTTGAGAGAAGTACGGAAGAAGGAGTGATCTTATGAGCATCATCGGCGTGTTAATTGACAGTGCGCTAGCAGATAACCAAAGGAGACGTAATCCTCCATATATTCTACCGATCATGCTAGTGATGTGATCGCAGCATTTTATTTTGGAATTTAGGTAAACACCTAAATTTTTAACACGCTCAGATAAGGGAATTGAAATACTATTAAGTGTAATAGTGAGAAGATCAAGACCCGTGATATCATTACGATAAAAGACTTTAGTGGATTTAGTACTAAGTGATTTTTTACAGCCCATGAAGAGATCCTAAATAAGTCTGAGTTAACCCAAACAATACAATCATTTGATAGGCCAGTGGGTCTAATAAGGTAAAGCTGCACGTCATGGGCATACAGGTGAATATAACAATCTTCAATCGCTTCAGGCAGATCATTGATATATGTATCATTGATAAATAATAGAGGACCCAAGACAGAGCTCTGCGGCACGCCGCAACTAAGAGGAAGCATGCCAGAGAAAACGTCATCAACCTTAACCTACTGGACTCTATCAGATAAAAACTGCGGGTGAGCGAAACAGATGAGAACGAAAAATTAAAATTGGATTCCAACTAAGCAAGGAGCTTAGACTGGTCTACTGAATCGAACGCCTTTGAAAAATCGAGAAGAGATTAGACACCCAAGTGCTTCTCATCAAGGAAATTCCGAATATTGGACGTATCAGTGCCGTCTCACAACTATGTGACTTACGAAACCCTGACTGGAAGGGACTCCTGGACTTATCGCTTTAGAGATTTTAGGCACACAGAGAGCAGTTGCAATTTTCCAGGTGGCCGGGAAAATAGGTAGTCAGGCAGGAATTATAAATATGCAAAAGCGGACTTTATAATCACGTTCAACTATAAGTGATCTCATATCTGATTTCATGGGTGCGAAGTGGAGCATACCGATCATGTAAATGATATAAAATATCGTACAAGAATTTCAGTTTAGTATCCACCGATCTGCATAAATAAAGTTGGTCCCAAGATAAAGATTCACATTCATCACCAAGCGATGATAAATCTATATCGTTGTAGTTTATGTAAGAAACTACCTTCTAGCGTAGTTAAAGCCATATATGAGGAAGAGGAAGTCATGGTAACAAAAAGACAGAGGTCTGAGTTGACCATGAAATAAAACTTTACATCTATCTGCAATGACGAACAAGTCGGGTTTGGTGTATTTAAAAAGTGGAAAGGTTATTTACAACGGTTAAATGTAAGGATTGCAGGAGAAATAAGAAGCATTTTGGGGTTTAGACTGTAGGCTATTACCATTAAAATACCCTCTAATAATTAAGTCAGCGTACCCGTGAGATAGCTCACTCGTAAAACTGTTATGTGAGCAGGCAAGTACGGGGGTTGTGTCGGAAATATCACGCCCGCAATTGCCATTATTGCGAACGTGATATTCCCGAGGCGAACTCCTCGTTTTAGCCAGAGCATCTACCTCAAACTTATGGCTGAAGTACTGGTTGACAATACCGACCGATGAGGGCACATGCGGTTTGAGCAAACCAAACGTATGTCTCGCAAGCTGGTAAATGTCAACACCTAATTTGCTGACTTTCCTTTTAGACAGCCAGTTTTGTTGCCCAAAAAGAAGTCGTCGACGAAATTCGTCTGAATTTTTTTTTTAAATAAGATTAAAAGCCACAATAGTGAATTAATAAAGTTATTTTCAATGAATAAGGTACAATGCATCTCTGTGAAACTGCGTGGCAATGAAATTCAAATGAAAACAAAGCAAAATCTTTAATATAATATTTAGCTGAGGGCGAAGACACGGTTGGAGAAAATCAATTCAATGTGCAATTTTAGTGGAATATGTGAAGACATCACATTTAATTAGAGAATAAACCTTCGAATTACTGTTCAATTCGAAATACAATTAATTTGTTTGCGAAATGACTGAAAAGGTCGTAAGTGATGGCTCCAGTACGAAGAGTGACATACCAAAAAAAGAAGTCAATCCTGCTCTTAGATTTGCTTTTTATTTTGTTATTTGTGGACTAGATCTTGAAACTGGGCTTGAGCCCGATAGTTTTGCTTGTGACCGTCTTCATTGTTCTCCTTTAGATAGAGCATACAAAAGTAAACCATTAGCTCTTTTGATGCTCACGAAATATGCATGCTATCATTGCCACAAGATTTACGCTTTCGTATACAATATCGAACCAAAATTCTACTCATCTACAGCAAACCGAGAAGACGGAAAGAGATGCCATAGGGTCAGTCTAATATTTTACGAGGAAGTTCGTAATAGACAAATTTGCAGTGCAATGCATACGTTGCAAGCCATGTTCATCACAGAACTCTCGAATGGTCAACGACTGCGGCATTTAGTTGAGTTAAATTTGAACCCAGCTAATAATTCAAAAATTGGTACTGTTCACCAATGCTTCAAAAAGTTTTTATTTAACTAGAGAAGCCGTTTTATACTGCAGGTATGTATTCGCCTGCGATCACAATTAAACAATAATCCCTTTGCACCATTTCAGCGGTGCCAAACCATACCTATACAGATCCATCCATTTTTTATTAAACTAGATCGCCTGCGACCGCAATTAAATCATCATAATTGCTTGCAATGATGGCATACGTCAATAATCCCTTTTCACCATTTCAGCGGTGCCAAACCACACCTATATAGTTCCATCGTCGGACAAAACTAAGTACAACGCTTTGAGAGGTGAAAACGTAAACATAAAGTTTATTGGCCTTCCTGACGGAAAGTATATTATGGCCGGACAATATCTCCAGACTCTATCTGGGCCTAATCAGCACCAGTTAGCGGTCATATATTTGCGATTTAATTCGCGGTTCGTGGTAGTTCAGATGAAGGTACCGTGAAATTGTGGGATGTCAAAACAGGTGAATTTATTTGCAATTTAGTATTTTTTAGAGTCGGTTCTGGAGGAGTCGCTTGGATAATAAGAGCTAGTGATACCAAAATTTATATGTGTCCTAAGATCACGAAATGGTACAGAGGACACTAAGCTTATGGTTTTGGACTCCGATGCAGAAGGTGCCGGTTTAAAATGCTCATGAATAAAAGCCTGTGGGCTGATTGTTCTATACAATTTCTTTTACATATAAGCAACTAATCGAGACTTAAATATAAATACGTAGACTATTGAATAAATGAGCACATACTCACAAAAAAAGTTACTAATTTAAGTTTATTAATAACCAAAATAGTTCTAGAAAATGGATTAGTTTCCAGAATCAAAGGAATAAGTTGATAAAACGCGCTTACAAACTAACAAACCACTTCGTCATATTATGCGTAGCTCATACTAGTTATACAAATACATAGCACATTAATTATTAAATATACTTTTTTTATCCTTCTTGAATTAAAATAAATCAATAGATTCGCTTTTACGTTGGTCTAATTTTATCAAATATTTTTGTTATTTTCTATTGCTGGGTATGACATTCAATAGATCGCATTTATCTATTGATTATTGGGATTCTTCGATGTGAAGACAAATTCTCCTAAGTGTAATATATAATGGAATTTTTAAATTTAAATGGTAACCGCCTATATTCGAACATAAGTGCGAATATGGCGGACGCCCACGCCTTGTTTGGGGAAAATGAAATACAGCCGGAGGGGAACGAGATCCGGCAGGCCGACAAAAGTGTGTCTTGGTGCGTGAACGAATAAAGACGTGTAGAAATTTTTTTTAAAAAGAAAAAAACGTGGTGAATACTTAGACACATTTTATGAAGTGCTACAAGAAAATTTGGAATAATAAGGCTAAGTACCCAGTTCGGTGGAATTTCTAATTCTATAAGTTAATTTACATTTAGCTTTGGTGAGTTGATTTTGTTGTTTTCTGATATAATCATGACTTCTTTTTGAAAATATATTGAGATAATGATAGAAAATTTAGATGAAGAGAAAATTCATATAAAAATTATATAGTAACGGTGTAAATCATTTCATGATTTCGTAGTGGCTTGTATTTTAATGAAAATTTGCGGTCTAAGACAATATGAAAAATTAATATACTTTCAGAATAAATCACGAAGAATATTGCAAATTGCATAAACTTTATGAAATAAATGTTTTTCCATAAGAAATAATAATAAAATATATAGATTGGTTACACGAACAATAACGTGCTTGACTCTAAAAATGTAAAAATTTCTGGATTTGGTATACAAGAAAAATGGAATGTGAGGTTATAATACAAAGGAAAAAATAAAAACAACCATTGGGATTTGCTTAATAATTTTTTTTCTTGGACTATGCTAATTTACAATATTGTGATCAAGTTTCAAACAGGAAAATTTCCCAAAAAAAGGTGATTTGACATTAGGAAATTAAAGCTATAAGGACAGCTATCTGTGAATTGTGATAAGACACTCAATTATAAAAGGTGCATAAATTCGAAAAGGGTAATTAGACCTACAACCAGACGACAAATCTTTACTTCTATAGAATACTTTTTCTAAGTGTTATTTCATTTCCAATTTCGTAATTTAATTTTAGTAAAATCAAATAGCAATACTTAGTGGAGACAAATAAATTTTAAGTATACATTCACAAAACTTGATTAAATTATATTTTTATGGGTATAAATTATTATAAAATGAATTATAATTACTTTCAACGATAGGAAAGCGCAACAGCTATTTTGGTTGTAGGCACGCGATGAATCGCGCTGGAGATTACAATTCAAAACAATAAAATAAACTTTGGAAGCAATTACTTTGTTTGCTTTATGCTCGCTTCACTGATTAGTGATGTCTCATTTACTCAAAATTTACACGCCTATTTTTAATTCCGTTGGAATGCCGATTTGTTCGAGGCCTATTTATCGAACGGAATTTAACTTCACATTCTCTATTCCGTCCGGAACGAAAATTTGTGCTGCCATATCAATTCGGATTTCGAAATCAGCTGATAGCTGTAAAGTGGCACTTATAAATTATTTGGCGGGATACAAAAGTGAATAAATTGTTTTATTTTGTGCAAACATTTGTGTTATTAAAAATGGATACTATCGCTTTGGGTGTAATTAGTGAAGAGCAGAAGAAAATTTCGCTAAGGACGCATCTTCGAACCAAATTTGATCCCATGAATCTTCCCGATATTTCGTAAATAAGCTACTTAATTATTAATGGAGATACTCTATATTTTTTTCTAGTTTTAGAAAAAATGTCCGATTAAAAAAAGAAGCATTCGAATATGTTCTGAGTGAAGTGAAGGATGAGATATCTTTAAAAGTGAAATCTAGCCTCCCTCTCAAACACTTTGATCGCCCTTTTAAAAGCCCTTCGCTATGTCGAGTTTTTCTTGTAGTAGTTCTATTAACCTCTCGTACTGCCCTTTTTTTGTAGTTCTCGTCCTAAAAATTAATTACAAATATTTTTAATCAGCATTTGTAAAGAATTTTCTTTATATTTACGTTTTATGTTCTCGAACTTCAAATTCCGCAACCTCAACTTGTCGGAGAATTTTTCTTTTGTTATAACAGCTCGAACGGAATGGAGAATGTCAGTGATTCGAACGAATTATGACTTCGAATTCGAACGGAATCAGGGATGTAAATTCCGACGGAATTCAGAACAGCCATGTTAATCTTTTTATTGAATTCTGTTTTCTTCTTACATAATATACAAGGTGTTTCAGATCTGACGTGCCAAAATGAGTGGGGTAATAGATCTCAACTAGACAAACAAGAAATTGTATGGCAGGGGGGGGGAGGGTAAGGGGGACAATCTCAACTATTTGGGAGTTACAGGGTGATTCATAAATTTCAGTTACAGTCACTTCCAAAAGTGAAAAAATGGTTTGCAATTTCCTAAGATTCAGCATTTTCCCAATTTTTCTCCGAAATTCATATAATTAGTATACCTCCTTTTTATTTTTATCGGATTGCCCATCTTATTACCTTTCCAATAAGGTGCAACATGGCAAGGTAAACACAGGATTAGAAAAACCGTATCCTTAGAACTCCCAGAGTACCTAATTATTTTATTTCTTTAAAGAAACAAAATTTTTAAGATAAAAGGTCGATAATGTTTGTTTTGAGTTAACAGGTAATTAGTTTTAATTATTGCTGCAAAAAAGTTATAAAAATGTTAGTGGAATTTTGTTTTATTGCCGATATTAGCTTGTGTTAGCCAGAATTCACATCCTTGTATCCTGGCGTTCTGTTACTCGTACCTGATGAAAATTTTGCTATAAAAAAGGGTCAGCCAGCAAGACTACCTATCATAGTTGAAAAACAAATCAATAAGTACGGGTGTTTTTAAGCAAAAATTATCAAAAAAACGTAGGAGATTCCCTAACCGGCGAGCACCCCCAAGAGGGGTACTTACACGGACTTTCTAAAGGTTAAGAGAAACAGGAAGTGTAACTTCACACGACATGGAGACACGACCCGAAACTAAGGGAACTTCTGCCGACGTCGAGCAGCAAATAATAACCATCGTCAGGCAGGACCTTGAGACGAGCACGAAACGAGAGGGTTATTTATCTAGGGGGATTACGACCATATCACCATCATCCACCTCAAGGACTACTGGAAGGAGATTCCGAGAGAACACTGAAATTTAGCACTTGGCTTCTGGAACGCAACATTGACGACAGATCGTTTTTGGACCAAATTCTGTGGACAGGAATGATATCAAGAATTTCCATAACCCCATATCTGGTCGAACACTAGCCCGCACAGGGCAAAGGTGACCTTATTCCAGCAGAGATTCAGTGTCAATTTTTGGGCTGGTATCATCGGCAACATTTGGTAGGACCATTCATTTTGAAGAATAGTGAAATTTATGCGGACTTTTTGGACAATACACTGCCAGATCTAATAGAGGAGAACCCTATGGATAATCTCATGGGAATGTTTCACCAATACGATAGAGTACCAGCGCATAGGGCTAACATTGTGAAGGTAATACTAAGAAAAATTTCCTAACCGCTGGATTGGACGAGGTGCACCGATTCCTTGGTCTGCTAGATCTCCAGACCTTACCCCAGTGACTTTTTCTTGTGGGGAACAATGAAGGATGAAGTTTATTCAAGCTCATTTAACAATAGGGAGGATTTAGTTAGCCGAATTGGGAATGCAGTGACGAAAATACGGGAGAGGCTGGCTGCAATACGCCTTAAACAGGGACTTAGAAGGAGATTGTTGGAATGCATCCAAAGTGGCGGTGGACAATTTGAACGGCTTTTGTTACTTATCAAGATTAATTGTAATTACTTTTAAATTCAATACAAAGCATTTTAGAATTAATTTGAAATTAAGTTCTTTAATTTGTTGATTTTTATAATACTCTCGATAGGATTTCTACGTATAAATTTCTACATATTTTCTCTACGTGAACATGTTGCACCTTTTTGGAGAGGTAATAAAATGGGTAATCTAATAAAAATAAGAAACGGGTGTACTAATTAAACGGTTGAGATTGCCGCCCATCCCCCCATCCCCCCCCCCCCCCCCCCCCCATCCAATTTTTTATTTGTCTAGTGGAGATCTATCCCTTTTTTATTGAACCGTCTTCTGTTCATCAGGACCTTAAGAGTGCCCGTAATAATGTTCGGTTGAGGGTACCGAGGAGTGTGAGGCAAGATCGCACACCGATCCGGCGAGCTAAGCACAGCTAGCTAGGCGGCCCCTCACCTCTTCGGTCACTGACCAAGCCGCACGGCTGCTATGACGCTCACCCTGGTAATTCCTGAACCTATCCCTATCCTTTTGGTTGTGAGTCCAGACTTAGTCGGGGTTCTCACAACCCTCAATCCAATTCATGTTGTCATGCTACCGCTTGATGGCAGCATGGTTACATGAATTTCCAAACTTATAACAATACTCAAGCGTATTTTCCCCAGCAAAATAATTTGGAGGAAAGTAAACTGAGGATAGAAGACATTTACGAGTACAACATGACACTTCAACAGAAATAAACTCCAGAGGAGCAGATGTGGAACACTTAACTACGCGAGCCCTCAGACTTTCCCTCACATAAACTGCCACTCCAACTCCAACTCCAATTCTTCCTGGTCTATAATTTCTGAACAACCTAAATCCTGGTATTGAGACAAGAGAGAACGGTATATGAGGTTGGAGCCATGTTTCACTAACCAATATTACATGAATGTTGGACGCAGCAAAGATTTCTCGAAACTCATTCATTTTAGGGCGCAGGCACCTTGCATTCAAACTATAAACATTTAAGCCCATAGTTTATTTGGACAAAATATACCGACAACGCACTGAAATTATCAACCATTTGGAAAGTTGAACTTATTCGGTCAGCAAACTCATTAACTATACCTTTTGGATAAAGAAACAAAGCTCTCAATTCCGGGAAAGAGTAAGTAATAAATAAAATATTCATTTCATTGACTAATTTGGCTAGACTATAAGGCCGTCCCACACTTACCATACTTCAGCTGTGGGCTAGTCCTTAGTCACTAAGGGTGGAAATTAATATTCAGAAGGATTGTTTTCATATGGTGTATGGTTACAAATAAGATAAATTATACACTACAATAGTATTTATTGGTCCTCTATGAACAAGAAAAAAAAACTTTATTTATTTTTAAATTATTTATGTTAAGTTAAAAGGTTTCTAAGATGTTTTTTTATGAAAAATATTAATTTTACTGTTAAATGTAATAAATTGTTTTAGTTTCAAAATTTAAAAGTTCAGAGTATAATGATAAAATTATTTTCCAAGAAAAGTTTTTGATTTATCAAATCTATCGACATTAAAATAAGATATCACGCAGACCATGACAGTGCATTAAGTTTGCGGTCCGCCTCGTAAAAGAAGGCGCCAAATCCTAATTTGTCGGCCCTGAGCCGTTGTCAGGCTACTGAAAGAGCCAGGTCGAAAGACGAATCAACTGAAAACATGAGTAAACAAACATGCTGGGCAAATCTCCTAGGACTAAGACAAGCAAAAGGTTTATTAAATACTCGCAACAGAGGACAAAAGAATACCTCACACTCAGCAAAACAGAGATAAGACTTTGAATAGGCCTTCTAACTGGATACTGCCCTCTGAGATATCATCTCAAAAAGATGGGCAAAACTGAGAACAAAACATGTTGCTGTTGTATGGAAGCGAACGAGACAGCAGATCATATTTTCTGCCACTGTGAAGCCTTTGGGCACATATGGCTCAAGCATCTAGGAATGGCGTTTTTATCGCCAGAGGATGCTGTAAAAGCGACTCCCAGAAAAATCCTAAGATTCATGAAGAACCTAAATTTTGACGGGGTTCGATAGTGGTGTTAGCTCACAAAAGATCTGTGGCGACCCTTACTCTGGGTTAAAGGATCCTTGTGCAGCATAGGGCATCTACTACACCGACTCTCCACCTGATCCGGTTTTGCGTCAACGCCTTTAACTGTTGCCACGATTTGTTGATCTTGGTGCCTTCCTTCTCTACGGATCTTCTCCATTTCCATCGCCCAATTCGGCGTCTTCCTTGGGTGCCATGCGAGTTCCAGTCTCGAACCTCTTGAGCGATGTTGTTTGGCCCTTTTCTTAATGTGTTGTCTATCCATTGCCACTTTCGCCTGCGAATACTGGGACCTATCCGTTTTGGTCTGCACGTCTGTGTAGGTCTTTATTGGTAAAGACCTCCGGCCAGTGGATATTAAGAATGCGCCGGAGACAAAGGCTTGTAGCTTAGATGTTATTTGGCAGGTCACTTTCCATGTTAAATAGCCGTACAACAGAGCAGATTTTTATGCGTCTATGCACAGAGTTTTGTGCGTCTGGAGATGAAAATTAATTTTTTTTTATGTATATATGGCTCTTTATTTGGCACAATCGTTATAAAGCGTAAAAATCCTACAAAAACTAGCTACCCTAAAAATCACATAAACATTAAAAAGACACTGTAATAAGGACAAAAAGAACATAACAAAAATGACTCAATATACTACGTTACTGTAAATAGGTTAAATAAAAAGGACTCTAAAACTTGAAGGCAAAAACCTGTAAAAAAGAAAATACAAAGAAATTTTGAAATGCCTCCAAGCGAGTGCCAGCTCTAAGAAAAGTTCAGGAAAATTTTGAAAAGAATCCGAAACAAAACCTAGAGCTTAACCTAAAACGAACGAACAAAATGAACCGAAACCGAAAAAACAAACTAGAACATGGTTGTCTGAGTGTTCCCAGAGGGTAGATGCAGCACCGGGCGAAGTTCCTACTTCGGGAACCACTGCTCCCTAGCAAATGCCCTCTCCGTAGAGCCGTTCGCCACTTTTCTAGTCCTCCGGGAGCACTCATCCAAACATGTTCTAAACGAACGCACAAAAATTTCGAACCGATTAGAGTCCCGCGGGACCAGTCTGCAGAGTCATTGACGTCTGCAAACTGCTCCCATCATCCTCCCAGTTCTACGATTCCAACGTGAGACTTGTCCTTCCCGCAGCACTTGCAGCAATACCAAAGCGAAGAGAAGCTTCGTGGACAAGCTGCTGCAAGTCTGCGGCCTGTTATTCCCAGTGAAAGACGAGATGTCATTTTTTCGGTAACTTTATAGTACAACAGTGTTAAGGTCAGGTTGGGTTATTATTGACCACATTGGTTCCATAGGGTTCCATAAAGTTACTAAAATCAGGTGTCCTACCAAAAATAGCTATCTACAGCAATCAATGATAGATTTGGCTATGGCGGCGGTATCTTTTGAAACCTACTAATTGGGCCACACATGCCGAACAGGTCAATCTGGAAATGCCAGAATGCAGACCTGACAGAAGGTATAACATTTTTTTATCCAAAAATAATACAACTCAGGACTTAATATAAACGGAGAGACGGGAGATGGACTGGGATCAATTGGTTGAGCGACCACCACACCATGCTTCCCGTTTTGAGACTCGGTCTCTCCTTGGGTTTTTAAAATGGAATTAAAAACTCTTCTCCGCCTCTGGGGTGTTGTCTAGTTCGCAGCAATGCAAAAACAATTTACAATTTCCCTCACTTCCCTTACCTTAATTCCATTCCGGCCAACTGCTAACGCATCAAAGTGTTGCACAAAAAAACAACAACTGTTCGTCTGAGATAATTGGAGGTCTCAGCGAAAGTATCACTGAAATACACTCGATGGGTATCTCGAGTACCTCTATACTGTTTACCCACTCTCACTGGAGGAAATCCCAGTTTATACGAACAATATGTTCTTCTCGCTTCTGACTCAATTCTTTTCCACTAATCCAGAAGTGAATTTTGTCTGAATTAATTTGATTTACACTCCACTTGAAAACGAATAACATTACTATTCTACTGTTCCGTCCATTAAACAAAAAATTCTTTCGAACATCTGAGATATTGAGAGGAATCTATAACCATTTATACCATTCCTTATTTGTAATGAGAGTTTTTGTACTGGTTAATTGTACAAAATTAAGCAACTGTTATTTGCCACATTCTGTCCACTTACAGGGCTCTCCAAACTGGACGAATCCAAAGCTACTAGACTAGTTTCTGAGAGCACAAGCACTCTAACACATCGAATTTAAGTTGCGTCTCGATTTACTGTCGCTATTACTACGGCCGACATTTCAGCACGCGCAACGCAAAAGCTCCCAGACTCCTATATTCTCAAAATCAAATTTGGAGGTTCGTCAAATTTCAGGAATCATCAAACTGGTTTCCTCGCCGAATCGAGGCGCGTATCTTATCCGTCTAATGTTTCATTTTTTCACACTACACAACACAAAAGAAGCTCAACCTCAGCCACGCTGCGCATAACACTCAACACAGAATATGTTGATTTTTTAGTGTGGCAGGAAGTCTGAATATAAGCTGCAGGGAACATCAAGGGACTTACAAAAAAAATCATTAAATCATCAAAATCTTTATCGCTCTGAATTAAGGGTAGGTTCTAGTCGAGCAATTTAAAAAAATTAATTTTTCTTTTTTTTTTTGCATATTTTAAATCCTTATAGTGTTTAGAATAAGCCTCTAAAATTATTTGACGAAGTTCGGAAAAATGTAAAAGTTACAGCCGATTATTGGAACGCACAGCAGGAACTTTGCCCAGATTACGGACCAGCGACGCATCGCAATTTTACGAATATCTACAAAAAAATATATATACATATGTATTCAAACACTAATCAGGTGGCTGGAATACTTTCAAAAGTATTATCTACATTTTCATCTGTGTGTAATAAATTAGTCATTTCCTCAGGATATTTCCTGCTTCTAAAACGTTTGTCCCGTTACAAAGAATTTACACTAGGTATATTCCTCGACATTGAAGGGGCCTTCTGTCAAGACTGTAGCAATATACGACGCTTTGAAATCCCACGGCATCGATAGACTCGTTTTCCACTGGATTGACGCAATGCTGGGAAGTCGTCAGATCCACACAAAATTAGGCAACTACAAGGTTGTCAGAGCCGTATGCAGAAGAACTCCGCAAGGAGGTGTGTTTTCACCATTAATCTGGCTCTTAGTAGTTAATAAAATCCTGGTATCACTTGACGATGAGGGGTTAAAGGTGGTGGCTTATGCAGACGATCTGGCTGGTATAGGTCTTAGGAAAGCACCATCAGCGAACTAATGGAAAGAGGTCCACAAATCCACAGATACGCAGTCACCTGCGGCTTATCGGTCAACCCACAGAAGACGGAAACACCTCTCTTCACAAGTGATTTAATTCTTCCAACCTCCCAAATTGGGCGGCAGTAAGCTGACACTATCTAATCAGGCCAGGTACTTAGGTGTCATACTCGACTCCAAACTAAGCTGAGGCAAGAATATATAGGTGCGCGTTAAAAAGTCGTCGGTATCGTTCCATGCCTACAAGGAAATGGTTGTTAAAAAATGGAGCTTAAGCCCTCGTATTGTACATTGAATGTACATTTTCTTTGCGAGACCAATCCTTACTTATTTAGTAATAGTCCGGTGGACTGCTATAGAGCAGCAGAACAACTTTAAGAAAATAACTAAAATTCAAAGAGTTTCCTGTCTGTGTATCTCCGTAACAATTAGCACAACGCCAACTGCGGCATTGTAGACCATGCTCCACCTTCCACCATTTGACGTCTACTGTAAAAGTATGGCTGCTCGCAGCGCCATAAAACTGAAAAAGCCTAAATGTTGGAAAAGTTCTCACGGCCGTAGCAGTAAACTAAAGGTCTAGCCTGAAGACTGTCTGCAGGTGAACACCGACTACAATATCTCTACACTTAGTTTTAAGAAATAACACTACAAAATTCATAAATCAGAGCTGGCAGTGCCCTGAGATTTCAACAAACAACGGAATCAACAATATAATCTGCCTTAACACGTATTAGCTTAGTAATACATACATTTTGCTTATATACTTTGTACTAGCTTTGTATTGTAATCGACCGGCTAGTCGGTCATTCTAGTTGGTATCGTGTCATCGTGTACAAGATCATCTAAAACAATAAAGTTTATAGCGTGCTTACGTTAGACTTTTAATTAAGGTCAATCCTTCTTCTAACTCTAGACATTTTTGGTCCTATCGAGCCGGATTTATCGGAAATTTCGGAGATTTCGAAAAAGCGAACCATCTTTGCGATCGTTTTCATCGAACACCGTCCTCGCGGTCAATTATAATTTGCCATCTTTGCGGTCACGCGGTCACATATTAGTGATAATATTCTATGCTGGGTTTATTGAACAATAAGAAAGTGAACATTTGTATAACCAATAGGGAAGCAGTTAGAGGTACATAGTTAAAAATACGCTCATCAGTTCAAGTAAGTCCGTTCCCTTTCTTTTCTTTTCACATGCTCTTGTTTTGTGTAATCTTACATACACCCATCATAGTGCCTATATTACCAAACTGCAATGCTAAATAGCGGTATATTTAAATAACTGCAAACAAATAAGCCAGCGATGACTAATGCAAATCGCACATCTTCGTGTAAAGGACAGCTATAACACATGCACATGTAGATGGAAAATATTGTGTAACGGATTACAGTAACGTTAAATATTAAAATCAAAGACTGGTTCATAATAACGGGTTACAAGAAATTTAGACTATTCAGTGCATTTTTTAAAGACAATGAAATTTCAATGAGTTTAGAACCTATACGAACAATTCATAAAATTGAAATCTAATATTGAACTAGCAAAGGTGTAAAGTTCAAAATCAAACTAAATAATTCGAACTAGAATCTTAAAAACAGTTTTTATTGAATTTTTGAAAACAATTTCTAAGCTAACATAACGTAGTGTAGTTCATCTTCGTCAATATGTCAGAAATAGATAAACATTTATCCAAGGCTGTTCATGTGGCCGAACGCATTTCAAAATTCATCAGCAATACTAGTAAAGCGGGAAAAGAAAAACGTTCAGAGGCATTCCTCGCAGCATGTATTCAACTACTTGAATCATATTGGTTAAACTATCAAGAAAAGAATGACCAAATTTGTGAAATAGCGACAACAGATGATATTAAGAGTAGACAGTACTTTTCTTCAGATATTTTTTCGGATGTGGAATGTGCATACACAGAAGCAATGGGTTGGTTGAATGATGAGTTGAATCAGTTAAATGTACAAAATGTACCATCACTCCCGCAATCATCAGTAAAGCTCCCAAAGGTTAATCTTCCTACTTTCAGCGGTTCATTCATCGAATGGCCTGCTTACAGAGATACCTATATCTCTCTAATTCACAACAACCTGACGCTGTCAGACATTCAAAAGATCCATTACCTTAAGTCGTCAGCTACGGGGTCTGCATCTAAACTCTTGCAACATCTAGTCATCACTACTTCCAACTATACTGCAGCGTGGAATATTCTCACATCCCGATTTTAGAATACTAGGCTACTTGTCAACTCCAACTTACACATGATAATGTACTTACCTAGTATGACTTCCGAGTCTTCAAAGGAAATTCGGCGGATATTGGACAACTTTACCCAATCAGTTCGTGCTCTTGAAAATCTTGAACGACCGGTTAAGCAATGGGATGATTGGCTGGTATATATTTTATCTAGCAAACTTGAACAATCAACCAGAAAGGACTGTTAGACCTCAATTAGTTCTTCAACCTCTGTTCCGGTACTTAAGTCTTTAACAGACTTCCTTGAGGGAAGGATTCACACGATGGAAGCCATTAATGATAGTGGCAGTACCGAAAAGAAAAGTCGCGATTATAGCCATCGTGGCAAAGTAAATACCCATACGTATCATACAAGTTCAGCGACGGAAACATGTCCATTGTGCAAAGGAAAACATATTCTTATCTTGTGTAACGTATTCAAAGCAAAATCAGTTAATGAACGCATGGCTATTGTCGAAAATCAAGGTCTGTTCTCCAACTGCTTAAGGTCAGACCATGCAATTAGGCAATGCTTATCTAATAATAGATGCAAGATCTGCAACCGCAATCACCACACTTTGTTGCATCTGGAAAATCATTCATCAGTAAATACACATAATTCCTTTACGACTTCACCCTATTTAACAAGCAATTGCGCAGTACCTTTATCTGCTAACAGATTGTCAACTGTCCTATTGGCCACAGCTATAGTCTTCGAAAAGGCATGGAATGGTCGAATATTACGCGCACGTGCTCTTCTCGACCAGGGCTCTGAATCAAGCTTTATATCATTATCGCTCGCAAATCGGTTGCGACTAGATCGTCACAAAGTGCACATTCCAATTTATGGTGTAGGAGGCAATCCAGCTGGTGTTGCAGAATCACAAATAAGCTACACAACTACTTCAACAATCAATGAACAATATGTTTTTTACGTATAATCCTTCGTCCTATCAAAACTTGCCCAGTTCATACCAACGGGTCAAGTGAATGTCGGATATTGGCTGCACATAGCGGATCGACAAAACTACGCGTCGTATTTAATGCGTCACGTCAGACAACTACGGGAGTATCCCTCAATGACATCCTTCATATAGGTCCCAAGGTTCAAAATGATGTGACATCCATTATGCTAAAATGGCGACAATATCCTATTGTGTTCTCAACCGACATAGAGGAAATGTTTCGGCAGATTCTTGTCCACCCACCAGACACATTTGCAGAGAGTCTTATGGAGAAAGAATCCATCAGAAGCCATCCAGTGTTATCGATTGCGTACGGTTACCTATGGTACCTACAGTGCTCCCTACCTTGCCTGCAGAGCACTTCTTCAACTTGCTTAAGATCATCAAACACAATTTCCATTCGGAGCAGCAATCATCCGAAATAATTTTTACATCGATGAAGGCCTCTTGGGAGCTTTCGATTTAACATCAGCAGTACGTGCTCGGGATGAAGTCAGGTCACTGTTAAAATTAGGAGGATTCAGGCTCCGTAAGTGGCTGAGTAACCCACCAGAACTTCTTGAGTATATTCCGGATGAAGACAAGGATTCAATGCCGCGATTCGTCGCTGATGAAGAATTTAAGGCTCTGAGAATATATTAGTTTCATCTGCAGGACACCTTCAAGTTTCACGTTAATCTACCTGAGCACAAAACCATCACAAAAAGAACTATCCTCTCCGACATAAGTCGTCTATACGACCCACTTGGATGGATTACACCAATCACGATAAATGCTAAGATATTGATGCAAAAACTCTGGTTAGCTGGTTGCCCTTGGGATGAGAAACTGATGGGAACCTGGATTAAATACAAAGCGAGTCTTCAGTCATTAAGCAGCATATGTATCAATAGATGGATAGGAATAACTGGAACACAATCGTCTTTAGAACTACTTGGATTCTGCGTTGCATCTATGGTAGCCTATAGTGCAGTGATATAAATTCGTGTGCTATATGATGCCGACAACATCCGAGTAACACTTTTAACCGCGAAAGCAAAAGTAAGCCATCTCAAGACAGTATCGCTCCCAAGACTGGAACTTTGTGGCGCTACGTTATTAGCTGAACTTCTGGAATCCGTACAAAAATCTTTGAATCTGGAAGATGTACCAGTTAATGTGTGGTCAGATTCGACCATTGTACTTTCATGGCTCAAGACTCATCCTTCAAAGTGGAAGGTCTTCGTCGCTAACCGCGTTTCAACAATACATCAAAAAATTCCGAATGCCACATGGGGCCATGTACCTTCTGCACAGAATCCTGCAGACATTGCAACCAGAAGATGCACACCGGATGAATTAAAGTCTTTTAATCTATGGTGGATTGGGCCCGACTGGCTGTCCCACAGTTCTAGCAAGTGGCCAAAATATACACCACAATTTGAAGACTTATCCGTTCCTGAAGGACGAGAACAAATACTTTCACACATGGCACAGGAATCGGACATGACACTTGCACTACTAATGCGGTATGCTAATTTGGGCAAGGCTCTTAGAGTCACGGCTTACTGTCGTAGATTCCTGTACAACGCACGTATACAACGTAGACTTCAAAACACTGGAAATTTGACGCGAAATGAAATAAATTCCTGCCTTAATCACTGGTTAAGGGTGACTCAAGAATTATATTTTCCTCACGAATTGAAGCTACTTTCGGCAGGACAAATAATTTCATCGAAGAGCAGAATCGAAAACCTGAATCCAATCATGGATAAAGATAGCTTGCTGCGCGTCGGTGGCAGACTAAAACATGCATGAATCACTAAACACTTAAATTGGCAAAGATTTGACCGTTTGACCGAATTATTCTCGTTTATATTTCCTGAACTGGCCGCAATAATAAGACTCACGAGACTAAAGGCAGAATTACAATGAGAGCAGCGCATGCGTCGCATGCTTTGACAACCAAGTTGAACATAAGAAAAGCAATATAACCTGTTACAGTAGGTGACGCAGGCGATGCTTGTGATGCTAGAGTTGAGCAATGTTCAATTTTTCTCTGCGGCATGCAGGAGCATCATTTGACAAGTTAATTGATAAGTGCACTACCTGAAGAAATAAAATGGATTTTTTCAAAGAGAAATTAATTAACGCTGTACAGAAATGCAGTTATTTATGTAATAAGAAAAATATGGAGTATAAAATTAATAATTTAAAAACTAAAACAAGGGAAAATATATCAAAGGAAAAGACAAATGAATGAAATGTCAAAACAACGCGTCGCAATAATTGTAACTCCATCATTCATAATGATGCCTATACCGCGCTGCTTGTCAAAAGCACTGCATGCATGCACTGCGCTCATTGTAATTCCACCTTAAGGGGGACTTACACCTTGTAAGCCAATTTTGGAGCTAGTTTTTGACAATTTATTGTAAAGAAACTAGAAAAGATTTTCATTTGAATTTTTTTTTATTTATTAGTAGAACAATAGAATATCGCACATGATTTTTTTCCCATAGTCATGTTGACTTACAAGACCTTGAAATGACATTAACAGCGCGAGTTACGTCACACCGAACAACACCTTCCCATCAGCATGCAACATAAGTCACGTGGCATAGCCTCACCTCAAGCTTAATTAGAGCTTCAGGTTATCCACCTGTAAAATGCATTTTCACATAAATTTCCAGACATAGCGTCAGCAAAAAGATCTTTCTTTGTAAACTTAATTCAGCTAGAAAATCAGTTTATTAGCGATTTCTGTAAAGTTCAGTTGAATAAAGTTATAACCATTTAATAACTCTTTTATTTGAAGTTAAATTATTATTTTTTTTATTCAAATATTTGGCGAATAACGTAATTGGCGCAGTCGGTAGGATAGGCGAACGGTCCTATCCTTAATTCATTCGTAAAAGAAATTATTTTGTTGATCTTCGATAAAACAAACGGCGGTTTACCGTAATAATTATCGAGAAAATAACCAACAGTGTAGCGAGATAGAAAATATTTTATTGATCTTCGATAAAACAAACGGCGGTTTACCGTGATAATTATCGAGTGTAGTGATATTAAGTTGACATCTCACTACCGAATGAATACAAAACTAATATAAGGATAAAAGTGCTGTGAAGTAAAGTGCGAAGGAATATCGCAAGTTGCTCCAATACTGAGAGGACATCAGTAGCAGTGGCACCAACAGGACCGGAGAGTTTCTACTCATAGACGCCTATCCATCATTCAAAGACATCGGACCTCATAACGAAGGAATATCGTGCTGAAAATGAAGATAATCATCATAACAGTCATCGTTTTGTAAGTCAAGTATTCGAATATTTTTTTTTTCCTTTCTCTCCTTAAATTTTTTTCCCTTATATGTTTACTAACCGCTTTAAAACTGGTAGACCAAAATCAGCTCCGTATAATAAAAAATTTTGGTCCCCTCGTACCCTAATAAATATCCCTTTAGACCAGATAAGTGAAGAAAGTGATAGTGAAAGTGCTAATAGAGAATTATTGAATAGTGGTTCAAATAATCGATTAAACTATTTAAATTATAGCGAAGTGGCTAACGTTAATAATAATATTGAATTAGTAGCAAACCCTCAAATTCAAATTCGCGGAATTGCTAACGAAAATGTTAATATTGAACCGGCATTAAATCCTCAAGTACAAATTCGCGGAATGGCTAATGCTTCCAATAACGTAGAACCCGCGGTAAATCCTCAAATCCAAAACCAAATATTCGCTGTAAGAAACGTTTTCGACTCCTTGAGAGTCCCAGACGCGATTAAGGATCTCCCTAGATTTGACGGGAATCATAGACTCCTTTACGATTTTATTAACAATGTAGAGGAAATTTTATCCCTAGTGACAATAGCAGATGGCACGCCATATACCCAAATATTATTACGGGCAATTAGAAATAAAATAGAAGGACAAGCTAATGAGGTCCTAAACATGTATGGCACCTCACTAAACTGGGAACAGATAAAAGCAAACTTAATCTTGCATTACTCTGATAAGAGAAATGAAACCTCTCTTATTAGAGATTTACATAACCTAAGACAAGGAAACAGTACCGTTGAGAAATTTTATAGTGAAGTTATTGAAGTGCAAGCAACGATATTTAATCACGTTCAAATTCACGAAAATAACCCAAACGTAATTAGAGCTAAGAGAGATTTATATTCTGAAATGTGCTTAAACGCGTTCCTAACAGGATTAAAGGAACCCCTTGGCTCAACAGTTCGCGCGATGCGCCCCGAAACTCTACCAATCGCATTTTCATATTGCGTAAAAGAACAAAATATTTCCTACCTGAGATCTCCATACCACGTTGGAGCTAATAACAGTAATATTAATAAGCGAAACCCTTCTCAAAATAATTCTAGACTCAACGCGTATTCAACACTTCATAGACCATTCAACCCACACGTCAGGTCATTTCCTAATCAACATACATCATATCATTCTAATCCCTTTAACCAAACTTCATCAGCTAATAACAATTTTGGTAGAAATAACTCATTCAATCAACGGTCATTTAATAACCGACCAGTTAATCAGCAATCTTTTAACATACGTCCTTCATTTCCTCCAACGCAACAACAAACGTTACCAGTCCCAGAACCAATGGATGTTAGTTCAGGTCATACCTACCGTAGATTTACTCGACCAAATCAACATCAAAATAGACAACCGCAAAGTAACTATTTTAGACAGACTGGATCACCCAGAATAATTAGTGAAGAATTATTTAACATCTCTAATCCGAATGCCTCCCAACCAGATGTCAGGACGCCTAATCATATTCAAGAATTAGATAGATTTTATAATGTCGATCAATATGATAAAGATGTTATCCAAATAGATGACTCAAATTTTCAATTTCCCGCCTCGACGAACCAATCGGTTACATAGACGTCAATAAGCACGGGTTTATTCTTCCGTACATTCAAATATCATCCCCTTTTGGTCGACGTCTAAGATTCTTGATAGATACCGGCGCTTCATCATCATTCATTAATCCAGAATTCGTTCATCCCCAAGATGTCCAATTAATTAACCCCATCAATATAACTACTGCACTTAACAAACATAGAATCGATAAGCAAGTTACCCTGCCAAACTTCGTAGAATTTAACCAGCCTGGTAAAACAAAATTTTTAATATTTAAATTTCATGGTTATTTTGACGGCCTTTTAGGACTCGATGCCTTAACCTTATTACACGCTAAAGTTGATTTAGCAGACCAAGTATTAGCAACAAAAAACGCCGTAATACCCTTGCATTTCAAGCCAAATTTTATATCGAAAAGATACGTTATTCCCCCGAAATCTAAATCCATAACCCAGTTGCCAGTAGATGTTCAAAATGGTAATATATTTATTAAAACTACTGAAATAAAGCCCGGCTTAATGATATCCGAAGGACTTTACGTAGCCGAAAACTGGTTTAGTTGTTAATGAGACAGACTCTGACCTAGATTTATTCCTAGAACAACCCATAAAAGTCGATTACTTACCATCTTCAGAATTTCACGAACTCCACAACTTTAATGTGCAATTTGAAAACGAAAGGACAAATACGATCAGCATCGACGACATTAACAATTTAATTAGAACAACCCACTTAAACCAAAAAGAAAAGAAATCGATTTTAAAACTTTGTAAAAATTACGAAGATATATTCTTTAAACAAGGGCAAAAGTTAAGCTTCACGAATAAAGTAAAACATCGGATTCTTACCACAGATGAGATCCCTATTTACACAAAATCTTACAGATATCCTTACGTGCACAAGGAAGAAGTAAAAAAACAAATTAGCGAGATGCTGGAACAAAACATAATTAGACATAGCTATTCACCGTGGAGCTCTCCTGTCTGGATAGTTCCGAAAAAGCGAGATGCTAGCGGTAAAGTTAAGTGGCGATTAGTCATAGACTATCGCAAATTAAACGAGAAAACAATCAGCGACCGTTATCCGCTTCCAAATATCAATGAAATACTTGATAAACTTGGGAAGTGCATGTATTTCTCCACTCTCGATCTAGCTAGTGGATTCCACCAGATAGAGATGGATCCAAGGGATATACAAAAAACAGCTTTCACCGTTGAAGGAGGTCACTACGAATACCATAGAATGCCTTTCGGGCTGAAAAATGCCCCATCGACCTTTCAACGCGTAATGGACACCGTCCTAAAGGATCTCCAAGGGAAAATTTGTTTAGTGTACCTCGACGATATTATAATATTCTTCACATCCCTCCAAGAACATTTGGAAAGTCTTAAAAAAATATTCGATAAACTAAGAGAAGCCAATTTAAAGGTACAATTAGACAAATCGGAGTTCTTGAAAAAGGAAATAAACTTCCTAGGACACATAGTCACCGAAAAGGGGGTTAAACGAAACCCTGATAAAATGTCCGCTATTCAAAATTTTCCTATACCTCGAAACCCAAAAGACATTAAATCATTTCTCGGTCTAGTTGGGTACTACAGGAAATTTATAAAAGATTTCGCAAAAATGACGAAACCACTAACAGCGTGTTTAAAAAAGGGAAGTAAAATCGACTTCAATGACAATTATGTTAAAGCATTCCAAACCTGTAAAGATATTTTAAAAAATGATCCAATACTAGCCTATCCTGATTTTTCTAAACCCTTTGTATTAACCACTGATGCGAGTAATTACGCAATCGGGGCTATCCTATCACAAGACCTATCGGTAGCGATCGACCTATCTGCTACGCCAGCAGAACCCTAACGACAACAGAGACAAAATACTCTACAATAGAAAAAGAGTTATTGGCAATTGTTTGGGCGACAAAATATTTTCGTCCGTATTTATTTGGCAATAAATTCAAAATTGTCACTGATCACAAGCCTCTCCTCTGGCTTATGAATTTAAAAGACCCCAACTCTAAATTGATTCGTTGGCGCTTAAAACTCGAAGAGTTTGACTACAAGATAGTCTATAAAAAAGGAGTTCAAAATTCGAACGCCGATGCTTTAAGCCGCATTAAACCAGAAAACTCTGGAAATATAGAACTTAATGCTAATGAAAATGAAAACCTTTCAGTACAAGGCACCTCTGGTTCTACAGTACACTCAGCAGAGGAAAATCTCGACGACGGAATCCCAATATCTGAGCGTCCGCTCAATGAATTCAACCTTCAAATAATCTTAGAGAAATCCAACAAACGACCCCCAATTTCATTAAAGGTCCCATTCAAAAATCAACTTCGTCGAACTTTTCGATTACCAGAGTTTACAGAAGAGAATATAACTAGTCTCTGTAAACAATATTTAGCCCCAAACCGACTTAATGCTATATATGCCGATAATGATACTTTCAGAATTGTGCAAAACGTCTATTCGAAATACTTTTCGCAGTCCAAAATCTTCAAAGTTATCCGCTGTACCGATATTTTAAAAGATATAGTAAATAGTGATGAATAAGATCAAATAATCAACGACTATCATACGAAAAGCAACCATCGCGGAATTAGCGAAACACTTAACCATTTAAAGCGTGAACATTACTTCCCATTTATGAAAAATAAAATCACACAAGTCATTAATAATTGCGAACCATGTCAAACACTTAAATATGATAGAAACCCGCCTAAATTACACTTTCAAGTCCCGGAAACCCCAAACAAACCTCTGGATATCCTACACACGGATATATACAGCATAAACAACAAAAAGATTTTAACGATAATTGACAAATTTTCCAAATTTGCCGCAGCATATACACTTGGTACTAGAAACAGTTTAACAATTATAAAATCATTAAAACATTTTATGAGCCTTCACGGCATCCCTAAAAAGTTAGTTTCAGACCAAGGAGCGGAATTCACCGCGATAATTTTCAAAGATTTTTGTAGACAATACAATATAATCCACCACATAACTTCCTTTCAACAAACTACTAGTAATTCCCCGGTAGAAAGAATGCACTCCACGCTAACAGAAATATACAGAATTATCCACAACCAACATAAAGAAAAGGATCACGATGATATCCTGAATGAGACCATTATCACCTACAATAATGCCATCCATTCCACTACTAAGCTCACACCTTATGAATTATTATATTACAATTTAGAACATAATAACGTACATGAATACTTAGAAAAATTGAACAAATTTCAAACAGAGCTTTATCCATCAATTAAAAATAGAGTGCAAGAGATAGTAAGTAAAAATATTAGCAAGCTAAATGAAAAAAGAGTTCCTCCAAAGAAATTAAGAACAGGTCTCTTAGTTTATAGGAAAGAGAATAGAAGGAATAAGCATACGCCTAGGTTTACTAAAACTAGAATTAAGCGAGATAAGTTAGTTAAAATTATAAACGATAAAAATCAAAAAATTCACAAATCAAAAATCAAGATAAAAAATTAAAATTTCAGGTTAATAATGACAGGATTGATTAAAGGACAACGACTAGAATTACGAGACCTTACAAACGTACAAGGACTACTACCTATAAGACTTGGACAAGCAAGAACTATCAAAAGTTATAACAATCTCCTACATATAGTTAATTTAAGTCATTATGAAAGGAATATAGAAAAGATATCAAAATCGTTAGAAACTTTCGAAAATATCAAGGAATTACAAGATACTTTTAAAATTACACAAATCAAACTTAACGAACTAAAACAGAAATTAACAACACTTATGCCTAGAATTAGGAATAGAAGAGGATTAATCGATGGGTTAGGTACGGCAATAAAATTTATAACGGGTAATATGGATGCAGAGGATGCCCGCCGCCTTAACGAAGAAATAAATAAATAGCTAATCAATCTTTAATAAAGTCCGATTTAAATAGACAAACGAGTATAAATAACGCAATGATAAAACGATTTGAAAACATAACTGAACACATCAATAACCAACAAACAATTATTGAAGAATATTTGAACCACTATCATGAGCAAACTAAAAATAAAATCAGAGCCGAAGAAGATTCCTTAAAACATATGCAATACCTAAATGTAATAAATTATAATATTGACCTATTAAATTCTCACTTGACTGGTCTAGCAGAAACATTGGTCCTTGCCCGCTTAAACATTATACCCAAACAAATCCTAAACCCAGATGAAATATCAGAAATCTTTCAAATTTTTGAAAAACAATCAATTAAAATAAAATCAGACCAACATATATACGAGCTATTAAGTCTACAAGCATACTACAATAACACTAACATGATTTTCAACATCCGAATCCCAATACTTTCCGAAGAAAACTATTCCCTGTTACACATAATCCCATTACCAATCAACAACACAAAGAAAATATCCACAACCCCCAAAATATTCAATACTTCGACGAAAGGTGCCCGGAAATAGAAGGAACATACCTATGCCAGGAATCAACCCAACAAGAAAAAACCAACGATTCAGAATGCATCGGAAGACTTCTTCAGAACGAGCCAGCAAAGTGTAACCTTATCGATACTACAATTACAACAGAAATCCTAGAACCAGAACCCAACTTTATCCTTCTCGTCAACACTCCAGAGACGGAAATAAATTCATCTTGCGACTTCAATCACCAAGGACTAAAAGGAACCGTTTTGATATACTTCAACAATTGCGACGTAAGAATCAATGGCATCACTTATTCAGCAAAGACCAGCATA
This sequence comes from Leptarthrus brevirostris, assembly GCA_964036015.1. Classification (NCBI taxonomy): domain Eukaryota; kingdom Metazoa; phylum Arthropoda; class Insecta; order Diptera; family Asilidae; genus Leptarthrus; species Leptarthrus brevirostris. The sequence continues at coordinate 55,869,372 of OZ038375.1, forward strand.
CATTGGGATGAGATTCACATTCTCCCCGCAATTTTTAGTAATATTACCACTTCATCCGTAGCCGAACATCTAAGCCTACAGAAATTAAAGTCTTACCACATCGAGAGAATAAGGAAGCCATCGATCTCTTAGTAACAAAATCTGGAAAACTAGAATACTTAAATTTGAGTACGTCTACGATCATCTTCGGGATCCTCGCAGCAGCAACAGTATATTTAATTAAAAAGAACTACAAACGCCAAACCATACAACAAGTTGGAATCAACGCAGCATCCACGGACCTTCCAGATATCCCTACAGAAGGAACCCATAGGGCCATTTTTCTCTGGCCATCGCTACACCAAGGGGGGAGGAGTTACGTCACACCGAACAACACCTTCCCATCAGCATGCAACATAAGTCACGTGGCATAGCCTCACCTCAAGCTTAATTAGAGCTTCAGGTTATCCACCTGTAAAATGCATTTTCACATAAATTTCCAGACATAGCGTCAGCAAAAAGATCTTTCTTTGTAAACTTAATTAAGCTAGAAAATCAGTTTATTAGCGATTTCTGTAAAGTTCAGTTGAATAAAGTTATAACCATTTAATAACTCTTTTATTTGAAGTTAAATTATTATTTTTTTTATTCAAATATTTGGCGAATAATGTAATTCGCGCGCCTCAAAAGTGAAGGGTTGAACGGTGTACTTGATTAGATCGACCCTAGTTATCTGAAATCAAAAATCCAAGAAGACTTTCAATTATTGTTACATTAGTGAGGTCCCGATCGTTCACTTTTTCAAAATTTCGATTTTTCACAAAATGGCGGGTATTTGTTCACAAAAGTCATTTTCGTACTATGTTTTTTGTCTTATGTAAAACTGTCAAAATGCAGTAAATCAAAATTTCTTAAAAATGAACGATCGGGACCTTGCTAAGTGTTTTTTGAAAACAATTTAAAAAAATTTAAGCCAATACGTTGATTTGTTCTCTCGTAATCGTGTACACCAGTTTGGAACATTAAGTTTTGGAAAACCGCGTTCAAAGTTTCAGAACAGTACAACACGTGAATCATGGGACTTACGTGAAGTATCGTTAGAAACTAAGTGACTCGAAAAACCCTTTCCTAAAAATATCCATAGACACACACATTGACAATAGAATACAGGAAAAGCGTGAAAACCATTGACAGAACGAGTAGCTACACGTGAAATCATGATTAACGCGGAGGCGATCCAGGAGCGAGCGAATCTGACGTGACTTTCTATTTTTTTTTTAGCTATACTCTCGAAATAGAGACGAATCCTTTTACAGGCTGATTTATAAGACCCTTTAGATCAGAAAAATGTAAAAAAAAAAAAATTGATTTTTTGAAAGTGACAAGGTGTAAGTCCCCCTTAAGTATAGTTCAAGTTCGCTGAATTAATAACAAACGGAATATGTATAACACGATCAATATGCAAGGGGTACTGACCAAACAAGTTTCTTACTTTGTTTACTTTTTGAAGGCATCTCTGGAACTGCTGGCTGGTGTAAATACATATTGATGCTTGTGACGAATTTGTTATTAGTTGAAAAGATTCGTGTTGTTGTTATCTCATGAGTGGGGGACGACTTTATGAGCAAGAGCAATGACAACAAATGATTGCAACTAACTTCGATGACGTTTTGACGTCGATGAATTAATTTGTTGATGTCGATGCAAATGATGAGGTAAACAAATACCGAAGAAATAACTTATTGTGTTTTCGTACCAATTGCCGTAAATGATCTTGTGGCTTATGTAGCCAGATGAATCTTGTTAAGACATGTACTGGACGTGCCCTGGAGTTATTGGAATGAGGTGTTTACTGCGTGTGAGACAACAATGTATGATTGTTGTATTGACTTGATGGGCTCAGACTGGGTGCTTGTTGAGCACGATGGCGTGATAACGTTGTTTTTGCCAAACTTATCTTGTTGCTGATGTATACTGATGATTTCGACGTGTAGATCGTTGATTTGGCAGGACTTAATCTTGCAGTGATATCGACGATGTGGTGATGTCGTTGATTTGATGGGACAGCAATGGGGCTTGCAGTGCTTTGCACGATGTGATGACGTCGTTGATTTCATTTGGGCCAGTCCTATGATGTTTGCGCGGAATCTCATATGATGTGCTGATGCTGGCTGGAAACCTTTGGGAATACAAACCCAATTACCCGGGAAGTGGACTGTATTTTGGGGGTCCCAACGGGTGCTCAGGTGCTGAATCTTGACGGGTCACTCAGGATCGCTTGTGGTGACCACGAGGGGTCCAGGCAATGAGTCCCGTAAAATAGTAAAACTCGCGGATTATTTAAAACTTGACAATACGTTTATTACAAATGATATACATATACTTGGATTTGAGGTAAATATCCGCGAAACGTTTACATTATGCGGCGATAAGTCATTTTGTACATTTTCATTAAGAAACAAAGTTTTAAGTTATCTAAGATTGTGTATTATATGCCTTCGAAAGAAACAAAAACATAAAACTCTCCTCGCTACGGACTACTTCCTTTTTTGTTTTTGTATAAAATGTAATCATACTTAGTAGCGGTATGGTTAATTTAGTATTATCAAATATGACTGTTGGACTGAATGACTTGAATGAGTAATAAGGAGATTTTTCTTCTCGATGAAATTCCACTTCTTCCTTGGCGCGGCAATTAATCAGACCTAAACCCGACAGAAAATGTTTCCTTTTCATTAACAATTTAGTGTTTTTTCTCAAAATTATCATTTATATAATGTTAATTTTATCAAACAGTGCTATTTGAAAAAAAAGTTTTTCTTGTTTTCACTCTTCATATGTAAGGAATTTGTCTTTTTCTTTTACTGCTGCTAACTCGATGGTAGATTTTTCTTTTCTAATTAGAATCCTTAAATACACTAGAATTGCATTTATCATATTCGAAATTTATTGCAACGAATAACTATACAGCTCTAAAAATTAAAGGCGAGGAAAGAGAACACAAATTTCTCAATTAAAAGCACAATGCATATCATTAGTTACTCAATCCCTTGGCACAAAGTGAATTTATAGTTTTTGAATGTATGTATATTATTTAATTCATCTAATAAGTGAAATATTAACCAAAAAAATATCAGAAAATCATAACTCTATCCTTAATGGAGGATTCTAGTATCTCAAGTCAAAAAAATTGATTTTTTTTCATAAATCGATAGAAAAACTATTACAAAAATGTGCACACAAAATTTTATGCCGAAATTCGAAGTATGTCTGGGCCTTTATCGAAGTACTCAATAACTGCCTAATCGATCGGACGCGTTGCGTGATCGCTCCACACCTTGTCCAAGTTTTCTGCAATACTTTCGGTTCGTGTGTTTTGTGCATATCTCAGCAAATAATCATTAATTTACCTTTAATTTAATCATTAAACTTACCCTACAGTTTCTGCGTGTTCACTTATTTCTCAGTGACCCTTTTTTGTGCGGTTCAGTTGATTGTTTACATTGACACAGTTTCTGCGTGTTTACATATTTCTCAGTGACCTTTTTTTCTGTGACTCAGTTGTTTATTTACATTATCGTGAAATATTTTTGTTTTGTATGCGGAATTGCTACAATCTGGTGTAAATCTGCTTTAAAAATTTAACTTTTTATTCTAAAAAATTTCTGTGGCAATATTTTCACGCATAATGGCACTTTGTAAAGCGTGCTCCAATGAGTTGATTAATGATGGTGTGGCCTGTGATGGCATTTGTGGTGGTACTTTCCATGTCACTTGTCTGGAGCCCTCCACTGGTCTATCTACCTGTAAGGATTGCTCCAATATTAGGCCATGTCACGTTTTACGCACATCAAGCAGGACCTAGATTCATGCTCTACAGCCATTGGGAGAAACTTTGAACTCATTGGCTCAGTTGCCTCTGATATCAGGAGCTAACTTCAAAATGCTCTTCTTCTTCTCATCTGTCTGACGCCATAACTACTTCTGGTTTAGACGTTGCTTCTTCAGGAACTACGTCTCCGAATATCAACTGTCCCACTCTCCGGGATTCATCATCTGCAGCTCCACCTCGATCTACCGAGAAATTGGTTCCTACAAACCCGCATTCCTCCTTGGCGCAGTGTTTCAGATGTTGATGCTACTGTTGGTCCGGTCGAGCCCGACATGGCGACGGGTGCTGGTGTTATAATCAATGTCTCTCCACCAGTGTCAATCAGTCCACTTCCACCGCATCTACGGTTAAAAAATTTGGCACCACCTGGACTTTATCGAAATGGCATTCCTTCTTAAGGGTGCCCCTCATAACGCCAACTTTACCTGGGTACATAGCTTTTTTTTTTGCTGCCTGAAGTTACTCTCGGACGCAAGGAAATTCAGCAACTTCAAGATCTCCACCCCGAACATATATGTGTGGCTCACCAGTAACCCCTCCAGCAAAATCTTCACTCTCGGGACTATCGAAATTTCCAAGTGGACTAGGAAGTATGTTAAGTTTCACTCTAAGCCCTCTGCATCTAACTCTATATTAAATACTAATAAGCCAAATCCTACTAACTATCCCAAAGGTAATTCCAAACTTCCTTCTCCCATACCTAAATTTAGTATTCATAACATAATCTTTCATCACTCTTCCGCACCTCTCACGTTTAGCCCTAAACCTAGTGGTCCCAACTCCAATTCGCAGCTCAAAATGGGAGTATTTCCAAACTTTAATCTAAGTACCCCAGTCAAGTATCCTAACTTTATATATTCTCACACCTTAACCCCTCGGTTCCACTTACACCGAAGCCCTCGAACACGCTCATCCCAGCCGTCAACCCTACCACCACTGTTTTGAGTTCTGTATATCCAGCGCATCCACCTAACCATGCACTCCTAACTTCTTCCGTATGTCCACCTAACCACCATCCCATAATTTTCCGACCACCCCACCACCTCTGCTTCGATTTCCGTCTGTACCACCCCTCCACTGTATACACCAAACCTGGCACCCGCTACTTCCTCCGCATGCCCACCTAATTACAAGCCATCATCCTCTTTCACTATCGCCCCATCTCAAACTACTTTTACCTCACTAATTCGCCCCTTCCGCTAATCAAAACTACTTCATCCCAACATCACTCATTTATCGATCCCCTAATCCCACCTACAGTTAAATTGACTTTGCGCTCTGCGGATTCCAACGATGGACGATACCTCTTGTCCCGTTTACGGGACCGCCGAATTTATGACAACGTTCGTCTATTTCTAGCCTATCTGCACGACAAATCGAATTCCGTCTGTATTGACGGTAAAACCAGCACCAACGTCATGTTAAGTATACACCAAGAAGGCCTGCCCACAGACCCAACCGTCTTACATCAACTTTTCACTTAGTACCATGAATCATTCAATATCCGTTCCCATAAGGTTTCAGAAGATCTATCCAGGTCGCGGGGTTCTCATAGCTGCTCACAACCGTTATGACGCCACCCTGCTAAAGACCTCCGACTCTACAATATCAGAATTTGTATGTATCAAATTAGCACTAAATAAGTGTCTTCTGTACATTATTTGTTGTTATATTCGTCCCTCTCAACCTGTAGATGCCTACGATCCCATAATCGAAGCGATCGATACCCTGCTTGAGAACGCAACGCGTCCGATGAATTTATTTTATTGGGTGACTTTAACCTCCCCCGTATCCAATTGTCATTGTCGAGGACTGTTCTCACTTTGTCCCCCTTAACGCATCTTCGGCCAAAGAAGCCTTCTTTACCGATCAGCTCTCCGTTTCAGGTATCTTTCAAGTAAGCGGAGTCAGGAACTTCCTGGACAGACAATTAGACTTAATCTTTTCTTCAGACCCAGTTAACTCGGTGTCGCGGAAAGCAACCATCTCCTTTCCTCTTTCGATCGTCACCATCCTCCTTCCTTCTTGTTTTCTCCTACGAACACCCTCATGCAGTTTCATGCTCCGAGTCTTCTCTTTCCTTCAATTTTCGTAAAGGCGACTTTGAAAAATTAAATCACTTGCTCCTGAACTCTAACATTGCCACTATCCCTCAACATCTTCCAGTTGACGTTGCTTTAGAGGCGTTCTATTCAGAAATACACGCTTGTCTTACACAATCTATCCCCCTTTTTTCTCGTACGAACTATTCCTCATCACCCGTATGGTACGACAAAGAATTACGCTCTCTCCGCAACAGGAGAAATAAACGTTGGTAAACTTTTCTTCTATCCCAGACCGAGTCTGACTATTCTTCCTACCTATCTGCTTATACCTCTTTTTCTGAACGTTGTGATATCCCCTACAATGAGTATCTCCAACGGATGGAAACTAGCCTCATATCCGACCCCAAGCGTTTTTATAACTTTATAAATTCCAAGAAGAAATCCAATGGTTACCCCTCTACGCTAAAACTTGAGAATACCTCTTCGTCTGATCCTAAGGTTATCGCCAACCTCTTTGCACACTTTTTCAGTAAATCTTTCAGCGACAATTTCCTACAACCTGACCTTAACTAGTATAATGAAAACCACGAAAATCTTTTTACTACGTTTCAATCTTTATTAGTTTTAACTCTAATACGCGTATTTCGGCAGATTATGCCATCTTCAGAGAGTTTACAATTGGAAACTAAAGGTTAAAACACTGTACAGGTTCTATATACCCTAATACACTAGTTTTGTTTTGCTACATATACTTATTGTGATTGCGAGAGTGTTGCCAAATTTTGTTATAAATTTTTTACTATGAAATTTGTAAATGGGGATGTTATTAATTCTAATTGATCATTTAGTAGTAATTTACCTTTAATTAAGGCTTCTTTTATTCTACATGATTCTAACATGTCCACTTTTGAACCTTTCTTTTCGATATTCAATATTTTTAAATTATCTATGCTGCAACTGTGATTCTTTTCTATTAAGTGTTTGGCTACGTTCGAATTTGTATAGTTATTTTTGGTTGCTGCTATATGTTCTTTATAGCGGAGTTTAAAATTACGTCCAGTTTGTCCTACATATACACTCTCGCAATCATTACAACTAATTTGATACACCCCTGATTTTTGGAGTTTGTCCGTTTTTCCTTTATTATTAACGATGAGATCATGTAAGGTATTTCTATTATAAAAACCCACATGTAAAGTACATCTTTGATTTAAGGTTCTTTCTACTTTTCCACTAATTTTTCCTACATAATTTAGTTTTATCCATTTTTTACTCTGTATGTCATTGTCTGATACATCCATATATAAAAGTTTTTCTACTATCGTCTTCTTTTTTCTTAAAATTAATTTGTCTATAATATTTGGATCGTACTCATTATTTTTAGCTATTTATTTTATTGTTTCTCTTTCTTCTTCAAATGCTTCTTTATTCAGAGGTAATTTTACAAGACGATTGACCATTGCATGAAACGCCGACATCTTGATTTGAGCTGGGTGTCTAGATTTGAAAGGTATAATCACATCTGTAAAAGTTGGTTTTCTAAAAATTTTGAATTCGAAATTATCTGTCATGTTTAATGGATAGATGCAGAAAATTTAAAGTTCTCTCTTTTTCTATTTCTATTGAGAATTGTATTTCATTGTTTATATTATTAAGCCAACTTAAAAACTCCTTCAGTTCAACCTCATTTCCCAACCACAAACACAAAATGTCGTCGACATATCTATACCAGAAGCGGATCAGATGTTTATAAGGACAATTATTAAATTTTTTTTTTTTTCAAAATTACTCATGTATATCTCTGCAAATAATGGCGAGGAAGATGCACCCATAGACAAACCATCATTAAATTTATAAATTTTTCCATCATATTTACAATAATTTTGATTTAATATAACGTTAGTTGCTATTTTTAATTCTGTTTTAGTTTTGAAGTTGGCTTAATTCTGTTTTAGTTTTTAAGTTGGTTTTTATAATAGGAATACCTTAATAATAATAAAGGAAAAACGGACAAACTCCAAAAATCAGGGGTGTATCAAATTAGTTGTAATGATTGCGAGAGTGTATATATAGGGCAAACTGGACGTAATTTTAAACTCCGCTATAAAGAACATATAGCAGCAACCAAAAATAACTATACAAATTCGAACGTAGCCAAACACTTAATAGAAAAGAATCACAGTTGCAGCATAGATAATTTAAAAATATTGAATATCGAAAAGAAAGGTTCAAAATTGGACATTTTAGAATCATGTAGAATAAAAGAAGCCATAATTAAAGGTAAATTACTACTAAATGATCAATTAGAATTAATTACATCCCCATTTACAAATTTCATAGTAAAAAATGTATAACAAAATTTGGTAACACTCTCGCAATCACAATAAGTATATGTAGCAAAACAAAACTAGTGTATTAGGGTATATAGAACCTGTACAGTGTTTTAACCTTTAGTTTCCAATTGTAAACTCTCTGAAGATGGCATAATCTGCCGAAATACGCGTATTAGAGTTAAAACTAATAAAGATTGAAACGTAGTAAAAAGATTTTCGTGGTTTTCATTATACTAGTAACGTTGCTTCACAAAACACCCACGGTGGATTCAATTTCAATGACCTTAACTACTTTTCATTCTTGGACAAATGCACTCAAACGTCGTTTACGTCTTTCAACCCTGATCCCGAACTAATCGCCGCCAGTATCAACGGGCTTGAGGACGACTTCAACCCAGGTCCTGACGACATTCCGACCATCGTTCTGAAAAAGTGTGCCATGCATACCTTGCTTTTCCGCCTCTCGCTCACTCAAGGGGTTTTCCCTCATTTATGGAAAAACTCGTATATTATTCCCATCTTCAAAAAAGCTTGCAAGAACGATGTGTCCAACTACAGACCCATCGCTAAATTATCATCCATACCTAAACTATTCGAAAAATTGGTCTATGATTCCATTTTCTTCCACTGTAAGTCTATCTTCTCCCTCTCCCAGCATGGCTTCCCCAAAGGAAGATCTACAACCACCAACCTTACTGACTTCATCTCCAAAACACTATGTGCCCTGGAAAACGGTAAAGATGTTGATGTTATCGCCACCGATTTTAGTAAAGCCTTTAACAAGATCTCCCATAATGTTATCTTGTTCAAACTTGATCGCCTAGGCTTCCCCTCACGATTCATCTCCTGGATTCAATCCTACCTCAACAACCGTCGGTACAATGTTCTTTTCAGCTCATCCATTTCTAACCCTATTGTCGCTCGTTCCGGCGTCCCCCAGGACAGCCACCTCGGTCCATTAATTTTCATCCTTACAATAAATGATGTTGAATGTGTCATCAATCACTCAGAGCTGTCACATGATGAGAGCTGATGACATGAAAATAATTAAACATATCTCCTCCACAACCGACTCTCTTCTCCTGCAAAAAGATCTCGATTCCTTCACATGGTGCATGAAAAACTTTCTTGAACTCAATGTCTCCAAATGCCAGTCCATCTCTTATTCCCGCAAGCGTCTTACCACCACCCCGAGAGTCTACATGCTAACCGACGTACCAGTCGCTATCGTTACCTCTTTGTGTGACCTAGGAATAATCTGTGATAGTGAACTCAATTTCCGTTCCCACATTGACAGCATAATTAACAGAGCTAACTCCGCGCTAGGGTTTGTGAAGCGCTGGTACAGAGAGTTCTCCAATCCTTGTTTCCAAATCTCTCTATATCTCCTTCGGTATGGTCACCTACACAAACAACCCACATTAACAGTATTGAATCCTTCCAGCGTAGGTTCATTCGCTTCGCTCTACGTGATCTTCCGTGGGTAGATAGATTCAACCTTCCACCTTATGAAAAGCGTCTGAAACTGATAGACTTGCAATCTTTAAGTAAACGTCATGATGTTTCCGACATTCTCTTCATTCACCAGCTATTAAGTGGTGCCATAGACTGCTCTTCAATCCTGCAATCTTTACCCATCTATACCAATCCCCGCAACCTTAGGTCCACTCCAATTTTCCGACTCAACCGCCATCGCACAAACTACGGTCAAAGCGAGCCAATTACCAGGATGCTACGAATAGTCAACGACCTCCTTTGACTTCCATCTGAGTAAATCATCCCTTCACAAAGCCTTATTTCTTGATCGCTTTTCTTAATTCTTCTTCCTTCCAGCCCGCATCTACTTTAATTAGAGCTCATATTGTAGCTTTTACTATTTATTTATTATGTCATCATTTATTATAGCTTGTAGTATTAGTATTATGCTATAGCTTGTAATTGTAGTATTATTATGTAATAGCTTGTATTATTGTAAATATTGCTATCCTTGTGAGTAGTTAATACCAGACTAATTTTCACTTCCAATTTTAAACGCGTTTTTCAGAAAGTGAATTGTTTCAAAACGGTGGAAAATATATTAAAAAAAATTATTACAAATATCAAGTCCGCATACAGTATATTGGAATCTTTTAAGACAAACGCTGAAAGTAAATTAAAAGAAGAAAAAAAATATATTTAACATTGTTATTTTTTAAGTATTAAATAAAATTATGTAAAATGTCCAAAACCAATACTTTGAATTTATCCTGTTTAATTAGCATTTTAAAATGGCGTTTTTCACGCGCCGAGATACTAGAACCCCCCTTAAATTATTTAAGCATCCTTAAAATTGAACAGCATGCAAAGCAAAATAGCGCAAATCACAGTTTAATTTAACTATACAAATAAGCTAAAATTCCACACCCTTTTGTTGAGATGTAGACGGTGCTACACTAAAACTTTTCGCAAGTCTTCGCTGAAGCGGAGGCGTTGGTGAATGAGGAACTTGATCTCCACATCCAACAGCTGTTGATGTCAGTGGTGACCCGCTAGCTGATACCGATGTTCCCGAACCTCCAAGCTGATTTGAACTGCTACCAGAAAAACCACCAGAACCTCCACCAAAAAAGTTATCTCTAGCATAGCTACCACTAGGTCCTACGTAATTACTAAAAGTGTCAATTGTCGCACGCATTTCTGTGGACTGAACTGAGTCATCATTGTTGTGAGGTGTATGATAAATACCTAAATTTGTTATTGCTATACTAAAAACTTCGCATTGAACAAGACATTTTCTATGAAAGTAAAACAACGCAGAATCTACACTTGACACAACTAAGTCACTTACCTAAAAATGCGTCTACCTGGCCTGAGATTCCTTTAATTGCTTTCAAAAATATTTGAGGCAATAGATGAAGACAGGGGTGTTGATACGGTTCAGAACCATCTTCTCTAGATAAAGCCCACTGCATGAAATGTGAGGTTTTGCTGATAACTTGTGGTGAGCATAATGCACTTGGACTTCCAATGGTGCGTAGAAACCTGTACCAAGTTTGTGCAATGCAATCATTTGTCATTCCTGCTGGTATAAGTTGGGCATCCTCTTCCACTGTCAATATTAGTATACATATATTTTGTAGTGCTTATTTCAAAAGTATTAATATAATTTACAAATTTTTAATTCTGGAAAAACTGATCCATACGTGAAGTCAAGCAAACGGGCTGTTAACGCCAAATTAACTCTATTCCACTGCTCAACCAAAGCGATGCGATGGCGCCACATTGCACATGATTCTTGTAGTGTTTTCCAAAGGGACGGTGACGGAAAACAGCGTACACATGCTAGCAGCCAAACTTCAAATAGTACACTAAGGACTCGTTCACATAACTGATCACCAACGTCATCTTTCACCGTTGGTGGTGCTAATAAAATTTCATTAATTGCAAGTAAAAATAAAAGTAACGATTCCCATGTATCTCGATCCATTATCTGAGATACTTGGACTGTTTGTTGGAGTGTTCTAAGAACACGATGGCACAAAACTGCTTGACGATTTATAGTGTCTGCACCTGAAATATTAAGTTTTTCGGTATAAATTGTTATAAAAACATCTAAAAATATGTCCACAATTAAAGACCATACCAAGTTCCTCGTGATACAAAAAGGGTAAGACTTTGATCAGACAAAAAATATAAGAAAGCCAGAATATAATAGGATATATAAATACTTACTTTCACCCTGCCTAGGCACAAACAAGTTATGAAAATGATTAATCATTTTCCGCGCGTACAAGTTCGGTTCTTCGCAAATAGGTTTTGGAACACTTATTCTAGGATTTGGATGTAAGGCTGTCATCCATTCACAGTATACATTTACACAATCTTTGATAGTCTCATGCTCTTGGAGCGGAAGAGATAGACCAAAACAAATGACATCCATACACCACAAAACCTATGTGAAAAGTTTTTCAATTCAATTTTTAAGTTGATCAGTTCTTACCTCTTCATCCTTAACAAGATGACTGGGCTCTGCATTTTGTGTAATTCCCAAATTTGTGGACAGTTGTTTTACTACTGACACGGTTACTTCTTTGCCAGCAGATGCAGGAAACTTATTCAAAACACTTTGCGATTGTGCACCACCACTATTTGCTGCTATGGTAGGTGACAAAGATACCCACTCAGAATACATTTTATGGTCCGTAAAATATTTGTTTTAATACATATTTCCAAACAACAAAAGTAATACACAATTAGCATATATTATTTTCTCAGGTAACCGAGCAAAACAAATTGGGACAAATGGTCGAAATTTTTGACATTCTTTGACAATAGGTCTGTTCACGGCTACGAGTAATAGCGTTTTCGATGGGACTTCAGTGCACAACCAGTTTCGATTTATTCTAGCAGTGTCGCTGTCAAAACATGTTCGTAGGGACTTTTGACAGCAAAACTGCTAGACTCAGTGGTCCACTGATTTCCCCTTCCTGGCACTGCGGTTTGCTTTCAGTGGAGCCAGTTTTACAACTGCCAAGGTAAAATGTTTTGACAGTTCGAATTGTCAGACGGTTTTTTAGTGATTTACAAATTGGTTGGTTGACCAGCTCTGCCTAAAACGTTCTCCAAGCGATATAATTTCTTATAACAATATTTTAAAATGTTTTATAATAGATTTTCGCTGTCATTTTATTAGAATATTTTTTATTGGTGCGCACACATGAACAAAGTCGGAAAAAAATGTTTCATTGATTTTTCTAGCAGTGTCGCTGTCAAAACATGTTCGTAGGGACTTTTGACAGCAAAACTGCTAGACTCAGTGGTCCACTGACTTCCCCTTCCTGGCACTGCGGTTTGCTTTCAGTGGAGCCAGTTCTTAAGCATTTCTCTTGTTGGCAAGGTGAGGTACGTGTCCCCTATCTCGATGACAGATCCCAATGCTAAACATTTGTCATTAGTTCTCTGCGAATTTTGTTTTCAATTTATTTGAAATTAAAAGTTATTTCTGCAAATATATCATTAAAAATCGAGACTATATTAATGGAGTGATTTATGTATATAAGTTTTGAGTTAATTTATAGACTTTAAAAGAAAGATTTTTAAAATGAAGTGTGTAGTGCATTGTTGCACAAATAATCGACGATGGACTCGTGGAATATCTTTTTTTAGGCAATTAGCTATTAGAAATATCTTTTTTGATATATTTAATATATTTAATTAAAACTGCTTAGACTTAATGTAGGTAACTAGAAAAATTAAAGTTTTTGTCCCCGTTCTCAGTTTGTTTACATCTGAGCAATCGGAATTATTGTCCCCCAACTCGATTTCAGTGGCGGTCAGCCAAAATGGAGTAAAATTTTAAAACTTATGTTTGCCCTGTCAAGCGCAAGTCCGTTTTTTACTTCTGCTATGGAGAAAACTACCGCAAAGATACACTTCTAACACATGAAGAAAAATGCTTAAATTTTCTGAGTGTAATGTGTGCGCATGTTTAGCAACGTGAAGTTGCTGCGAGATGTCCAAGTGGCACGCGCTAGCTGGCAGCACGTCCTAGCTCGGCGGTATGGGGTCCTTAGAACAGAAAACGAAAGGAAGTGCAATACCGTCTATAAACCGTGTACGTGTTTTCCGATTTTTTGTTCATGGGAAAGGTGTGGGAAGGGAACCCAGAGCACGCCTTCCGAAATGTCAATTTGACGTGGACTATCTGAAGAGTACACATTCAAAGTGTTTATAGAGTGTTTATTGAATAATTTTCACTGTTCTATTATTAAAAGTGGTGTAATTTTACAAATAAAGACAATTAACATTTAAAAGACTGTTTTGGTTTAGTTTACTAAGAATCTGAGGTGCTTAATTTGAACATTTTTCGTGATGAAGTGTGCGGTATTTTGTTGTAAAAATAATCGGCGCAATTGGTGTGGAAAATCATTTTTCAGGAAAGTTAAATAATGTAATAAGCAATTATACAGCATTTTCTTTGAAATATGTGCAAAAGCTGTATAAATAAAAGCTAAATTACCAAAGAATATAAACATTTCTCTTGATGGTGCTCGTTTGTTTACATTTGAGCTTCATCAGGGTTTTGGATCGCCTTGGTGGTTCAGCGACAGCTGACGGAAGTTTTTGCCTAGGGGCTCTAATAAAACTTGAAAAATATTAAAATATTTTTCTACTTTTTGGTATGTTAGGATTCCAAAAGATAAAGACTTCAGAGAACTCTGGTTAAAATCCATCGGTAGAACTGATTATATACCATCCGATGGTAGTAATATTTGCGAGGACCACTTCGAATGAGTCAAAAATTTACTACTTCCATGGTCAAAACTAACACATTTACACCTTTCAAACACATAAGGAAAATTCGGACACTTTTTGAGCATAGTGCACTTCCTTTCGTTTTCTGTTCTAAGATGGGGTCAGGGTCCTTGGACATCTTATCACACATCGCAAACAGAAGTTCGCGTGCCTGTGGCGAAGAAAGGTTGTGGTATCCTTTCTTCAGGTTTGCCACAAAAAGAAAAAAACCAGAGAAACAGAAACTTGAAGAAGGAACAACAGGTCTGGTGTCACCAGTTGTTCCTAGCCGCGCTGAACTGTCATGAAAATCATAGAAAACGAAAAGTTACCCCCTTACTGACAGTTCAGGCTATCAACCCACTCCATCCCTGTACCTGGCTAGGGTACAAGCCCAACCTGAAAAAAAAATGCTGAAAACAATTCATCATAATATAATTCAACATTTTATGACTGATAAAGAATCAAATACAAAAGCATGAATATAGAAAGGTTTATATCTAAAGAAACTCCTACGTTTTAATCTATGCTAGTTACTTTCCTATTTATAACAAAGCCTAGAGTAAAATATATTACTGCGTACTCTAAGTGGAGGTGCTCATAACTGAATTTATTACAAGGGGAATTCAAAAACATTGGTGCACTCCATGAGTGTAGCTAAATACAAGAAAAAGACGTTTAGTCACAAAGAAAAATTTGGCGCAATACGGATTGTACTACAAAGCGAGGTCATGAGTAACTAACAGAAAAATCGAATTATGCATCTAGCTAGATCCATGATTGACGCGAAAATCACGGCCGACGGAAATGAACTATCGCGCTTTTATGTCCAAAACATTTACATATGTATTTTCTGATATGTGGCGGGATGATACAAATGATCCAGAATTATTAAATAAAGTAATTATTCTATTGGCTATGGTGACAATAAGATAATTATTTTCCTTATCTTTACTGGGGTTACTGAATAACAATCTTTAGCAATTAGGCAATTGAATCGACAATATGTACTGCAAAGTACACTGGAAATGTATTTTGTGTTGAAAGGTACTTGATTAAAGGAATGTAATGTATTTAACTAGTTCTTAAATTATACGTAAAAGTAAGTCATCGAATTTATAGCTTAAACTTTAGTTCAAAAAAACGGAAGTACAAACAGACCTGACAGAGATTTGATGAGTTGACTTTACCGGTTAATCGGGAATAATTAAAAAAAATGTTTCTTTTATTAATCTCTTTAAGCTACCATCAAATCAATTGTGAACGTTACTGAAAATTATACAAAATTTTATGAAAAAGGAATATCTACTATGGGGCTGGCTCAAATCGACTCGAAGTGGTGCGGTTGCGAAGAGCAAACTTAGCATTTCTAAGAGTAATATCAGACATTTTGTCTGACTAGTGTTATGTGAGCCTACGAAACTCGTAAAGTTGTAAGTCACAATGTTATGGGAGCATATGAATTAGCAAAGCGTATGTTGCAACCATACTTTAAGAGGCAATCAAAATCTCAGCGATCATCGCGCCGCGGGGCGGATATCGTACGAACCTGCTGGAACTATTGAAATCGAAAAGTGGAACGGCTGGACAAGAAGCGAGAAGAAGAAGAAATGTCATCGTGGCTGCCATTAGCTTGTAAGAAAAGTTTCAATAAATAAATGCTGAAATTGGTAGTGTTCATATTTTGTTTTCTCCAATAAAGTAATTACAAGCGGAAAGATTTGCTTAACATAGTATTTTGTGCAATCGTCAAAGGATTAATACGAGTGGGAGCCTCAACTTACCAACACCTTCTTCGGCCAAAGATATTACCAAGGAATTTACATCAAAGATAAAAGAACGTTGCCAAATTGCGCAGATTAATTGTCAACAAATAACTACAATTTTAGATCCTTGTTCTGGGAAAATAAATACCATTCTAGCTAGCATTGAATCGCCAGATAATAGTCCCGCAAAGAAACCAAGTTACTTAAATCTAGATTGTGGCGTAGATGGATACTCAAATTTAACTACGTATGACTCAAAACATAGACAGAATATCAATAAATCCCGAGAAGCCCCTCATACAAAGCCTTCCATAAATGGTCTGCAATATTGTAAGGCGTTGGGAAAGTTGTTGGCCCCACCTGTGCCTATGCCTGTTTCACAGAAGTCACACGGTGAAGAAAGAGTATGAACAATCGTAATTTTACCCAAGAAAAAAAAAATTTTTCAGTCCAAAGTAAGCACTGAAGTTGGTTCTTTTCAAACTGGCTTTAATGTACAGCCTGTCAATGGCATTGACAACGCTGCAGCATCGATAGATAGAGGAAAATTCAGGCAAATTCGATTAATGTATCAAATTTTGAGGATATCGCCATAATATCGGAAGCAGTGAAATCGTCAACAGACATTAACATATCGGCATGTTCCAAAAATCCGTCAAAAAGAAAAAAAAATGAAGAATGTGATGTGGCATTGTCAAAACATTTTCAAAAAATGGAGAAACCAAGTCATTTAGTAGAAGTTTCTCAACAGGATGGAAATTATTTCTTGAAGTTACTTAGGGGTAAGCATCCGCATATATATGTATGTATAGCAGATTTCGTTTTTTTATTCAAACTTCAAAATTTTTAGCGCCCATATTTCGGAGTCATTCCGAAATATGGCGGGCTGTCCGGAAACCGGGCAGCCACCCACGCCAATTGGCGGGGGGGGGGGGGGGGGGAATAAGAATGTCCAGGGGGAAGTTTCTTTGGCGGCAGTCAGTCGATTGTGGGAAGTGAAGAAGAACAGAGAGAAACGGAGAGTGTGGGGGTCGAACGAAAAGAGAAAAATTGTAAAAGGTACAAGCCGAAAAGAAAAAAGTTAGTTTGGTGCGAAAATTTGAAAGTGTTCTTGGTGTGGAAAAAGGAAGGGGACCCAAAGAAAAGGAAACTGGGCATGGACACAGCCATCGAAGCAGGGAGCACGTTTTGCATCGGAAAAATAGATAAGTACCCCCACGTGGGAAGTTAAGTATTTTATTTCATACTCATTCAATGTACATTTCATCCGTACAATCTGTGGCTTTTTTTTTAGTTACTAAATTATATCAAAATTCTAGAAAATATATGAACATAACACTAATAATAGCAACAATGTGCCTTTAAGCGGTAAATCAAAGTGCCCATATGAAAATAATTTTTAAGATATAACCTTTAATTTAGATTGTTTCTTTAATCTAATTATAGTACGTTATTTGAGCATATGAAATGTTAAAATTCTAATTTATGCAATGTTTTAATGAATAGGTACAATTAAGAGAAAAACTTTTAAATCATTGAAAAATATCACTATGAATCATGCAATTAGGTAAAGAAAAAAAAAATATTTACCAGATTCCTGAATAAATAAAAATGCTTCAATAAAAACCTATACCTATAAGGGTATTAGAAAAAACTGACAAGTTATTTTTATATATTTTACAATCAAAATGTTCATGAAGCATGCATATAAGCACGTCGTCTTGTTTAACTGTTATAAATAACAAATATTAGACGAGTTAGTTTTACGAGTGGAGAAGTATTTATATAGAAATTGTTTAGAGGTGTAAAGAAAAAGAAAAAAAAAATTTTCAGATCTTCTTTTGAAATTTACGGTGAACGTTGAAAGTCCACCTTTTGGAATTTAGATTAAGCTTGAATATCTTGGGGATGTTCAAGTTTTTTTTGTTAACAACATAATATTACTGGAATGTGAAATTTGAAATTTAGTTTGAGAGTGCTTGAACTATTATTAAATGCTGTTAATCTTTAGTGCACTAGTTATTTGGCGTGGCCGAACACAAAACAGCATTTTCGAGATGCGATTAGGTGAATTAGTTTCCCCTTCAGAAAAGTTTATGAAATCACTTCTATGTTGCCATTTGCTGAACTTGAGATTTAAACACTTTTACTTTTACCTATAAGAACCTGTGAAACTACGGTGAATGTAAGAAGTTCACCTTTTGAATTATGATTAAGTTTTTATTTGACTTCCCAATCATATGGAGATAAACCCATTACTTCCATATACTTGTACAGGAATTTCATTAAATATATTATATATTAAAGAATTATTTGCAAATTACTATATATACTCACATGCTAAAGGTTAGAATTATCTTTCGCTTGTGTGTATTTATTTTTATAGAAGTTTTTTTTGATAGATGCGTTGTATGCTAAATTCCAAACATTTTTGGATACTTCATTAAATTTTGTTATATGTACTGAATGTTTCGAATATTCTTGAGCAGGGCATTGTTTTGAATTCCTCTTTTGAAAGCCATATTCTGCATCTCATAGCACCATTCGAAGGATTGCTAATGAATTTACTTCCTTGAATTGTTTCATGTCTTCGAGGCCATGAAGGGATAAGGCCATAAAAAGCGTACCTCTCTCGTCACTCTCTCTCTCTCCCTTGACGTAGGTCAGGGCAATCGTCATGGAGAATAGGGACTATGTAACAATCATCGGGCAATACATAGTCGAAGGATGGGGAGGGTAAGCCCTATGAGCCTCGGGCCATCTAGAGGCTGAGGTTGCTTCTCGTCAGGAGCATGACTTCGTCATCATTTTATTATATCCCATTAGTATTCATCCCCTTTAAAATTAATGTGCATCCCGATAATATTGAATTGTCTTCGGTCCAACTACAGGACTCTAAGAGTGCCCGCATAGTGTTCGGGTGAGTGTACCGAAGAGAGTGAGGCAAGATCCCACACAGATCCGGCGAGCTAAGCACGGCTAGCTAGGCGGGCCCCTCACCTCTTCGGTCGCTTGATAGCTTCGGCATGTTGGTCGGACCAAATTCCCAATGTAGAAGAGTTGATACATCATCGTTACAGCTTTCACGGCTAATATACTTCTACTCCCCCCTGGGCCAGATCCTGAACGGATGGCCCTCTACGTATTTCATCTTGACCCTCCTTAACGGACCTGTTAGTAGTCATACGCCTAGTATGCTACCTAGTTGCCTTCTCGGCCTGTCTGAAATTATTTTTTCATTTTCTTTTCTTTCCCTATCCCTCATCGACTAGAGGTTGACAGTGCGATGGATGAATCCAGAAGTGGCCTCCGAAATTGGAACACTCCAGAGAGCGATATCCTTTTGGGCTGGACTATTAGCCAATGAGATATCTCTGGATGTTGTTACCAAGTCTTATGGTAACCATCTGTCCCGGGATCCCTCTCCTTGGACTGGCAATCCTAGTCGATCGATTCCCATCCTTACAGCCAGCCTTATTCGAAGGACGGTTGACTCGAGTGCTCGGACTATTCCGGAGTTTACAAGCTTTGGCTTGATAGCTAGTGATCTTGTCCGGAATAGTTCTGTGCGCTCATGGTAGTCGATCGAAATTCGGGTAAGTGGCTTACAGCTTTATCCTTTCCCAACTAACTTTTACCACCTGTTCCTGACGAGGAAGCACCTCATTGGCGGTTGTCCTACGTGAAGAGAGAGAGGTCAGAGAGGAGGCTGACCACATATACTGTTATTATTTAAACATATACAATTTTTTCATTATAAAATTTTTTTTAGTTTTGGCCAATCAGTATCCACCAAACGTTGATAAATCGTCAGCAGTTGGGTTCAAGCCCCAACAGTTTTTTTTCTTCTTGGGGGTACTGAATGACATTGGTCATTGATAGAGTTTTTTTGCAATTTTTTTTTTCTCTTGTTTAAACAATTTTTGCTCTAACTTACTGCAAACGACTACTAAGACTCCCTGATATGGAGTGAATTGTTTGTACAAATCGTATTTTAATAATATTGTTGTAAGCGGTCCACAACTGAGTATTCACCGCAACTCATTAAATTCTCGTTCAATTGGGTTCAGGTCCCAAAATTTTACTTGCTTAATTTGTGGGAATACTGAACACACAGTAGTGGGAGCGCGACTTGCAGCTATTTGTCTTCTATTTTTTTTATTTCTATCTAAAAATGTTTCGATCGCCACCAGAACAGGCAGCGGCTGCTTCGGCTACTTCACCAGTATGTACGGTGTGCCAGGGCACTGATTTCAGTCATAACACTATGCCAGTGATTACCCCCTGCTCACACACCTTCCATAAAAAGTGTTTGGCACAATGGTTGGAGCGGCAACCAAGCTGTCCGATATGTCGGCGAGAGTGTTCGTTAGCGGAATCTAGAACATATAACCCTAGCGGTGGAGTTATCCCACGCACGAATACATTAGGTGTGATGACGAGATCGCAGGCTAATCAGCGACCCCAAACTCCAGCAGTATCGCCCACCCAGCCGCTCGACAGAACGCAGACACTAGAACCGCCACAGCCTAGAACACAGGAGTCTAGCCCAGGAGAACAAGCAAGCCCGCAAGTGTCATCTAATATACAGGCCCTCCTGGCTGGCTTACGAGGCGAGTTATCTGACTTGATAACCCGACAGATCAGCCAGCAGATGCAGAATATACAGTTGCAACAACTTGAGGCTCCAGCAACCGGTTATAGACCACCGAACCAGAGACAAGCCCGTTATGGTGATGCTCATATATACCGACAAAACACCCCGCGGTACCAAAGAAGGTCATCTAGTCCCATGAGGCACTGTTTGAAGTCTTGGCGCGAAATACTTTGGCCGGAGATTATAACCTGATGGCAGAAAACTTTGCCACCCTCCTGAAAGACAAACCCTTAGATTGGTACTGGCAGTATCTCAGATATCATCCTGAGCCCAGGTGGGAAGACCTGAAGCAGGCTTTTAGCAGGGACTGGACGCCGCCAGTACACGACTCCGATACGCTTCGACATATGCTCTCCCGAAGACAACACCCAGGAGAACCGTTCCAGTTTTATCTACAGGATTTATTGTCCCTCAGACAGAGACTCCGGTTACCAATGCTCTAGTCGGAATTTGTGGAAATTATCAAGGATAATTTATTGCCTGCTGCCCAACAGCAAATATGTCTCCACCCTGCACATAGCATTGCCCAACTACAAGCCTTAGTCATGCCCATAGAAGGAGTCTTTCACAGGACAAGAGCTGTGAGGCATCAAAATGTCAGAAGGCTGGAGGAGGTAGACCTAGTACCACCTATAAGTTGGCATACAGACCAGCTGGATAATACTCAGGGCATCGAGTTGGCCAGTACAGCCTCACAGGCCGAAGAATGCTCGGCAATAGCTCTCGAAAACCCTTGCTGGAACTGTGGTGAAGCTGGACATTGGCATCGACAATGCCCTATTCCAAACACTGGAGTCTACTGCTATGGATGCGGACTGCGAGACGTGTATATAAACAACTGTCAGACCTGCAGTCGAAAAAACCAGCGGAGAGGCGGGAACAACGTCACCAGTTCTCGCCGGAATCAGCCGACAACCAGCTCGAATCGACGAGCAATAGACCAGCAGTAGAAACCTCAACGAGTGTTACAAATGCCCCTGACACGAAAACAACGATTTTGACACAGACTCCTACTAGTTCTACTATGGGACGAACTATGATAATGCCGCGAGATAATCCAATCTCGAGAACACCTAGAGTGATTCCTCGCAAGCCTTATCACATTCGCCTCCGAGAATACCAAGCCGCTAGAGAGCGCATTTTCGCTGAGTCTGTCGAGAGTATTACCCATGCATCAAACCACCCATTAAGATCTAGGCCCAAGAGATCCACCAAGAGGCTTCGCGAATTTTGGAAGCGAGTGAAAGCCGACCGACGTCGATTAGTCTCCGGTATATCATCAATACCACACGACATAAGACCTTATGCTCGTGTGAAAGTCCTGGGACGGAAAATCAACGGGTTGTTAGATAGTGGAGCGAGTGTGAGTTGTTTGGGAGGACAAGCAGCCAGAACGCTCATCCAAGAAGGCCAAATGACATTTAAGAAATACGCAACATCCGTCAAAACAGCTGACGGAACCTCACAGCAGGTATGCGGTCATTTGGATACCGATATAGAGTTCAGTAACAGCAGACATATCATTCGGTTATATGTCATACCGAGTCTGTCACAAGACCTATATCTGGGTGTGGATTTCTGGAGAGCGTTCCAGCTAGCCCCAGACATCATTAGCTCTCTCACACTGTCCACCGCGAATGGAACACCCGTTGATGACAACACCCACTGTCTGTCAATCGAAGACCAAGCTCGACTTGAACTTGTGAAAGGTCTCTTTCCCTCGTACACAAAACAAGGCTTAGGGAAGACCCAATTGTTGCAGCATGCTATAGACGTAGGAGAAGCAAGACCAATTAAACAGCGACACTATCCTGTATCTCCAGCGGTACAGGCACTAATGGACGTAGAGCTCAAAAGAATGAAGGATCTAGGCGTTATAGAGGAGAGCCAGAGCCCGTGGAGTTCTCCGGTCGTCCTAGTGCGGAAGCCAGGAAAGGTCCGGCTGTGCTTTGACGCGAGGAGAGTCAACGAGGTAACGAAAAAGGATGCTTACCCGTTGCCTCATATCGACGGCATCCTTAGCAGACTCCCTCCCGCAAAGTATATTTCCAGCCTGGATCTTAAGGACGCGTTTTGGCAAATCCCTCTAGACGAGAGCTCCCGGGAAAAGACCGCTTCACAGTACCAGGTCATCCGCTATACCAGTTCACGGTCATGCCATTCGGTCTCTGCAACGCACCCCAAACAATGTGCCGACTTATGGATAGAGCTATCCCATACGACCTACGCGACAATGTTGTCGTCTACTTGGATGATCTATTAGTCCTATCCCAAGATTTCCAGTCGCACCTGAAGCTGCTAACCCGAGTTGCAGAATGTTTGCAAGAGGCGGGACTCACCATCAATGTCGAGAAGAGTAAATTCTGCCTCAAGGAGACGCGTTATTTGGGCTATGTAATTGGAAACGGGGGTATTAAGACTGACCCGGATAAAATATAAGCCATAGTGGACTACCCTCCACCAAAGACAGTCAGGCAAGTGCGACGATTTCTAGGCATGGCGGGCTGGTACCGTAAGTTCATACCTAATTACGCTGACCTGTCAGCCCCCATAACCGACACGCTAAAGAAATCCTCCAAGTTTGAGTGGACTAGTGAGGCACAAACTGCTTTCAACCTCGTCAAGGAGAAGTTGACCTCTTCTCCGTTGCTGGTGAGCCCCGATTTCTCCAAGCCTTTCATTATCCAGTGCGATGCCAGCAACCAAGGCATAGGAGGAGTGCTGCTACAGCTGGACGACGACAACCAAGAGAGACCCATCGCGTTTGTGTCACAGAAATTAAACTCGGCCCAGCGTAACTATACTGTAACCGAATTAGAGTGCTTGGCCGCAATTATTAGCATTCAAAAGTTTCGACCGTATGTGGAACTCATGCCATTCAAGGTAGTGACGGATCATGCGAGTTTGTAATGGTTAATGTCCCAAAAGGACCTTAACGGACGTTTGGCCAGGTGGAGTCTAAAGCTTCAAGGCTTCAACTTCTCAATTGAACACAGGAAGGGCAGTTTAAACGTAGTACCAGATGCGTTATCCCGTACACACTGCGACGAACTTTCCGCTATTGAGCAGTTAACTGTTCAGGAACAAGGCCCGCAAGTGGACTTAGAGGCACCAGAATTCGACTCACGAGAATACCAGGACCTTCGGGACCGAGTCGAGAAGCACAAGCCCTCCTTGCCGGACCTAACGATTTGCGATGTACATCAGAACACAGCCCAGAACTGGTAACCCAGTTCAGGAAGAGGAAGCCTGGAAGCTTTGGATTCCGCAAGGCCTAGTACCCGACGTCATCGCGAGAGCGCATGATCCGCCACTGTCTTCGCATGGGGGCATTGGAAAGACCTTAGAAAGAATACGGCGACACTTGTATTGGCCCAAAATGACCGCAGATGTTCGCGCATACGTATTAGCTTGTGACGTTTGCAAAGAAACAAAGGCTCCAAACGTCACCTTAAGACCACCTATGGGAGCTCAGACGTCAACAGAGAGGCCATGGCAGCGCGTATATATGGACTTACTGGGACCATACCCACGCACGAAAAGAGGCCACGTATGTATTTTGATTGCTCTGGACCACTTCTCCAAGTACACCTTATTACGCCCACTGCGGAAAGCGAGCACTTCGCTTATTTGCAGTTTCGCCGAGGAAGAAATTTTTCATAAATTTGGCGTTCCGGAGACCATGGTTACGGACAACGGCCCACAATTTCGGTCAGCGCAGTTTGGTCAGCTTCTAAATAGATATGGCAGTCAACACATTCGCACGGCAGTACACTCGCCACAAGCAAACGCTTCGGAAAGGGTAAACCGTTCAGTCCTGGCAGCCATAAGAGCGTACGTTAAGGATGAACACGATAGATGGGATGAGAAATTAAGTTCCATAGCGAGCTCTCTGCGGAGTTCCCTACATCAAGCTATTGGTTTTTCTTCCTATAAGGTCTTGTTCGGCCAACAAATGATCGAACATGGTTCCACGTATGCACTGTTGAGACGGCTGCAGGCCATAAACGAGCCAATTGACGTAGACTCCGCCGATAAACTAAGACTAATTCGCGAACAGGCAAGAAAAAATTTAGACAAGGCCTTTGAACAAGGTGAACGGACCTATAACCAGACCTGTAAAAAGAAAGTACAAGTCCAAGTACAAGTACAATTACCTTGTACTTAAAATTTTTTCAGTACAAGTACAATTCCTTGGTACTTGTATTTGAAAATTTCAAGTACCAGTACCGGGACTTGTACTTGTATTTACAATTCCCACAAAAGTACTTTAATATCTGATCTTAATTACTTTAGTACTTAAAAATTGTACTTAAGTACTTTGCAATTCTTTTTAAGTATTTTCAATTACTTTTAAGTACCTTCAATTCCTTTTAAGTACTTTCAATTCCTTTTAAGTACTTTTATTTCTTTTAAGTACTCTTAATTCCTTTTAAATACCAAATTTTAATACAAGTATTCGCGCATTAAAACACTGTTTATCGTTACTTTTTTATTTTTAATATTATTATGTATAATACCGTAGTTCGCCTTTTAGATTAGTGTTTTAGTGAGTAAATATCTGCACTGGAATTTGATACTTAAAAGGAGTTAAAAGTACTTGAAAGAAATCAAAAGGAATTAAAAGTAATTGAACGGAATTGAAAGTACTTAAAAGGAATTGAAAATACTTAAAAGGAATTGAAAGTACTTAAAAGGAATTGAAAAGTACTTAAGCACAATTTTTAAGTACAAAAGTAATTAAGATCAGATTTTAAAGTACTTTTGTGGGAATTGTAAGTACAAGTACAAGTCGTGGTACTGGTACTTGAAATTTTCAAACAAAGGAATTGTACTTGTACTTAAAAAATTCTAAGTACAAGGTAATTGTACTTAAGCTGTACTTCAGTCCTAATGTATTTAATTACTTCACAGGTCTGCCTATAACGTACGGTCTAAGCCAGTGAACTTCAGAGTAGGTCAAGAAGTTTATCGCCGAAATTTTGGTCAAAGCAGCTTTGATAAACAAACTAGCGCCAAACTAAATAAAAAATTCCTAAAATGTCGAGTTCGATCCAAAAAGGGGAGCGCCTTGTACGAGCTTGAAGATTTAAAGGGAAATTTGTTAGGAACTTACCACGCGAAGGATATCCGGCCTTGAAGCACAGCACTATGGCCTGAGAGAGTTTAGTGAGGACGGCCTAACTGGAGTGCGTGTCCTCCTCTGATGATGATAGTTGTCCACACAATCGAGTCTTCATAAAGACCTTGAAGATGTACAGACATGAACTGATGGAGGAGGGCAAGCACCACACCAAGGTCCAGAACAGGGCAAGAATCGCGAAATTCAATCTGGTCGTGGGAAGGGAAATCATCCGGTTACTCGGGGATGCATTTTAGGGTTCATATTGTCTCTCATTAGGACAACATGAAGCTCCCGGTGAGACCACCACCGAGGTTAGACTCAGACCTCACCGACTACTCTCTCATTAGGAGTAAGCCAGGGGTGGTCTGAGTCCTGACGAGCCGTCATGACGAACCAGTAGCGAACTATAAGTGCCATCGGATACCTACAACCGGTCTGTGTCCTATCTGCCCTCAACCAAACCTAACTTTAGTCAAGAACAGCACAGAGCCGTCAGCACATTTTACCGGAGCTAACACTTTGTTAGCACCTCATTCCAAAGCATGTTATCATGCAGCCTTTAATATTCCTACAAACTAACTTTTACGTACAGTAGAGCATGTTGCCTTCTACAAACACCAAAACTATTTCGTGCCTGGTCCTAACGATATCTGAGGAAAGCAGATCTCTCAACGTCGCAGAACTTCTATTCTTATTAATATTATCGATCCTATATTACCACTTTCACCCATTTTTCCCCCTTCCTTTTTTTTGATATTTAACTAATTTTTAACGTTATTATTCTTGAGCTACTGAGCTGAATTGTCTCGCATGCCAGGTTTTTCTAGCGTAAAGTAAACTTATTAGTGACAGTGAAGCAGCCTTGCGTTGTGGTTCAGTACTTACTGGTGCGACGCTCTCTTCCTTCTCTTTTGTGCAAAAATTAAGTAAACTAACGTCATCGAAGCCAGGTGCAATAAATAAAATTATTACATAATACCAATACTAATACAGAATATTTCTACTGAAATCAGATTATACACAACGCTTCTTTTATCTAATATGAATATAAACAAGATAGTGGTGGATGTGTGTGATGATACTGTAGGTCAAGTCAGAGTCAGTCAAACTAGGCAGTGAGATAGGAACAGGTTCCCTAGCGTTGTCTCTCCTCTCCCAACTCCAATTATTTATTCACATGATTATGATTTTAGCTTCATTATGATTTTGTAAAATTAATTTTTTTATATAATTTCTGTAATGTTTACTTTTATATTTTATTATAATTTTGTTTTGGTGTTGAACTTTATTTGCTATACTATACTATATTATAATTGTCCTTAAAACGCATTTTCTTTTTTTGCTTTAAGGCTTACTTTTACATTTTATTATAAGTTTGGTTTTTTTTGAACTCTATTTGCTATACTCTACTATATTATATTTTTCCTTAAGACGCATTTTTTCTTTTTTTTGCTTTAAGGCTTACTATTATATTTTATTATAATTTGGTTTTTCTTTGGAAACTTAATTGCTATAAATTATTATTATTATACTTTCCTTTAAGCCGCATTTTTTTTTGATTATAATTTTTTTCTATGAATTTCATTGTTATTAACTCCCACGCTGTTTATAACGCTTTTGAAAAAAAAAAAAAAGTTGGAAAAAAAAAAAATTTTTTTGAATTTATATGAATAAAATAAAGGAATCTCCCTTTTCCTGGAGGAAAATATCTTCTGCGCGCTCAACTAAGGGAACCTGTGACATACCGCCAGTTCTTCAATCGGCCTGAAACTTACCGAGGTTCTCATAGTTCGGCTAAAATGTCAAGCGAACCTCTGAAATTACCCCATCCAATAGAACATGTCCTTCGATACGGCGGTCTGTATGTATTTCTCTTTTAACTCAAAGGTGCATCCCGGAAAGGCTAAATTATGTTACGTGATAGCAAGCATCACATGTTATAATGTCGTTCATTCTTATCTCCAAGACGAAGCTGAAAAAAAAGAGAAAGAAAAATTCGTAGGCTGACCTGCAGGCGAATCGACCGACCTCAACTCGCTGCTACCTCTAGTCTAACCGACATTAGTTCTGACTAAGGACAATGACCCTCAACTTACCAGTTGGTGCCCCTTTAAGCAATTATAAGATCAGTCACCTCGAACAGACTATTCATAGACCAAATCCAAACGATCACTGACGCAACTTTTTATGCGAATACGTTTGAGGGTCTTTAACTGATTCGACTTTCGCTGCTGGAAATAATGAGGCTTTTAACATGCAAACAAAGAATCCAAGGAAACCCTCGTTACTTTAGCTCCAGGCAGCCTTCTGTATCAGTATAGCAAACCTGGTGCGAAACTATCATTTAGGACTGATTATAGAATGAATTATAGACAAATAAGGCGTCCGCGACTTGGTTGAGAAGATCGCACAGCAGGTGAAACCTGGAAGTGTCATTATTGTCAGTAACGTTTACAGTAGGTTTGGATTTATCAGCCAGATTTTCAGAAGATCAACAAGATCGATGGGATAAAAAGAGCCGCGCCTAGGCTGCATTCGCTAAGTCACTCTAAAAACAGGATGATATCTTGAGAAGTAGTGGCGTCTTCAAAACATGCTTAATCTCAGACCATGAAGTGTCAACCAGAACAATCTCGATCCAATAGCTAAATTAAGTGGGTTGAGAGTACCATCTACATTAAATGCGTGCCATCAGAGGGCCTTGGAGCGAGAGAGTTTTTAACAAAACATATGAGAGCCTGGATGCATCGAAGTAGAATTTCCCAGGTAGGAACTAGAGAAAATGCAATCCTTCGAAACTCGCCTAACAAAATCAGCTATAGTATTTAAACGTACTAAGCTAGATTATATATATATATATATATATATATATATATATATATATATATATATATATATAGATATGAAAGCTGCAATCGAGTCGTTCAGCCTAGACTCCGGGAGAGGAGATACGGACTACTAACAATGTATTCGATTAAGTTCAAAGGTGGTTGGGTAACATAGATCGGACATCAACAGAACTGGGGTACCAAATTGATCATAGCATGATATAATGTCGAAGAGAATTCATCACAGACCGGAATCAGAAAGGGATCGGTGGACGAATCTCAAGCTGGGTTATGTCGAGAACCAAAAGGAATTCAATTCAGAAGAGAGGGAACGACACCTTAAAGAAAAGTGCCAGACAGGGAGTACCCAGTATATACCCCCAAAGGTTAATTCTGATCGGAACGCGAGGACCAACTGAGCGCCCATATAAGATCGGCACCAAAACGGAACAGGTAAACCTCCCCGATTCTAGTGACCAGGAACAACAAATTGCATTAGCTAAGTCCTGTCCTATGTATTTCAACTATATTCAGTTATCAGCGTAGAATATAACCCATAAGGTACATAATTAGATAGGGTGTCGATCATGTAACTAAGCGCTAGGTATAAATATTAGTAAGACAATTATTGAACCTAATGAATAAGTACGCTGTAACGTAGCCTATATGTATATATATATATATATATATATATGTATCTAGGTAAAAATAACTATAGCTACTAATAGGTAATTGTAAGAGACTCAAAACAGGTTTAGTTATAGCCGAAGCGTCAGGTATGTTCACTCTCCCATAGTATCTCCAGAGATCTCTCACACATCCATCACAATTATAATTAATTGTACCACGGTTAACAATTATAGTAAGTCTCACTTGTTCCATCTCGATGATTGAAGCTAAATTACATCCTTTATATGACAGACCTCTAGAAAGGTTGAACCACAACCCTCGGCATACTCATAAAAGATAGTCACAGTCTGGTAATGAATTAAATTAAGCCCGGCTATTTCAGTCGGAAAGGCATGAGACTGTTCAGGGCATGGGTCGAGCCACACGTTGGGCTTCGAACCAACTAGTTAATCGTCTTCTACCCTTTAAACAGGATTTTTGGTTGCCTCCATGTCATCCTCATTCCCTCTCCTTAACCCCGCTCACTTCTCAGCTTCCCTTCACACAAATTTTATAAATTTGTGGAAAAGAGCCTGCCCTGTTATGTGAGCCTACGAAACTCGTAAAGTTGTAAGTCACAATGTTATGGGAGCATATGAATTAGCAAAGCGTATGTTGCAACCATACTTTAAGAGGCAATCAAGATCTCAGCGATCATCGCGCCGCGGGGCGGATATCGTACGAACCTGCTGGAACTATTGAAATCGAAAAGTGGAACGGCTGGACAAGAAGCGAGAAGAAGAAGAAATGTCATCGTGGCTGCCATTAGCTTGTAAGAAAAGTTTCAATAAATAAATGCTGAAATTGGTAGTGTTCATATTTTGTTTTCTCCAATAAAGTAATTACAAGCGGAAAGACTTGCTTAACTTAGTATTTTGTGCAATCGTCAAAGGATTAATACGAGTGGGAGCCTCAACTTACCAACACCTTCTTCGGCCAAAGATATTACCAAAGAATTTACATCAAAGATAAAAGAACGTTGCCAAATTGCGCAGATTAATTGTCAACAAATAACTACAATTCTAGATCCTTGTTCTGGGAAAATAAATACCATTTTAGCTAGCATTGAATCGCCAGATAATAGTCCCGCAAAGAAACCAAGTTACTTAAATCTAGATTGTGGCGTAGATGGATACTCAAATTTAACTACGTATGACTCAAAACATAGACAGAATATCAATAAATCCCGAGAAGCCCCTCATACAAAGCCTTCCACAAATGGTCTGCAATATTGTAAGGCGTTGGGAAAGTTGTTGGCCCCACCTGTGCCTATGCCTGTTTCACAAAAGTCACACGGTGAAGAAAGAGTATGAACAATCGTAATTTTACCCAAGAAAAAAAAAAATAATTTCAGTCCAAAGTAAGCACTGAAGTTGGTTCTTTTCAAACTGGCTTTAATGTACAGCCTGTCAATGGCATTGATAACAGCATCGATAGATAGAGGAAAGTTCAGGCAAATTCGATTAATGTATCAAATTTTGAGGATATCGCCATAATATCGGAAGCAGTGAAATCGTCAACAGACATTAACATATCGGCATGTTCCAAAAATCCGTCAAAAAAAAAAAAAATGAAGAATGTGATGTGGCATTGTCAAAACATTTTCAAATAACGGAGAAACCAAGTCATTTAGTAGAAGTTTCTCAACAGGATGGAAATTATTTCTTGAAGTTACTTAGGGGTAAGCATCCGCATATATATGTATGTATAGCAGATTTCGTTTTTTTATTCAAACTTCAAAATTTTTAGCGCCCATATTTCGGAGTCATTCCGAAATATGGCGGGCTGTCCGGAAACCGGGCAGCCACCCGCGCCAATTGGCGGGGGGGGAATAAGAATGTCCAGGGGGAAGTTTCTTTGGCGGCAGTCAGTCGATTGTGGGAAGTGGAGAAGAACAGAGAGAAACGGAGAGTGTGGGGGTCGAACGAAAAGAGAAAAATTGTAAAAGGTACAAGCCGAAAAGAAAAAAGTTAGTTTGGTGCGTAAATTTGAAAGTGTTCTTGGTGTGGAAAAAGGAAGGGGACCCAAAGAAAAGGAAACTGGGCATGGACACAGCCATCGAAGCAGGGAGCACGTTTTGCATCGGAAAAATAGATAAGTACCCCCACGTGGGAAGTTAAGTATTTTATTTCATACTCATTCAATGTACATTTCATCCGTACAATCTGTGGCTTTTTTTTAGTTACTAAATTATATCAAAATTCTAGAAAATATATGAACATAACACTAATAATAGCAACAATGTGCCTTTAAGCGGTAAATCAAAGTGCCCATATGAAAATAATTTTTAAGATATAACCTTTAATTTAGATTGTTTCTTTAATCTAATTATAGTACGTTATTTGAGCATATGAAATGTTAAAATTCTAATTTATGCAATGTTTTAATGAAAAGGTACAATTAAGAGAAAAACTTCCAAATCATTGAAAAATATCACTATGAATCATGCAATTAGGTAAAGAAAAAAAAATTTACCAGATTCTTGAATAAATAAAAATGCTTCAATAAAAACCTATACCTATAAGCGTATTAGAAAAAACTGAAGTTATTTTTATATATTTTACAATAAAAATGTTCATGAAGCATGCATATAAGCACGTCGTCATGTTTAAATGTTATAAATAACAAATATTAGACGAGTTAGTTTTACGAGTGGAGAAGTATTTATATAGAAATTGTTTAGAGGTGTAAAGAAAAAGAAAAAAAAAAATTTCAGATCTCCTTCTTTTGAAATTTACGGTGAACGTTGAAAGTCCACCTTTTGGAATTTAGATTAAGCTTGAATATCTTGGGGACGTTCAAGTTTTTTTTGTTAACAACATAATATTACTGGAATGTGAAATTTGAAATTTAGTTTGAGAGTGCTTGAACTATTATTATGTTAATCTTTAGTGCACTAGTTATTTGGCGTGGCCGAACACAAAACAGCATTTTCGAGATGCGATTAGGTGAATTAGTTTCCCCTTCAGTAAAGTTTATGAAATCACTTCTATGTTGCCATTTGCTGAACTTTAGATTTAAACACTTTTACTTTTACCTATAAGAACCTGTGAAACTACGGTGAATGTTAGAAGTTCACCTTTTGAATTATGATTAAGTTTTTATTTGACTTCCCAATCATATGGAGATAAACCCATTACTTCCATATACTTGTACAGGTATTTCATTAAATATATTATATATTAAAGAATTATTTGCAAATTACTATATATACTCACATGCTAAAGGTTAGAATTATCTTTCGCTTGTGTGTATTTATTTTTATAGAAGTTTTTTTTTGATAGATGCGTTGTATGCTAAATTCCAAACATTTTTGGATACTTCATTAAATTTTGTTATATGTACTGAATGTTTCGAATATTCTTGAGCAGGGCATTGTTTTGAATTCCTCTTTTGAAAGCCATATTCTGCATCTCATAGCACCATTCGAAGGATTGCTAATGAATTTACTTCCTTGAATTGTTTCATGTCTTCGAGGCCATGAAGAGATAAGGCCATAAAAAGCGTACCTCTCTCGTCACTCTCTCTCTCTCCCTTGACGTAGGTCAGGGCAATCGTCATGGAGAATAGGGACTATGTAACAATCATCGGGCAATACATAGTCGATGGATGGGGAGGGTAAGCCCTATGAGCCTCGGGCCATCTAGAGGCTGAGGTTGCTTCTCGTCAGGAGCATGACTTCGTTATCATTTTATTATATCCCTTTAGTATTCATCCCCTTTAAAATTAATGTGCATTCCGATAATATTGAATTGTCTTCGGTCCAACTACAGGACTCTAAGAGTGCCCGCATAGTGTTCGGGTGAGTGTACCGAAGAGAGTGAGGCAAGATCCCACACAGATCCGGCGAGCTAAGCACGGCTAGCTAGGCGGGCCCCTCACCTCTTCTGTTATATAATGAGAAACTTACTTACTATTGCATAAATACGAATAGAATTAATTACTATATACATAAACAAATAAGTAAACGAATATCACAGTGTTAGTTATCACAGCAAGGTTTAGACTAGAACTAGAGAGAGAGACTTCAGTCTGTACTGAACTGTTGTATAGTTAAGAACTATAATAAAAGTTATTCTTTTAAGCTCACACGTGTTTATATTTAAACCGTAATTAAAAGTACCAGCAATTATATTACATGGCGCAGTCGTCGCGAACCTAAATAAATAAAAAATTCAAGAAGAGACAAATAAAAAAGAAGGCAAAAATCTATAACTGCTGGTGGTAAATAAATTAAGTGTACATACAGACTCAGAATGGATAAAATTACATTTCGAGCACCAGGACCATTAACTTTCGAAGGAAATGTAAGTAGTGAATGGTCCAAATTCAAAAAATTCTTTGAGATTTTCGTCACTGCAACGACCAAAGGTGAAACTCTAAAAGATGAAGTAAAAATAGCAATGCTTTTGAACCTGATGGGGGAGAAGGCGTTGGAAATATTTGAAACACTCAAAGTACCAGAGGCCGATAAATCAAATTATAAAAAAATAATCGATTACTTCGACAATTATTGCCAGCCAAAAAGTTTTTTGATCTACGAGCGCTTCAAATTCCATATGCGTAAGCAAGAGCATGGCGAACCTTTCGAGAGATTTCTAACGGACATCAGTAATCAAGCAAAGAAGTGCAATTTCACTGATAGCAGCGAAACTATCGATGACCAGATGATCAGGGACAGAATTGTTCTCGGTGTAAATAATACAGATATACAAGAACGGCTATTACGGGTAGACAGTCTCACATTAACCAAGGCCATCGAGATATGCCGTATTGCAGAAGCAACACACAAACAAGCTAAAGAACTTCAGGGAACCCAGAGCGTACATGAAATTAATGGACCGTCTAATACTAAATCAAATAGAATTAGTTCAGGGACAGTATCAGGTAAACAGAAAATTATAAAAAACTGCACAAATTGCTCTTATAATCATAAAATTAATTGTTGTCCAGCTTTCGGAAAAATTTGTAATACATGCGGTAGGAGTAATCATTTTTCATCTACTTGTAGATTTAAGGTTAGAAAAGGTAAACAAAAATTTGAAATTAAAAAGAAAAGCGTTCGTGGAGTTGTAAATTACACAAGTGATCAGGATAGTGATATAGAAAGTTTTGTAATTGAAAGCATTCACGTAGAATCTATTAATGGGACAGGTGGCGGCTGGTGTAAAATTTTGAAAGTAAATGATCGCGATATTAAATTTAAAATCGACACTGGTGCGGAAGTGAATATATTACCGAAAGTTCTTTATGATAAATACTTTAGTAATCTAAAATTGAATTCTGTCAAGGTTAATCTTGAAGCGTATGGTGGTTATAAGCTGAAGGTCGTTGGGATGATAAATTTAAATATTTTACATGAAAAGAAAGAGTACGTAGATCGTTTTATTATTGCCGAAGTAAAGTCATCTCCTATATTAGGATTGGGTTTGTGTTTGAAATTAAACCTTATTAAACGTATTGATGAAATTAAGTCTGAAATAAATACTCAAACAAAAGATGAATTTATACAGCAAAATAAGGGTACTTTTGAGGGATTAGGTAGCTTTCCCGAAAAGTGTAGAATTTATATGAAAAGTGATGTAAATCCAATTGTCAAACCGGCTCGTAGAATTCCTATCGCTATCAGGAATAAAGTTAAATTAAAGTTAGCAGACATGGAACGACTTAAAATAATACGTAAAACAGAACATCCAACTACCTGGGTTCACAATATGATTGTAGTAGAAAAACCAGACAAAAGCATTCGCATTTGTCTAGATCCGCGAGAACTCAATAATAATATTGCAAAAGAGCCCTTTCAAATACCCCTTTTGGAAGATCTGTCTAACAAGCTAAAGGAAATGCAATACTTTACCGTCTTAGACCTTAAGGACGGATTTTGGCAAGTAGTCTTGGATGACGAAAGCAGCGACTTGTGCACATTCAGCACTCCTTTTGGGTGCTACAAATTCTTACGTCTACCCTTTGGCTTAAATTTTACCCCTGAGCTATTTCAAAAATTAAACACAAAATATTTTGGGGACTTACCCGGTATATTCATTTATTTTGATGACCTTCTTGTATACGGGAGGACAAAAGAAGAGCACAATCTGAATTTAAAAAGAGTGATAGAGCGCGCGAATAAAATAAACGTTAAATTTAACCCAATGAAATTACAATTTTGTTTACAACAGGTCAAATATCTAGGATATTTGTTCTCTAAATCAGGCATTCAAATTGATCCAGACCGTAGTAAAGCTATTGAGGCAATTAAAGAACCAGTTGATAAAAAAGAACTGCAACGATTTTTAGGAATCGTTAATTACTTAAGAACCTTTATTCCCAATTTGTCGGAACTAACAGCACCCTTGCGAAGTTTATTAAAAAATAATACCCAATTTATGTGGTTACCAGTACACACAAATACATTTAATAAATTAAAAGAAACAATCTCAACTGCCCCCGTTCTTCAGAACTTTGATGAAAATAAGCCAATCTTTATACAAACTGATGCTTCTCAAAATGGACTGGGTAGTTGTTTAATACAGAATAAACAACCTATCTTTTACGCTTCTAAGTCTTTAACGGAAACAGAACGCAGGTATGCACAAGTGGAAAAAGAGCTACTCGCTATTTTGTTTGCATGCCGTAAATTTCATAATTTTATTTACGGAAAGCATGTAACGGTTATGACAGACCATAAGCCCTTAGTGGCTTTGTTTAATAAATTAGTTAGCGATGTTCATTCAAATAGGTTACAACGTATGAGACTTAAGTTACTAATATATGATTTAAAAATTACGTATGTCCCGGGCAAGCACATGTTCATTGCGGACGCTCTGTCAAGGGCATACTGTAGAGACAATTCAGGTGAAGTCGATCCTGAATTAAATGAGACCGTACATTCGGTTAACATAAGCGATAACCGTATTAAACAATTAAAAGATGCAATAATAAATGACCCGGAATGTCTCAAACTTAGTCAGATGTGCCGTAGTGGTTGGCCTATAGATATGAAAAAAGTCAACCCCTTTTTAAAAAAATATTGGCACTTAAGGGAGGACATATACTTCGAAAATGGCCTCCTGTTCTATAAAAATCGACTAATTATCCCATACGCGTTAAGAAAAGAAATTCTGCATAAGCTGCATGAGGGGCACATGGGGATTTCGAAAACCAGGGAAGCGGCAAAACAACTCGTATATTGGCCGAATATCAATGAAGACATTGAAGTCTTCATTATGAGTTGTAGAATATGCGAAAAATATCAGTACAAAAATTCCCACTTGCCTTTAATCCCACATCCAGTACCAAATTTGCCATTTAATAAGGTAGCCTGCGACATTTTTGAATTTGGGAAGACTCCTTATCTTGTACTTATAGACTATTATTCCAAATGGTTAGAACTTAAAACAATAAAAAATAAGACGGCCTCAGAGGTTATTAAGCAACTTAAGGACATTTTCTCAACTCATGGCGTTCCTGAGGTTCTTGTTGCTGATAATATGCCATTTGCTTCATTTGAATTAAAACAATTTGCAAAATGTTGGAATTTCTCTATCATCACATCAAGTCCTTTATATCCACGTTCAAATGGATTAGCTGAGCGCGCAGTATACATTGGCAAGACTATCATTAAAAAATGTTTTGATGACAATACAGATGTGAACAGTGCCTTACTAGTATATCGTAACACGCCAGTTACTGGGCTTCCGTATAGTCCAGCCCAGATGATAATGAGTAGGCGTCTTCGTTCAAAAATACCAATTAAAGCAAATCTATTAAGACCAGAACTTTGTAGCAATGTAGGAGAAAAAATTAAAGTAAACCAATCGCGTTACAAACGATATCACGATAGAAAAATTAGATGCAAGAAAGAAATTACTCTGAATAAAGGTGAAAACATTACATACAGAAAAGGAAAAGAATGGGAGTCTGCTAAGGTTGAAGCAAAGCACGATACT
This sequence comes from Leptarthrus brevirostris, assembly GCA_964036015.1. Taxonomy (NCBI): domain Eukaryota; kingdom Metazoa; phylum Arthropoda; class Insecta; order Diptera; family Asilidae; genus Leptarthrus; species Leptarthrus brevirostris. Next base: position 55,906,885 of record OZ038375.1, read on the forward strand.
CCACGTTCTTATATCGTGAGAACTGAAGACAATAACGTTTTGCGCAGAAACTTATCCCATCTTCGCCCTTCAGTTTTCGAACCACAGTTTAAAATAAACCTACCTGATGACGAATATTCACTTCCAACATCAAAAACAAGTACCACTACTTTATCAAACAATGCTAATACTTGCGCTGCTAAACCCCAACACTACGTGACTAGGTCAGGTCGTATTAGTAGGCCGCCAAACAAATTGCAAATATCAACTTGAAAATAATTTTTGAAAAAAAAAAAAAAAAAAAAAATGTTGTAATTCGTTTATTAACTTTAAGATGTAGCTTTCTGAACTTTGAATTATTATTAAAGAATTATAGAATTATAATTATAAGTATAATTATTAAAGAAAACTTAGCACTACCTTAGAATTATGACTATTATCAATACTCTTCATCAATGTTTTTAGTAATGAATATTTAATTTGAATTTATCTAAACTTTATTGTAAAAGGGGAGATGTTATATAATGAGAAACTTACTTACTATTGCATAAATACGAATAGAATTAATTACTATATACATAAACAAATAAGTAAACGAATATCACAGTGTTAGTTATCACAGCAAGGTTTAGACTAGAACTAGAGAGAGAGACTTCAGTCTGTACTGAACTGTTGTATAGTTAAGAACTATAATAAAAGTTATTCTTTTAAGCTCACACGTGTTTATATTTAAACCGTAATTAAAAGTACCAGCAATTATATTACATCTTCGGTCGCTGACCAAGCCTGCACGGCTACTTACGCTCACCCCGGTAATTCCCATAACCTTTCCCTTATCCCTTGGTTGTAAGCTATTGATAGGTTGTGACAAACAATTTAGTGGTGCTCACAACCCTCAATCCAATTCATGACCTCATGCTGCCGTATGATGGCAGCATGGGTATGTACATGGATTTCACATACTTACCCTACAACACTAGGTACAAGTCAACCAAACCTATGTAACTATGTGACTTATGTTATATAAAGATTTAGTATATGAAACTAGGATATATATAAAAAAAATTCGAAATTGATACTGAGTCACCTGGTTTCACTGGGACAGGAATGGAATGAGTGTCCCACAACGACGCGGTTCCTTGCGACTCCAAAGTTACTGATTTTTCCCTTCTTCCAGAGACATTTCTGCTTTTATTGGTGATGAAATGGGGATGACGTATCCGTAATGGGATGTTTGGTGTTTTCTTTAATTTCTTCGCAGCCCGTTATAAGGGTGTCTCCGAGTCTGGCGGCATTACAATTGCCAAGCGTTCTTCCGCTGCACGGGGACAAGTGGTCTTAAAGAAAAATTTTACTCGGCAGTAATAACCTATTAAATCATTATTGGTGTTAACCAGGGTGAAAAGTATATTTTTGGTTTGAAAGGAGTTACCTATTGGGGTTCCTCTTTCTCCAAGTCTAGTTTCGGGTGGCTAATTGTAACTAACAAGACTGTGAAGGTTGGCTGGTGAACGCAGCAAAGGGATCTAGAAGACTTTTTCAATGCCGCTGGAGAAGAATGTGAATAGTTCATCCAGGGCTTCTGAATTCTCTTCCGCCGGCTAAACAGGTTGTCCTGACACGGGTATTCCTTTATTTATATATAGTTTCTTTTTCCCACTTTGCTATTTTTGCGGTCTAGAAACAGGAAGCGCAAACAGACCTCATAAAAAAATTTCAGGGAAACGCTTTCCTGCGTTATTTAAAAGCGCACTGGAATAAGATAGAAATGTTCAATAATCATCCTGACTCGGATGGATGGAATAATTATTGATTTTGAATTTAAAGATTTCTTACCTTTGATGTTGTCCACATGCCAGCTGCCGAGTTTTTGACAATTTCACTCGTAATTAAGTTGGCGGCAGTTGCAGAGTGGACAATATCAAAAGTTCAGTGGCGCGTTTATATGAAAGGGTATGTTTTGCGAGACGGCACCTAGGTGGCACTGGTTCTATTTAAAGTCTCAACATTTCTCACATTATATGAGCGATGTGCACTTCCTCTAATTATATATTCTAAGAGCCAGTTTTACAACTACAAAGGTAAAATGTTTTGACACTTCGAATTGTTTTTTCGTGGTTTACAAATTGGTTGGTTGACCAGCTCTGCCAAAACCTCCGTAAACTACAAGCCATGAACTGACGAATTTTTCGCACACACATAAGGCCAATGTGGTCTGACATTTCGTTTAATTTACATTGCTTCTTATGGCTGCTGGGGGGTGATTTTTCCTTAGAATATATAACAACAGGAAAGGCCCTCATCTGTGAAACCGTGTTCGTGTGATCGGCACTTTTCTTTTAGGCGAGGTGAGGACGGAGAGCTCTTCTCCTTAGTTTGCGAACTGTCAAAGTTATTACCGTGAATTGTCCGATGGTTTAACAATGTTGTTTTGTAATTCCATATAAAGTTCCGAGTGTTTTTTACTCTTTATTTTAGTGCAATATAATAGAAAACTTTAAAGCTAATAGCTTTCAACTTTTTGAAGTGTAGACAGTGTACTTTAATAGTAAAATTGTTGAAATGAAGTGCGCGTTTTTGCGTTGTGCAAACAATCGGCGTTGTATACGTGAAATATCGTTTTTGAGGGAAGTTGTTGATTAAAAAAATGTTTTGTTAGTTCTTAAGCTTGATATAAGTGCATTGACACGCTAACAGCAACGGAACGAAAATAAAAGTGAAGTTTTCTTGGCGTTCTTAGTTTGTTTACATTTTCTAAGATCGAATTTCTTGCTTCTCCTTAGCTAACCCAGAGGCTCGTGATATAACTTATATAAAGGGACACTAAGAACTTAAATTCGTGATTAAAATGTTCAAAAGTTTTTATTTAATTTTGTGATATAGATTCGCCTAAAAAAAGAAAATCAATCGCAATTCCTTGAGGCAATTGTAAAATGCGATTACGCTCTAATTTCCAATTTATGTTGGCCCTCCTCTAGAAATGTCGCTGTTTTACTACTGCCATGACGAAAACAAACACAACTCAACGATTCAACTACATCAAGAAAAGTGCCGAGGTTTTTTGGCTTTAGGGCCTCTCCTTATAGATCTATACTCTAAGGATTTTTCTTTAAACTCGTCTTAGGGTCTAAACTATTGCTTTTATTAAAAAATTGTTTTGTTCTACTTGAAGTAAACAAAACAATCTTTCGAATGAAGTAAAAATATTCATACCCTACTTAAGAAAATAATAAAAAAAATTAAGCTTAAAAGTGCGGCAGTGGAAATTTAAAGAAAATACAAGCGACAGAGCATGGTTGGACCATGACTTACTGCTTGCGTTAAGGATGAAAATTTGATTTGCGACTAAAATTTCACATTTAATCAAAGATTTCTTGTTATTTTGTTTAATAAAGTGTACATGTTTTTACTTTGTTAGAAAGATCATTTGGTCTGCTTTAAGTTAACATAAAACAAATTTTTTCATATAACTAATAGTTTTGGCGCTAGAGCGAGTTTAAGGATAAATCACCCCTGGCTACCATAAGAAACAATGTAAATTGGACCATTCAGTAAGACCATTTACGAGCACATATAAAAGTCCAGTTCATGGCTTGTAGTTTACGGTGGTTTTGGCTCTACGAGTAAGTAACTAAATGGAGTGGCCCAATAGCAGAAATTTCCGTAGCCTGTGCCTAAAGTTTACACGCACACAAGAAAAACAGTACAGGACAGGCTGAAGAAAAAATCTTTTTATGGGGGTGCTTTGGTGCACTTTTTAAACTTCTGGAGAAATCTGTTTAAAATTGCAATTTAAAAGCAGCTTTTTCACTAAAATTTGTAATTTTTTTTACGGCTTTTCATCACAAGAAATTTAACTAATTAATTTGCAAATCAGTAAACACTTCAATAATAAAGTTTTCATCTACTAACTCCTTGCTAAATTTAATTACACCACCGCCTTTGTAAGTGATAACTGCAGAAAATATGGCTGCTGACCCAAAGGTAAACAAAGTCTACCTTAACGCAAAAAGTGAGTATTTTACAAGCTAATAGTATGTTTAACACAGCCTGAAGTATTCTTATCACAAAAGAAAGTTATTTTCTCTACTTTATCTGTGAAATGAAATCCCGGGGTGTTTTAAATAACTCGAAGACTACACACTTCATTGTCACTAATCGTTTAAAACTTGGACTTTTCTCAAATAGTTTTGACACAACACGCAATAGTTTTATATTTTTGTCCTTCGCAATGAATTTAATTCTTACTTCAACTTTACAAAAATTAGCACTTTTTAACCCACAACACTCGGTTAAAGAAAAACAACAACAACACTTGTCAAACAAGTGACAGCACGTGAAGAAAAATGAGAGCAAAAAAATCGTAGAAATCGGCACACTCACGTACACGGATTTTACACACTAGGACCACTCCATTTAGTTTCTTACTCGTAGTTTTGGCTCTGCCTAAAACTAGGGATGGGGGATCGAACTGAGATAGTCCATTCAGTACGAATCGATCTGTAATTTTTTTCCCGATTTCGATTTCGATTAATCGCCCTAAAAATATCGATGTTCATAGATCGATTCTATTTATTCATTTCAATTTGGAGAAGTACAAATTTTGTTTCGCTTTATTAAGCCACAGCCAACGCCATCTTCATAACTACAGGCCGTAAGGTAGAGCCAGTTTTTGGCCGCGACGTCACACAAAATGGAAAAAGTTGAAAAAGTCATGATTCTGTCATCCGAAGTTTTGTTTAATTTTAAGAATTGTGATAAAGTTTTAACTCATTCTAAGCAAAGACTGAGAGTGAACCGTATAAAGAGTTATTTGTGGTAAAAGTTTTGTGACATTCAAGTGGCGAAGTGTATATATTTTTTAGTTAAAGTGAAAATTTCGGCTAATTCGCCTCGGACTTTAAAGTAATATTGTGTGAGTTTCAGACATTATTTAAGTGAAATAACTAGTGTGTGATAAAATTAACTTGTAAGATAATATCGTGAGAAATGTAATGTGAGCCATGCCTTATCGATTCAACGTGCAATTTATACCCTGTGGTTGTCGCCCCTACTAGCTGCCACGAAAGTAATCTTTTGGGGAAGAAAAAGATTATTTCGTGACAGCTGCCAGAGGTGATCAGCAACAGGAGGTAAGTGAAAAAGAAAAACTTTTAATTTTATCTTATTTTATCCGCGGCATCCCTTATGTAAGACAAAAGTAATATTCTGTTAATTTATTGTAGGAAAACAATAAATTCGAGAAGCCATCGTTCACGGTAAAAGTCTCAATCAGTACAAAGGTACAAAGTGGGGGCCCAAAAAGCAGATCACGATCAAGGTCTTAATTACCCCATGATCGCAAAAGTTACAACACGGTGAAAATCATAATCCCGTAGCATTTTACCACATCGACGACGGTGTGTTGGACGCCGGAAACATCCTCTACAGAGTTGCTATTTAGGAAAATCTGGATTAGGCTATCCGGCTGAAGACAACAGTACGGAGATTTACTCCAAATTTGGGCAAATCGAGGTTCCTGCTTCGTAAACTTTGGAGTTCCAAAGATGCCAATTTTGCAAAGGAACAGTACTCCGGTATGGAAAAAGATGACAGACGAATTAGGGCTGACAATTCCATTACAGCGAAAACTCGTACACCTGCTCCTGGAGTATAAGGTTTTTAGTTTATTTACCTAATAATATATTTGTACATTTATGCAATCGATTTACATAGGCATGGTATAGTTAAGTTTTGACATATTGAACCAAATTGACCTGTTACGAAAGGCTTTATGAAGCACTATACTTCTGAGTGTTTCGCTAATGTTCCTATATAACATTAGCGAAACACTCAGAAGTATAGTGCTTCATAAAGCCTTTCGTAACAGGTCAATAGTTCCATTGACCCCAAAACGGATGTGGATACACTATTCGGTTTCATGTGATCTACTTGTGCATAACTGAGTTTTAGTGAACAGTTTTTATGGCAAGCAAAATAAAAAGGCAAGCTGAAAGTGTGCAATTCCTGCAAGTCAGTCAGGCTATTTATAAAAATTGCTATGTAAGCAATGTCACAACCACGTTAGGTGACAAAATATTGTACAGAATCTCAGATACGCTGAGATAAGGATTACTACAACCTCAAATACGACAAAGACAGTCATTCGGCTCCAAGTCTATGCCGAGGTAATTCAAGCATATCGTTAATTATTAGCCAAAACTTCAGATTCGATTAGGATTTTAGCGTATTTTTAAAGTGTGTAGTTCCCGGATTTTCTTACAGAACATCTTTCGTTACTATAAGAGTTAAGTTTGTTTCAAGTGTTTAAATTACCTTAATTTCAAAACGAAAAGTCATATTTGTCGATTCATTAGCAATCCACTATATATAGATCTTGTTACAAATTAATTTTCCATTCATGACAGTATTTTTGTGAGACTTAAACTTTATCACTATGAAGTATATCTATATAGAATATAATTGATTTTAGAGAGTTCAGATTAGTAAATGTTATTATGTTTGTGCACAAACATTAGTTAAAGAATTGCTTCCCGACATCTAGAAGATGTATTTTAATTCCTATAGGATAAAAAGACAATAATCAAGAATTTTGAATCGGGTGTCGTGAATACAGTAAGTGACTACCTATGTTAATGAGGTGTAATATTCCAAAGTCTAAAATCTGTTGAGAATTGATTTATCATTTTATTTGAAACTAAACATTAGTGTTATATAATATGACCGCCGTATAAATATCCTTTAAATTTCAATTAACAAGATCTTGACATCTTAGGATTAAATCAAACCTTAAATTTTTTTATTTGATCAAAATATACACTTAAATTTCTCAATATAAATACTATTTAATATTTCTTTTTATAAATAATATTCCATTAAGAATTCGAGTAGCGTAAGAGTTGTGTATACATAGTAATGAATTGTTGAGTTAACCATTTAAGTTTGCTTTATATTAATTTTCCTTTTTATACCTAATTAAATTAAATATGTTATAAATAATTTCTTTTAATTTCAGGAACTCTCTAACGCTTCTTCCCCTTCTTGCTTCCCTCCTCCCTATATCCTAATGTTTTGATTTTTGATTCGCACAAACCCCTCTAAGCATTTTGGCGAATTCGCTCTAGGCGAAACGTAAACGTAATGTTAACGAGTCGCTCTGACACCAACACTAATGTATCGAAGCGTGCCAAATAAAAATAAATCTGTCATGTTTACTCACAGTTTGTGGCCATCTTGAGTTGTGTTTAAAGTGTTTAGAAAAATGTTGCAGTTTTATTTTAATTATAAAGTGATTAAAATAGTTTTATTAATTGTGATAATTGATGTTGATATAAGACAATTAGTGAATTGGGATAAGTGGACAATATAGACAATAGAGAATTAGGATAAAATTGTCTACAAATAAATGTACAATTATAAGTTAATGAAAATATTTTAAATATAAAAATAAATGAATGAATGAATTAGTTTCCTTTTCTCCTCTCCAAATATTTCAAAAGCGATTTACATTATTAATTTATTTTACAGTTACAGTTCGCTATGGAACCCTTCACTGTTAGAACTTTTGCGCCGAAGATGAAGTGGAGTTTAACCGTTAAACTTCAACACTAAACGTAAACGACACACTAAAGTATTACGCAAACGATACAACAACAACTCTTCGCCGTTTTGTTTCACTTCTCTTTGGTCAAATGAAACGTTAACGACTCGTTTCTGTTATGCCGGCGGCGTAACGTTTGCGAAGAGTTCTATGAAAGTATGACTTCGCCGGCGTTACGTTTACGACTCGTCATGTTTAGAGGGACATTACAGAAAGTTTCATTTAGATTTAATTAATTATGCGTGAGTTATCGTCGTTCTAAAAATATTGGCAATACCCAAAAGAAATGTCAAATGGAAGTAATGACGTCCGCTCTTCAACCTAGCGGATGTAAACAACTCTCAATTTCATTAAAAAGTGAAAGAAATTACGTTTAACTTTATTATAAGTGATAATATAATAGTTTTGTGATGTTGTGAGAATATGTGGTACTAGTGCTTCGAGTTTTGTTGGTAAATGGGGACAAATCTATTGACAACCTTTACATTTGAAGAGTTGGCTTAGATTTTTCTCTAATTGCTGGCATTATACAACAAATTGTTCGATAAATATGAAGTGATCTGATATAAAAATTTATTTGGGAGAATATGTGAAAATAGTGGTTTGAAATTGTTATGTTGTTTTGGTAAATAGGGATACCTATATTAATAAATTATGCAACTGAAAAGTTGGATAAGATTTTTTCTAAGCTGTCACTTGAACAGCTGATAACAACTTTTCGTTTGGTCGTATAGATGGCGATGGATCACCGCCATCTTGATTTAAATTTTGTGTGACATCATTGTTTCTACCTTACGGCCTGTAGTTATCAAGATGGCGTTGCCACAGCCTACTCTAGATACAAGCCCGGCAGCTATGACATTTCGGCCATTTTACCACCAAGGATGTCGTCACTGTTTCGTTTTCCAAATCGATCCTCTGACGTTTTCCGTAATTTTGATTAAAGCTCTGACATTTGCTCAGAAATTTTCAGTTTTCATAAAATGTCAAAGTTTCTGTTGATTTCACTCACTTCCTTAAATTTAATTTAATGAAACAGTGAAAGCATATGTTTTTGTTCTTTTTGGATTAAGGACAGAAAACCATGCACAGATTAAGGATGTTGGTGTAAATATAGAGGAAGTAGAAGTCATACAAAAGAGATTCGATGTTTTTTCGGATGATTTAAAGGCTAATGAATCTCGCCTGGCAAACATGGGGTGTGTTGAAGATTTTTGCTCGAGCAATTTTAAGAGCATAAGTAACCAGTTTAAAGATAACTGTCAAACCATACTCGAGTAATAAAATGGTAGTCCAGATTTTGAACACACAAAACCAAGTTTTCTTCTTGGCGTGTGTGTAAGTGAAAAAATGGCTTACTGTAACGAAAATGCTCTAATTTACGTAGTACAATAACACCAGTTCCTTGTTGTCATTTTCATCAAAAATATCATGCAAGGGATTAATCTATAAATATGGATAAAAATTTAGTCTTTTTGAATTTACTTACGTTTACCACTCACCACCGCCGTAATCGCATCAAAAGATTTTTTAAATGTGCAATTTATTTCCATTGATAACAATACATCGCAGAATCAATCTTATATTACAGTGACAGCTACACACACTAATAAAATTGTATTTGATCTTTTTACTTAAGGTCCAAACTGCGAGCAAATAAATCTACTCAAAGAGCTGCACTTTTCTCTACCTTGGACACATAAAATGTCAAAAAAATACATGTTTTTTACAAGGCTTACATTACTTGATATTATAATTATCAACAAATTCGATTAAGTTTAACGAATTTGGATTCCATTGGTATTACTCCCAAAACGGCGGTATATGGCCACCATCTTAACGAATAAGTTGAACTCCAAGGAAGAATGGTTCCCCATTAGACTATCTTACTTGTTATATGCTTTCCTGGGAGCATATAAATTAAGCTAACTTCGTTGGAGAAGGGGTGGGTTCACTATATCTGTGGGCGCCACGTGGTTATGAGAGTCCACGAACTCAAATGTTGCCGGCTCAAACGCAAGAAAATTATTAATACAAAATTATTTCATGGAATAAAAGAATATCTATTTTTCCACTAAATTTATTAAGACATTCTATACTTCGACCCCTTTTCACTGCTCACCAAAATTTTCTGTTTTAAATTCACATAAACTACTCTACTAAGATTTCGTACTTGCACTTTTGTAATCGCGGAAGAAAACCAAATATAAAAAAAAATCAAATAAAATAACAAAAGAAGTTACTTATCTTTTCCAAATTTCTCCTTCTCCTTGCCCTCTCCTACTACAGGTAAATATCCGCTTCCTTATTTATCATCACCGGTAAATATCCGCCTCCTTATTTATTTGGCGTCATCTTTGTTCCAGGTATCTGCGTATCTGTTTCTTTTGTTCCATGTTGACGTTTTCTTCACTATTTATCCCTTTTATTTTCGTTGAAACTTTTCTGCACTGACTTTCAAGTATCCACTTCTTAGAAAATTCGCACTAAACTGTCCGCTTCTCCTACCAAAGCGGTTGGTTAAATAGATAATTTGCCCCTATTATGACGTTTTCCCCAAAAATATCAACTTGACTCGTGAATCGGTTTGTAATTTTGCGAATCGGTTCACATTTTTTAAAATTAAATTCTTTTTTCCTATGTTAAATTTATCTTCGGAATTTAACATTCATTTCTGCGTTGTTAGGAAAATTCTTCGATCTTTGTAAGGTACAAATTTTCGCTCCAAAGTTTCCATCTGTCATTCAGGTACACGTGTTTCTGATTCAATTAATAATATTATTTCGCCTCTAAATTGTTAACCAACCTATGCTTTGGGTTACGGACAGCCTAGGAAAATCGGCCGTTGCTTCCGGGTATTAAAGTTTCATAAGTTATTTGGTGATCATTTCGTGGTGAGGTTAAGTGTGATGTAATTTTTAGTTTTCGTCGCGACAGGAGAGAAATTCCGAAAAGGTAAGCTATTGAAATATCTCGGACAGCAAATATTTGTTCGAAAAATGTTTGGTTTTCTTCCTTTCTTTTAGATTTCCTCAGAATCGTGAGCAGACAAATTGGGCTTACATCTTCTTCACAAAGTAAGTATCTTTTCATATTTCAAATAATTAAATGTTCTTATCTCAAAAATTCATCATCTGTATCCTACTTATATCCTAACTAAATTACTAATATTATTGTATTTTCTTCAAATTAATATATATTCTAACTAAAATTCCAAACCATATGTAAGCTATATGTAACTAATATTATTGCGTTTTGCTCAACTTAATCTATATTCTAGCTAAAATTCAAAACTATATGTATCCAATAACTAATCCAATCCTATCCTATCCACATTCTTTACATTATTTTCCCTAAATTTGTAAGTAAAATGCCTAAACCAGACTAACGAATATTATAGACCTAAACTATACTGAATTTGTCTAACCTATTCTATCCTTACAGCAACTTATCGTCTCCGCAACTCCATCCGCGAGTCTTCAAGTGGTTAACACAACTAGGTCAGGCTTCAAATCATCTACTTCATCGGTCAGCGATTTCAACTCAAGGTAGGTTACATGTATATCCGTACATACAGCGACTGCAGCTTCAGCATCAAGATTTTATCCAATTTGTAATATTCTATTTCTTTTCCTTTTTCAGCTTTTCGGGACAAGTCTTGTAGGACATTTTGAGATTGAGAGGGAAATTTGGGTAAGTTGCTTTCGAGGATTTCTGGGACGTTGGGACATTGAGGGAAAGAAACTTTACTATCGGGAATAGGGCTTTATCTAAAACACCGCATCAGGGTCATCGAGGGAGGGCATCTTCAGTATCACCAACGGATCTTCCTTGCCTCCGTGCTTCATCAGTGAGCAGGTAAGGTACTTTAATATTTTCTGTAATAATAAAATAAATTTTCTTGCAGCTTCATCCTTAAATTCGTGTGGAGGACGGAACAAAAGACAGGTAAGTATAAATAATTTTGGTTTTCTTGCGCTTATTTAATTCTTTTCTTTTCAGCTCAAACATACGCACAACAAAATCTGTTACGAACGTAACATTCCCTCCCTTTCCTCCGGGAGATTTCCTTGAAATCTCACTTTAGTCTTTCGACTATTCTGACTTTGAAACAAGGTTATCCACACTCCTATTGTTCCTGTAAAAAAGGAACAAAGGAACAAAGAAAGAAACAAAAAATTTACTACTCGCTGTCGCGAGAATCACCGTAATATATCTTAAGGTCTTTCGAATGCCAAATACCCGAGTTTTTACCAGCGTGATCCTTCAACTCGTACGTCCAGGGTGATACAATCCTGGCTATTCTAAAGGGCCCTATGTACTTTGGTGCAAGCTTTGCGGTGAAAAATTCGGAGGCATCAGATAGTACATAATTTTTACGCAGAACCAGATCATTTACTAAAAACTTCTGATCTCTTCTTCGGAGATCATATCGACGTTTACTTACTTCAGCGGCTTTTACCAAACTATTTCGCACGTCTTTCCTAACATCTTCTAAAGCCTGCGCTCGAATCGTTGCGTCAAATGGTTCCCCCCTTTTATCATTTTTGTGCTCCTTTCCATGCATGACCATTTCTTTCCCGAAATTGATGCCCGAAGCATTGATTTGACCACTTGATTAGCGCGTTCCACCGGGTTAGCCTGCGGGTGGTAACATGCTGTATAGTGTATCTCTGTTCCATACTCCGCGCAGAGTTTCGTAAACTCTTTACTCTTAAACTGAGTACCATTGTCACACACTAATATTCTAGGAACTCCGAAAAGCAAAAATACAAATTCCTCTAAAGAACGGCAGACGGAAGTTGCGCTGGCTGTTCTTAATGGAACAACATGGGGAACTTGCTGAACTGGTCTATTACTGTCAAAATATAGTTATAGCCTTTACATGAGCGAGGCAAGGGACCAATAAAGTCTATATTTATAGATTCCCATGGTTTACTATATGTTGTTCGGGTGGCCATGAGACCTCCTGGTTTCTTAAGCTCGGGTTTAATAGCTTGACAAATCTGGCAGTGTTTTACGTATTTTGCCACATCAGCCTTCATTTTGGGCCAGTAGAACTGTTGGGACAACCGATCAAATGTTTTCTGGACTCCGCGGTGTCCTGATGTTGGATGATCGTGAGCTCTAGAAATTAAACCTTTCCGATCGTATTTCGCTGCAACTTGTCTCCAGGTGTCACCAAACGTAGCTAGAGCAGGATACTGTGGACGACAACGTCTCCACAATACGGTTTTCTGAATTCTCCAATCTGGGTATTTCGAAGGACTTTTGTTGATCTTGTCAACCATACTATCATACCATTTATCTTGTTTTTGCACTGCATTCACACAATCAACTGTCGGGACTGATCGTGACAATAAGTCCGGCAATAAATGCTCCTTTCCTTTCCGATGAATAACTGTATAGCTATACTGCTGAAGACGCATTGCCCACCGCGCTAGCCTTCCCGTGGGGTCCTTTAAGTTGTGCAGCCACACCAAAGAAGCGTGATCTGTAATTACCGTGAAAGTGGAGCCCTCTATATACGGTCGCAATTTTTCGACGGCCCATACCACCGCTAGGCATTCTCGTTCTGTCGTCGAGTAATTACGCTCACACCTATTCAGGGATCGACTCAAATACGCTATCACTCTATCATTCCCTTTAATCTTTTGGGTCAAAACTGCACCCAATTCGTATCCTGATGCATCAGTATGAATGATAAAGGGTTCGTCGAAATTCGGGCAATTCAAAATAGGTGCACTCACTAAAGGATCCTTAAATCTTTTAAACGCTTCCTCACATTCATCAGTCCAAATAAATTTCCTTTTCTTCTTGAGAAGCTCAGTAACTGGTGCAATTAAAGTTGAAAAATTATGTACAAATCGTCGGTACCAAGCGACTATCCCAATAAACCGTCGTTCTTCCGATACATTCTTCGGTCTAGCGATGTTCAAAATAGATTGGATTTTCTCAGGATCTACCTTCAAGCCACTTTCACCAACGATATACCCTAAGTATTTTAACTCGGCCTTGCAAAACTCGCATTTATCATAGTTCAGGACTAACCCCGCTTCCCGAAGCTTCTCCAGGACAGTTTTCAGTACAAGCTTGTGTTCTTCGAAGCTCTGGGTCACGATGATGACGTCGTCCAAGTAGACGAAAACTTTACTTTCCAGTTCCCCGGATAGTACTTGGTCAATCAACCTTTGCCAGGTTGCTGGAGAGTTACTTAGCCCGAAGGGCATTCGTCGAAATTGAAATAGTCCCCTACCCGGCACCGTAAAGGCTGTGTACTGCTTTGAATTTTCTTCCAGGGGAACCTGCCAAAATGCCGACTTAATATCCAAAGATGACATGTACTTCGCATCTCGCAGTTTGTCTAGGGTGGCCGACACATAAGGCAACGGATACGCGTCCTTTTTCGTTACCTTATTTAACTTCCTGTAATCGACGCAGAAGCGATATGTGCCATCTTTTTTCTTCACCATGACAACTGGAGATGCCCAAGCGCTATTGGATGGTTCCACAACACTATTTCGAGCATTTTGTCGAGTTCTTCAAAAATAGCCTTTTGAATCGCTGGCGATACTGGGTAGTACCGCTGTTTAATGGGTGCTGATTCTGTTTCGATTTTATGGTGAAACTGGTATGTGCACCCGAGTTCTGTACCCGTCCTGGCTTTAAATTGACTAACGATCGTCTCCAGTCCCATTTTTTCTTGTGGTGTTAGCCTGGATTGACTCTGTAAAGCACTGATTTTCAAATTCTCATCTGTATCACCAAAATTCCAAGAATTTCGCTCGAAATTGGTATGGATTTGCATATCCCTCCAAAAATCAATGCCTAGGATAATAGCGTGGGGAAGATCTGGTATAAATAGAACATCGCAAACTTTAACTCTGTTCTCTAGCATAATTGGCAGTCTCACTTCTCCGACTACATTTACCGAACCTCCATTGGCCAGGCTCACCCTTTTTGCGTTGGTTTCTCTAATTTGTAGCCCCATATCCTTAAGTAAATTAAATGCAGACCCACCGATGATTGTCCTAGAGGCACCAGAGTCGAGTAATCCGGAAAATTTTATCCCACGAATAGAGACTATTAGAGGGCGCACGTCATTTTCTGTTTCAGCGAAAACGTAATCCACAAGTGTGTGAAGTGCATTCCCTTCTCTAACTAAAACACTACTTTCTCTTGCCTTTGCAGGATTCCGGGTATTCGCGGCCGTTGGCGGATAACTCGATTTGCCGCTTACTTTCGAGCTCCGTTACCGTTTCCCGAAGTCGATGGTCCTTGATCTGTCGTACTTGCATTACAATTGGAACATCTCGTGCGAATTACCCCTGGGGCACCACAGCCAAAACAACTGAAATTTCGCCTGCAATATCTAGCTATATGGCCCCTTAGACCACACTTGAAACATCTTTGCTCATTTCTAGAGGGATTAGATTCGGACATCACTGAAACCATATTTAACTCAGTTGTGACATAAGCTAAGTCGGGTTCTAAGAGCTGATTGCCTCGTCTCGTAGGCGGACGTACAAATGCTTCTACCGAGGTTCTCACCGACTCTAGTTGTCTTCCTAACTCTACAAGCTGCTTAATTGTGTTGATTTCCGTAAGCCCCAGCTGAGCCTGATAAAAGGGGGCTATGTTGCGCTTCAATATCTTTAACTTCTCTACTTCTGTTAAGGGATCGGTAAGTCGACCAAACATATTTGACATCATGGCGACATAAATTCCAATTGACTCGTCTTTTCCTTGTGTCCTTCTTTTGATCTCCTCTATCAGGCGGTCGTCATAATCCGGTGGTAAAAACTCTTTCTTCAGATCCCTCACTAGCTCCGACCATGAGTGGAAGTTGGATTTATTTGCGCGATACCACACAAGCGCTTTCCCAGTAAACAAGTCCAAGGCTGAGCGGAATAATTGACCCTTGGTGATTCCTCGAGCTTCTGCCAATTCGTTCACTCTTTCCAGAAAAGAATTTAGGGATTGCGTTTGCTCCCCCGAGAACTTTACCTCCCATTTATGCAGAAGGACTCGTGGGCGTGCACTTGTTAAAACCCTTCCAGATATTGAAAGATCTTCAGCAGTATCGGAATAATCATCTTCGTCGTCGTCGTTCAATTTAAGAGTTCCTAAGGATATAAGTAACTCAGCTCTTATTTGAGTTTTATGCTTCTTTTGTTCCTTGTCTTCCACTTTAATACGATTCTGCCTCCCTAAGGCCCATTCGATCTTCGTTAAAATTTTCGCGTATTCAGAGGAACTAGAGTCTCCGTCGAAAGCATTCAAAAGTTCCTTTATTTCTTCCACTTTTCGGTTCAATGCTTGGACATCCTGCTCAACCGTAAATGGATATGGGCTCACTATAGTTGATTTCCCGTCCTTTTCTACTTTTAAAACTGCTCGCAAAGAAGAGCACTTTCCCTACAGCTAATCCCCGGATTGTCAACTCATAAGCGAGCTCCTCCTGATTGAGTCTATTTATCTCCATGTTTTCTGATTTTGCAAAATAAAGAAACTTCAGAAGAACCAAATGACGCAAAAAAACAATCTTTAAATCAAAATACAAGAGAGTAAAGAAAAACTAAATCAATGACGAATTTGATCCCTATACCTTAAGAATATAAAAAAAAATAACTTATAATTGGAACGCTAATCTAGGAAAGACTGTGATTCACTACTAGATGAATGAAAATAAAAACTACGCGGACTAATCTATAAGCAATAATTCCATTTTACGACGTCTGGTCTTAGAATAACGTTACTAGAGTAACGTCGAAGTCTTTGAATATCTCACCAAAAAAAACTTCGCTCTAACTTCCAATTTGACAACCAGCAATTAAACATAGGAAGAAGCCTTGAACCTAAAACAATATCAACGCAATGGCAAGATAGGAGATACCCGAATCTGTAATCTGCGAAAAATGGCCTGATTCCGAATGTCCAATTAGTTTCTCTATTTTACATCCGCGCTGTTCTACTCAATATTCACAATACCCAAACAAATGTTTATCTTCGCAAATAGATATTTCGCATGCATAATATGATAATAAAAAAAAATTTTTAAATACCCCAACAACTAAATTCAAGAAGAGTATTGCAAATTTTAACAACTCCGTGCACTATCGATAAGTTAATACAATCTATATTACGTTCAAATTTTTCTCATTAATCCTTTCCTTTCAATTCTCAATAATTCGAGTGAGATTTCTCAGAAGAAATAAACAAATTAAAATATTTTGTAACAAGCAAAGCTGCAAGCAACCATTACCAATAAATACCCAGACACAAGTTTCGGAAAGAGAAGAGATTCATATGTAACCATAAACAAAACGTTGACAATTTCTTGACAACAATTTCCCCGCAAAATATTCGTTAATTACCACGTTTAAACAAATCCGTTAGGAGAATTTATTTAGAAGAACTTGATCTACGTCATGGTCAGTGAACTTGAAATCAATTCACGTTAAAGAGAGTCTCTGCTGACCATATGATCTTATCATCACTCCATCTGCTCTGATGAATTCCCCTCATCAATGAACTGATCGAAATTTTGTCAATGAATCTCTCAGCTTCCCTAGTAATACGTGATCGTACGTTTGAAGTGACGCTGCAAATCTCCGCGTGGTCGAAAATTTTAACTAAAATTTCAAGAACGTGTCGAAAGTGAAAATTTGAATTTTCCCGTGAAGATGTATATTTAGTGTTCCAAAGTTTCAAATGCAAAAAAAATATTTTAAGAAAAGAAAGCTCAAATGTACAGAGTTTCAAATTGAAATTTGAAGTTTGAAAGAGGAAACATGTGTGTGCTAAAATTATAAAAATGTGCTTGCAACAAAACAAAAAAATATAAATTACGTATGTGTGTGCTCAAAAGTGTAAAATATTTAATAAATAAATCATTCAAATAAGTGCAGTACTGTGGTTCCAGTCTAAAAACTAAAGGATTACGAATATAAAAATTCAACATAAATTCAGCAAAACTGTAAGTTCCTATAAAATAACTTGCCCTTTTTTTATAAAAATTTTTCAAAGTTTCGTTAAGACACCAAACTCTCAGCGGCTGTTGCTCTCAATCAGCTGTGAGACACATTTTAATAAAGTTGCGAAACATTCCTTTGACATTTGAGTGGCAACAAAATTTTATGATTTTATATCAAAGAAATTGTGTTTATTTGTGAATATTACAGGTGTTTTACCCCTTTTAGGCCCCACGTTGGGCGCCAAGTTTGTTATATGCTTTCCTGGAAGCATATAAATTAAGCTAACTTCGTTGGAGAAGGGGTGGGTTCACTATATCTGTGGGTGCCACGTGGTTATGAGAGTCGACGAACTCAAATGTTGCCGGCTCAAACGCAAGAAAATTATTAATACAAAATTATTTCATGGAATAAAAGAATATCTATTTTTCCATTAAATTTATTAAGACATTCTATACTTCGACCCCTTTTCACTGCTCACCAAAATTTTCTGTTTTAAATTCACATAAACTACTCTACTAAGATTTCGTACTTGCACTTTTGTAATCGCGGAAAAAACCAAATATAAAAAAAATTCAAATAAAATAACAAAAGAAGTTACTTATCTTTTCCAAATTTCTCCTTCTCCTTGCCCTCTCCTACTACAGGTAAATATCCGCCTCCTTATTTATCAACACCGGTAAATATCCGCCTCCTTATTTATTTGGCGTCATCTTTGTTCCAGGTATCTGCGTATCTGTTTATTTTGTTCCCTGTTGACGTTTTCTTCACTATTTATCCCTTTTCTTTTCGTTGAAACTTTTCTGCAATGACTTTCAAGTATCCACTTCTTAGAAAATTCGCACTAAACTGTCCGCTTCTCCTACCAAAGGGGTTGGTTAAATAGATAATTTGCCCCTATTTTGACGTTTTCCCCAAAAATATCAAAGTTTCCATCTGTCATTCAGGTACACGTGTTTCTGATTCAATTAATAATATTATTTCGCCTCTAAATTGTTAACCAACCTATGCTTTTTGTTACGGACAGCCTAGGAAAATCGGTCGTTGCTTCCGGGTATTAAAGTTTCAGAAGTTATTTGGTGATCATTTCGTGGTGAGGTTAAGTGTGATGTAATTTTTAGTTTTCGTCGCGACAGGAGAGAAATTCCGAAAAGGTAAGCTATTGAAATATCTCGGACAGCAAATATTTGTTCGAAAAATGTTTGGTTTTCTTCCTTTCTTTTAGATTTCCTCAGAATCGTGAGCAGACAAATTGGGCTTACATCTTCTTCACAAAGTAAGTATCTTTTCATATTTCAAATAATTAAATGTTCTTATCTCAAAAATTCATCATCTTTATCCTACTTATATCCTAACTAAATTACTAATATTATTGTATTTTCTTCAAATTAATATATATTCTAACTAAAATTCCAAACCATATGTAAGCTATATGTAACTAATATTATTGCATTTTGCTCAACTTAATCTATATTCTAGCTAAAATTCAAAACTATATGTATCCAATAACTAATCCTATCCTATCCTATCCACATTCTTTACATTATTTTCCCTAAATTTGTAAGTAAAATGCCTAAACCAGACTAACGAATATTATATACCTAAACTATACTGAATTTGTCTAACCTATTATATCCTTACAGCAACTTATCGTCTCCGCAACTCCATCCGCGAGTCTTCAAGTGGTTAACACAACTAGGTCAGGCTTCAAATCATCTACTTCATCGGTCAGCGATTTCAACTCAAGGTAGGTTACATGTATATCCGTACATACAGCGACTGCAGCTTCAGCATCAAGATTTTATCCAATTTGTAATATTCTATTTCTTTTCCTTTTTCAGCTTTTCGGGACAAGTCTTGTAGGACATTTTGAGATTGAGAGGGAAATTTGGGTAAGTTGCTTTCGAGGATTTCTGGGACGTTGGGACATTGAGGGAAAGAAACTTTACTATCGGGAATAGGGCTTTATCTAAAACACCGCATCAGGGTCATCGACATCTTCGAGGGAGGGCATCTTCAGTATCACCAACGGATCTTCCTTGACTCCGTGCTTCATCAGTGAGCAGGTAAGGTACTTTAATATTTTCTGTAATAATAAAATAAATTTTCTTGCAGCTTCATCCTTAAATTCGTGTGGAGGACGGAACAAAAGACAGGTAAGTATAAATAATTTTGGTTTTCTTCCGCTTATTTAATTCTTTTCTTTTCAGGTCAAACATACGCACAACAAAATCTGTTACGAACGTTACATACTATAGACCATATAGAAATATTTACAAAAGTACAACAAGAAGGAACCGACACGTTTGCACGTTGACAGTACGTTACATACCTTTTCGCAGCTGCACAGCTGCAGATTATAAACGATAGTAAAACAAGAAGGTTTCGAGACTATTAACTTGTTCCTTGTAATGTGTATATGACTTCAGTGCAGGCCAACATTAAGCCGACCTTGAAGGATTTGAGCTCTTGTTGGCAATATTTCGCCATCGTAAAGGAAAGTTGGTAAGTGCCCTAAATTCCTGACTGATCGTAAGCATTGATATAACTTAATGTACATATTTATGCATCTAATAATCGTAAGCCAGCCTTCTTGACCATCGATTTAGTCCGGAAAGATTTTCATATGCTTAGTTCCTCAGCTTACTATACACAGATCCGGCGTTCTCTTAGCATATATAAGGTATCAAAAATATTCACAAGTCGAATATATATTCCAGTCAGAACGGATACAGTGTTGTCAATCAAAGCTGTAGTGAATAACGTTAGAGTTAGACCAAAACCACTGCTTTAATATAAAAAATCAACTGCAGGATTATTCAACGTTCTTAAATGTTCTTTAGTTGTGGTGCTTGAAATTAGATATAGATAGCCAGAGCATAGAGCTCAGAAGCGCAGTGTAGTTTTGAAACAAGCAGTTTTCTTCACCCTACCTAGTATTGATTTCGTTATATCTGTTTTTTTCTTTTCCGCCAACAAACTAATAGTTTATAGGTATTAGAATTCTGATTATTGGCCGACAGTTCGTCAGTTACACGCATCTCTTTGTCTAATGAAGTATATGTTGCTTTATCAGTTTAATTTGTGATCAGTCACCTGGGGCTAAACAATGATGAGAATTGTCATTTAGTTGCAAAGCCCGGTGCTTCAGAATTTGTGCTGATTAGTTCAACCTCTTTAATCTGCATAAAGATATCTAAAGTTTTTTAAATAATCCAAGCGTGGTATCTACCAATTTTATTTTTAAGGGATCATCAACACATTGGAAAATGTTTAGTAGAATCGTTGGGAGTTTTCCCATTTAGTTTAAGTTTAATTATATTTTATGATTATTAAAATTCATTAGCGACATAAGTACTACCTTTATTATTTACTTCTGTTAAGTCATTCAACTCTTTGCTATATATATATATTTTTGTTTTGAATTATAAAGTTACATTTATTCCAAAAAGAAGAAAAAAAATAGCCTCTCGATGAAAATGGCGTATGAAATATGATCAATTTTTTTTAAAGTTTTTTTTGCTTCTCTCAAAAAGGGGAAAAAGGGAGAAAACAAAACAGTGAAATATTTGGCAGGATTATTACGTAAATTTTTTTTGAATCAATCTTTACACTCGTGTCTGGCACGGTTTATTTACAAATAAGATCCCACTCGCTCAAGCATAGATTTCTTTTATATTCAGCTTTCTGGTAGTCTGTTAGAGGATGCTCAGGCTGACCAGTGGAATATATAGCTAATGGTCGTCGAATTTGCTTAATCCCTACAGCGAGGGAATCATAGTTGAAATCTTTTTGTTTTAAAGCAATCGTTCGGCACTACTCATAATTATTCTCGTAGTCACCTCATGAATCTTTTTTGTCCTTTCTGAGTCCGTCATGATTTATAAGACATGAAGGTGTGAGGTCCCATTCAGCGTGCCTCTCTCGTTAACTTCTCTCTCTATCGTTTAGCTCAGGGTAACCGTCGGAGTTTTATTGGGACTATGCTAAACGATACAGGCTCAGCATAGTCATCGGATGGGGAGGGAAAGCCTGATGAGCCTCGAACATCTGGAGGCCGAGGCTGTTCCTTCGTCAGGGGCATATTTCGTTCGAGCTTTTTATCCTTTTTTTTATCCCTAACGATTGTGCTTCCTTCATTTTCTTTGGACTTAAAGAGTGCCCGCAATTCAAATGATCGGGTGAGTGTACCAAGGAGAGTGAGGCAAGAACTCACCCCGATCCGACGAGCTAAGCACGGCTCGCTAGGCGGGCCCCTCACCTCTTCGGTCATCGACCAAGCCTGCACGGCAACTTGCACTCGCCCCGATAGTTCCCTTAACCTTCCCAATCTCTTTTGGGAGCTACGACTAGGTTGTGATAAACAATTTAGTGGTGCTCACAACCCTCAATCCAATCCATGTTTACCTGTAGCCATCTGTTGGTTGCCCGAGAGTATGGATTTCACGAAGTTATCGATAACAAAATGTTACCGAAGAGGTGAGGTGAGGTGTATCGATAACAAAATGGCGCCCATCGCTTGTGCCTAGTCCGGTGTCAGGACCTAGAAGGGAAGTAAAATCCCCTCTCTAGTATATGCACATTTCAGGAGACTTCACGTTTTCCTGGATAGCTTCGGCAGGTTGTTCGGACCAAATTCCCAAGGTAGAAGAGTTGATACTTCATCCTTATGGCTTTCACGGCTAATAGACTTCTACTTCCCCTGGGCATGATCCTGAACGGATAGCCCTCTACTTATTTTATATTGACCTTCCTTAACGGACCCGTCAGTACGCACAGTATGCTACCTAGTGCCTTCACGGCCTGTCTGAAATTATTCTGTTTCAATAATTTTTTTTCTTTCCTATCCTTCCTCGGCTGGATGTTGTCCGTGCGATGGATGGATTCAGATCAGTGGCCTCTGTGGTTGGAACACTCCAGAGAGCGATATCCTTTGGCTGAGATATTAGCCAGTTGAATATCTCTGGAGATCGTTCCCAATTTTCGGAGCAACCATCTGTTCCTGGACCCCTCTCCTCGGGCTGGCAATCCCAGTCGAGTGTTTCCTATCCTTACAGTTAGCCTTGTGCGAAGGACGACTAACTCGAGTGCTCAGGCTATTCCGGAGTTTACGAGCTTTGGCTTGATAGCCAGTGATCTTGTCCGGAATAGTTCTGTGTGCTCATAGTAGTCGGTCGGAATTCGTATAAGTGTCTAGCTTATAATTTTATCCTCTCCAAAACATTTCTTTTCCACCACCTGTCCCTGACAAGGAAGCGCCTCACCGGCGGTTGTCCGGCTGGAAAGACAGAAGGGTCGAGAGAGAGGCCGGCTACTACCATACCTAAACAACAAAATATTTTAAAAGGTTTTTTTTTGTTCACGCTGGTATCAACCAAACCCAGTAGATTAGTTCGCAGTTGGGTTCAAGCCCCAACAATTTAATTTTCCTTACTTGGTGATACCAGTGGTTTAATTGTCAATTTTTTCTTCTCTTTCATAAATTTTAGTAATACCTGGGCGATACAGGTATAATACATTGCGTGATTTAAAAAATTTTTTTTTGTCTGCTCTACCTTTACTTGAAGGCATTTAGACATCTAGAACGTTCAGTCATCAAGGCGCTGTAAGAGTACTAAAACAATGTTTCGATCGCCACCAGAACAATCCGCTGGGGCGGTCGCCTTACCACTCTGCACGGTGTGCCAAAGCGGTGATTTCAACCCGAGCACTATACCAGTTATCACCCCCTGTGCGCACATCTTTCACAGGAAGTGCTTGGCACAATGGTTGGAACGGCAACCTAACTGTCCTGTCTGCGGAAGAGTCTGTTCGATGGCGGAAAGCAGACCGTACGACCCTAGTAGTGGAGTCGTGCCTCGCACCAGCACAGAAGGGATGGTAACCAGGTCGCAAGCCCGACGGCTGCCTACTTCCCCTAATGTTTCACCACCTACCCACCCATTGAACAGGACTGTCTCTGCTGCACCATCTAGCTCAAGGACACATGAGTCTAGTCCGGAACAAGCCAGTCAGCCCGCCTCCCCTAGCATTCAGGCCTTACTAACGGGGCTAAGAGGAGAGCACACTGACTTAATAACACGCCAAATTAGCCAGCAGTTACAGGGTTTGCAACTCCAACAGCCTCCTGCGAACATAACATCAGCGTATCATTTGCCGCAACCCCAACCCGAGGCTCCAGCACCGGTTTATGTGCCACGAAATCCGAGGCAGGCTCATCACGGCGAAATGAATACCTTCAACAGGGCATATAACTCCCGTGATAGAAGACGATCTACCAGCCCAATGAGAAATTGGAGGCTAGTATACGACGGAGATAATTCTCGCCTACGGGCTGAAGAGTTTCTGTTCCGCGCAGAGGTAATGGCGTGCAACACTCTGTCAGGTGACTACCAAGTGATGGCCGAAAATTTTGTCTCCCTCCTAAAAGACAGGCCGCTGGAATGGTACTGGCAATATTTACACTATCATCCAGAGCCTAGATGGCAAGAGCTGAAACAGGCATTTAAACAAGACTGGTCGCCTCCTGTTCACGATTCGGATACCCTGCGACAAATGCTGACACGTAGACAGCAGCCTGGCGAACCTTTCCAATTTTACATACAGGATCTCCAATTCTTGAGGCAAAGGCTTCGTTTGCACATGCCAGAGGCAGAGTTTGTTGAGATTGCAAGGGACAACCTCCTACCAGCAACTCAGCAGCACATATGCTTACATCCTGCTCATAACATAACTCAGCTGCAAGCGCTGGTCATGCCTATCGAAGGAGTCCTGCATCGCACGAAGATCTTGAGGCAACATAACAGTCTTCGGAGACTGGAAGAAGTAGAAGCGGATTCGCCCACGATGAGGCATGCTGAAACAGACCTCGCAAGCCCTAGCAGCGACGACAACGTTTACGTTCCCCCCTTGGAAGATTGTTCAGCGGTAACAACAGAGAATCCTTGTTGGAACTGTGGACTGCATGGTCACTGGCATAGACAATGTCCCTCCCCCAAGAACGGTGTGTATTGCTACGGCTGTGGATTACGGGATGTCTGCTTAAACAATTGCACGAAATGTAGCCGAAAAAACTCGCGTCGAGGCGGGAACAACGTCAGCAGCTCCCGCCAGAACCAGCCAATGTCGAACTCGAACCGCCGCGCAATCGACCAGAAATAGTCCTACCAAGAAACGACATAACTACCTCAGAGGTAACAACCCAGACTACAGCGGATAGCCCAACTTCGGCGTCGGTGCAGGTACTCCAGAACAGGGAACCTAACAAGATAGTACCAAGAGTGTTTCCACTTAAACCCTACCACATTCGACTACAGGAATACGAAGCCGCTCGAGAACGCATCTTTGCTGAGTCTGTAGACAGCATCGCAACCATATCTATTCAAAACAAAGTTTCGAAACCAAAACGATCCACCAGAAGACTTAGAGGTTTTGGCGACGAGTCGTAGCAGAAAGACGCCGACTGGTATCAGGCATAACGTCAATACCACAAGACATTCGTCCGTATGCTCGCGTCAAGACGCTGGGACAGGAGATCAACGGGCTGCTAGATAGTGGAGCGAGCGTGAGTTGTCTGGGAGGTCAAGCAGCTCGAAAGCTTCTCCAAGAAGGCCAAGTGACAATCAAAAAATACGCAACGTCCGTCAAAACAGCTGATGGAACCTCACAGCAGGTATGCGGTCACTTGGATACGGATATAGAGTTCCGCGGCAACAGACATATCATTAGGTTATATGTCATGTATGACCTATATCTTGGAGTTGGTTTCTGGAAAGCCTTCCAGCTAGCCCCAGACATCATCGGCTCACTCTCTCCGTCGTTCGATCCAGAGGCACCCGTTGACCCCAATACTCACCAACTGTCCAGCGAAGAACGCGTACGCCTTGAACTAACTAAGAGCATCTTTCCATCCTACGCGAAACAAAGATTAGGCAAAACGCACCTATTCGAACACACCATCGACGTCGGAGGAGCGACACCAGTGAAGCAACGACATTTCCCGGTCTCGCCAGCTGTACAAACAGTAATGGATGCTGAAATAGAACGTATGAAGAACCTAGGAGTCATCGAAGAGAGCCAAAGTCCATGGAGCTCCCCAGTGGTACTTGTGAGAAAGCCCGAAAAGGTCCGACTATGTTTCGATGCGCGGAAGGTCAATGCGGTGACAACAAAAGATGCGTATCCTCTACCGCATATTGAGGGCATCCTTGGAAGACTTCCCCCCGCTAGATACATAACAGGACTGGACCTGAAGGACGCTTTCTGGCAGATACCACTGGAGAGCAGCTCCCGAGAAAAGACGGCATTTACTATACCAGGACACCCCCTGTATCAGTTTACAGTAATGCCTTTTGGCCTCTGCAATGCTCCGCAAACCATGTGCAGACTCATGGACAAGGTCATACCACCAGACCTTAAAGAGACAGTCTTCGTCTACTTAGACGACCTCCTAGTGGTATCAAAAGACTTCACCGAACACATGACCACCCTCTCACGAGTGGCTGAGTGTTTGCGGAAGGCTGGACTGACCATCAACGTCGAAAACAGCAAGTTTTGCTTGAGGGAGATTAGATACCTCTGGTATATAATCGGTAACGGATGCATCAAAACGGATCCAGATAAGGTAACCGCGATCGTGGAGTATCCCATCCCGAAGACTGTACGGCAAGTGCGTCGCTTCTTGGGTATGGCAGGATGGTACCGGAAGTTCATTGCGAACTACGCTGCGGTATCATCACCGATCACGGACACCTTAAGGAAGAGTGACAGGTTCACCTGGACCGTGGAAGCACAAGATGCATTCGTGGCCCTCAAGCAAAGATTAACATCAGCTCCGCTGCTCGTCAGTCCCGACTTCCCCAAACCCTTCGTCATTCAGTGTGACGCTAGTCAGGAAGGGGTCGGAGGAGTTCTCCTACAAGCGGACGAAGAAGGCACCGAGTTGCCCATAGCGTACATGTCGCAGAAACTAAACTCCGCCCAGCGCAATTATAGCGTGACAGAATTAGAGTGCCTAGCCGCGGTTTTAAGCGTAAATAAATTCCGAGCGTATGTAGAGCTAATGACTTTCAAGATCATGACAGACCATGCGAGCTTGAGGTGGCTCATGAGTCAAAAGGACCTATCTGGCCGGTTGGCCCGCTGGAGCCTGAAGCTGCAGGCATTCGATTTTGAGATCGAGTACCGACGTGGCAGTCAGAATGTCATCCCCGACGCACTTTCGCGTATGTATGAACATAATCTTTCGGAGATAGAAGTAGCTCAACTTATTGACCTCGATTCTCCGGAGTTCGAATCGTCAGAATACAGGGAATTACGGCAACACATTTTGACTAACAAGTCCAAACTCCCCGATGTACACCTACTGGATAAGTACGTGTACATTCGCAAGCTGCCACGTACCGGCGACTCTGTCTCGGAGGATGATGCCTGGAAGCTGTGGATTCCTTCGGGACTCGTCGAGCAGATAATGCGACAGGCTCATGATCCACCTTTCGCTGTGCATAGCGGCATCGGTAAATCGCTTGAGAGGATTCGTCGATACTTTTATTGGCCTAAGATGACCACACAAGTCCGAGCCTATGTCAATGGCTGCCAAATTTGTAAAGAGGCCAAGGCACCCAATACTATCCTTGTGGTTCTGCCTTCTGTACGTGCACGGTGACAGATGCAGATATGTAATAAACCAATCGTTCTTTTTTTTGAAGACCAATAAAGTCATCAAGGTCAAATAGATAAATAGACACATTACATAAAACCATTATCACAGAAAGATAAAATTAGACAGAGCATAATCCTGGATTTAACGAATATATATAAACATGATAGGATAGATGCGTGTGAAGATACCGTAGGTCAAGTAAGAGTCAGTCAAACTAGTAAGATAGGACCAGGCTCCCTAGCGTTGTCTCTCCTCTTCCAAAAATTCTCCAACCTAACAATTATTTATTCACATTATTATGATTTTTGCCTCCTTATGATTTTGTAAATTTATTTTGTATAATTTCTTCAAGGCTTATTTTTATATTTTTTTATAATTTTGTTTTGTGTTGAACTTCACTTGCTAGAATTTACTATTATTACTATCTTCCCTTAAGTCGCATTTTTTGTACCTAATTTCCGTAAGGCTTACTTTTATATTTTTATTATAATTTTGTCTTGTTTTAAACTTTCTTTGCTATACTCTACTATTATTATATTTTCTTTAAGACGCATTTTTTTGCTTTAAGGCTTACTATTATATTTTATTATAATTTGGTTTTTCTTTGGAACTTTAATCGCTATAATTTATTACTATTATACTTTCCTCAAGGCGCATTTTTTGATTATAATTTTTACCTATGAATTTCATTAATATAATTTCCTTAACTCCCAACCTGTTTATAACGTATTTGGAAAAAAAAAATTATATATGGAACAAATGAATGAATTTCCTTTTCCTGGAGGAAGACATTTCTTCTGCGCGATCAAAAACGTTCAGTCATCAAGGCGCTGTAAGAGTACTAAAACAATGTTTCGATCGCCACCAGAACAATCCGCTGGGGCGGTCGCCTTACCACTCTGCACGGTGTGCCAAGGCGGTGATTTCAACCCGAACACTATGCCAGTTATCACCACCTATGCGCACATCTTTCACAGGAAGTGCTTGGCACAATGGTTGGAACGGCAACCTAACTGTCCTGTCTCTTCTGTTCTGTCTTCTTCTGTTCTGTTCGATGGCGGAAAGCAGAACGTACGACCCTAGTAGTGGAGTCGTGCCTCGCACCATCACAGAAGGGATGGTAACCAGGTCGCAAGCCCGACGGCTGCCTACTACCCCTAATGTTTCACCACCTACCCACCCATTGAACAGGACTGTCTCTGCTGCACCATCTAGCTCAAGGACACATGAGTCTAGTCCGGAACAAGCCAGTCAGCCCGCCTCCCCTAGCATTCAGGCCTTACTAACGGGGCTAAGAGGAGAGCACACTGACTTAATAACACGCCAAATTAGCCAGCAGTTACAGGGTTTGCAACTCCAACAGCCTCCTGCGAACATAACATCAGCGTATCATTTGCCGCAACCCCAACCCGAGGCTCCAGCACCGGTTTATGTGCCACGAAATCCGAGGCAGGCTCATCACGGCGAAATGAATACCTTCAACAGGGCATATAACTCCCGTGATAGAAGACGATCTACCAGCCCAATGAGAAATTGGAGGCTAGTATACGACGGAGATAATTCTCGCCTACGGGCTGAAGAGTTTCTGTTCCGCGCAGAGGTAATGGCGCGCAACACTCTGTCAGGTGACTACCAAGTGATGGCCGAAAATTTTGTCTCCCTCCTAAAAGACAGGCCGCTGGAATGGTACTGGCAATATTTACACTATCATCCAGAGCCTAGATGGCAAGAGCTGAAACAGGCATTTAAACAAGACTGGTCGCCTCCTGTTCACGATTCGGATACCCTGCGACAAATGCTGACACGTAGACAGCAGCCTGGCGAACCTTTCCAATTTTACATACAGGATCTCCAATTCTTGAGGCAAAGGCTTCGTTTGCACATGCCAGAGGCAGAGTTTGTTGAGATTGCAAGGGACAACCTCCTACCAGCAACTCAGCAGCACATATGCTTACATCCTGCTCATAACATAACTCAGCTGCAAGCGCTGGTATGCCTATCGAAGGAGTCCTGCATCGCACGAAGATCTTGAGGCAACATAAAAGTCTTCGGAGACTGGAAGAAGTAGAAGCGGATTCGCCCACGATGAGGCATGCTGAAACAGACCTCGCAAGCCCTAGCAGCGACGACAACGTTTACGTTCCCCCCTTGGAAGATTGTTCAGCGGTAACAACAGAGAATCCTTGTTGGAACTGTGGACTGCATGGTCACTGGCATAGACAATGTCCCTCCCCCAACAACGGTGTGTATTGCTACGGCTGTGGATTACGGGATGTCTGCTTAAACAATTGCACGAAATGTAGCCGAAAAAACTCGCGTCGAGGCGGGAACAACGTCAGCAGCTCCCGCCAGAACCAGCCAATGTCGAACTCGAACCGCCGCGCAATCGACCAGAAATAGTCCTACCAAGAAACGACATAACTACCTCAGAGGTAACAACCCAGACTACAGCGGATAGCCCAACTTCGGCGTCGGTGCAGGTACTCCAGAACAGGGAACCTAACAAGATAGTACCAAGAGTGTTTCCACTTAAACCCTACCACATTCGACTACAGGAATACGAAGCCGCTCGAGAACGCATCTTTGCTGAGTCTGTAGACAGCATCGCAACCATATCTATTCAAAACAAAGTTTCGAAACCAAAACGATCCACCAGAAGACTTAGAGGTTTTGGCGACGAGTCGTAGCAGAAAGACGCCGACTGGTATCAGGCATAACGTCAATACCACAAGACATTCGTCCGTATGCTCGCGTCAAGACGCTGGGACAGGAGATCAACGGGCTGCTAGATAGTGGAGCGAGCGTGAGTTGTCTGGGAGGTCAAGCAGCTCGAAAGCTTCTCCAAGAAGGCCAAGTGACAATCAAAAAATACGCAACGTCCGTCAAAACAGCTGATGGAACCTCACAGCAGGTATGCGGTCACTTGGATACGGATATAGAGTTCCGCGGCAACAGACATATCATTAGGTTATATGTCATGTATGACCTATATCTTGGAGTTGGTTTCTGGAAAGCCTTCCAGCTAGCCCCAGACATCATCGGCTCACTCTCTCCGTCGTTCGATCCAGAGGCACCCGTTGACCCCAATACTCACCAACTGTCCAGCGAAGAACGCGTACGCCTTGAACTAACTAAGAGCATCTTTCCATCCTACGCGAAACAAAGATTAGGCAAAACGCACCTATTCGAACACACCATCGACGTCGGAGGAGCGACACCAGTGAAGCAACGACATTTCCCGGTCTCGCCAGCTGTACAAACAGTAATGGATGCTGAAATAGAACGTATGAAGAACCTAGGAGTCATCGAAGAGAGCCAAAGTCCATGGAGCTCCCCAGTGGTACTTGTGAGAAAGCCCGAAAAGGTCCGACTATGTTTCGATGCGCGGAAGGTCAATGCGGTGACAACAAAAGATGCGTATCCTCTACCGCATATTGAGGGCATCCTTGGAAGACTTCCCCCCGCTAGATACATAACAGGACTGGACCTGAAGGACGCTTTCTGGCAGATACCACTGGAGAGCAGCTCCCGAGAAAAGACGGCATTTACTATACCAGGACACCCCCTGTATCAGTTTACAGTAATGCCTTTTGGCCTCTGCAATGCTCCGCAAACCATGTGCAGACTCATGGACAAGGTCATACCACCAGACCTTAAAGAGACAGTCTTCGTCTACTTAGACGACCTCCTAGTGGTATCAAAAGACTTCACCGAACACATGACCACCCTCTCACGAGTGGCTGAGTGTTTGCGGAAGGCTGGACTGACCATCAACGTCGAAAACAGCAAGTTTTGCTTGAGGGAGATTAGATACCTCTGGTATATAATCGGTAACGGATGCATCAAAACGGATCCAGATAAGGTAACCGCGATCGTGGAGTATCCCATCCCGAAGACTGTACGGCAAGTGCGTCGCTTCTTGGGTATGGCAGGATGGTACCGGAAGTTCATTGCGAACTACGCTGCGGTATCATCACCGATCACGGACACCTTAAGGAAGAGTGACAGGTTCACCTGGACCGTGGAAGCACAAGATGCATTCGTGGCCCTCAAGCAAAGATTAACATCAGCTCCGCTGCTCGTCAGTCCCGACTTCCCCAAACCCTTCGTCATTCAGTGTGACGCTAGTCAGGAAGGGGTCGGAGGAGTTCTCCTACAAGCGGACGAAGAAGGCACCGAGTTGCCCATAGCGTACATGTCGCAGAAACTAAACTCCGCCCAGCGCAATTATAGCGTGACAGAATTAGAGTGCCTAGCCGCGGTTTTAAGCGTAAATAAATTCCGAGCGTATGTAGAGCTAATGACTTTCAAGATCATGACAGACCATGCGAGCTTGAGGTGGCTCATGAGTCAAAAGGACCTATCTGGCCGGTTGGCCCGCTGGAGCCTGAAGCTGCAGGCATTCGATTTTGAGATCGAGTACCGACGTGGCAGTCAGAATGTCATCCCCGACGCACTTTCGCGTATGTATGAACATAATCTTTCGGAGATAGAAGTAGCTCAACTTATTGACCTCGATTCTCCGGAGTTCGAATCGTCAGAATACAGGGAATTACGGCAACACATTTTGACTAACAAGTCCAAACTCCCCGATGTACACCTACTGGATAAGTACGTGTACATTCGCAAGCTGCCACGTACCGGCGACTCTGTCTCGGAGGATGATGCCTGGAAGCTGTGGATTCCTTCGGGACTCGTCGAGCAGATAATGCGACAGGCTCATGATCCACCTTTCGCTGTGCATAGCGGCATCGGTAAATCGCTTGAGAGGATTCGTCGATACTTTTATTGGCCTAAGATGACCACACAAGTCCGAGCCTATGTCAATGGCTGCCAAATTTGTAAAGAGGCCAAGGCACCCAATACTATCCTTGTGGTTCTGCCTTCTGTACGTGCACGGTGACAGATGCAGATATGTAATAAACCAATCGTTCTTTTTTTTGAAGACCAATAAAGTCATCAAGGTCAAATAGATAAAAAGACACATTACATAAAACCATTATCACAGAAAGATAAAATTAGACAGAGCATAATCCTGGATTTAACGAATATATATAAACATGATAGGATAGATGCGTGTGAAGATACCGTAGGTCAAGTAAGAGTCAGTCAAACTAGTAAGATAGGACCAGGCTCCCTAGCGTTGTCTCTCCTCTTCCAAAAATTCTCCAACCTAACAATTATTTATTCACATTATTATGATTTTTGCCTCCTTATGATTTTGTAAATTTATTTTGTATAATTTCTTCAAGGCTTATTTTTATATTTTTTTATAATTTTGTTTTGTGTTGAACTTCACTTGCTAGAATTTACTATTATTACTATCTTCCCTTAAGTCGCATTTTTTGTACCTAATTTCCGTAAGGCTTACTTTTATATTTTTATTATAATTTTGTCTTGTTTTAAACTTTCTTTGCTATACTCTACTATTATTATATTTTCTTTAAGACGCATTTTTTTGCTTTAAGGCTTACTATTATATTTTATTATAATTTGGTTTTTCTTTGGAACTTTAATCGCTATAATTTATTACTATTATACTTTCCTCAAGGCGCATTTTTTGATTATAATTTTTACCTATGAATTTCATTAATATAATTTCCTTAACTCCCAACCTGTTTATAACGTATTTGGAAAAAAAAAATTATATATGGAACAAATGAATGAATTTCCTTTTCCTGGAGGAAGACATTTCTTCTGCGCGATCAAAAACGTTCAGTCATCAAGGCGCTGTAAGAGTACTAAAACAATGTTTCGATCGCCACCAGAACAATCCGCTGGGGCGGTCGCCTTACCACTCTGCACGGTGTGCCAAGGCGGTGATTTCAACCCGAACACTATGCCAGTTATCACCACCTATGCGCACATCTTTCACAGGAAGTGCTTGGCACAATGGTTGGAACGGCAACCTAACTGTCCTGTCTCTTCTGTTCTGTCTTCTTCTGTTCTGTTCGATGGCGGAAAGCAGAACGTACGACCCTAGTAGTGGAGTCGTGCCTCGCACCATCACAGAAGGGATGGTAACCAGGTCGCAAGCCCGACGGCTGCCTACTACCCCTAATGTTTTACCACCTACCCACCCATTGAACAGGACTGTCTCTGCTGCACCATCTAGCTCAAGGACACATGAGTCTAGTCCGGAACAAGCCAGTCAGCCCGCCTCCCCTAGCATTCAGGCCTTACTAACGGGGCTAAGAGGAGAGCACACTGACTTAATAACACGCCAAATTAGCCAGCAGTTACAGGGTTTGCAACTCCAACAGCCTCCTGCGAACATAACATCAGCGTATCATTTGCCGCAACCCCAACCCGAGGCTCCAGCACCGGTTTATGTGCCACGAAATCCGAGGCAGGCTCATCACGGCGAAATGAATACCTTCAACAGGGCATATAACTCCCGTGATAGAAGACGATCTACCAGCCCAATGAGAAATTGGAGGCTAGTATACGACGGAGATAATTCTCGCCTACGGGCTGAAGAGTTTCTGTTCCGCGCAGAGGTAATGGCGCGCAACACTCTGTCAGGTGACTACCAAGTGATGGCCGAAAATTTTGTCTCCCTCCTAAAAGACAGGCCGCTGGAATGGTACTGGCAATATTTACACTATCATCCAGAGCCTAGATGGCAAGAGCTGAAACAGGCATTTAAACAAGACTGGTCGCCTCCTGTTCACGATTCGGATACCCTGCGACAAATGCTGACACGTAGACAGCAGCCTGGCGAACCTTTCCAATTTTACATACAGGATCTCCAATTCTTGAGGCAAAGGCTTCGTTTGCACATGCCAGAGGCAGAGTTTGTTGAGATTGCAAGGGACAACCTCCTACCAGCAACTCAGCAGCACATATGCTTACATCCTGCTCATAACATAACTCAGCTGCAAGCGCTGGTATGCCTATCGAAGGAGTCCTGCATCGCACGAAGATCTTGAGGCAACATAAAAGTCTTCGGAGACTGGAAGAAGTAGAAGCGGATTCGCCCACGATGAGGCATGCTGAAACAGACCTCGCAAGCCCTAGCAGCGACGACAACGTTTACGTTCCCCCCTTGGAAGATTGTTCAGCGGTAACAACAGAGAATCCTTGTTGGAACTGTGGACTGCATGGTCACTGGCATAGACAATGTCCCTCCCCCAACAACGGTGTGTATTGCTACGGCTGTGGATTACGGGATGTCTGCTTAAACAATTGCACGAAATGTAGCCGAAAAAACTCGCGTCGAGGCGGGAACAACGTCAGCAGCTCCCGCCAGAACCAGCCAATGTCGAACTCGAACCGCCGCGCAATCGACCAGAAATAGTCCTACCAAGAAACGACATAACTACCTCAGAGGTAACAACCCAGACTACAGCGGATAGCCCAACTTCGGCGTCGGTGCAGGTACTCCAGAACAGGGAACCTAACAAGATAGTACCAAGAGTGTTTCCACTTAAACCCTACCACATTCGACTACAGGAATACGAAGCCGCTCGAGAACGCATCTTTGCTGAGTCTGTAGACAGCATCGCAACCATATCTATTCAAAACAAAGTTTCGAAACCAAAACGATCCACCAGAAGACTTAGAGGTTTTGGCGACGAGTCGTAGCAGAAAGACGCCGACTGGTATCAGGCATAACGTCAATACCACAAGACATTCGTCCGTATGCTCGCGTCAAGACGCTGGGACAGGAGATCAACGGGCTGCTAGATAGTGGAGCGAGCGTGAGTTGTCTGGGAGGTCAAGCAGCTCGAAAGCTTCTCCAAGAAGGCCAAGTGACAATCAAAAAATACGCAACGTCCGTCAAAACAGCTGATGGAACCTCACAGCAGGTATGCGGTCACTTGGATACGGATATAGAGTTCCGCGGCAACAGACATATCATTAGGTTATATGTCATGTATGACCTATATCTTGGAGTTGGTTTCTGGAAAGCCTTCCAGCTAGCCCCAGACATCATCGGCTCACTCTCTCCGTCGTTCGATCCAGAGGCACCCGTTGACCCCAATACTCACCAACTGTCCAGCGAAGAACGCGTACGCCTTGAACTAACTAAGAGCATCTTTCCATCCTACGCGAAACAAAGATTAGGCAAAACGCACCTATTCGAACACACCATCGACGTCGGAGGAGCGACACCAGTGAAGCAACGACATTTCCCGGTCTCGCCAGCTGTACAAACAGTAATGGATGCTGAAATAGAACGTATGAAGAACCTAGGAGTCATCGAAGAGAGCCAAAGTCCATGGAGCTCCCCAGTGGTACTTGTGAGAAAGCCCGAAAAGGTCCGACTATGTTTCGATGCGCGGAAGGTCAATGCGGTGACAACAAAAGATGCGTATCCTCTACCGCATATTGAGGGCATCCTTGGAAGACTTCCCCCCGCTAGATACATAACAGGACTGGACCTGAAGGACGCTTTCTGGCAGATACCACTGGAGAGCAGCTCCCGAGAAAAGACGGCATTTACTATACCAGGACACCCCCTGTATCAGTTTACAGTAATGCCTTTTGGCCTCTGCAATGCTCCGCAAACCATGTGCAGACTCATGGACAAGGTCATACCACCAGACCTTAAAGAGACAGTCTTCGTCTACTTAGACGACCTCCTAGTGGTATCAAAAGACTTCACCGAACACATGACCACCCTCTCACGAGTGGCTGAGTGTTTGCGGAAGGCTGGACTGACCATCAACGTCGAAAAGAGCAAGTTTTGCTTGAGGGAGATTAGATACCTCTGGTATATAATCGGTAACGGATGCATCAAAACGGATCCAGATAAGGTAACCGCGATCGTGGAGTATCCCATCCCGAAGACTGTACGGCAAGTGCGTCGCTTCTTGGGTATGGCAGGATGGTACCGGAAGTTCATTGCGAACTACGCTGCGGTATCATCACCGATCACGGACACCTTAAGGAAGAGTGACAGGTTCACCTGGACCGTGGAAGCACAAGATGCATTCGTGGCCCTCAAGCAAAGATTAACATCAGCTCCGCTGCTCGTCAGTCCCGACTTCCCCAAACCCTTCGTCATTCAGTGTGACGCTAGTCAGGAAGGGGTCGGAGGAGTTCTCCTACAAGCGGACGAAGAAGGCACCGAGTTGCCCATAGCGTACATGTCGCAGAAACTAAACTCCGCCCAGCGCAATTATAGCGTGACAGAATTAGAGTGCCTAGCCGCGGTTTTAAGCGTAAATAAATTCCGAGCGTATGTAGAGCTAATGACTTTCAAGATCATGACAGACCATGCGAGCTTGAGGTGGCTCATGAGTCAAAAGGACCTATCTGGCCGGTTGGCCCGCTGGAGCCTGAAGCTGCAGGCATTCGATTTTGAGATCGAGTACCGACGTGGCAGTCAGAATGTCATCCCCGACGCACTTTCGCGTATGTATGAACATAATCTTTCGGAGATAGAAGTAGCTCAACTTATTGACCTCGATTCTCCGGAGTTCGAATCGTCAGAATACAGGGAATTACGGCAACACATTTTGACTAACAAGTCCAAACTCCCCGATGTACACCTACTGGATAAGTACGTGTACATTCGCAAGCTGCCACGTACCGGCGACTCTGTCTCGGAGGATGATGCCTGGAAGCTGTGGATTCCTTCGGGACTCGTCGAGCAGATAATGCGACAGGCTCATGATCCACCTTTCGCTGTGCATAGCGGCATCGGTAAATCGCTTGAGAGGATTCGTCGATACTTTTATTGGCCTAAGATGACCACACAAGTCCGAGCCTATGTCAATGGCTGCCAAATTTGTAAAGAGGCCAAGGCACCCAATACTATCCTTGTGGTTCTGCCTTCTGTACGTGCACGGTGACAGATGCAGATATGTAATAAACCAATCGTTCTTTTTTTTGAAGACCAATAAAGTCATCAAGGTCAAATAGATAAATAGACACATTACATAAAACCATTATCACAGAAAGATAAAATTAGACAGAGCATAATCCTGGATTTAACGAATATATATAAACATGATAGGATAGATGCGTGTGAAGATACCGTAGGTCAAGTAAGAGTCAGTCAAACTAGTAAGATAGGACCAGGCTCCCTAGCGTTGTCTCTCCTCTTCCAAAAATTCTCCAACCTAACAATTATTTATTCACATTATTATGATTTTTGCCTCCTTATGATTTTGTAAATTTATTTTGTATAATTTCTTCAAGGCTTATTTTTATATTTTTTTATAATTTTGTTTTGTGTTGAACTTCACTTGCTAGAATTTACTATTATTACTATCTTCCCTTAAGTCGCATTTTTTGTACCTAATTTCCGTAAGGCTTACTTTTATATTTTTATTATAATTTTGTCTTGTTTTAAACTTTCTTTGCTATACTCTACTATTATTATATTTTCTTTAAGACGCATTTTTTTGCTTTAAGGCTTACTATTATATTTTATTATAATTTGGCTTTTCTTTGGAACTTTAATCGCTATAATTTATTACTATTATACTTTCCTCAAGGCGCATTTTTTGATTATAATTTTTACCTATGAATTTCATTAATATAATTTCCTTAACTCCCAACCTGTTTATAACGTATTTGGAAAAAAAAATTATATATGGAACAAATGAATGAATTTCCTTTTCCTGGAGGAAGACATATCTTCTGCGCGATCAAAAACGTTCAGTCATCAAGGCGCTGTAAGAGTACTAAAACAATGTTTCGATCGCCACCAGAACAATCCGCTGGGGCGGCCGCCTTACCACTCTGCACGGTGTGCCAAAGCGGTGATTTCAACCCGAATACTATGCCAGTTATCACCACCTATGCGCACATCTTTCACAGGAAGTGCTTGGCACAATGGTTGGAACGGCAACCTAACTGTCCTGTCTCTTCTGTTCTGTCTTCTTCTGTTCTGTTCGATGGCGGAAAGCAGAACGTACGACCCTAGTAGTGGAGTCGTGCCTCGCACCATCACAGAAGGGATGGTAACCAGGTCGCAAGCCCGACGGCTGCCTACTACCCCTAATGTTTCACCACCTACCCACCCATTGAACAGGACTGTCTCTGCTGCACCATCTAGCTCAAGGACACATGAGTCTAGTCCGGAACAAGCCAGTCAGCCCGCCTCCCCTAGCATTCAGGCCTTACTAACGGGGCTAAGAGGAGAGCACACTGACTTAATAACACGCCAAATTAGCCAGCAGTTACAGGGTTTGCAACTCCAACAGCCTCCTGCGAACATAACATCAGCGTATCATTTGCCGCAACCCCAACCCGAGGCTCCAGCACCGGTATATGTGCCACGAAATCCGAGGCAGGCTCATCACGGCGAAATGAATACCTTCAACAGGGCATATAACTCCCGTGATAGAAGACGATCTACCAGCCCAATGAGAAATTGGAGGCTAGTATACGACGGAGATAATTCTCGCCTACGGGCTGAAGAGTTTCTGTTCCGCGCAGAGGTAATGGCGCGCAACACTCTGTCAGGTGACTACCAAGTGATGGCCGAAAATTTTGTCTCCCTCCTAAAATACAGGCCGCTGGAATGGTACTGGCAATATTTACACTATCATCCAGAGCCTAGATGGCAAGAGCTGAAACAGGCATTTAAACAAGACTGGTCGCCTCCTGTTCACGATTCGGATACCCTGCGACAAATGCTGACACGTAGACAGCAGCCTGGCGAACCTTTCCAATTTTACATACAGGATCTCCAATTCTTGAGGCAAAGGCTTCGTTTGCACATGCCAGAGGCAGAGTTTGTTGAGATTGCAAGGGACAACCTCCTACCAGCAACTCAGCAGCACATATGCTTACATCCTGCTCATAACATAACTCAGCTGCAAGCGCTGGTATGCCTATCGAAGGAGTCCTGCATCGCACGAAGATCTTGAGGCAACATAACAGTCTTCGGAGACTGGAAGAAGTAGAAGCGGATTCGCCCACGATGAGGCATGCTGAAACAGACCTCGCAAGCCCTAGCAGCGACGACAACGTTTACGTTCCCCCCTTGGAAGATTGTTCAGCGGTAACAACAGAGAATCCTTGTTGGAACTGTGGACTGCATGGTCACTGGCATAGACAATGTCCCTCCCCCAACAACGGTGTGTATTGCTACGGCTGTGGATTACGGGATGTCTGCTGTCGCCGCGCAATCGACCAGAAATAGTCCTACCAAGAAACGACATAACTACCTCAGAGGTAACAACCCAGACTACAGCGGATAGCCCAACTTCGGCGTCGGTGCAGGTACTCCAGAACAGGGAACCTAACAAGATAGTACCAAGAGTGTTTCCACTTAAACCCTACCACATTCGACTACAGGAATACGAAGCCTCACAGCAGGTATGCGGTCACTTGGATACGGATATAGAGTTCCGCGGCAACAGACATATCATTAGGTTATATGTCATGTATGACCTATATCTTGGAGTTGGTTTCTGGAAAGCCTTCCAGCTAGCCCCAGACATCATCGGCTCACTCTCTCCGTCGTTCGATCCAGAGGCACCCGTTGACCCCTATACTCACCAACTGTCCAGCGAAGAACGCGTACGCCTTGAACTAACTAAGAGCATCTTTCCATCCTACGCGAAACAAAGATTAGGCAAAACGCACCTATTCGAACACACCATCGACGTCGGAGGAGCGACACCAGTGAAGCAACGACATTTCCCGGTCTCGCCAGCTGTACAAACAGTAATGGATGCTGAAATAGAACGTATGAAGAACCTAGGAGTCATCGAAGAGAGCCAAAGTCCATGGAGCTCCCCAGTGGTACTTGTGAGAAAGCCCGAAAAGGTCCGACTATGTTTCGATGCGCGGAAGGTCAATGCGGTGACAACAAAAGATGCGTATCCTCTACCGCATATTGAGGGCATCCTTGGAAGACTTCCCCCCGCTAGATACATAACAGGACTGGACCTGAAGGACGCTTTCGATGATTCAAAAAAAAATTTCATCCTTTATATGACAGACCTCTGGAAAGGTTGAACCACAACGCACGGCATGTTACATGCAAGCAAATTAATCACAGCCCAATCAGGGAATACTACAAGCCCGGCTAACCCAATCGTGATGCATGAGACAATTATCTCAGGGCATGGGTCGAGCCACACGTTGGGCTTCGAATCGATCAAATTAACGTTTTCTTTCAGCTAAAAATTTCAGTTTGCGAGGAAAAAAAAAAGTCAACGCAATTAATGAAAAAAAAGGGAAACACAATCGGGAAATGAGTTGGATAATTACGATACTTGCGTAAGTATCAGGATACCTTTGGATACCCTCTGAAATCCCCCACGTCGCCGCCAATTGATTGAACTAACGGATTAACGGAAGACCTGATGACGGGGTACCGTTAAAATCGGGATTGGCTACACCAGCTTTAAATGGATCATTGGTCCTATATCACGAAAACCGAGAGGTAATTTATTAAATAAATGACGCCGAATGAAATATTTCATTCCCGACCAGCATATGAAGAAATATACATCAAAGGATTTATCCTTGTGTTCTAAGGTAATTTATTATTAAGGCAAAACATTTTCCCGGTAGATAGAACCTATCTACCATTGATTTTTCATCCCCACAATTTTCTTCAAGGTAATAAAATATCAAAAAATATATGGATAATGTAAGCTCGGAACTAAACGGATAAAGAAGTCTTAACTTGCTTTTAAATGAGACTTACGCTAAGTGAAAACTATCCACATGTATACATAGCAACTGCATTTAATTGTTTTTATATGGAAACAGGTTAGTTTTTTTATTTTTACAAGTTTTAACAAATTGCGTGCCATTGCTTGAATTATGAAATTTTGGGCATGTGAATTTCCCAAGGTATAGCTACTCGATACATGCGAGATATCTGGATACTAGGACGGAATTTAAAGTCGCACTCTCCTTGTCCATTCCGACTGTATATTAAATAAATTGTTGAAGAAGCTTCGACAATTGAGGCAAGAAAATGTGATTTTGGTAATTTGTCTGTAAGGGTTACACTAAAGAAGATTTGTCTTACTGTTACAGCAAATGCCAAACTGATAACTATAAAATTGATGCCAAAACCTACAGATCAGTTTCGCACTTGAATTAATTTTGATTTATTACAACGGAATTATAAAAATTTAGCAATACATGTTTTTTACAAGGCTTACATTACTTGATATTATAATTATCAACAAATTCGATTAAGTTTAACGAATTTGGATTCCATTGGTATTACTCCCAAAACAGGCGGTATATGGCCACCATCTAAACGAATAAGTTGAACTCCAAGGAAGAATGGTTCCCCATTAGACTATCTTACTATAGACCATATAGAAATATTTACAAAAGTACATACAACAAGAAGGAACCGACTGGTTTGCACGTTGACAGTACGTTACATACCTTTTCACAGCTGCATCGGTTTATACAATTTTCTTTTGAAAGCTTGTGCGTGTCCTTTCGTAAAGTGCTTATCAGAACTTTGATCGATTATAAACGATAGTAAAACAAGAAGGTTTCGAGACTATTAACTTGTTCCTTGTAATGTGTATATGACTTCAGTGCAGGCCAACATTAAGCCGACCTTGAAGGAGTTGAGCTCTTGTTGGCAATATTTCGCCATCGTAAAGGAAAGTTGGTAAGTGCCCTAAATTCCTGACTGATCGTAAGCATTGATATAACTTAATGTACATATTTATGCATCTAATAATCGTAAACCAGCCTTCTTGACCATCGATTTAGTCCGGAAAGATTTTCATATGCTTAGTTCCTCAGCTAACTATACACAGATCCGGCGTTCTCTTAGCATATACATTATACATATAAGGTATCAAAAATATTCACAAGTCGAATATATATTCCAGTCAGAACGGATACAGTGTTGTCAATCAAAGCTGTAGTGAATAACGTTAGAGTTAGACCAAAACCACTGCTTTAATATAAAAAATCAACTGCAGGATTATTCAACGTTCTTAAATGTTCTTTAGTTGTGGTGCTTGAAATTAGATATAGATAGCCAGAGCATAGAGCTCAGAAGCGCAGTGT
Organism: Leptarthrus brevirostris; assembly: GCA_964036015.1. NCBI lineage: Eukaryota > Metazoa > Arthropoda > Insecta > Diptera > Asilidae > Leptarthrus > Leptarthrus brevirostris. The sequence continues at coordinate 55,949,066 of OZ038375.1, forward strand.
AGTTTTGAAACAAGCAGTTTTCTTCACCCTACCTAGTATTGATTTCGTTATATCTGTTTTTTTCTTTTCCGCCAACAAACTAATAGTTTATAGGTATTAGAATTCTGATTATTGGCCGACAGTTCGTCAGTTACACGCATCTCTTTGTCTAATGAAGTATATGTTGCTTTATCAGTTTAATTTGTGATCAGTCACCTGGGGCTAAACAATGATGAGAATTGTCATTTAGTTGCAAAGCCCGGTGCTTCAGAATTTGTGCTGATTAGTTCAACCTCTTTAATCTGCATAAAGATATCTAAAGTTTTTTAAATAATCCAAGCGTGGTATCTACCAATTTTATTTTTAAGGGATCATCAACACATTGGAAAATGTTTAGTAGAATCGTTGGGAGTTTTCCCATTTAGTTTAAGTTTAATTATATTTTATGATTATTAAAATTCATTAGCGACATAAGTACTACCTTTATTATTTACTTCTGTTAAGTCATTCAACTCTTTGCTATATATATATATTTTTGTTTTGAATTATAAAGTTACATTTATTCCAAAAAGAAGAAAAAAATAGCCTCTCGATGAAAATGGCGTATGAAATATGATCAATTTTTTTTAAAGTTTTTTTTGCTTCTCTCAAAAAGGGGAAAAAGGGAGAAAACAAAACAGTGAAATATTTGGCAGGATTATTACGTAAATTTTTTTTTGAATCAATCTTTACACTCGTGTCTGGCACGGTTTATTTACAAATAAGATCCCACTCGCTCAAGCATAGATTTCTTTTATATTCAGCTTTCTGGTAGTCTGTTAGAGGATGCTCAGGCTGACCAGTGGAATATATAGCTAATGGTCGTCGAATTTGCTTAATCCCTACAGCGAGGGAATCATAGTTGAAATCTTTTTGTTTTAAAGCAATCGTTCGGCACTACTCATAATTATTCTCGTAGTCACCTCATGAATCTTTTTTGTCTTTTCTGAGTCCGTCATGATTTATAAGACATGAAGGTGTGAGGTCCCATTCAGCGTGCCTCTCTCGTTAACTTCTCTCTCTATCGTTTAGCTCAGGGTAACCGTCGGAGTTTTATTGGGACTATGCTAAACGATACAGGCTCAGCATAGTCATCGGATGGGGAGGGAAAGCCTGATGAGCCTCGAACATCTGGAGGCCGAGGCTGTTCCTTCGTCAGGGGCATATTTCGTTCGAGCTTTTTATCCTTTTTTTTATCCCTAACGATTGTGCTTCCTTCATTTTCTTTGGACTTAAAGAGTGCCCGCAATTCAAATGATCGGGTGAGTGTACCGAGGAGAGTGAGGCTCTCCTCACCCCGATCCGACGAGCTAAGCACGGCTCGCTAGGCGGGCCCCTCACCTCTTCGGTCATCGACCAAGCCTGCACGGCAACTTGCACTCGCCCCGATAGTTCCCTTAACCTTCCCAATCTCTTTTGGGAGCTACGACTAGGTTGTGATAAACAATTTAGTGGTGCTCACAACCCTCAATCCAATCCATGTTTACCTGTAGCCATCTGTTGGTTGCCCGAGAGTATGGATTTCACGAAGTTATCGATAACAAAATGTTACCGAAGAGGTGAGGTGAGGTGTATCGATAACAAAATGGCGCCCATCGCTTGTGCCTAGTCCGGTGTCAGGACCTAGAAGGGAAGTAAAATCCCCTCTCTAGTATATGCACATTTCAGGAGACTTCACGTTTTCCTGGATAGCTTCGGCAGGTTGTTCGGACCAAATTCCCAAGGTAGAAGAGTTGATACTTCATCCTTATGGCTTTCACGGCTACTTCCCCTGGGCATGATCCTGAACGGATAGCCCTCTACTTATTTTATATTGACCTTCCTTAACGGACCCGTCAGTACGCACAGTATGCTACCTAGTGCCTTCACGGCCTGTCTGAAATTATTCTGTTTCAATAATTTTTTTTCTTTCCTATCCTTCCTCGGCTGGATGTTGTCCGTGCGATGGATGGATTCAGATCAGTGGCCTCTGTGGTTGGAACACTCCAGAGAGCGATATCCTTTGGCTGAGATATTAGCCAGTTGAATATCTCTGGAGATCGTTCCCAATTTTCGGAGCAACCATCTGTTCCTGGACCCCTCTCCTCGGGCTGGCAATCCCAGTCGAGTGTTTCCTATCCTTACAGTTAGCCTTGTGCGAAGGACGACTAACTCGAGTGCTCAGGCTATTCCGGAGTTTACGAGCTTTGGCTTGATAGCCAGTGATCTTGTCCGGAATAGTTCTGTGTGCTCATAGTAGTCGGTCGGAATTCGTATAAGTGTCTAGCTTATAATTTTATCCTCTCCAAAACATTTCTTTTCCACCACCTGTCCCTGACAAGGAAGCGCCTCACCGGCGGTTGTCCGGCTGGAAAGACAGAAGGGTCGAGAGAGAGGCCGGCTACTACCATACCTAAACAACAAAATATTTTAAAAGGTTTTTTTTTGTTCACGCTGGTATCAACCAAACCCAGTAGATTAGTTCGCAGTTGGGTTCAAGCCCCAACAATTTAATTTTCCTTACTTGGTGATACCAGTGGTTTAATTGTCAATTTTTTCTTCTCTTTCATAAATTTTAGTAATACCTGGGCGATACAGGTATAATACATTGCGTGATTTAAAAAATTTTTTTTTGTCTGCTCTACCTTTACTTGAAGGCATTTAGACATCTAGAACGTTCAGTCATCAAGGCGCTGTAAGAGTACTAAAACAATGTTTCGATCGCCACCAGAACAATCCGCTGGGGCGGTCGCCTTACCACTCTGCACGGTGTGCCAAAGCGGTGATTTCAACCCGAGCACTATACCAGTTATCACCCCCTGTGCGCACATCTTTCACAGGAAGTGCTTGGCACAATGGTTGGAACGGCAACCTAACTGTCCTGTCTGCGGAAGAGTCTGTTCGATGGCGGAAAGCAGACCGTACGACCCTAGTAGTGGAGTCGTGCCTCGCACCAGCACAGAAGGGATGGTAACCAGGTCGCAAGCCCGACGGCTGCCTACTACCCCTAATGTTTCACCACCTACCCACCCATTGAACAGGACTGTCTCTGCTGCACCATCTAGCTCAAGGACACATGAGTCTAGTCCGGAACAAGCCAGTCAGCCCGCCTCCCCTAGCATTCAGGCCTTACTAACGGGGCTAAGAGGAGAGCACACTGACTTAATAACACGCCAAATTAGCCAGCAGTTACAGGGTTTGCAACTCCAACAGCCTCCTGCGAACATAACATCAGCGTATCATTTGCCGCAACCCCAACCCGAGGCTCCAGCACCGGTTTATGTGCCACGAAATCCGAGGCAGGCTCATCACGGCGAAATGAATACCTTCAACAGGGCATATAACTCCCGTGATAGAAGACGATCTACCAGCCCAATGAGAAATTGGAGGCTAGTATACGACGGAGATAATTCTCGCCTACGGGCTGAAGAGTTTCTGTTCCGCGCAGAGGTAATGGCGTGCAACACTCTGTCAGGTGACTACCAAGTGATGGCCGAAAATTTTGTCTCCCTCCTAAAAGACAGGCCGCTGGAATGGTACTGGCAATATTTACACTATCATCCAGAGCCTAGATGGCAAGAGCTGAAACAGGCATTTAAACAAGACTGGTCGCCTCCTGTTCACGATTCGGATACCCTGCGACAAATGCTGACACGTAGACAGCAGCCTGGCGAACCTTTCCAATTTTACATACAGGATCTCCAATTCTTGAGGCAAAGGCTTCGTTTGCACATGCCAGAGGCAGAGTTTGTTGAGATTGCAAGGGACAACCTCCTACCAGCAACTCAGCAGCACATATGCTTACATCCTGCTCATAACATAACTCAGCTGCAAGCGCTGGTCATGCCTATCGAAGGAGTCCTGCATCGCACGAAGATCTTGAGGCAACATAACAGTCTTCGGAGACTGGAAGAAGTAGAAGCGGATTCGCCCACGATGAGGCATGCTGAAACAGACCTCGCAAGCCCTAGCAGCGACGACAACGTTTACGTTCCCCCCTTGGAAGATTGTTCAGCGGTAACAACAGAGAATCCTTGTTGGAACTGTGGACTGCATGGTCACTGGCATAGACAATGTCCCTCCCCCAAGAACGGTGTGTATTGCTACGGCTGTGGATTACGGGATGTCTGCTTAAACAATTGCACGAAATGTAGCCGAAAAAACTCGCGTCGAGGCGGGAACAACGTCAGCAGCTCCCGCCAGAACCAGCCAATGTCGAACTCGAACCGCCGCGCAATCGACCAGAAATAGTCCTACCAAGAAACGACATAACTACCTCAGAGGTAACAACCCAGACTACAGCGGATAGCCCAACTTCGGCGTCGGTGCAGGTACTCCAGAACAGGGAACCTAACAAGATAGTACCAAGAGTGTTTCCACTTAAACCCTACCACATTCGACTACAGGAATACGAAGCCGCTCGAGAACGCATCTTTGCTGAGTCTGTAGACAGCATCGCAACCATATCTATTCAAAACAAAGTTTCGAAACCAAAACGATCCACCAGAAGACTTAGAGGTTTTGGCGACGAGTCGTAGCAGAAAGACGCCGACTGGTATCAGGCATAACGTCAATACCACAAGACATTCGTCCGTATGCTCGCGTCAAGACGCTGGGACAGGAGATCAACGGGCTGCTAGATAGTGGAGCGAGCGTGAGTTGTCTGGGAGGTCAAGCAGCTCGAAAGCTTCTCCAAGAAGGCCAAGTGACAATCAAAAAATACGCAACGTCCGTCAAAGCAGCTGATGGAACCTCACAGCAGGTATGCGGTCACTTGGATACGGATATAGAGTTCCGCGGCAACAGACATATCATTAGGTTATATGTCATGTATGACCTATATCTTGGAGTTGGTTTCTGGAAAGCCTTCCAGCTAGCCCCAGACATCATCGGCTCACTCTCTCCGTCGTTCGATCCAGAGGCACCCGTTGACCCCAATACTCACCAACTGTCCAGCGAAGAACAGGTACGCCTTGAACTAACTAAGAGCATCTTTCCATCCTACGCGAAACAAAGATTAGGCAAAACGCACCTATTCGAACACACCATCGACGTCGGAGGAGCGACACCAGTGAAGCAACGACATTTCCCGGTCTCGCCAGCTGTACAAACAGTAATGGATGCTGAAATAGAACGTATGAAGAACCTAGGAGTCATCGAAGAGAGCCAAAGTCCATGGAGCTCCCCAGTGGTACTTGTGAGAAAGCCCGAAAAGGTCCGACTATGTTTCGATGCGCGGAAGGTCAATGCGGTGACAACAAAAGATGCGTATCCTCTACCGCATATTGAGGGCATCCTTGGAAGACTTCCCCCCGCTAGATACATAACAGGACTGGACCTGAAGGACGCTTTCTGGCAGATACCACTGGAGAGCAGCTCCCGAGAAAAGACGGCATTTACTATACCAGGACACCCCCTGTATCAGTTTACAGTAATGCCTTTTGGCCTCTGCAATGCTCCGCAAACCATGTGCAGACTCATGGACAAGGTCATACCACCAGACCTTAAAGAGACAGTCTTCGTCTACTTAGACGACCTCCTAGTGGTATCAAAAGACTTCACCGAACACATGACCACCCTCTCACGAGTGGCTGAGTGTTTGCGGAAGGCTGGACTGACCATCAACGTCGAAAAGAGCAAGTTTTGCTTGAGGGAGATTAGATACCTCTGGTATATAATCGGTAACGGATGCATCAAAACGGATCCAGATAAGGTAACCGCGATCGTGGAGTATCCCATCCCGAAGACTGTACGGCAAGTGCGTCGCTTCTTGGGTATGGCAGGATGGTACCGGAAGTTCATTGCGAACTACGCTGCGGTATCATCACCGATCACGGACACCTTAAGGAAGAGTGACAGGTTCACCTGGACCGTGGAAGCACAAGATGCATTCGTGGCCCTCAAGCAAAGATTAACATCAGCTCCGCTGCTCGTCAGTCCCGACTTCCCCAAACCCTTCGTCATTCAGTGTGACGCTAGTCAGGAAGGGGTCGGAGGAGTTCTCCTACAAGCGGACGAAGAAGGCACCGAGTTGCCCATAGCGTACATGTCGCAGAAACTAAACTCCGCCCAGCGCAATTATAGCGTGACAGAATTAGAGTGCCTAGCCGCGGTTTTAAGCGTAAATAAATTCCGAGCGTATGTAGAGCTAATGACTTTCAAGATCATGACAGACCATGCGAGCTTGAGGTGGCTCATGAGTCAAAAGGACCTATCTGGCCGGTTGGCCCGCTGGAGCCTGAAGCTGCAGGCATTCGATTTTGAGATCGAGTACCGACGTGGCAGTCAGAATGTCATCCCCGACGCACTTTCGCGTATGTATGAACATAATCTTTCGGAGATAGAAGTAGCTCAACTTATTGACCTCGATTCTCCGGAGTTCGAATCGTCAGAATACAGGGAATTACGGCAACACATTTTGACTAACAAGTCCAAACTCCCCGATGTACACCTACTGGATAAGTACGTGTACATTCGCAAGCTGCCACGTACCGGCGACTCTGTCTCGGAGGATGATGCCTGGAAGCTGTGGATTCCTTCGGGACTCGTCGAGCAGATAATGCGACAGGCTCATGATCCACCTTTCGCTGTGCATAGCGGCATCGGTAAAACGCTTGAGAGGATTCGTCGATACTTTTATTGGCCTAAGATGACCACACAAGTCCGAGCCTATGTCAATGGCTGCCAAATTTGTAAAGAGGCCAAGGCACCCAATACTATCCTTGTGGTTCTGCCTTCTGTACGTGCACGGTGACAGATGCAGATATGTAATAAACCAATCGTTCTTTTTTTTGAAGACCAATAAAGTCATCAAGGTCAAATAGATAAATAGACACATTACATAAAACCATTATCACAGAAAGATAAAATTAGACAGAGCATAATCCTGGATTTAACGAATATATATAAACATGATAGGATAGATGCGTGTGAAGATACCGTAGGTCAAGTAAGAGTCAGTCAAACTAGTAAGATAGGACCAGGCTCCCTAGCGTTGTCTCTCCTCTTCCAAAAATTCTCCAACCTAACAATTATTTATTCACATTATTATGATTTTTGCCTCCTTATGATTTTGTAAATTTATTTTGTATAATTTCTTCAAGGCTTATTTTTATATTTTTTTATAATTTTGTTTTGTGTTGAACTTCACTTGCTAGAATTTACTATTATTACTATCTTCCCTTAAGTCGCATTTTTTGTACCTAATTTCCGTAAGGCTTACTTTTATATTTTTATTATAATTTTGTCTTGTTTTAAACTTTCTTTGCTATACTCTACTATTATTATATTTTCTTTAAGAGGCATTTTTTTGCTTTAAGGCTTACTATTATATTTTATTATAATTTGGCTTTTCTTTGGAACTTTAATCGCTATAATTTATTACTATTATACTTTCCTCAAGGCGCATTTTTTGAGTATAATTTTTACCTATGAATTTCATTAATATAATTTCCTTAACTCCCAACCTGTTTATAACGTATTTGGAAAAAAAAAATTATATATGGAACAAATGAATGAATTTCCTTTTCCTGGAGGAAGACATTTCTTCTGCGCGATCAAAAACGTTCAGTCATCAAGGCGCTGTAAGAGTACTAAAACAATGTTTCGATCGCCACCAGAACAATCCGCTGGGGCGGTCGCCTTACCACTCTGCACGGTGTGCCAAAGCGGTGATTTCAATCCGAACACTATGCCAGTTATCACCACCTATGCGCACATCTTTCACAGGAAGTGCTTGGCACAATGGTTGGAACGGCAACCTAACTGTCCTGTCTCTTCTGTTCTGTCTTCTTCTGTTCTGTTCGATGGCGGAAAGCAGAACGTACGACCCTAGTAGTGGAGTCGTGCCTCGCACCATCACAGAAGGGATGGTAACCAGGTCGCAAGCCCGACGGCTGCCTACTACCCCTAATGTTTCACCACCTACCCACCCATTGAACAGGACTGTCTCTGCTGCACCATCTAGCTCAAGGACACATGAGTCTAGTCCGGAACAAGCCAGTCAGCCCGCCTCCCCTAGCATTCAGGCCTTACTAACGGGGCTAAGAGGAGAGCACACTGACTTAATAACACGGCAAATTAGCCAGCAGTTACAGGGTTTGCAACTCCAACAGCCTCCTGCGAACATAACATCAGCGTATCATTTGCCGCAACCCCAACCCGAGGCTCCAGCACCGGTTTATGTGCCACGAAATCCGAGGCAGGCTCATCACCTCGAAATGAATACCTTCAACAGGGCATATAACTCCCGTGATAGAAGACGATCTACCAGCCCAATGAGAAATTGGAGGCTAGTATACGACGGAGATAATTCTCGCCTACGGGCTGAAGAGTTTCTGTTCCGCGCAGAGGTAATGGCGCGCAACACTCTGTCAGGTGACTACCAAGTGATGGCCGAAAATTTTGTCTCCCTCCTAAAAGACAGGCCGCTGGAATGGTACTGGCAATATTTACACTATCATCCAGAGCCTAGATGGCAAGAGCTGAAACAGGCATTTAAACAAGACTGGTCGCCTCCTGTTCATGATTCGGATACCCTGCGACAAATGCTGACACGTAGACAGCAGCCTGGCGAACCTTTCCAATTTTACATACAGGATCTCCAATTCTTGAGGCAAAGGCTTCGTTTGCACATGCCAGAGGCAGAGTTTGTTGAGATTGCAAGGGACAACCTCCTACCAGCAACTCAGCAGCACATATGCTTACATCCTGCTCATAACATAACTCAGCTGCAAGCGCTGGTCATGCCTATCGAAGGAGTCCTGCATCGCACGAAGATCTTGAGGCAACATAACAGTCTTCGGAGACTGGAAGAAGTAGAAGCGGATTCGCCCACGATGAGGCATGCTGAAACAGACCTCGCAAGCCCTAGCAGCGACGACAACGTTTACGTTCCCCCCTTGGAAGATTGTTCAGCGGTAACAACAGAGAATCCTTGTTGGAACTGTGGACTGCATGGTCACTGGCATAGACAATGTCCCTCCCCCAACAACGGTGTGTATTGCTACGGCTGTGGATTACGGGATGTCTGCTTAAACAATTGCACGAAATGTAGCCGAAAAAACTCGCGTCGAGGCGGGAACAACGTCAGCAGCTCCCGCCAGAACCAGCCAATGTCGAACTCGAACCGCCGCGCAATCGACCAGAAATAGTCCTACCAAGAAACGACATAACTACCTCAGAGGTAACAACCCAGACTACAGCGGATAGCCCAACTTCGGCGTCGGTGCAGGTACTCCAGAACAGGGAACCTAACAAGATAGTACCAAGAGTGTTTCCACTTAAACCCTACCACATTCGACTACAGGAATACGAAGCCTCACAGCAGGTATGCGGTCACTTGGATACGGATATAGAGTTCCGCGGCAACAGACATATCATTAGGTTATATGTCATGTATGACCTATATCTTGGAGTTGGTTTCTGGAAAGCCTTCCAGCTAGCCCCAGACATCATCGGCTCACTCTCTCCGTCGTTCGATCCAGAGGCACCCGTTGACCCCAATACTCACCAACTGTCCAGCGAAGAACGCGTACGCCTTGAACTAACTAAGAGCATCTTTCCATCCTACGCGAAACAAAGATTAGGCAAAACGCACCTATTCGAACACACCATCGACGTCGGAGGAGCGACACCAGTGAAGCAACGACATTTCCCGGTCTCGCCAGCTGTACAAACAGTAATGGATGCTGAAATAGAACGTATGAAGAACCTAGGAGTCATCGAAGAGAGCCAAAGTCCATGGAGCTCCCCAGTGGTACTTGTGAGAAAGCCCGAAAAGGTCCGACTATGTTTCGATGCGCGGAAGGTCAATGCGGTGACAACAAAAGATGCGTATCCTCTACCGCATATTGAGGGCATCCTTGGAAGACTTCCCCCCGCTAGATACATAACAGGACTGGACCTGAAGGACGCTTTCGATGATTCAAAAAAAAATTTCATCCTTTATATGACAGACCTCTGGAAAGGTTGAACCACAACGCACGGCATGTTACATGCAAGCAAATTAATCACAGCCCAATCAGGGAATACTACAAGCCCGGCTAACCCAATCGTGATGCATGAGACAATTATCTCAGGGCATGGGTCGAGCCACACGTTGGGCTTCGAATCGATCAAATTAACGTTTTCTTTCAGCTAAAAATTTCAGTTTGCGAGGAAAAAAAAAAGTCAACGCAATTAATGAAAAAAAAGGGAAACACAATCGGGAAATGAGTTGGATAATTACGATACTTGCGTAAGTATCAGGATACCTTTGGATACCCTCTGAAATCCCCCACGTCGCCGCCAATTGATTGAACTAACGGATTAACGGAAGACCTGATGACGGGGTACCGTTAAAATCGGGATTGGCTACACCAGCTTTAAATGGATCATTGGTCCTATATCACGAAAACCGAGAGGTAATTTATTAAATAAATGACGCCGAATGAAATATTTCATTCCCGACCAGCATATGAAGAAATATACATCAAAGGATTTATCCTTGTGTTCTAAGGTAATTTATTATTAAGGCAAAACATTTTCCCGGTAGAAAGAACCTATCTACCATTGATTTTTCATCCCCACAATTTTCTTCAAGGTAATAAAATATCAAAAAATATATGGATAATGTAAGCTCGGAACTAAACGGATAAAGAAGTCTTAACTTGCTTTTAAATGAGACTTACGCTAAGTGAAAACTATCCACATGTATACATAGCAACTGCATTTAATTGTTTTTATATGGAAACAGGTTAGTTTTTTTATTTTTACAAGTTTTAACAAATTGCGTGCCATTGCTTGAATTATGAAATTTTGGGCATGTGAATTTCCCAAGGTTTAGCTACTCGATACATGCGAGATATCTGGATACTAGGACGGAATTTAAAGTCGCACTCTCCTTGTCCATTCCGACTGTATATTAAATAAATTGTTGAAGAAGCTTCGACAATTGAGGCAAGAAAATGTGATTTTGGTAATTTGTCTGTAAGGGTTACACTAAAGAAGATTTGTCTTACTGTTACAGGCAAATGCCAAACTGATAACTATAAAATTGATGCCAAAACCTACAGATCAGTTTCGCACTTGAATTAATTTTGATTTATTACAACGGAATTATAAAAATTTAGCAATACATGTTTTTTACAAGGCTTACATTACTTGATATTATAATTATCAACAAATTCGATTAAGTTTAACGAATTTGGATTCCATTGGTATTACTCCCAAAACAGGCGGTATATGGCCACCATCTTAACGAATAAGTTGAACTCCAAGGAAGAATGGTTCCCCATTAGACTATCTTACTATAGACCATATAGAAATATTTACAAAAGTACATACAACAAGAAGGAACCGACACGTTTGCACGTTGACAGTACGTTACATACCTTTTCACAGCTGCATCGGTTTATACAATTTTCTTTTGAAAGCTTGTGCGTGTCCTTTCGTAAAGTGCTTATCAGAACTTTGATCGATTATAAACGATAGTAAAACAAGAAGGTTTCGAGACTATTAACTTGTTCCTTGTAATGTGTATATGACTTCAGTGCAGGCCAACATTAAGCCGACCTTGAAGGAGTTGAGCTCTTGTTGGCAATATTTCGCCATCGTAAAGGAAAGTTGGTAAGTGCCCTAAATTCCTGACTGATCGTAAGCATTGATATAACTTAATGTACATATTTATGCATCTAATAATCGTAAACCAGCCTTCTTGACCATCGATTTAGTCCGGAAAGATTTTCATATGCTTAGTTCCTCAGCTAACTATACACAGATCCGGCGTTCTCTTAGCATATACATTATACATATAAGGTATCAAAAATATTCACAAGTCGAATATATATTCCAGTCAGAACGGATACAGTGTTCTCAATCAAAGCTGTAGTGAATAACGTTAGAGTTAGACCAAAACCACTGCTTTAATATAAAAAATCAACTGCAGGATTATTCAACGTTCTTAAATGTTCTTTAGTTGTGGTGCTTGAAATTAGATCTAGATAGCCAGAGCATAGAGCTCAGCAGCGCAGTTGTTGAGCTGGAGGTGTAGTTTTGAAACAACCAGTTTTCTTCACCCTACCTAGTATTGATTTCGTTATATCTGTTTTTTTCTTTTCCGCCAACAAACTAATAGTTTATAGGTATTAGAATTCTGATTATTGGCCGACAGTTCGTCAGTTACACGCATCTCTTTGTCTAATGAAGTATATGTTGCTTTATCAGTTTAATTTGTGATCAGTCACCTGGGGCTAAACAATAATGAGACCTGTTGATCATTTAGTTGCAAAGCCCGGTGCTTCAGAATTTGTGCTGATTAGTTCAACCTCTTTAATCTGCATAAAGATATCTAAAGTTTTTTAAATAATCCAAGCGTGGTATCTACTTATTTTATTTTTAAGGGATCATCAACACATTGGAAAATGTTTAGTAGAATCGTTGGGAGTTTTCCCATTTAGTTTAAGTTTAATTATATTTTATGATTATTAAAATTCATTAGCGACATAAGTACTACCTTTATTATTTACTTCTGTTAAGTCATTCAACTCTTTGCTATATATATATATTTTTGTTTTGAATTATAAAGTTACATTTATTCCAAAAAGAAGAAAAAAAATAGCCTCTCGATGAAAATGGCGTATGAAATATGATGAATTTTTATTAAAGTTTTTTTTGCTTCTCTCAAAAAGGGGAAAAAGGGAGAAAACAAAACAGTGAAATATTTGGCAGGATTATTACGTAAATTTTTGTTTGAATCAATCTTTACACTCGTGTCTGGCACGGTTTATATACAAATAAGATCCCACTCGCTCAAGCATAGATTTCTTTTATATTCAGCTTTCTAGTAGTCTGTTAGAGGATGCTCAGGCTGACCAGTGGAATATATAACTAATGGTCGTACAAAGTTCCGAGTGTTTTTTGATATTTATTTTAGTGCAATATATTAGAAAACTTTAAAGCTAATAGCTTTAAACTTTTTGAAGTGTAGACAGTGTATTTTAATAGTGAAATTGTTGAAATGAAGTGCGCGGTTTTGTGTTGTGCAAACAATCGGCGTTGTACTCGTGGGATATCGTTTTTCAGGAAAGTTTTTGATTAAAATAATGTTTTATTAGTTCTTAAGCTTGATAAAATTGCATTGACACGCTAAGAAGAGCAACGGAACGTAAAGAAAAGTGAAGTTTTCGTGGCGATCTTAGTTTGTTTACATTTTTCTAAGATCGACATTTTTTGCTTCTCCTTAGCTCACCCAGTGGCGGTCGTCATTTCAGTTTTACAAAGGGACACTTAAAAACATAATTAAAATATGTAAATTTTTTTATTTATTTTTTTAATATAGATTTCCAAAAGAAATAGAAATAGGGTGGCGGCTATCAGCCCTACAGCCGATCAGCCTCACATAGACCTATAAATGATCCGTTGTGATACCACATCCGTGGAACCGTGCCTGATTGCCGGGTTTAACTAAAACCAGCCGTAGCTGTTAATAAACCTTAGGAGCTGCTTCAGCCCGACGCCGGCTATATCGCCCATGCCACCTAAGAAGTACGCGCCCATTGCATTGTACCTTCTTTTTGCTAGGCCCGGGCATTCTCAGAGTAAGTGCTGAATGCTTTCCACCTCTTCCTCGTCCATACAGCTCCGGCAGAAGTCATTCGTGGGAACGCGCAGACGTTCTGCGTGTCTACAGAAAAGACAGTGGCCAGTAATAACTGACACAATGTTTCGAAGGTTTATCGGGCTTCCGTTTAGCAGGAACCCGGTTTTCCTCAAATCCCATTCAGGCCACAGCTGCCTTGATAGGCTGCATGTGGTTAGATTACTCCATCTCTGCTTGGCGAGCTGAACAGCCTTAAGGTCAATTTCTCTCTTTACTGATTCTAGCGGCCAGCCGATCGATCTGTCAATAGAGGAATCATCCAAATGTGATCCCTCCTTTGCCAGCTCATCAGCTGCCTCATTCCCCTGAACACCACTGTGCCCAGAGACCCAGCATATAGTTACCATATGCCTCGCCCCTAAAGTCCGGAGACCAGCCAGACACCTGCCGACCAGCCGTGACCTGACTAAGTTTGAGTCCAGCGCCTTGATAGCTGCTTGGCTGTCCATTGGTAGGTTTGGGCGTCCGTGTATTATTTCTGCCGCCCTTTCTATGGCCAAGATCTCTGCTTGGAATACACTGCAATGGTCCGGTACCTACTGCATATACCTAGGAGGCTGTCCGAGAAGACCCCCGCTCCACTCCGTCCTCCGCCTTAGACCCATCCGTGAAGACCGATATTTCTGCACCGGTGGCATCCACCACTCTTCCCATTCTTCTCTAGTTGGGATTTTTGTGGAGAAGGCCTTCCCAAAACTAAGTAGTGGGATGGTGTAGTCGGTGTTCGCCTGCAGATAGCCTCCCGGATAAGTAATTAGTATACTGCTATGGCCGTTATCAGAGCTCTTCCAGCAATTGGACTCTTTCAGTCTTACGGCACTGCGTGCAGCTATACTTTTGCCGTGGACGTCGAGTGGTAGGAGATGGAGCATAGTCTCCATTGCAGCCATTGGCGTTATACTTATAGCTCCGGAGATGCCCAAGCAGGCAGCTCTTTGAATCTTGTTTGTTTTCTTAAGATTGCTCTCCTTCTTTAGAGCGGTCCACCAGACTATTATACCATAGGTAAGAATAGGTCTAACTATGGAGGTATACATCCAGTGGACAATACGAGGGCTTATACCCCATTTCTTGCCAAACATCCTCTTGCAGGCGTAGAACGCTATTGACGCTTTCTTCACGCGTTCATCTATGTTCATGCCCCAGCTTAGTTTGGAGTCGAGTATGACCCCTAGATACCTAGTGTGGGTCTTCATTGCTAGGGTATTGCCCGCTAGTTTAGGTAGTTCGAAGGCTTCGATCACTCTCCTTCTGAGGATTGACCGATAAACCACAGTTCTTCGTCCACCTGTGGAGTTTACCTAGTGCTCTTTCCATTAACTTGCTCATGGTGCTTAGGAACTTTCCTGATACCAGTAAGGCCAGGTCGTCTGCATAAGCCGCCACCTTTATCCCATCTCTTTCAAGTGAGATCAGGATATCGTTGACCACTAGGAGCCACAATAATGGTGACAATACACCCCCTTGGGGTGTTCCTTTGTCTACGGATTTGACTCTCTCGTGGTTGCCCAGTTTTGTGTGAATCTGGCGGCTTGATAGCAGGGTGCCATAAATGTGCAACCCACTGGACAGTAAATATTTTAAAAAACCAAATTTTTCTTATTTCTTCAATTTATTATTTAGAGCCGAAATGAACAACCTATGGATAATCCAACCCACCATTCATATGAACCTTAATTGGAAAATAATTGTTCTGTGCAGGTAATTCGAATAAAACCTACTAAGAATTACATGACATACAATGGAAAAATATACATCATCATCCTGCAATGCTTTATTCAGGTTGTTCAGATGACATCCAAACCCCAGGGGAGACTTGCAAGCCTGAAGAAGTTATATGGAAGGAAGCCCTGACATGTCCAGATGTTAAAAATACTACTTCTTTGGTAACTTTTATCTATAATTTAAGTGCTTCTAATTTTTTTTTCGTGGCGGGAAGTAAATTTAAGGAATAAGCCACTTTAGAAATATTTATTCATTACTAAAATGGCCTATTTATTTTATTTTATCTTATACATCCTTATTCTTAAGCATTAAGTATTTCTCCTACTTTAGATAAAAAGCTCTTATTTTTAATCTAATATATAAGACTTTTCATAGATAAGAATAGATATTTTTAAGCTATAAGAAATAAATAATAATTTAAATAATTAATTCAAAAATAGAAAATAGAGAACATTTATAAAGTAAAATAATGTTTCAATTAAATTAAGATAACAATATATATATAACTGTGTCATATTTCCTCAAACAAATTGTTTTGCATTTTTATTAAGAAACCTTTGAACGCTTTTGTTGTTTTCCCTGCTACTTAAAGATATGTAATTAAACTCCTTTGTTATTGGCACTTGCTTAATATTAATAATTATACGCTTATTATTTACAAAATATTTATTTTAAAAATTAACGGAAACAATAGGTAAATAATAAAGACAGAGTAACCCTTAAGGAGTGCTTGGATTCCTCAGAAGAAGAAATTTGTGATATGCAAAAAGCGAATAAAAGGCACGAAAAGATGGTAAAATTAGGGAAGGTAGTCGTGAGGAAAAACCGGGTAATAAACTAATGATATTAATTACATTGTTCACCCCGACCCATGCCACATGCTTAAGCTTGTTCGGAATGCTCTTGCCGATTTAAAAATTATTATTGATAGCTCGCATCAAAGTATTCAATGGGTTTACCTTGAAAAATTAATCGCTCTGCAAGAAAAAGAACAGCTGCACTTAGGAAATAAGCTTCGTAGAGCTCATGTTTATTTTGCACAGCAAAAGATGAAAGTAAAACTAGCTGTGCAAACCTTCAGCAAATCCGTTGCAGATGTCTTGGACTTTAGTAGAGAGGTGCTTAAAATGCCAGAGTTTGCTGGAAGCAAGCCTTTAAGTGTGTTTATTCATTTTCTTAACGATGCCTTTGACATCCTGAATAGCAGGAAAGTTAGCACCTGTGAGTACAAAAAGAAGGCTCTGTGTAAAAACAATTTCAACACAGTTTATAATTTTGCAATTGAAGCTATTAATTATCTGGCAACCCTAAAACTTAGAGATGGCACTTTGCTAATTAATTCACCCAGAAAAGTTGGATTCTTGGGATTAATTACAAATTTAAAAAATATAGAAGTACTATATAATAGATTTATACTTACAAATGAACTCAAATTTATTCCATTTTATAAACTTAATCAGGACCATATTGAATTGTTCTTTAGTTCAGTGAGAGTGGGTTTAGGAAGAAATAAAAATCCATCCGTAAAGCAGTTTATTTCTATTTATAAAAAACTTCTTGTTCGATGCACGATTAGAGAAGGCGGCATAGGAAATTGTAGTCCTCAAGAATATATTGATATTCTTAAATTATCTCCTTAACAATATCAAAATATTGATCCGGAGCTGGAAGTAAATGCCAGCACAGAAAAGACACGCATGATTACGCGTGAACAAGAAGACGAAATCCTTGACAATGAAACATTGGACCAACAGTTCCTAGATGAACATTATTATGCAATGTATGCAGCGAAATTGACGGAATATACAAAGCATGTCCTTCATTAAATAGCAGGTTTTGTTGTTTTCAAAATAAATAAGAGCCTTAATTGTCCTGAATGTTTATCAGCGCTGCAGGGTGAGTATTCCTTAGCATCACTTATAGCCTATAAAGATCGAGGTGTACTCCAAATGCCTTCCAAAAGCGTTAAAGATATATGCGAAAAAACTGAAAGCGTTATTCGGCATTAGATCCATTTTCTGAAGTCTGACAGCACTATATTGAATAAAAATAAATTTATGGAAATAATCATTGAAGTTCAACAGCATTTTGTAAATAAAACTATTTTTAAGGATCAACATTATCACATCACATACTTTTTTCTTGCCAAAAGGGCCTCAGACAAATGCTCCATACGGCTGAAATTTAATAAATTTGTTTTATTTAAAGGTATGTAACCTTTAATCAACATTCATTTATCCATATATATAAATATATTTAATCTCTACAACACATTACAACAGCGCCATTAAAAAAAGATGTCAAAAGCATAGAAGCTAAATGACCATGGGGACTAAATGAGGTACATGCCTTATAGATAGTACAAGCTTATTTCATTGAAGTAATTATTTATTTATTTTTTATCATAATCATAACTATATCTACAAGGCAAGTTCCTAATTCTCCTATCTCTACCTCCACGTGGTGGTCCCCGGAAACAAGCATAAAAGTTTATTTAAAATAGTTCTAACTGGCTTGGCTAAAAGAGAAGATGGACTTTGATTTTGAAAATATTTAATGCAATATTTTAGTAGTATTCTTAAAATAATTAAATTAATCTAAAAAATATAAGTTGAACATTATTTATTTAAAAAAAATTCATAATGAATTATTAATTAGGATTCAAATTTTCCCGCCAATTTATTTTCGCCCCTACTTTAAGAAATGACGCTGTTTTACTACTGCCATGACGAAAACAAACACAACTCAACGATTCAACTACATCAAGAAAAGTGCCGAGGTTTTTTGGCTTAAGAGCCTCTCCTAGTTATATACTCTAAGTCTCGGCCCGGCTCTACTCGGATTCAAAAAGAGCAGAGTATAAATATAAAATAACAGCGCACAGCTCTACTCTTATCCGAGTAGCTAAACCAGATTGGATCTACGGATTGGATGCGGTACTCCACTCTTAACAGCTGACTGACATTTTGTTTTGATTATAATTATCATTCAAAAAATTTTAGACAACTAATCCTTTTGCAGTATTTGCCGTACATGTCTCATAAATATCTTCCCACAAGAATTTTACATTGTTACTTTCTGCATTTTGCAGCACAATACTTACATTTTTTAACTTAATTAACTAAAGTCACTTTCAAATCACTCGATCTTAAACGTCAAAAAGCTGCACTTTATTTAAAGCAGGAGCAGAGAAGTTCGCTCTAAAGTAATCTAGATTGCCACTCTTGTTTCAAATAACAAAAAAGGAGTGGAAAGGAGTATCACTCTTTTTTCAAAGAACACAAAAAGCGCAAAAAGATTGCTACTCTTTTCTCAAATAACACAAGTAGAGTACAAAATGGCCCTCAATGACTCTTTTTGACTCGGAGTAGCGTCAACGAACAGACCTAATAAGTCTGTTTGTTTCGCTGCATGAAAATTGCAGAAGTAGTGTAGAGTGTAATCAATGTGACGTCAACAGTGTAGGAATTTGCAATACACTTTTTATGTGAGCCAGCTGAGTTGACAGTCTACTTCTGGACTTCTTCTTCTTATTTAACCCAATTGGCGGCACTGTGTCAGCGGCAGCTCATTTGAGGTGGAACCACAATGTGCGCTTCACTTGTTTCGCTTGCTTTGACAGTAGATGGGAATAAACACCTTGTATGAGTGCGAACCAAATGAGCAAAACGGGCGAAGCAGCTGAAGCGAACATTGACCAATAGTCTACTTTGACAGCTTCGGATGCGTGGACATGTCAACATAACCTCTAGAATTAAATTACAACGGCGAGCTATTATAAAAGTTGCCACGTAGCAAATAAATAAATTCTGTTAGATTCATTATAATCTGCAATCTTATTTAATCGCAACTTCAATAAAGTATACACAATTCCCGCATAAAACTCGACGTACGCATTAGGTCAAAGCTAGTGGACATTTGGTCCAGAAAACATCTGGCGTCCAATCTGAGGTCCAAACACACAAAATGGTACGCTAAAAGAAATTCTGTCGCCTAGCGCAGTCATTACGCGGGCCGCACAATTAACTCCCCTAACTTTAAATGGAATCGTACAGTGGCATTTGCCTGAATTAAAATACGCTGCCGTACGGGTGCAATGTGATATGGCCAATAGCGAAATAATTTCGCTGCTTTCGATGATGTCCGCTTGGCAGTACTGACCGACTGCTACAAAAATGCAAAATGCAGGGATTCTCTAGTGGGAAAATGAGAAGATGAGAGAGAAAGAAGGAAGGTTGGTTGGGTAATTGGGTTCTTTTGGCAGAGTAGTGGAGAATGTCAAGGAAAGCGGAGGTGATGGTGGAAACACAAAAAAATCAAAAAGGTAAAATGTATTTAGTTTAATATTTTTAAAAGTCTGGTGCAAAAAGAAAAAAAGAGGTGATAAATCACGAAAGAAGTCAACTAAAAAAAGGGAGAAAACAGAAAAAACGCTGAGTATATGGAGGATCCTGAATTGCCCAAAGGATAACTCAATCGGATAAAATTAATTAAAGGAAAAACAAAAGAACAAAAAAAAACCTATTCTTTTCAGCACGAAACAAATGAAATAACACGGAAAAAAATAAGGTATGAGGATTTTTATTGTAAGTTTAATCGAGCCTGTTATTTTCACACCACCACTTTAAATTTTGACGCCCAATGTGTGGGGCCCAAAAGGTGGAAAAAAAAAACAGGTGAAAATCGCAATTTAAAGTGGTGGTGTGAAAATAACAGGTGGATACAAATATTATATATATGCAGGGACTATGCAATTGACTAAATTTTTATGGGTGGCATTATAAATCTACAGTGCGCATATCGACTCTTTAAAACATAAAGCATAAATTTATAAACTATTCGCAAAAAAATTGCCAATATTTTCAATGTCAATGTCGTGACTTTGAACGCACTTAGAAGGTTTTACCAGATCACAATATTTTACAAACATCTGGTTCTGTAAAGGTCATAAAAATTCAATAACAATAAAATATTTCTATTGTTACAGATAGTAGTCGTAAAAACAACAACGAATTAGTTGCTGCACAGCTGTGTGACAATAGTTTGTTTTGAATATCAGTACAGTTGATTTGCGGAAATCTTTCATTTGTTCAGTAAAGTTGCTATCGTTCGTCACCATCCAGCCACAGTGAACGTATTTACCTTCTTTTCTTCCTCCGGAAAAGTAAATTAGTAAAGTATTAAATACAGTGCAAAATATTAAGGTATGAAATGTCTAAATAATTAAGTCATAACTCTATAATTCTACTTCATTGGGTGTATATTTTCAACATTGAATTACTACATTTAAAAAGGAAAAAGTGATGTCAGGAAGTGTTAATCTCAAGATTACGCTCAGTTTTTTTGAATTAAGATTAAGTTTGCATACTAAGCGTGATACATTTTGTTTACAAGCACTGATGAAATTTTTAATTTTGCAAAGCAAACTTGGATCTACAACGAAAAAGCGTCATTAAGATTTGAGTAAATTTCCTTGAAAGTTAATATTGGTGTATAGTTCGGAACTCAATTTAAGGTTTATTACGCTGGTCTTATTATTGTGCTCAAGGAAGTGCGTATATATCATACAGTGATACACATTGTCATACAGAGACTTATTTCAGTTGCGTTTGAACTGGATTCTACATTTTGAGGGATAAAGCCAAGGTAATCTTACAATTTGATCAATAACTGTTTAGCTGAATTTGAGCATCCCGTTTGGACTCCCGACTTCTTAAGACGAGCCACCACAGCAAAACCCAAGAAGAAACCCAAAAGGAAAAAATGTATTATAATTGTAATTATTTGAAATTTAAGATGCATACTTACATGTAACAAATTGTACAAGCCACTGTAAATGCGTTTTGTATCCAACTGCACTTGCATTTAATTTGCAGTACTACACAGTAAACAACAGCAAAAGAACTCGTACCGTTTGTTTTCTATTCTCCGCGTAACGTTTTTGGTCAGTGCAGCTGGATGCAAATCTTGTCATGATCGCTCTCTTGGTCTTGAGCAGTTGTCCGAATCAGTCGAATAGTGTAATAAATAGTAAGAAATCAATTAAAACTACCAGAGTGTTTAATTTATATGTGCTACAGGTAAACTAAAGTTATATAGTGCTAAAAGGTGAAGAAAGGGTTAAAAAGACAATACTACACGAACAATAACCAATAGCACTTTGAAATGAAACATATTATTATACGATATTACTTTTAATAAATAAACAAAAGGGTAATTATCATATTTAGTATCCATAATAGAAGTATCAATAATTTTGCATAGCGTGATTAAATTGCTTATTAATAATTAAGTTAGTACTACGATCTTCCTTTTTTTGTTTAGCATTAATCTTTTGTAAGTTTGGTCATTTATCGCGCAACGATATATATTTAGGTTCACCGAGAATTTAAAGTGGAATATATGCTGTTTTTCCAAAGTGATGCAGAGTGCCTTTTATATATAACTCTGCACCATTAAGTACTTGTAACCCGAATAGTAGCATATTGTTTATATTTCGTTCTCCGTTTTATATTTCATTACAACTCATAAATAATATAAATATAATGAAGTGATTAAGGCTCGGCTATCTTTTTAATTTCAAGTATTTTATTAGTGTGTTTTGAGGATCAAAACAGTTAATTAATTCGTAAGGAGTTTCCTTAATTAGCATATAAAGCTGGTCTTCATACGAAACGAAGCATGATATGATGACTGTAGCTTAGTGTTGCCTTTAGAAAGCTCGTGTGTATATTTAAAATTATGAATATATGATAATTGCAGCTTAGTGTGTTATATACTGTTTGCATTTGATAAGAACCTTTAGACTTGAAGATTTCAGAATTGTTTTGTCAGGAAACGAATTTTAAGAAACCATAACCAGAATAGATACTATTCTCTCATACATTTGCGACAATTTGGCACATTTCGGTTGAGTTAGTGACTTGTTGAGTTTGTGGCAATATAGTGATTATTTGTTTTCTTTCTTTTTGCTCCTTTACTATATTGCTAACGATATTAAAAATGGAAGTGAATCGCTTAAATCAGGAAGAACTTACGTATGAGGTAACAATTCGCGGTCTGCCGGTGGGTAAGGTAGACGACATGAGAACGAGTCTCCGTTCAGCCTTAAAGGGTGAAAAACTCGGTCAGTCTTTGTTTGTTGATCCATATCCGTTTGAGTTTGAGGAAGATAAAGAAGCGCTTAAGAAAAAAATAGAAGAGATAAATGCATTAATTGCAGCATTCAGCGGTGATTCTTCTTCGACGGAATATAAAAAGTCGTTGACTAAGATAGAGTGGTCTTTGTCAAGGTTGAGTAGGAGTAAAGCAATAGACGAATCACAGAAGAAGGAGAAAAGTGTAATGAAAGGTGCATTAGTGTTAGCTTTGGGCTCTCTACAAGATAAAGTTGAGGCTGAAGAGACCGATACCGATAGTTCCGAAAAAACCCAACAATTCCCTTTATCTACTACCATTGTTCCGCCTGTAAATCCAATAGTCCAAGTATACAAATGGGGCATTAATTTTTCCGGGGAGCAGGGACAATCATTGAATTCATTTCTTGAGCGTATTACCGAACTAAGCGAAGCGAGAGGGGTAAACGAATCGCAACTGTTTCGATCAGCCTTAGATCTATTTAAAGGCCGCGCTCTGATTTGGTACCGTGCAAATAAGCGTCAATTTAATACGTAGTCTGATCTTGTTCGTGAATTGAGGAAAGAGTTCCTTCCGTCTGACTATGACGATAGATTGCTTGAAGAGATCAAGAGACGCACCCAAGGCAAGGAAGAAACCATTGGTACATATGTCGCGATTATGAGCACCATGTTCTCCAGACTAACCGAAAGTTTAAGCGAAAGCCAAATGTTAAAGATTATTAAGCGTAATATGAGTTCATTTTACCAGACCCAACTGGGTATGACTGATGTTAGTAGTATGTCAGAACTAGTTGAACTGGGTAGGCGTTTGGAAGCAGTTCGTTCCTCCGTCGAAGCCTTTTGTCCCCCCACCGTCAAGAAGGAATACAAATTTACTCCAATCCGATTTAGCCTATGTCGGTTCAAGCCAACCAGCAATATCGTCTTTGACGCCTAACTCATCAGATCGTCAACAGCGTCCTAAGTGTTTTCAATGCGGTCGAGAGGGCCACCTAGCTAGATACTGTAGGAAAAACATACGATGTTTTGGGTGTGGACTTCATGGTGTTATTCGTACGCAATGTCGGAATTGTAGGAATAGTGGCTCAAGTAGGTATGACCAGACAACCAGAAATAGTCGAAATGACCGGGAAGATAGGAGACAAAACGACGAGGGAGCTACAAGGCAGGGAAACGAGAGAAGAGCCCGGAATTAAGCGGCGAACCGAGCTCGAATAATCTTAAGACCGCCGCGGTAGTGAACAAAAAGTTGATGGTAGGCGACGGTAGACCAGTTAATAGTATAGGCCAGGAAGGTACAAACGCCATGTCGCATTTATTGGATCACATCCTTGCACAGGCAGGGAATGACAGACGTCCTTACCTAGCCATCTCTATACTCAATGTTAGGATTTTAGGTCTACTAGATTCCGGAGCATCAAGCACAGTATTAGGTGCTCTTGGGTGGAAGTTGCTTAGCGACATGGGATTGACTTTGCACAATTCCGAGGTTAAGTCCGTCAAATTAGCTAATGAAAAAGAAGTTTGTATTTTAGGAGAAGTTTGTTTGCCTATTAAGCTTGAAGGTCGCGTAAAAGATGTTAATGTTTTAGTTATACCCGAACTGCCGCATACTTTAATCCTCGGGGTAGATTTTTGGAAAGAAATGGGCATACGCGTTAATTTAAAGGACAATTCATGGGATTTTACCAGTAGTGAGGGACAATTTAATATTAATTCTTTAGAGAGCCAATCGAAACTAACGTTGTCGCAGAAAACAGAGCTCGATGAAATTATTTCCGAAGCCAAACGCAAAATGGGTAAAGGGTTAGGATGTACATCACAGGTGGAACATGTGATTAAAACTAATAGTGAACCTATTAAGCAGCGCTACTATCCTGTATCGCCATCCATTCAGCAGATTATTAATATTGAACTTGACCAAATGCTACAGGATGGAGTGGTAGAACCTTCGCATAGCGCATGGTCGTCGCCTATCGTAATGGTTCGCAAGAAGGACGGAACTTATCGTTTTTGCGTTGACTTCCGTAAATTAAATAGAGTGACGAAAAAAGATGCGTATCCGCTGCCTTATATCTATGCAACTTTAGATAAACTGAGAGACGCACGCTATATGACATCTTTGGATATTAAATCCGCATTTTGGCAGATTCCCATGTCAAAGGAATCAAGACAATATACTGCCTTCACAGTCCCTGGTCGCGGGTTATTCCAGTTCCGTCGCATGCCTTTTGGCCTTACTAACTCTCCTGCAACGTGGCAACGGTTTATCGATCGAGTATTATCGGGAAGTTTAGAGGAACATGTATTTGTATACCTTGATGATGTGATCATCGTGACACAGAATTTCGAAGAACATAAGAGAGTTTTAAAGGAAGTGTTGGATAAATTGTACAAAGCTGGGTTAAAGATAAATTATGAAAAGTGTGAATTTTGTCGACCAGAGCTGAGATATTTAGGATATTTAGTAGGAAAGAATGGGCTTCAAGTGGATACTGAAAAGGTTAAGTGTATTTTGGGAATCCCAAGTCCAAAAACGGTGTCGGAAGTCCGTAAATTTATAGGAATTGTTGCATGGTACCGCCGTTTTATTCCAAATTTTTCCTCATTAATTTCCCCAATGACAGACCTTCTGAAGAAGAATAAAAAGTTTATTTGGTCAGAAAAATGCGTAACGGCATTTAATTATCTAAAAGAAAAATTAACAAGCGCTCCCATACTTACCTGTCCCAATTTTGAATTTCCCTTATAGTGCATACAGATGCCTCCGGTTATGGACTAGGAGCCGTACTCACGCAAAATATAAATGGTAGTGAGAACGTAATAGCATACCTAAGTCGGTCCTTGAATAAGTGTGAGAAGAATTACTCCACGACGGAAAGAGAGTGCCTAGCTGTACTCTGGGCGGTGGATAAATTACGACCATATTTAGAAGGCTCGCGTTTTACTGTGGTGACGGATCATGCCTCCCTTGTGTGGCTGCATAATCTCAAAGACCCAACGGGTAGGTTGGCAAGGTGGGCCATGAGAATGCAGCAGTATGACTTCGAAGTTATACATAGAAAAGGTAAGGAACATCTTTTACCTGACTGGCTCTCGCGTTCCGTCCCAGTGGTAAATCTGTCAACCATAGATAACGAGACAAAAGACAAGTGGTATCTGAAGATGGTCGAGAAAATTCAGAATTCTCCAGACAAATACCCTGATTGGAAAATTGAAGGCGGGGTTATTTTTAAACATTGCAATGTAAAATATCCGCAACTAGCCTCTGAGTCGGACGCCTGGAAGCAGGTGATTCCAAAGGGTAAAAGGAAGGAAGTGATTTTTCAAGCTCATGACGTTCCTACCTCTGGTCACTGTGGTACCCCGAAGACTCTAAAACGGCTATCGCAACGTTTCTATTGGCCTAAAATGAAGGCGGATACAGTTTCATATATCAGGAATTGTCTTACTTGCCAAGCAATTAAACCAGAGTTAAAGAAAAGAGCAGGACTGATGGCCACACGCAATATTGCGGATAGACCGTGGGAAACCATCAGCATTGACTTAGTTGGTCCATTACCTCGCTCTAATCGCGGATTTATGTATATCCTAACAATTGTCGATCAATTTAGTAAGTTCCCGATGTTATTCCCGCTTCGATCAGCGACTACTTCCCTTGTATCTCGAGCCTTAGAGGATCATGTCTTGTTGTTGTTTGGGGTTCCGAAAATTCTCATATGTGATAATGGTACTCAATTCAAAAGCCGAGATTTTCAAAAACTTTGTGAGTCTTATGGCGTTGCCATTAAGTATACCGCACTTTATCACCCGCAGGCAAATCCAGCCGAACGCACTAATCAAATTATTAAGACGATGTTACAAGCGTATGTATCGGAGAACCATAGAAGTTGGGAATCGCACTTAGCCAAAGTCGCCTGCGCAATCCGAACATCCGTGCAAGACGTTACTAAATTAACCCCTTATTTTATTAACTTCGGTAAAGAAATGATATTGAATGGACAAGATCATCCGGGTGTGGGAACAAATGCTAACTATATCCCAAGTGAAAGAGCTAAGGCGATGGTACAAGTATACCAAGATGTAAAGAATCAGTTAATAAAAGATTTGAGACCATACACTAAAGATATTCCCGAAGAGTAGCGCGTTTGAATAATAACGAGATTTGAATACTTAAAACTAAATTAATTTACCTATTGTATTGCGAAATTGTTTTTTTTTTGACTATAAATAGTCGTGCGTTTTAATGAGATTTCGAAGAAATCTCTCTTATAGGAAGGGGAGGTATGTTACGTTCCCAAATTGCGCATATGGTGTTGGTCCCCTCAGTGTTGTGAGCGTAGTTCCTTAAAGCTGTTGTACTGCAGTGAAATTTTTAATTTCAGGATATGCTTTTGCGAAGGACAAGACGTACTACATTGAAATTATTGGAGTCGGTTTATTTTATGGAACGAAACGCACTTGGGTTATACAGAAACAGCTAAATCATTTTGCATCAGAACATTTTCTTTATAAATTAGGAATAAACAAGATTGTAATATTCACAGTATTATACAAAACATTGTTACGCAACATCAACCCGCCAGATTAACTTTTGTATACAAACACACTACCCATATAGTAATTTTTACTTCGAAACAGTTATCGTTTATTAAAATGTCGTTAACAAAATTGCAATAATTGTCGTTCAAGCCTCTTACGATATTTGAATTTAAGAGTTTACATTTTTAATTTTACTGCAATATCGACGATTATGGAGTCCACAACTCGAGTCAAAAGCGGATGCGCATAGGAGAGTTTGGAGATCAAGTGCGCATGCTGCATAATAATCGCCAAGCGCCAAATCACTCTCTCTTCCCGCTTATACGTCGAGTAGTGAACATCGGAGCTCCAAAAGTACAATAAAAATTTTGGTAGATATCTGAGTTCCTCAAGTGCGTTTTGAGTTGAAGTGTGACTTTGTAATTACGAAAAGCAAAGGAAAAATATATTATTCAGTTTGGAACAAAAGGCGTAAAGAGGCTGCGGACACAGGCAACATAGGAAATTTTGGTACCATTCGGAGTTTTCCACGTGCACGGAGGAGCTATAGTTTCAGTAACAGATGAGTATTTCGTTTTCTCCTTTTTGGTTAATATTTGAGTAATGTGGCTGGTTGATGACTGCGACGATATATACATGTGTATATTTTATAGTTTCGCGATGAATTAATTGGAGTAATTAAAACCTTGGATTTTAAGTGTACAAAACAGAGTTTTCGATTTCTTTCTCGACATACCGACATATTAAATATTTCAGGTTTCGTAGTCTACCCTGTCATTGCAAAAGACTTTTTTTTTTGTTCTCCTCCAGGATGAACCCAACCCGTCTCCTGAGCTAGCCTGCTACGCATTGTGGAGTACGTAGCAAGGAGTTTCCTTAATTAGCATATAAAGCTGGTCTTCATACGAAACGAAGCATGATATGATGACTGTAGCTTAGTGTTGCCTTTAGAAAGCTCGTGTGTATATTTAAAATTATGAATATATGATAATTGCAGCTTAGTGTGTTATATACTGTTTGCATTTGATAAGAACCTTTAGACTTGAAGATTTCAGAATTGTTTTGTCAGGAAACGAATTTTAAGAAACCATAACCAGAATAGATACTATTCTCTCATACATTTGCGACAATTTGGCACATTTCGGTTGAGTTAGTGACTTGTTGAGTTTGTGGCAATATAGTGATTATTTGTTTTCTTTCTTTTTGCTCCTTTACTATATTGCTAACGATATTAAAAATGGAAGTGAATCGCTTTAATCAGGAAGAACTTACGTATGAGGTAACAATTCGCGGTCTGCCGGTGGGTAAGGTAGACGACATGAGAACGAGTCTCCGTTCAGCCTTAAAGGGTGAAAAACTCGGTCAGTCTTTGTTTGTTGATCCATATCCGTTTGAGTTTGAGGAAGATAAAGAAGCGCTTAAGAAAAAAATAGAAGAGATAAATGCATTAATTGCAGCATTCAGCGGTGATTCTTCTTCGACGGAATATAAAAAGTCGTTGACTAAGATAGAGTGGTCTTTGTCAAGGTTGAGTAGGAGTAAAGCAATAGACGAATCACAGAAGAAGGAGAAAAGTGTAATGAAAGGTGCATTAGTGTTAGCTTTGGGCTCTCTACAAGATAAAGTTGAGGTTGAAAAGACCGATACCGATAGTTCCGAACAAACCCAACAATTCCCTTTATCTACTACCATTGTTCCGCCTGTAAATCCAATAGTCCAAGTATACAAATGGGGCATTAATTTTTCCGGGGAGCAGGGACAATCATTGAATTCATTTCTTGAGCGTGTTACCGAACTAAGCGAAGCGAGAGGGGTAAACGAATCGCAACTGTTTCGATCAGCCTTAGATCTATTTAAAGGCCGCGCTCTGATTTGGTACCGTGCAAATAAGCGTCAATTTAATACGTGGTCTGATCTTGTTCGTGAATTGAGGAAAGAGTTCCTTCCGTCTGACTATGACGATAGATTGCTTGAAGAGATCAAGAGACGCACCCAAGGCAAGGAAGAAACCATTGGTACATATGTCGCGATTATGAGCACCATGTTCTCCAGACTAACCGAAAGTTTAAGCGAAAGCCAAATGTTAAAGATTATTAAGCGTAATATGAGTCCATTTTACCAGACCCAACTGGGTATGACTGATGTTAGTAGTATGTCAGAACTAGTTGAACTGGGTAGGCGTTTGAAAGAAAATTTATGCTACGTACTCCACAATGCGTAGCAGGCTAGCTCAGGAGACGGGTTGGGTTCATCCTGGAGGAGAACAAAAAAAAAGGAAGAGAGATGTCGAGATAAGGGCGCCACGTAGTCTTTTGCAATGGCAGGGTAGACTACGAAACCTGAAATATTTAATATGTCGGTATGTCGAGAAAGAAATCGAAAACTCTGTTTTGTACACTTAAAGTCCAAGGTTTTAATTACTCCAATTAATTCATCGCGAAACTATAAAATATACACATATATATATCGTTGCAGTCATCAACCAGCCACATTACTCAAATATTAACCAAAAAGGAGAAAACGAAATACTCATCTGTTACTGAAACTATAGCTCCTCCGTGCACGTGGAAAACTCCGAATGGTACCAAAATTTCCTATGTTGCCTGTGTCCGCACTACCCCGTGCTACGTACTCCACAATGCGTAGCAGGCTAGCTCAGGAGACGGGTTGGGTTCATCCTGGAGGAGAACAAAAAAAAAGAGGAGAGATGTCGAGATAAGGGCGCCACGTAGTCTTTTGCAATGGCAGGGTAGACTACGAAACCTGAAATATTTAATATGTCGGTATGTCGAGAAAGAAATCGAAAACTCTGTTTTGTACACTTAAAATCCAAGGTTTTAATTACTCCAATTAATTCATCGCGAAACTATAAAATATACACATGTATATATCGTCGCAGTCATCAACCAGCCACATTACTCAAATATTAACCAAAAAGGAGAAAACGAAATACTCATCTGTTACTGAAACTATAGCTCCTCCGTGCACGTGGAAAACTCCGAATGGTACCAAAATTTCCTATGTTGCCTGTGTCCGCAGCCTCTTTACGCCTTTTGTTCTAAACTGAATAATATATTTTTCCTTTGCTTTTCGTAATTACAAAGTCACACTTCAACTCAAAACGCACTTGAGGAACTCAGATATCTACCAAAATTTTTATTGTACTTTTGGAGCTCCGATGTTCACTACTCGACGTATAAGCGGGAAGAGAGAGTGATTTGGCGCTTGGCGATTATTATGCAGCATGCGCACTTGATCTCCAAACTCTCCTATGCGCATCCGCTTTTGACTCGAGTTGTGGACTCCATAATCGTCGATATTGCAGTAACATTAAAAATGTAAACTCTTAAATTCAAATATCGTAAGAGGCTTGAACGACAATTATTGCAATTTTGTTAACGACATTTTAATAAACGATAACTGTTTCGAAGTAAGAATTACTATATGGGTAGTGTGTTTGTATACAAAAGTTAATCTGGCGGGTTGATGTTGCGTAACAATGTTTTGTATAATACTGTGAATATTACAATCTTGTTTATTCCTAATTTATAAAGAAAATGTTCTGATGCAAAATGATTTAGCTGTTTCTGTATAACCCAGGTGCGTTTCGTTCCATAAAATAAACCGACTCCAATAATTTCAATGTAGTACGTCTTGTCCTTCGCAAAAGCATATCCTGAAATTAAAAATTTCACTGCAGTACAACAGCTTTAAGGAACTACGCTCACAACACTGAGGGGACCAACACCATATGCGCAATTTGGGAACGTAACAAAGGCAGAGGCGGTTTGGCGCTTTCAGTCCTTAAGAAAATTATGTTTCTCTTTTTGAAGTTTTTATTATATTCTTTTACGTACTCCGAATATTAATTATCTAGGCATATCTTTGATGTTGGTTATTATTAAGTAACCTCCAATAATGAAGACGTGATTCAAGTTCAATGACATAGTCGTCGTAGTGGTACACTGGGTTTATGCCTTTTTGTTAAGGATCCAGCTATTTCAGGTTTCATACCGAATATTACATCGGAAGGAGAAAACTTAGTTGCGGTACGAGAAATAGTATTGTAACAAATACGGCGTAATCGATCTAGGTGCCCTATTTGGCGGGATCTTAAATGCCACACCGGGAACTAAATTATAACGTCTAAGATCATTTTTTTTAAATCGCTACCGCTATATACCTATGAAATATCAGAACAGTGCATTTTCTATAACACTGTGCCTTATAATAATAAACCTCCGCTTAAAAGCCACAGCTAGTTTTCATAGCTAACAAGGTCGTATGTATGTTATATTGAGCAAATATATATAATTTTGAAGCTGCAATAAAAAGGGTACGTGTGCTGAGAATTATAACCGATTAATCCATATACACATACGACAAGTGCTCTCCAATGGCTGGTACTAAAATATTAGTTAATGACTTCCTCACCTGTATGGGATGATTTTTTTTTAGACCGCGAGTGTATACATTAAAGATAGTAATGTAATTTAGTTGTATTATTTATAGGTATATTTATGAGATACATGTTATATAATTTTGGGGCTTACACACAAGACTGCGTTCATTTTAAAAGTAAAGCAGAACCAGCAATCATGAATTTCTAGGGGGGTGATGCCTTATATCTACGGATCACATACACATTACTCGAAGTTTTATAATTATAAGCCTTGACTCATTTGTAAATATGAATACTAATTGAAGTTATAAAGCCGCTTCCTATTATTAATAACAGTAAATAAAACAATTTACGCAATACGTATGATAGACCTTGAATACAATATAACATGCAAAGTGTTGAGATGTTATACACAAACCAATATAAATAGAGTACTTTTTTGCTTTTTGAATGGCAAGATAAGCAATATTTATTAACTCCGCGTTGGAAATTTCGGAGGTTCGAAATCTTGAAGATAAAAAAATTATATGATTATTAATTACACTTTATTTCATTAATATTTAAACAAAAAAACAAAAAAAGAAAAAAAATTTTTTCCATGAAAAATACATTTTAAATTATAAAATATCCATACTTTGTAAATCGAGTTCTTAAATACTCATATCTACATACAGAGTGTTTTAGATCCGACGTAACAAACAAATAATTCTTGCAGGCGCAGAACGCTATTGACGCTTTCTTCACGCGTTCATCTATGTTCATGCCCCAGCTTAGTTTGGAGTCGAGTATGACCCCTAGATACCTAGTGTGGGTCTTCATTGCTAGGATATTGCCCGCTAGTTTAGGTGGTTCGAAGGCTTCGATAACTCTCCTCTTTGTGAATAGGATTGTCTCCGTCCTCTGAGGATTGACCGATAAACCACAGTTCTTCGTCCACCTGTGGAGTTTACCTAGTGCTCTTTCCATCAACTCGCTCATGGTGCTTAGGAACTTTCCTGATACCAGTAAGGCCAGGTCGTCTGCATAAGCCACCACCTTTATCCCATCTATTTCAAGTGAGATCAGGATATCGTTGACCACTAGGAGCCACAATAATGGTGACAATACGCTCCCTTGGGGTGTTCCTCTGTCTACGGATTTGACTCTCTTGTGGTTGACCAGTTTTGTGTTAATCTGGCGGCTTGATAGCATTGCTCCAAATCACTGTTACTAAGTGACTGCTCAACCGTTCTTACTACTGCATGCAGCGCAGTTTCGACTGACTTCCCCTTTGAATATGCGTGCTGGGAGCCGCTGACCCCTCTTGGTAAAGTACGCTCACGCAAGTATACGTCGAGAAGTCTTTCTAATGTTTTGAATAACTAATCTAGTCTTTCTAATGACGGAATAACTGAAGCCTGTGCTTTGTGCAGCATGATAGGCCAGATCCCGTCTATTCCTGGTGACTTGTATGGCCCAAAACTTTTAATTGCCCATTCAACCTTGTCTTGTGCTACTATATAGCTGGCGGAGTCTAGGCTTGGTAGCTCCGATCTAGCCGGCCTACCAACATAACTCGCCGCCCTGTTTACATCCGAGTTACCAGGAAAATGCGTGCTCATAAGCAGTTCCAGTGTCTCCTCTGCCGATTCTGTAAAGGAACCATCGTCCCGCATCAAGAAAGAGGGAACACTGGGACTGCTTGCGAGGACCTTCCTGAGCCTAGCAGATTCGCTTGCAATCTCAATGGACTCACAGAAAGCCCTCCATGATGTGCGTTTGGGCTTTTTAATGGAGTTTTTAGACTCTTTTTGCTGATTTAGCCCTATTGAAAACTCTCCGCGCCTTCCGTCTTAGCTCGCTCAGGCTCCTGCTCCACCAAGCGGGGTTAGACTTCTTGGGTGGTCTGCTGACAGCTTTACTTGAAGGCGCCAGTACACGCTTTGGATAATTTCTCCACTAAAGCATCAATGGATATGGTGTTTTCCAGAATCTCGCAAGTTGGCGCTGGAACGCTTTGCGCTACTCGTCTTTTGAATTCATCCCAGTCTGCTCTGACCGGGTTTCTGAAGGGGATGCGAGGCTCTGGTAGGAGGTTGATTCTGAAACGTATCCAGCAGTGGTCCGAAAACGACCTCTTTCCCGATACTCTCCAGTCCTCCACCTTTAGATCATTTGACTCCGTTACGAGTGTCATATCTAAAACCTCTTCCCTATTAACTGTAGGCCTGTTGCCCCTGATACAGATACTAAGCCTAGAATTTAAAATGAAGTTAAATAGAGACTCACCACGTTCGATGTCCGTGCTTCCCCAAACCGAATGGTGTGCGTTGGCGTCGCCACCCAACAACAGGTCTTGTCTCCCTTCATCCGCTGCTTTCACCAGTGTGTGAACCTCAGTAGGTGGGATGCAGACGTCATGCGCCATGTACGCCGAAGCGATCCATGTAGGCGCCATGCTGCTGCCCTCCCATTGAAGTACAGTGAGGTAGTGCTGTAATTAGACAATAAAAATAAATTAATGCCCTTCTTGGCCAGAATACAAGTTCTCGGCTTACCTGCACCCTTTTTATAGAAAAGGGTGAATGATTCCCAGTATGGCGTCTTCCTTGACCCACGGCTCTTGGATTAAAGCAACATCTATGTTCTCCTCCGCTAGGAGGTTGAGTAAGCTCTCCGATGCTAGCTTACTGTGGTGGAGGTTGATTTGGACCACCTGCATCCTCAGTGCTCGTCTCCTCCCGGTCAGGCCCCCCTAGTTCCTGCACCTGAGGTTCAACCTCCATCTCTTCCTCGCCCGCAATGCCTTTCTTTTGGCCGGCTACCTCCTGGACAGCTGGTTTCCCAGCCTCCGCTCCGGTTGCTGCCACCTCCATTGACTCGGGTTTCCCAGGACGTTCCTGTTGCGTCCCCCGCTAGACGTTTACCGTCACCGAGCTGAAACCACGATGCAGCTTAAATTCTGCACGCTTCAGCAGTGGCAGGGACTCATCTGTCAACTGCAGGATGACATTCCTCCCCGTCGGCTTCGGCTCGTCCATCCGAAGGACTTTCCAGTCCCCGCAAGGAATAGTGGGGTTCTGTGATCCCAGAACCGCCAAAAGCTGTTTTGCGGGTAAGACAGGCTCTGACAACCAGATCCTCCCCCTCGGATATTCTGGAATATCCGTACTTGGGATGACCTGTAGCTTCGCCTTGTCCCATACCGCCCCCAGCTTCGACACGCTGCTTCTCAGGAAGTCCAGTGAAAACTGATCCTTGCAACAGAACAACTTCACTCCCCTCAGCCAGCCAGCCGTGTCATATTGTGGGACAGGTCCTCCCGGCTTTGACGCTAGGTGTTCCATTAGGACCGCCATAAGCTTCCTCTCCACCAAGAGCATCTGACCCGCCGTGAGCTTCCACTCTTTGTTGCCAGTGTCTACCACTGCAACTTTCAGGTAGCTACGGGCGGCCTCCGCCATCGTCAAAGTCGTACCTTTGTTACTCTTACCTGAGGTTGATGGCCTTGGTGGACTTTTGATTCCCACCGCCGCCGATTTCTCGACTCCCCCATCCTTAAGTGCTACCGCATTCTTCAGGCGGTTAGCGACAGAGCTCTTTGTAGATGCTGAACAGCTTGCAGCGCCCTTCGCAGGTGTCCGGGAAGTCCTACTGGTATTACCATGAACAGGGGTCTGTCGGACTTCTTTTGTTTTCTTGGCGGAGTTTTCCACCTCATCTAAGGAACGCGCCCTCTTACACCGCCTTTTCCGTGATAGAAGCACTTCCCTGAGGTTTGTCGCCTTCGCCAGGTTTCCTATATGTATAGGGGATGTGGTATGGATCTGAGGCCAGGAGATTTCTCGCCCGCATCACTTCCCTCCTGTCCCTTTGGCTGATGGACGCCGGGTCCATCTTTTCCAGCTTCATCAGGACATGGCGTGCCTTTTGGCACCGCCTTCTCTTCTTCAGTCCTTCCGAAGTTTTCTTCGGTGGCTTCTTAAGACCGGATTTATCCCCCTGGTCCTTGCCTGGCGATTTGAGGAGCCTTTCCTCCTCTCCTTCGCTCGGGCTCGCCACCTCCCCACCGCTGCCTTCGATGTCCGTTAGGTTGTCGTCTGGCAGCCTCTCCTCCGCTTCCTTCTCATCATTTTTATTTTTGTTTTTAAATATGTCCATTTTTGGTCCCACGATTTGCGGAGAAAGGACAGTCACCCGTGGCAGAGATCCGCATTACCACGAGAAGGCTAGATTGAAACTGGAGGTCGCCCGGTATCCAGAGTTCGCATACTATCGACTAAGCTCCCCCTTAGCCACGCAGCCCTCGGCGTATGCTGTTCCACCTTGGCTTGGACTAGGTTTTGGCCTGTTAATCAGTGTCAAACCCACCGAATACCAGTTGCCGCCTCGCACTACGTGGAATTACCATAGTCCTGACCGGCGTCTTCACTTCACTCACCACTGGGATGACAGTTTAGTGAGTTACATTACTTACAGAGAAGGTGTCTCTGTCTGACAGCCAGCCGAGCGAGCCGTGCTGAAGAAATCTTAATGTTTACACTTGAAATATTTTTTAAAATTAGAACCATTTCTTAGTTAAGTTTTATTTCTTTATCGATTTAGGAACTATTTAATATAGGAATATTGTAATGTAAAAAAAATGAACTCTATTCCTAAAAGTATTTTTAAGTCTTTCGAAAAATTGAATGTTTTGAAGCACATAAACGAATAGGAGTAACTGGTTGATACCAAAAATTTTTGATTGAATATTATTTTATTGTATCCATATAGTAATTGGCTTCTGTTTTTTCAAAGTGCTTATATTATGGTGTATTGGCTGACGTTACATGGAGAGCAGCCAAATTTTTTTTATTTAAGCTCTGGTGGTTATTCGGCTAATATAACACCTTTTGGCGATATTTCACCAGGATCAGCAAATCCTATGAATGTATATCTGTGAAAAGGCTCAGCTTCTTTAGTTTTACAAATTATATATTTTTTTGATTAACGTTATTTATTTATCATTGAATTGCGGATTAAGATGAAGTTCTGAACTCGGCTGTAATGCTAAAGTCAATAGAATTCTTTTTTTTTTTCATTATATCCTGGGCCTGTGATGAAGGATGTTAGATCTTTATGGTTTTTTTTTATCATTTATTTAAGTCCATAGTTACATTACGAATATATGCGTATCGAGACCATAGTTTAACAGGAATCCCTTTTTGGTCATTTTTATTTTTTTTTCTTTGTTTCACGCGAAAGAACTTCGTTTCTTTTAGCTTGAGGTGGTTAAAATGAAGTGGTGCTAAGAACCATTCTAGTGAGTGTACCGAGGAGTGTGAGGCAAGATCTCACCCCGATCGGGCGAGCATAGCACGGCTAGTAAGGCGGGCCCCTCATCTCTTCGGTCATCGACCACGCCTGCACGGCTATACTTATGCTCACTCTGGTATTTCCCATAACCTTCCCAATTCCTTTCGGTTGTGAGCTACGACTAGGTTGTGACAAGCAACTTAGTGGTGCTCACAACCCTCTATCCAATCCATGTCCGCATGCAGCCATCTGTTGGTTGCCTGTGAACATGGATCTCCACAATTTACCGATAATAATTGGCGCCCAACGGTATGCGCCTAGTCCTGAGAAAGGACCTAGAGGGGAAGTAAAATTCTCTCTCTAGATTATACGCGCATTGCAGGAGACTTCACGTTTTCCTTGATTGCTTCGGCAGGTTGTTAGGACCAATTCGCCTCACTCGGCTGGCTGTCAGTCAGAGACACCTTCTCTGTAAGTAATGGAACTCACTATACTGTCATCCCAGTGGTGAGTGAAGTGAAGACGCCGGTCCGGACTATGGTACTTTCACGTAGTGCGAGGCGGAAACTGGTATTCGGTGGGTTTGACACTGATTAGCAGGCCAAAACCTAGACCAACCCTAGCCAAGGTGCAACAGAATACGCCGAGGGCTGCGTGGCTAAGGGGGAGCTTAGTCGATAGTATGCAAACTCTGGATACCGGGCGACCTCCAGTTTCAATCTAGCCTTCTCGTGGTAATGCGGATCTCTGCCACGGGTGACTGTCTTTTCTCCGCAAATCGTGGGACCAAAAATGGACATATTTAAAAACAAAAATAAAAATGATGAGAAGGAAGCGGAGCAGAGGCTGCCAGACGACAACCTAACGGACATCGAAGGCAGCGGTGGGGAGGTGGCGAGCCCGAGCGAAGGAGAGGAGGAATGGCTCCTCAAGGCAAGGACCAGGGGGATAAGTCCGGTCTTAAGAAGCCACCGAAGAAAACTTCGGAAGGACTGAAGAAGAGAAGCGGTGCCAAAAGGCACGCCATGTCCTGATGAAGCTGGAGAAGATGGACCCGGCGTCTATCAGCCAAAGGGACAGGAGGGAAGTGATGCGGGCGAGAAATCTCCTGGCATCAGATCCATACCATGTCCCCTATACATATAGAAAACCTGGCGAAGGCGACAAACCTCAGGAAAGTGCCTCTATCACGGAAAAGGCGTGTAAAAGGGCGCGTTCCTTAGATGAGGTGGAAAACTCCGCCAAGAAAACAAAAGAAGTCCGACAAACCCCTGTTCATGGACTGGAAAGTCCTTCGGATGGACGAGCCGAAGTCGACGGGGAGGAATGTCATCCTGCAGTTGACAGATGAGTCCCTGCCCCTGCTGAGTCATGCAGAATTTAAGCTGCATCGTGGCTTCAGCTCGGTGATGGTAAACGTCTATCGGGGGACGCAACAGGAACGTCCTGGGAAACCCGAGCCAATGGAGGTGGCAGCAACCGGAGCGGAGGCTGGGAAACCAGCTGTCCAGGAGGTAGC
Organism: Leptarthrus brevirostris; assembly: GCA_964036015.1. Lineage (NCBI taxonomy): Eukaryota > Metazoa > Arthropoda > Insecta > Diptera > Asilidae > Leptarthrus > Leptarthrus brevirostris. The sequence continues at coordinate 55,987,303 of OZ038375.1, forward strand.
CGGCCAAAAGAAAGGCATTGCGGGCGAGGAAGAGATGGAGGTTGAACCTCAGGTGCAGGAACTAGGGGGGCCTGACCGGGAGGAGACGAGCACTGAGGATGCAGGTGGTCCAAATCAACCTCCACCACAGTAAGCTAGCATCGGAGAGCTTAGTCATCCTCCTAGTGGAGGAGAACATAGATGTTGCTTTAATCCAAGAGCCGTGGGTCAAGGAAGACGCCATACTGGGATTAAAGCACAAATCATTCACCCTTTTCTATAAAAAGGGTGCAGGTAAGCCGAGAACTTGTATTCTGGCCAAGAAGGGCATTAATTTATTTTTATTGTCTAATTACAGCACTAACGACCTCACAGTAGTTTAATGGGAGGGCAGCAGCATGGCGTGTACATGGATCGCTTCGGCGTACATGGCGCATGACGTCTGCATCCCACATACTGAGGTTCACACACTGGTGAAAGCAGCGGATGAAGGGAGACAAGACCTGTTGTTGGGTTGCGACGCCAACGCACACCATTCGGTTTGGGGAAGCACGGACATCAACGAACGTGGTGAGTCTCTATTTAACTTCATTTTAAATTCTAGACTTAGTATCTGTAACAGGGGCAACAGGCCCACATTTATTACAGCAAATAGGGAAGAGGTTTTAGATATGACACTCGTAACGGAGTCAAATGATCTAAAGGTGGAGGACTGGAGAGTATCGGGAAAGAGGTCGTTTACGGACCACTGCTGGATACGTTTCAGAATCAACCTCCTACCAGAGCCTCGCATCCCCTTCAGAAACCCGGTCAGAGCAGACTGGGATGAATTCAAAACACGAGTAGCGCAAAGCGTTCCAGCGCCAACTACCGAGATTCTCGAAAACACCATATCCATTGATGCTTCAGTGGAGAAATTATCCAAAGCGTGTACTGACGCCTTCAAGGAAAGCTGTCAGCAGACCACCCAAGAAGTCTAACCCCGCTTGGTGGAGCAGGAGCCTGAGCACGCTAATACGGGAGGCGCGGAGGCTTTTCAATAGGGCTAAATCAGCAAAAACAGCTGAGGATTGGACCGCCTATAAAAGGGGTCTTAAAGAGTATAAAAAATCCATTAAAAAGCCCAAACGCACATCATGGAGGGCTTTCTATGAGTCCATTGAGATTGCAAGCGAGTCTGCTAGGCTCAAAAAGGCCCTCGCAAGCAGTCCCAGTGTTCCCTCTTTCTTGATGCGGGACGATGGTTCCTTTACAGAATCGGCAGAGGAGACACTGGAACTGCTTATGAGCACGCATTTTCCCGGTAACTCGGATGAAAACAGGGCGGCGAGTTATGCTGGTAGGCCGGCTAGATCGGAGCTACCAAGCCTAGACTCCACCAGCTACATAGTAGTACAAGACAAGGTTAAATGGGCACTTAAAACTTTTGCGCCATACAAGTCACCAGGAATAGACGGGATCTGGCCTATCATCCTGCAAAAAGCACAGGCTTCAGTTATTCCGTGGCTTAGGGTGATATTTAAAAGTTGCCTCTCCCACTCCTATGTCCCTCTAGCTTGGAGACAGGTCAAGGTGATCTTTATCCCCAAGGTAGGAAAAAGTGGACAACAATCGCTAAGGACTTCAGACCAATTAGCCTTTCCTCGTTTTTACTCAAAACATTAGAAAGACTTCTCGACGTATACTTGCGTGAGCGTATTTTACCAAGAGGGGTCAGCGGCTCCCAGCACGCATATACAAAGGGGAAGTCAGTCGAAATTGCGCTGCATGCAGTAGTAAGAACGGTTGAGCAGTCACTTATTAACAGGGAATACACGTTGGGAGTGTTTCTTGTCAACAGGCTGAAGTAATTCACGATGCCCTTAGCGTTCTACGCCTGCAAGAGGATGTTTGGCAAGAAATGGGGTGTAAGCCCTCGTATTGTCCACTGGATGTATACCTTCATAGTTAGGCCTATTCTTACCTATGGCATAATAGTCTGGTGAACCGCTCTAGAGAAGGAGAGCAATCTTAAGAAAACAAATAAGATTCAAAGAGCTGCCTGCTCTCCTACCGCTCGACGTCCACGGAAAAAGTTTACCTGCACGCAGTGCCGTAAGACTGAAAGAGTCCAATTGCTGGAAGAGCTATGATAACGGCCATAGCAGTATACTAAGGACTTATCCGGGAGGCTATCTGCAGACGAACACCGACTACACCATCCCACTACTTAGTTTTGGGAAGGCCTTCTCCACAAAAATCCCAACTAGAGAAGAATGGAAAGAGTGGAGGGGATGCCACCGGTGCAGAAATATCGGTCTTCACGGATGGGTTTCAGGCGGAGGACGGAGTGGTAGCGGGGTCTTCTCGGACTGCCTAGGCATATGCAGTAGGTTCCGGCTACCGGGCCATTGAAGTGTATTCCAAGCAGAGATCTTGGCCATAGAAAGGGCGGCAGAAATAATACACGGACGCCCAAACCTACCAATGGGTAGCGAGATATGCTTGTACATCGACAGCCAATCAGCTATCAAGGCGCTGGACTCAAACTTAGTCAGGTCACGGCTGGTCGGCAGGTGTCTGGCTGGTCTCCGGACTTTAGGGGGGAGACATAAGGTAACTCTATGCTGGGTCCCTGGGCACAGTGGTGTTCGAGGGAATGAGGCAGCTGATGAGCTGGCAAAGGAGGGATCACATTTGGATGATTCCTCTATTGACAGATCGATCGGCTGGCCGCTAGAATCAGTAAAGAGAGAAATTGACCTTAAGGCTGTTCAGCTCGCTAAGCAAAGAAGGAGTAATCTTACCATATGCAGCCTATCAAGGCAGCTGTGGCCTGAATGGGATTTGAGGAAAACCGGGTTCCTGCTAAACGGAAGCCGGATAAACCTCCGAAACATTGTGGCAGTTATTACTGGCCACTGTCTTTTCGGTAGACACGCAGAACGTCTGCGCGTTCCCACGAATGACTTCTGCCGGAGCTGTATGGACGAGGAAGAGGTGGAAAGCATTCAGCACTTACTCTGCGAATGCCCGGGCCTAGCAAAAAGAAGGTACAATGCAATGGGCGCGTACTTCTTAGGTGGCATGGGCGATATAGCCGGCATCGGGCTGAAGCAGCTAATAAGGTTTATTAACAGCTACGGCTGGTTTTAGTTAAACCCGGCAATCAGGCACGGTTCCACGGATGTGATATCACAATGGACCATTTATAGGTCTATGTGAGGCTGATCGGCTGTAGGGCTGATAGCCGCCACCCTTACCTATCCTAACCTAACCTAGGACCGATTCCCAAGTAGAAGAGTTGATCGTTAATTGGTACGGGCTTCACGGCTGATATACTTCTACTTTCCCTGGGCATAATCCTGAACGGATAGCCCTCTCCAATTTCAGATATTGACCTTCCTGAACGGACTTTTTCGTAGTCATACATATGTAATGCTACATGTGTGCCTAAACGGCTTTCCTGATATATATTTCTTTTTCAGTTTAATTTTGCTTTCCCCTATCCCTCGGTCGACTATGGATTGACGGTCTGATGGATGGATCCAGGCCAGTGGCCTTAGTGTCTGAAGCGCTCCAGCGGAACTGTGTCCTCTTCGGCTTGGGCAATTAGCTGATCAGTCAACTCGGAGTTAGTTTCAGAATTCTGGGTTCCCATCTGGTCGAAGGTCCCTCTCCTCTGACTGACTGCCCTAGTTGATTCGATTCCCATCATTACAGCCAACCTTGTTTGGTGGACTGCTGATTGGAGACCTCACAGCTATGCCGGAATCACGAGCTTTGGCTTGGGTAGCCAGTGACCTTGTCTGGGTAGCCCTGTTGCCTCATATGGAAATACAGACAAGGTATGACTTTCAATTTTTTTCCTTCCATCACCTGACGAGGAGACACCTCCTGGACGGTTGTCTGGAACAGAGAGAGGGTGGTCGAGAGGGAGGTTGACCATCAATACTAGTTTTTTTTTTAAATTTTTTTTTTTTGCAGCACTAATATCAACCAAACTCTGTAGTTTTGCATGCAGTTGGATTCAAGCCCCAACAATTTCATTTGATTCACTTGGTGATATTAGTCACTTGTTTTTGGTTTTTTTTTCTCACTCGAAAATATTTTATTTAGAGCATATAGGGGATACCTGAGACAAAATCTTTGTCTACTCAAACCCTGTAAGCCCGCTCAGTTGGTAGTAGGCCCGGCATTTTAAATTTCTTACTGTTTTTTTTGTGATCGAATTTTTTGTCATCAGTTTATATATAACAAATATAGAAAAAAGGTCTTTCTTGGTATTGGAACGGCACGAGTACGGGGGTCCGACTAATTTTTTTTGTGGCTGTACAGGTACAGGACACACACAATGTTGCGCTCACCACCAGAGCAAGCATCTAATAACCCCGCAATCTGCACGGTGTGTCAGAGCGGCGAGTTTAACCAGGCCACCAAACCGGCCATAACCCCATGTGCTCACGTATTCCACCGAAAGTGTTTGGCACAGTGGCTAGAACGGCAGCCTAGCTGTCCAGGGAGGCATGGTGACCAGGTCGCATACCACCCACCGGCCTCAAACCCCAAAGGTCTCGCCTACCCAGCCGCTCAATAGGACACAGGTTTTGACTTTGGTGAGGCGAACACATCACGACAAGGTAGCCCTAGATACAGGAGACGGTCGGCCAATCCAATGAGGCATTGGAAATTGGTATATGACGGTGATAACTCACACCTACGAGCGGAGGAGGTTATTTTCCGAGCTGAAGTTATGGCTAGAAATACCTTGAGTAGTGACTACAACCTAATGGCCGAAAACAATGCTACCCTCTTAAAGGACAGACCCCTCGAGTGGTACTGGCAGTACCTACACTACCACCCCGAACCTAGGTGGGACGATTTGAAGCCGGCATTCTGTCGAGATTGGACACCTCCGGTGCACGACAAGGACACGCTCCGGCAAATGCTCTCCCGTAGACAACAAACTGGAGAACCATTCCAGTTCTACCTGCAAGACCTGCTGTCTTTCAGGTAGAGACTACGCCTACCTATGCCAGAACCCGAATTTATAGAAATCGTCAAAGATAATTTGCTACCCACCACCCAACAGCAAATATGCCTCCATACAACTTACAGCATTCCACAGCTGCAATCGCTTGTTATGCCAATAGAGGGAGTCCTTCACAGGAATAGACTGAGGTATCATACTAGTGTACGGAGACTGGACGAGGTAAATGCGGAAATACATGAGCAAGGGCCAATAGATCTTATCCGCACAAACTTCAGCGAGCTGGTCCGATACGAAGCCTCGGTGGAAGACTGTTCGGCGATATCGCCTGAGAATCCTTGTTGGAATTGCGGTAAAACTGGACACTGGCACAGTCAATGCGCGCTGCCTAACACTGGGGTAACTAAAACTTGCGTCGAGGCGGGAACAACGCCACCAGTTCTCGTCAGATCCCATCAGCGAACAATCCGAACCGTCCAGCAATCGATCGTCAGTAACTTCACACAAAGCCAACCCAACCTCTCGTGACAAAATAACCAAGCGGCACAGAACGGAGCACCGAAGAATAGGAAACCTACAGTGTTCCCTCTGAAGCCGTATCATCTCCGTCTTCAGGAATATGAGGCAGCCAGAGAAAGTATATTTGCCGAATCGGCGGAAAGCATTTCGACGATTGCCAATCAACCTACAATCCCAAAGCCTAAACGCTCTACGAAACGACTGCGTGAATTTTGGCGACGCGTCATATCCAATCGACGTCGTCTAGAAGCCGGCATAACTACAAAGCCGAAGGATGTAAGACCGTACGCACAGGTTAAAATGCTGGGGCAGGAGTTCAAAACGGGCTGTTAGATAGTGGAGCGTGTGTGAGTTGCCTGGGAGGGCAAGCAGCGGGAAAGCTTCTCCAAGAAGGCCAAGTGACTTATAAGAAGTACGCAACATCCGTCAAAACAGCTGACGGAACCTTTCAGCAGGTAGCGGTCACTTGGACACCGATATAGAGTTTAGAGGCAAACGACATAACCCTCAAGCAAAAACTGCAAAAACTTCCGCGCATACATCAAACTGATGCCATTTAAGATTGTGACAGATCATGCAAGCTTGAAGTGGCTCATGAGCCAAAAGGAACTATCGGGTCGGTTGGCCCGCTGGAGCCTGAAGCTGCAGGCCTTCGATTTCGAGATCGAGCACCGAAGTGGCAGTCAGAACCTTGTTCCTGATGCACTTTCCAGAGTGCCTGAAACAAACATTTCGGAAATCGAAGTAGCTCCGTTAATAGACCTCGACTCTCCGGAGTTCGAATCGTCTGAATATAGGGATTTACGGGAACACATTTCGGTCAACAAGTCCACCGGCGACTCTGTCTCAGAGGATGAGGCCTGGAAGCTGTGGATACCTTCGGAACTCGTCGAGCAGACAATGCGTTAGGCTCATGATCCACCCCTTGCGGCGCACGGCGGCATGGGTAAAACGCTTGAGAGAGCTTCGTCGATATTTTTATTTGCCTAAGATGACCACAGAAGTCCGATCATAAGTGAATAATTGCCAAATTTGTAAAGAGACCAAGGCTCCTAACACTATTCTTCGTCCACTAATGGGACAGCAACCTAAGTCGGAACGTCCTTGGCAGAGGATATACATCGACAAACGTCTGACAAGCACCGCGCCCTCAGCAAATCTTACCGGTGCAACCACTTTGTTTGCGCCTTATTCCAAAGCATGTTCCATGCATCTCTCAGTACCATTACCCAACACTTCTGTGTCAAATAGTCGGGCTAGCCATATCAAGGTTCGAGTGCACACCGGAATGTCCCACCACCAAACCGGAAGTACTCAGTATAATCCCGAGCCATCATTTTCAGTGGCTAATAATCACTGTCGGTATATTATTCCATACCCGACGCTAACACGGCAATCTTATGAAAGCCAGTTGGCACATGACAGGAGCAGATCTTCCATCAGGTTCATGCACCCAACCTTCCCCCATGCTCCCTTTATTAAACGAATCTCCATCCCCGTAGAATACCTAATATTCCTGATACCTAATTATTTTATGATTTACACTGTTTCGAATATATCATTATATCTGCTGCCTAACGACATAACCGTAGCGTGTGGTTCTGCCTTCCGTATGTGCGTTGTGACAGATGCAGATGCTTAATAAATCAACCGTTTTTTTTTTGTATGACTATTAAGTAAACTAACGTCATCGAGGTCAGGTGCAATTCAAATTGAAAAATAGACATATAACATAATACCACTATCACAGAAAAATCAGATTAGACAGCGCATAGTCATAGCTTTAATGAACACATATAAACATGAATGTGGTAGGCGCGTGTGAAGGTACTGTATTCCAAGTAAGATTCAGCCAAACTAGGCAGATGGACAGGGTCAGGCTCCTCAGTGTTGCATCTTCTCCTCCTTAATATCCTCCCACCTCCCAAATTCTTATTATTATTACCTATGATTTTGCCTCGTTATTATTTTGTAAAAATTTTCTCTTTTTTATTTTCATAAGGCTTACTTTTCTTATATTTTATTATAATTCTTTTAGTCGTTAACTTTATTATTATAATTTACTACTATTATAATTTTCTATAAGGCTCATTTCTTTTCTTATTCTTATGTTCTCTTTGTCACTCTATTGTTTTGATTTCTTTTATTTTATGTTCTTATAATTTATGATAAATTTTTTTTTTTATGAATTCCATTATTATTTCTTTAATCTTAATTTTCATCCTGTTTATAACGTACTGCTGAAAAAAAAACAAAAAACACAAAAAAAAGCAAAATTAAAAAATATAAAAAATTAAAAAAATAAAAAAACCCCATCCAAATTTCCTTTTGCTCGAAGAAGACACTCCAAATATTGGGACCTGTAACACGTCGAAAGGTCTTCTACTGTCCAGACAACGCCTGGGTCACATGCTTCGAGTGAAATGGTCAAAGGAATCTCCGCAACTATTCCGATCCACTGGAACACGTACTCGGTACGGCGGGCTGGATGTATTCCCTCTCTAATTCCAAGGTGCATTCTGAAAATGTTGAATCAGTTCACGGGAGAGCAGCCATCACATTTCATAAAGTTGTTCATTCTTATCTTTAAGACGAAGTTGACAGAAGGGAAGCCAAGGTACCTAGGTGATATACAGACGAATCTATCGGCCTCCACTTGCTGCTACCTCTAGTCTAATGAACATCAGTGGTGGATATAGTATGGTGCAATACAAACAATTGTAAGTTTAGTTCTTCTCGACCGGACTGTATATGGACCAAAGCCAACCGACCATGGTCGCAACTTCTTATGTAGATACGCTTTAATGACTTTGACTAATTTGGCTTTCGATACTGGAAATAATGAGGCTTCTTATATGGAAACAAAGAATTTAAGGAAGCTCCTGTCGATTTGAGCTCCAGATGACCTTGTTCCAAGTTACAGCAAATCTTTTGCGAAACCTATCGTGTAGGGCTGTCAGTAGTATGAAAACTATTGTAAACCAAATCGGTACAGTAACAGTTTTGGTGAAAAGAAACCGACACGAAAACACTCTAAAGGTCATATTGGCCGTCTTATGGAATTTATCAGCCAGAAGGCTTTGGGAGCAAGAGCCTAATCCAAACCTAACAGTAACAGGAGAAAGCCTGGATGCATTGATTCCTCCAAGAGATAAAAGTTGAATTTCTCATGGGCAAGTTGTAGAAAATGCGATCTTCAAAAATCATCTAATAAAATCAGTTATAGTAATTAAATGCGCAAGTTGGGATTCAGTAATGTCAGCGAAGCTAGACTCCATCTACGAAAGCTTCGATTGTATTGTTCAGCCGAAACCCCTAGAGACAAGATAAGGACAATTAACAACGTATTTGATTCAATATCAAATTATACTGTGTCATAGAAATCTGTGCCACAGGAATTTGACGTCGATCTAACTGAGCGAATGATTGATTACAGTGTAGTATCGAACATCGAAGAGAATCCATCACAAACATTTTCAGACATGACACGCACAAAGAAATGTGCAGAGAACCAAATAGAATCAGATTCGGAAGGGGAAGTTATATCCAGCGCTGGAAGAGAAACCAAAAGCGAAACATAAAAACACCACCGATTACAGCGACCAGGAACAATAAATTAAGTTCGCTAAGTTTTCTTTTATTGTAGTTCGATTTAAATCACTTATCAACTTATAACATATAAGTCATATAATAAGTTAGTGTGTCGACCAAGTAGCCAAACACCTATATACTAAGTTATAGTAGTTATAGTTACTTAAGCAAAGGAACAGATACCCTGTAACTTAGCTAATCAGTAGTTGTAGCTAACTTCCTGGTTAGGAACAATGTAGTAGGTAATTGGAAGCGAGTCGATTTCCAACAGGTATAGCTATATCGAAGTGTTAGATAGATCCCTTGCCCAATTCTTCTCGTCAGCGCCATCACACGCACCCATCGCACATTGCATATTGATCCCCTGGAAGTTTTGAATGACCCCTATATATTTATACCATAGTCACCAATTACAATTGCACAGCACCGACCTCATCTCAATGACCCACACAACAAATTTTCTTTTGCGCCTAGTAGAATTTCATTCGATGTACATCGGTAGGAGCTGAACCACAACGCTCTGCACACTAACGTATATCGAAAATACACACAGCCTGGTCAAGAAATAATTTAAGCCCGGCAAACCTAAAACGTGAAACATGAGACAAATATCTCAGGGTATGGGTCGAGCCACACGATGGGCTTCGTTCTGTTCCCATTAAACTCCCATTCCTTTTCCTAATCTCGCTCACCTTTTTCAGCTTCCCTTCACACAAATCTTGCTGCTTTATGGAAGAGAAGCTGCCCTGTTATGTGAGCCAGCTGAGTTGACAGTCTACTTCTGTTGACTGAAGGACTTCTTCTTCTTATTTAACCCAATTGGCGGCACTGTGTCAGCGGCAGCTCATTTGAGGTGGAACCACAATGTGCGCTTCACTTGTTTCGCTTGCTTTGACAATAGATAGGAATAAACACCTTGTATGAGTGCGAACCAAATGAGCAAAACGGGCGAAGCAGCTGAAGCGAACATTGACCAATAGTCTACTTTGACAGCTTCGGACGCGTGGACATGTCAACATAACCTGTAGAATTAAATTACAACGGCGAGCTAGCATAAAAGTTGCCACGTAGCAAATAAATAAATTCTGTTAGATTCATTATAATCTGCAATCTTATTTAATCGCAACTTCAATAAAGTATACACAATTCCCGCATAAAACTCGACGAACGCATAAGGTCAAAGCTATTGGATATTTGGTCCAGAAAACATCTGACGCATCCACAGCGCATAAGTTTCAAGAAGGCAGAGCAAGCGAGGCAACCATTGAACTTCTTACATTAGCTTTAGAGACGACGGGACAGCACTGCCACTGCGCTGCCATCCGTTCTGTTTCATGCTGGCGTCCAATCTGAGGTCCAAACACACTCCAAAATGGTAAGCTAAAAGAAATTCTGTCGCCTAGCGGAGTCATTACGCGGGCCGCACAATTAACTCCCCTAACTTTAAATGGAATCATACAGTGGCATTTGCCTGAATTAAAATACGCTGCCGTAGGGGTGCAATCTGATATGGCCAACAGCGAAATAATTTCGCTGCTTTCGATGATGTCCGCTTGGCAGTACTGACCGACTGCTAGAAAAATGCAAAATGCAGGGATTCTCTAGTGGGAAAATGAGAAGATGAGAGAGAAAGAAGGAAGGTTGGTTGGGTTCAGGGTCGCCAGACGTGGCGATTTTTCGCCAAATTTGCGATTTTTCATCAACCCTGGCGACAAAAAATATGAAATTGGCGATGGCGATTTTTTTGGCGATTTTTCATCGACCTGAGGCGTTTTTATGGCGATTTTTCTTGAAAGAAAAATTGACAGATTATTTACCTTTTAAAAAATAATTTCTAAAGATTTACAAATGTAATATACATCAATTTAGCAGAATTTTCTGAAAAATTTAGCTAATTTGAGTAAAAGTTGCCGCAACTGCGAGTGACAGAAAATTCTACGGCACGTCTAATGAGTTATTTGCCGGCTTCTTCGCAGTTTAATTCTGTGATTTTTAATAAATGTTAGAAATAATGGAAAACGGTTTATTAAAAGTAAGAGATCCTACAGATAATTGTCCTTAACCAGGTACACGTAATTGGACTTTTGAATATGTATAGATTTATTACGTTATTTTACTTTTTATAGAGAATAATAATTTGAACTATCCATGCAAATATCTCTGAAAATCACAGAAGCTGAAGCTACAATTTAATTTCAAATTTGATTTTGGCATTGACTTCGACTGAAAACTCAGTTGCAGTTGATCAGTCGGAATTTTAATTCGGAATGATTTTTAAATCAAATTGCGCGCAGAGAGGCAGAAATTACTGGTGACAGCTTTGCCAATCATTCCTCCAAATAGCTCAGTTGCTCCTCCTTTAAAAGAATGTCATCCAGACGCGATTCAAACTTTATTAAACGCACTTGCTGACAATAGTTCCTTAACGGTTTTACAAGAAAGGTGTGAGTTACAATTAAAGGGTGAGTTAGGCGAGGCAGCTGATCTTCTAGTTCCTCAACCGAAAATTGTCGAACCTGATCCAGAGATCGAGTTGCAAAAGAAAATTCTAAGCATCTTGAATAAGTCATCTATAACGGAGTCAAAATCCGATCTATTGTACCCAAATGTACAATCACTGCAAAACGATTCAAACACAATTGAACTTCTAAAAGATAATAAGGTGCTACGAGCGTTGGCATCACTGATGAAAGCGTTAGTATCTACAATTGAAAACCACTTTAACTTTAGGTGATAATGAAAAACATTTTATTGGAAGTCTTTAATTGTTTGGCGTTTTTTCCGAATTTCTTTCATATAGGGAGTTAATATTTGGCACGAAGATAGGAATTGAATTTTGTTGTTTGGTTTAGCATTTTTTATACAATTAACCGATTTATTGCTCGGCACTTGGTGGAAAAACTTTTCACTCAACATTGCAAAAGAAAAAAGAAAACAAAACACTTGCTTTTTATGTGGAAAATTAAAAAGTGTTTGTTGTTTGGGTCTAATTTTCATTAAGGTGAAATGAGAATCAAATGAAATTGTGCTTGTAAAAACGAGTTCAAAAATATAAATAATTAAAATAATATAAATAATTAAATAAATTACTCGTACCTTAACACAGTATATTGCAAACCCAATAAAAAAACAATTTATTGTAATATTATCGCGATAAGCTAAAGAAAGTGACTATTTGCACTTACGTGTACTTCCGTGTTAACACATTTGCCATCTTGATTTCCACTTTGACATTTTGGCTATAATCATGGCTACAAAAAATTTATAGATTGGCGATTTTGGCGACTTTTTAGTGTCCATCTGGCGATATTGTCTGTGGAAAGTCTGGCGACCCTGGTTGGGTTCTTTTGGCAGAGTAGTGGAGAATGTCAAGGAAAGCGGAGGTGATGGTGGAAACACAAAAAAATCAAAAAGGTAAAATGTATTTAGTTTAATATTTTTAAAAGTCTGGTGCAAAAAGAAAAAAAGAGGTGATAAATCACGAAAGAAGTCAACTAACAACAAGGTCAACAAAACAAAAAGGGAGAAAACAGAAAAAACGCTGATTCCAGGACCCGCGAGAGCACATGGAGACCGCGTGGAGTGGGACCGCTAAGTAACGGAGGATCCTGAATTGCCCAAAGGATAACTCAATCGGATAAAATTAATTAAAGGAAAAACAAAAGAACAAAAAAAAACCTATTCTTTTCAGCACGAAACAAATGAAATAACACGGAAAAAAATAAGGTATGAGGATTTTTATTGTAAGTTTAATCGAGTACAAGGCAGAGGCAGTTTGGCGCTTTCAGTCCATAAGAAAATTTTGTTTCTCCTTTTGAAGTTTTTATTATATTCTTTTACGTACTCCGAATATTAATTATCTAGGCATATCTTTGATGTTGGTTATTATTAAGTAACCTCCAATAATGAAGACGTGATTCAAGTTCAATGACATAGTCGTCGTAGTGGTACACTGGGTTTATGCCTTTTTGTTAAGGATCCAGCTATTTCAGGTTTCATACCGAATATTACATCGGAAGGAGAAAACTTAGTTGCGGTACGAGAAATAGTATTGTAACAAATACGGCGTAATCGATCTATTTGTCGGGATCTTTAATGCCACACCGGGAACTAAATTATAACGTCTAAGATCATTTTTTTTTAAATCGCTACCGCTATATACCTGTGAAATATCAGAACAGTGCATTTTTTATAACACTGTGCCTTATAATTATAAACCTCCGCTTAAAAGCCACAGCTAGTTTTCATAGCTAACAAGGTCGTATGTATATTATATTGAGCAAATATATATAATTTTGAAGCTGCAATAAAAAGGGTACGTGTGCTGAGAATTATAACCGATTCATCTATATACACATACGACAAGTGCTCTCCAATGGCTGGTACTAAAATA